>CM031242.1:720638946-722050189 GCA_018340775.1 Taxus wallichiana var. yunnanensis | reverse complement strand
TTGCATTTGAACTTGTGCTTCATCTATTTGATTTCGATGCGTAGATAGTCATACCTTGGATCACTTTTACTAATCCAAGGCATGATTTCGATTCTATGATGTTTAGGTCATTTGACCGAGAGTTGGGAAGAATGTTTGATTTACGGACCCGGAGTTCCGTGGGATTACAGGTGACATCTTTTACATACACCCTTTTTAGTAATCTAAAAACATCATTTTTATTCATCACATAAGGTAATGTTGATGATTAGTTTTTGGGACCTAATTTAATCTAAGTTCTTATAATTATTATCTTATCTTAATTTTAAGCTAAGGTGATTTTATTATTATTGTTAATTAATTTGGTAGGGGTAATCCTAAGTCTTTAAAACTAGTTTATTCTAAACTAGATATGAATCACTCGTAAGGACCTAAATTGGGTTTATGAGCTAATACTAACTAAACCTAACCTAAGGGAAATAAGCTAGCCTAATAGGAAAGGGGATGGCATGTATGATAAGTGATGGGTGTTGGTGGTACCAATTTCTAAGTATTTTAGGACATTTAATGTGTCATTAAATACATTGTTATCACCAATTTTGGCCAATGCATGGAAATAGGGGAAATTTGAGTTGTCAAACTTTGCTAAATTATTTTGAATGAAGTTTTAATTTATACATCCAACTAGCAAAGAGTTGGCGATGGTGGGAATGTAGGAGAGGACACTAGTAGTCCTGTTGGCAATCAATGTTCTCGACCAAAGTAAAAACCACCTGGGGAATAGGAGGAGGTTGGTAGAAATAGACGGTTTTTATATTGTTTCATTTGGTTTTTGGGAGATTTAGAGCTCTGCACATGGTTTACCATTCTTTCGAACCTCCAGTTCAAATTGGTTACATGTTTAATCTCACCCTTGCATGGTGGAAATAATAACGAAATCTGAGCATGGAAGCTATAAGAAGGAAATGAGGAAAGTTTTAGAGGTTTGGTTTTGGCATTTTCATGAAAATCTTGTAGTAGAGGTTTTACATTAAGGATTGATGCAAGGATAAGAAGACAGGAGCACTACTAGGCATGATAGGACCTATCTCATTAAATCTTCTACTTTTATTTAAATGTTTTCATTAAGAGAACTCTTCTCTTCATGAAAATGTATGTGTGATTACTTTGTTGGATGGTTGCATTGTTATTTTGCTTATGTTTGTGTAATCTTGAAAATGGTTGCAAGGATATGAATGAATTTGTGTGATAGCGTATTATTTTTAATGAATGTAGGTTTTGTATATGTAACGCCTCTAGAATGATTGATACCTATGATGATGTCTCGCCATAGAAGGTTCAAACGTTGACATGTGATTTTGTATTAAGACGGTGTACTCTTATGACTTAGAAAATCATGTTTGTAGTGGATAAGAAGTTATCTGTTAGGAATAAGTACATTCTATTGTGTTTTCTTAATTGAAAATGAAGCAATCCATCTCTTTTATGCAGAATAAATTCACTTTGCTTGGGATTAAGAATTTGGGTTTCATTTTTCATAATTTATGGGGTATCAAACAACATTACCTTGGATCAATTCCATTGATCCAAGGTATGCTTATAATTTTCATATCTTGTTGTCATGATGTCCAATTTGGACAGATGGAAGGTTTTGGACCTTGAATGTGTGAAGGCTATGTACGATCCTCTCCATGGATCTCTGCTTCGTATTTGAATTGAGTAACAATTTGGTTCCTCTTTTTTTCTTTGGTATGATGAAGTTTTCATAGAGGACATGGGACCTATTTACTCTATGTTCCTTAAATTTAGAACCTTATCCTAAAAAGGGTAATCTAACCTAAGTTACTAAGTTTATTTTCTTTTAGGTGATTAATTAACCTAAGACTAAAGACTTACCTATGGACCTATGTTGGTTCCTAAACTAATGTTTGATCTAACCTAATGTGTGTGTGGCTAACCTAAGGGGGCCTATGAAATGACATGGGGAAAGGGGTAAGTGGGAGGTAAAAATCCAAGGAATTAAAGGAAATTTATTAAGTCCTTATCTCTTTTTGCAGCCAAATTTGGCAAAGGCAAATTGGAAATTTTAGATGGGTGAGTTGGAAATTTTTCTGAAGTTTTGGATGCATGTTTTTGTTTGAATTAATTCTTCACCAAAATTGGAGATGGCGGTGGTGGGAAGGTAGGAAGGACTGATAGTCCTACTTTACATTTAATATTTTGAAACTGGTGAAACCACCTAGGAAGAAGATAGAGGGTTTTAGTTTTTTTATTCATTTGGTTAAGAGCTTGAGATCTTGAGATCTCGCATGTAGTTTTATTTTTTGAACCTCCAGTTTTATTTTTACATGCAATGTTGTTGTGCATGATTTTCTCTTCCTTGCATGGTGTGGAGGGAAAGAGTTGGCATTGAGAAGCTATAAAGAGGAGTTAGAGGAAGTTTTTGTGTGGTTTTGCATTTGAAAGAAGGATTGAAGCTCTACTTGGATACTTCGTGAATCAGTGAAGGTGAAGTGCTATAAGGCATGATAGGCTCTATCTATTAAGTTTTATGCTTTTACTTAAATGCTCATAAAAATAACTATGCTCTTAGGAATAATCTCAGTTTTGTTTTGTTGGTAAGATTATTCTGCTTGTGGTTTTTATGTTTTTTTGGGAATGCTTTATCGACCTTGTTTGAATGATGTAAAGTATGTGTTCGGTTTTTCTTTAAATATTTCTACATGGGCTTGAAAACAAATCCAAAAACTATATGTGATCTTGGTTGAACTGTTTAAACTTGTTGGTGTTTTCGGTTTCTCAAACTTGGGAAGTCTGGGTCTAATCATAGGAAGTTGTTGGAATGACTAGTTTTCGTTATGATCTTGCATAACTTCTTCATGAATATAGATTTTATGGCTTCTCTTAACATTTCCTTGTTGGTTATTGAATGAAGACCTCAAAATGAGGACTATGCCTTGAATCTTATCACTATCTATGACTTTGTGATTATGGTTTTATATGTGTATCCTTCTATTGCAGAATTTTTGACCCTGTGTGTGTTGTAGAAGGTTAAATTATTATGGGTTTTTCTTGTAATCGGTTTAACATCTACATGGACTTGTTTAAGTTCTTTCGATTATTGTTTTTAGGACTTGCAAAATTATACTTCTATTAATCTCTAGAACTGATTAGTTGTTATGTGAAGTCTGATTTTAGGAAGAAAGTAGGGGAATGATATTTTGTTTCTACTCATTTGGGTCTTTGGGTAACCAACGAATTTGTGTCACTTTGTGCTAAGAGGGGGAAATCTCTTTTGAGTAGTGGTTATTGTTATTGGTTTTTGTTGTTACTCTAAACTCCTTGACAACTCTGTTGACCTTGATTCGATGTTTTGTATTCACATGTTTCTTAGACATTTGGGCCATCAAACTTGGTTTCAGTTCTTTTAGAACTTAGACAATGATTTCTTCATGAAAATGGAATTATGGCTCTGTTTGGTTTTATTGTAATGCTTATTTCTTTTCCTTTACTGATCTGAGTTTAGGGAGTCTGTTTCAGGCTTACCCTTCTATTAATATCTTTCTTTCCTCTCTGAGTCCTTTTGGGGAATGAATTACTTTTTGTCTTTGTATAAATTGAGGTTATCTCGCACCGTATTCTTGAATGACGGAAGGTAATGAATATTGTTGTTCTTCGTTCTTTCCTTTCTACTGGTTTTTGGTGTTCATTTAATTCGAATCCAGAGTTAATCTCTATTTGGGATTTTGGTTTGAGTTATTAGATAACTAACCTTTGGCATTATAGGTTCTTGGTTACTTAATGTTCTCTTTTAATCATACAAAGAGTTGGGAAAGTAGTAATCTCTCTCTCCTTCTTTTAATCTTCTTTTAGTTTGTGAAACTTGGTAGAGTTGTTGTCCCCTCTCTGGTCTATTATGTTTATGTAACTTCTTGACTATTTGATGAGATTGAATGAAGAATAGTTGAAGTGAAAATAATTGGATGGATTAATGTGTTTGGTTGGAAATATGTGGATGGATTATTGAGTTGGTCTAAATTATAAACTTAACCATTCTACTCACTTAAGTTAATGATAGCAATGGTGAATCCTTTTGGGACTTGAATGATTAACTCATTTTCTTGTTAAAAGTAACCTTACCTCTTTATGAGGTTTGATTTAGCTTGTTTTGAATTTTTGATTTGGTCCCCAGATATGAGCTTGAGTATTAGGATACTCAAATTAGGGACACATTAAATGTTATGATGTTTTGGATCATCCTAAACTTATTTCTTATGTTTTTAATTTTGATTGTTGGCATCTCTGACTTAGGATGAATCTAGGTTAATGAAATATTTAGATGGAAAGTAATGTTTGTAAATGATCTACTATTGAGCTATGCCTAAAATATAGTTAGGGTAGTTACCTTCTTCTATTAAATAGGTTTAACTGAGTGAGGAAACATGAAAAGAAATGTATGAAAGTAGTAGTGAGATTATGATGAAATGTTACTTATCTTAACTTACTATTTAATTCATTTGATAAAAGGAAAATAGGATGGAAGGTTGAAGTTTTTATATCTCATGACCTAACCTTGCTTTTGATTTGAAGTATATCTCTTTCTCTATCTTTTATTAGATTTTGTGTCTCCTTTTGGCTAAGTCTTTTTGAGTTGCTTAGGACTGTTTCATAACAACAAAGTTATTTTTATGAAACAATTAACTAAAAGAACATTATTTTAATGATTTAGTGCTTATCATGCTCAATTCAATGAACTGGCCCATGCTAGCAATTTTGCAGATGGACTTCGTAAAAGATGAAAGGAGAAAGATCTTTAGAAAGTTTCATTTGTTTATCAAAGGGACTGAATCTTTATTATGATGAAATATGGTTTCATTACTAAAATGTACTTGATGAAAAAGAGGGTTGTATTAGAAGTTGATTTAATATTGATGTTTTGCATTTAGTAATGTTTGAAGTGTTTGGACTTGTAAATGTATAATTCCTCCATGATGAATAAAAGATGTGTGAAATTTTTTGAACTTGATGTAATTCCTTTTTGGACACAAGTGAGTGGAAATGATAAGTATTACTCTATTTTATAAATAGTAACATACTTTTATGGTTTGGAATGGAATAAATAGAGATCTGAGGTGTTAGTTGTATTACCTCTCTCTAGTGAAGATGTAACTTATAAAGTTGACATTCTTACACAAATATTCAACCATATCATTAGGACTATATTTAAATCAAATGATTGTATGAGAATTAAACTTTGATTATAATTTATAATGTACAATGGGATTATAAATGGACATTAACCCTTAATAAGGGAAAGGAAAGACAACTCCCATGAAATGAATCATAGACTTGTCTTAAGACCTTTTTGAAATGAATCCTGATTATTATCTATAGATAGTTGAAGGTGTGATTTCTCATGTAGACTTCCTTAACCAAAATAGGGATGTCGGGAAAGAAAAATAAAAGGGATTAGACTTCATTCAATGAATTTTGATATAGAAAAGGGCTTGCTCAGAACTTATATAAGCTAGGGTTGTAATAAGTGAGTAAATAAATAACACTTCCATGTGTGTTGGGCCTTTTATGCAAAACATGATTCAGGATGTTATTAATATAAATCATAGCATGTGAATTGGTTAGGAAGTAGATTTATCTGCATAACTACATCTATTGCAGTTTTAACTTGGAACCCTAATGGTTAAGGAACCTAGTTGTTCAGTAGGGTTGTTGTAATTAATCTATAATGAGGAAATTAATATGATATAACTTTCTATCTAAGGTATGTTCATCCAGATGAGGAAAAATCAGTTGGATGTTGACACATGCCAACTACGAGTGTAGTACCTTCATGATGACTAGGGTCTTTACAAGGATACTATGTTGCAGTTGACATGTCTCAACACCCCTCAGAGTTCATTCAACTAGACTAACATAAATTTTGACTTGATCACAGTTCTACCCTAGGTAGAGATAGGGGCATGATCTAGTGTCGGGGTCAACTCACATTGACTTAGGATAAATAGACACACCCAATTGACATAAGTCAATTGAGTATGTCTATGTACCCTTAGTCACCACAAGTAGTCCTCCACACTAGGCCATGTTGCTAACCTTGGCTAGGGTTAAACTTTGAAATGAGTGGACTGACAGAAGTCAGTAAGGACCATTCTAGATAAAAGATCGAGTGGGGTGAAGGACTTATTCCATTTGATGATTATGTTGTCTAGGAATATAAACATTAATAGTATGTTTAAAATCTTTGGCCAAATTATCGCAAGCTATTGGTTGTGTTGTCCTATGTCACCTAGTTCAAGAAGAGGAAATTCAAATGAATATCGGTAATAAATATTCAGATAGGCATCTTAAATAGAACACTTGATACCCCTAAAATAGGGATAAATGAACTAAGTATACATAGTATACACATTATAAAGTTAACATGAGAGATCGGTATGATACCGAGTCATGAAATGAGAGATCGGTGTTTCACCGAGTCATTTATAGTTACATATGGTTTTCTATTATGAGATAGATTGGCTTTGGAATGTGTGTTCTAAATTATGTTAATTTAGAATAGAGAACATTATGTAAAAAAATTAAATAAAAAATTCCCTTGTTTCTAAAGTCTTAAAATGGGAATGTTACAAGTATGGGAACGAGAAAACCAATGTGTTGTTCTATTAGGAAACTGGGAATGATTTTTCTATGGTATTATTTAATTTTTACCTATGTCTTCATGTATCGTATCCTTGCTGTATTAAAAATTCTTTGCAATTTTTATGTGGAGTTATCTTAAATCTAGGAAGCACTCAACAGTTAGTAAACTAGGTTTTGATTTATTTTTATGGATTCGATCCTTCTCGCCTTATGGAAGGGTTTGAAACGGAACTTCATTTTGAATTGATAGACTTCATTTTTGAGGTATTATCTTTCATTTTGAATTTTCTATGGTATTATTTAATGTTTACCTATGTCTTCACGTATCATATCCTTGTTTTATTTAAAAATTCTTTGCAAGTTTTCGTGGAGTTATCTTAAATCTAGGAAGCACTCAACAATTAGTAAACCTGGGTTTTGGTTTATTTTTATGGATTCGATCTTGCTCGCCTTATGGAAGGGTTTGAAATGGAACTTCATTTTGAATTGATAGACTTCATTTTTGAGGTATTATCTTTTTTGATAATCAATTTACGAATGTATGCTTTTTTAGGAGTTCTAGTTTCAATTTTTATTCTTTGTTGGGTTTAATTTATTAACAATCCTTAGTTTTGTATTTGTCTTTAGTGAGATCTTGTTTGACCCATATTGGGCATACACGAAGTTTTTTTAGCACCATAGGTGCATTCAAGAAGGGATCTTGTTGGAGTTTTTCTATCTCTATATTTATGCATGAATTTTTGTATAAAACCCATCACGGGTGGACCATTTTAGTATCTAATACTGGTAAATTTATCTCTCTCTGGTTGGTTGAGTTCACTTTGGATGTTACCCATTTGGGTTGGCTTGAGAAATGGACTACGTAGTAGTTTGAATCATTCCAGGAAATAGTAAAATATCGAGATGGTCTTGTGTGATATTTTGGACTAGTAAACTTTGTTTCTCTCTTCTGTGGTTTGTTCTCCTTTGCTCACTTACTCTTCTCGAGTCGGTTCTTGTTATGGAACTTGACTGAACCTATGAGGAAATCTTGGGTTGTTACTTTCAATCTGGGTTCGTTTTATTTTATTATTATGCTCCCATGTGGAACTTTAGGCTCCATGAGTGCATTTGGATATTGTGTTAAGTTACAGATCATGTTATCCTTAACAAGCCTTGTATTGGAACATCATGTTTTTCTTGACGACGGTTACAAGTTTGATTGAGTCTTTTGACTGTCTCCTTGAGACTATACTAGCATCATAAGTTATGTTAAGAGTTAAAGGATTGTTCTTTCTAGTATTAAGTTATTCTGTAGGTTGGTTGATGTGATGTCTGCATTAATCAATACAAGGATGTTCTTTTCTTTAAATCATGGAATTGGTCTTTCGGGAAGCACAAAACTCTGTGTTTTAATAGTTAAATCATTCGAACTTTTCTCTATTAGTTTTGTGTGGGAAAAAAAAATCATACAAAGGTTGATTGTTTGAGATTCTTGGCTAAGTTTTGACTCTTTTCTCTTCTTGTTTCATTCGTTTGGATACAAGCAATTGGGATAGGAAACATGTTCGTCTTGTTAGGATTGGCCTTTTAGTTCCTAACTTGTGATCCCTGTAAAGTGATCTCGGTTTTGATGGATTCTTTCTATGGATGGAATTAGGAATTTTATTGGAGGTACCATGGTGGTGGAAGCATGTTCATGTCAATTTATTATTGTTCCTAGTTAATTTTTAGGTTGAATGATAAGAACTGACTGTGTTTTTATAGAACTTGGTTGGAAATTAAATTGAAAAGTTTGAGGTTAGGATATGAATTTTTATATTACTTATTTTCTTAATTGGTTGATGTTTGGATGAATATCATGTGGTAATGAATTTTCATAACCATGTTTGAGATAGAATTAATTATGATGGGTTAATTAGTTCTTTCTTGAACGTTATTACTTGTAGATTATGTGACTCTTTTCTTTATCTGACTTGTAGTTATTAAGGAAAGTATTTCTTATTGTCCTTATTTTTGTACATGGAACCTTTTCATTAACAACAAGGTTCCTTTTGTGAAACAATTAGATAAAAGCATATTGTTTTAACATTATAGAGTTTATCATGATTTGTTATTGTGAACTGACTCATGCTAAAAATTTTACAGATGGACTTTGTGAAAGATGAAAGGAGAAAGACTTATAGAAAGTTACATTTGTTTTACTAATGAATTCATCTCACTTCATTCAGATGTCTATGTATTGACATTTTATTGAAATGTACTTCTTGTTGGAAAAAGAAATCATGAAGATGTATTAAAATTAGTTTTATAATGATGGAAAGATATTTTGTATAAACCTATGGAATACTTACTAAGTTTGGAGAGTAGTGAAATCTCTTTTGATAAATGAATTGTTGTGAAAAGATGTTGATTTCTGATTTATTTCTAAGGTCTTTATGACTTAGGTTTGTGTAATATTCTTAGATAATATCATGCATGTTGAAAGGAATGATAACCAGATCGTACCAAGCTAAGAACACAGATGCTAATCAAACACCACGATCAATAAGATGAAAGAAATTTTCTAGAATAGATTTATATAAAACCTTTAAAAGCAAAAAAAAAAGAGTAAAGAATATCATATATTATAATGGAACTCAATGCAATACATTGAGAATGGGCCTTACTTAAATAGGCAAGGAATAACAATCTAAGAACCAGTAAAGGTCATAGATTAAGCCATAAATCAAGGAAATAACTAGTCATCAAAGAACTAGTCAAGACCATAAATTTAGGAGAGAACTAGACATCAAGAATCTAGTCAATACCATAGATCAAGGAAAGAACTATACCTAACAACTAGATAATATCTCCTAATATCTAAATAAGTTAAAAGAAATATCCACACACATAAGTGGGTGTGGATAAATACAATAAAGGTAAATAAAGTACCTAGGTGAACATGAGATAAGGTAAATACCTACTCTAACACCCCCCCTCAAGTGAAGCTAGGGGCCAAAATAGATGTGGAATGTCCATAGTATGATTCCCGGCAACTAGGTCTGATGAGGTACTCATGTACAATAACTGGGAAAAAAAGGAACACCAAAAGGTACCCAAAACTAGTAATAACAAAGTAAAGAGAGTAAAGACCCACTATAAGGCATCCCAAGAAGATTGGCTCAAAAAAATTGTACAATGCTGAATAAGTTTGGTGTGCACTATGGTCTAAATCCACTACTTGATCACAAAACTAAAAAACAATTGACACTAGGTTTCACTAGAATAGCTCCATACAAGGAGACTATCAACGAAGTGATGTCGAAAGGGCAAAAACACCAAACATAATTCGATCAACTATTGCAAATAGGTGTGCCACAATCCAAGAACAATAACCAAAGCAACAAGGCAAGGACAAAAACTCCAGAGTGTCATGATCCAAGAAAAGCCAAGGTAATAAGGCAAGGACATGAAACCTAAAGAAGAAGGATCAACACCACACCCTCCCATACTATTGAATGGGTGGAGTGACACTACAAATCTGTATGAGTTTCCCAAAATCAACTACTCAAACACTAACAAAATAACACTGGACTTCACCAGAATAGATCCCCATAAGAGATATTGTCAACATGCCAAAAGTGTCGAAAATATAAATACAAAATCTCTCAACAAACAAGAGAGATACACTACACCTACTAAAGAAAAATGCTCAAAACAAGAAGCATCACAATGCATAAGGTATAGAAAGTGGAGCAAGAGGCCGAATGGTGGAGGATCCATGCTTGTAGAGTCCTCTCAACAAATTCCTATGTCACCTCCATGAGTGATCAGATATCCACCCCAAATCAACACGGATGGATGAAGAAGATGCCTGCATATGACTTGGTGTAAAATACACAATGGGTGCATGCAAAAGAATATCAAAATGTGTGTCAGGTTGATCATGTCTAACAGCTGAAATCTCAGGTTTCTCAAGCCTGAGTGAAGATGCAAAACTCATGTGTTGCTCATGATCCTCAAAAAGAGTTGAGAAAACAAAAAAGGAGCTCTGTCAATGTGTGATCCCAATGAAGTATTTGCTCAAAAACCAATGTCATGATGAGAATTCCACTTAACATGTGGAATAGAGGAAAAAATACCCTATGAATGTTTGCCAAAGAAGTTCCACTAGTGAGACCCATAGAATGGAGCATGCGAGAACTGAATGCAGTGGTATGCTTCTAAAAAAGCCATGTAGCTGAGCAGAAGTAGGATACACAACATGTGGTACTATAATAGGCACAGATGTGGAAGAGCATGCAGTAACAAGCTTCATAGGTGTATGAGCATCAAGAGTAGGAACAGACTCAAAGACTGACAAATCAATGTCAGTGGGTTCAGGAGAAATAGTTGTAAGTGGACTAGAAGCATGGATATCATGAAAGGAATGATAACTAGATCCTACCAATACAAGAACACAAATGTTAATCAAACACCACAATCAATAAGATGAAAGAAATTCACGAATATCTTTACATAAAATCTTTGCAAACAAATGAGCAAAGCAATATCATATATTATAATGGAACTCAATGCAATACATTGAGAATGGGCCTTGCTTAAATAGGCAAGGAATAACAATCTAAGAACTAGTCAAGGTCATAGATCAAGCCATAAATCAAGGAAATAACTAGTCATCAAAGAACTATTCAAGACCATAGATTTAGGAGAGAACTAGACATCAAGGATCTAGTCAATACCATAGATCAAGGAGAGAACTATACCTAACAACTAGATAATATCTTCTAATATCTAAATAAGATAAAAGAAATATCTACACACATAAGTGGGTGAGGATAAATATAATATAGGTAAATAAAGTACCTAGGTAAACATGAGCTAAGGTAAATACCTACTCTAACACATGTTGGGGCTTTATGCACATATTTTAAATATTAATATAAATAAGTTAGTAAATGCTAAGGTATTAAATGCTTCTAGGAATAAGGATCTATACTTATAGTTTGATTCTTTACATTTGGAAAGAGCACAACTAAGTTGATAATTAATGGTAGATCCTTATAAAAAAAGGGAATATGGATAGTTTATATAAAATATTGTGGCTTCTTATTACTAAACTAAACCATATATTTTTCTGATTTCTCTTTAAGACATTAGTTCTTAATAAAGAAAAAAAGGGGGATACTTTCCTTTGTAATTAAGTAACGAGCTATGTATAATATCTTGTTAAGTGATTATGTTTAAATAATAAGCTTGATTGGTTGTATGCTCTTTTACGATATTAATTAATTTGAAACATGGATGCTTAAAATAGTTGTTAGAAAGATTTAGACTTTATGATATTTCGAAGTCTAAAGTATAAGTTTTCAAATAAGTTTGTTTACAATGTTAAACCATAATAAGAAAACTTAATGATCTTACTTTTCTAATATCAAATTATGACATTTCAATAAATGAAAAAAAATGGTTAAGAATAAGATGAGCAAAGGCATAAATTCAAAATAAGCGGGAATGCCGATTTTATCCACATACCTTTCTCTTGTGTAAAATACATTGCATACCCTTCTTTGGGTAAATTATGCATAGAGGACCCTTAAGTGTGTTGTTTATCATTAAAATATATAAGATAATAATTGTTGCGTTAATATCCTAATACTCTTAAGTATGTTAGTTTAGTTGAGGGAAATTAGTTGGTTGTTGTAACATAACGACTGTAGTAGAGTACCTTCATAATGACAGGAGTCATTACGAGGATACTATGATGCAGCCAACTATGATTTAACACCCCACTTAGTTTAATTAACTCAATTGACATAAGTGGAAGTTTGGTTCATGGTTCTACTCTAAACAGAGATAGAAACATGGACTAGTGTAGTGGTCAACTCATGTTGACTTAGGGTAACTAGACACACCCAATCGATGAAAGTCGATTGAGTATGTCTATGTATCCTTAGTCACCATGAGTATTCTTCCACACTAGTGCATGTAAGTTTCCCCTGTTTAGTGTGAAACTTTGACTTGGGTTTGGGTTGATAGTAGTCAAGGATGACCAATCTAGATAACAATACAAGTGTGGTGAAAGACATATTCCTTTCGATGAGTATGCCATCTTGGAATGTAAACATGGTAGACATGTTTAAATTTTTTTCCAAATTATCGCAAGTTAATGGTTGTGTTGTCTTATGTTACCTAGTCTAAGATGTGGGATTTCATATGAATATCGGTAACAAATATTCAGATAGGATTCTTAGACAAAACACTTGAGTGCCCCTAAAAGGGTAAAGGAACCAAGTATATATAGTATACACTTGAACAAGTTAACATGAGTGATCAGGGGATCATTTTCAAAAGTTCCCTAAAAATCCCTAAATGGTGTCAGTGTAGAAGATCATCTCGAGAGATTTCCAACAACTATAAGAACGCGACAAATGGACATCGGGAGCTCTAGATATGTTTGGTCAAAGTTTAGACAGTGGGAAAGTCAACTGGTCAATATTGGACCAATGGCACTGCGACACGTGGTGAAAAGGCAAAAGGGAGTTTTTGTGGGTTTTCAATCACCTGTCTTTGACGAGTGTAAAAATGGTGCACGGGAACAAGAGGCTCAACTTTTATTACGGAGGGGAGCCCAGCCGCCGTGTGGACTATGGTATTATTGCCAATGTGGTGGGTCCACAAGCCACCATGTGGCTTGCCACCACTCATCGAATTCGCTCGATTTGCCTATCGAGAGACAACAAGTGGGCTATATGCTATTTACCGAGTTAATTATTTCTATGCCACATTGTATGGGTTGAAATTATATTATCTTGGTAAGTCCACTTTCCAAATGCCACACACACACACACACACACACACACACACACATATATATATATACATATTAATGTTTAAACATTAGTATAAACCACCAAACCAAATGCATATGCTTTGACCACGTGGAAGGTGGTGAAGCGGTTGTTAGGGGGCTAGACCCATGCGTGGAAACTTCCACGTGGAGAAGGAGGATGAAGTGGTTGAGATGGGGGCGGTTAAGTCTAACACATCAATTACGTGGAGGAAGGCTATTTAAAGCCTTAGACATTATCCCCCACCGCCAAAAATGTGGGACCTTATACAAATGCGGCTCCATTTGGGATTTAATCCCATTAAACATGCAATCCGCTCCACATGGGATTTATCCCATTTAAAAATACATCCGCCCAATTTGGGATTTAATCCCATCAACTATGCTACGGGTGAGGCTAAAATAGCCTAAGGATAATATGCAATGCATATTTGTTGGGCCCTAATTTTGTATAAATAGGGTACCTAGCTCATTTAAAACACACACCGTCAAGCAACGAGAAGCTCATTGCTAGAGCGCGGAGCAGTGGACACGACACACACAACTCAAGCTTATTATTTGTTAAGCTTGTTGTGGGACACACAACCTGAGCTTATTATTTGTTAAGCTTATTTGTCAGGATGTGTCAACAGTAGTATTGTCTATTGGCCTATTATTTTAGGCAATAGTAGATGAAATATTTGTGATTGGGAGTAAATTATAAACCACCCAATAGGCCCATTGAGCTGCACCAATTACTTGAAAATCCTAGATTGTCGATCAGTGCTAGCTTCGCATTGATAAGCGTCGGGAAGGCCGATCGAAGCTAGAGGAGATCAGATGCGGGAAGGTGGAAGTCGGTGTTATTTTTCACCCTTGTCGTCGAAGGTCCTGGTTATTCTTCTAAGCAAGTTTAAATAGTTTCCATTAGGTTTTCTTGTGAAAGTACTATTGTAACTTACAAGTTTTGACTAGTGGAACAGTTCGACCACGAACCCGGAGATGTAGGCAATTACCAAACTCCGTAATTAATCTGTGTGCAATTGTCATTATTGTCTTGCATTATTTTAAATTGATTACTTAAAAGGAGCAAATTATCTAGCAAATAATTAAATCCTATAAGGGTCGAGATCGTAGTAATAATCTGGTTATTTTCGGATCATGTTTGGTATCAGAGCTGGTAATCAACACCTGCAAACTTGCTAATCTCCGAAGCAAGTTGGTATTGAGCAGGTTATTCAGTACAGGTTGCTTTGATAGGGATGGCATTGGCTTGTACTTCTGGATTTCCAGATTGGTGGGATAGACTAAGAGACAGGTTTACCATACTCAATAATTTTCTCACATTTTTATTTAGATGAATCCATTGTATCTCATATGCAGATAAAAGATCGTTCGACGATCCATAAGGAATATATTGAGATAAGCCAACACTAAGGATTCCACAGCTGGTAAGAAATCTAAGGTGTAATAATATGTTGATATATTACTCAACTATAGTTTTAGGCTATTGAGCATTATTTAATGCTCTTATAAAACTAGAAAACTAATGTGTAAGGTAGAATGTATTGGTAAGACCCCTTTGAGGGCAACGTTTGTATACATCTAACTAGACATGGCACATTAGTTAAAGACCCAATTCTGGGCAATGTTTGTACTCTATTATACTTGCATTAGTAAGACCCCTAGAGGGAAATTATTTTGGTGATTTTTCTAACACCATAAAATGTAGTATATTTTCCTTGTTTAGTCATTGGTCCAGCAAGGAGGAGACAAATGAAGTCAATCCACATTGTGATGCAGTGGAGAAGACCAAGTACATAAGCCACCAAGTAGGAGAAATTTCGCATGACAGGTTTACCATGTAAAATTATTTTCCTATAGAATTGGTATTTTAAGCTTATTGTACAAGACTCCAAAAATGGAGCATTTTTACAACTAGTTTTACATGGTGTATTAGGATATAATTTCCTCACACTTGTATTTGAAAGTTGTATAAAGACCCTGTTAGGGGCACCTATCTCCTAATCATCTTGTGAGTACCTGTTACAGCTTGGATACATGATTTAACTCGTATTTATAAGCTTGGAGATTGATCTGCCATTTGTGCAGACAATAGAGTTCACAGAGATCAGCTCGGAACTTCATTCTGTGTAGAGGCATTGTGACCGTGTAGTAGAATGGTAGTTGAATCACTGTTGGCATTGATATCGGTCGAACTTCATTACGTATAGAGGCATTGTGACCGTGCAGTAGAATGGTACCTGATATTGTATGTCAACAAGTAGAGCTCTCAAAGTATCAGCTCGGAACGTCATTCGGTGTCAAGGAATTGCGACCACACATACAAATGGTAGCTAATCAACAGACTTAGCATCATGCATTAGAGGCTTGAGGTCTTGAAAGAGGCTTAACATCATGCATCGGAGGCGTTGAGGTCTATAGAGACTTAGCATCATGCATCAAAGGCTTGAGGTCTTGAAAGAGGCTTAGCATCATGCATCAGAGGTGTTGAGGTCTACAGAGACTTAGCATCGTGCATCAGAGGCTCGAGGTCTTGAAAGAGGCTTAGCATCATGCATCAGAGGCGTTGAGGTCTGTAACAGACTTAGCATCATGCATCGGAGGCTCGAGGTCTTGAAAGAGGCTTAGCATCATGCATTGGAGGCATTGAGGTCTGTAAAGGGACAAGGTATTGTCCATCATTGACATCGGATCAATCAAAGCTCTATGTAACATGGAGTTCCTTTAAACCAGTTTGGATTCTGTGGAATCAACTCGGAGCCAAGAGCTATGTTATAGAGTCAAAGAAGATCCTTGTTGTCAGATATCAAGAAGCTTAGCACCGCACATAAGGAGCGTTAGGGTTTCATTCAGAAACTTAGCACCATAAAGCAGAGGCATGGAGGTCTTCTTTGGATATCAGAATGGCATAAAGCAGAAGTATTGTGGGCCCATAACCCATAGGTCCCAAGATCGAAGCAGAGTTTTCCAGATTCAGGACAATATGGAAGCTTTTTGGGACAAAAAGCTTTTCTTAGTGGGGAGGTGTGATCAAGGGATCATTTTCAAAAGTTCCCTAAACATCCCTAAATGGTATCAATGTAGAAGATCATCTCGAGAGCTTTCCAACGACTATAAGAATGTGACAAACGGACATCGGGAGCTCTAGATATGTTCGGTCAAAGTTTAGACAACAGAAAGTCAACTCTAGTCAACTGGTCAATATTGGACCAATGGCACTGCGACACGTGGCGAAAAGGCAAAAGGGAGTTGTTTGTGGGTTTTTGATCACCATTCTTTGACGAGCGTAAAAATGGTGCACGGGAACAAGAGGCTCAACTTTTATTACGGAGGGGAGCCCGGCCACCGTGTGGACTATGGTGTTATCGCCAATGTGGTGGGTCCATTAATCCACCACGTGGCTTGCCACCACTCATCAAATTCACTCGATTTTCCTATCGAGAGACAACAAGACAACAAGTGGGCTATATGCTATTTACTGAGTTAATTATTTCTATGCCACATTGTATGGGTTGAAATTATATTATCTTGGTAAGTCCACTTTCCAAATGCCACATATATATATTAATGTTTAAACATTAGTATAAACCGCCAAACCAAATGCATATGCTTTGACCATGTGGAAGGTGGTGAAGTAGTTGTTAGGGGGCATTTGACCCATGCATGGAAACTTCCACATGGAGGAGGAGGATGAAGCGGTTGAGATGGGGGCGGTTAAGTCTAACACTTCAATTGCATGGAGGAAGGCTATTTAAAGCCTTAGACATTATCCCCACCGCCAAAAATGTGGGACCTTATACAAATGCGGCTCCATTTGGGATTTAATCCCATTAAACATGCAATCCACTCCAAATGGGATTCATCCCATTTAAAAATACATTCGCCTTGATTTGGGATTTAATCCCATCAACTATGCTACGGGTGAGGCTAAAATAGCCTAAGGATAATATGCAATGCATATTTGTTGGGCCCTAATTTTGTATAAATAGGGTACCTAGCTCATTGTAAAACACACACGGTGCAACGGAGAAGCTCATTGCTAGAGCGCGGAACGGTGGACACGACACACACACAACTCAAGCTTATTATTTGTTAAGCTTGTTGTGGGGACACACAACCCGAGCTTATTATTTGTTAAGCTTATTTGTGGGATGTGTCAACAGGTATTGTCTATTGGCCTATTATTTTAGGCAATAGTAGATGAAATATTTGTGATTGGGAGTAAATTATAAACCACCCAATAGGCCCATTGAGCTGCACCAATTACTTGAAAATCCTAGATTGTCGACCAGAGTGCTAGCTTCGCATTGATAGCGTCGGGAAGGCCGATCGAAGCTAGAGGAGATTGTATGCCAGAAGGTGGAAGTCAGGTGTTATTTTTCACCCTTGTCGTCCGAAGGTCTGGTTATTCTTCTAAGCAAGTTTAAATAGTTTCCATTAGGTTTTCTTGTGAAAGTACTATTGTAACTTACTACAAGTTTTGACTAGTGGAGCGGTTCGACCACGAACCCGGAGACGTAGGCAATTACCGAACTCCGTAATCAACTGCGTGTGCAATTCTCATTATTGTCTTGCATTATTTTAAATTGATTACTTAAAAGGAGCAAATTATCTGCAAATAATTAAAGCCTATAAGTGTTCGAGATCGTGTAGTAATAATCTGGTTATTTTCGGATCAATGAGAGATCGGTGTTTCACCGAGTAATTACAATTACATATGGTTTTCTATTATGAGATAGAGTGGTAATGGAATGTGTGTTGTGAATTATGTTAATTTATAACATAGAACATTATGTAAAAAAATCCTTGTTTATAAGTCATAAAAGTGGATGTTAAAAGAGATAAGGAAAGTTGATTGATTAGGCTTCACCACCATGTGATGAAATCAATGATAGACTTGTCATCATATTGACAAATAGAATATAAATCTATGATAGAGACCTTTTTAGAAATGTTTATCGAAAAGTGATCAAGAAAGGTCTGCACTAATTGATTAAAGGAAAATATTGAGTGCTTGGGCAAAGCACTATACCAATCTAAGGTGGGTCCCAATAACGACATTGGAAAAGCATGAAGGAGAAAAGAATAATCATGGCCTATTAGGTAACAAGCATGTCTAAATGAATGCAAGTGTTATTATGGGTCCTCCTTACTGTTTAAGTGAGTTGAATTTAGGTAGCTCCCATTATGTAGGATATGGATGAATAGGTATAGAGGGATGAATGGGTTTGTTACAAATATCATCATATGTTAAGACATTATGGGACCCAAAACTGAGGCCTCAAGCGTCTACATTTTATCCATCATCATTTTAATGAGATCCACTATGGGATTTGATTAAGGGATGCCCCCGAGGTATAAGGGGCTTGATAAGATGAATGGGTCATAAAAGGCATACCAATATGTGGTGGTGCGAGTATGTGAATTGAGATGTAGGTATGTAGGAAGTAGTGGATGAGGAGGGAATATACCCCGAATATGCAATTGAGGTGATGGGTTACGTTTGAGGTAAGGTGGAAGTGGGAGGGGCTTGTGGAAAGATCCTTGTGGTGACATTGGAAGAGTTCGGGAATAGAGACCAAAAATTCTAAAATGGAGTGGAAGAGGTTGAACGTAACCAACGGTTGTGTAGGAATACGCACATAAGATACTGATGATGATATAATTGAAGTAGTGGACATGGGGACTACAAATGTTGGTGGAGAGAAGATGTCAAGGATGTAGAGGTTACGTGAGAAGTAGGTTGTTGCAAAATGGGAGTAGGCAATGCTAGAGTAGTTTGGGTGGCCACATTAGCATTCCCGATATGGTAGAGATGGTAGAAATGGTGGGCATGGAAGTGGGAATTCCATAAAGGGGTTGACTTGATGAGTCACGGGTGGAAGAAGTAGCAAGGTAATGTTACAAGGCCTTGGTGTTATGATCAAGGAATCTAGTGAATTCCTCATCACCTACGGGTACATTCGTAAGAGAATTAGGATCCATTGGAGATGAAATGGAAGGTGGTGAAGGGCTAGAAGGAAAAGGTATACAACTTGTGTGGAAAGTAAGATCTCGTGCCTATTGGTGAGTCCAAACCATACAAAAGGATGGAAAACATGTACTCTAGGCTCTGTAAAAATGAAAAAACACGAAATAGAATTTTGGAAAATGTATGGAAGGTGAAATTAGCTCATTGTTTTTTATAGCAAATCGAAACATGAGACTAACACCAGTTGTTGAATCAATGCGAAGGTAGAATAACCAATTTGAGTTAAGAATCGACACTAATAGGGTAGATTATATTTAAACTTAAGAAATTTGAATTTTATAAGTAAAATTTTGGTCAAAAGAAGCTAAGAATTGGGCTTTGTATATCAATTCTAATCTAACACACGAAGAGAACCAAAATTAAATGATTGTGGTGGCCGAGTGTGAAAAAAACAATAGTGATGAAATACGATCTCACACCTCAAATAACAAAAGAAAAGAAATAAATTCACAAACCCATGTAAAATATAACAAACACGTTATCCTAGGAATAATATTTTAGTGTTTTGATGGCTTAAGCCTTAGGACTAACTGTGAATATATAGAAAGGAGTGGATACAAGGTACCTAGAAGCCAACTATGGATGGTTTCAGAATGTTTTGGTGGGTGCATCCTCGATATACCTTTCGGTATGTGAGGTCCGATCTCTGATATGACAATCCATCCATAACATCGATTGGGGCCCACTGTCAATGGGTGTTTAAATATTTGATAGCTTCTTCCTAGGATTTGGGGAATGTTTAAGAAATGTGTTATTTGTTTAAGTGATTTGGAAAATTGTATGCAAAATTGAACTATGCTTAATTACCCAATCATCAACCTATCATGACCTCTGTTATATTTGATTGCTAATTAAACTATGTGGGCTAAATGCAAGAATACACAGGATGCAACGTAAAAATTTTAAACCCAAATTGAAAGATTGAGATTGGATGAAAGAAATAGTGAATATGAATAAAATATGACTTTCACTAATGCAAGCAATAAATAAGAAAAAATGATTCATTTTACTTTGCACCAAATAAAATCTGAATTTTAGAGAACATAGAAGAAAGAATGTTACCAAGGAGAGATTTAGTGAAGATTTTTAGAAAGGAAACAATCGAAATGCAACCCTAAATGAATATAAGGAACCCACAAATGACGAGGTCCCATAAGTCATACCAAAATGTTTTACCACATAGGAATACCATATGAAAAAATGATTTAAAAGGTAAAGGTAGGGTACATGAGGAATACCTGGAGGTCGTAAAGAGATTACGCACCATTTTGAAGACCAAGCCGATTAGAGATCACTCCTTTTTGTCTAGGAAGGACTACCTGAGAAGTAAATCAAGACCAAAAATAGAGTTAATAGCATAGGTTGGTGGATTTCCTAGTGTGTGCTAGATCCGGGAAGTGGGGTGCTTCCTCGAAGGATTTATCAATCCACGTCTTAATACAAATTAATGTTGATAAATATCATGAAATAGAAGGTCCTACTGTAGTTATATGATTTAGGTATCTCACACAACACAATAGTCTAAATCTAATCTAAATGATGAATTTAAGATTAAATAGGAGAATGGTCAATTTTCAAGGTCTATAGGTATGCCAAAGAGTAGAAAGGAGATATGGGTGACGTATGTGGAGGTTTTGGAGAGTTTTGGGTGGAGGAATGAACTCACTAGTATGAAGGAAAATTCCAGACACAGAGAGCGATGCCGATTGGGTAACTGATGTTGGTCACTGGTTATAGATGAGATTGGTTGGGTAACCAATCACGGTAGGGGAAATTGGGTTTCAAAGGTAGATAGGAGGTTGATTTAGGCTCTCTATGATTTCACATATTATTGGGAGGTCTTAGGTAGAGTGTAGGAATTTAGGTGAAGACTCATCAGGGGTAAAAGCGTGGGTGAAAGGGAAGAGTGATTCCGGTTGGTAAGGCATCAGATGAATGGGATACAAAAGGTATTCGAGAGAGGAAGGAGGTGATTAGAAAAATATAAAGGATCTAAAACCAAAGCTAATGAAATCAATAAACTGGTTAAGAATACTTATCAGATATCTAGAGATTGGTAGAAGGTGGTGGTTGGTGGGTGTGTGTAGGAGAGACGAGCCAAGATCTAGTACTATAGTAGAAAAGGTTGAGTGCTTCTTCATGCAAATGCTTCAAGCATATGAAGCCATAGGTTGGTTGTTGGTGGACTGGACTAGAATTAAGAAACCTTAAGCTAGATTTGAATGGAGGCCTAAAGCTCATTTATATAATGTCGTTAATAATCGGGAGAATCGCTAACAATTCCTTAGGATCGTTAGTGATATGGGTTTTACAAGTAAAAGGTTAAAACTACTTCCCAAATTGAGGTTTTTTGTTTTGACAAAGGGTGTGTTTTGGAAAAAGGTTAAACAGTTAGGGAGGTTGTGAAATGTTTAAGAAGTTATTGATTTAGTTTGTTTTTTATTTGATTTTGGTTTGTAAGTGGTTTGAGTGGTTTAGGAGAGGATAAAATAAGATTTTACTGAGTTATAGAATGATATTTACGGGCCATAAATATAATGGGGATAAATAATACTTAGGATAAGGATTTAATAAGGATTTAATAGATAATATGATAGTTATGTGATAATGAAGGGGTGTTAGCAAACACCGACACTAGGATTAATAGTGTTAATTTTAGGTGTCTACAATATTTTTGATATTATTGACTAAGTATTGAATTTTTGGTTTTGGTTAGGTTTATATTGTTTTTGTGAGCTTGTTATACACATAAGAGGTTCTAAATTGCTCTTTTCTTATTTTTTATGGATGCATGGAAAGTATGTTAGATGGATCAAAGCTCATGAGAATGATTGGTTTCCTTAGATCTTTGAGAGGTTGACTCAAGTAGAGAGGCACTTAAATCGAGAGAGTTGGTATTTGGAGGATTTCTTAGAGATGACTAGTTACACATGTGAGTCACTTACTTTGTGACTTATTGAGTGATTAGGATGTAGATCGGAACACTTTCTAGATTCCTAGTGGTCGAGGTGAGTGGAATATCTCCTTGGAGGATGCGTACTATATTATTGGGGTTCTGTCACCGACAGGAAGTTAGTGTTGGTGAGTGTTAGTTCACTAGCCGAGGCTCATAGTTGGGCTACTTATTTGGGGGATACACATGAACACGATACTAGTTCTAAGCAAGGTGTGAGATTACTTTCAACAAGTAAAGACAACACTTGCTGCAGATCCGAATTATTTGAGGTATAAAGGTTTTCACTTTGATAATGAAGGAATCTTACGATTTAAAAATAGAGTATATGTACCTTCGCTAAATGATTTGAGAAATAAATTGTTAGCAGAATTTCACAATTCACCTTTTTCTGGACACCCTAGTATTACAAAGATGCTTACTGATATAAAACAACAATATTTTTGGAAGGGAATGAAAAAGGATGTTATAGATTTTGTGACACATTTCCTTGAATTTCAACGTGTTAAAGTGGAACATATGCACCCAACTAGTTTATTGTATCCTCATAGTATACCGTAGTACAAATGGAAAGTGATAAGCATGGAATTTGTTCAAGGGTTGCCTATGTCAAGAAACAAATATGATGTTATTTTAGTAGTTGTGGATAAACTAACAAAGGTAGCACATTTTACCATGGGTTATCTGAAGGATGATTCTCCTCTATTAGCTAAAAGATTTATACACAAAAAATTTAGATTACATGGAGTACCTGAATTAATCATATCTAATAGAGATCCTAGAATGACGTCAAAGTTTTGGCAAAACCTTAATGCAGCTCTAGGAACTAAGCTGAACTTCAATTTTGTGTATCATCCAGGAAACGGATGGATGCAGATGAAAAGAGTTAATCAAGTTTTGGAGGATATGTTATGAATGTATTGTATGGACCAGTAGTATAAGTGGGAAGAGTACCTTCCACTAGTTGAGTTTGCATATAATAACACATATCATGCCTCTGTTAATATGGCACCTTTTGAAAATGTAAAACCCCAGTTAGTTGGGACAACATTGAGGATAGAGAGGTAATTGGACCTAAAATTCTTACTAAAATGGAACAACAAGTTAATATGATTCGTGAACACTTGAAAGAAACAACAGATAGGAAAAAGAGTTATGCTGATTTAAAGTGGGTAGACAGGAAATTTGAACTGGTCACAAATTATTTCTTTGGGTTAAACCAAAAAATAGCTCTATAACTTTTGGCAATGTTGACAAGTTATCACCATGTTATGTGGGACCTTTTGAGATGTAGCTTACCGTTTAGCATTACCTCCGATTTGTCATGAATGCATGATGTTTTCCATATTTCTTTGCTTGAGAAATACGTTTCATATTTATCACTTGTGTTAAATTGGAATTCCTTGCAGATCAAGACCCAGGAATAATCATGGTTAAACCCATACGAGTGCTGGAAACTCGCCAGTTGCATTTAAGAAATCATGAGATAAGTCAATGCAAGGTCCAATGGGACTAGTTTAATGAAGAAAGTGCAACTTGGGAAAACTTGGATGATATGAAAACTACTTTTCCATATTTATTTGATCAGAATTGACTTTGAGGACTGATAAAAAAATTGTGATTTTATCTTTATATGTCAATAAGTTTACCGGTTATGGATAGAAAACTATTAATTTATGAATAAGTAGCTTTGTAAATGCTGATTTCTGGAACTTAAAATTCATATATTGTTGCAAACTTATGTTATGAAAGTGAATAAATTGATTATTCAGAATATAATGATTAAAATGAGATAATCATCAAGTCAATGATTCTTTTTAGGAGGGAAGTATGTAACACCTTATCAAACTGTTATATTTCTCTTTTGCATTGCAAGCGTTGACATGTGATTTTCAGGACAAATGTATGCTTCATGGTTATTGAAAAATCATACTTTCCATGGATAAATCATTTCTACTCTTTTATTGTAGGGTTGATATGTTGTTGCTTGCAATAATCTATTTCACTTCTTATGAGTAAGTTGCAAACTTATCCTTTGCAATTAGACTCATCCTTGGATCAATTCCATTGATCCAAGGTATGTTTTAAATATTCTTATCTAAACTGAATGAAAAATGACATTCATTGATTAAGAGACTTAACGGACTGAACTTGTGGTTGTTACAAATTCTTTATTATCTTGAAAGACCATGCCCGCATTCTATTTTGTGTTGTGCTCACTCTTCTTGATTGACCCTTGCAGGGTGCTTAATGACGTTAAGGGAAGTAGAAACCTGCTTCAGGATTCTAAAGAAAGTGAGAATATAAACTTGACCTATATCTATTAAGGTCTATCCTAATGGATTCAAGACTTAGGTGATTTACCTAACTCTTTCTACACCACTCTACGTGGGATGACATCCTAACCTAAGTTATTAACACTAAGTTAATATGAATGGGAAATAACCTAAGGGATGCTAAGTTATTTCTAACCTATTGTATTTGGTTAAACTAAGACCTAACCTAAGGTGACAATCTATTGTTTGAAGGTTATATCCTAAGGTTATATATTTTAAATTAACCTAAGATCTAACCTAAGAAAATTCTATCTATCCTAAACTAATGGGATATGAAAGGGAACCTATGGGTCATTGGAAAGTGGGAGCTAAGCGGCGGTTCCTAGGCTATTAATGAGATGTGATTTTTGTATTTAAAAAGGTAGAGTACTGCCAGACTTGGTAATTACATGGAAATTTGGAGGAACCTACATGGAGGCATCACTAAGTTTGGAAATGCAAGTGGAAGTTAAATTTAGTCTCGCCAACTTTGGATGGCGGTGGCAAGGAGAGATAGGTGGGAATATGTAAATTAATGGCATTAATTCACCTTAGTTTTGGTGAGCAAGTTGTCTTGGAAGGCATGTTGGTGGATTTGTTGGGGGTTGTTTTGCTTTGCATGCTTCATAATTTTTGCTCTGCATGGAGCTATCTAGTTTTTGAACCATCAGTTTGATCTGCACTTAGTGGATATTTTTGAATTCTCTAATCTATTTTTGGTTCGAGGAATGTATAAGAGGCACTGTGGAAAAATATTATTGTTGTTTGATCTTTCTTGGAGAAGAAGGGGTGTTGGAAACTTGGCTAGAAGTTTTCTTGAATTAGCAGAGGCACTATCAGGCATGATAGGCTCTACCCATTAAGATTTATTGCTTTCTTCTAAATGATTCATTAAAACAACTCTGCTCACTAGAGATATATTTTTGCATGATGTATCTGGTTATTTACTTGCTTGTTTTCTTGAAATTTATGTGGGTTTTGGAATATGAATCCTTGGTTGTTAGATGGTAGTTCTTGTGAACTTTATCTGTACTAGTTCTGGTTGGTATTCAAACAAACTTGTTTTAGATAGCTTTGTAGCTTGTATTCGAGTCTGGTGTTGTCTGAATGGGCACGCGTTGCCATATGTTTCGTTTTGAACTATCATTAAGAACATTAGTTCATTGAGTTTGAAGTAGAGTTCCTTGGCCGTTCTGAACTAGCATTGTTGTTTTTGGTTCTGTATCTTTGTTTAAGTTTTGTGTTTTGAGAGTAGTAATAGAGCTCCATGGATGTTCTAAGCTTGTGTGAAGCTTCGTGCTTTGTTATGAGATTTTGTTGGGGCCTTGTGTTTGTTTTGGAATGAATGGAACTTAGTAAAGATCTGAACTATAGGTTGAACCTTCATATTTCGACACTATACTTATATTTAGTTCTCATGTTGAACTGGTATTTGAGTTGTGAGTTTTGCTCTGTACTTTTACTCGGAGCTAAGGTTTTATTCTTAATTATGGAACTGTGAATACTAGACTCGCATTGGAATTTTGTGTTGACTGAGCTGGTGTTAGAGTCTGGAAAAGTCTGAACTTATGTTTGAAGTTCATATTGACATTGTACATGTATTCTAATTTTGTGTGTTCTGGATCTATGTGGGAGTTGATGTGTTTACTTGTTTCACGAGCTGGGTTTTGGTTGGTTTTGGTTTTGTAAAGCTTTAATCTCATTAATACAGTCTACCCAAAGGGACCTTTGGATTTTTTTATTGGTCGGATGTAGACCGAGTATCTTCTTTTGAAACCTCCTCTGTCTTGCTTCTTGTGCGAGAATTGTTGTATTACTTATGTCTTTCAGGCTGCATGGTGTTCTTGAATATGACAAGGCATGTGAGTTCAAAGTAAAACCTCTCCCTCTCTACCCTGAGTGAATCTCGTGTCGTGTAGGGAGCTTGGTTGTTTAATTCTCATGAATTAATGGACTGGAACTGTAATCTGTTTTGGGACAGTCGTATTGATTGAAGAGGCATATGGAATGTATTATTTAATTCCTTTTTGTCTTTGATGTTGAGAAAATTATTACCTGTCATAAGCTTTTAATGGAACTCAAGGGGCTTGTGGTGATTCTACTCAATCGAGTGGAGGAAGTTGGGGACAGTACTTGTCTTGAACAAATTGTTTAGTTCCTTACTCTCTTTATATATTTCATCTGATTCATGGGTTTTAATTGAATGATGAATTTAAACCTATTTTCTATGTGTGTCGTTTGAAGGGAATATAGTATCCCTATCCTGAATGCTTGGGAAATTTAGTCCCTGGGACTATGAGTTTCATCAACCCTTGTCTATCTTGTACGGTTGCATATTTCTATTCCTTGTTGATTTCTTTGAATGGATGTCTGGGTTTTAGATAGGGAAGTGAATCATACCTCTTGAGGATAGTATGCTGTTTAGAGACAATACTGTGAATTTCGTTTTGAGATTGAATTTGGATTTGAGCTTGGTGAATGAAAATAGGTAAGTAGTTGTAAGTTTTGTAAAGAATGTTGGTAATGTGCATCCTTTGATTGTGCATTCTGTTTGAGTTCTCTTTTGGGAACTAGCTAGAGAATTTCTAAGTTTGTATTTATTAAAGGATTTCATTTCATAGTATAAATGAAATGAAATATGGATTGGGTCCATTTTGGTTTGAGATCCTTTTATGTTGACTGATAAGTTCATTGATTAAACTTCTCGTTATTTGATTCTCTTCTAAGATGGAAATTTTCTAGTGGATTGGTTAAGAGATTTAATTGCCAAAGTATAGCTTGGATTTGTGGGCAGTCTGAGTTTTAGACCTTTGCATTATATCTACTAGTAGATAGATAGAAGTTGTAAGGATTTCTTTTAGACTATTTTTAATCTACTTGGAATTGAATTGGGATTCTTGTTTTGTTGTAGCCTCTTTATGTAAGGACTCCTTCTTTTGTCATCTTTGGACTGAGGCAGTGATGTGTGTTCTAAACCTGATTCTTTCCTTCAGAGAAATTGTGTCTGAGAAATAAATATGTATTGATTCTCTTCTTTGTCTATATGGAAAGATGAAGCATACTAATATGAGTTATGTTGTAACTAACTCCTTTGTTGCTTGGAAAAGTTAAATGTGTTTTTCTATTCTTATGAATTTATGAAATAATGGAAGGACAAGACTTGTTGACTATTTAAAAGTAATTGATAAGATCAATTAAGTCTTGTGATATAATTCTGATGTTGCAGATTATAATATGTTCTTTTCTTAAAAGTAAATTCAGATTTTCTTAATTGTACTTCTTTCTAGATGTGATTACTTATGATTATTGTATGTTGTATATTAATTGTTTCATTAAAGCAGAGTCGTTTAATGAAACAATTAGTGGAATGCACTTTACTTTAATGCTTAGTGCTTATCATGCTCAGTTCATTGAACTAACCCGTGCTAGCAATTTTGTAGATGGACATCGTAAGTGATAAAGGAAGACAAGAACTTTCATGTTGTATTGGGATTATTTAATTATGGATCTTATGTAAAGAGTTTCAATTCATTCTTGATTTGTATTGAAAAAGAAAATTTGTATTATTTTTGGAATAAAGGTTGTTTGTTATATAAGTATGCCTGAAATACATAGTCTTGTAATGTATAGTTTTATAATGATGAATTGAAAGTTGAGATTTACTTGTATTGGTTGTGTAAATTATCTTGTATTTATGAAGAAGATGGAAAACCTATCTTGATGATATTTTTCATATCTGTTATATGCTTAATTTGGATAAACTTGATCAGTTGGTTAAAGGGAAATAATTGGATTCCCTTATTAAGATGCAACTTGTTAAGTTACATAAGATAACAATTTTATCTAAACAATTCTAACATAGTATTCGAATGTGTAATGAATATGTATTAAAACTATAGAAATTGTGAAAGATAAGAAGGGTACGACAAACCCTAACACTTAAATCATGTAGAGGAAGATTCTTCCTCGCTCAAATAAATGTAATCTAAAGAATGGTGATGTGATTGTTAATCGTTAGACCTCATTTCCTATAAAGTCTATTGCTAGTTGAACCTATTTGGTTATTACACCTTCTTGAATGGTTAAGTTACATTTAATGGAACTTATGATGTTGTTGACCTATCCTTTGGATATCTGTTTGTTAAGCCAAGTAAAATGAACCTATAAAGAAATCATAAGTTAAGGAAGTTCTTTAATGACTAAATGAATCAAATTTAGAAAAGAACTTATGGAGTGTTGGATTAGGGTTTAGCAGGGTTGTTGTAATCGGTGTAATAATCCAAATTAATAATGTATTAATAACCTCCTTGGGGTATGTACATATTGATTTGGTAGTTTCTGTAGGAATTTGGCACACACGCCAATGTAGGACTGTACCTTCGAGAAGACAAGGATATTCTCGAGGATACAACGTTGCAGTTGACATGTGGCAACACCCTTCTGCATTGATCATCTAGATCTACACAAAAATAAGGACTTGAACTTAGTTTCTCTCTAGGTCAAGTTAGTGGCATGTTTAGGATAGGTAGTATCTTTCAATGGCTCAGGGTACCTTGGCACATCTAGTTGACTTAGGTCAACCGAGTATGCCCATATACCCTAAGATATTATGAGTGTCTTCCTATAATAAATTATGTTTTTAACCAAGGCTAGGGTTAAACCTTGGGCAAGTGGGTGACGGTGGTCGATAAAGACCATTCTAGATAACAGAAGAGTGAGGTGAAGGATGTATTCCAGAATGACGAGTATGCCATCTAGGAGTAGTAACATGAACAGTATGTTGAAAATATTTGGCCAAAGTATTGCAAGTTGTTAGTTACGTTGTCCTATGTCACCTAGTTTAAAGCAATGTGATGTCATATGCATATTGGTAACAAATATTCAGATAGGTTCTTTAAACAGATCACTCAATACCTAGAATAGGGTAGGAGAACCAAGTATACGTAGTATACATAAATTATTCTATACTTTAAAGTTAACATGAGAGATCGGTTAGGAACCGAGTCATGGAATGAGAGATCGGTATCATACCAAGTCATTACAGTTGCATATGGTTATCTATTATGAGATTCATTGGCATGAAATGTGTGTTCTAAATGATTTTTTATTTAGAACAAAGAACATTATGTAAAAAAAATCTTGTTTCTAAAGTCTTAAAATAGGAATGTTACAAGCTTGAGATACTTTGGCCAAAGATTTTCAACATACTGTTCATGTTACTATTCCTAGATGGCATACTCATCATTTCAGAATATGTCCTTCACCTTCACTCTTCTGTTATCTAGAATGTTCTTTACTGACTACCGTCAGTCCACTTGCCCAAGATTTGACCCTAGCCCAGGTTAACAACATGATTTGTTATAGGAAGACGCTAATGATGACTTAGGGTATATAGGCATACTCGGTCGACCTAAGTCAACCAAATTTGCCAAGGTACCACTGAGTCATATAAATTTATTTCCTATCCTAAACATGCTACTAACTTGTCCTAGAGAGAAACTAATTTTAAGTCAAGATGTATGTACATCTAGATGAAAAAATATGGAAGGGTGTTGCCACATGTCAACTGCAACATTGTATCCTTAAGAATCCCCTATACTTCAAGGAAGGTACAATCCTATAGTTGGAGTGTGCCAACATCCGATAGAACGATTCATCATGATGTACAAACCCCCTAGTGGTCATTAAATTCATAATTAAATTGGATTAAGATTCAGATTGTAGCAACCCTGCCTAACCCTAATTCCAATATTCATTAAGTTCTTTATCCATAATTAATCTGATTTGATATTAAGAACTTCATTAACTTATGCTTACATTGATGTTCATTAATGTGGCCAAACAAGCAGTTATGCCCAAAAACAGGGCAAAAAACATCAAATGGTTAATTCTTAATGTAACCTACCTGTCTAAGAAGGTGTATCGTTCACCTAAATTCAGCTAGTGTTTACTTTTTATAAACGAAGCACAAGGATTAAAGATCATAACCACCATTCCATTTATTTTTCATTGTTTTGAGAGAGGAAGAGTCTTCCTCTACATGGTTAGATGTTAGGGTTAACATAACCTTTTTATCATTCTTTACTCATATAGTTTAATTGTATGACCAATGCATATTTCATTATTAAACTATAGTTGTGTAGTTAGAGAACAAAATCTTTTACAATTTAACAAGTTTCATTATAGTAAGGAGATTGTATTGTTAGGAATTAATAATATCTAATGCGGAATAATTCCTCAGAATCGCAATAATAAGAAGTATGAATAGAATTACATAAATGAAATATGCACAACACGAAGATAATATTTAATGTGGTTCACCCAATGTGGGCTACATCCACCAAGAACACTTGCTCAGATTTTATTACAAGCCAATAGTCTTCACGATTCTGATAATCAGATCTTGTTTGGATCTCGTGCTCAATAAACCCTCCCGAATTCACACTTGAATTTACACACACTATTCACCTTCACAAAACGCACTCATATAAATCCTATTGTATGTCCATTTATTTATAATTACATTAATAGGTAGCCGAAGAGGTGGTTTTACAAAACAATGGGTACCGAAAAAACCATGGCCCAAAAATAGCCCATAATGGTTACCCATTACCCATGGGTTAATAAACCACCCATGAAAATTTGCTTCGAGGGTGAACACCGGCCGTAAAAATATCTGAGTGTAACACATGGAAGGTGTACCAAACTCTAACATGAAAACAGGCTCCACAAACATAACATGTATTATCCCCTTTAATCCAACTTATCAATTGATAATAGCAATAGTATACAAAAAGATATAAAGAATATCGACAAGATATCACTACCATTTCCATCATATAAAGTACAAGATAATTTACACAACAATTGGAGTTAGTCTCCAAACCTTTCAATTCATCATGATAAAATATACATTTACAAGACTATGCATTTCAGACATACTGCATGTCAATCATCATTAAGATCATAAAATAACATCACTTCTCTTTTCCAATACAACTCAAGAATGAATCGAAATTCTTTACATAAGATCAAAATTAAATAAGAAAATGCATCATAAAATTTTTGCCTTCTTTGATCACTTACGATGTCCATCTACAAAAATTGCTAGCATAGGCCAGTTTAATGAATTGAGCATGATAAACACTAAGCATTAAAACAAGGTGCATTCCACTAATTGTTCCATTAAAACAACTTTGCTTTAATGAAAAAATTAATATACCATACAAATGAGCATAATTATAATAACCGGATAAGTAGTACAATAATGAGTCCGAATTTACTTTTAATAAAAGAGCATAATAATGATCCGTAACATCTGCATTATATCATATAGTTTAATGGATCTTATCAATTAATTTTAAACAAACAACAGATCTTGTCATCCAATTGTTTCATAATTCTATCGAATAGAAATACAACATTTATCTTTACTATGTAGCAAAAGAATTTATTTACAGATAGCTCATATTAGGATGTTTCATCCTATAACTTAAGAAAAGAAGAAGAATCAATACATATTGTTCCCCATACACTAATCATCTGAAAGGTAGAAAAGATTCATAACACACATAACTAATTTAGTTCTAGGATAAAAATATAAGGATTCAACATTAAACAAGAATCCCAAATCAATCCAAGAAGGGGAAGAGATTCAAAATAGTCTACCTGCAAGTCTTAATTAACTTCTACTTGATAGAAGATATAATTCAAGGATCTGAAACTAGACATTCCAAATCAAAGCTAGAATCACATAAGATTAATCTCTTCTCATGTCCATCCAAGGGAGGATTCATAATAAGATAGAGTGAAAAAATATAAAACCTTCCAATACCAAATCCAAATGAATTATGACTCGGTCAAACATAGCAGTTGGTCTAAACATGTTTACATTCTCTCTTCTATTGAACCGACTCAGTGTTCTCTTTCCACATCATTACAAAAAATGACTAGTACAAAGTAGAATAAATAATCCACCAGGAAATTTCCATCTCAGAAGAGTGGTTTCTCACTATTTCCTATAAGACAGAAAGGAAGAAATCCGAACCCAAAAGTTGAGCAGGCCTAAGAGAACAATCTCTCTATAGCTAAGAAGAGAGTCGTGCCACAGAGAAGTTTGATCAAATGAACCTATCTTTTCAAAAGTTAAAGGATATCAAATGGAAAAGGTCTAATAAATAATTCATTTCATTTCTATTTCCAAAATCAGAAGTTCTTTTACTAGTTCCGAAAGGATAATACAAAACCAAACTCATAGTTTAAAGAAAGCACATTTCTAGTTTCCCTTACAAATCAATACAACCTAGTTTATATATTCCAATTCATTAAACACAAGTTCGAATTCAATTCCCAGAAAGGAGTACACAGTACAGTCCCAAGGATGAAGATAAACAAAATATTGTCCATAAGAGAAATCCATTCTTTTCTCCTTTTTAAAGACCAAAGATTCCTTCTATGAATCTAACTAAGAATAGAAAACCCAAAATAGTATAAGATAAACAAGTTTCAATAAAACTCACAAACTCAATAGAAATTGTATTCCCATCTTCAAGGTCTTACACAGATCCATATAAAAGAGACATATAGTTTGTGGTCATCATGAAGATAAATTAAATGAAATAACCCCAAACCATAGGTAAAAATCCTATCAACAAGATTCAGAATGAGAGAGTATTCAAATCTTCTTTCCTTAAAAACCCAAAAGTCAATTTAAGAGGATCTGAAAGTGAGTAAGAAACCCAATATATGTTTAATTCAAGCAATGTCTCAACTTTACCTCTAATCATGAATGAAATAGAAAACACAACAAGGACTCTCACAACTCCATCTATAAAGATTATGACAGAGAAGGTATTCATTTCAAACATCAATCATAAGGAGTATGAATACTACATTTCCAAAACTGATAACGAATGTTTCAAACGAACTCAAAAATAAACCAAAGAGTAAATAATAGTACAGTAACTATCCAGAGGTTCCTTAGTCCCTCAACAAGTTATAGTTCTAGTCCATTAACCTTCAAACCAAACAGTCAAGCCTTCAATAAGACGCGGGTTTTCTTAGAGTAGAGGAGAGAAGAATATCCTTCAAATTTACATGCCCTTTCAAGTTCAAAGAAGGTGGTACAATCTCAAAAATAGAATTACCATAACCATTCCAACTCAAGAAGCTACAAGGGGAAGATCTCAAAAGAGATAACCAAATAAACTCAAACCAAAACTAATCTCCCAAGATTTTTGAGCAAGAGAAAGTCCCATAAATGAGTTCTAAGTATTTCAAAACCTTGAATACGAGTAAAAATCAAGCTCATAACACAAGTACAGAACCAAACACAACAAATCAAATACAAGTTCAGAACACGTAAGTATTGAATACGAGTCTCAGTGCTAAACATGAAGCTTCAAACATAAGTTCTGAGCAACACAAAGCTCCAATACAAGTTCATAACAAAACAAAAGGCTCCAATTAAAGTTCAAAACGAAACACGAGGCATCGTATACCACTTCATAACAACAAAAACCTTGAACACAAGTTCAAAATGAAATACAAGCTTTGAAATACAAGTTTCACATGCATGTCACCACTGAACTTGCACAGAGAGAAAGTTTCCAAAGGCTAACATTATTTAGCAATGGATTTATATCCAAAAACCACAAAGATTCATAAAACCATGAAAGTAAATAACCAGACAAATCATGAAAACATTTATCTCAAGAGAGAAGAGTTATTTTAATGAATCATTTAGAAGAAAGCAAGAAATCTTAATGGGTAGAGCCTATCATGCCTGATAGTGCTTCTGCCAATTCGAAGGAGACTTCTAGTTGAGCTTCCAACTCTTTTTATTCTCCACAAAATATCAACAACCAAACATATTTTCTTCTAATGCCTCATATACTTTCCCTCAATCGAAAATAAACCAGAGAAACCAAAAATATCCATAAAGTAGAAGTCAAACTGCTGGTTCAAAGAACTAGATAGCTCCATGCAGAGAAAAAATCACAATGCATGCAAGATCAAACAACCTCCAACAAATCTACCTTCCTTGTTTCCAAGATGGTTTGCACACAAAAACCGAGGTCCATTAATGCAATTACTCCCAAATCTCCTACTTATCTCTCCTTTCCACCACCTCCCAAAACTGGCGAATGCCATTTCTAATTTAACATGCATTTCCATCTTTAGTGAAGCCTCCACATATGCTTCCACTAAATTCTACTTGCCTTTGCCAAAATTGGCTGTACCTCCATTCATTTAACCAAATCAAATCAATTAAATGCCATTGGAACTGTCACCATAATGCCATGTGACCCTTAGGTTCCCTTTTAATAGTTTAGGATAGATTTCCCAAAACTTAGGTTAGTCTAACAATAATTACCTTAGGTCTTAAAACATTGCCATAGGTAATTTCCACCTTAGGTTAGATCAAATTCACAACCATATAGTATTAGGTATTAGGTTAAAATAGCCTAGCATTACTTTAGTAATTTCTCCCTTATTCATTTAGCACAAGAACTTAGGTTAGGACACCATCCAAATGAAATAGAATAAGAAGCTTAGGTTAGATTAAAACCCAAATAAGTAGACATAGCTAGGAAGTAGGTGCTTTTACCTAGTTTAGGATATTGTTAGGATAATCCTTTAGTTTTTAGGATTTATATTCCCTTCATAGTCATGAAGCAAACTATATTTCATTTACGCCATTAATGTCCTGAAGATATCAATCCTAAAGACCCAAGCACAAACATACAACCGAATGAAGGCATGTTCATACAAGACCAAATAATTTGTAGCATACAAAGTTCATTCCACTACGTCTCTCCACCTACGAATGTCAATTTTACCATTCAATCCAATAAGGAGATTTAAAACATTCCTTGGATCACTGGAATTGATCCAAGGATGAGTCAATAAAAGAGATAAGTTTGTAACTATCAAAACCAGATTGTAACTTACTAACAAGAAGTGAAAGTGGATTCTTTCAAGCCATATGATTTTGGTCCAATGAATCGAGAGCAGAGATGATTTATCCATAACACTTGAATGATTTTCAACAATCAAGGAAACACACCTCATTCAATAAAATCACATGCCAACGGTTGTAATGCAAAAGAGAAATATAATTGTTTGTCAAAGGTGTTATAATGACCATAAAAAAGATAATACTTCCAAAATGAAAGTCCAATAATTGAAACTAAATATCAATTACATACCCTTCCTTATATGGCGAACAAACTCAAATCCATAACAATGGATCAAAACCCGCTTTACTAATAGCTAATGTCTTCTTAGATTTAAGAGATCTCCACAGAAGACCTACAAATATTTTTAAACACAAAAAGATACGATGCAAGAATATATAGGTATGACAAATACAGAATACCATAGAAATTCATACCAAGTTTCCTAAGAGAACAACGCATTGGTTTTCTAGTTCCATTCAAAACTTGCATTCATTAAAAATGGTATCACACAAAACCATTCATATCCATGAAACCATTTTCAAAGAATACACAATCAAAAGCAAAAGAACAATGCAACCATCCAACAAGGTAATCTCAAAGACATTTTCATGAAGAGCAGAGTTCTCTTAATGAAAAAAATTAAATAAAAGCAAAATATTTAATGAGATAGGGCCTATCATGCTTGGTAGTGCTCTTATATTCCTTTCCTTTCCTCAATCCTTCATGCAAAACTTCTACTAAGCAAGATTTCCTTGAAAATTCGAAACCAAGCTTCTGAAACTTTCCTCATTTTCTTCTTATAGCTTTCATGCTCAGATTCAACTATTATTACCACCATGCAAGGTGAGATTACACATGCAATAGATTTAAACTAAAGGTTTGAAAGAATGGTAAACCACATGCAGAGCTTCAAAGCTCCCAAAACCGAATGAAACAATAAAACCAAAAATCATCTATTTCCTCGGACCTTATTATATTCCCCAAATGGTTTTTTCTATGGTTGAGAACATTAATTGCTAATAGGAATGCCGAGTTTCATGTCCTAAATTCCCACCATTACCAACTCTTTTCTAGTTGGAACTATAAATTAAAACTTCATTCAAATTAATTTAGCAAAGTTTGACAACTCAACAATTCCCCTATTTCATGCATTGGCCAAAATTGGTGGAAACAATATATTAAATGACACCTTAAGCCTTTTAAATGCTTTTGAAATTGGTGCCACCGACACCTATCAACTTGCCATCCATGCCATCCCATTTCTATTAGGCTAGCCCAATGCCCTTAGATTAGGTTTAATTAGAATTAGCTTTTAAACCAAGCTTAGGTCCTTAGGAATAATTCTTATTTAGTCTTAGAATAAACTAGTGTCAAGACTTAGGATTACCCCCTTCTAATTAATCAACACCAATAATAAAATCATCTTAGCTCAAACTTAAGATAAGATAAAAATCATAGGAACTTAGATTAAATTAGGTCCCAAAAACTATTCAACAACATTACCCTATGAAGAATAAAAATGATGTTTTTAGATCACTTATAAAGGGTGCATGCTAAATATACCACCTAATGCCTCTGTGATCCTATGGAAGCCACGGGTTCGAGAAATCAACCATTCTTCCCGGTTTAGTGAAATGACTTAAACATCATAAAATAGAAAGCATGCCTTAGATCACTAAAATTGATCCAAGGTATGGCTATTCCTGCATCAAAATCAAATAGACTAAAGCACAAGTTCAATATTACAAAAATAGGAAATGAACGAATTAGATTGAATTTGTTTCCTCCATCCACATACAGTGCACATTCATCGTTAAGAATGAATGAAATACTTCATTATAAATTCAGAATTATCATGACATGATTGTATTCATTTTTAGAAGATAAATATATCATCTACAACAAACATGATTACTTAGTTCCTAATAGTACACCGGGGAAAATTTTAGTGGCGAATATTCATAATATGGTGAATATTCCATTTTTGAAAATTTTGAAAAGGTGAATTTTTGGCATGGGTCAGTGACCTGTTCGCCTAAAAATTACACTTTAATTTTTTTTAGGGGTCGGCTTCGCCTACCCTTGAAAAAATCCCCTATATAAACCTAGATTATTCACCGGGTAGAACACTTCTACTTCACATTTTCAACAATATGATATATCCTATATTATAGACACGCGACAAGGGGGTAAGTTATTGACGTACGATAAGGAGGGTTTGTAGACAAGGAGATACTGCAGATATTGACACATAGTAGACGCATGACAAAGAGTTTGTTGACGAGCGACATGGAGATTTTTTCGATGAGCAAGAAGAGGGCAGAGGCTGCAGACGCGCGACAGGATATTTGTTGTCGCGCATCAAAAAAATGCATTGACGCATGTCAACAGACCTCATTGATGTGTGTCAACAACCTTATTGACGCGTCAAAGAGGTCTGTTGACACGCGTTAATGAGGGTTATTTGTTGACACGCGACCTTGACGGATAGTTGACGCATGACAAGGAGTACACAGATATATCGACGACAAGAAACACACGATAAAGAGTTTGTTGATGCGCAACACGGAGATTTTTTGATGAGAAAGCAGAGGTCGGAGGCTGCAGATGTGTGACAAGAGATTTTGCTGTCGCGCATCAAAAAAATGCATTGACGTGCGTCAACAGACCTCAGTGATGCGTGTCAACAACCGTAATGACGCGCCACCGAGGTCCGCTGACGGCGTCGCCATCGAGGTCTATTGACGTGCGTCAATGAGGGTTATTTGTTGATGTGTGACCTTGACGGATAGTTGATGTGTGACAAGGAGGTACAATAGATATTGACGCATAGCAGACGCATGACAAAGAGTTTGTTGATGTGTGACACGGAGATTTTTTGATGAGAAAGCAGAGGTCGGAGGCTGCAGACGCGTGACAGGAGATTTTTCTGTCGCGCGTCAAAAAAATGCATTGACTTGTGTCAACAAACCTCAGTGACATGCATCAACAACCGTAATTATGCGCGTGTCGAGGTCCGTGGCTGACACGCGTCACTGAGGGTGTTGTTTTGACGCGCGAAGCAAAATCTCCGTCATGCGTCTGCGCAGCCTTCTCGTCGCAAAGACACTTGACAATCAAAGCGAAATTTTTTCATAAAACCCCCAAAAAATTCACCTTCCCATGAAACCAATTTCGAGGATATTTGCCAGGTATTCTCCACCTCCGATTTCCAAGAGGTCTCTTAAAATGAACCTTGTAGTACACCATCTTCAAACAAGAATCACCTATCAATGTTTCCAACTTCAATTACGAAGCCATCAAAGATATCAACCATGGTAGAGGAATTACATCGGTGAAGATGATTGATGCAACAAATAAATATCTTAAACGATCGTTCAATATGACAGATCTCAAGCTGATGCACTACTATCTTAGATTGGAAGTATGGAAAAAGGAGAATCACATATTTGTTTCTCAGTTGAAGTATACCAATACAACACTCAAGAAATTCAGGATGATGGATTACACACCTATTTCTACACCTATGGAGATGAGACTACAATTATCTCATTCAGATCCATCTCCTATGGTAATGCAACTCTCTATCGATAGTTGATTGGGAGTCTCATTTACCTCACATACACTAGACCAGATATCATCTTTGTAGTGAGCTATCTTTCCAGGTTCATGCAGGAACCCTAGGTTTTCATTGGAAGGAAGTAAGGTGAATCTTGAGATATCTCAAGGGAAAAATGGATCTTGGTCTAGAATACAAGAAGAACAACAACTTCTTCTTAACTAGATATTTGGATTTAGATCATGCAGGAAACATTGATGACAAGAAATCCACTTCAAGATTTGTATTCTTTTTGGGATCTAGACCAATATCATGGGGAAGTAAGAAACAACACTTTGTTTCTTGATCTTCTACAAAAGTCGAGTATCTTATTGCAAGTGAAGTTTTCTACGTAGTGATATGGCTACGTCACATACTTGAAGGACTTGGAATACCACAGGAAAAACCTACCACCATATATGTATACAATGAAGGTATTCTCAAACTTGTTCGCAATCCATTTTCTCATGAAATAACAAAGCACATTGAGGTACATGTATATTTCATATGCAAGCATGTCTTGAAAGACAATATACAGATTAACTTTTATCCAATAGCTAAACAATGAGTAGATATCTTCAAAAAGTCACTTGCACGTGAAAATTTTGAGTTATTCAAAGAATTCCTCTCCTCATCCCTTGAGGCAATGAAAAATTAAGGGGGGGAATGTTAGGGTAAACTTAGTTTACTAAGTTAATTTGTGCATTTACCTTAGTTAATTATTACATTATGGTAAGTTGTTATAGTTTGGTATTAACCATAAATTATTTGTAATTGGGAATTGTATTCCCGTAGCAAGTTTATGTCATTATTGTAATTGTTATATGGTTATATATTGTTGAAACTATATATTTGGAGTTTTTGTATATGGGATTATATTATTATTGCATAGTTGTAACTCCCTATTTTGTCTGTACATGACTATGTAATATCTATAAATATTGCAGTCATTCATTATGTAAATGATTTGATTGATTATTAATAAAAGTGTGAGGCTTCCATCCCCTTATACACTTTCGGTTACTTGAAAAGTAAGTTTCTAGTTTACAATTTCACAAGATGATAATGCAAGTGACAAAGTAATATGAATGCAGTAATGTAAAATATGAAAATGTAAATGATTATGCATAAAATCATTTAATGTGAAGTGAGTTGATGGACATATAACTCCTCACCTCCCAAGGTACACAAATGATCGAAGGATTTTTGAAGTTTTTGTTTTCTTGAAAAGGGCCTACTACCTTGGGTTTAAACTTGTAACCCTTTCCTATTATTGTACTTATATGAACATCTAGCTTTGGTGTAGGACCATCTGTTTGAAAGAGGTCTTTGTAAACCTCTTTGTCACATTCTTGACATATCATGTTCATGTGAGTGTGATGGCATTGTTCTACCATGTTTCCTATATGGGGAGTGCGATTGTATTTGGCATTTTACACGCTATAAGGTCATCCCTCGTGGACATGACAAGCTTAATCATTGACATGTTTGTATCTAGACCAAGGTTAGGAATGGAAGAAGCCCTAGAAATGGATTTGGTGAGTATTGTTTTGTTTTCAAAATCCTCTTATTATCCAATTTCACTACCCCGGAAAAATTGGACAACATGCAGACTTGCATTATGACAATCGGTCATAAGGACCCACTTGGTAAGAAATGGAAAATTCAATGCACAACTCTGGGACACCTTGATACATCATACTCGGTCTTGGAAAAGTTGGAGAATCCAAGAAATAACACAAAATGTTCAAAAGAGTAGTCTTTGGCCCTAGATGCAACTCAACAAGCTCACAAGTGAGCCACTTCCTAACATCGAGCTCTTTTAAGCATGCGCAAGTTGTGCTAGAAGGAGGAGTTCACCAAGTTTCTTAGAGTATGAGAATCAAGCTAAAATGTACACCAATCTAACTCGGGGTCATCAAGCTAAATATATGGTGATTTTGAGCTATAAACAATAAATGCCAAACTAGTTTATGACCCAAGCTCTAATGTGAGTGACCAAAACTTATAAGCTGTCCACCAATGCATGCTTTTAAGTGGGAAATTTTTTAGGGTGTAGGCCTTGCATGTGTCTTTGAGTTGAGGAAATATGGAGGGAGATATTTTTGAATGATTATAATCAAGAGGCCATCGAGTTTGAACTATAGCTTGGTCAATCGGAGGGAGTTAATTGAGCTTAGTCGTGTTCTCAATGTCTCCACCGAGCCTCCAAAAAATTTCCAACGAGCTCGATTGGCATTTATCAGTGTGACACCCCATGGAACACAAGGGTGACTTGGGATGTAGAGGTGTGTCACGCTCATCAAAGGAGTGAGAAAATGACCTTGAACCAAGAACCAATGAGTTCATGTGAGCTTGCATTCATATAAAGCACCGAGCTACTCTCTGTATAGATCAAGTTTGAATAAATAGCAAGCTATTGTGAAAATTGAGCTAGATTATAAGACCACTGAAGGATACATAACAAAAAAGTTGTGAAGTGACATTAAAAAACAAGCTTGACTTTGACCAAGCCCAATGAACCATCAAAAATTCAATATTAGTGCATTATCAAGGGTACTCACCAAGTCTATGAAGGCTCCAAAATCTTATCAAGCCTTGGAAAAACTCTAAAATCAAGCTCCGTAGATGGATTGAATTGTTTTTTTTTTTGCAGAGGCATAGGCACTGTAGATCGCAAGGGGGTCATTATGAAGATTGAACGAAACTTGGAAAAATGAGGAGGAATCAAGGATGAGACATTCATGATGAATCGAGTAGTTCCAAGTGTAGACCAAGTTCAATTTGGTCTTGAGAAGTGTTCAAATCACCAAGACTTAGCCAAAAATGGTGAAAGGATGCATGAAGACTCGATGGCGAGTTATGGCATGGAGCATCCATGTTGGTTGATAAAAATAATGATGCACAAAGATCCCAAATAAACTTGAGATAGTTGAGCGCATAAGATCCGATAATGCCACAAGTAAAGGGTTGCGGGAAATGTGGGAAATCAGGTCCCGAGTGTCCCATGTGAACTCAGGACACTTGTGCTCATGATACTAGAAATCACGAGACAAAGAAAGAGTGTGGGTGTCAAGCCTATCAACAACCCATTGTAGATGATTAACATGTTCTGGGAACCCAGTCCAAATTCAAGGGGGTGTAGGAGGCCCAAACGGCCCTGGAACATGTGTGTGGCTAGGGCCTGCAATCACAACACAATGAGAAGCTTGGCAGCCTAGCGAGTAAAGTGGGGAGAAGTGGCCCAAGTTTTATTAAGCCTCATGGGATGTCTAGACCTGACTTTGCTGATGAGCTTGAAGTTAGTGCTAAGTTGTGAAGCAATGTAATATGGGCCTCACCATGAAAATGGGGTGATGAGATGCTATGCATCGTGGGGTTGAGAGATGTAAGGTGTTGAAAGGGGATTCAACATGAAGGTAAGTGTTGATTGCATAGTGATCAACTCCAACTCAGCGTATACGAGAGGCATGTGAGGAAAAATGGGTGAGCCATGTGGATGGGTTGGCCGACACAAAACAAATAACTCATCGATGCAAGAACAAAAGGAGTTTGCCAATATAGAAGGAAGGTTGGTCGGTGCAACACCAAGTCTACAAAGGATAAGGAAGTGAAATTCAACTTGGAAAGTTAGTGTCAAGTGGAAAAATGCCAAAATATAAGAAGTGCAAGCCATGTGGATAAGAAGTGCTCGTGAATGAGGGAATAGAACAGCTGACTCGAGCTAGCCAAGCTAGCTCAAATAAAACACTTTATAGTATCAAGACTCTCCCACATTGGGTAATGTAATTATGGTGGGCCCCAAATGTTTTAGATGCCAAAATATTTTTGTATTAGGCATAAACATTAGGGAAAAGGAGTAAATAATTTAAATGATTATTTTACAACTACCATGTTTCAATTGTTAGTCCCGAAAACCATGAAGCAGGCCTAGAAATTTATCAAATTAGCTACAGGTGCTTAAATGGCCATAACTTTTACATCCCCTAGCGGAACCATGCAAAACTAGTGTTGTTGGAATCATGGTTCCAAGACCATCATAAATAAACCAAGAAATCCAAAAATTAATGAAGATTTTTTGGTAAATTTTAAGTAAAATGATCCAAGTTCTATTTTTTTGTTGGAAAGTGGTTGGAAGAGCATTCAATAAGCATGGGCAATCATTCTTTCACTGCTACAATTTATGGGGCACCTTGAGATTGCTTCTACAGGTCAAAAATCACCAACCACACTCATTTATCATGACTTATAATTGGTTTAAAAATGGATTTCAGAATTTTCATCCACTCTCTCTCTCTTCCAAAATTCTATAAATTGAAGTATTGGGCTCATTGTAAAGGGAGGATAGTTTGAGTAGCAAAACTCTGTCATTTTGGTTTTGTGAAGTCAATGTGTTGTAGGCCTTTGTAGTGGACTCCTTGCATGGTGATCCAAGCATTTTTTTCTAATAGCTTGAACTTTGCATATCAATGAAGCAATAGATGCAAGTTTGTGGATGTATCTTCCCTTGTTGTGTTTGTTTGCATTCTTCTTTCCTCTTGATCTTATTACAAATATATTGTGTGTATTTTTTTCTCTTGCAGGGGTTCACTACTATGTGTGTGCATGAGAATGTTTTTGTGAGTGTTGTTACTATACTATGGTGAATTGTTGTCACACTCTCTAATCTACATTTTGTTTCTATTTTCACACATTAGGGATTACTCTCACACCCTCCTTTGCTAGTGTATCTACACTACTAGTGTGGGATTTAGTTTTATGCACTTTCTCCCTAGTCCCTTGGAAAGTTAGATCAGTATTAGATAGTATTTCCTACATTAGAAGTAGATTGTGGTAGGTAGTTTAGGAGCAAGAACCAACTTTCTCTAGAGGGTTATCTCAAGCCCACAAGTCCCATAGCTTGAGAGATGACCCAATGTTATAAAAATACACTGAATGCCCTATCCATAAATCAAGTCATTTAGGGGTGTTGTAATTTTGTGGTAACAGTTATGGAACATCCGGTAGGACAAAAATGAGGTCTTCATTTTATTACAATAATATTGATTTGCACTTCTTGTTAATTTAAGCTTGTAAGAAGCTTTAAAATCACACATCTAGCGACTCGTAAGGGAATAATTCACTGGTTTTAGTAGCCCAAGCTTGTCAAATTTATGAGAAGGATTCAAACAAGGTCAAGAACTAGAGAAGAAGGTGTTTTTAAATATTTACAGCTATCTCCAGGTAGAGGAAGAAGGGGAAGAAGAGCTCAAAGGTCTCCATCTCCACCAAATAGAACACTATCAACACCTCCACCTGATAGACCTTTCATTCAATCAACCAGAGTTCTTAGACTAATTATAATGGCACATCTACAACAGTAACCACCACAAGGTCCACCAAATCCTTATGCCAATTTCACTGCCAACAACCCACTTGCTCTCAATGAACAAAATCCAACTCTGGTTGGAGCATTGAAGAATATTCCATATTTCACTTTGGAGAGAATCACACAAATCATGCTTTGATCATATAAAGGACATTGCAAAAATTCGCACTAATCATGAGATAAATGAAGTGGATTTCATTGTCAATTTGTTGGCTTCCTCATTCAAGGGCAAGGAATTGTAATGGTTTAGGAGTTTAACAGCAAGGTCTATCAAAAATTGGGACCAGATATGCATAGCCCTCTGCAATTAGTTCGGAGAAAGAGGAGACAATTAACAACCATCAAGAGGGATCCTAATGAGCAGATGATTGATTTCAATGTTTGATTCCAGCTATCATGGGACCAAATTCCATTTTCCGTGAGGCCAACAAAGAGAAGGTGTATTCCTCTACTTTTTGAAGGCTCTAAATTCATATATAGCAATGATGATCCATTCCATGGGAGGAAAAACAATGTAAGGTGCCTATGACATAACTATTAGAGCTAAAAGTTTCCTCATCCAAGTTGAAAAGTTAGCACCAAGGCCACCAATGCCTCTATATCTAGAAATGGGAATTCTTACAACAATTCAAAATAGCCCTTGTTCCAAAGCTTCAATAAATCAAAGCAATAACAAGGCTTCCACTTCTTCGAGATAATTTTCTCAAACTTCAAGAGCTCAAGAAGGTATTGCAAAAAGTGTTCAAGGGGAAGAAAAATTTCGTAAATGAAATAGTGGCACTCAAGAAGTAACATGCCCAGAATTTAAGGCCATTTCAGCCCTAGTACCAAGCAAGGCCACCGTATCAAAAAAATAGGCCACTTATTCATGCTTGCCTGATCAAAATCAAGGGAAACATCCTACTACCGGTCTTCTTAGCCCTCTACAATCCAAATACATTCTCAAATACCAAAGCCTTGGTACCGATGCAAAATAACATGGAATAGGAATATGAGTGGTATCCCCTATATGGTCAACCCTATGATCGGGAAACATACTTCTAGGATCCGTTAAATCAAGCTTTAGTGTTGCAAACCATTGGTGTAACTCAAGAAGTGGGTCAAGAAGAGGTACTCACAAATGCAACTCAAAGAAGAGGCACCTCTAAATGAGACCACACTTGTCAATTAGCAAGTTGAAGGTTTTTGTGGTATAAATCAGGTCCCTTCTCAAAGTGTAACAACCAACACATGGTCCAAAAATAGGAATATTGGAGATGAAAAATCATCCAATATAAAAGATTCATAGCCCTCTATCACTCCACAAGGTGTTAGTAGTCAAAATGTAGTCCTGAATGTGCAAAGTCAGCCCAAACCACCTTCTAGACCAGATCAAGTACTGGTAGTAATAGCCCATGCATAGGAGAAGAATGTGCAAGGTAAATGATAGTAGAAAGATAGTTCATCCCCATTTAATATTCTTGAGCAAATGAAGAAAATGAATGTGAACACTTCAATGTGGGAGTCATTAGCTATCTCGAGGCCAAAGGAATCTATTGCAAGATGTCAAGGAAACAAATATAACTTAGTAAGGAGTCAATCAAGGAGGTCAACAAGGTAAAAACTTAAAACCTCCCCCATTCTACATATCTCTAATTTTTGGAAACAATCTTGTACACAATTTCATGATTGATTCAGAGCAAGCAACTATGTCATGCCGAATCAAATAGTTGATCGGTTGGGCCTCAATATGAAGTCATTTCCAAAGGTGAAGTGCAATTGGATGGGACAACGATTACAAATATCAAAGTAATTAAAGGATTGATCCTCACATTGCATACATGTCCCAATGTGACCGTCTTACAAGATGTTTCACCCATAAACCTACCACCACTCTTTTCATTATGCTTATCAAGAGACTTCACTGCTAAAATTGGAGGTTATTTGTCTACTAATTGGTCACACATGTTATTCAGAACAAGGTATGGAGCCAAGGCTACAATTAGGTCTGAACCAATTACAAATTTCCACATTGAGCCTCATACACTGAGTCCAATCAATGCAAATTGTTCAGCATTTGATCAAGAATATTTCCCAAGCACTTATGAAGTAGATATTAAAGCTAGAATCATTCATGACTTAACTCTTTATGGATGGGAAAACAAGATGCTTGTTTTTATCCCTACAAGGAAATGGAAGAAGTTGAACTAGGATTCTATTACATGCACGAAGAAAATAAACCTCTCCCTAGCATCACTAAGCCGAATAAAAAAGATGATAATGAGGTATAGAATATTTTATTTGATGGCTCAAGGAGTAGACAAGGTGCTAGAGGGGGAGCCATGCTTATTTCACCACAAGGTACAAAATATTACTCAACTTTCCATTTTCATTTTTCTTTCTCAAACAACACAGCTAAGTATGAAGCCTTGATCCACGAATTGCATTGGGCAAGAAAGAGAGGTATTAAAAAATTAAAATGGTTTAGGGATAGTGAACTAATTATGAACCAAGTAAAATGAAAAAGTGCTACTAAAAATGATCTTTTAAAGAATTAAAAAAATCAGGTATGGGACCTCATTTAATATTTTGAAGCTTTTAACATCAATCCCATCCCAAGAAAGAATAATGAAGCATGAAGACAGACTTACGAAATTGGGGCAGCAGTTGACGTTGTGGAAAGTATAAAAAGTGAGAAAAATCAGCCTCATATCAAGGTTGTGGTAAGGCCATCTGTCCCAAACAATAATACAAATTGGAAAGTCTTTGAAAATTATCGAGTAAATTATAAATTTTCTACAAGAAGAAATTCAATTCTCTGCTAGAAACCAGGATAAGTTGGAGCAGAAATATGGTGACCGAGTGGTGAGGATGTGAACTAAAAAATTACGAAGGGCCTTGTGACTTTGGAATCTATATTCAATCTCAATGATCATTTCGGAAAGAGAAGGAAAACATTCGACTAAAGGGTGAAGATTCAGAGCCGTTTTAGTAAATGAAGGCAACATATTGCAAATTGGCAAAGCAAGTACTCCACAAGAGAAATCTTATTTTGTTCAACTCTATCAAGAGTTTCCTAATGTATTTTCTTGGAACAATAAACATTTGAGAGGTTTCAACCCAAAACTAGCTCAACATACTCTTGAGTTATATCTTGAATCTAAGACCATCAGGCAGTATAAAGCAAGGCGGTGAATCCTCACATTGAACATCTCATGAGGAAAGAGTTGAATAAGTTGATTGAGGCTAACATCATCTTCCCTATCAAACATTCAAGTTGGGTTGAAAACTTGGAGCTAGTGAGGAAGAGAAATGGATAAATTAGACTATGTGTGGACTTTTGTGATCTAAATAGAGCATCACTTAAAGATCATTATCCACTTCCATCAATTAAGAAAATCTTTCAAGTGGTAATTGGTTACGAAAGGTTTTAATTGCTAGAAAAATACTCAACATATAATCAAATAGTGGTGAAGGAAGAAGATCAGTTCAAGATAGCCTTCACCACCAAATGGGGAACATATGCTTATAAGAAAATTCCATTTGATTTGTTAAATTCGAAACAACATTTTAGCGAGAAATGGATATGACATTCAAGGAGCTAATCAACAAGATAGTGCTCATTTACCTTGATGATATCACTATATTCTCAAAGAATGCACAGACCACCTCTTTCACCTCAGGTAATTATTTCAAATGTGTGGAAGATTCAGAGTGTCTTTGAATCCGAAAAATGTGTATTCTTGGCACACGAAGGCAAATTTGGGCCATATTATTTCAAAATAAGGATTGACAATTGATCTGAAAGAGTTAAAGTTACCGAACTTTTCATTTCCAAGTCATAAGAAATCTCTCCAAAGGTTCTTGGGAAGGATAAACTTTGTCTACAGATTTGCTCTGATTTTCCACTCTTGTGAAGCCATTAAAAATGATGTTAAAGAAAATTCTTGCATTCAAATGGACAAAAGAAGGAAGAGAGAGTTTTGAGGCTATCAAGCATGCAATATCACAAGCTTCAACTCTTATCAACCCAAATTTCTCCAAGGAATTCATGTTATATGCTTTTGGAGGTTCGAATACAATCTCAACAATCTTGGTAAAACTGAATAAAGAAGGTTCTGAGAAGCCCATAGCATTTTTCAGCTAGAGCTTGGAAGATTACGAAGTAAGGTATTCTTTCATTGAAAATCATGTCCTTGTTATCATTACAAGCTTGAAAACGTTCAGACACTTGGTCTCAAAATATAAGATCCAACTATTAGTGTCATATGTTAGAGTAAAATAATTTCTCTTGAACAAATATCTAAATAATAAAATGGCATGTTAGATCACTCGGGTAATGGAGTATGACATTGAGATCAAAGTGACCAAGATGGTTCGTGGAAAAGGTGTTGGGCCCCTGAAATATCAACTAAGTCCAAAAACAGCACATAAAGGCGCGCAAGGTTGAAAAAAATACATGCAAGATAAGGTGTATAGGGAAGGGTTCGGGGAAGGGTTTTGGTAGAACCTGGGATGCACACCCATAGAGAAAAATGGGACTTATCCATTTTTGACCTATCGGGAAGGACGCAAGAAAATGTGACGAGTGGATAAGGTGCCGGGATGGTGACAGAGTGGTCCTGGAAGGGATATGCCCTGTGATAGAAGCTTCTAGAAGGACATCATGGCAAGGAGTGGTGAGCTCGGGCTTGGAAGAGCATGTTCCCATGGAGGACCACTATCGGACACTTGGCGACATGAGATCCGGGGCCGCAGAAGAATGAGTTGGTAGTTCAAGAATGCTATACATACAAGTGCCCTCGAAGCAAAGGAAATGGATAGAGGTGGAGCTCTACAAAAATACTACAAGGACTCGATAGCTTGGGTAAATAAGCATAAGAAAGGATGTATCAGGGTTTGAGGGTTTTAAATTTTCTTTTAAGAGCCTAGCTATATGAATCAGGTTATAATGCATGACCGTAGTATTTTACTATGATACGTAATGGGCCTAATGAATGTAATGAGGTTACCTTGAAATTTATGTGAATATGAACATTAATTGTTCTAATGCATACATTCTTCTTCATAGTTCTTTTCATTTATGTTTATGAACTAAGTATGAATGCTTGTAAAAATTCTTTTATGTTTTGGTGTAATTTCTAAAATTTGTTAAGCTCTTTTCTACGCCTAGAATAACTGCAAGGATCTAGAAGCCGTTTTGAGCTCTATGGTGCTTGTATGTCTTATTTCCTCTCAAATATATTAAACTCAAATCATAGATGATGTTTCCCACTAAAATCACATAAAATGGTGACTCAGCACCCACGTGTGCCTTGGGTGAGCACCAACGCCGCTTGGGTGATAGGCCGATGTGCATGGTATTTCTTTCCTTTATGATGGGTGTAAAAAATGACTAAATCTTGGTTCCATTATCAAGACCTCTTTTCTAAGTTATAGTGGGAAATAACATACATCATGATCTATGTAATGAGTAATGAAAAAGCATTTAACTTTGGAAGGTGTTGAATCATGGTTTGAGAGATAGTGGATGAATTTTCTCAAAAATTTAGCACTGCATATAAGTTTGATGCATGTATATGGGTAGAAGAGAACATCTACCATGATTTATATGAAACTTTTTCGTTACTTCTTAGTATAACTATATGAATGGATCTCAACATATGCATCTAGATCAAGTTTGGTATTATAGATCACACTTGTTGACCCAAGAATAATACCGAGAGGCTACGGGATGCAGATCTGACATGGACTTGTGTTGTGGATCATTGGTGGAAGGGTGTGTTGGCTAGCTAAACTCTAGAATACGCTATTTCTACATATTCTTGTCTGGAAGTTGCTGAGTTTGAATTTTTGTGGGATCCCAGAGGATAATTTCTATGTGTTATCCCTTTAGAAATGAAGATCTTGATTGTTACCTTGAGTTTAGAGGCATTTCTAATGGCTGGCTAAACTGTTCTGAGCGTTGGGCGAGGAAGCTAGGGTGGAGGAAGATGGTAGATATTACGATAGAGAAAGAACGGGAGGAAAGATGGCGTAAGTATAGTGAAGCATGTGAAAGGAAGATTGCTAGACACTTTGTGAGGTTGCAAGAGTGATGGATCTATGGAGGAAGATGTTGCGAGGAGGAGTGGAGGTTCACGCAGAGGATGTGGAACCTAAGTAGTATATACTTGACCCATCTTGGCAAGTGCATAAGAGATACCCCTTGACTTTCGATGATATTTTGTCATGTGGAGAGAGAAGATTTGTTGGCACATATCTAAACCCACCTAGTGACCAAACCATGGCGCTTGGTTTTCTAGATCAAGGAAGGAGTATCGTTGACCAGTTGGTATCAGTGGGAGTGATGATCTACACCCAAGAGATACAATTTTTCATTTCCCACTTCTATGGCTATGCATATTCTAGTATTTGGAGGAATTTTTAGACAAGGAGAAAGTACACAAATCTTCGGTCTCGCGTCCAGGAGTGGTGCGGGGTACACTAGTGGTAGTGGGGCATTATCACAGACCATTGTTGTGTAATTTAGTGGAACCTTGGGGACACTTGGCATGACCACTACAAGACATGGTGGACTTGGTGGATTCGATGGGTCAAGAGGAACAGGACTGGTGGTTCTGTTGGATGCAGTGGGTCGGGAGGAACAAGACACAGCGGATCCAGAGGATCTGTTGATCTGAGTGGGTTAAGAGGAACAAGATCTCGGTGGATCTCGGCAATGGAGGAAACACTAGAGGGAACCAAGACTGGATCAGAAGGACAAGGGCCCCAACCACCCCCTCAAGTCTTATTTGAGATGTCTTTACATTTTCCAGATTACAGAGGTATTGAAGATGCTACAGAACATGTTCACAAGTGTGAACTACTATGGCGCGTAAAGGGGATCATAAGCCCGAGTGTAAGGCTAGCTAGTTTGTAACAAAGTTGCAGGGGCGTGCACATAGCTGGTATAGAAAATATGACCCTCATCAAATGGTGGTGGATTATACTAATTTAAAGAACACTGACATTGTAAATATCTCCCCCCGGGTAGATATAGACAAACAGAAGAATATGGAAATCAAAGAAACTCATAGCCCAATTTTTATTGCGTCACCAACAGCCGAAGGCACAGGTAAGAGGTGCATACGACAAAAGGTGTCAACATGAAAATGGATGCACCCTTGGCGCAGGTAAGAGGCGCACGACAGAAGGTGTCGACACGAAAATGGATGTGCCATTGGCGCAGGTAAGAGGCGCACAACAGAAGGTGTCAACACAAAATTGGATGTGCCCTCGCACAGGTAAGAGGCACATGATGAAGGTGTCGACACAAAATGGATGTGCCCTTGGCATAGGTAAGAGGCACACGACAGAAGGTGTCGACACGAAAATGGATGCGCCCTTAGCGCGGTAGGAGAGTGTCGACATGGCAGAAGTTGCGCCTTGGCGCACATAAAGGGCGCATGACACAGAATGTCAACATGAAAGAATTCACACCTTGGCACATGTAAGGGTATGTCGACATGAATATGGATGCGCCTATGGCGCACCTTCGTGGAGTCACAACATTCGAGCACCGACAGAAAGACCACGACCCGAGATATTGACGGCCATAACTTTTCACAGGGAGCTTGGATTCACACAAGGTTGGACTTTTTGGAAAGCTTACGAGGTCCTCTGTCTAACTACGAATAGATATCTTTAATTGGGTGGGAAAAAGTTCTTAAAAATGCAAAATACAGTTCACCACTTTTTAAGTTTGCTAGGGTTCTCACCTACCACCATAATGAGATAAATTAAATGCAACCTGAAGGTGGTTGGGGTAGATTTGGATTTCCTCTCTCTTCCCTCTCTCATTCTTCCTATAAATTATAAGGAGGGGATTCTTTCTAAAGGTTGGACATTCTTGTTTTGCCCCTCCCTTCTTCTCTTTGGCAGGTGAATTTGTGGAGTTCAAACCTCCCATTAAAAACTGTAATGCAACTTTTCCTCTTGGCATTTTGTAGTGTGTTGTATCAATCTTTGGAGAAAATAATGCATGTCTGTGGATGATTCTCAACCCTCTCTGTGTTCATTTGCATCCTCTTGATCTTTCACTGCAAATCTGGTTATCTGTGCATGATCTTGCATTGCATTTTTATGGTTTGTGTTTATTGGCAAGACAGGTGTTCTTCATTCCTCGGTGCATCACCTTTGTAGTTTAGGTTTTATTTTATGCATCTTCTTACCCTGTCTCCTTGGCAAGTTAGTTTAGGTTTTGAGTAAACCCTCTACATTTTTACGTGTGCATCTGAATAGAGGAATAGGAACCGGCCTTCATCCGGAGAGCTTTTTCCATTTTCACAAGGTCCCACACTTGGGAAAAGCTCCATGTTATGCAATCGCACTGAGAGTCTCAACCCATTGTGTTGCAGACATTCAGGGGTGCTGTGATTCACCTTCAATAGTTTTGGCACGCCGGTGGGAGCCAAGAGGTCATTCCACAAGATTTGAAGGAATTTTCAAAAAAATTGGACTAAAAATTGCAGGTTTTACAATTTCAAATTTTTTTTACCTTCCAGGCTGAACTTTTAAATCAATTTTCAAGAGCTTAACTTGCTCAAAACAAGTAAAAATTTCACCAGTTGATAGATTGGGGGATAATCTTCAAAAGGGTATTCTTAGATTTTTGATATTTTGACTTTCAAAATTTCATGGTTTTTGGTATTTCAGGTTTTCCCAGTTGCCTTGCATGACCTGAGTTTTCACCTATACCTTTCGAGAGATTAGTAGCTACAAAACAATACCCCCATAACCAAATTAAAGAGCTGTATCTTCTGGGTCCTTCAAATTTTAAATTCTATTTTTAATATTGTCAGGTTTGGTGTGTAACTTGGCATAAGCTAGCCTTTTGAGGCTCATTATCTAACACATCTGGCGACTCCGAAGGGGTAGAATTCAGTGGTATAGTAGCAAAAGTTGCCAGGCATATGAGAAGAATTCGAACCAGGTTTGATACTCGAGAAGAGGGGCTATTTTTCCACTTGCAACTATCACCAGGAGGAGGAAGGAGAGGAAGAAGACCACGAAGATCACCATCTCCACCTAACCGGACTTTGTCTACACCTCCACCTGGTAGACCTTTTCTCGCATCAACAAGGGTTCTCAGGCCAATCAGAATGGTGCAACCACCGAATCCCTTTGTCAATTTCACTGGCAGCAGTCCACTTGCCCTCAATGCACAGAATCCAGTTCCAATTGCAGCATTGAAGAACATTCCATTTTTCACTAGAGAAAATCATACCACTCCTGGTGATCATGTCAAAGACATTGCTAACATTTGTGCAATCCATGAGATAAATGAAATGGATGTTGCTATCAAATTGCTGGCATCTTCATTCAAAGGGAGGGCATTGCAATGGTTTAGGAGCCTTGGAGCTGGTACTATCCAAAATTGGAATCAGTTATGCATAGTTCTCCATGAGTAGTTTGGAGAAAAGGGAGACAATTTGTCTCTGCTAGAACAATTGACAACTATCAAGAGAGCTCCCAATGAGCAGCTGACTGACTTCAACTTCAGATTTCAAAGGTCTTGGGATAGGATTCCAGTGGCCGTTAGGCCAACAGCTGAAGGTGCTTTTCTATACTATCTTAAGGCTTTGAATTCTGATATTTCTATGTTAATTCAATCTATGGGAGGCACAACCTTACCTGCTACTTATAGCATTGCCATTAGGGCTGAAAACTGTCTTATTCAAGCTAGTAAGCTGGCTCCTAGGCCTCCCATGCCCTTATATCCAAACTTAGAAAATCCAAGCACTAGTTAAGCACCCACTTTGGCTCCTATTCCCACTCCTAGAAATCAAAGTTCAAATGAAACTTCTACTTCATCCTCTAGTGCTTCAAATGAACTCCAGGAGGTTATGAAACAATTGCAGAACCTTGGAAACGAGCTGGTGACTATCAAAAGACAACAAGCTCAAAGTGCTTAGCCATACCAACAAAATAGGTCACCAACTCAGCTGCAAATCAAAATCAAAGCCAAGTAAGGCCTCTCTCGCTAATAGACCATTTCAGCCCTATAACCTGAATGTTGCATCTACTTCTAAAGCATTAGTGCGGTCCAAAACAACATAGTTCAAGAGTATGATTGGTGTTTCCCATGCAATGAACCTCACAACCAATCTATGTGCTTTAATGGTGCTTTGAACTAAGCCTTGATGGTGACAAACATCGGCATTGAGGGTGAAGTGAGTCAAGAAACAAATCAGCAACAAGGGACATCTCAACAAAACACGGCTACAAATGATACCGCACTTACGAATTGGAAAGCCGAGGATTTTGTGGCATGAATCAAACAATTTATCGAGTGTAAAGAGCTAACACAAGATCAAAGAAGAGGAATATTGGTGAAGGGCGGTCATTGGCTTCAAATGATCTACAACCTTCCATCACTCCACAAGTTGTCGGTAAGCAAAATGCAGCTCCAAACATACAAGGACAGCCCAAACCGCCTTCTAAACCAATTCACATGTTATTTGTTGCTGCCCATGCACAAGAAAAGAATGCACAGACTAAAGGACAAAAAAGAGATGTTTCATCCCCATTTAGCATCATTGATCAAATGAAGAAGACAAATGTGAATATATCAATGTGGGAATCTTTATCCATCCCAGGCCAAAGAGATCTTCTACAAGCTGCCATGAAGAATTGGTCAACTTCGAACCAGCAGGTCCATATGCGAGAGAATGTCCTCACAAATGCTGCTCATCCTGAAGGGAATCATGGAGGACAACAAGGTAAATTTTTGAAGCCCCCTCCATTCTATGTTTCATTAATCATTGAGGATAAACTAGTACACAATTGCATGATTGATTCCGGGGCAAGTAGTTCTGTCATGCCTAAGCAAATAGCTGATCAGCTGGGTCTCCAATATGAAGTAATATCAAAGGGGGTAGTGCAATTGGATGGGACAGCAGTAGCAACGGTGGGAGTGATTAAAAGTTTGAATCTTACCTTGCATGCATGCCCCAATGTTACCATTTTGCAAGATGTGTCAGTGATAGATTTGCCACCACTATTTGCCCTATGCTTATCAAGGGATTTCACAACTAGAATTGGAGGCTACTTATCTGCTGATTGGTCACACATGTTGTTCAGAACAAGATATGGTACTAAGGTCACAATCAGATCTGAACCAATTGCAAACTTTCATATTGAGCCTCATACTCCAAGCCAAATCAATGCCAACTATTCAACATTTGATCAAGAAGATTATCAAAGCACAGATGAAGCTGACACCAAAGTTGGAAGCATCCCAGATTTAACTCTTGACAAATGGGCAAGCAAGGTACATGCTTTTGATCCCTACCAAGAAGTAGAAGAATCTGAGCTAGGAGTCTATTGCATACATGAAGAAAACCAGCCTATTCCTAGCATCACCAAACAAAACCATAAGGATGACAATGAGGTATGGAAATTATTTTTCGATGGATCAAGGAGTAGGCAAGGTGCAGGAGGAGGAGCTATGCTTGTTTCACCTCAAGGCATCAAATATTATTCATCTTTTCGTTTCCAGTTTTCTTGTTCAAACAACACAGCTGAATATGAGGCCTTGATTCATGGACTTCATTGGGCTAGGAAAAAGGGCATAAAGAACTTGCAGGTGTTCGGGGATAGCGAGCTGATCGTCAATCAAGTTAGGGGACAACATGCTACAAAGAATGAACTGCTAAAGAACTACAAGAACAGGGTATGGGACCTCATTGAGGATTTCGAAGCTTTCAACATCGTGTCCATACCTAGGAAGAAAAATGAAGCCGCGGATAGGCTCGCAGTTGTTGGAGCAATGTTTGATGTGGTTGACAACATCAAAAGGAAAAAACACAACCACATATCCATGTGATTGTGAGGCCAGTAGTTCTAGATAATAACACAAGCTGGCAGGTGTTTGAGAACGATCAACAGATCGTCAATTTTTAAGAAGAGGCTGAATTCTCACTAGGAATCGGGATGATTAGAGCAAAGACGATGGCGATCAAGTAGTGCATTGTGGAAAACAAGCTTCCCAAGGGTTTAGTAACATTGGAGTCTATCTTCAACCCTAACGACTAGTTCCGTAAGGAAAAGGCTAACATACAGGTCAAGAGAGAAGATTCGAGCCAATTAGGTTGGGAAGGAAAAACACTTCAAATTGGCAAAGTGGCCACTGAGCAGGAGAAATCAGATTTCATACAACTTTGCCAAGAATTTCTAGATGCCTTCACTTGGAGCTATGAAGAATTGAGAGGTTTCAATCCGAAGTTGGCACAACATACCATAGAATTGGATCCAGATGCTAAACCCATCAGGTAGAAGCAGAGACCATTCAACCCTCACATTGAGCCTCTAATGAAGAAAGAGCTAAACAAGTTAATAGAGGCAAGCATTATATTCCCGATCAAGCACTCAAGCTGGGTTGCCAACTTGGTTCCGGTCAGGAAGAAGAGTGAGAAATCAGGTTGTGTGTAGACTTCCGAGACCTCAACAGGGCATCTCTTAAAGACCATTACCCACTTCCTTCAATGGAACAAATATTGCAAGTGGTATCCGGTTCGAGAGAGATTCTCTCTCTTAGATGGCTACTCAGGGTATAATCAGGTAATGGTGAAGGAAGATGACTAGTTCAAGACAGCTTTCACCACCAAATGGGGCACATATGCCTACAAGAAGATGCCATTTGGCCTATCAAATGCTGGAGCCACTTTCCAAAGGGAAATGGATATGGCATTCAAGGGGTTGATCAATAAAATAGTTCTGATATATCTTGATGACATCACCGTATTCTCCAAAAATGCAGTGGATCACCTCTTTCATCTGAGACAGGTATTTCAGAGGTGTAGAAGATTTGGGGTATCATTGAATCCCAAAAAATGCATATTCTTGGCTCACGAAGGAAAACTTCTAGGCCATATTGTTTCAAAGGAGGGATTGATGATTGACCCAGAAAGAGTTGAAGCAATTCGAGCGTTGCCATTGCCAAGTCATAAGAAGGCTCTTCAAAGCTTCTTAGGAAGGATCAATTTTGTCCGCAGGTTTGTTCCAAACTTTGTAGCTCTCGTAAAGCCAATAACACTGATGTTGAAGAAGAGCATGGCATTTAAGTGGACATCTGAAGGCAAGGCAAGTTTTGAGGCAATAAAAGAGGCTATATCTCAAGCTCCAACTCTCGTCAATCCAGACTTCTCCAAGGATTTCATGTTATATGCCTTTGGTGGTGGAGACACAATTTCTGCAATCCTAGCACAACAAAACAAAGAAGGATTAGAACAACCAGTTGCTTTCTTCAGTCAAGGCTTGGAGGAATACGAAACTAGGTACTCTTTCATTGAAAAGCATGTCCTTGCAGTGATCAGGAGTTTAAAGAAATTCAAGCACCTAGTCTCAAACAACAAGATCCAATTATTGGTCTCTCATGCGGAGTCAAGGACATCCTTCTAAACAAGGATCTCGAATGAGAAACATGCGGGATGGATAAGTCGTGTCATGGAATATGAAATCGAGATCAAGGTCACCAAACTCTAATATCAGCATTGTGGGTGTGCTGAATAACGCCAAAGAGGTCTACTGGTAATTCTCCTACAAGTTGGTCATGGGAAAGAGGCAATATTGCCTATATCATTAGATTTTCCAGCATTAGAGCTCATGAAGCGGTTGGAGTTGTTCGAGTTCAAACCAATGGAGGCTAGGTATGCAGAGTTGATGGAATTGGAGGAAATCGAGAGCACGCAGTGATTCAGAGATAATTGAGAAGGATCAGGCCTTAGGAAAAATATGGTTTGATAAGAAGGCAAGAGTAAGGACCTTCCGGGAAGGGACCTAGTCCCGAAATGGGATGCAGATCGGGTAAAACCAGGAAAGAATTCCAAGTTTGATGCCATTTGGAGTGGCCCTATATGGTCACGGAATGCAAAAGTAGTAATGCCTTCCAATTGTCTACATTGGATGGAGAAGAACTCGATTTAAGTTAACGGAATCTATCTTAAACATTGCTACTAAAAGGAAAAGGTTTACCCTTGTAAATATTAGCCTAGGTTTAAAATTCCTCTAAGTGCGTATGCACATCGTCTTGTTGTAGTTAGGTTTCAATTTCCCTAAGTGCTCCAGCACAGGTTTTGTTGCTCTTAGGTTAATTTCTACAGTTCAGCATGCTCTCAATGAAGGAGTTGCGATACCAAGCTTGGGATCAGAGATCAAGTTGGTTTTAGGTTATTACTTATGACTCCATGCCCAATGGATTGCTAAAAGGCCACTGATCTTCTACCTAGTAGGCAGGTGATCCCGTTGAGTCGCCAAATTGTTGTAAATATCTCCCCCCAGGTAGATATAGACAAACAGAAGAATATGGAAATCAAAGAAACTCAGAGCCCGATTTTTATTGTGTCACCAACAGCCAAAGGCGCAGGTAAGAGGTGCACGATAGAAGGTGTCGACATGAAAATGGATGTGCCCTTGGCGCAGGTAAGAGGCGCACGACAGAAGGTGTTGACATGAAAATGGATGCGCCTTAGCATGTAAGAGGCGCACGACAGAAGGTGTCGACACGAAAATGGATGCACCCTTGGCATAGGTAAGAGGTGCACGATAGAAGGTGTCGACATGAAAATGGATGCACCCTTGGCGCAGGTAAGAGGCACACGATAGAAGGTGTCAACACGAAAATGGATGCGCCCTTGGCACAGGTAGGAGAGTGTCAACATGGCAGAAGTTGCGCCTTGGCACACATAAAGGGCACATGACACAGAATGTTGACATGAAAAATTCATGCCTTGGTGCACATAAGGGTATGTCAACATGAATATGGATGCGCCTATGGCACACCTTCAGGAGGCGCAACATTCTGAGCGCTGACAGGAAGCAGACCTTGACCCAGATATTCAGACGGCCATAAATTTTCACAGGGAGCTCAGATTCATGCAAGGTTGGACTTTTTGGAAATCTTACGAGGTCCTCTATCCAACTACAACTAGATATCTTTAATTGGGTGGGAACAAGTTCTTAAAAATGCAAAATACAGTTTACCACTTTTTAAGTTTGCTAGGGTTCTCACCTACCACCATAATGAGATAAATTAAATGCAACCTGGAGGTGGTTGGGGTAGATTTGGATTTCCTCTCTCTTCCCTCTCTCATTCTTCCTATAAATTTTAAGGAGGGGCTTCTTTCTAAAGGTTGGAAATTCTTGTTTTGCCCCTCCCTTCTTCTCTTTGGCAGGTGAATTTGTGGAGTTCAAACCTCCCATTAAAAACTGTAATGCAACTTTTCCTCTTGGCATTTTGTAGTGTGTTGTATCAATCTTTGGAGAAAATAATGCATGTTTGTGGATGATTCTCAACCCTCTCTATGTTCATTTGCATCCTCTTGATCTTTCACTACAAATCTAGTTATCTGTGCATGATCTTGCATTGCATTTGTATGGTTTGTGTTTATTGGAAAGACAGGTGTTCTTCATTCCTCGGTGTATCACCTTTGTAGTTTAGGTTTTATTTTATGCATCTTCTTACCCTATCTCCTTGGCAAGTTAGTTTAGGTTTTGAGTAAACCCTCTGCATTTTTATGTGTGCATCTGAATAGAGGAATAGGAACCGGCCTTCATCGGAGAGCTTTTACCATTTTTGCAAGGTCCCACACTTGGGAAAAGCTCCATGTTATGAAATCACACTAAGAGTCTCAACCCATCATGTTGCAAATATTCATGGGTGCTGTGATTTTCCTTCAATAACACCTTGTTGGTAGAATTCCACATTTTGAGTTTGAACATAATAGCATCCGTTCCTTGAATGATATTGATAAGGGATGGTAGAGAGTGTGTGGGAGTATGATGCATGCTTTAAAACTCTCTTGTCTAAGTTATCATATGATATTCACCCTTCACAACATGCTCAGTGGTTTTTTGGAGGGTTGATCACTCCTTTTAGGAGAGATTTATCTCATAAAACTTTCATAGATGTGTGTGAGATGTTAGAATATGCTCTGTGCACCGAGGTCTGTGGAAAGTGTTAATACTAGTGTTAGCCCATTTTTGGAGGCTTGAATTGATTCTATGGCTAAGCAGCTTGGAGAATTTGTCTATGAACTCAGCCCATGAGACTCACAGTGGTATATGGTGTACATATTGTGAAGTAGAGGGGCATGTCAAGGATAGTTGCCCCGAAGGAAAGTACACATCGTGACAGTAGACTATGAAATTTGTCATGGGGACCATGATGCAAGTAGATGTCCCTTATTACAGTGTGTAATTCAAAAGAATGTGTCTTACTATTGTAAGATCTCAGACTCTACAACCCATGATACTAAGGATTTTAGGCTTATTAACCAAATCCATGAGGCCGTTGATCATGGGGTATGCTGGACTAGCATTGTCCGTAGTTCTAAAGGTGATGATTGCCATTATGAGGAGCACATGTAAGGGGATTTCATGGAGGATTCCATGGTCATGGTAACTACGAAGGAGGAAGAATTGAGTTCCCATGTGGAACCTATTTCAATTATGGGTCTACAAAGCATTACAAACGAGAGTGCCCAGACCTGTTGTAGTGCTCATGGTGTGGGAAGAAACATAAGTATGAGGAGTGCCCTAAGTTGTTTAAGCACATGAATCGAGAGCAATGGAAATAAAAGGGCACTATAATGGTAAGCATTAAGAAGATCAATAGACAATGGATTCCATGGGTAACATCGATGCATGATTAGAACCTATTTTGGTAACAACAAGAGTAAAGTCCATGTGCGCAAAGGAGATTCCAAGAAAAAGGACTCTGTTTTCAAGAGAAGAAGTGGAGCATGGAAAGTACCTAGATATTGCTCATCGAAAGAGGTATATTAAGATACCATGGACGTCATTTAGAGTTTATAGGGAGAAATCCAAAGGTGTCTAAAGGAGAATTCTAGGAGGGAGGATTAAAGAAGGAAGGTCGAGGTGCAAGAGATGACCTAGATGAGGTCAGGAAGTATGTAAAATTCTAAGGCAAGAAAATATTATCCCCTTGCTAAGAGCATGGTTGAGAGAGAAGGTACCACGCGTCGAGAAGAGCGTGAGAGGTAGGTCCTGCATGTAAACCTTCCCCCTCATAGCCTTGACTATGATAGGGAGATCACATTAAATGCAGTATTAGATGGATGGCTGCGATTACTATCCTCATTGACACGGGCGCGGAGGTCAATGTTCTCACCTTAGATGCATGGCATCGATGGGAAGGCCTACATTACTGCCATCTTTGAATGTGTTGTATATGACAAAAAAATGAAGGAAATGCCCATTAATGTCTTAAGGGATGTAACTATCGGCATTCAGGAGCTAAGTTCTTGGGGACTTTAAAGTCTTGGTGCTCATCGAGGCGAGACAATTTCCCAACACTACTGGGTGCCCATGGTGTTATAAGAACAATGCGGATCTTGATTCAACAAGGGGTACATTAGCTTTGAAAATGAGGAGAAACAAGCCATCATACCCTTGGCTAATGGAAAGTCAACGCCTATATTGAACCTTATGGAGAAGAGGTCCTAGATAGAATATAGGTGCGCTCAATCGGGGATCCAAAGATAATCCATCCTACCGACGGCATTATCTAGTTTGAATATGCTCGGTCGGTAAGTGACACCACTAGTCTATAATATGATGATTGGGCAAATGGAACCTACGATCGACAATATTTAAGAGGATCGGTGACAAAGGTGAAAAAGGCACGCATAGTTTGGCACATAGGAGGAAAATATCTACCTAAGTACTCATGAGGAGCCTCCCTTGAGGTCTTTTTATAGAAAATGGAAGCTCAGTGGAAGGAGGAAAATGAAATAAGGGGGATGTTAAGTTACGTCCTACTAAGAACTATTGCACGCTGGTGGGAAACACATCGGGATAATCTCTTGGAATGGTGCAAAGTGAGAATTGCCTTCTCTATTTGTTTCTCTAGAAGCAATGTGCCCACCACCATCAAAGACTACCATGGTAAGGAGCCCACCTCTTTCCACATCCAAGCCTGTGAGAGAACCTAGAGGGAAGGTGTGGAAGCTTTTCCACCATCCCTCTGGGTGCACAAACTGTATTCTACACTGCAGGGTTACGCGTGCACATGGTACATAAATTCTGAAATATGCCACCAAATAGGGAATTAGAAAGAGATAGTGGCTGACCTCATTCAAAATTTGAGTATCAAAGTACCAAGCCATCAATTTATAAGGCATTGTAGGTTGTCAAGTGCCTTACCATGGGGAATAGTGCCATGGAAGAAGATAGGCTACTAGACTTGCTTGGTGAACTAGGTTTTGAGGCGCACTTTAAAGAAGATGAAACAGAGGAGGTTCATCTTGAGTGCGCGTGTGCGAAAAAAAGGAGAAAGGAAATCTTGTATATGCAATTGATGGGGAGGAAGTAGAAAGCTTGGATATTAGCCATTATGTAGGGATGCGCAAAGTAGTAGACATTACTGATACTCACACACACACCTACCATGAACCTTTAAAAACTAAAAAGGTTAACATCGGCTCAAGAGAAGAACCTAAGGAAGCTATCATTGGAGATTACTGGTCGGAGAAGGAAGTCTCTAAGATCATTGATCTTTTGCATGAATTTGAGGATTTATTCCCATGCAGTACCATGAGCTCAAAGGTGTCCACCATTCCTTGGGGGAGATGAGGATAAAGCTAAAGGATGGTGTGTGCCTGATCGGAAGAGACCCTATCGAATGAATCCCAATTTGTGTGTGAAGGTAAAGGAAGAGTTAGACAAAATGATAGCATTTGGGATCATTGAAGCTGTTGAAGAATTGGAGTGGATAAGTCCAATGGTAATCAACATCAAGAAGGATGGGTGGATTAGGATCTGTGTGGATTATAGGGAGATGAACGCAGTTTGTGTCATTGATCCTTTTCCAACCCCCTTCACTAAAGAAATTTTTGAGGGAGTCACTAGGCACGAAATCTATTCCTTTACGGATGGATTTTTGGGGTACCACCAAGTTTGGATTACAAAGGAAGACCAGGAGAAGAAAAATTTCACCACTGAATGGGGAATTTTTGCATACACAATCATGCCCTTTGGGTTGAAGAATGTGCCTATTGTTTTCTCATGCATAGTGGTATAGGCATTCTAGGACTTCATCCATAAATTTCTTCAGTCTATCTGGATGATTAGGACGGTGTATGGGCTAGTAAAAGACCATTGTGATAATTTGAGGTTGATGTTTGAGAGGTTTCGGTAGTTGAGGATATCCCTCAACATTAAGAAGTGTGTCTTTGCTACCCCCTTTGGAATGTTATTGGGGCATATCATATGTAAGGAGGGCTTACTAGTAGATCCTGCCAAGGTTACAATTATTATGGGATTGAGGGAGCCCTATAGCCAAAGTACACTGTGCGGGTTTCTTGGACACGCGGGATACTATCAAAAGTTCATCAAGGGGTATGCCAAGATCGCTGTGCCCTTGGAAGAATTTCTCAGACATAAAAGTGCCTTCCATTGGGTAAAGGCACATCAGAAGGCATTTGACACATTGAAGGATAGGCTTGTCACCGAGCCTATACTACATTTCCCCTCTTGGGACAAGCCCTTCCATGTTCATGTAGATGCCTCCAGAATGGCCATTGGGGTAGTACTTGCATAACCTAGTGAGGGAATTGTTGATCACCCCCTATGCTTTGCAAGAAAGAAGTTGACACCAGCAGAGCAGAATTATACTATGACCGAGCATGAAGCATTGTCAATGATCTATGTGTTTCACAAGTTCAAGAAGTATCTGCTGGAAACTCCATTTATATTCTACACCGATCACATGGCATTAAAATATTTGGTGAACAAGCCTGTTCTACAAGGGTGCATATGTCGGTGGGTGTTGTTATTTCAAGATTTTGAGTTCATGGTAGTTGTGAAGCCTAGAAAGAGTAATTGTGGACCTGATCATTTGTCAAGAATTGATTTAGGGGAGGACATGTAGAGCATTGAAGAGACTATGCTAGATGCACAACTATTTAGGTTGCGGTGCGTGCCCTTGGATTTGGAGGAAATTTTAGTATTTCTAAAGGAAGGTGTGGCACCGAAAGGGATGAAGACATTAGAGAAAAATAAACTAGCCATACACGTCATGCCCTACATGTTGATCAATGGGGACTTATACAAATTAGGGCATCATAAATTTTTACGCAGGTGTGTACTAGAGCATGAGCACCTTGCCATCATAGAGGAAGAACACAGAGGAAGTGCAGGTGGACATTATTCAAGTGACGCCACCGCACGTAAAATTTTAATGGCAAGATTGTGGTAGGAAACTATATATAATGATTTCAAGGACTATTGTAAATCATGTGACCATCTGTTAGCACATTGGCAGCCGGGAAGGAGAGATGAAATGCATTTGTGCCTTATCCCTAGTGGTGAACCTTTTGAGAAATGAGAAATAGAGTTTGTAGGCCCTATTGCACCAGCAACGCATAGGACTGTATCACGCTATGTAATCACCTGCATGAACTATTTGACAAGGTGGGGAGAGGCAACCCCAACTAAAGATTATTCAGCAGCTACAACAGAAATATTTTTGTGGGAGAACATTATCACAAGGTATGGATGCCCTTTAATTTTAACCAGTGATAGGGGTACACATTTCTTGAATGATACCATGAGGATCCTATTAGCAGAGTTCATGGTGGCTCATCACAAGACTACACCTTATCACCCACAAGCAAATGGAACCACAGAAGCATTTAACAAAATATTGAGTCATACCCTGACAAAAATTTGTGATGTCGGAAGACAAGATTGGGATGACAAGGTATCAGTTGTATTATGGGCTTATAGGACAACTTATAAAAGGCTAAACAAAGCCACACTATTTCAATTGGTGTTTGGCACAAAAGCTATTATGTCGGTTGAGTTCATGTTACCTTCTTTGCGAATATCACGCGTAGAGAGGGCTAGTTGATGAGCAAGCTACTGGAAGAGAGAAATGATGAGTTGATGAAGTCTGGATGAAATATTATCACTCGTCGGGTGGAGCGAAATAGTAGAAAAAGCAAATAAAAAAGCATGGCATGATCGCCATATTAGGAACAAGAAGTTTGAGGTCAAGTGAGATGGTCTTACTATATGATTCTAATTTTTGTGCCACCATGGGAAATTAAAGGTTCATTGGTTAGGTCCCTATATAATCTCGTACATCCTTGATTTGGGCGTGTGCCAGTTATAAGCGCTAGATGGAATGAAATTTCCTAGACACTTCAATGGGAGTAGGCTGAATCCCTACTATAAATAAGGCTTCTTGTTGTTTGTAAATAAAGTAGTTCTACCGAGATATTTTAGAATTTCCTTTATGAATTTCCTTTCTTGTGTTTTCCTTTTGCATTGTTGTTTTGTTTTGTGCTTTGGGCACTGGTAACCTTGTTACTTTTTTAAGGTTTTGAATGTGCAGAGGACCATGCATCATTTTAAGTGTGGGGTGGAGTGATGTGACAGAAAGCATGGGTAAAGTGTCAAGGAGGATTGTGTTGAAAAGCCCGGTTGAATGGCCTTATTGAAAGAGGTGCATGAAAGGAAAGGTAGAAAAGGATGGTTGGTGTCAAGATAAAGCTACTTTCAGATCCCACGATGCGAGGAGGAAGAAGCACATAAAAACAAAAGCTAGGCGAGAGAAAAAAACATGACAAGGAAGAAGTGTCTTCCGTCCGGGTTACATGCACACAAGAGTCTCCTATCAAGATGGATTGGTTACGTGCTTTAGAAGGTTGGAATATTGTCAGTGTAGGGTTGGATGCGTGAGTTAGGCGCAAAATTTGGGATTTGTTTGAAAAATCCGCATTAAACATTAAAAGTATGGTGGTAGGTGAAGTAGCATTTAATGCTTAAAAATGGGAAAAAATATAAATAGAGGTTTAGACATTTCATTATTCACTTTACGAATACGAAGAGAAGAGCTTTTATGAACTAGGTTTCTAGAGTTGATCCGTGTGAAGAAAAATTACAAAAATTTGAGCGTGAGTGACCAGTTTGGATTTACAAACTAGAAAGGAAGTGATTCATAGGCATGGGAAGAGTTATGGAGAAGCATCATCTAGTGAAAAGAGATTCAAGTTAGGGTTTGGTATCTAGGGCACGGGTCAGAAAAGAATTTCTTTGCCAGTTTGAGATCTAAACTTGGAAAGGGGTAGTAAAACAAAGAAAGTGAAAGAAGTTGAAGTGTTAACATAAACAATGACACCCAAGAAACTAGTTGGCACACCTAAGAAGGGAAAGGGCAAGGGCAAGGGCAAGCAACAAGAAACTGTCGTGAGTACAAATGAAGAGTGGTATGCAGAAATGTAGTACCTAGATAGAGTATTGCTTGGGCACAAGTGGGAGTCCCATTTAAGAAATATGTTAGTAAATGATTATAATCATCATTTGAGCATGATCGAGAAGGAAATGGCACTGGAGTTAGTGCACCCAATGAATAAAAGGACACCAGAGGGTTTTCCCATCTATAACGATGATGTAAAAGTGAAGTTGGAGAAGTCAGGATTATTACAACTCTTTGAGTTTCCCTACTTGAAAGCCTAAGTGCCTATATCAATGGTTGATGTCGTGTGTGCACGAAGATTACTTTCACTTCACAAGGTGCAAGATGTGCATTACCCCTCACCTTATTTCACATTTCACAGGCCTCATCTGTGAAGGAGAAAGTTTGGAGGAAGACCTATGTGACAAGGAGGAAATTAAGGAAACCATCACTGCTTATGTGTACAAAAAGGGGTCGAGGTACTTTGATATCATGGACATTAAGGACCTAGTGATGAAGATGGTCGTGCACCTTGTGACAAAGTTAAATGGCCAGGAGAGATGGACCCAGGTAAACAAGTCTTGGTTGAATGTTTGTAGGAGGATTTTGGAGGGCACCATCTACAACTTGTTTGCATTCATCATGGATAAGATTGTCAGTAGCATGCAAGAAGGTGATAAAATCCTCTTTGGTAATGTCTTATTAACCATTGTATTCTAGGAGATTGGGGTGCTGGATGCAGTGGACAAATTCATGTGGGAGTACCTGCTGAAGACCCTTCGCCTGTGAAGAGGTTTGAGAAGTACACCTATGATAGTATGATGGCCATGCACAAGGCGCACCTGGAGAAGTGGTACATGCACCTGAGGAATGTGTTCGGGTGGAATGGAGGATCCCTGAACAACTGCCAATGACCACTAAGGGAGAAGCCGAGTTTGTTATGTACCAACATTTCTGCCTTGGCATATTTAAACTGATAGATGAGACATGGAGCCCATGGTGCAAGCTCCCTTTTGCCTTCATAGCTCAACACTTCCAAGCAAGAGTGAACAGGTTCAAAGAATCCAAGAAGTTGAAGTTGGACCTTGGTAATCTAGACCAGACCACAGAGAAATGTGCAAAGGGTTGGTCTACCCCAACAAGCACGTGTACGTGGAGAAGTATGTGTCACATGAGGTCTAAATGGTGAAACCCATGACTTTTCCCATTGCAGAGAGGGACCATGGCACAAGTATACCTCCACATAAGACCCAAATTTGAGAAGGGTGCATATATGGAGAACGAGGTGTCCATACCTAAGGATGCAACTGGTAGGAAGAGACCCGCGCCGTAAAGAAGGAAAAAGAACCAAAGGAGAAAGTACCAAGTGTAGTGGATACACAGGAAATAGGTACCCCTAGGACAAGTGCCAGAATAAGTATGTATTCATGCAAGAAAAATTCCATAGTCAAAGAGAAGACTCTCGGAGCCAGAGGATCCGTTAGACAAGGAGTCATCGGAAGAAGAAGAGATAGAGTCACCTGCACTAGAATCCCGGTTGGAAAGAAGTAGAAGATGATGGGGGAGTCAGAGTCTAAGTACACTGAGAGCTTGGGGGCCTACCAAGATGAAAGGGATGATGATGAGGAAGATGAGCCTGAGGTAAACCAAGAACAACCTATGTTCAAAGTGTACATGACTCAGAGGAGGGAGAAGGAGAGAAGAATGAGTACATCTTCACATGGAGAAAGGGAAGCCAGGAGGAGGAAGGCACCCGGGACAAGGAAGGGAGCGAAGAGGTAAATAAGGTAGTGGAAAGAGAGGCTGAGAAGATCATTGAGACCTTGGTGGAAGAGGAGTTGGAACCAGCGTTGAGTTGGTGATGAATGAGGATAAGGAAGAGAGCGCGGAAAAGGACCATGACAGCACTAGAGGCCCCACTTTAACTGTAAATATTCCTAAGGGCATGTGCACGGGAGGAAAGCGCGTGGAGGAGGAGAGGCCATGGTTGGGTTATATTGATGACCCCAACAAAGTGTTGCATGTACGGTTCCAACAGAGGAGCTCCTGATAATGTCATCTTTTGATAAGGAGGCTGCATACCCATAGATAAGGAAGATGCTCTCATGGGCATTTGAGTCTCATCTTGATGAGCCAGAATTCAAAGTAAGCCATGGGGAAATAATAACATTTCTGGAATCAAAAGGAGACAACCCATTGGTGAATGCTCAGTGGCTCTTGGATGAACAATTGTGCAACGCGCTCAACAAGGTCTTCGTTGAGGTCGAAGCTAGACTCTTTGGGTGGAATGATAGAGTCAAATTTATGGAAGATGAACTGGAGGAGAAAGAGGAACAACTAGCTGAGAAGACAAAGGATTTGAGTTAAGAAAAGATTATCGCCCGATTACATAAAGTGTGAGTTAAAGGATGAGAAGGCTAGAGTGCGTGAAGTATACAAAAAGGTGGAGTCCATTACAAATGCAATAGTGTTGAAGCATCCGGACCTAGTACCTCCCGCATAGAAGTATGCATCTTCCCTAGAATGCCTGGAGGACTTAACAAGGATCCTTGCCATGGAGAGGCATCCGCTAGCATTGGAATCTACAGAAGAAGTGGCCATGTGTTTACAAAAGGAGGATAAATTGAAAATCATGGCGCTCATAGCTGTATACAGCAAGGTCCTTACTAATATAAAGATTGCTTCCTAGACTCACCGAGGTCATGTGTATGACAACTACATTGATCGAGATCGAGTGGCAAGCATGCTGGTCACTAATGATGAAGCAGAACTTAAAGAGTTCTAGGAGAAGAACAAGGGGAATAGAGTGGAGTGAGAAAAGATCCTAGCTGAGGTAGAAAATAAATCAGAAGCTATTGAGGCCTTATGGGGCTCAATTAAAAACTAGCTAAAGGAACTATACCCACAGATTACATGAAGGATGGATGCACTGGAGGATATAGGAAAGGAGTTAGAGAAAATTGTTGACACCATGAGCACACAAGGGGATGGGCTGGGTTTTGATCAGGTGAGTACCTTAGTAGGTGATCTTTGCCGAGAGCACAAGAATGAGGTCGATGCCTAGAACAATCTGGAGGCCGACTTGTAGAAGAACTTTCCTCTCTTATTGCTTTAAGTAGCATCATTCCCCATTCTTCCTTCTTTTCCCATTCTTTGTCCCCTTTATTGTGTATTTATTTATTCTTTGAGGAATTTTCCGAGGGTGGAGAACAGGTAAAGTGTGGGGTGATGTTGGGCCCCGAAATATCAACTAAGTCCAAAAAGGGCGCATAAGCATGCAAGGTTGAAAAAAGCACGCAAGATAAGGTGCGTAGGGAAGGGTTCAGGTAGGGTTTTGGTAGAACTTGGGATGTGCACCTATGGAGTAGAATCTAGGACTTAGCCATTTTTGACTTATAAGATAGGACGTAAGAAAAAAGTGACCCGAGTGGATAAGGTGCCACTGACAACAAGGTGGCCCTGGAAGGGATATGCCCTGTGATAGAAGCTTCTAGAAGGAAATCATGGCAAGGAGTGGTGATATCATGCCCGGAAGAGGATGCGCCCATGGAGGACCACTATCAGACACTTGGTGACAGATCTGAGGCCGTAGAAGAATGAGTTGGCAGTTCAAGAAGGCTATATATACAAGTGCCTATAGAAGCAAAAGGGAAATGGATAGAGGGTGGAGCTCTACAAAAATAATGCAAGGACTCTATTATCTTGGGTAAATAAGCATAGGAAATGATGTATCAATGGTTTGGGGGTTTTAAATTTTATTTTGAGATCCTAGCTATATGAATTTGGTTATAGTGCATGACTACGGTCTGCCTTTCTGTGATATTTTGTAATGGGCCTAATGAATGTAATGAGGTTACCAGGTTTATGTGAATACAAACATTAATGGTTCTAATGCATATATCCTTCTTTATAGCCCTTTTTCATTTATGTTTATGAACTAAGTATGAATGCTTGTACAACTTATTTTCTGTTTTGGTGTAAGTTCTAAAATCTGTTAAGCTCTTTTCCCTGGAATGACTGCAAGGATCTAGAAGCCATTTTGAGCTCTATGGTGCTTGTATGTCTTATTTCCTCTCAAATATCTTAAACTCAGATCATAGATGATGTTTCCCACTAAACTCACATAAAAGGAACACTCAAAGCACCGGTGTATCTCATGTGAGCACCCAACACCCATTGGGTGATAGGCCGACGCACATGGGATTTCTTTCCTTTATGATGGGTGTAAAAATGACTACAAAATGTTTTGTGAGAATCTAGCTTTCAAACAACATGATGAATCAAAAGGTGAAGAGGAGGCTATCCTAGTACTACAAAGTGATCAAGAACATTCAGTTGATGATGCACCCATTCCATGTTGGACTCAAGATATGGTGCATCATCTCCAAACTAGTTTGTGCCCTTGAGAATGGAGAAAAGAAAAGATAAGATACTTCAAATTGTAATCCATCTTGTATGTGCTCATTGATGGAATCTTGTTCAAGAAGGATGTGAATGGGGTGTTTCCACAAAAATCAAATTGAGAAGGTATTGCATGAGATCCATGATAGGGAAGTGGTAGGCCACTTTACTCCACAATTAATAGCTCTTAGGATCATGAAAGTTGGTTACTATTGGCCTACAGTGTTTAGTGATTGCTACTCATGGATTAAAAAGTGCAAGAAGTGTGCATTCTTCACAGGAAAAGAAAGGCTAGCAGCGCTACCCTTCATCCAATCTCAGTAGATCAACCATTCATGCAATGGGGATTGGACTTCATTGGAGTTATCAATCCAAATTCAAGTCAAGGCCATAAGTGGATACTTATGGCAACAGACTATTTCACCAAGTGGACTGAAGCGGTGGCACTCAAGGAGGCAAATGAATCTAGCGTCTTGGACTTTTACGAGGGGATAGTCACAAGGTTTGGCATCCCTACCACTATCATATTAGATGATGCATTGGAGTTTCTTGGCACAAAAATAACTGAATGGGCTGTTAAGAATGGTATTTACCTCAGCACTTCTTCAAACTTTTACCCCTAGGATAATGGCCAAGAAGAGGCCACGAATAAAAACCTACTAAGAATCATAAGAATAAATCTTGATGAGAATCAAATAACATGGCATACAAATCTCAAATCAGCTCTATGGGAGGATATAATCACACCCAAGAGGTCTACATGTATCTCTCCCTACAAACTTGTATATGGGAAGGAAGCAGTATTGCTATATCACTTGATTTTCCAGCATTAGAACTCATGAAGCAGCTAGAATTAGCTGAGTTTGAGCCCATGGAAATTAGGTATGAAGAACTGATGAAACTAGAAGAAACCATGGAGCATGTAATGTAAACCATGGAGAAATATCAAGCACTGATCAAGAGAAGCTTTGACAAGAAAGATAGAGCTAATACATTCTAAGTAAGAGACTTGGTGTTGAAGTGGGATGATGATTGTGCAAAACTGGGCAAGCATTCCAAGTTTGATTCAATATGGAGTGGTCTATATATGATCACTAAATGTAAAATTAGCAATGCCTTCTATCGGCTAAGTTGGATGGTGAAGAATTATAGATTCTAGTCAATGGAATCTATCTCAAACATTACTACTAGAAGGAAGAATTTCTCACCCTTGTACATATTAGTCTAGGATTTTCAATTCCTCCAAGTGCTTGTGCACATTGTTGTTGTTGTTAGAATAGGTTTTAATTTCCTAAGTTCCTTGAGCACATGTCTTTTTCTTCTATTGTATGCTTTATATATAGTTTATAATGCTTTAAGGAAGAGAGACTCACATTGTAGTAGGGAAGCTCATAGTTTCTTGCAATAGTTGTAAATTTCAAATTCAAACAAATGCAGAGCAACTAAAATTAGGTCAAGAGACAGATTTCAAATCTTCAATTCTTTTGCTTCCTCAAATCAGCAACTGAGTTTCTCAAGTCAAGAAATCAGTATTGGGGTAGATTTGAAATTGCAGCAGATGGCAGTCCTTAATGTTCACTCAACCTTCAACCAACGTTAAGTAGCAAGTATAATCCTCCATGCATGTCTCTCGAGATTGGATAACAATATTTGTAACCTACGAAAGTAGCCCAAGTAACAAAATCAGCCTGTTAAAAGAAATGAAACATTTAGGAGAAGAGAGAAAGAGGAACCTAATAGAGTTTCATGATGTCCAAATTAACAAATGATCATCATTCAGCCTCATGGATTACAGTTACAAGAATGAGTGGAATTCAAGTTTAAAACAATTTTCTACTCTCACAAATCTTGATTTCAATATTTTCTTATGAAATTTGAGAGTGTGAATAGTGGAAGGTAGTTCCATAAAGTAGGTAGTGACATTCCAAGTCAAGGTATTTAGAGTTCAAATCAGCTCATGATAATCATGTAGACTCCATACCTAATGGAGGCTTTAGGAAACTGGTCATACTCCATTTACCGGAAAATGGCCCTATGAGTCACCAAATTTTTATCCAATTTTTCTACCCTAGAAAAATTGGATGACATGTAGGATTACATTATGGCAATCAGTCACAGGGACCCACTTGGTAAGAAATGGAAAATATAATGCACGAAACTGGGACACCTTCATACATCTCACTCATCCTTGGCACAACTATAGAATATAAGAAATAACACAAAATGTTCAAGGAGTAGTCTTCAGCCCTAGATATAACTCAATGAGATCACAAGTGAGCTACTTCCTACCACCGAGCCCTTTTAAGCATGCACCAATTTCTACTAGGAGGAGTTCACTGAGTTTCTTGGAGTATGGAAACCGAGATAAATCAAGGGTCATCAAGCTAATTATATGGTGAGTTTGAGCTATAAACAATAAGATCGAAACCAATTTACGACCCGAGCTCTAACCAATGAGCAATCAAACCTTATAACTATCCACTAAGTCATGCTTTCAAGTGGTAAATTTTTTAGGGTGTATACCTTACGAAGGTCTTCGAGTTGAGGAAATATAGAGGAGAGCTCATTAGATGATTAAAATCAAGAGGCCATCAAGCTTGAACTATAGCTCGATCGATCGGAGGGAGTCGACTTAGCTTAGGCTATTCTCAATGTCTCCACGAGAGCCTCTAAAATATTTCCACCAGGCTTGATTGGCGATCAAGTGCAACACCCCCATGGAACACATGAGTGGTTTGGGATGTAGAGGTATGTCACACTCATCAAAGGATAGAGCCAATTACCTCAAACCAAGAACTAGCAAGTTCAAGTGAGCTCACATTCACGCAAAGCACCGAGCTACTCTCTGTATAGATCAAGCTTGAAGAAATAACAAGCTAATATGTGAATTAAGCTAACTTGTAAGACCACTAAATGAGACATCACCACAAATTTGTGAAGTGACGTGCACAGTTGAACTCAACTTGGAAAATCCAAATGAACCATGGAAAAGTCAATATTAGCACATTATCAAGGGAATTCACCAAGTGTATGAAGGCTCCAGTGAAGTTTATCAATCCTTGAACAAAATATCAAATTGAGCTCCATAGATGGACTGATTTTTTTATTTGCAGAGGCATAGGCCTATAGATCGCAAGGGGTTCATTATTAATATTGAACCAAACTTTGGAAAACAATGAGGAATCAAGGATGAGACATTCATGATGACTCGAAGTAGTTTCAAGTGTAGGCTGAGTTCTAGTTGGTCTTGAGTAGGGTTCAAATCACAAAGACTTAGCCAAACAATAGTGAAAGGATGCATGAAGACTCGGCATGAGACAAGTTGGGGCACGAGAAGCCATCTCGGGTAATGTAGAAGAATGATACACAAAGATCCTGGATAAACTTGGGATAGTTGGGCACATAATATCTAAAAACACCGCAAGTAAAGGGGTGTGGTAAATGTAGGAAATTGGATCATGAATGTCCCATGTGAACTTGGGACACTTGTGCTCACAATACCCAAACTCACCAACGAAGAAGGATCATAGGTGTCGGCAGTGTCAATGGCCTAGTGCGGATGGCCAAGCAGGTTCGGGAACTCGATACAAATCCAAGGGGGTGTAGGAGGCCCGAGATGTGGGTGATGTGGATGGAAGAGGCCTAAACAGCCCTGGAACATGTAGTCTCTAATACCATAGCCTATTTCAGCAACCAATCCTAGGCGTGCTGGAATAACATCCAGTCCTATCCTAGAATCTCACTCAAGGTGTACACAGGTGTTGAGCCCCTCCTTTATGTGAGCTTTATGAGAATGTGTTTTATTAACATGATGATACAATATAACCAGAGAATGAGTGTATTTATCCATAGTATTTTAGACATAAGCTTATACTCCTAGAAGATATACTCTAAACACATATTTAACATGATCAATTAAAAGTAGAAATAGTCATGAAACAACATTGAGGAAACCAAAGTAACACCCATATGAACAAATGGGAAAACACATCAAGACTCAAATTGCTGTGGTATTACAAAATTGCTTCATTATATTGATGATTCAATTACAGTAGCCAAGATTACATTCAGAGGTTCCATCCATAGCAAGACTTTATTTACATTCTAGATCTCTCTGTTATATGCACTACATTATTCTCTCCTATTCCTCTCTTCTTTCTTAATCCTCACCCCCTTTCCTTCTTCTAGGAATGATCCTCTATATCAAGCAAGTCAAAGGAATATTCTCCTAACCATTCATCATCACCTGTGAAGGCTTGTTGGAATCTTCTCATGTTTTTTCTACCACTACCTAGGAACCTGCAGGTGTCGCCATGTGTTTCCTTCAATCGAGTGTCTTTAGCATGCTTATGCTAGCTAATCCTTAACAACCTTGACCCCTTATCCTTCCATGATAACTGTAATGATTCCTTGGAATATCCTTTACTTGGACCGCAAGTCTTCATATCTTATCCACATCTATATCTAGTCACTTTTCCATTCGCTCCTTATGCACATCTTTTCTGTTTCATCCAAAACTTCACTAAGTCCTAACTCCAATTTTTCCTAACATGACCCTTCGTGCCTCTCTGAGGACTACTTTTGTACATGCCTTTGCACCCTTTCATCATGTGCCACAAGGATTTGCACCCTAGGTACTTAGTTACTTTTTAGGGGTCCAAAATCACCCCACACTAAACGGGTTTCCGTCACAGCAACCCTTGGTGTCGGCCTAAACAAAACAATCAATATTTCCAAACGAAAACCTAACAAGGTCAAAATGTTATTTCAAGGAATAAAGAATAGTTGCAGAATGAATTTGAGAAAAGAATTAAAGAATGGGGGATGTTTATACAACCAACTATAGGAGCTCAAGGAACTCTGCGTTTATCTCATCCCTCTAGTTTCTCCCAGGCCTTTAGTTCTAATAAGGCCCTTCCCAATGCATCTCCTACTATATTAGACACCGATCCGTGATGATCTCTCCCAATTTTTCCTTTGATATGTTGATGGCCACTCCGAATCCACGCAAATACCCTTGAACTCATCTATCCACTCAGTGATGGAGTCTCAGAGTTCTTTGATTTTGAACTCTAGCTTCTCGCGCTTAGTCTTTATCTTCTCTTTTTGGGCCATGGTGTTAATGACTAGTTGTGCGTACTCTACCTTATTGGTGGGGGTGGTATCCTACAAAATTTTAAGGGCTTCCTCTTCCTCCATTACCCACACATTGATTATAGGCTCACATTTCCTCTGCTATTGAAGCCCCTATCCACCAGTATATTTTCTTCCTTGAGTTGGGAGAGCAAGTCTTCCAACTCAGTGATCTAGGATTCAACAATGACCTTGTTATCCTCCTTTTCTCTTGTAATATCCATAGTGTCAAGCCCATGTCATCCTTTGTGTTAACAAGTAGCATCCCTATGAGGTCCTTAAGATATTCCATCTCATCCTCGTAATCCATCTTGGATTGGATTACTAATGTCTAATATTTTCTTAGAATGGTCTTTAGGAGGGTGCCACCTTGGTCCTACACCTCCTTCATTCATGCATGTTCTCCCTTCAACCCTTGGTGTAACCTATCCATCTCTTTTTCCTTGTTCTTTCGTTCTCGACTAAGGTCCACACGTGTGCACCCATATCCGGACTATGTCTTATCACCTATAAGAATATCTTTTGCAAGGTGTTACATGCCTTCTCATATGTAAGGTGGTTAGGATCCACCACCTTATATGTGTCTCCTCCCTTCTTCCCCAGGTGAATGGTCTCAATCGTAAGATTGGAGACCTTGATCTCGAGTCCCTCAAAGCATGGTAGTGCATAGCCTAGATGATAATCTTTCTAGTTCTAGGCACACCCCCATCTTGATCCAATAATTCCCAACTATGTAACTTTTTTGGTGGGAGGGTGGCCTAAAATATTGTGTGCAAGACCTTATTGGGGTCATCCAAAATTCCATGTGTGGGGACACTGGCGTCCACTTATTCTTTGTCACCTTACGCTTTGTCCTTTGATTTGTCCTTTGATTTTTCACCCCAAGAGTGAATCTCTTATCCTCCTTTATAATAAAGGGGCCCCCTTATCTCCTTGTGGCCTTATGGCCTACAACATAGTGACGTTATGTGTCAAAATCTCCCAGATCCCTACTGTGTGCTCCTCTTCTTCTCACACCTTAGCCTCCTACCCCTCCAACTTCTCTTCTAACTCTACTTTGAATGCGGTGGGGTCTTCTTCCTCTCCTTTCTCCAAGCCTTCCCTTTGGGCTTGATGCACCATTTGTCTTCTGCTTCTTATCCTTAGGCCCCTCCTCTTCTTCCTCTTCCTTGTACCCTAGTGATGGAGTGTTGGTGCCACCTTGTTCCAAAGTGTTGGTGCCCTTGTTGTTATTCTGGCGCATGTAGTACTTCCTCTTCCTTGAAGTATCTAGCTTTCCTTCCTCTTCTTCTTCTTCTTCTTCTTCATGTACTACCTTCATGGGTGGGATAGGTGTCTCCCATGGCTTAGGAAAGGGAGAGTCTATAACTTCCACCTCAATTCCTCCCTATGTTTTAGGGCACAGTTACACGAACACCCGATGGACATACCCTTTGATTGTAACGCTAACTTGTGGGTGTAAGTCTAGGAAATATGGCTCTAAAACCTCGACATAGGCAAGTCAAGCACCATACTTGTATATGGTGTGTAATGTGTGGACATTAGAATCCACCTTATCTACATCAAAAACTAACCTCTGCATGTCCTTAATCCTATCATGGTGTACTTCATGTATCTAGCAATGAATGCAAAGGGGAGCTTGCACCATGGCCCCATCTCTCCTTTAGCCATCATGAAATTTTCCAAACAAAAGTGTTGTGTGATGGAAAACTTTACCTGGTCACCAAAAACTTGTGGCAACTTGTGGGGAATGCGCCACTCATTCTTGAAGGCTTCATGTAACCTCTCAAACCACATGTTCATTCACGCCTTATAAGCATTTGAGATAGTCCCATCACAAGTGAACTGTGTGAATTGAACTTTATGGGACGTGCGTGGGTGGGTGAACCCAAATGTTCCTATCTGGTCTGTCTAGGACACCAATATCCTAGAACATGATAAGAAGTAGGATGGAGCCCCAAGTGATCTTTCTCCTACCTCGTTTTGTACCCACACCTCTTCGATAATGCCATTTGCAATGAATTGGGAAAAGTTGTAGTGTGCCCTCTTAGACACCCTGTAGGCCACGTAAAGGAATCTATGGTTGATGTCTGTCCACCTCTCCGATGCCCCCAATTTATAGCTAATGATTCGGGAGGTGACCCTCAGCACTGGGTCTAGGAGATCTGTAATTACTTGTGCCCTACCCCCTTCTTATAATTTAGCTTCTTTGTTAGCTCCTCGATCTTGGTAGTGGCACATAAATCCAGTGTCATATCTTCTCCAAAGTATTTTGAAGGCTTGTTACCATTTGAATTAATTGTCCTATGATCCACATTCTCCTTCCCATGAAGTAGAAGAAGTCTTTGTGCACTGTGACATTAACCACCTAAAAAGTGGGGCAGGTTTGGAAAAGAAGGGTAGCTCCCATAGTTGCAAAACCCTAGTCTTTTGTAGTTCTTACTTCACCGAGTCATCCACCTTAGGGTTTCCGAGCTTGTCTACCATTAGAGTGTTTGACACCAGATCCGCCCTCATCGATTCTCATTATCGATCATCATATGGTTGTACTCGATCTTACACTGATCTTCGAATTCCACTTTCGGATCATAGCTACATCTTTGAGAATCTCCACTTCCTCGACCTTGCTTGTTATGGATAAATGGTCTTTATTCTCTTGGATTCATTAGTAATTTGTGTTGCTCTTCTCTAAAAATACCTCATGACTTTGAGTTCGTGGCTTAAGGCAAGAATCCATTTTCACTTCTTTATAGGTGAGTCGACCAATCTGGTTTTGTCACTTTTTTAATAAAACAACTTATCTCGACTTTAATGTGTAACGACTCATCCTTGGATCAATTCTTGAATGAGTGATCCAAGGAATGTTTTAAATCTCCTTATTCATTAGACTAAATGGTAAATTGACATTCATTTTCACTTTTTGAGGTGAGACATAGTTTTGAGACTGCAAACTTATTTGTATGTTACAAATTCTTTGGTCTTGTATGAACATGCCTTCATTCGACGTTGTATGTTTGTGCTTGGATCTTTGCCTTCATTCGGTTGTATGTTTCATGGATTGATCTCTTTAGGACATGTAACGCGTAAGAAGAACAAATCCTACTTCATGACTATGAGGGGAATCTAAATCCTAAACCTAAAGGATTATCCTAATGGTATTCTAAAACTAGGTAAATGCACCTACTTCCTAGCTATGTCTACTTATTTGGGTTACAATCTAACCTAAGCTTCTAATATTCTATTTTGTTGGGATGGCATCCTAACCTAAGTTGATGTGCTAAATGGAATAAGGGAGAAATTACTAAGGTAATGCTAGGCTATTTTAACCTATTACCTAATACTATTTGGTTGTGAATTTGATCTAACCTAAGGTGGAAATTACCTATGGAAATGTTTTTAAAACCTAAGGTAATTATTTTTAGACTAACCTAAGTTTTGGGAAATCTATCCTAAACTATTGAAAGGGAACCTAGGGTCACATGGCATTATGGTGATGGTTCCAAAGGCATTTATTTGATTTGATTTGGTTGAATGAATGGGAGGTACAACCAGTTTTGGCAAAGGCAAGTAAATTTAGTGGAAGCATACGTGGAGGCTTCACTAAAGTTGGAAATGCATGTTGAAGTGGAAATAGCATTCACCTAGTTTTAGGAGGTGGTGGTGGAAAGGAGAGATAGGTGGGAGATTGTGGAGTAATTGCATTAATGAACCTCTGTTTTTTTGTGTGCAAAACCATCTTGAAAAAGGAAGGAAGGTGGATTTGTTGGAGGTTGTTTGGTCTTGCATGCCTTGTGATTTTTTCTCTACATGGAGCTATCTGGTTCTTTGAACCAAAGTTCAACTTTTACTTTGTGGCTATTTTTGGTTTCTCTAGTCTATTTTCGATCCAAGGAAAGTATATGAGGCATTGGAAGAAAAGATGTTTGGTTGTTGATCTTTCGTGGAGGAAAAAAAAGAGTTGGAAGCTCGGTTGGAAGTCTCCTTGAATTGGCAAAAGCACTATCAGGCATGATAGGCTCTACCCATTAAGATTTCTTTCTTTCTTCTAAATGTTTCATTAAAACAATTCTTCTCTCATGAGATAAATGGTTGCATGTTTTGTCTGGTTATTTACTTTCTTGGGTTTATGAATCTCTGTGATTTTTGGATATAAATCCATTACATGATAATGTTAGCCTTTGGAAACTCTCTCTCTCTCTCTCTCACAAGTTTGATGGTGATAAGCCTTGTGTTTGTTCTGAATTTGTGTTTGAAGCTTTTTGTTTTGCACTTGAACTCGTATTCGAAGTATTGTGTTTGGTTATGAACTGTATTTTAAGCTTTGTGTTTTGTTCTGAGCTTGTATTCGAAGCTTGTGTTTTAAACCTATAATTGAGACTTGTGTCTTACTTAAACTTGTCTTCATTGGCTTTTTTGTTTTGTTCTTGAACTTGTGCTCGTATTGAAGCTTTGTGTGGTTTGAAATCATATTTGGGACTATCTGTTCAAAAGGAGCTTGATTTAATGGCTTTGATTTAAGTCTCTTTTGGAAACTTCTCCTAGATGCATCTTGAGTTTGGAATGGTTGTGGTACTTCTATCCTAGACTATACCATTTACCTTGAGTATGTGATGGAGTGTAAATGTGGAGGATCTTCTACTCTCCTCTGCTCTGGGTAACCCATGTTTTGTTTGAAGTCTTGACTATGTTTTGATACCTGGACTTTTTATGGAAATGTATCTGGTTTGAAATTGTATTATTATTTACTCTTTGGTTTGAAATAGAGCTCATTTGAAATAGTCGATAATGGTTTTTGAAGTTTATGGAAATGCAGTATGCATACTTCTTCTTGTGTTAGTTGATTGGAACAAATACCTTCTCTATCACAATCTTTATAGATGGAGTTGTGCAAGTCTTTTTGTTGTGATTTCTGTTTCAATCAAGTTCGAGGTAATTGAGACCTTTCTTGACTTAAACATGTATTGGGTTTTCTTACTCTCTTTCAGATCCTTTTTAATTGATTTTTGGGTTTTAAAAGAAAGAAGAGTTGAATACTCTCTTACTGAATCTTGTTGGTAGGATTTAATACCTTGGTTTGGGATTGTTTCATATAATTTGTTCTTCACTTGATCATGAACTATATGTCTCTTTTTATTGAGTTGTGTAAGACCTTGTAGTTGGGATTAATTTTTTATTGATTTGTGAGTATTATAGAAACTTGTTTAGCTTATACTGATTTGGTTTTGTATTCTTTGTTAGATTCATTGAAGGAATCTCTAGGTCTTTAAAAAGAGAAAGGAATATATTTCTCTTGTGGGATATTTTTTTGGGAATGTCTTTGTGTACTCTTTTTTGTGAAAATGAATTTCAAACTTGTGTTTAAATAAATTGGAATAGATGAACCAAGTTGTATTGATTTTGTAAGGGAAACTAGAAGTGTTGCTTTCTATAAACTGTGTGTTTGGTTTTGTGTTCTCTCTTGGGAACTAGTAAAAGAACTTCTGAGTTTGAAATAGAAATGGGAATTCATTTGATAGTATAAAAGAAATGAATTCTTGATTGGATATTTTCTATTTGAGATCCTTTAACTTTTGTAAAGATAAGTTCATTTGATCGAACTTCTCTGTAGCATGACTCTCTTCTTGGCTGTAGAGTGATTGTTCTCTTAGGCCTGCTTGACTTTTTGGGTTCATTTTTATCCTTTCTATCTTGTAGGAAATAGTGGAAACTCACTCTTCTGAGATGGAAACTTCCTTGTGGATTGTTTAGTCTATTTTGTACTAAGTCATTTGTTGTAATGATGTGGAAAGAGAACAGTTGAGTGGTTCTGTAGAAGAGAAAATGTAATCATGTTTAGACCTAATTGCTTTGTTTGACTGAGTCATACTCCATTTGGATTTGTTAATGGAAGGATTTCTCTTTTTGCACTCTATCTTATTATGAATCCTCCTTGGATGGACATGAGAAGAGATTAACCTTGTGTGAGTCTTGCTTTGATTTGTGGAACATTATGGTTTCAGATATTTGAATGATATCTTCTAATATGTAGAAGTTAGTTAAGACTTACTTGTAGGTAGACTATTTTGATTCTCTCTCCCTTTTTAGATTGATTGGGATTCTTGTATTTGATGATGTCTCTTTAAATGGTGAATCCTTTGTTGGTTTCCATTGATTGATGTAGTTATGTAGGTAATCAATTTTGTACTTTCTGAACCTATCTCTATCTTTCAGATGATTGTGAATGGTGGATAGTATGTATTGATTCTTCTTCTTTTTGTTTAAGTTGTGGGATGAATCATTCTAAATATGTACTATGTTGAAGGTAACTCTTTTTGTTACATAGTAAAAATAAATTTTGTATTTCAATTTAGAATGAATTATGAAATAATTAGATGACAAGATCTGTTGTTTGTTTAAAAGTAATTGATTGGATCAATTAAACTATATGTTATAATGCAGTTGTTGTTGATTATATTATGCTCTTTTCTTAAAAGTGAATTATGACTCATTATTTGTACTTCTTTTTTGGTTGTTATCATTTATGCTTATTTGTATGATACTTATTAATTGTTTCATTAAAGTAGAGTTGTTTTAATGGAACAATTAGTGGAATGCACTTTGTTTTAATGCTTAGTGCTTATCATGCTCAGTTCAATGAACTGACCCATGCTAGCAATTTTTGCAGATGGACATCGTAAGTGATAAAAGAAGGAAAAATTTTTTTTATGATGCATTGGCTTATTTAATTTTGGATCTTATGTAAAGAATTTTGATTCATTCTTGAGTTGTATTGGAAAAGAAAAGTGATGTTCTTTTATGATCTTAATGTTGATTGACATGCAGTATGCCTGAAATGCATAGTCTTGTAAATGTATATTTTATCATGATGAATTGAAAGGTTTGGAGACTGACTCCAATTTGTGGTGTAAATTCTCTTGTACTTTATATGAAGGAAATAGTAGTGATATCTTGTCGATATTCTTTATATCTGTTTGTATACTATTGTTGTTATCAATTAATAAGTTAGATTAAGGGGATAGTATAATCTCCCTTACTATAATGAAACTTGTTAAATTGCAAAAGATGTCATTCTCTAACTAAAAAACTATAGTTTAATAATGAAATATGCATTGGACATACAATTAAACTATATGAGTAATGAATGATAAAAAGGTTATGTTAACCCTAACATCTAACCATGTAGAGGAAGACTCTTCCTCTCTCATAAGAATGAAAAATAAAAGGAATGGTGGTTATGATCTTTAATCCTTGTGCTTTGTTTATAAAAAGTAAACACTAGTTGAATCTAGGTGAATGATACACCTTCTTTGGACAACTAGGTTGCATTAAAAATTAACCGTTTGATGTTTGTTGCCCTTTTTTGGGGATAACTACTTGTTAGGCCACGTTAATGAACATCAATGCAAGCATGAGTTAATGAAGTTCTTAATATCAAATCAGATTAATTATGGATAAAGAACTTAATGAATGTTGGAATTAGGGTTAGGCATGGTTGCTGCAATCTGAATCTTAATCCAATTTAATTATGAATTTAATGACCACTAGGGGTATGTACATCATGATGAATCAGTTCTAATGGATGTTGGCACATGCCAACTACAGGAATATACCTTTGAGAAGTCAAGGGCTTCTCGAGGATACAGATGTTGTAGTTGACATGTGGCAACACCCTTCCATATTTGTTCATCTAGATCTACACACATCTGGACTTGAACTTAGTTTCTCTCTAGGTCAAGTTAGTAGCATGTTTAGAATAGGGAGTAGCTTTCTATGACTCAGGGTACCTTGGCACATTCGGTTGACTTAGGTCGATTGAGTATGCCCATATACCCTAAGTCATCATGTGAGCATCTTCTATAACAAATTATGTTGCTAACCTGGGCTAGGGTCAAACCTTGGGCAAGTGGACTGATGAAGTCAGTAAAGACCATTCTAGATAACAAGAAGAGTGAGGTGAAGGATGTATTCCAAAATGATGAGTATGTCATCTAGGAATAGTAACATGAACAATATGTTGAAAATATTTGGCCAAAGTATCACAAGCTTCTAGTTGCGTTGTCTATGTCACCTAGTTTAAAGAAACATGATGTTAGATGAATATTGGTAACAAATATTCAGATAGGTTCTTTAAATAGATCACTCAGTACCAGAATAGGGTAGGAAAACCAAGTATACATTGTATACATAAAGTATTCTATACTTTAAGACAAACATGAGAGATTGGTTGGTAACCGAGTCATGGAATGAGAGATCGGTAACTTATTGAGTCATTATAATTGCATATGGTTATCTATTATGAGATTGATTGGCATGGAATGTGTGTTCTAAATGATGTTTTATTTAGAATAGAGAACATTGTGTTAAAAAAAAAAATCCCTTGTTTCTAAAGTCTTAAAATGGGAATGTTACATCTTGGTATCAGAGTTGAAGGTTGCAGCTCTTGGACCTATTGTGTCCATAATATGATGAAACTTAAATTTTCTTGTTAATGAGAAAATGGTTAGAACAAGAGGAAATGTTGCAAATAATCCTCCACCTGAGGAAGGAGCAAAAACTTCCCAAAAACTTTGAGATCCTTGCTTCCCTATTGGACACAAGGATCATTTGGCTATACTTGAACAACAAGTAATGGGAAATGAGGAGGAAGAAGATGTTGGTAATAATAATCAGCCACCTCTTGAGGACAATGCCAATTTAGGTGTTGATAATAACAATGTGAACATACTGATCATCCTAAGAAAAAAAGGCTAGGTTGGTAGTTGAACTCACTAATGATATAAAAAGGATAAGTCCACCCAAGTTTGATGGCACCACATTAGGAGATGGAGCTGAGAATTGGCTCAACAAAATGGAGAAGTACTTTGCAATAAGGAATTTCTTAGAAGAAACAAAGGTGATATGGGGAGCATATCACTTTCCCATGAGGCATCTTCATGGTGGGACAACCATAAGGATGAGTTAAATATTGATGAAACTAATATCACTTGGGATCAATTTAAAGGTTACTTTAGGCAACGTTGGCTGCCACAACTTTACTATGATCAGAAAATGACTGAATTCTAGAACTTAGCTCAAGGAAAGCTAACTGTAACTGAGTATTGGGAATGGTTTACTAAACTCCTTAAGTATGTACCTCAGTATCAAACTGATGAGAAGTTAGGATATGGAAATTCATCATGGGATTGAATCCATTATAGGAGGAGAGGTGGATGTTCATATCCCAACCATGATGGAAGGGGTTGTTGAAAAATCCATAAGGTAGGAACAAAATTGAAGGCAATTTTTGCTCATAAGGAGGAAGTAAGGAAGAAAGTCCCCAACTCCTCTTCATCATCTCTTGCACCTAAGAAAGGACCATGGAAGAAATTTGGAATGAAAAGTAAGTTTTTTATTGATAATAATAAGAAAGAAGCAACAAATAAGTCTGTTGGTAATGCACAAAACAACTTTGTCAAGAATAATAATAATGGACATAGAAGTCCTATGGAGGTCAGAATGATAATTCTAGGGCTGGAAATAAATCCGAGCCTAGAAAGGGACTGTAGGAGGTTGTTATAACTATGGAAAAGATCATTACATAAATCAATGTCCTTTGAAAAAGGATGATCGTAATCAACAACACAAGATACACATGCATAGTAGATAGCTAATAAGTAGGCTGAAAAATAGGCCACACCCATAGAGGTTTTGGGTAAGTTATTTGGCATACCTATAACTATTATTTTTGATACTGAGAGCTACTGAATGTTTTATTTCTAGTAAATTAGCATCAAAACTAAAAAGAAAAGATGGAAACATGGATAAAACATGGACTGTACATTATGGAAACAATGTTGTTCATATAGTTAGTATGTGTCTTTTTGGAGCAGTCCTTGACTTACCTAGTTTTTCCATTGAAGTTGATCTTTATGTTGCACCTTTGGGGTCTTATGATGTAATCATAGGTGTTAATTGGTTAGCTAAACATAAGGAAAAAGTGGATTGTTTTGAAAAACATATTAGTTGTTTAGATGATTTGTAGAAAACAACAGAGATTTAGGGTGTGAAACGTGAGATTTATGTTAGAAACTATCAGCTATGCAACTTAAAAAGGCCAAAAATAAAGGTTGTACCTTATATGTAGTAAAGATTGTAGAAACAACTGAAGAGAACAATGATGTCATGGAATGATATCCATTGTTATGAAACTTTAGTGACGTGTTTTCGGAAGAGTTACCAGGTCTTCCACCCAAAAGGGAATTTGACTTCACAATTGAAATCAAGCTTGGAACCAAACCTATTTCTAAGGCACCATATCGAATGACTACTATAGAATTAGTAGAGCTTAAGGCTCAATTGCAAGAACTTTTGTCTAAAGGTTTGATTAGACCAAGTGTTTCACCTTGGGGAGCACTAGTAATTTTTGTGAAAAAGAAAGATGGAACACTTAGATTGTGCATTGATTACAGAATGTTAAACAAAGCAACAATCAAGAATAGATACCCACTCCCTAGAATTGATGATCTATTTGATCAGATGCGTGGAGCATCGGTATATTCTAAGATAGATCTTTGATCTGGATATCATCAATTATGGATTAAGGATGAGGACATTCATAAAACAACTTTTAGAACAAGGTATGGACATTATGAGTTCACAGTTTTACCTTTTGGATTAACAAATGCACCTACAACTTTTATGAATTTAATGAATAATATCTTTCAAGAATACTTGGAAAATTTGTGCTCATATTCTTGGATGACATTCTCATATATTCTAAAAGTATTGAGGAACACCATGAGCATTTGAAGATAGTTTTGGAAATTTTGAGAAAGAGATGGTTATATGGTAAGCTATCTAAATGTTCTTTCTATGACACAGAAGTGCACTATTTGGGACATGTAATAAGTAAGAATGGAATTTTCTGTAGATCCTTCTAAAATTGTAGCTATAACTGAGTGGCCTGAAAAAGAATGTACATGAAGTTAGAAGCTTCATGGGACTTATAGGTTACTATAGAAAATTTGTAAAGATTTTTCTAAAGTGGTTGCACCAATAACTTCATTACAGAAAAAGGATAAGAAGTTTTTTTGGAATGAGAAATGTGAATCTGCATTTAGAACTTTGAAGGAACAGTTAACTTGCACCTATTCTAGTGGTACCAGACCTAATGGAGATTTTACTGTTGTAATGGATGCATCTAGGGAAGGTCTAGGAGGTATTTTGTTACAAAATGATCATGTCATAGCTTATGAAAGTAGAAAACTAAAGTTACATGAGTTGAATTATGCTCCACATGATTTAGAGCTTGTTGCCATTGTCCATGCACTACAAGTTTGGAGGCATTACCTACTTGGTAAACCTTTTGAATTAAAAATTGATCATCTTGGGCTTAAGTATATTTTCACTCAGCCAAATCTAAATGCAAGACAATGAAGATGGTTAGAGTTTTTGTCTCAATATGATTTTGACATCAATTATATCAAAGGTAAGGAAAATAGAGTGGTTGATGCTCTAAGTCGTAGGAAGCACATTTCTGCTCTTATAACATTGAGAACTCAGTTTAAGGATGAAGTAAAAAGTGTTATGGAATCTGATTCTTACTTTCAGCAAGTAAAAATAGTGCTTGTTGTAGATCCAAATGATGTGAGGTATAAAGGTTTTCACTTTGACAATGAAGGAATCTTAAGATTTGAAAACAAAGTATACATACCTTCGCTAAATGATTTAAGAAAGAAATTGTTAGAAGAATTTCACAATTCACCTTTTTTGGACACCCTGGTATTACAAAGATGTTTGCTGATATAAGACAACAATATTTCTGGAAGGGGATGAAAAAGGATGTTATTGATTTTGTGACACATTTGCTTAGAATGTCAACGTGTTAAAGTTGAACATATGCACCCAGCCGGTTTATTGTATCCTCATAACATACCGCAATACAAATGGCAAGTAATAAGCATGGATTTTGTACAAGGGTTGCCTATGTCAAGAAATAAACATGATGTTATTTTGGTAGTTGTTGATAAAATAACAAAGGTAGCACATTTTATTGTTGGTAATCTGAAGGATGATTCTCTTGTATTGGCTAAGAGATTTGTACATGAAATTTTTAGATTACATGGAGTACCTGAATTAATCATATCTGATAGAGATCCTAGAATGATGTCAAGGTTTTGGAAAACACTTAATGCAGCTCTAGGAACTAAGTTGAATTTCAGTTCTATGTATCATCCAAAATGGATGGATAATGAAAGAGTTAATCAAGTTTTAGAGGATATGTTATGAATGTATTGTATGGATCAGCAGTATAAGTGGGAAGAGTACCTTCCACTAGTTGAGTTTTCTTATAATAACACATATCATGCCTCTCTTAAGATGGCACCTTTGAAGCATTATACGAAAGAAAATGTAGAACCCCATTAGTTGGGACAACATTGAGGATAGAGAGGTAATTGGACCTGAAATCCTTACAGAAATGGAACAACAAGTTAAAATGATTCGTGAATGCTTGAAAGAAGCAACAGATAGGAAAAAGAGTTATGCTGATTTAAAGTGGGTTGATAGGAAATTTGAACTTGGTGAGAAGGTCTTTCTTGGGTTAAACCGAAAAAGATCTCTATAACTTTTGGCAAAGGCTACCAAGTTATCACCTCGTTATGTGGGACCCTTTGAGATAGTTGAAGTAATCAACCCTGTAGCTTACCATTTAGCATTACCTCCTACTTTGTCATGAATGCATGATGTTTTCCATATTTCTTTGCTTAAGAAATACATTTCAGATTTATCACATGTGTTAAATTGGAATTCCTTGTAGGTCAAGACCTAAGAATAATCATGGTTAAACCCATATGAGTGTTGGAAACTCACCAGTTGCATTTAAGAAATCATGAAATAAGTCAATGTAAGGTCAGTGGGACCAATTTAATGAAGAAAGTGCAACTGGGAAAATATGGAAGATATGAAAACTACTTTTCCATATTTATTTGATTAGAATTGACTATGATGACTGATAAAAATTTGTGATTTTATCTTTATATGTCAATAAGTCTGCCAATTTTGGGTAGATAACTATTTATTTTTAAATAAAAAGAACTATGTGAATGCTGATTTTTGGAACTTTAAATTTTGATATTGTTGCAAACATATGTTAAGTAAGTGAATAAATTGATTATCCTTAATGCAATGGTCAAACATAAGACAATCATCGGGATGATGATTCTTTTTAGGAGGGAAGTATGTAACACCTTTGACAAACAATTATATTTCTCTTTTGCATTACAAGTGTTGGCATGTGATTTTCTTGAATGAGGTGTGTTCCTTGATTGTTGAAAATCATGCTTGTTATGGATAAATCATTTCTACTCTTGGATTCATTAGAATGAAATGATATGGCTTGCAAGAATCCATTTTCACTTCTTGTAGGTGAGTTGCAATCTGGTTTTGAGAGTTGCAAACTTATCTCTTTTAATTGACTCATCCTTGGATCAATTCAGTGATCCAAGGAATGTTTTAAATCTCCTTACTAGACTGAATGGTAAATTGACATTCATAAGCTTGAGAGACATAGTGGACTAAACTTTGTATGTTACAAATTCTTTGGTCTTGTATGAATGTGCCTTCATTCGATTGTATGTTTGTGCTTGGATCTTTGGGATTGATCTCTTCAGGACATTTAATGGCGTAAGAAGAAAACAAAGCCTAATTCATGACTATGAGGGAATCTAAATCCTAAACCTAAAGGATTATCCTAATAGTATTCTAAAACTAGGTAAATGCACCTACTTCCTAGCTATGTCTACTTATTTGGGTTACAATCTAACCTAAGCTTCATATTCTATTTTGTTGGGATGGTGTCCTAACCTAAGTTCTTGTGCTAAATGAATAAGGGAGAAATTACTAAGGTAATGCTAGGCTATTTTAACCTATTACCTAATACTATTTGGTTGTGAATTTGATCTAACCTAAGGTGGAAATTACTTATGAAATGATTTTTTTTAAACCTAAGGTTATAACCTAAGTTTTGGGAAATCTATCCTAAACTATTGAAAGGGAACCTAGGGTCACATGGCATTATGGTGACGGTTCCAATGGCATTTATTTGATTTGATTTGGTTAAATGAATGGGAGGTACAACTAGTTTTGGCAAAGGAAAGTAAACTTTAGTGGAAGCATACGTGGAGGCTTCACTAAAGTTGGAAATGCATGTTGAAGTGGAAATAACATTCACCAGTTTTAGGAGGTGGTGGCAAGGAGAGATAGGTGGGAGATTGAGGAGTAATTGCATTAATGAACCTCGGTTTTTGTATGCAAACCATCTTGGAAACAAGGAAGGTGGATTTTTGGAGGTTGTTTGGTCTTGCATGCCTTGCAATTTTTTCTCTACATGGAGCTATCTGGTTCTTCGAACCAGCAGTTTGACTTTTACTTTGTGGTTATTTTTGGTTTCTCTGGTCTATTTTTGATCCAAGGAAAGTATATGAGGCATTGGAAGAAAAGATGTTTGGTTGTTGATATTTCATGGTGGAGGAAAAAAAGAGTTGGTAGCTCGACTGGAAGTCTCCTTGAATTGGAAGAAGCACTATCAGGCATGATAGGCTCTACCCATTAAGATTTCTTGCTTTCTTCTAAATGTTTCATTAAAACAATTCTGCTCTCATGAGATAAATTGTTGCATGTTTTGTCTAGTTATTTACTTTCTTGGGTTTATGAATCTCTGTGATTTTTGGATATAAATCCATTGCATGATAATGTTAGCCTTTGGAAACTCTCTCTCTGTGTAAGTTTGATGGTGATAAGCCTTGTGTTTGTTCTGAATTTGTTTTAAGCTTTGTGTTTTTCTTGAACTGTATTTGAAGTATTGTGTTTTGGTTGAACTTTTGTATTTTTAAGCTTTTGTTTCATTTGAAGCTTGTATTGAAGCTTGTGAAGCTTGTGTTTGTTTTAAACTGAACTGTAATTGAGAGACTTGTTTCTTTCTTTGAAATTGTGTCTTCATGGCTTTTTTTTGGTTTTTAACTTGTGCTCGAATATTTGTGTGGGTTGAAATCATATTGGGACTATCTGTTTGAAAGGAGCTTGATTTAATGGCTTGGATTTAAGTCTCTTTTGAAACTTATCTAGATGCATCTTGAGTTTGGAATGGTTGTGGTACTTCTGTCCCAGACTGTACCATTTACCTTAAGTATGTGATGGAGTGTAAATGTTGAGGATCTTCTACTCTCCTCTGCTCTAGGTAACCCACGTTTTGTTTGAAGTCTTGACTGTTTTGATACTTGGAATTTTATGGAAATGTATCTGGTTCAAAATTGTATTATTATTTACTCTTTGGTTTGAAATAGAGCTCATTTGAAATAGTTGATAATGGTTTTTGAAGTTTATGGAAATGTAGTATGCATACTTCTTCTTGTGTTAGTTGATTGGAACAAATACCTTCTCTATCGCAATCTTTATAGATGGAGTTGTGCAAGTCTTTTTGTTGTGATTTTTGTTTCAATCAAGTTTGAGGTAACATTGAGACCTTTCTTGACTTAAATGTGTATTGGGTTTTCTTACTCTCTTTAGATCCTTTTAATTGATTTTGGGTTTTAAAAGAAAGAAGAGTTGAATACTCTCTTATACTGAATCTTGTTGGTAGGATTTAATACCTCTGGTTTGGGATTGTTTCATATAATTTGTTCTTCATGATCACGTGAACTATATGTCTCTTTTGTATGGAGTTGTGTAAGACCTTGTAGTTGGGATTTTAGTTTCTATTGAGTTCGTGAGTATTATAGAAACTTGTTTAGCTTATATTGATTTGGGTTTTGTATTCTTTGTTAGATTCATTGAATGAATCTCTGGGTCTTTAAAAGGAGAAAGGAATATATTTCTCTTGTGGATAGTATTCTATTTTTGGGACTGTACTGTGTACTCCTTTCTGTGAAATGAATTGAACTTGTGTTTAAATAAATTGGAATAGATGAACCAGGTTGTATTGATTTTGTAAGGGAAACTAGAAGTGTTGCTTTCTATAAACTGTGTGTTTGGTTTTGTGTTCTCTCTTGGGAACTAGTAAAAGAACTTATGAGTTTGAAATAGAAATGGGAATTCATTTGATAGTATAAAAGAAATGAATTCTTGATTGGATATTTTCTATTTGAGATCCTTTAACTTTTGTAAAGATAAGTTCATTTGATCAAACTTCTCTGAAGTAGCACGACTCTCTTCTTGGCTGTAGAGTGATTGTTCTCTTAGGCCTGCTTGAATTTTTGGGTTTAGCTTTTCTGTCCTTTCTGTCTTGTAGGAAATAGTGGAAACTCACTCTTCTGAGATGGAACTTCCTTGTGGATTGTTTAGTCTATTTTGTACTAAGTCATTTGTTGTAATGATGTGGAAAGAGAACAACTGAGTTGATTCTGTAGAAGAGAAAATGTAATCATGTTTAGACCGACTACTTTTTTGACTGAGTCATACTCCATTTGGATTTTTAATGGAAGGATTTCTCTTTTTGCACTCTAGCTTATTATGAATCCTCCTTGGATGGACACGAGAAGAGATTAACCTCATGTGTGAGTCTTTCTTTGATTTATGGAACGTCTGGTTTAGATCTTTGAATGATATCTTCTAATATGTAGAAGTTAGTTAAGACTTGCAGGTAGACTATTTTGATTCTCTCTCCCTTTTCAGATTGATTGGGATTCTTGTATTTGATGATGTCTCTTAAATGGTGAATCCTTTTGTTGGTTTCCATTGATTGATGCAGCTATGTAGGTAATCAATTTTGTACTTTTTGAACCTATCTCTCTATTTTTAGATGATTGTGAATGGTGGATAGTATGTATTGATTCTTCTTCTTTTTGTTTAAGTTGTGGGATGAATCATTATAAATATGTACTATGTTGAAGGTAACTCTTTTTGTTACATAGTAAAAATAAATTATGTATTTCAATTCAGAATGAATTATGAAATAATTAGATGACAAGATTTGTTGTTTGTTTAAAAAGTAATTGATTGGATCAATTAAACTATATGTTATAATGTAGTTGTTGTTGATTATATTATGCTCTTTTCTTAAAAGTGAATTTGACTCATTATTTGCACTTATTTTCTAGTTGTTATCATTTATGCTTATTTGTATGATACTTATTAATTGTTTCATTAAAGAAGAGTTGTTTTAATGGAACAATTAGTGGAATGCACTTCATTTTAATGCTTAGTGCTTATCATGCTCAGTTCAATGAACTGACCCATGCTAGCAATTTTTGTAGATGGACATCGTAAGTGATAAAAGAAGGAAAAAATTTTTTATGATGCATTGGCTTATTTAATTCTGGATCTTATGTAAAGAATTTTGATTCATTCTTGAGTTGTATTGGAAAAGAAAAGTGATGTTCTTTTATGATCTTAATGTTGATTGACATGCAGTATGCCTGAAATGCATAGTCTTGTAAATGTATATTTTATCATGATGAATTGAAAGGTTTGGAGACTGACTCCAATTTGTGGTGTAAATTCTCTTGTACTTTATATGAAGGAAATAGTAGTGATATCTTGTCGATATTCTTTATATCTGTTTGTATACTATTACTATTGTTATCAATTAATAAGTTGGATTAAGGGGATAGTACAATCTCCCTTACTATAATGAAACTTGTTAAATTGCAAAAGATGTCATTCTCTAACTAAACAACTATAGTTTAATAATGAAATATGCATTGGACATACAATTAAACTATATGAGTAATGAATGATAAAAAGGTTATGTTAACCCTAACATCTAACCATGTAGAGGAAGACTCTTCCTCTCTCATAAGAATGAAAAATAAAAGGAATGGTGGTTATGATCTTTAATCCTTGTGCTTTGTATATAAAAAGTAAACACTAGCTGAATCTAGGTGAATGATACACCTTCTTTGGACAACTAGGTTGCATTAAAAATTAACCATTTGATGTTTGTTTTTGTTGCCCTATTTTGGGATAAATGCTTGTTAGGCCACGTTAATGAACATCAATGCAAGCATGAGTTAATGAAGTTCTTAATATCAAATCAGATTAATTATGGATAAAGAACTTAATGAATGTTGGAATTAGGGTTAGGCATGGTTGTTGCAATGAATCTTAATCCAATTTAATTATGAATTTAATGACCACTAAGGGGTATGTACATCGTGATGAATCAGTTCTAATGGATGTTGGCACATGCCAACTACTAGGACTATACCTTTGAGAATTCCAAGGGCTTCTCGAGGATACAGTGTTACAGTTGACATGTGGTAACACCCTTATGTATTTTTTCATCTAGATCTACACACATCTAGACTTGAACTTAGTTTCTCTCTAGGTCAAGTTAGTAGCATGTTTAGAATAGGGAGTAGCTTTCTATGACTCAAGGTACCTTGGCACATTCGGTCGACTTAGGTCGATCGAGTATGCCCATATACCCTAAGTCATTGTGAGCATCTTCCTATAACAAATTATGTTGCTAACATGGGCTAGGGTCAAACCTTGGGCAAGTGGACTGATGAAGAAGTTAGTAAAGACCATTCTAGATAATAGAAGAGTGAGGTGAAGGACGTATTCCGAAATGATGAGTATGCCATCTAGGAATAGTAACATGAACAGTATGTTGAAAATATTTGGCCAAAGTATCGCAAGCTGTTGGTTGCATTGTCTTATGTCACCTAGTTTAAAGAAATGTGATGTCAAATGAATATTGGTAACAAATATTCAGATAGGTTCTTTAAACAGATCACTTAGTACCTAGAATAGGGTAGGAAAACTAAGTATACGTTGTATACATAAATTATTCTATAATTTAAGACAAACATGAGAGCCAACACCACTTGGACTCACTGCACCTCCTTTACACATATCCCCATGCCAAAATACATAACCTCTACGTCATCTACCAAGTAGTTACCTATAGTGTTGCCTAACTTATTGCATACTACGTGATCCTTCCCTTATTTTGGTCTTCATGTTCTTTCTACCCACCTTTCGAACCGCATGAAACTTACACACCTTTTCCATCCGTACGCGCTCTTATCTTATCTCATTGCTCATTTGGTTAACTTTGCACTACATGTTTTCCAAAGCATTCCTTTATTCAAGTACAAAATAGTTGCTTCCTCACCCCAAAAAAATGTATGCACGGTCCCCTGTGTATAGAACCTCTTATAATGCAATTAACTATAACGCGTAATAAAGGAAACAGACACAAAGATAGAAATGTAAACTAATTACAAAAACTACCATATTTCAAATCACACATAAGCCTTATTTATAGTAGGGCTTCACCTACTCCCATTGAAATAACCTAGTAACCTCTTCCCATCTAGTGCCCTAGAATCGCACGCACTAGAATCAAGGATGTAAGAGATGACATATGGTCCTAAACAATGGATTTTAAGCTTCACAAGATGGCACAATTTTTTTAATCATATAGAAAAACCATCTTCCCCACCTCGAATTGTTTGTTTTTTTATATGACGATCATGCCATGCTTTTTGTCATGCCTTTTCAGTCTTCTGAATCCACCTGGCAAGGGATCACCTTTCATCCAACTGCATTAACTTCTTCATGCACTTTTGAATTTCTTGTTAATCAACTAACCCTCTTATGCACACAATACGTAGTGATGGTAGCATAAATTCAACCAAGATAAAATAGACTCGCATAAACACCAATTAAAACGGTGTGGCCTTGTTTAATATCTTGTAAGTTATCTTATATGCCCATATAACGGTTAATACCTCTATTGTCTTGTTGTCTTGTTGTCCTATTTCCAACTCAAAGGGCACGCGCCATAACCTAAACAGTTGCACATCTGGAATAGTATCCTCAATGCTCTACGCATCCTCTCCTGAGTCAATCCTTGATAAGTGATCAGGTCCTAAGTTACTCTTTCCTAGTTTCACAACCACTGTAAACTCAAATTCTTGAAACAATAGGACCCATTGGTATATGTGCCCTTGTAAAACAGGCTTGTTCACTAAGTACTTCAATTCCATGTGATCTATGTAAAATATGAAGGGTGTTGCCAGTAGATATTATCTGAACTTATGCAACACGTAGATCATCGATAGTGCTTCATGCTCAGTAGTGGTGTAGTTCTACTTTGTTGGTGTCAACTTCCTACTTGCAAAGCAAAAGGGGTGATCAACAATCCCCTCACCAGGTTGTGTTAGCACTACTCCAATGGTTTTCCCTGAGGCATCAACATGCACGTGGAAAGGTTTATCCCAAGAGGGAAACCGTAATATGGGTGCGCAGTGACAAGTCTATCCTTCAAAGTGTCAAATGTCATCTGTTGCACCTCTCCCCAATGAAAGGAACTCTTGTGTTTTAGTAACTCCTCCAATGGTATAGAGATCTTGGCATATCCCTTGATAAAATTTTGGTAGTATCTTGTATGCCCAAGGAATCTGCGACTATGCTTTGACTGGTAGGCTCCCCCAACCCCACAATAACAACAAATTTGGTGGGATCCACCAACAAACCTTCCTTGCATATGATATGCCCCAATAGGGTCCCAAATGGAGTAGAAAAACACACTTCTTAATGTTGAGGGATATCCTCAACTACCAACATATTTCAAACATCAGCCTCAAATTGTCACAATGGTCTTTCACTAGTCCATACACTGTCTAGTCATCAAGGTAGACTTGAAGGAACTTATGGATAAAATCCTAAAATGTCTAGACCACTATGCATGAAAACACAGTAGGTGCATTCTTCAATCCAAAAGGCATGACTGTATAGGAAAAACTTCCCCATTCAGTGGCGAAAGTTTTCTTCTCTTGGTTTTCTTTAGCAATTCTAACTTGATGGTATCCTGAGAATCCATCCGTGAAGGAATATATTTGTCACCTAGCCACTCCTTCCAGAATCTCTTTAGTAAAATGGGTTGGAAAAGGATCAATTACTCATACCTCATTTAATTCCATGTAGTTAACACATATCCTTATTCTTCCATTCTTTTTAATGTTGGTGACCATGGGGCTTATCCATTTTGATTCCTCTATAGCTTCAATGATGCCTAAAGTGATCATTTTTTCTATCTCCTCCTTTACTTTGACGCGAAGATTCATATTCATTCAATAAGGCCTCTTCTAAATTGGGCATGTACCTTATTTCAACTTGATTTTCATCTCTCCCAAGGAGTGGTGAACACCTTTAAGCTCATGGTACCCATGTGGAAATAAATCCTGAAACTCACGTAATAGATCAATGATCTTCAAGATCACCTTCTCCGAAAAAATAGTATCCAATAGTTACCTCTTTAGGTTCAGCCTCCAATCTAATGTTAACCTTCTTTGTTTTCAGGGGTTCATGGTAGGTGCATGCTTTCTCATCAACGCTATCCCTAACTTCACGTGTACCTTTGGTATGGTTAACATTCAAACTTTCTACCTCTTCACCATCTATCACATAGACCAATTTCCCTTTTTCTTTCTCCATGCACGCGCACTCAAGTTGTGTCTCCTCTGATTCCTCTTCATCAAAGCACATCTCCAAACCAAGTTCACCTAATAACTCTAGTATTCTATCTTCCACCATGACACTATCTCCCATCGTAAGGCACTTAATAACCTACAATGCCTTATCCACTGATTGCTTGGTACTCCGATACTCAAAATATTGAAGGAGGTCATCCATCAACTCATGCCAATTTTCTGTCTAACGACGCATCTCGGAGTGAATATAACATGTGCGTACACAACCTTGTAAGGTGGAATATAGATTATGCACCCATAAAGAAGGTGGAAAGGCCTTCATGCCTTCCATCCATGCTTTCTCACATGCTTGGACATGAGACGAGGTGGGTTCCTTCCCATGGTAGTCTTGTATTGCAGTGGGTGCATTGCTTTGGGAGAACCTAACAGAGAACGTGATTCTCACCTCATGCCACTCTAGAAGGCTATTGTGATGTGTCACCCACTAACATGTTGTGGTCCCAAGCAAGTTATAGTTGAGCATCCCTCTTCTTTCGATCTCATTTTTCCATTGAGCCTCCATCTCTTGTAAGAAATCATCAGGGTTGGCCCCTCCAGAGTAACTTGGTAACTTCTTTCCTCCTAAGCACTTGACTAAGCGCGCCTTTGTCACCCTTGTAACAGAGCCTCTTAACTGTCACCCAATTAACTCATAAGTCCCATGCACCCAATTGTCACATGCCACACTAGTTATATCACTCATGGATTGAGCATCTTCAAACTAAATAACTCCTTTGTAGGGTGAATCACCTCAGGGTCCCTGATGGATCGCATATAGATCCTATCAAGAACTTCTTCTCCCAAGGGCTCAAGATAGGAACTGACTTCCCATCAGTCAAGGGTATGATAATCTATTCTTACTTATTTTCAAAACTTATGTATCCCTTACTGAACCTTAGGTTAGTATCATTCTTATAACACCGGGGTACCCAAGTAATCTTTGGAAAGTTGTTTTCCTCAGCTAGTGCCAAGACTTTAAAATCCCCAGTGAAATTTTCCCCTTGGATAGTGATAGCAGCATCCTTCAAGACACCAATGGGCATTTCCTTTGTCTTGTTAGCCATATACAACACATTTGAAGATGGTTGTAATGGGTGCCTTCCCATTTGATGCCATACATCTAGAGTGAGAACATTGACTTTCACGCCCGTGTCAATAAAAATATTTCTCAAAAGCCACCCATCTACTATAACATTCAAGGTAATATCCTTGTCATAATCAAGGTTGTGTGGAGGAAGGTTAGCATATAGAAACTACCTCTTGCACTCTCCTCTAGTGCATGGTACCTTCTCTCGTAACCACTCTTCTAGCAAGGGGATGATATTCTCTTACCTCAACATTTTACATACTTCTTTAACCTCATCCAAATCCTTATGTGGAGCCTTAATATTATTCCTTTGATCTAACCTGTCTTGACTACTCTTTTAGGCCTTTGGATCTCTCTTTATAGGCTTCTAATCACATCCATGGTTTCTTGATAAACCTCCTTTTGATGAGTAGGGTCTAGATACTTTCCATGCACCACATCTTCTCTAATAACTAGTAGCCTTTACCTTGGTACTTCCCTAGTGCGCACATCCTCAACTCGTATTGTAACTAGTCTTGGTTCTAGTTCGACTCACATGCCACTATTAGCATCCATTGTGAATCAGCCTTCTTTATGCTTACCATTCTCGGCACCTTTGTATTTTTGGTGTTCTTTGGCTCATGTGCTCAAATAACTCCAGAACTCCTCATACTTGTGCTTCTTTCCACACCACGAGCATTGTAGCAAATCAAGGCACTCACACTTGTAGTGCTCCGTGGATCCATAGTTGTAACACGTCCCACGCGGAACTCACTTCTTCCTCCTCCATGGTTACCACGACCACAAAATCCTCCTCGAAAATTCTTCCATGTGCCCCTCCATCCACGTGCCCTTCATAGTGATGACCATCATCCTTGGAATTGTTCGTGAGGTTGGTCTAGCACACACCAATATCAATGACATCATGTATTTGTTTAATCAATCTATAATCCTTAGTGTCATGAGTAGTAGAGTTGCAAATCTTGCAATAACAAGACACATTTTTATTGATCGCGCACTACAATAATGGGAATCTACTTACATCATGATCTCCATGAAAAATTTCATAGTCCACCATCATGGTGCATACCGATCTCCAAGGGCAATTTTCCTTTGTATGTCTTTCTACCTCGCAATCCATGCACCATAGACCACTGTGAGTCTCATGCACCGAGTTCACAAATAGATTTTCCGTATGATTTTCCATTGCAGCAATCTAAGCCTCAAGAAAGGGACTAACACCGGTATCCATGCTTCCAACAACCTTAGTGTGTAGGGCATCCTCCAAGGCCTCACATGATTATGTGAAATTATTTTGTGAAATCACTCTCATAAACGGTGTTATCGATCCTCCAACAAACGACTAATCATCTTTGAGAAGGATGAGATTCTTAAAATGTGTGTCGTATTCCTGCACACTCTTTGTCATACCCTATTGAATCTCCTTTAGAGTGTTAATGCTCTTCTATTCAAACTCAAGGATATGAAATTCTACTAAAGAGGCATTCTACATTGTAGTGTAATCGACCACCGTCTATTTGGGGTCATAATTTTGGTACCAACTATGTGTGTGTCCTTGTAACATCGTTTCAAATTGACTTTCCTTTCACTCCAGTGTAGTGATCCCCTTCATGCATCATAGCAGTTCACACTTTTTTACATGTTCTACAACATCCTCAACACCTTTGTAGTCTGGTAGATGCAAAGACATTTCAAAAAACACTTGTTGAGGTGGTTGAGGCCCTTGTCCACCTGACCCAGAACCTTGATTCCTCTCGGTGTTTCCTCCACCACTAGATCCACTAGAACCACTAGGTTGTGTTCCTCCGATCTACCGAGATCCTCCGGATATACAAGATCCATAAGGTCCTCTAGCTCTATACTACCGAGATCCACCTCCTATAGCTGGTAATGGGCCTAAAGTGGTCACGCCTAGTGTTCCCAACATTCCACTAAACTACATGCCAACAGTTTATGATATTGCATCACTACTAGACGTGTGTCCAGCGCCACTCCCAGATGTGATACGAGCTTTGTGTACCCACACTTTGTGAAAACATTGTTCCGAGATAATATTCCTTCAAACACGAGAAACGATTTTGTAGCCATGGATGTAGTAAATGAAAATTTATATCTCTTAGGCACAGATCGGTCACTCCCACCAATACCAACTATGTTAGCAATACTTATCTCTTGATTTGGAAGACTAGGTGCCATGGGTTGGTCACTAGGAAGATTCAGATGCGTGCCGATGGATCTACTTTCTACAAGTAATGAAATCTCATCAAAAGTTGAAGGCATCTCTCTTCCACGCTTACCGAGATGGGGTAGCATAGACTATTCAGGATCCATGTCCTATGCGCGAACCTCAATTCTTTCCTACAAAATATGCCTCCATACATCCATCACTCCTACAACCTCACATTATCTATCCAATTCCCTTTCACATTCCCGGCTATACTTGAGTCATCTCCCCTCTCTCTCTTTTTCAACCGCAATGTTTTCCATCTTCCTCCACCCTAGCTTCCTCACTCAGCACTCATAAGAAGCTTATCCGGTCATAGGAAATACTTCCAAACTCAGGGTAACAATTAGGATCTTCATATCTAAAGGGATAGCGCATAGAAATGATCCTTTAGGCTCCCTTAAGAACTAAAACTTAGCAACCTCAGGAAAAGAATACGTAGAAATAGTGTATTCCGGTGTATATCGGTCAAAGACTCTTTTCCACTAATGATCAACAAAGGCATGTGTCCAAGTCGATCAACATTCTGCGGCCTTTGATATTCATCTTGGGTCCACATGTGAGATCTATAGTACCAGTTTGTTCGAGATGCATATGCTAAAATCCATTCATACAAATCTACTGGAAAACAACAAAAGGTCTCATATATCTCACGATACAAATGTTTTTCTACCCATTTGCATGCATCAAATTCAAGTCTAGTACTAAATCTATGAGTAAAATCATCCTTTTCTCTTAAACCATACTTCAAAATTGTCCAAGGTTAAGTGCTATGTCATCATGCATCATTCTCACAACTTCAAAAAGAGGTCTTGGTAATAGAACCAAAATGTAGTCTCTAATACCATAGCCTATTTCAGCAACCAATCCTAGGCACGTTGGCATAACATCAAGTCATATCCTAGAATATCACTTGAGGTGTGCAAAGGTGTCGATCCCCTCCTTTATGTGAGATTTGTGAGAATGTGTTTTATTAACATGGTGATACAACATAGCCAGAGAATGAGTGCATTTATCCATAATATTTTAGACATAAGCTTATACTCCTAGGAGATATACTCTAAACACATATTTAACATGATCAATTAAAAGTAGAAATAGTCACAAAACAACATTGAGGAAACTAGTAACACCCATATGAACAAATGGAAAAACACATCAGGACTCATTTCTAGGGTATTACAGAATTGCTTCATTATATTGATGATTCAATTCTGTAGCCAAGATTACATTTAGAGGTTCCATCCATAGCAATACTTTCTTTACATTCTAGAGCTCTTTGTTATACACACTACATTATTCTCTCCTATTCCTCTCTTCTTTCTTACTCCTCACCCACACTCCTTCTTCTAGGAATGATCCTCTATATCAAGCAGTCGAAGGAATCTTCTCCTAACCATTCATCATCACCTGTAAAGGCCTGCTAGAATCTTCTCATGTTTTTTCTACCACTACCTAGGAACCTGTTAGGTGTCGCCATGTGTTTCCTTCAATCGAGTGTCTTTAGCATGCTTATGTCAGCTAATCCTTAACAACCTCAACCCCTTATCCTTCCATGATAACCGTAATGATTACTTGGACCCCAATTCTTCATAGCTTATCCACATCTGTATCTGGTCACTTTTTCGTTTGGTCCTTATGTGTGACTTTTTCTGTTTTATCCAAAACTTCACTAAGTCTTAACTCCAATTTTCCGGTGCAACCCTTTTTGCCTCTCTGATGACTACTTTTGTACATTCCTTCACACCTTTTCATCGCATGCCATAAGGCTTCACACCCTACGTTCTTAGTTACTTTTTAGGGGTCCAACAAAACATGTGTTCCGCTCAAGCCCGTGATCTCTACACGGTGAGAATCTTGAAGACTTTGCGAGTAAAGTGGAGAGAAGTTTCTGGGTTACATTAAGCCTCACACGACGTCTAGACCAAAATTCATTGATGAGATTGAAGTTAGCTCCAAGTCATGAACCAATGTAACATGGACGCCATTGTTGAAATGGGGTGCTTTGATATGCTACGCATCGTGGGGTTGGGAGAATTAAGGTTTTAAAGGTGGAGTCAACCCGAAGGTAAGTGTTGATTTCTCGGTGTTTAACTTTGACTCAACACACATGGAGGCATGCAAGGAAAAAGGGATGAGCCACATGGATGGTGTTGGTCCCATTATTGAGTTTGCATAATGTGCCTTGTTTTTCCATGACCGAATATGCTCAAAAACGTTTCATTTTTGATTTCATGGTCTCGTAGTTTGCATTTTCAAACTGAATACCTTCGTAGTTTCCCTCAATGTTGTTATTCTACCCTAAATTGAAGTAAAATCCAAGTTCTCCCCATTTGTTCCTTGATTTATTCATTTTCACGGGTGTACCTGTTTTCTCCTTTGCCAAATCGTGAAAGAGTTTGAAATTGATCAAATCCACGAATTCATGCAAGATTTTCCCAATCCCAAGGTCGCAAGTGATGTCAAAAAATGATTCAGTGGGTTTAAAAATGAAGAAGTCTACCCTCCTTGTCAAAAATTTAGTTTCTAGGGCATCTTCTGCATTTTTTCTGATGTATTGACGGTCGTACGGGTGTTTTTACCCGTCAAGTTTATCATTGCAGAGTTTATGCTGACGTGGCAGTCTCTCATTGGCCGGGGAAGGTCAAAAGAATATTATAACTTGTTTTTTCAAATTTTGGCAAAAAGAAAAAAATTTCCTGTGGCCCCGTAGTGCTACAGGTATGTGCTTACGTGGCATGATGTGATTGGTCGAGGAGTGGCGGGTGGCGGAAGTCACTTAGGAAATTTTTCTTCCATTTTGGAAAAATTTCTCAAAATCAAATTTTTGCCCGAAGGCCCGCAGCGAATGGCATGATGACACGTGTCACAGGAAGGTCAGGTGGATGGCGAGGGTCACTTAACATTTTCTTCAATTTTTGAAAAATTCTCAAATGTCGAAGTTTTCCCGCAAATCCGTGCCCAATGAGAAGTAGACACGTGGCAAAGAATGGTCAGGCCAGTGGCGGGGGTAACTTAAAACTTTTTCTTCATTTTTGAAAAAGTTCTCAATGTTAAATTTCGACCCAAGGGCCCATGCCCAATGGAAGGGTGACACGTGTCCATGGGAGCAAAGGAAAAGTGGGGTGATGCGTGTTTTTGGATTTTTTGCCTTTGGAGGCAAAATTTCAAAGTAACATTTTGAGCTAGATCTCGCGTGAATCATAGTGTGACACGTATGCACAGGGATGAAATGGAGGGGCGGAGGCTTGGAGGAATTTGAAGTTTTTTAACTTCAAAAGGTAAGAAGGAAAATTTTGGCTCGAGGTCCCTCCACCAATGAACAGTGGACACGTGTCCAACATTTGATGGAATTTCGGAGCGGAGGAAAAATGGAAAACCTTCCAAATTTGGTGAAAAATCTCAAGGTGAAAAATAAACCTGTGGAAAAATTTGGAGGGTCATCTTTGCATCCAATAGGAAAGCAACACGTGGCATGTTTCAAAAGGGAAAGGAAAAAGTGCGGGCCCGCACGAGATTTTGTGCTCGCATGAGAGGAATGAAGGTAAATTTAGAGGGTCGTCTCCACATCCAATGGGAGAGCGACACGTGGCAGAGAAACAGTAGGCATTCAAGGGCATGGAACATTTTGAGAAAATTTTCCTTTTCTCAAAAAAGGGAGAAATTTTTTCATTTTGGCCCGCGATTTTCAACAGGGTCCACAGGAGGACACGTGGCGCATCCAGGGGCTCGTGGGGAAACTTTTCAAAATTTTCCCAAGGCCAGAAAAGGTTCAAAATACATTTTTAGGATTGGGGGCCCGCCCCAATCATATTTGGACACGTGTCCTACCCCATCCAAAGACAAAGAGGAAGAATATTCAAGATATCATCGACACGTGGAGAGCCGATTTTTAAAGTTGGTTTTAATCAACAACAGATTCTTGCGCACTTTCATTTTTGGGCACCATTCGAGCTCCAAGAAGTGTGGAATCGTCATTTTGCACCAAAACACATGAAATTTTATATGAATCTACATCCCTTCGACATTTTGAACACAATGGCATCATTTATTTGAGCTGATTCGGTGCCCTATAGTGTTTTTCGTGAAATATTTTCCTCATCCCGTGAAAAACACGTGAAAGGTGAAAGTAAAAAGTTCGAGTTGAAAATGTTGAGGAAAAAAGTGAAAAATGATTGCAAATGCATCTTTGGCATGGTGGAATGCCAAAACGTGACTCCAGGATGGATAAGGATCTAAGTTCATGCAATATTTTAAAATATTTGTGCATCTCGGCATTTGGCGATTGTTTGTTTGATTTTATATCATTTTTCATCAAATGGATAGGGTTTTGTAACAAATTTGATCCCTTTGGAATATTCTTTGCTTGGGATGCAAGGATCTAAGTTGGCATAGGGTATATCATGTAGTTTGGAAACATTTTGTAAGTCTGTTGAGAATTTTGGAAAAAAAGAGAAGAATTTTCATAGGGAAAACTGGAAGAAGTCCATTTCCTTTTGGAGAAACTGCCTAAGAGCCATTTTTTATTCCATTTTGCATCAAATGTTCATCATGTTGAGTTGGTTTCAGCTGTAAATCCATAAAAAAGCTTTGATATTGTCTAAATAACATTCCCTTGCTGATATATTTGATCTAGTCCTTGGATTAATTGGTTTTATGTCTTAGCAAAGCTTGCACACACCTGTATTTCAATATGTTTTCAATCTATGTTTCATGCTCATGTTGCAATCTTGTGTTTGGGATCTTTATTGGTCATGCATGGTCTCATTTCTTGTAGAGGGTTTGAAGGCATCTACAATCTTCCATTCAGAAGAGTATTCATTTGAGTGAAGAGAAAGCAGATTTAAATTCATCTTACCTTCCTTGTAAATTGAGGGTGTTTGTAAACCTTTCGGTGTACTGTTATCACCAAATCACAGCACCATTCTGTTTATACAAGCGCATATATTTGAACTCATGGTGTGATTGGATAACATGGGTACTATCTCCAAGTTGTGGGACTTGCTACTTGAGATAGACCTCCAGAGAAAGCTAGTTCTTGCTCCTAAACTACCTGCCACAATCTACTCTAATGCAGGGGAAACTAACTATTCTAATCTAAATTTCCAAGGGACTAGGGAGAGAGAATGCATAAAATGAAAGCCTACACTAAAGCGGTGATACACCAGAAAAGGAGGGTGTGAGAGTAGTCTCCAAATGCGTGAAATACAGAAGCAAAGTGCACACTAGAAGAGGTGATGACAATTCTCCATAATCTAGCAAAACGCATTCACAACAATATTTCAAACATACACAATGATAATGGATCCCTGCATGAACATAATAATAGACACAATATTCTTGTAAAGAAGAGGTTGAAGGGGTAAGAAGAATGCAAGAAAACACAAAGCAAGGGGAAGATACATCCACAAACTTATATTTTATTGCTTCCTGATATGCACAGTTCAATCGGTTACAAGGTAAGGGCCTAGATCACCATGCAAGGAGTCCACAACAAGGGCCTGCAACACATTGGCTTCACAAAGAAATTTTTGCAGAGCTTTGCTACAAAAACTACCTCTTTTACAATGAGCCCAACACTCCAATTTATAGAAAAAATGAGAAGAGAGAGAGAAGGGAAAATAGAAATCCTGAAATCTATCCTTCAACCACTTGTAAGAGGCATTAAATGGAGTAAAATGATTATATATTACTTGCAAAAGGCTCCCCATACTATCCTAGGTGCTGCAGTAGAGAAAGAATGATGACCATGCCTCTTAATTGCACTCCCAACCACCAAATAAAACACTGTTATGAACCCATCCACGTTTTGTGAAAACTCCCCACCAATATCTCATCAAATCTAGAATTTCTTGATTTTTGTGCATCGGGATCAGAGCCATGATTCCAATGGTACCAATTTTGTGTGATTTCATTGAGAAATGCAAAAGTTATGGCCTTCTGAGTGCGGGCAACTATTTTGGGTCTGATATGCGTTTTCTGTCATTTGACGGGAATGAGCATTAAGCGATCAAGCCGAATATGTTTATTTTATTTAAATATATCTACCCTTGTTAAAATAAGAAATCTAGTTTTTTGGCATAGAGGACATCGTGCTCATTCTAGAAAGTCCAATTTTTGAAAATCGGAGCTCGGAGTCAAAAGTTATGGCCGTTTGAAGTTCACGGGTCAAACGTTGACTTTTCTTCTTTGCCTTCGGCTGCTTCAGATTTTCGCGTCCCTCGCGTCCCACACATACTTTTGTCCCAAATTTCTCGAGCGAATTCTCTCACATCGGCTGATTCAGCTTCCTTGTCTCTCTTTTGTGGCCTTTTCACCTTTTCACGTCCCTCGCGTCCCTCGCGTACTTTTGTCCCAGCTGTCCCGGACACATTCTCCCGCATCGGCGATTCGGGCTTCCTTGTCTCTTTGTGGCCTTTTCACCTTTTCACATTCCACGCGTCCCTCATGTACTTTTGTCCCAGCTATCCTTGACGATTATCTCTGAACTGCCCGAAATGGACTGTCTTTCGGCAAATCGACCGATTCGCGTCCCACGCGTACTTTTGTCCCAGCTGTCCCAAACCGCGCGAAACAAGACTTAGATGATTTTTCTTGCTTTTAGCCCTTTCGGATTTTTGTGTCCCTCGTGTCCCGACATCCCAACTATCCGCTGACCACCACGGGACAAAAATGTCTGACTTAGCCGATTTTCTTTGTTTTTTTGACCCCGAAGCTTGGTACGACGAACCTCGATGCACGACCGAACCCTTGGACCGAAATGTTTTAAAATAGTCCCTGCAACCTTATGTTTTGCATTTTTTCCATTTTCTCAACTTGTTGGGATTTCGTCTTAGATGGGAGAGTTAGAAAAAGCCGAGGAGACCCCAAAAATATGATTTTGGGCCTCAAATCAATCTACTTGCTCGGGACTGAATAATTTGATGCATGTTATCAAAATTACCTTGAGGGTGAATTTTGGATAACATGTACCTTAGGTCATGATCTAGCAAGGGTTCCTAAATTCTTCATTTATATTTTGCTTCAAGCCTTTGTGGCAGGTTATCAAAGTTTGTATGGAATAGTGCAGATTTGGGCATCCATTGTGCACACATCCTGGTTGAAAGAGAACTTCAAATTCATTGAAACATCTCTGTTGTTTAGGTGTTGTAACTCATTTGCAAAGTTTCCCAAAGAAGGTGATGATTTCTAGCTACTCTTGTCCCAAGATCTCTCATCATAATTTCATTTTAAACTAACTCATCCTACCTATAATACCCCCTGCATTTGCATTGTGTATCTACAAAAGAATTCCATCCTTTCACTAAAATGCACAAAGTTGATCAGGGTTTTATCATGTCTTTAGCAGCTCTAGCTTTGTTTTGAGAACATTTCCATCATTTAGTAGTGACAACTCCTTTGAGTTTGGATAATGGATATTTGATCATGTTTTCACAAAGCCTCCTCCATATTATATGCAAAACACAAGGACATCTCCATCTCCTTACCATATAGGGGCTGCAATACAGGTTCTCTTGCCTTGGTTGATAGGCACAACCTCAAATAGTGAGGGTCAGATCAAAACCCTCTTGAAGGTGCTATCCACTCCCTCAATTCTTGAATGTAAACAAGCGAGATAGGTGTGCTTCCCATGCCTATAAATGACATACAAAACATCTATCTATCATTGAGTGTTTTGTGAAAATTCATGATGTTGTTCAAGTTGTGAAAGAGATTAAATTTGGATACCAATAGATGGGTCAACTGACACAAAACAAATAACTTGTTGATACAAGAAGGAAAGAATTTTGCCAATATAGAAGGAAATTTTTTCAACGCAAGCATCGGTGCAAAGGCTAAGGAAGTGAAAGTCATCTCATTGAGTCGGTGTTGATCCGGAAATATACTAAACTATAAAACATGTAACCTTTCCCTTTAATGCATGCCACATAGAAAATATGCACTCGGTGACGAGGAATAGGGAAATGTAATTTTCCATCAATGCAAGAACAAAATGAGTTCACCAATATAGCGGGAAGGTTGGTTGGTACCGGTGCGGTGCAAAGGCTAACGAGGTGAAATTAAGCTTGGCAAGTTAGTGTCGAGATGGAAAAATGCCAAACTATAAAACATTAACCTTTTCCTTCAATGTAATCCAAGTGGATAAGAAGTGCTCGGCGATGAGGGAATAGGGCCAACTCGGCCGAATCGGCTCAAATAAAACACTTTATATCAAGACTCTCCCACATTGGGCAATATAATTATGGTGGGCCCCAAATGTTTTAGATGTCCAAATATTTTTGTATCAGGCATAAACATTAGGGAAAAGGATCAAATAATTTAAATGATGATTTTCCAACTACCAGGTTTTAATTGTTAGTCCCAAAACCAAGAAGCAAGCCTAACAATTTCTCAAATTAGTTGTAAGTGCTCAAATAGCCATAACTTTTGCATCCCTTAGTGGAATCATGCAAATTTGGTGTCGTTGGAATTGTGGTATTGATCTTGTCACACTAAAACTAAGAAATCTAGAATTGATGAAGATTAAATTTTTATTTTTAAGGAAAATGATCCCAATTCTATTTGGTTGTTGGAAAGTGGTTGGAAGAGCATTCAATAAGCATGGGAAATCATTCTTTCACTACTACAAGTAATGGGGCACCTTGAGATTTCATCTGCAGGTCCAAAATCACCAACCACACTCATTTATCATGACTTGAAATTGGTTGAAAAGTGAATTTCAGGATTTGCATCCCCTCTCTCTCTCTTCCAAAATTCTATAAATTGAAGTGTTGGGCTCATTGTAAAGGGAGGATAGTTTGAGTAGCAAAACTCTGTCATTTTGGTTTTGTAAAGCCAATGTGTTGTAAGCCTTTGTAGTGGAATCCTTGCATGGTGATCTAGGCCTTTATTTTGTAATATCTTGAACTATGCATATCAATGAAGCAATAGATGCAAGTTTGTGGATGTATCTTCCTTGTATTTATTTGCATTCTTCTTGCCTCTTCAATCTCATTACAAATATATTATGTCTATTTTATGCTCTTGTAGGGATTCATTACTATGTTGTGTGCATGATAATGTTTTTGTGAGTGTTGTTATTAGACTATGGAGAAATGTTATCACCCTCTCTAATATGCATTTTGCTTCAATTTTCACACTTTGGGATTATTCTCACACCCTCTTTTTTTTGCTTATCACCACTACTAGTGTAGGCTTTATTTTTATGCACTTTTTCTCCTCGGTCTCTTGGAAAGTTAGATCATTATTAGATAGTCTTTCCTATATTATAAGTATATTGTGGTGGGTAGTTTAGGAGTGAGAACCAAATTTCTCTAGAGGTTTATCTCAAGCCCACAATTTCCACACTTGAGATATGACCAAATGTTATACAAATTACTCCGAATGCCCCATTCACAAATCAAGACATTTGAGGGTGTTGTAATTTCATGATAACACCTCTTCTTCTTCTATTTCTATCATGTTTATAACTAGACCGAGATCATCAGCAAAAGAGAGGTTGAACTAAGAAGATTACCAATTCCTTGTGGTTTGAAGGGGAGAAGGATCAATTCATCACTCTCTAAGAGTTTCATAATCTCTTATGTGGTTTTGGTTGACACATTTTTCATAGATATCACCTTAATATATTTTTTCCACTTCAATTTTTTTGGGTCATTGAATTCAATTTTCGGAACATTTGAGGTGGTCATGACCAATTCTTTTGATGGAAGTGGTTTGTTTAAGTGGTTCGTAGGAAGCTCATATTTTGAATGAACCCCTGGTTTCTTCTTAAGATTCTCCAGATGTATTTCAAAGGGTTTTGGATCCCCTTGAGCAAAAAAGACCTTAACCAAATAGATAAACCTAACTTTGCGGAACAAAGTAGAAGGAATGGCCTTCATCCGGTGAATCCAGGGTCTACCAAGGATCATGTTGTTGGTGCTCAATTTTATCTCCCCCCTTTTTACCCAATGTACACCTTCAAAAAAATTCTCTGACTGGTTTACTCATGTGAAAAATGTATGCTTGAAAGATACAATCATGTTGAATGTGAATGAAAAATTTGTGTTTAGGGCATTGATCCTCTTTTTTGGTCGAGGATATTGAGAGTGTGTCATTACTAAAGAGTTCTTGTGATTTTTCCTCTTTGACTACAAAAGATTTTATGACTTGGTGGGTATTCAAAGACAAAAATTTGGGAAAACATGGAAGCAAGGAGTGTCACCATGGAAAGAAATAAAATTGTCCACATGTCCCTCACCTTTGAGAAAGCACAAGAAAATTGGGAGCCTTCAAATTATGAGAGTCAAACACGTGGCTTAAGTGTGGTAGAGCAGTCCGGTAGGCTGAAAATTAACAAGGGAAAGAGTGCACAATCCTCCATGTGTCACCCATACATAACTTCAAGGGGTAACAAGTCCATGGAAGGAAGGAAAGTTCCAAAAACACACGAAGAGGCCCTACATATGGATATTCGAGCCACGCTAATCTAAGTAGTAGTGCAAAAACTAAGGTAACAGTGTGAGGTGGGTCATGAATCACAATCAAACAAGTCACCTCATTTGGTTTATCCATGGAATTTAAAAAAATATGCGATACACTAAAGGATGAAGTAAACACATGGTGGGACACCATTGGATACATAGTGGCGTTTTATTTTGCAAACAATGTTGATGTCAAGCCCAAGAAGTTTTGAATACAAAAATAGAGGAGAATTGCATGAAAAAAGAGATAAAGATGCAGATACGAAGACTGAAGAGAAATCCTAGGCTTGTTTTCCTGAATCATTCTTTTATCTCATTACAACTATTATCTTTGTTTCATGAAAATTGAATATCATTGTGAATCGAGTTTCAGACATAAATCAAAATTGGGGTTCTATAGGGGCCCCAACCCATGATGAAGAAATTTGTATACATATTTGGAAGAAAGGACATAATAAGAGAAACAACACTTAGTCATCCTTTACTTATACTTTGAAATCTCCTCCAAGTGGAGGAATCTTATTCAATAGCATGTTCTTCCTTGATATGAATTCATTTAAACCCTGAGTTATCTGAATAAATACAACTAACCCCGCATGATTTCAAGACATCCCCATATCCATGAATGACTCAATGGTCATTCTGAGACCATCCATGATATTCCCCAACCTGATCTTCTTCTGATAATAAGATACCCATTCCAAAAGGTTTGAACTACCTACATGGAAACATTGTTTTCCTTTTTGCCTTATAAGGGTGGGTGAGACCGGGAGTAGGCGAGGAGGAGCCCGTGAAGTGGCTGGAAGAAAAATCATTGTGTCCTTTGGGCCTGGTGGAGAAATATATCTAGAAATAAACCCACCCTTGTGACTCCCGTGAAGGGTGGATACTCTCTTGGTAGAGGAACATGTTGAGGTCCTGATAATGTTTTCTCTATCAAAGAAGCTCAGTATCATTAAACCAATGGAAGGTTGAAAAGTGGAATTTCCCTTACCTTCCTTGGTGGTCGATAATGATGCTTTGGAACATTGAGGAGATGAAGGTTCTACTTCCTCCTCATCCAAAATGACAATTGGGGTTTGGGATCTCGATTCCCCCCTCTTCCTTCTTGAGGATGGTCTGGTGTGGTGGTGATTAACAAAAATAAAGATTTTTCCTAGATGGCCTAATGGGATATCTAGGGTATTAATTTTAATCTAATTAGGAGGAATAAAATGTTGTAAATAAACTAAAACAGTATGAAATAAATGTAAATAAACTATTCTAGATGAAATAAAACCCTAATGTGTAAGAGAAGAGTAAGGAAAAGACTCAGCTGATAATCAGAAGACTATCACAAGTGTCGCAAATCTGTAAATAGAATCTAGAAGTGCGAGACAAACCATCGGGGACACCGTGAAGGGTAGATTTGGATTCTCGAGTGGTCATTAAATGTCTCGAGTACTTCCCATCTGTCACACTGGATTCGTCAAATGAACTAGAGAATGACCCGTAATGTAAGGAGAAGTATCAAACCCTAGAAAAATTAAAGATGCATATGAATGGGTCAGGACTAACCTCAGCCGCCAAACTAGTGGACTTATCACTAAGTGTTGCACTACATTATAGACCCTGATGTAGTTTTGGTGTGTGTGTGTGTGTGTGTGTGTGTGTGTGTGTGTGTGTGTGTGTGTGTGTGTGTGTGTGTGTGTTGTGCCTTAGGTGCTCTCGTGTCAATTACACTTTTTGAAGTAGTGAGAAATAGTAGCTATAGAAATGTAAGTAGCATGTGTGCATGGAATAAAATGGAATCCCTCCCCTATGAAGTGTGTGTGATGTAGATCTCCTAGCTTGAATGCATGGCACTATGTGGATGCAAGTAATGTAATGGATGTAACCTTAGATGGAGTGAAAGTAGTGATAGGATGCAATGACCTAAGACCCTTATTATGGTCTTATAGCTTTATATTTATAGGGATCTCAAGATTAATTTCATAATTAATCCCGACAAGGCCGATTGAGAAAAAGATAAAGATGACCAATAGCTAGAAATGATCCAAAAAGGAGTGAAAGGGGGTATTCATAGATCAGGTCACCCAAGGTGGGACCAGGGCGCCTCGAGGTGCCCCATTACAAGCTAGGGTGCCCTAATTTAGGGTTAGAATGTCGGGAAATTACAAAATGGGTGGATAAGTGCTGGAAAATACATGGGAACTATGAAATAAAATATAAAATAAAGATGGTCAAAAGGTGGGATTAATTAGTAATTTTTACACTTGAGAACCTTCTAAATAGTAGTATAAGACTGAGCCAAATTATGTGTAAGTGCATAATTTTTTGTCTACATTTTCCCCACTTTATGTTGGTGAGAATAAATCTCGGTAACATAAAGTAGATAGAGATGCATACCGATAACCATGTAGAGTGTAGAAGAAGACATGTCGATGGACTAGACTCAAGCATGGAATGAAAAAAACAAAAATGTGGAGGAGTGTGGATTCTAAAGATAAGGATGAACAATAGATAGAAGTGACCCAAAAAGAAGTGGAAGAGGTTTTGCATAGACCGAGGTGTCTGGAATGGGAGCAGGGTGCCTCAGGGTGCCCTAGTATAGGTTGAGATGCCCCGATTTTAGGCTAGAATGTCTGAAAGGTCATGGAATAGGTGATAGGTATCGGGAAGTATGTGGGAAAAATAAAATAAAAGATAAGAAAATGGTTTCCAAAAGGTGGGATTAATTAGTACTTTTACACTTGAGAAACTTCTAAATTATAGTATAAGCCCAAAGCTAAATATTGTCTAATGTGTAATATTTATGTCTACATTTTTCCCCACTTTATGTTGGTGAGAAAAAATCTCGGTAACATAAAATAGATAGAGATGTGTATCTGATAACCATGTAGAGTGTAGAATAAGATGTCTTTGATGGACTAGACTTAAGCATGGAATGAAAATAAGAAAAATGTGGAGAGTGGATTTTAAAGATGAAAAATGTGTATAAAAAGTGATGAGAGTGAACCTAGGGTGGAACACATGTGTAGTTGTTGTTGTGTGTAGTGTACCTACATGGTTAGTACGAAAGTGCTACCATAGTGTGTTATCATTGCTATTGTCATTGTTATTGTAGTTGTTGTTTTTGTCCCCAATTTGAATGCTTGTTTCTCATATAGTGGACCTGCAAGGAGAAAACGATCAAGTAGTCAAATATGTATGTATGTAAAAATGATGTGTAAAATATGCAAATGTAAATATGCTAGAATAGAAAGTGTAAATAGAAAAATGGAACATGTGTACCTGATCCATGTCGAGAAAAAGGGTGTAGAAGGATATCATGTAGTGTCGCGAGTTTTTGGGTGATCTCATGCCACCCTAGTTGAATAAGTGTAGGGAGGAAGTTCCTTGTGTCCTCTAACTCTAACTACTTGTTGAAATGTTGGGAGAGATCTTTGTCTTGTCATGGTTTTTTTGGGAAATCGAACACCCTTTGGATGGAGAAGTGTAGAGAGGCACACCCATTGTAACCCCTAAGCCTGTAACTGCTCCACAAAATTTCTGAAGGACACCGTGTCCTATTAAGGCCACTGTGTATGGAGTTCGTAGACTAGTTTGAACTCACTTGCCTTGTGTGAACCAAAGTGTAGATATGTTGTGTTAGTATAAAACCTCAATGATTCCCCCCTCTTTGGAGGCACATGTGATGACCATGGAAGGAGAATGCGGCCCCGAAAGAGGAACAACCACACTTTGACCTGTAGAAATTTTCCCTGCATAGGGAAAGGGAACTGCTTGGTAGAGACAAAGGCATGCTCAAAAGGGGATTCCTAGCTAATATAATTGTTAGTCCGAACACATGCATGCAAATAAGACAAGTGTAAAATATGCAAACAATGTAAAAACTACAAAAAAGTAGTGTAAACACGTAAGAAAACAAGTAGACTACACAAAGTGGGTTTCAAACATGGGACATCACTCATGATGTCGCAAGACATGTAAGGCCATCATGGCTGCAAACAATAGTCAAGTGTGCACACAAGCAAAGGGAAAATCCCTATATAATGGCAAACAATGCAAATAAGTAAAAATAAACATGTATTCATGGAAACATGTAGTCCTACAAAATAAGTTCTGCACATGGAACACCCATTAGCATGTTAGAGTGATAACCAATATGTCAAATCATGTAGAAGCAAGTAGTAAAAGATGTTAAGTACAAAATGAAACAATAGAACCTAGTTGGATGAATGTGGATGCCCACATTACCCATATAGGAAGGGTAGAAGGCGAGCATCCACACCGCGTGTAGAGTCCTATATTTGCAATCACATTAAACAAAGGAATGAACGGGCATGTGTGTATGATAATGATATATAGGAAAGCAATCTAAAATTTATAATAAAGTAAACATGCAAAATACTAGTATGCAAAATTAAATGCTACCAATATAATGAAGTATTTCATGGATGGATGGAATGGAATGCAAGATGAAATAATAGGAGTAACATGCCCCCGAGTGTATGGAAGTTTATGCGGTGAGGTTAATTTTGTTTCCCCCTTAGTAGTCAAGAATGAATCAAAAATGAGATTGCATCATCGGGAAATGGTCGGGTAGTGTTGGTTGTATCTAGCACATTGCAATGAGGATGTGTATGGAATTGTGATGAAATGTGATATGGGAGAAAATATGTGTGAACTCTATAGCCAAAGCATATATCATGACTTTGTTGAATATATGAGCGATGATCTAGCCCTAAGCGTATATCACTATGGGCAGATTGGGTGTGAATGAGACATATGGAAAGATGTGTGTGGACCCTATAGCCTAAGCGTATACCATGACTTGTTTGAATGAAAGAGTGATGATTTAGTCCTAAGCATATATCACTACTTGATGAGAGAAGAAGGTGATGATTTATCCTATAGCATGTATCACTACGAGATGGATGATGAAGTCGGTTGGAGCATAAATGAGTATATAGTGGAGAACGTAAGGTGGTGGTGTAGCCCATGAGGAAATGATAGAATAAGGGTGATTTATTCTAAAGCATATACCAATAAGTGATGAGGAGGATAAATGACGAGGTAATAAAAATGATGTATAGTAGGTTAATAGAATAGGTAATGTGATGTAAGAGGATAATGTAGAATATTTGAAGGGAGTGGTGATTTAAACTAAGGTGTATACCACTACAGGATGATGGAAGGTGTGATAATGTAATGGAATAATTTGGAATTAAGAAAATGTAAGGGGAGGAGGTATGATAGATGATGATGTAAAGTGATGAAAAGAGTGGTGATTTAATAGTATACCACCATAGTATGTGATGTGTGTGGATGATATAGAGAGCATTTTTCACTAGTTGTAGAATGGGATGACATGTCACATATAGGAGGTGGTGATTTAAACCTCGATAGGTGTATGGACCGAGGAACTACAAGATGATAAATGACCAATTTATGTGAAAGGTTTGTAGGGTACGAATGTGCTAACCTCACCACCTAAACCTTGCACAATTATTTATTAATTACCTTATAATTAATAAATCCACATTTTCAAACCTGCCACCTCATTTCGCCACCTCATCATGACCTAGCCCTAACCCTAAACTAACCTAATTAAGACCTATAACTTGGTCTACATCCACACCCATGACTAATTACCCCTCACCCGCACCAAAACCAACCTAATAATGACTTGACCAAGCCCACAACTAATCTCTCGGGAGAAAAGGAGGGAAAGTTGGCTATTTTACTAAAAATAGCCCACTTTGACTTAACCGACATCGGTTCCTACTCGACCACCATCGGTTACGTAACCGCCATTGGTTCCCTGTAAATGACCTCCCCAACCAAAAACAAAGGATCGGGAATTCATTTACTAAAAAAGGATCCGAAATCACTTGCAGCAAGAGCAGAGACAAGTGAAGAAAAGAGAAGAAAGCATCGAGCCAAGACTCGCAATCGAGCCACTGGATTGTCACCACCCCATTCAAGCATTGGAAAAGACCGAGGATAGCTTCATCACTCATTTTCCAATACCGATCATCCCAACCGAGCCTTACTGCCACTACCACATTCCTCGACTCGAATCTTCATCAAGAATGAGTAAGTAGTGTCTTGTATGTTTCTAAGCACCATTTCCGAGTCTTTGATTGATAGTAATTATAAGCTCACTCCTAGATCTACCACCGCCAAAGACCCTACACTTAACCTTCATCCATACATCCTTCAGTATTGCCTGTAAGATAGTTTTTTATCACACTCGAGTCTCCCCGTCATCTCACTATTCCCCTCAGCCATCCACCAGTCTTAAAAACCCCACAATCACCCTGCAACCAACCTCCATCCAGAAGCACCTAGATTACTGACCCCTACCGGTGTCGGTTATCCTCTACCGGCAGCGGTTCTCTAACCGCGGTCGGTTATCCAGTGACCGCATCGGTCACTGTGACTTATACCCAAAACCTTCCTCTCACCTATTTGTCTCCTAACAACCTCAGATCCAATCTGGTTTATCCCTGTAACTCGAGCTGAACGTATCAATGACCATTGACCAAACAAACAACGTGACATTTTATTATTGGTAGTTTAGTCTCTATTGCTTTGTAACGAGGTACCTAAATCGTGATTTCGCAATAGCTTCTTTATTATCATTTGTGTTAATTCGTATTAAAAGGGGAACTGACCACCTTCGAAAGGAAGTCTAATATTTCCTGGGCCCAAGGCAGTTCCCTCATTTATTGTCTAACTAAAATCTGGTGGTCTTGTATTCTTACTTGCAGGTAGTCCTTCCTAGACAAAAAGGAGTTCTTCGCAATCGATCGATCTCTCTCTACTAGTACGCGCACACCCTCTCAACATTCAATAGGTATTCCTCCTAGCCCTAACCCTTATCTATTTCTCAAAAGAATGAAAGGATAGAAGCAACTCTATTCTAAGAATGGAAACATTCTGTGCGAAACATTTTGGCACATGCCCGGTGGGACCCATTTTGGGTTTCTTTCTTTCTTGCTTGCTTTCATATAGGGAGCACACTTGCTATTTTTTCTTCTAAATATTCACAAGATATTTTGTTATTTTGGTAAAAGAATTTGTCTTGCTTTCACATCTTTGCATTAGTGAAAGTCATCTCTTTGCTTCATTGAATATCATTTTCGATTTGGGTTTAAAACACGTGCATCACATTCTTGCTTGTTGTTTTCAATTCTAGTGAATGTAGATTAAGTAACAGGTCATACACGTGGGGGTGATATCCATGGTATTGACAAGAAATTAATCTTACTTTCACTGCACAACACATACCAAATCACATCATAATTAACACAACAGCTCAAACATCCCCCTTTTCCGCGGTATTCCTCCGCCCGATTGAGGTAACCTTATAAGCCAAAACAAACTTGACATCTCCCTAGGTCTTTTGTTTAGGATTGACATCATCTTGCATCTAAGGCATAAGCCCACAATAATTAAAACTAATCCTAGGGTTAGTCTCTTGATTTGCTTGTGCATCTTGCTTGTTTTTAGTTCTGTTTCTCTGTCATACACTATTTTTGTGATCACTTCAGAACAGTTTGGTAGGTATACTAAGCATTGTTAACCCCAAATCAGCAACTTCTTACAGCTTCTTACACCGGTCCTATTCTACCGACATCGGTTAACTTACCGACGCCGGCTACAGTCTGACCGACATCGGTTACCTGACCGATATCATATTGTATCTTTCATAGTTCCCAAAACCAGCAACCTACCAATTCCAACATTTTGTTGCTGCTTCTGTTCCTGATAGATTGCATCCCTACTATGTACTCTTGTCCATGGTTGTTATCACTGAAACAAGCTGCAGCCATGGTTTCACATGCTTGTTCCGTGCCTTTGCTTGAATCACCCCCTTCACATCCTATGGGGAATCCTATGACACCAGCGAGGTTCCCAAAATCCCTGTAGGAGATAAGGAATTTGTGAAATTTTTGGATGCTAATCCTAGTGCTGTACAGTACTATTTGTCTCATGCCCCTGACCGTACACCCGACGGTCAACTCCTTGTTGGTATGCCTATTAGTATAGCTGCTCACTTAGCTCCTTCCCCACCTGATAACTCCGCCTTGCCTTCTTCATCCTTAGCCCCGTCTCCCAACTCAGCGGCTTCAGGGGTTCATACGGCATAGATTGGCTTTCCTTTGGTTAACCTGGGGCCCCACATATCATTACCACCGACTGCTCCTACCTCGTCTCTCTCGCAGACTGCTCCTTTCATAACTTGCTCTCTACCACCTATCCACACAAGCTTTCCTTCTCAAGCTCCGCCCACCTTTTCATTTCCACACACGTATCCGGTGACTTCAACATCTTATATAGGACATCCCTATTCGGTCACCTCAACATATTCATCCTCAATACCTTATCAACATTTAACCCCACCATTGTCTAGTGGTGGCCCTTGGCCCAATCCTCCTCCATTTATGACAACCGCACCATCATCTCATCCAACCACTGATTTAATCAAACAAATGATGGACAAGATGCAAAATCTGAGGCTTTATTTCAGAAGCCGTAGCACTCGACATATACGAGCAAGTTTTTTGGGAGCCTATTCATCCTTCGTCCCCTTCATTCATATCCTCCTCAATGGGAATTACCAAAATTTACTCATTTTAATAGTAAGGAGGATCCTCAACAACACTTGCGATCATTTAGACATGCTCGCTACTCCGATTGCTCATGACGATGCCTTACTACTCGCACCTTTCCCATGTCCTTATCAGACCCGCCTTGAGTGGTACAAAGTTGCTTTAACCCAACACTCAATCTTCTCTTTTAACCAATTAGCCCAATCTTTCTTGGATCATTTCTCCATTAACATTGCCAAGAAAGTATCTATCACCGACCTCTATGCCATCCGACAATTTGAAGACGAATCTATCGCATTTTTGGACGATGGCGGGGCCTTATCAACCAACTTACTTATGCCTTGCCTCAGGCCGAACTTATCAAACTCTTTACGCGGGCCTGCGCTAAGCACATTTCTCCTACCCTCCAAATTCAAACTTTCCGCACCTTTGATGAGGCCTTTACTATGGCTCGAAAACTAGAAATTCGAGCCTTAGAGGAAGAGAAATTGTGGTTGCGCAACAAAAACCCTAATTTTCGAACCCAAGACTCCACCAACAAACCCAACACCACCAATTCTCACGCATCGACTGCTTCGAAATCAAAAGGAGCTGTACACGCGGTGATGGTCAAATCCCAAGCACCATCTAATACCCCGCCAAAAACCACCTATAAGTATAAAGCCAAGCCCATCAATTATACTCCCTTGGGAGAAACTTATGGTGTCATTTTGGAAAAATTGCTCAAAGGGAGCTATCACCTTACCTCCGTTAAACCTCACTCCGGTTTGATTCCACCCACGCTATACCTTGGTACAAAGAAAATGACTTCAGAATCCACCACGTGAAGGGACACACCACGAAAATCGCAAGATGTTGAAAAACATAGTGCAGAAATGGTTGATGCAGGGATATAACCTCGATAATCCTAACCCCCGCTAACCGAAATTTGAAAATCTTCAACAAACCATTCCCAAACCACTCATCTAACAAGAACATAAACCAAGATATCTTAGCCGAGGAGAGTGTTCATGAAATCCATGCGTTTCGACTCCCAACCAAAAGCTTCTATCGAGGAAATTCTGAATCAAGCTTCTTCACTAACGCAGGACCGAACCCCCTTCACCACCATCAAGACAAGATGAAATCATTGCCATTCCTTTACCCATAAAGGAATTAACCGCCCAGAGTTCTCTTCTCATAGATGAGCCTTCTTACACCACATCCCTGCAAGACTGTGAGCGGATGTTATCTAACTTATCTATTTCCCAAACATCTCCTTCTACCACTCTTGTTGTACAAGAGGAAGGCTCGCCACTGTTTCTATCATCTTTAGAAGAAACCTCTCGAACCAACATCACCAAATTCTTTAATCATGACGGATCCCCTCAAACATGCCCTCCTACCTATTAGTTCTTCATCGCCTAAATCTTTTCAGTGACCGGTTGACCTCTTAACACCCATTGATACAGTGACTCATTTACCCCCTGTATCACACCCACAGTGGACCGGAATCACAACCAACCTCTCTTCCATACAAAAGTTCCTATTCACACGTGAAGACTGTTATCCCCCAGAAGATAGACGAGTCCTATGGGAGCGTTTGAGTACACCATACTCTACTCAAATGCAGATGACCGATCCAGACACCTCTACCATATACCCGAAGTGTTTACAAAAGCTCAAAATGCCTATGTCCTCATCTTCACCCTCCTCATCTCTACCAAACACCTCATCCACCTCTACTAACCTAACCAAACCTTTCCCTATGCTTGGGACTTTACCAATACCCAGCCTAACACACCCACCTAAACGGTTAGATTTATCCAAAAATAAAGCCGTCCATCCACCTAAGAGACAAACCCAATCCCCTAAAGCCCAAGTCCAATCTATGCCTCTGTCACAACTAAAACCCTCACCGTCACACCTACCTTCTATATTAGGACCTCACCCCTCCACCTTGCCTCAATACATCATACCTCCTGCGTTTTCTTTAAAACGACCTGCATCTTCTACACCCATACAGAGATCCATGGGTGTATCAACACCATCACCCCAAGTATCCTGTCCACCTATCAACCCTAAACAAACTCCATCATCAAAGGATTTGTTTGCTGTCACTCCTCTTTCTCCATGGTTGTTTCCCACCATCACGTCATCTGTGGCCTCATCATCTAACCAGCTAAACATAACTTCTACGCGCCAAGAAGCCACGTTTAGTTAAATCCAATTATCAAAACCCCTTGTCTAAACCACCACCCATACGAACCAACCATACCCAAACATTACCAAAACCCACCCAATCAATAGCCTCATCTTCCTCTGACTTTGACCCGCTCAAAGGATCTTACGCCAAGATCCTTGATATGTTGGTGGAGAATGCGACCATTTCCCTACCCCCACTTAGACCCTATGATCCATCTACACCTCGACCTATAGGTTATGATGAGTCTAAAATCTGCTTACCACCGCACACCAGGACATGATGTAGAGGGATGCAAAGCGTTGAGAGCCATACTTCACCAATCACCTCTCTGATAGATAGCCTAAGAAAGACAACTTACGAAGGGAGAAACCTTTAGCTTCAATCCCCTCTCCTATACCACCTGTCCCCGCCTCACCAAGATCTATCATTATTACAACCCCACCTCTCGAAGACAATGACTTATCCCTACCATCTTCCTCCTCTCATGTTCACGAGATCAACATGATTAGTGTTGCTACTCGAGGCGTAAAAACAATGGGAAAGCTAAAGAAAGCACACCTGCGGCCTCTCTTTCTCCGTCCACCATCCCGATCGCACCACCACCTAAAGTGGTTATTCGTGGACCTACCCCCCCTCTCGATGGAGTTGCCCACCGAACCATGATCAAACAACTTCACCAATCACCTGTAAAAATGACACTGTATGATCTCATTCAAACCTCTGAATCTCATCGCCAAGCTCTCGTTGAAATCCTTCAAGGGATAGAGGTCTTACCTAACGAAACCTTTCCCGTTACCACCATCTTAACACCCAACCACGTTGCTTCTCTCACCAAACAATCTACCACTTCCGTCCCTGTACAACAAACCGCTGCTGTCAGTTTCTCCGAAGATGAAATTGTTGACTTTGGTGCAGAAGATCCTGACCCCGCTCTTTTCATCTCAGCTTACGTTCGGGACATCCGAGTACGTCGTGTTATGATTGACGGGGGTGCTAGCCTAAATATCATCTCTTCCAAAGCCTTCCAACAAATGAATATCCCTTCTAGCTGCATGTGTGCCAACCCCACCATGCATGTTCATTCAACGATGCTATTACTTCTACCTTAGGCACCGTGATCCTTAACATTCATGTAGGGCCACGTACTTTACCTGAACTCTTCTATGTCCTTGAGGGAGAATTCCAATACAACATGTTGTTAGGCCGCCCTTGGATCCGGGCTATGGGATGCGTTCCCTCCACCTTACATAGATGCATAAAATTTGAGTATGAGGGGAAGTCCTACACCGTAAAAGCTGACCCTCCCCCCTTCAAAACCTGCAATATGTTATATCACCCTAATGATGTGCTTGTACACCAAGACACCCATTCATCCAACCCAACCATCTATTTCAACCACACCTCAACCATCCACCTCAACCGCACCTACACCTTCAACCAATGAAACCGCCGCCGCAAATACCACTTCCTTCCCCGCGGACAACATCCCAACCTCAGATCCCTTAGTAGATGTTTTTCAACGCCTTACGCTGGGGGAGTATCACCTATATAACGTTAGCACTTTCCATACCCCACAGGAGTACTGGACAGTTACATGCGCATCCTACCTACGACCGTCGTGTGGGGGAAGTAATCTCCTACGGACCACCTAATTGCCGCACCAACCTAACGTATGGGGGTGTCGACGCATCCTCCATTACCCCTGAACCTCCCCTTGGTGTGGTTCCCTTCCAATCTGATTTTCAATATCTAACTAATCGTCGCTTCGCCCTCACCTTCTTGACGCACTGTGCTTGGAAAGGTTTTGGTTTTGGTCTTTATGAACAAGGCCGACATACAATCATTCCCGTGACTACACGCAAACACAAAGATCGTAGTGGTCTTGGATTTTCTGAAACACTTACACCAAAGAAACCTCATGTCAGTTGTATCCGGGAAGACGACGAAGTCACCCCTTCCGAACCATCATCACCCATTTTGCCATCATCACCCACAGAGTCGATAGACCCTGAATCTATCCCTCCTAACTTTTTTTTTTCATAAACGCTATCTTCCTGGGTCCTCTCACTTATCAACGTGATAATGAAGACCCATCTTCTCTTCCCCTTCTGTATCTAGACATGATCGAAGAGGACTCACCTTCAATTAATGTTGTTGAGTGCCAGATGACGACTCCATCCTCACTTACCTGGGTGCGGATGACTCTTATATTCAACGCGCCTTACCATCTGAAACTCAAACCATGTTGAATGAGTCGACTATAGAAATCAACATCCACACAGAGGACGATCCTCACATTGTGAAGATCAGACAATCTCTTAACGCATCAGAACAAACGGCTTTCACTACCTTCCTACGTGCCCGCAACCAAGCTTTCGCTTGGTCCTACGCTGACATGCCAGGAATTGATCCTGACATTGCGGTCCATAACATTACCCTAAAACCCGATTCCAAACTAGTTAAACAGAAACTGAGAAAAATGCATCCACGCATTGCCCTCTTGGTCAAAGAAGAGCTTCAATGACTCCTTTCTATTTCCTTCATCTTACCTATTGACTATCCTCAATGGATTTCTAACATCGTACCTATTACTAAAGCAACGGGGGGACTTCGGATATGTACGGATTTCTGAGACCTTAACCTCGCTTGCCCAAAGGATGACTTCCCCTCCCAAGTATTGATCAACTTGTTGATCTCATCGCGGGCCATGAGATGCTTTCTCATGGATGGCTTCTCAGATACAATCAAATTTTGGTAGCCCCGCCGATCAACATAAAACCACCTTCATAACTCCTCGGGAACCTTCGCTATCGTGTCATGCCGCTCGCCTTAAGAATGCTGGTGCGACCTATCAGTGGGCTATGACTTACATTTTTCATGACATTATGCACACTATCCTTGAGGATTATGTCGATGATCTTCTTGGAAAATCTAAACATCGCAGTGAACATCTCGATGTTTTAACCATTATTTTCGATCACCGTTACAATATCAGTGTTGTTCATCTTCAACCAAAGAAATGTGTCTTTGGTGTCCTTTTCAGAAAACTCCTTGGTTTTATTGTCTCTTTGTGTGGCATCGAGGTCGATCCAACTAAAGTCAAAGCTATCCTAGAAATGCCCCCACCTACTAACCTCAAACAATTACGTAGTTTTGCAGGAAAACTCCAATCTATCCGCATTTCATCTCACAACTCTCGATCGATGTCAACCTTTCCATCATCTCCTTAAAAAGGACATTGTCTTTCAATGGAGCGAAGAGTGCCACCAAGCCTTTGAGGCTCTTAAAGCCTATCTCTTGCAGCCACCCGTGCTTATCCCACCTCAAGACGATCACCCTTTCTACCTTTACCTTTCGCCACCGACCATGTCTGTAGGAGCCATGCTCGCACATCGTGACTCCGAGCATCGAGAACAAGCCATTTATTACATAAGTCGTACTCTTGTGGATTACGAGACTAGGTATACACATGTAGAAAAGTTGTGCTTAGCCCTATCATTCGTGGCCACCAAACTCCGACACTACCTCCTGAATCACAAAACTTTTGTCATCACCAACGCGGACCCCATCCATTATATGTACGCCAAACCTCATCTAAACCAACGCATCACCCGATGGCTTATGCTCCTCGCCGACCTCGACCTTGAGTTTGTACACCAGAAATCAATCAAAGGACAAACTATCGCAGACCAACTCATGGAAGCCCCTTTACCTGGGGAACAATTTACCAATTTTACTTTCCCTGATGAACTCATTGCCACTCTTTCACTCAGTGATGAGTCGTATTCAATGACCCTCTTCTTCGATGGATCCAAATGCCAGCATGGCGGAGGGGCCGGCGTTGTTCTCATTCCTCTGGATGCTGAACCTATGCCTCTTTCATTCCGGCTCGATTTCCCCTGCACTAATAATACAATGGAATACGAGGCCCTTGTTTTGGGTCTCCAGGTTACATTACACTTAGGTGTAAAATCTATTAACATTTTTGGTGACTCTCAATTGGTAGTCAATCAAGTTATGGGCATCTACCAATGTAAAAATGAGGAACTTCAAAAGTACAAACATTACGTGGATTCACTTTTGACCTTATTTACTCATTATTCTATCCAAACCATTCCCCGCTCAACTAATAAATTTATGGATACTATGGCTTGCTTAGCCTCGCAAATTCCTGCCTCACCAACCGACTCTGACATATTTGTCTTGGTCCAACAACTCTTTGCCCCATCTTACTCAGCCCCGGATGTTTGTATGATAAATAATGTGTCTGCTGACTCGCAGGATACTTGGTATCACCAATTTCACGACTACCTTACAACCTCTGTTCTCCCACCTGACCTTACTAGTAATGGAAAACGTGCTTTTCTTAAAAGTGTTTCTCGTTATGTCGTCATGGGGGACTCCTCTATAAACGTGGCTTTGATGGCATCCTCCTTCGATGTCTAACCGGCGCGGAGGTTACCTATACCATCCAACAAGTCCATGACGGTATTTGTGGTGGACATTTTAGTGGCCTTGCCATGGCCAAACGGATCCTTCGCCTAGGCTATTATTGGCTACTACTTAATAACGATCGCTACTTAATATGTTAAGTTGTGTTATGTGTCAACAACATGCCAACCTTCAACATACTCCTAGCCATCCGCTACAAGTCGCACGAGATCTTTGGCCTTTCTCACAATGGGGTTTAGACCTTATTGGTGAGATTCACCCACCCTCTTCGCAACGTCACCATTGGATAATCACAAAGCAACCGAATATTATACTAAATGGGTGGAGGCCATTCCACTCATTTCAACCAAAAAAAAAAAATTGTAGAATTCATTAACCATCACATTATCTGTCGTTTTGGTGTTCCTCATCGCCCGATAATGATAATGGAAAATCTTTCAAAAATAAGTTATTACAAGACCTTGTGACAACTTTGGTATCAAACTTAGCTTCTCATCACCTTACTATCCACAAGCAAATGGTCAAGCCGAATCTTCTAACAAAACCCTGACCAAAATTCTCATGAAAGTCGTTAACGATTCTGGGAAAAATTGGCCTGATCACATCCCCTTTGCCCTTTGGGCTTATCGTACCAGCATTCGTACCTCCACTAATGCCACCCCATTTTCTTTGGTATATGGTACCGAGGCTGTCTTGCCTCTCGAAATAAAAATACCCTCCCTAAGAATATCTCTTTAAGATATTCTCACCAATGATGATTTCCGCCAAGAGCGGTTAGCCCAATTGGAGCTTCTTGACGAGCGTCATCTTACAGCTCTTGACCACCTTCAAATCTATCAAAAGCGCATCAAGCGTGCTTATGATAAGTGACTTCATGAGCGTACCTTTAAGGTTGGTGATCTTGTCCTCAAAGAGAATCAACATGTAACCAAACTAGAAAAGAGCAAACGCGGAAAATTTGCTCCAAATTGGATTGGGCCTTACATTATCACTCACACTTACGGATCAGGCACTTATCATTTAGCTTCGCTTAATGGTAAACCTGAGCCTGAACCCCTTAATGCCTTGCATCTTCGACCATTCTACTGTTGAATTTAGTGTTATATCACTTCTTATCTACCTTGCGCTCGTCCCTTGAGCTCATTTACCACCTCATACACTTTGTTTCATACATCTCAAAATAGAATCAAGCTCACGTGGTTTGGTCATCACCTCCTCTTAAAGATGCCTTCCCTTTTTAGTCGGGTCCATGACTTAAAAGTATCAAAATAACACGTTCTCAATTATACGCTTATGGGATATTCTTGAGTCAAACTTTCTACAAAACTAGATGCTTCATGCCAAACGGACATCTAGACTCTAAGTTATACATAGACTCGCTCCTCGAAGGACAAGCTATGTGCAAAACCACTTCTACTATTATAAATAGATCGCTCCCCGAAGGACAATAGCTATACACAAAAACCGCATCTCGCTACTATAAATAGACGCTCCTCAAGGACAGCTATACAAAGTCAGCCTTTATCAGAAGCTTCTCGCATTGATCAGCTTCGTGAAGACCTCAAGAACAACAAAATATATATCCCATGTAGACTTCCCGCATCGATCAGTCTATATCCGAAAAAGTAAAAAGTAGTATTCCAAAGCACTTTTGAGTCATGGACTTGTCTATTTAGGTTTGGTTCTCTTCGTCATCGAATAATCACCTTATAACAAGTTCTCTGCACCCCAACTATATCAACCACCTCACCTCACCATTCGTCAAAGCAACAAAACTCAAGGGACGTGACGTATATCCGATATATTGTGATTATACAACTCTTTTCACCTATCGACTTCTCGCATATGCAAGGTACCTAGGGATTCAAGCTTATCCTATGTTAATATGTGGTTTGTTTAGCTCTTTCAACTATGGGACACTTTTGCCTCTTTTACTCGAATCTAGGATTATGTGTTGACCTTAATCAGGACACGGTTCCCTACTACTTGGGTAAGCTAACTTTCGCTTCACCTATACCTACACCAACATCGCCAATTCCTTACCAACACCAACAACATTACCCTACCAATATCAATATTTTTTTTACCAACCAACAAATTGCCTAACCACAACCAAATTGCCTGAATTCACCTCTCCCTGGTCCTAAGGGAGAACTACATCGGTCTGAGGCCCCTCCTTGCTTTGAGCAATGGGCTATGTAGGCAAGCACTTAGGAGACATGGGGTCTCCCAAGGTTAGCTCGACCATCCCCTACCATAACCTATCATGTGTGGTAAATATAAATATTTTTGTGTATTTCTATTTGATCACATTCATCTTTATCCTTTAAAAAAAAAAAAAAAAAAAAACAAAACATTCAAAACACAACCATTCTTATTATTATCATAACTCAAATCAACATACATATTCAGTTTTATTTAGATGTTAAACAAATACATCTTCTCTATCATCGACGCGCAGGTCGGCATCCTTATTTATTCTTATACCCCTATGAAATTCACTTAGACCCTTGCGCCTCCTCCCGAATCAGGTGGTGATCGCGATCATCGACGCCACTCACCTGGCCTCTCCATCCTCAAAGGTGCCACTGCTATTGGTTCCTCCCACTGATCCGCCAACATCTCCTGTAACATACGAATACGCCCTCTCGCGTGGAGGAATCTTGCCTCTAGTCTCTCCACACGTAACTGCGAAACCTCTAACAATCTCGTTGTCTCATTCACCTGTGTTTGAAGCTGGTGAACCAAATCCTAGCAGCGGTCTCTCTCCGCTGTAATCACAGCTATGTCAGGATGATCGGCCCTCTCACGTACACCTCGCAGCTCTGCTACCCACCATAATCTATAAGCCTCTGTCGCTCCCGCATCCATTACCCTGCGATCGGCTGCTATCTCTTCTGGCCCTTCTGGAGGTGTCGGCCGGGGAGGTGAGAATGATGCCTCGGCATCGATCCTCATGTATGGTCTATAAGCCATGGGTATATCCTGAACAAATCCAAATTGTCGCCGCACGTGATCTAGAGGAATCCTCTCGTACTCACCTGGCCTGTGCCCCGCGATCCACCTCAATCACTCTACACCCCTCAACTCCTCAGCTATGTTCTCTGTCACCATATAGTTCCCGTAAGGCCTCCAACGAATATCCGCAATCGTCACCATCTCCCATACCTGCCTATAATACTCGATGTCATCTATCACGGCCTCGGGATCTCGCTCTTGTTCTCGTCCGGGACCCATCGTCTCAATCCCAACCTCTCGCACTCCTCTCTCTTTCGGATTCGGATTGGTCGGCCTATTGGTCACACACACACAATGTGCTCATAGGCCCAAAAATGTAATAAGTATGCACAATCCAAAGTGTGCTGTCCCGTGATTTCACCTGCAGCCCATAAACCCCTGTATAGCTCCGCCAGATATGCGGGTGCCCATGCGAAAGTCACGCTCCTTTCTATCATTTCCCAAATAATACACATCAATGCTTTTGGAAATCTTCCCCCATCCACCCTCGGTAATGCATAATACCCCACCGCTATCATTAATACCACTGCCAACCTTGTTTCCTCAGGGTGTGCTGCATACATTATACCATAAGTGAATGTCAAACCTCGCTGTGTCAAATCTCGTGCAGCTGAACCAAATACTATTGTTATCGCTCCCCGCGCCGCGCTAGGCCCCGCCTGATACACTGGTCTTCCTGTAATTGGGAGCCTCAAAATTCTAAACACATCTTCCAACGTCACTGTCATCTCCCCTGTGCGTATAGAAGGTATTCTTTTCCGGATTCCACCTCTCAATCAACGCCTGCAACATAGCATGATTGTGTGTGATTCGTGAATAATAGCGGATTCCACTTAACCCCACATGGTTTATCAATACCCATTCAGCTGGTGTTACATCCGCTCGGACTCGTGACAACAAAGCTGGCACACTATCATTCATCCTCAACCCTGCCTCTGCCTGCATACATCAAATCAACAAACAAACCATTCAATAAATCAAATCCCCAAGTGTTTTTTTCTCACATTCTGGAATTTCATACAGTAACCGATATCGGTTATAGATAACCGATACCGGTTTCTAACCGATACCGGTTATCTCTAAACGATACCGGTCATCACAAACATATAAACCGCTTAAAAACATCCCCTACGATAATTATTTTGCTCATTTACTCCTCTCTACACCTACAAACATACGCGAAACCCCTGCTTACCTACCCCATAACACTCACCCCATCCCAAACCCTTACCTATCACCTTTTCTTTCTCATCTCTATCCACTTACCTTCTCTCATCCTATTCATAAAACATGCAAGAATTAAATTACAACCAAACAGTTTACCTCTTGGGACGCAGCAGCTTGAGGTGGAACCTGTCTTCCCTCTCGTCTCTGCCCGCTGGATGCTTCTCCTTGTTCAGCCATGTTCACCACCCTCTTCAATATAACTTGCCTTTCTGCCTTCTTAATCTCAGCCCACAATCACTTTACCTATCTCTTTCTTCCTTATCACTCAATTCTCCCATGCAATTACCTGTATCAGTCGTCAAACAACGTCGCATTCTCGTATTTAACTTATTGCATGCCTCTAAAAATAAGAACTCAAGTTGTCTCCCAAGCTTTTCTATTTTTAGAAAAGCTTGTTTTAGCATAACCGATATCGGTTACCTAACCGGTATCGGTCATATATCTACCGGCATCGGTTAGCTAACCGATATCGGTCATATGTCTCCCTTTGCTTAAACCTAGGCCTTTTCTTCATTTTTTGCAAATTTTTGGTGGCACCCGCCTCTTTTTCCTGCATAACGACATCATTATCAATATTTGTCATCAAAATCCCATCAACACATATATATATATCATCACAATTTCATCAACATCATCTATCTACATTAAATTTCAAAAACCATCGACAAAATACATGCGACATTTTAATATATACATCAAACCCATCATTATACACACCATGTGGATCAAACTCATCATCTATATACATTAAATTTCAAAAACCATCGACAAAACACATAAGACATTTTTTTACACACCATGTGGATCAAAATCATCATCTATATATATCAATGTCAAAATATACAACTTTCCCTACATGGGGGCCTCTGTGATCTAAAAATAATACAAAGCCGGCACGCAGGCCGCTATCCCTATCAAAATCTCGACTCGGCTCGCAGGCCGGTCTCTCATGTCAAAAATATACTCGGCTCGCAGGCCGGTATCAACTATACAACATGTACTCAGCTCGCAGCCGTATATATATACAAAAAAATGAATGAAAATAAATCATATATGGGCACGCAGGCCTCAATATACATACCCGGTTCACAGACCAGTGTCTATATCCAATATCAAAACCCATCATCTCGCTCCTGGATGTCTCAGCTCTCTCCACCACCCTTGGCCTATCTCCCTGCTGGTCCCTCGTGGGCGGCTCACCTCCTCCCCTCGTAATGCACTCCACGGCCGTGGCGCGCCTCCCGGGATCTCTCGGCCCGGATGTCTCGGCTCTGTGCGCCGCATATGGCTGATAGTCAGCCCCGGTACCATCGAGGACGTCCTGATAATACCGGCCTCCGCTCTCGCTCCATATAGTGGGCCCGTGCCACCATGGCTGCTGGGGCTGGTCCCCCGACTCCTAATAGTAGTGGCCCCTGTCCCCGCCAAGTACACCTGTGGTGCTCTCGGGGTACTCTGCCGCTCGCGGTGCTGTGGCTCGTGGTGGTGCTCGTGCTGCGTGGCGGTGCTGGCTCGTGTTTGCTGCTGTGCTGCGTGTGCTCGAGCTCGTGCTCAAGCTAAGCACCCCGTAGAAGCACCCCAACTGTGTGCTCGTGCAGCAGCAGCAAGCGCCCTCGTAATAACCGCACTCGTCCTAAGAGCGGTCCCTCTCGCTATAATAACCGCGCAAACTGGCATGTGTGGGCAGTGTTTCTCTAGCTGCTCTCTCCCTCGCCCACCAAACCAAAAAGGCCCCTCGCTCACTCCAAAGATCATCCATCAGATCATCCACCGCCGGCCTCTCGCTACCTATTCTGGGTCAACGGGCTGTGCAGTGTGCAGCAAGTGGGCTCTACATCATCCCTCCGTACTATGGGAAGGGAGGTGGCTCATCTCTGCCGCAAGCCCAATCCGCCGTACCTCTCTCTAGGGGTATCCGCTCATACTCTCCCGGCCTCCCAGCCTATCCGTAAACTATACTGGATCCAAGCGCATCTCGTGCTCTGCTCCTCTCGGGGCTGATGGCCTCTGTAGGGCCTCCATATAATGTCCAGTGTGGTCAAGCCCTCTAACATATGACGGTAGTAGGCCACATCCTGTCCTGCGAGCACCGCTCGTGGCTGGCCCACGACCCCCAACCACCTCTGAAATCCATATCTATATACAATCTGTGGCCCTGGCTGCTGGGGCAGCCCTACTGGTCGTATATAGATGATGTGCTCGTATGCCCAAGCAGTGTAACAAAAATGTCGAGAAAATACCAAATCGCCTCATACGGCGATAACCCCACAGCTCTCTGTATAGCTGCACCAGATACACTGGTGCCTAGGCATAGCATGTATGCTCCTCTACCATCTCGTGCAACACTCCCATCAAAGCCCATGGGAAGCGGCCTCCCTCTGAGTCCGGGAGGGCGAAGCAGGTGATACCTATCATCATCAACACGGCAAGCCGTGTCTCCTGTCGGTGTGCGCGATACATGTCGCCATAGGCAATGCTCGCACCTGTGATAGGTCAACAATGGGGCTGCATCCCCAAATACATGTAGGATGCTATCCATCGCTGTCTCGCATCCACCTGGAACACTACCTCACCTACGATCGGCAGTCTCAGGATGCGATATACATCCTCTAAAGTAATCGTCATCTCTCCAGTAGGGAGATGGAAGACATTGGTTGCCGGATCCCATCTCTCGATGAGGGCAACCATCAGGCTGTGGTCCCTATCCACAGCCCTATACCGCTGGACTCCGCCGAGTCCAACCTCTCGCATGATGCCCCACTGCACTGTGGACACATGTGGCCGCATCCGCCTCAATAGAGGGGGCATCCGATCCCGCATCGTAAGTTCAGCCGGCGTGCTTGCAAAAAACAACCCACTTCATCAGGCCTACCCTTTACAATAACAACTACCTTAACTCTCTATACCCACTTACCCACCCAACCACAACCCGACTCTACAACACACATCTACACCCACCTATCTAACCCTATACATCTACGATATCCCCTTTACTTATCTCACACCCTACCAACCACCCCGATCTACTCTAGCCATCTAATTATACCCCCGCCAATTTAACACCTCCTACTTCATACCCAACACCTAATCTATCCTACCCAAACCAGCCCCCCAACAACCCCATTTCCCCCCACCCCAATCACCTTTCCTATCAACTCTACCCCCTCCCCTTCCCCCAAAAAACAAAAACAACAAAACGACTAAATTCTAAACAACAAAACAAAACCATAACTCCTATCCACGCCGACCACGGTCACCCTCGACCGCCATCGGTCCCCCAAGTAAATTATGTGTACCGACGCCGGTCGACCTATGACCAATGCCGGTCTTTACCTAAACAACATATACAAATTATTTCTGTGACCGATGCCGGCCACCTAGTGACCGACATCGGTCACTGTCCCATTCCGGGGCCGAACCCAAAACGGCCCGCAAAAAATATTTTTTTCTATTTCTCCCCTTTTACCCACAAGAAAACCCTAAAAACCTACCCACCCTACCATTTTGGCCTAACTAGCCTACCTACCCACTCCATTTTACACATTACCTCCATTCATTCCTTATTTTATTAAAATTAGGATTCCTACCCAAAACCCACATCTAAGTTAAACTCATTAAATTCACATAGGTAAGAGCTCAGAGCCTACCGGTACGACTACACGTCGTCGTGGTGGGATAGGTGGTGGTGGTCCAGCTGGTCCAGCACCTCCTGCTCCTCCTGGCTGTGCCATGGCTCCAAATCTCCTCAGCTGGGTTCTCCACCAATCAAACTCTGCCTCCTGATCGCTGGGGTCTACCAATCACTCACTCCTCCACTCAAATAATGCCACCTCAGCCCACAAACTCAACAAAATCACTTCACACCTCAGACAACTAAATTTGGGTGCTCAAATTCACAAAGTGACAATGACAGGCCGTATTTTTCTTTTTATAGGTTTTGACCTATAACCGATACCGGTTATTTTGCACGCCCTAGAAAACCGGTATCGGTCTTCTAACCGATATCGGTTATACATAACCGATATCGGTTACCTACTTCCTTCACCTAACTCCCACCCTTATCCACCAATCTCCACTTTTTTCCCCATCACCTACCCCTGGCTTTGCTGACTAGCCTTATTTTGACCTCAATCAGGCCCGACCAAGGCCGCAACCAACCAATCAAGCCCGACCCAAGGCCGCAACCAACTAATCAGGCCCGACCCAAGGCCGCAACCAACCAATTAGGCCCGACCCAAGGCCGCAACCAACCAACCAATCAGCCCGACCCAAGGCCGCAACCAACCAATCCAGCCCGACCAAGGCCGCAACCAACCAATCAAAGCCCGACCCGCCCACCCAAGGCCGCAACCAACCAATCAAGGCCTAACCCAAGGCCGCAACCAACCAAAGGACCCCGCAACCCAAGGCCGCAACAACCAACCATTTCACCCCCCGACCTAAGGCCCAACCAACCATTAGCCCGACCCAAGGCCGCAACCAACCAATCAGGCCCGACCCAAGGCCGCAACCAACCAATCAGGCCCGACCCAAGGCCACAACCAACCAATCAGCCCGACCCAAGGCCGCACCCAACCAATCAGGCCCGACCCAAGGCCCTCACTAATCAATCGGCCCGACCCAAAGCCGCACCAATTAAATACCTCACCCAAAACCCGCAAATTACAATTTTATCCACCCATCATGTAGCTTTTTGTTCAATCGAGCTCACCTGTTCGTGTTTTAGCATGATTAGGGTACTTGACTTGATCAGTTGACCAACTTTGCCTAGACCAAGACCGTGACATTTATCTCAACCAAACCAACCATTTGGTACTGCCGAACATGCCTAAACGTTCTTGTACCTTACCCGTTATATCCCCTGGAGCTACTTCCTATGCCTTGGATACCAGGATTATATCACCCTTGTTTGGATAAACTATCGACCTTTGCCTATGAATTGCTTGTTTGCTCTTCAAATCATGTACCCTGGTCGCACTACTGCATTTCAACGTGTGTCTGCTTCCTTGAACTTACCCCACCATCTTACCATCATCTCAACACCATTCACCCTTTATCAACCCTATCCCTGATTTCACGTCGCCTCAATCTGTGATAGATTTGAGGGGGATTACCTATACCCTTAACGGGAGTAACCACTTCTTATTATTGTCAGTGCAGCTTTACAAGACAAGCTACACGACAACAAGGGGCTAATGTAGACACCAAATTTGTGTCTTACGACACCCTGTGCCCCGCATCTCATTTCGCAACCTAACCTCACCACCTAAACCTTACACAATTATTTATTAATTACCTTATAATTAATAAATCCACATTTTCAAACCTGCCACCTCATTTTGCCACCTCATCATGACCTAGCCCTAACCCTAAACTAACCTAATTAAGACCTATAACTTGGTCTACATCCACACCCATGACTAATTACCCCTCACCCGCACCAAAACCAACCTAATAATGACTTGACCAAGCCCACAACTAATCCTCGGGAGAAAAGGAGGGAAAGTTGGCTATTTTACTAAAAATAGCCCACTTTGACTTAACCGACATCGGTTCCTACTCGACCACCGTCGGTTACGTAACCACCATCGGTTCCCTGTAAATGACCTCCCCCAACCAAAAACAAAGGATCGGGAATTCATTTGAAGGATCCAAAATTCACTTGGCAGAGCAGAGACAAGTGAAGAAAAGAGAAGAGCATCGAGCCGAAGACTGCAACTGAGCCACTGGATTGCTGCCACCCCCATTCAAGCATTGGAAAAGACTGAGGATAGCTTCATCAGCTCATTTTCCAATACCAGATCATCCCAACTGAGCCTTACTATCACTACCACATTCCTTGGACCTGAATCTTCATCAAGAACGAGTAAGTAGTGTCTTGTATGTTTCTAAGCACCATTTCCTGAGTCTTTTGATTGATAGTAATTATAAGCTCACTTTTAGATCTACCACCGCCAAAGACCCCGCACTTAACCTTCATCCATACATCCTAGTATTGCCCAGAAGATAGTTTTATCACACTCTGAGTCTTCCCCGTCATCTCACTATTCCCCTCAGCCATCCACCAGTCTTAAAAACCCCACAATCACCCTGCAACCAACCTCCATCCAGAAGCACCTAGATTACTGACCCTACCGGTGTCGGTTATCCCCTACCGGCAGCGGTTCTCTAACCGCGTGGTCGGTTATCCAGTGACCGGCATCGGTCACTGTGACTTATACCCAAAACCTTCCTCTCACCTATTTGTCTCCTAACAACCTCAGATCCAGTCTGGTTTATCCCTGTAACTCGAGCTGAACGTATCAACAACCAGTGACCAAACAAACAACGTGACATTTTATTATTGGTAGTTTAGTCTCTATTGCTTTGTAACGAGGTACCTAAATCGTGATTTCGCAATAGCTTCTTTATTATCATTTGTGTTAATTCGTATTAAAGGGGAACTGACCACCTTCAAAAGGAAGTCTAATATTTCCTGGGTCCAAGGCAGTTCCCTCATTTATTGTCTAACTAAAATCTGGTGGTCTTGTATTCTTACTTGCAGTAGTCCTTCCTGCATAAAAAGGAGTTCTTCATAATCGATCTGATCTCTCTCTACGGACGCGCACACCCTCTCAACATTCAACAGTGTATTCCTCCTAGCCCTAACCCTTATCTGTTTCTCAAAAGAATGAAAGGATCGGAGTAATGGACATGTGATAATATATGATGAATATGTTGATGTGTGAAGAAATGAAAATGTATGAGTGCGAGAGGTAGTGATGCGAGAGTGTAGGAGGGGGTGGGAGTGTTTAATGGCTATGGCCCCTAAGTGATAATGTGAAAAAGGGGACTATGAAATGTCATCAAGAAAATCATCGTTGTCTTGATCGAAACTAGAAGGAGCTGCATTGGAAACTTGATAAGTGATAGAATGAGGCAGATCATATAAAGATGCATTACGATGAAGGAGATAAGAATTCATCACATATTATTCATTCGTAAAAGAAACTGGTGGGCATCCATGAGCACACCAACGTGAAATGTTATGTACATATGTAGGAGAAGAATCATTATCAATGGAGATAGTATCAAAAGGCATGGGGAGGAGAGTGAGGAATGGAGCGGGTCGAGTGTGACGCCAATATAATCAAGCCAAGATCATCCAAGCGTAAATGGAAACCCATGGGGATTACATGTAACAAATATGGTTAAGTGAAAAACCCATAATCCATAAGCCACTGTAATATGGAAATAACCATAATAAAGATGGGGTGAATGGAGAGGTGGAAATATGTCATTAAGCATCATGTCAAACCTAGGTAAGCAATCACGTGTACAGATAGTATCAAAATTAGCAAGATCAAGAGGAATGTGTTCCCAAAATGTCCTATTTATATATAAAGTGCATGTGAAGGGTGGTCACGAGACTACTTCTGGTGGAGAGGTAGATGAAACTGTGTCAACATTGTTAACAGAGCCCTTATATAGGACCATGGCATTAGTGGATGGAGGGTTTTGAACTGGTACTCACCTAGGCCATCGGCAACAAATGTTTCTTCAAAATAAGAATTGTCCACATTGAGAGGAGTAAAATAAAGCTTTTGTAATGTTTCATCAGTGAGTTCAACAACAACAACCTTGTCTTCAGACTCGATGGAAATGTTGGTGTGTGCATCAATTTTTGGGTAGCGTTATCGAGGATGTTCCTAGGTGGGATAGAAGTAGAGGGTGGGGGTGGAGTACTAGCAGGAAAAAATACAGTTAGTGAGATAATAGCCAAAGTGTGAGTAGATATAGCAAGAGAAGGAATGGCAGGAATAGTAGAGGTGGGTATACTAGATTGGCCGACATCATATTTATCTAGGTTATCATATGGAATAGGTTGAGGTGGTGGGATAGGCATAGAAGTGATAAGGTCAATGTGACAAACTTTGAATGGTTCCGGGTCAGAAGAATAATGATGTTCATAACCATCATGAAGGAATTTGACACATTGATGTACAATGGAGGGTACGTCTTGCATGGCATGGATCCAACACCTACCTAAGAGGATATTGAATTGAAAAGAAGCATCGAGGACATAGTATTCAATAAGAATGGTTTTAGTTTGACTTGAATATGAAGGGAGATTGTGCCTAGGCATGTACAAGTGGAGGAATCATACAAACGAATGAGAGTAGAGTTATAAGAGATGAGATTATTATTGATTCCTAATTGGTGTAATAGGGAATGGGCACAGAGACTAATGGTAGACCCATTTTCAATGAGGACACATTTAATACAGGTAGTACTAATGACAAAGTGGTAATGAGCAAGGGTGCACAAGGGTTATTATGGGTGGCATGTGATATGTCTTTGTCTGTAAAGGAGATCAAATAGGGTAAACTACAAAGAGACTAAATGAGATGGGAAAAATCTTTGGTAGAGTGATCATGTTCAACATGAATGGCATAAAGAGTAGCCTCAAGTGTAGCTTGACAGTTTAGTGCATTACATAATAAATTGTAAAGGAATATCTTGGCTAGTGTATTTTTAAGTTGGTCGATAATATCATAGCCTTTAGGAGTAGATGGTGGATTCATTGATGGGACTAGAGGTGATATATAAATAGGTGTATTATTTGGTGGAGTGATAGGAGTGTGACAAGTAGTGACTATGTTGATGGATGAGTCAAATGGAGGTGTGATAAAGCGAGGTGGGTGCCGAGTGTAGAAACGCATGAAGTCATATGTGGTAGCAGCTTATATTTGTGACCTTGGTAGGTGTATATATGGGGTATGAATATTTATCCATGACCTGATGAGGGGATGACATGGTAGGAGAAAAGGGGGTGTGGGGATGTTTTCATGCAAATGTGCAACAGGGAAATTGGAAGTTTCCAAGCATGACAACTATACCCCTGTGCCAAAATTTTCATGTTTTATCATTCCCATGAACCCCAAGTCAAATCCATTAGTCTGGTCACCCCCTATTTGATGTAAAATTTATCCCCTAGGTGATTTAGGAAATTATATTCATTCCCCCTAGGTGATTTTAGGGAGTTCTAAAAAGATGTTATCTACTCGCAGTATTGAGAAGGGCTATCATTGGCCTTCCCAGGACTGGATCAACCCCTTAGAGTGAAATGAAAGGGTAAAATTAAACATGGAGGTGAATTGAAGACCTTAAAACATCATGGAAATTATTTTGGAAGGTTTTGGGAAGTTTTGAGAAACTTGGAGCAGTTTGAGAAAAAATTAGGGTTCACAAGCCTAAATACATAGACCTAAAATAGTTGTCAGGCTTCGAAGAAGATTCCGAGAGCTCCAGATGGAATAATAAGTTAAAAACATTTCTGGAAATATTATTTCAAGACCCACATAATGGTGAAATAATATTTTTCACAACACTTTGGCACATACAATATGCAGGCAGTTTTTATCAGGCACAAGTGGAGTCTCAAATCAAAAATCCACTTTTTAAGGGATCATATGGATGAATCAAGACATTATACCCACACATTTAGATTCACAATTCCATTTAAAGTTAGGATCATATAACATTTTACTAATAAATTCCACTGGGAGCTCAAGTTATCATCGTTCCAAGTTACCCTCTCAAAGGCAGTTCAAGACTTAGTCATTTTTCGGGAGGACACGTGTCAGCACCAAGAGCCTAGAGGGATTTCATGTCCCCATGTCCCTAAGGTTAGGTACACCAACCATGAAAAAATGCACCCATCCCCCATGTGACCTCGGACTTGACAATTAAGCTCCTCGGTGCATTTTTTGAGCATCCACTCCCGCCATCGGATCAAACACAACATGTCGGCCCAGGACCACTATAAAACCGATGTACCTTATGTCCCCGGGGAGGGGGAAATCAAACCAAGAAAATGCACCCAACCCCTATGGGGAGTCTTTTGGACACCCACATGACCAACTTTCAACCCTTAAGTGTATTTTTGGAGTATTCATTCCTTGTCATCGGATCAAGCACCACGTGTCACCTCTAAGACTATCGTGGAAATTGATTTCCTTATTTCCCGAGGTGAGGGACATCAAACCTTGAAAAATGTGCCCAACCCCTATGCGGAGTGTTTTAGACACCCAAGTGACCAACTTTTAGCTCCCAGTGCTTTAAAGTAGCTTTTTCCTCCTTCATTCCCTATCATTGGATCAAGTGCCACATGTCATCCTCTTGATCAATGTGGAATTTGATGTCCCTCACATCATTAAGATTAGGGACATTAACTATGGAAAAATGCACCCAAGCCCTACTGTGCATCAATTTTTGAATTTTTCCAACCGTTGTTTTTCCCTCTTCTAACTTCTAACATTTATATACTCGGTTCATCCCGCATACTTCCTCTACAACATTCTACCATCAATCCACCATTGAAAATTCCCAGAACTTATAAACCCAAACATTAAAACACATTTCCCACATGGATGTGCAGGTCTCGAAGGATTTTTCATCAAAACAAGAAGGAGAAACGAAGAACAAAAGGAAGAAAATAGTGAAAATATCTATAGCCTAAAAATGGAGATCTCGAAGAATATATGCAGTAAGCCGGCACATGAAATAACAAGCCATTTATTTCTGTTCATTCCTCTCGTCCAAGACCATCAAAAGGACACCTCTAAACTCCCCTCATGTGATGGAGCATCCTGTTTCACCCGATTCTAGAGTGTTTCTTCGAATGTTGATGAAACAAATAAGGGTAATGGGCTAGAGGAATACCTATTAAAATGCTTTGGTGGTAGGTTGTTGCACGCATATGACTTTTGAATCCATGCACTGATCGTAAGAGCATCCTTTTTGCTTGGAGGAACTACGAAATGGAAAATAATACCACCAAATAAAAGTTAAACAATATATGCAGTGGACTCGCCTACTAGGCGTGTCTTTGGATCCGGGAAGCATGATACTTCCTAGATGGTCACAATCCACCGTTTAAAACAACTTAACGATGATAATAAAGGAAATCCAACCGTAGTTGAAATGATTTAGGTATCTCATTCATCTACAATAAGTAAATTCATTCACAACAGCTAAGCTATGATTGAATCAAGGTCAAGGTCACCTGTCAAAGTGTTGGTATTGGTCGGGGTAAGGTTCGGGTGGTTTTGGGTATTTTGTGGAGGTTTAGAAACTCTACTCTTGATTCCTAGTAAAAGACACAGAGACCGATGTCACCGTGATTAATGTCAATTTAGGTTAATGGCCATGATTGTGGGTAACTCTTTGTAGATCAAGAATTTTGCGCTTGTTACTGCCCAAGTTAATGTACCAAACTAAACACAAAAACCCCGAAAAACTCCAATGAAATCGATACGATGAAGATGTAGACGGATGAGGAAGCTGATGTAGACAAGACGGCGCACACAGAGCAATTTACTCAATAGATCCGAGTAACCCGCAAAACATCGATGCTTGACGTAAAAGATGGCGTTAGAAGATATTTGGGTGGACCGCCCGAGAAGGGTCGGGAAGCGATGAGCTTCTCTTGGCGGATGTCACCACGTTTTCAATAAAGAAAAGAAGCATACATGATAAGAGATGTAAATAAAGACTAGATTCTCTCGATTGCAGTAATAAAACAGTAAACCAATGCAGCACAGTAAAGTACGTAAAACAGGAATCGCGAAATAATACCGGATTTGTGTTACCCGTGACCTTTACTCGTCTCGCAAAGTGAAATCGGCGTCGACTGGGTATAATCGGCGGTGGATCGATGTGATCGGGCGTCGATCGGGACTGATCGGGCGCCGATCGGATAAGATCGTGTCAATCAAGCGCGATCTAACCAATCGGGACTGTGCGATGAGATTCGGGATTGGAAGGTGAATGTAGTCCGCAAGATGTGCCAAGATGGAGAGATTTGGAACAGAGTCATGGAGATGATAGATGGTGGTGTATGATGTTGATATGATACGGGCAGAGTAACGGTGCTCCTCTCAGGGATTGATTAGGACAGGATCTGCCCTAACTGAGACAATTGATGCTAAAAAGATCTCTCTTTCTTGCAACCTGAATCTTTCTCGCTCTCTGTTCGTGCGTAAGTGCTTTCTTTCGCTCGTTCGTCTCTTTTTCGGTCCTTCGAACTGAGCTATGGACCTGCTTTTATAATCGGCGCCGCTCCTAGAAAATCGGCGCCGACCATATGGGTCGGCGCCGATCGCGGAGAAGACTCCCGAGATGGCTAAAAATGATCGATTCGAGAAAGACAAGACCTATCCCGACCACGGGAAATATCCCGCTTAGGGAAGATTAAAAATGGATGTGATGCATAGATAGAATAAATTTGGGGTAGATAAGTGATTAAGATGCATGGGAAGAAGCGTAATTAAATATTTAATATTTAATTACTCATGGGTAAGATGTGATGTGATGAATTAAATTTAGAGTAAGTGATTAAATCACAAATTGGAAAACTATCCCAAGGGGATAGTTGGTGACGTAAACGTGCCCCAGGTTACCTAGGCAAGTAAACGGATGAGAAGGGACACTAAATTGGGTAACCAATTTTAAGTGTCTACATTTTGCCCCTTTTTGTCAAGTAACTTGCGATAAGCAAGGTTATGAGACAAAAACAAAGGGATGGAAGAAGAGAAGAATTTGTGGTGATGTGATCCCCCTCAAACTAGGGATGGGATGGATAATAGAACAGACGATCCCGAGTTTGAAAGAGGTAGATGAAAAATGCAGGATGCCCCAGTCGGATAGCTGGAGTAGAACTGATCATTGAGGGCGCATAAAAATAAACACAAGGGCAGCAACCTAAGGAACTCACATTGGTAGGGAAAACTAGCCGGTCTCCTCGTGAGACGACGTTAGTGCCTACAGACCCATGAGTGCAAGGAGAACTGCAAAAAAAAGCCAGCATCTAAAGAGAGACACATTGGTAGGGACAACTAGACGGTCTCCTCATGAGACGACGTTAGTGCCTACAGACCCGTTTAACTCTAAGCTGCCGAAAGATACGAGTGTCCCACGCAAAGGGAACAAACCCGAAATAGACAATGACATCTAAAAGATGTGCCAAAAGGCAAGATTCAGCACACAACAATGATCAGATAGATGAGAAAGCCAAGTATCAACACTATGGCAAACAGACATGAAAAATCGGCGCGATCAAAATAATCGGCGCGACCAATAATACAAGCGTCAAACCAAACAATCGGCGCCGACCAAAAATCGGCGCCGACCAATCCAGACGCATATAAATATGCGAACGGAAAACGTAAACGATTTATTTGCAACGTGACGATTGATTCAGAGAGAGATAGATTTGAGATTTGAACACAATGGAAGCCTCTGGGAGCGGACAGAAGCGCAGGAGGACACGACCTGGGGTAAGTAGTCACTGGTGAACCCATTTGTCGTTATTTATTTTATTTTTTTTGTTTGAGTTTTCATGCGTATGGGAGGCCAGGGTCTGGTTTACGCCTGGCCTGGCAGTCGGCGCCGATTGGTTTGGATCGGCGTCGATTGGTTTGGATCGGCGTCGATTGGTAGTAATCGGCGCCGACTAGAATGAACGACGCCGATTTGACCAAATCGACGCCGATTGAAAGATATTTAGCATTTCCTTCTTGTTTTGGATGTTATGGTTTTGGAAGATGTGATTTATAGAACAGAGAGACTGATTATGCTTTTGATGTCGTGGATGCAGGCACGAGAGGCTCTTCATATGAGGGATGCCATCCCTGAGTTATTGGAGACGATCCTTCCTGACGTGACCGATGCAGACTGGCAGCATTTAGAGCTAGCCGGGCTCGGGGGTTTTAGATATTACAGACGAGTGCCACGGGATGTGGAGCTCATGCGGGCATTAGTGCGACGGTGGGACAGCCACACGTGCACATTTTGGTTTAGGACGGGTGAGATGACTATCACCCATGAGGATGTATACAGGATCCTCCGATTACCGATTACGGGGGACCCGATTGAGATCACACCCCGAGAGCAGCAGCAGAGGGCCCTGGTGCGATTGTACAGAGACAGAGCAGATGACTCGGAGATAGTATCTGGGGCAGTGAGGATAGCCTCACAGTACAGACAGGATAGCCCTCGGAGCAGGCGGATAGCCCTGATTCAGATGGCTATATCTTATTTTGCCTTGCCAGACTCAGGAGGTGGGAGATTCCCATTACTACTATTAGATCAAGCGTGTGCGACATCTTCGCAGCATGCATGTGTTTTGCCTTGCCGATGCCCTGATAGCTCAGGTATATTATGAGCTATGGATGTACACCACTGGTCGGAGGACAGGGATCGATGTCAGCTTTGTGCTTCATTGCTGGGCATACGAGCACATAGCAGTGATCAGGCCATCCGGGCTTCCTTGGATGCCAGCAGCAGTGGGGGGTGTGGATTATGGATTTCGGAGATGGCGGGCTGACATGGCCGCAGGAGATACAGGTAGATCAGCCGAGTGGTACTCTGAGCGTTTCAGGACGCTTACACCAGATCAGGTTATCTGGAGGCCATATCGGGCATTTCCGATATGGGTTGGTCAGGATGCCCACTTGGTAGCATTGAGACGGAGCCGAGTGGTCAGAGGTCGCAGACCGGATATGTGGGAGCGAGTCCCATTCATGCGGATACTGAGGCAGTTTGGCCTAGTACAGACAGTACCGGCCACATACACGCCATATAGGCGGGATAGCAGAGAGACAGATTTGCCGATTTTGATCCCGGCAGACCCATTGAGAGAGGCTCCACCCTCCACGGACAGCTGATGATGACGCGGGGGTGGATGAGGGCTACGCAAAGATGGTACGACACACAGAGTTGCCACGACACCTCCCGCCCTCTATAGATGCTGATGAGGAGGACATAGCTGCTACGCTGGACAAGCTAGAGGAGAGCATGCCCACCGATGGCTGTACACATCGTAGCTCTGGAGGAGATCAGGGCCTTGACAGAGGAGAGAGATTCCCTGATTGTGGAGAGAGACACCGCTCGCCAGGAGCGAGATACAGCGATCCAGCAGAGGGACCGCTACTTCCGGCACAGGGAGGCCCTCAGGGCCAAGTACGGAGAGACTAGTGCCACATCAGAGTCTGGGACACAGGGCACGGCTCTAGGTGGGGCACCACCAGCAGCGCAGCACCAGCAGCACCTTTACGAGCACCGGGTATGGTGAGCCTGAGCACATACCAGTCTCTCCTTGCTGAGGTGAGATATTATGAGGATGCTCTAGCGCAGCATGCCCCAGATGTGCCTCGGTACGGGGCGAGGAGGAGAGGAGCGACAGCTACAGCGAGCGGAGCCTCAGGGGGAGGGAGCACTGGGAGGGACCGAGGTGGGCCGAGACCTCCAGCAGCAGGTGCTTCGAGCTCGATAGGCGGCGGTCAGGAGGGACAGCCGGGTGCAGAGGAGGGTGGAGGGGACAGTGTCCTCCACGCTTCTGATTTCACCATATAGAGACTTGATAGATTGTGTATTTGTATAGTGATGTAGCCTCGATTGGAAGGCATTGTATAGATGGCTTGATTGGAAGCCACCCATTTTTGTACAAACACACATGTATATATAGATTGATCACGTTATTTGTCATATAAGTGTACTTATGCTTTTAATTTTGATATACATGGATAGATGGATATAGAAAAATAGATGTGATTAGAGAGATATAGACTGATGGATGATGGAAATAGATGTGATTAGATAGATTGAAATGTGGATAAAATAGATGTGATTGGATAGATATAGACGGATAGATGATAGATGGATGTGATTAGATAGATTGATTTAATTTTGATAGATAGATGTGATGTATCTTGGATGGACATAGCTTTTAAATATTTTGATGGATAGATATACAGATGTACTTGATGTATGGATTAGATATAGATAGATGTAATGTACCTTAGATGTACGTATTTTTCGATATTTTGATGGATAGATAAATAAATGTGTTGGATATATGGATGTAATTATAAGGAGAAATGAATACAGATAGGAGTTTTGATAGATAAGATGAATTTTGATAGAAGATAAATTTTGATTGAATTAACATGTGAAATGCCAATTTAACAGGATGCAAGACAAAGAAATGAGGAATACTCCTTACAAGAGCCAAAGATGAAAGCGGAAACAACCGTGACTTAGAAGAGAAGATACTCGGAGAAGAAGAAAAATGATAAGTTGGACTTCCAACCGACCATAGATAAAATCCAGAAAGGGAACCAAAAGACCAAGCATACAAGGCCCTATATAAGATTAAAATAAATCTGACACTAACTAGTCGCAAACCAGATCTAGGATAGAAACGGAAAGAAAAGTAAGTAAGTATCTTGTCGGAACTTACAAGGGACAGAATACATGTCCATAGTGGGAAAATAGGATTCTCCATATGATCGACAAAAGGTCCTAAATCTCAGCTTCATGATTTTGACAGAAAAGCAAACTGATCAATGCGGGAAGTTTGCTTGATATGGAAAGACTGATCGATGCGGGAAGTCTTTCAGTGATGCTATAAACTGACTGGAAGGCCGATTAATTACAAGAAGCCTTGAATTTTTCTTTGAGAAACAGCCGTCCTTCAAGGGAGCGGTCTGTATTGTGAATTTTAATGATAGCCATCCTTCGAGGGTATGGTCTATTTTCTTTTTGATTCACTTGATAATGTATGGATAGCTGTCCTTCGAGGGATCAGTCTATCTTTTTGGATAGCATCTTTTTTTTCTCTTTTTTTTTTTTTTTTTTGAAACTTTTTGAAAGAAGCTGAGTTTAGACCTAGATAGATCAGATGGAGGGGAAGAGAACATAGAAGAACATGCACTCATGACCCGAGTAGATCCGATGAAGATAAGTACTTGGGACAGATGAAGTGGTGATTAAGGTATTCCTACCATGAGGAGGAACATATCCAAAAGAAACGTGCAATGAGTAGAGCCGCGATACTCATATTTAAGGTAAGCGAGGCAATAGGCGGAGAACCACACAATTTCAAATCACCACGAAAGTAGATGACTGGTTATTAGGACGGATGAAAGATCTGTGTTGCGACTAGATTTGTGTAAGATAGATTTTAACAGTAGAAGGGCCGTAAATGCAAAGCATTAAGAGGTTCCGCTTCAGGGATACCATCCATGGAAGATAAACGATAAGCCCCAGACCCATATTTATGAGTAATAATGTAGGGGCCCATCCAATTGGGAGCAAACTTACCACGTTGACTCCTTTCGAGGGTAGTGACATTTTGATTTTCCTTAAGAACAAGATCACCAATTTTGAAGTCACGGTGTTGCAAGTGCTTGTTATAAGCACGTTTGACACGCTCGAGATAGACCTGATGATGCTCAAGAGCGTTAAGACGTCGCTCATCTAATAACTCAAGTTGTGCTAGACGATTTTGACGATAATCCTCATCGGAGACAAATTCTCTGAGAGAAACACGGAGAGATGGGATTTGGACTTCCAAAGGAAGGACAACCTCAGACCCATAGACGAGAGAGAAGGGAGTAGCACCAGTAGGAGTACGAATGCTAGTCCGATAAGCCCAGAGAGCAAAAGGGATATGTAGATGCCAATCCCTACCAGCTCGACTAGTTACCTTTGCGAGGATATTACGCAAAGTTTTATTGGAAGCTTCGGCTTGACCATTAGCTTGAGGGTAGTATGGAGAAGAAAAACTGAGCTTGATATTGAAAGCATTGCAGAGATTCTGCAAATCAGCGTTTTTGAAAGACTTACCATTATCTGTGATTAGCTTGTGTGGAACGCCAAAGCGACAAATGATGTGTTGATAGACAAAATCAACTATGGGTTTAGCCTTTGTTGAAGAAAGGGGGATAGCTTCTACCCACTTAGTAAAGTACTCAGTGGCGGTAATGATAGAATGATGACGTTGTGAAGAACGAGGATTGATGAGACCAATAAGATCGAGACCCCACTGCGAAAAAGGCCACAAATCCGCCGCAGGTTGCAAAGCCTGACTAGGGATGTGCGTGAGATTGGAATGTTGCTGACACTTGACGCACTTCTTAGTGTATTCACAACAATCTTGATTAAGAGAAGGCCAATAATATCCCAAACGTAAGATGCGCTTGGCTACAGCTAAACCACTAAAATGTCCACCACAAATACCGTCATGGACCTCCTGAATAGCTTTAGATGATTCATGGGTTTTGAGGCATCGAAGCAAAATACCATCAAAGCCGCGTTTGTAAAGAAGGCCACCTAGAATAGTATAGCGGTTGGCGCGTTGGACAAAAGACCTTCTACCATTGGGAGTCAGATCTGGAGGAAGGACCGAATAAGATAGATAATCAACTATCTGTTGATACCACTCATCCTGAGTATGGGTTGTGACAGCATTGATTGACGTTAGTTGCCCAAGATGAGATGGTTGATCTAATCGTTGCACAGCCACATAAAGACGCGAGTCTTCGGTAAAAGGCGGGATAAGAGAGGCTAAAGAAGCCATGGTATCCGCGAATCGATTTGCAGTACGAGGAATGGCTTGGATAGTGAACTTATCGAAAGATTGGAGTTGGGCAAGAACGATGTCACGATATTTTTGAAGGATATCATTCTTGCATTGATAGACACCCGTGACCTGATTAACGATGAGTTCAGAATCACCGAAGATGTCAATATGACGAGCGCCGAGATTAATGGCATTTTGAAGACCTAAGACAAGAGCTTCGTACTCAGCCATATTATTGGTGCACTCAAAGTTTAATTTGTGTGCAACTGGGATAGGCGTACCCCAAGGAGGAATCATCACGAAACCCGCACCTCCCCCTTGCTGGCATTTGGATCCATCAAAGAAGAGCTTTACTTTAAATGGAGATAGACCAAAATCAATTTGTTGGATATACTCATCGGGAAATTGAGCAAGGGGGTCTTGAGTGTCCGGAAGAGGAGCATCAGCTAATTGATCTGCAATAACCTGACCCTTGATAGCCTTTTGCGAGATAAACTCGAGGTCAAACTCAGTCATAAGCATAAGCCAACGAGTGATGCGATCATTGTGATAAGGTTTTGCATGGATTTTCTTGAGGGGATTGACACTTGTGACAATGTAAGTTTTGTGATTAAGGAGATAATGACGAAGCTTAGAAGTTGCGAAGAAGAGAGCACAACATAGTTTTTCAGCTTCGGAGTAACGTGTTTCATACTCATGGAGGGTGCGACTGATGTAATAGACAGCTTGTTCTTTACCACAAGTGTCCCGATGCGAAATCATGGCTCCCAGAGCATGGTCAGTCACAGAGATATAAAGATAGAAAGGCTCCCCCTCGCGTGGAGGTGTAAGCACAGGTGGAGAAAGAAGATAAGCTTTGAGATCATCAAAGGCCTTTTGGCAATGCTCATCCCATTCAAAATGAACATTCTTACGGAGAAGGTGGTGAAAAGGTTGACAACGGTCCGACAATTGGGAGATAAAACGACGCACTGATTGAAGACGTCCTTGGAGACTGCGGAGTTGCTTTAAGTTAGACGGGGGAGGCATCTCAAGGATAGCTTTTATTTTTGCGGGGTCGACTTCAATACCCCTGATGGAAATGATAAAACCTAAAAGTTTACCAGTGAGAACGCCAAACACGCACTTAGCTGGATTTAGACGAAGACAGAAGCGGATAAGCCTCTCAAAGAGAGGTGCAAGGATGAAAAGATGATCCTGACGGCGCGTGGACTTGCCGAGGAGATCGTCAACATAATCCTCCACAGTTTTGTGTAAGAGATCATGGAAGATGTATGTCATTGCTCGTTGATAGGTTGCTCCTGCGTTCTTAAGGCCAAAAGGCATGACACGATAGCAAAAGGTCCCCCAAGGGGTTATGAAGGAGGTCTTATGTTGGTCTTCTGGTGCGATGAGGATTTGATTATATCCAGAGAAACCATCCATAAGAGAAAGCATCTCATGACCCGCAGTTAAATCTACGAGTTGGTCGATATTAGGAAGAGGAAAATCATCCTTTGGGCAGGCAAGATTAAGATCCCGTAAGTCGGTACAAATTTGAATTTTCCCAGAGCCTTAGTTACTGGTACTACATTGGACACCCATTGCGGATAATCGATGGGTTGGATGAAGCCAGCCGAGAGCAAGCGTTGTAATTCTTCTTTGACAAGAAGGGCTACTCTAGGGTGCATTTTACGCAATTTTTGCTTGACTGGTTTGATGTTGGGAAGAGTAACGATATTGTGGACCACAATATCGGGATCGAGCCCTGGCATATCCTCGTATGACCAAGCAAAGGCTTGACGATGTTTGGAAAGAAAAGCGGTAAAGTCCCCTAATTCCTGTGGATTAAGGGATTGGCCGACCTTGATGATGCGAGGGTCTTCAGAAGTCCCTATATTAAGGTCGATAGTGGCTTCGTTGAGAAGGGTAGACGTGTCAGAAGGAATAGTCTTGGGAAGATATGAATCCTCTGCCCCCAGATAGGTGAGGACAGAATCATCATCCGCACAGTGGATAGTGTTGATAGTAGGAGAGTCGTCTCCAACTATTTCAGGGAAGGTTAATGGTATAGAAGCGGACCGATTGTTAGTCTCATAGACCAACGGCCCTAAGGAAATGGTATTGATCAAAAAAAAAAGTTAGGTGGGATGGAAATGTCGTCATCCACATCAAGTGATGCTTCTGATTTAGTGGGAGAAGATGGTTCCTTAGTAGGAAGAGGTTCATCAAGAATAGTGACGGTGGCCTCTGAAAGGGGTTTAAATCCTAACCCAAATTTTTGATGTGGCATGAGAGTAGGAATGGATTTGAGATCATGTATACCTTGTTCATATTTTCCAAGGCCAAAACCTTTCCACGCGCATCGATGTAGATAAGTCTTTGCAAACGTGGGATTCTGTAGGTGATCAAACCCTGTTAGGTAAGGTTTGGCTCTAGGAGGAGAATCCGGGTGATGATGAGGCGTATCAAGACCACCGTAGATGAAATTGGTCTGTTGATTGGGCAGACCGATGGTGACGATGCGACCGAGACCTGGTTGATATTCAGGTTGTTTGTCTGGTCTACCATACTCATTAGGTTTGAGATGGGCATCGAAAGAAAAGAGAGGAAGCTCTCCTAGTGAGAAACGCTGCAATGTCTCTTCCAGATTTTGTAAATCCGGTAGTTTGGTTGCAGGCATGGAAGAAGATGAGGCCCCATCTGGAGAAGATGTATTTTCTTTTAAAGGGGCAGACCTAGTGGTCATGTCGCATTGTGCGGAAGGGAAAGGATCTCCTGGATGAGTATATATTTTGCCCTCATATTGATATTTTAGGCATCGATGGAGGGTGGATGGGACACAATGCATTGCGCGAATCCAGGAGCGTCCGAGGATCATGTTATAGTGGAATTTTCCTTCGACAATATAGAAGAGTTCATGGAGCAGCTTCTTACCTACTCGGATGGGTAAGACCACAGTTCCTAGAGTGACTGCTAGCTGATCGTTAAATGATCGAAGGGCGAAGGGTGGAGGTGACACCACATTCTTTGGTAACTTAAGTTGTTCGAATGTGTGCGAGGAGATGACGTTGAGTGCAGCTCCACTATCGATCATAACACGTTTTAAGGTAGTGTTATTGATTTGGACTGTGATGAAGAGGGGAGCCTCCAAATCCTCTGAAGAAAGAGGAGGAATTTCTGAATCCTCAAAAGAAATGGTGGTCGATGGACCATTCAGTCCAACAACCAACTCAAAGGGCTGGGGCTCATCGGAATTTACTGCGATGCGACGCAGATTATCAATCAAAGCTTGGCGATGTTGTGGAGAGGATTGGATGAGGTCAAAAAGAGACATTTTGACCGGAGCCTGGGTGAGTTGTTTCATAACACTCTCCTCAACAGACACGGGAACTTGAGCCCGAGGTGCAGCACGAATAGAGACTCTAGGTCGTGGGGCTGATGAGGAAGGAGAAACGTCTTTAGGGGCTGCAGAAATGACAACCCGTGGTCGAGATGCTGAAGATGAAGATGGGTTATCATAGTGTTGGGTTCTAGTGGCGATATGGATTGTGTCAATTTGGGAAGGTGGAAGATCAAGTGGGATGGAACCACTAGAGGTCTGAGTGGATGGTTGAGGTTTGGATGGGGCTAAGATGACAGGAGGTAATTGTTCCTCCTCCAGCAAAAGGTCACTTTCTTCCAGAAGGTTCTTGATAACGGCTTGGAGAGCTTTACATCCCTCAGTATCATGACCCGGAGTACGGTGGTAAGCACAAATCAGATCAGAGTTAAACCAAGTAGGTTTCACTCCTTTAGGATTATAAGGTTTAATCGGAGGAAGGGTTATGGATGAAGATTGGATGAGTTGATGAAGGATTTCGGTATAGAATCCGGTAGACGAAGAGGAGGATAGAGATGATGAAGATGGTTCTTTTACCTTAATCGACTGCCGAGGTAAAAGAACTTGCATGTTAGGTTTAACAGTCTCTTTAGGGATCCTCTTGTTTGTTTGGACATTTGGAGGAGCAGTCTTGGGCACTTGAGATGGGAGCAAGTGAGACATGATTGACTTTGGTGGAGGAGGAGCCCCTAAAATAGATTTTGAAGATGAGGGATATGCGACAAATTTTGCGGTCTTTGGAGACAAAGGGGGTTGCTTAGTCGGATTTACGGATGATTTAGATAATGTTGATTTAGATGAGGAAGAAGTCCTCAAGGTAGGTGTAATAGGAGGAATATAGGGTGCTTTGGTTTTTGGTAATGAAGATGATGATCCTGATAGAAGAGGTGGCATCTTTTTGGTAGGTAAGTCTATTTTTAGGGGTATTGATGAAGAATGTGTTGTGGAAGAAGATGATGGCTTTGATGGATGTGTAGAAGAAGACGCCTTCTCCGCGGGAAAATCCAATCGTTTATGAGGCGTGGAGAGAGATTTTTGTGGAAGAGCACCAAGGGTCTTGATGGTTCGAAATATGGGTTTTCCTTTTTCAGGGATGGTAACGACTTCAACGGCATAAGGTGATTGTAACCTTTTTGGGGGAAGTAAGTGGGGAGGTACTGATGGTATAATGTTAGATTTTAGTTGTCTCGGTTTAGGTTCAGGAACCGAGCGTATAGATGTTGGTGCTACTTCTTTTGATTTTTCCTGAATAGGTGAAGTAACATTGGTGATGGAAGAAGGGGGTGATGACGAAGCAGTTCCTAGCGAAGGGACTACTTCTGATGCAGTAATCATGGGTGAAACTACTGTAGGAAAAGAGATAGGAAGGGTCAAGATTGAAGATGCTTCCGTTGAAGTTGGCACAATGATAGGTACGTTCACCAAGGGTATAGTTGCAGCGGGAATGGGAGCAACAGAAGTGGATGTGTCCGTAGTGGAAACTCGGAGGGATGTGATTGCTTCGAGCATTGAAAGAATGTCTGATGATGAGACAGATGAGGATGATGACCTGTCTCGGGTATAGATGGAAGGTCAGACAAAGGAGCGGAGAGAGATAACTCCGTGCTTGATAATGTAGGGATATTCAAAGATGGACTATCTGAAGATATTGGAACTCCCGTGATTGATGAAGAGGAAGGAGGATCTGATTCGATTGATGTGTTTGCAGATGGATTGGTTTCAGAAGAAGAGTCCTCGGTAGAGATGAAATTAATAGTGTGGGTGTTTGGTTTTTGAGATTCCGAAGAATTATGATTTGGGGCATGATTGGGGAAAGGTTGTTTAAAAACGTCCAGTGCTTGATTTGGGGGAGCATTTGGGTTATCCAGAATGAGCTCGCCTTTATCAATGATTTGACGGATGGAACCCGTGATTGGTGGACTCCTATGTTTGTTGATTGAATAGGGATGATTGAGGAACATGGGTGTTGGTTAGATTGGACATGTTGGGGAACAAGACCGAAAGGGGCCTTCTACTACCGGGTTAGGTACAAGGGTGCCAATACTAGGGATGGGCGAAGGTCACGATTCTTTGGAATATTGGAAGAAAGATTCACTGGAGGACGAGGAGTAGGAACCAACTGACTATTCGGAGGGGGTTGGCTCATGAAGAGGTATTGACCTTGGGACACGATGGAGGGCATAGACGAATTGACGGCAATGTGCGGGTGTGCAGACGCATTCATTATAGCAGGGCGAAGACCTCTCAGAAATGGGTTGTGGAATATTCGAGGTAACTGCAGTGTTAGGGATAGGTAAGACTAATTGAGAACTAGTCGACATGGTAGGTGGAAGAGAAAAGGGGGCATAGGGGCCTCGCACTTCTTCGTGGCTCGAGGCAAGAGAGATGGTACAAACTGCTCTAAAAGGCCTGGGATGATCCACGAGGATAATCGTACACTTGTCGGATTGGTGGGTCTTGGTCAGATATTTGGATCGACTTGTGTACTAGGTAGTCCATGAGGGCTACCGGATTGCGATCAAGGAGAGCCTGAAATTCAGGATCCCCGCGAGGAATAGACTCCGAGTCAGAAGATATTTCTGATGGACTAGGAGAAGCTGGGACGCGATGGAGGCGCTTTGGTTTGATAGAAGGGATTATACGACCATGACGGGAACCAACTAACAGCGGTCCCGAGGAAGATTGGAGGGTGCCGAAACATCCACGCGGTGGTGATTTCGGAGGAAGAAGGAACTGTTGGGCCATTTTCCTAGATTGCGACCGGGTGATAACGTCGTCATAAGCAAGCAAGAAAGAAGATTGTCCTAGCTAATGCACAAACAATTCAAGCAGCGCAAGTGATTATCTCCTTTAAATTTTGATGCTTTTAAGAAAAGAAAAATGTTAGGGAAGGCTTTTTAGAACAGGAACTACTCAGATAGCCAAACTAAGGATGGTTTGGGTAATGTTTGGTGAGGAGTCGAAGGCACTTGAAGAAAAGACCAGACGTGGCTTGATATAGGGGCCTACCCCCGCACTTCACACACCGCTGCGATAAGGGAGTCGGGTGCTTTGCCAATATATACCAAAATCTTCCGTGAATTTATAGCGCGGCCCGAGTACCGCGTAGGCTCTTCCTCTTGGATATCACTTCCAAGTAGGCGAGGCCAGGGAAGGAGTTTTGTTTAGATGCTTTATACCTAGTGATTTTGGCTTTGTGTGCAAGGGTGAAAAATAAAAATCAAATAGTGTCACTACCGATTTTGATCAATTTTTCCAGCCTATTTAAAACTAGGTGAAAAGCATGTAGCAATGACAAAGGAAAATGTTCTTTTTAAGCACTTAAAAATGAAGTGTTTGATTTCGATGAAAACAAGCCAAACAGATTCTTTCCCCAAATGCGATTAGGTTCTTTTTAAGCACCAAAAACTGAAGTGTTTGGATGTGATAGACAACCAACAAAGAAATCCTAAAAAGGAGAAAACACCGAAAAAGAGGAATACCTATAGGTTTAGCTCTCCAAGGTGTGTGGACTTCAAAAAGCGCGTTGTTGAGCTCTTCCCCTCGAACAATCCCACGATCAAGCAAAGTGCTCCGCAAGAAAAGATCAAGCAAACAACAAACAAGATCCGGAAAGATACATCCAGATAATGGCGAAACGAAAAATTTCTATTTTAAGGAAATAGAAAAATTTCAAGATAATGAATTCGCCTAAAAGCAAGATTGAAATGATGAACAGAAATGCTCAAATAGGACTGATAGAAATCAGTGAAGAAAAGGAACAAAGTTCAAAACTAGAAAAGAAATGAACTTACCAATAAGGGACTTTGGTTGGGTCCCACCGGGCGTGCCAGAATGTAGATCAAGAATTTTGCGCTTGTTACCTGTCCAAGTTAATGTACCAAACTAAACACAAAAACCCTGAAAAACTCCAATGAAATCGATACCTGATGAAGATGTAGACGGATGAGGAAGCTGATGTAGACAAGACGGGCGCACACGAGCAATTTACACAATAGCTCCGAGTAACCTGCAAAACATCGATGCTTGACAGAAAAAGATGGCGTTAGAAGATATTTGGGTGGACTGCCCGAGAAGCGGGTCCGGGAAGCGATGAGCTTCCTTGGCGGATGTCAGTCCACGTTTTCAATAAAGAAAAGAAGCATACATGATAAAAGATGTAAATAAAGACTAGATTCTCTCGATTACTGTAATAAAACAAAACCAAGCAAATGTAGCAGAAAGTAAAACGAGGAACTGCGAAATAATGCTGGATTTGTGTTACCTGTGACCTTTTACCTGTCTGCAGTGAAATCGGCGTCGACTGGGTATAATCGGCGGCGACTGATGTGATCGGCGTCGACTGGGACTGATCGGCGTCGACTGGATAAGATCGTCAATCAAGGCGATCTAACCAATCGGGGAGGTGTGCGATGAGATTCGGGGATTGGAAGGTGAATGTAGTCTGCAAGATGTGCCGAAGATGGAGAGACGCTGGAACAGAGTCACCAGATGATAGATGGTGGTGTATGATGTTGATATGATACGGGCAGAGTAACGGTGCTCCTCTCAGGGATTGATTAGGACAGGATCTGCCCTAACTGAGACAATTGATGCTAAAAAGATCTCTCTTTCTTGCAACCTGAATCTTTCTCGCTCTCTGTTCGTGCGTAAGTGCTTTCTTTCGCTCGTTCGTCTCTTTTTCGGTCCTTCGAACTGAGCTATGGATTTGCTTTTATAATCGGCGCCGCTCCTAGAAAATCGGCGCCGACCATATGGGTCGGGCCGATCGTGGAGAAGACTCCCGAGATGGCTAAAAATGATCGATTCGAGAAAGACAAGACCTATCCCGACCACGGGAAATATCCCGCTTAGGGAAGATTAAAAATGGATGTGATGCATAGATAGAATAAATTTGGGGTAGATAAGTGATTAAGATGCATGGGAAGAAGCGTAATTAAATATTTAATATTTAATTACTCATGGGTAAGATGTGATGTGATGAATTAAATTTAGAGTAAGTGATTAAATCACAAATTGGAAAACTATCCCAAGGGGATAGTTGGTGACGTAAACGTGCCCCAAGGTTACCTAGGCAAGTAAACAGATGAGAAGGGACACTAAATTGGGTAACCAATTTTAAGTGTCTACACTCGCGTTAGTATGGTCGAGGTACAGGAAACTCAATAAAAACTTGGCTGGGTGATAGATCTGAGGCTAGATGAAAAGGAAGGGAAAAGGAAAGGTGTATGTGGATCCTAGATATGCACGGGAATGATTAAGATCGGGTGTGGGCAAAAGACAAGGGTATGGATAAAAATATGGTCAAGTTTGCATGGAGGTAGATGATGGGGGAATGGAAATGAGAGAAAAAGCTAATAACAGATGTAAAAGGATCTACCAAATGATGAATAGATGAGTGCTGGTTAACAAAACTTACTGTTTGTACAAGTTTGATGCCTGGTTGGTAATGGTGGGTGATCAAATGGAATGAACTTGGTGTAGTGCTAGTGCTTCCCTAGATGCTCCTGTGAAGGAAAATGGTGTGTGATTTCTTCTTGTGTTGGCTATGGATGTTCTGATGTGTATACTAATGTTGGTTTTGCTTGCATCTGCTCTCGGTTTCGTCACTTGTTCTCAAAAGATGTGATTATCTCTTAGAAATGTGCCAACCCTAAAATAAGGTTGTAGCACCCTTAATCAGCTGTTGTTATTTTACTCCTTTGTATTCAAGTGTTGTTATGTGATTTTCATGAGGATATTCCTTATCATTGAAGCGGAATATGTCCTGGATTCATTTTCTTTCATTTCTCTAAAATAAGGTTACCCTTAATCGTTGTTATTTTATTATTCAAGTGTTGTTATGTGATTTTCCTTGGATGAGTACAATCTGATTCATTTTCTTTTCGTGGAGAGTACAATCTGATTTTAGGAAAAGTAAGCTTATCTATCTCTATGACTCATCCTTGGATCAATTACAGTGATCAAGGAATGTTTTAAATATATTCAGGATGAATAACCATGAATTGGCATTCTATGAATTATTAGTTCTAGACTGAACTTAGAATATATATGTTCTTTAATTCTCCTTCATATGAAAATATTTCCATTTTTGTGGAAAGTTTTGTTGATTCTGGAAATTGACCCTGGCGGTCATTATAGTCACAATTTGGTTTTCAACCATTTATGGCATTGGAGAGAACCTGGACCTTAAGCCAGGTAAGATATGTGAGTTTTCCTATCTAAGCTTTTATACTTAATGTGAATTTAGAATCCATCCTGAAACGTCTTAGTATGATTGATTTGTCAAAATGTGATTTCAATCTAACCTAAGCTTGATTCGAACAAAATATGGAAAGGGATTACCAGACATTAATCTAAACTAGAACCTATTACTACAAGGTTATGATCAATCTAACCTAGTTCCTAAACTATGTATTTTTGGATATTACCTAAGGGTTTATCTAACCTATTGCTAAGGTAAGTGACTAGTGTTATATCCTAAGGTGTTAAATTTAAATTACCTAAGATCTAACCTAAGTCATTAACCTATCCTAAACTAATTGCTATGAATGGGAACCTAAGGGTCGCAAGTGTTGGGCAGCGGTTTCTATGGAATTTAAGATGGTGATAAGGTTGTAAGGACATTGGGTACTGCCAACTTTGGCGGAGGTTAATTTGGCTAGCAGAGGCCTAGGTGGCAGTACCTCTAGAAATGGAAACACTTGTTTATTTTGATTTAGAACTTGCAGATTTGGCGGGTGGTGGCAAGGAAGATTGGGTGGGAGATATGGAATTAATGCAATTAATGTGCATGGTTTCATGAGCCTGGATCACTTTGGGAGGCATGCAAGTGGATTTTTTTTTGGTTGTTTCATTTTTCATGCACTCCATTTTTCTCTCTGCATGCACACTGGTCTTTCAAACCAACAGTTTATACTTCATTGCATGGCTATTTTGAGGGTTTCAAATCTATTTCTGTTTTCATGGAGAATATATGAGGCATGGTGGAAGTAGTATTTTGTTGTTTGACCTTTCGTGGAGAAGAAGAGAAAGAGCGGGCTCAGCCAGAGGTCTTCTTTGATTTTACAGCGACACTATCAGGCATGATAGGCCCTAACTGCTAAAATCTTTGCTTTCCTCTAAGTGTTTTATTAAAAGAACTCTATTCTGATGAGCCTGTGTATTTATGCTTGTCTGTAAAAAAAAATGATTTTATGGGTTTTGTGTAAACTTGTGTTTCTGGGTTGAATCGGGAGTTTGCTTGATTCTTTTGGAACTTGTTTGCATTACTTTTCTTTCGCAGTGGATTTGTGAACATATGAGCAATACTGGTAACTTTATAGGGCTCTCAGTGGTTGAAATTGTTTATTGATTTCAACTTCTTTAGAAGTATTTATTGTTGCAATAGATCCACCTGTATTCGTTAAGTTTGGAGTTGCGAACTGTTGTGATTTTTAACCTCTGGAAACACTTAAACTGGGTTGAATCTCATTAGTTAAAAACTTGTTTTGGTGGACGGAACAATGTTGTTTTTATGTTTACTTGCTTATGATATTCACATTTTATCTCGTGGTTATTTGGTCTATGAATAACTTCATGGATGGTTTGTTTGGTATCACCCTGTGAAACTTTGACTGTTATAAAGTTGTGTATTTTGGAAACATTGTATATGGCTTAGTCTGCACTTCTCTTGTGAAAGGGGATTGACTTTTTTAAGTTCATGGCACTATGGATAAGTCAGTATATGGTTAGTTTCTTTATTCTTGCGTGAAACCTTGAATGTTAGTAACACTGGCATGCACAGGAGGAATAGTATATGGATGAGTTTGTGTTCTACCTGTGAAATCTTGGTTGTTTTTGGAAAAGTATTAAAAGAAAATTGTGTCTATTATTTTGGGAAAACAAGACTGTAACTTGTAGTCTTTTTTTGACATGGCTTGTGAAATCTAGTTCTTATGACCATGTTAACGGTGGTGGAAACTCTTTTCAAACCCGACTTAAAAGTCGACAAGTTTTAACGATGTCCAGTTTAATACATTTTTTTGAAGTTAGAAATAGGGTTGAAATGTTTTGGATGCAAATGGAAGACCTATTTTATTCTAGACTGTTAATGTGTAATTCATTACAATGGTTTGAATATTACGGCTTTTGGGTATTTTTGAAATTATGATTCGAATACGGTAAATCAATATTTGTATATTCAATTTGGCTTTAGTGTTTCATATTAAAATAGCAACCAAATGATGTATCGGTTCAACTAATTCAGTCTCTGATTACTTTGTAATTAAGGGAAATGTGAAGTTACCCTAACTTGATTTTAAACTCGAATGGTTTGAGTATTTGAGGAAATGTAGTCTATTTCATTTGGATCGGGATTATATTCTGAGTCTTGATCGGTTCGTAATGATTTATGTTAAATATTGATCTTGACTTTTATTGGATGCACAATTTGTAGATCCTATAGGGATGTAATGGTAAACCAATGAGATGGCTCTACCTTGCCTGAACTATTGGGTGAACTTAAGTGCTAGAACTACTCAGCTTCTCATTCCTTGTTGGTCTAATGAATGTTTATTATGTCTTGGAAGCTTGATTTTGTTCTAAACTTGATTGCAATAGTGTTTTGATCATCACAGTTTCTCTCAGAGATAAAAGGGAAAGAAGTAAAAGGGTTTAAAAAGGAAGTCTGTTATTTTAATACTCTTTTCCTTGAATGGTTATTGTGCTCATTCCTTAGAACTTTGTAATGAACTCAAACTGTATGGTTATGAGAAGGCAGAACTGTCTTAATAATTGAAAGAAATAATTGGGATGGGGGATCCTAATCTGGTAAGACTCCTTTCGTCGTATAGCTGGGATAAGGTCTTTGTTTTTAAACCTCCTGATTGTTATTCTTATTGTAAAAAGGAAATCAAGTGTTTATTTGTCTTGTATACTTTTCATTGATTGAAAATTAAGAAGACTAAGGTAGAAGATAGGTTGGTAGAAGAAATTGAAGGTGGCAGTTAATCCATCACTTCTGTTTGAATTTCTTTTGTATGATCCTGTTTTGGATGAATACCTTAAATGGTTTAGTTTTTAAATAGAAGATATTTTAAGAATCTGTTTAAATCATGATATAAATTGTTTCAACTTTTCGGATGGATATGTACTTGGTAAATGGAATGTTTCTTCCTTCCTTACATAAAAGTGAGATGAATCATCCGAAAAAGATTATGTTGAAATTACTTCTGTAACTTAGGTTATGATATGAGTGGTATTATAATTGTTAGGAAGAAAAATCAGTGTTATATTATGTTATTGATCGTGAATGTAATTGCTGGAATCAATTATACTTTAAAATTTTAGGGCAAGTAATATAGAATATATCCTGTCCACTTTGTTTAAACAAGTGTACTATGACTCTTCTTATATTGATATTACTTAAAGCTTAGAGAGTATGAAGTAATTGTTGTCATTATAACAGGGTTGTTTTATTGAAACAATTAGTGGAATGCACTTGTTTTAAGGATTAGTGCTTATCATGCTCAGTTCATTGAACTGACCCGTGCTAGCAATTTTTGCAGATGGACTTCGTAAGTGGTAAAAGAAGGAAAAAACTTAAATGATGCATTGACTGCTCTAAGTTGATTCTAGTGAAGAATTCTGATTTGATTTCTGAATTGTATTGTAAAAAGAAAAGTTTGTCTCTTTTGAATGAAGGTTGATGTCTTAAAGCATGCCTAAAAAGCATAAGTTGTAATTGTATAAGTTTGGAAATGAATTGAAGAGTGAGAATTTACTTATATAGATTGTGTAAATTATCTTGTTGAGGATAATCTTCTTGTTATCTATATGATTGGATGTGTATTCTTAAAGAGTGATTTAAAAAGGGAACTTAGATAAATTCCCTAAGAAAATTGAAATTAAATAGGTGGCTGAATACAACATTCTTATCTAAGTTTTTCATTATATCTTGTGATGTGAAATAAAACTATAATAAAGATTATTGTAACTTTAAATGACATGGTAGGGTGTGGCAAGCCCTAAAAATGCAACTATGAAGAGGAAGACCCTTCCTCTCTAGTAAGGCACTAAATAAAAAAGGAAGATATGATTGTGAATCATTAAGACTTAATTACAATAAGTCTGATATGTTTCAGCCTAATGGGTTGTTACACTTCCTTAAATGGTTAAGTTATTTAATTTAAGGGAATATAAGTTGTTGCTATCCTGCTCTTGGGTAATGAGATGATAGGTCAAAACTATCAATTCAGGAAGAAATCCTAAGTTAATTAAGTTCTTGAATTAAATGAATCTCAACTTTAAAAAGGGAACTTAAAGGAATGTTGGACTCAAGGTTTGGTGGGCTGCCGATATAGGTAGTCTTTAAACCCAAATTTAACTTAACGTAAGTAAACTCTTGGAGGTATGTACATCTTTACAAGGTTGTGCCGTAGGATGTTGACACACGTCAACTACAAGGTTGTACCTTCGAGAAGATTAGGATCTTCTCGAGGATACAACAGTGCAGATGACATGTGGCAACACCCTTCCGCATTGATCGTTGAGATCTACACACTTTTGAACTTGTTCAAGATTCCTCTCTAGGACTGGTTAGTACCATAATCAGGATATGAAGTAGCCCTTTAGGACTCAGGGTACCTTGGCACACGGGGTTAACCTAGGTTGACCCAGTATGCCAATTTACCCTAAGTTTTCAAGAGCCTCGTCATATCATGACCTATGTTGTTAACCTGAGCTAGAGTTAAACCTTGGGCAAGGGGACTGACAGAAGTCAGTGTAAGACATTCGAGATAACAATGGAGTGGGGTGAAGGACATATTCAGATTGATGAGTATGTCATCAAGGAATAAGTAATACGAACAAGTATGTTATAAATCTTTGGCCAAAGTATCGCAAGTTGTTGATTGCGTTGTCCTATGTCACCAGTCTAAGGTTCATGATGCCGATGAATATTGGTAACAATTATTTAGTTAGGTTCCTTTAGACAGTCACTCGAACCCCAGTATAGGGTGAGAGAACCAAGAATATGAAGTATTCAGTAGAATACTCCAAACTCAATGTTACACATGAATGGATCGGTAGTTAACCGAGTCATGGAATGAATAGATCGGTTGTACACCAAGTCATTATAGCTGCATATGGTTATCTATTATAAGAATGATTGTTATGAAATGTGTGTTCTAAATTAAGTATTTAGAATAGAGAACATTACTCATGCAAAAAAAAAAATTCCTTGTTTCTAAAGTCTTAAAATGGGAATGTTACATCTTGGTATCAGAGCTGAAGGTTGTAGCTCTTGGACCTATTGTGTCCATAATCTGATAAAAACTTGGATTTTCTTGTAACAGAAAATGGTTAGAACAAGGGGAAACGTTGTGAATAATGCTCCACCTGATGGAGTAGCAATAGCCCAAAAACTTGATGAGATCCTTGCTGCCCTCTTAGACACAAGAGATCGTTTGGTTGTACTTGAACAACAAGTGATGGGAAATGAGGAGGAAGAAGAAGTTGGTAATAACAATCAACCACCTCCTGAGGACAACCCTAATTTGGGTGTTGATAATAACAATGGTAATGTACCTGTCCAACCAGAAAATAAAAAGGCAAGGTTGGTAGTAGAACTCACTAATGATATAAAAAGGATAAGTCCACCCAAATTTGATGGCACCACATTAGGAGATGGAGCTGAGAATTTTCTCAACGAAATGGAGAAGTAATTTTCAATAAGAAACTTCTCAGAGGAAAAAAAATCTATTTGGGGAGCATATCAGCTTTCCCATGAGGCATCTTCATGGTGGGACAGCCATAAGGTTGAGTTAAATATTGATGAAACTAACATCACTTGGGATCAATTTAAAGGTTATTTTAGGCAACGTTGGCTACCACAACTTTATTATGATCAAAAAATGACATAATTTCAGAACTTACCACAAGGAAAGCTAAGCTATTAGCGAGTATTGGGAGCGGTTTACAAAACTCCTCAAATATGTACCTTAGTATCAAACTGATGAGAAGTTCAGGATATGAAAATTCATCATGGGATTGAATCCCATTATTGGGGGAGAGGTTGATGTTCACAGCCCAACCACTATGGAAGGGGTTGTTGAGAAAGCCATAAGGTAGGAACAGAAATTAAAAGCTATTTCTACTCATAAAGAGGAAGTGCAGAAGAAAATTCCAAACTCTTCTTCAGCTTCTCTTGCACCTAAGAAGGGACCATGGAAAAATTTTGGTAACAAAAATAAGTTTTCAGCTGATAATAATAAGAAAACAACAATGAACAAGCCTGCTGGAAATGCAAGGAATAATTTTTCCAAGAATAATAATAACAGGCAGAAGTCCTATGGAGGCCAACATGACAATTTTAAGGCTGGAAATAATTCTGAGCCTAAAAAGGGACCTGTAGGAGGCTATTATAATTGTGGCAAAGACCATTACGCAAATCAATGTCCTTTGAAGAAGGATGATTGTAATCAGTAGCACAAGATACATGTTGTAGTAGCTGACAAGCAAGTTGAAAAGTAAGCTACACCCATTGAAGTTCCTGGTAAGTTATTTGGCATACCTATAACTGTTCTTTTTGATACGGGAGCTACTGAATGTTTCATTTCTAGTAAACTTGCTTCGAAACTTAAAAGAAAAGCTGGAAAAATGGATAAATCATGGACTATACATTATGGTAATAATTCTGTCCATACAGTTAGTATGTGTCTTTTTGGGGCAATCCTTGACTTACCTAGCTTTTCCACTGAAGTTGATCTCTATGTTGCACCTTTGGGATCTTATGATATAGTCATAGGTGTTAATTGGTTAGTTGTGCATAAAGCAAAAGTGGATTGTTTTGAAAAACATATTAGTTGTTTGGATGATCTGCGAAAACTACTAGGGATTCAAGGTGTAAAACGAGAAATTTCAGTTAGGAAATTGTCGGCTATGCAACTTAAAAAGGCCAAAAATAAAGGTTGTACCTTGTATGCAGTAAAAATATCAGAATCTATAGAAGAAAACAGTGATTTCATGGAATGTTACCCGCTGTTGTAGAATTTCAGTGACGTATTTCGGAAGAATTATCGGGTTTGCCACCCAAAAGGGAGTTTGACTTCACCATTGAAATCAAACCAGGTACGAAACCTATTTCTAAAGCACCTTATCGAATGACTACCATAGAATTAGTTGAGCTTAAGGCTCAGTTGCAAGAACTTTTGTCTAAAGGTTTGATTAGACCAAGTGTTTCACCTTGGGGAGCACCAGTGATATTTGTGAAAAAGAAAGATGGAACACTTAGATTGTGTATTGATTATAGGATGTTAAACAAAGCAACAATCAAAAATAGATACCCACTTCCTAGGATTGATGATCTATTTGATCAGATGTGAGGAGCAATGGTATATTCCAAGATAGATCTTCGATCTGGATATCATCAATTAAGAATTAAGGATGAAGATATTCATAAAACAACTTTCAGGACAAGGTATGGACATTATGAATTCACGGTTTTACCCTTTGGATTAACTAATGCACCCGCAGCTTTTATGAATTTAATGAACAATATCTTTCAAGAATACCTAGACAAGTTTGTGCTTGTATTCTTGGATGACATTCTCATATATTCTAAAAGTGTTGAGGAGCATAAAGAGCACTTGAAAATAGTTTTGGGAATTCTGAGAAAGAGACGGTTATATGGTAAGTTATCCAAATGTTCTTTCTTTGATACCGAAGTTCATTATTTGGGTCATGTTATAAGTAAGAATGGGATTGTTGTAGATCCTTCTAAAATAGTAGCTATAACCGAATGGCCTGCACCAAAGAATGTACATGAAGTAAGAAGCTTCATGGGCCTTGCTGGTTATTATAGAAAATTTGTTAAGGATTTTTCTAAGGTGGTTGCACCAATAACTTCATTGTAGAAAAAGGATAAGAAATTTGTTTGGAATGATAAATGTGAATCTGCTTTTAAAAATTTGAAAATTCAGTTGACTTCAACACCTATTTTAGCTATACCTGATCCTAATGGAGACTTTACTATTGTAACGGATGCATCAAGGAAGGCCTTGGAGGTATTTTGTTACAAAATAATCATGTCATAGAATATGAAAGTAGACAACTTAAGTTACATGAGTTGAATTATGCTCCACATGATTTAGAGCTTGCTACCATAGTTCATGCACTTCAAGTTTGGAGGCATTATTTACTTGGTAAACCATTTGAGTTGAAAATTGATCATCTTGGGCTGAAGTACATTTTCACTTAGCCAAATCTAAATGCAAGATAGCGAAGGTGGTTAGAGTTTTTGTCTCAATATGATTTTGATATAAGTTACATCAAAGGAAAAGAGAATAGAGTAGCTAATGCTCTAAGTCATAGGAAGCACATTTCTACTCTTATAACATTAAGAACTCAGTTTAACGATGAAGTAACAGGTGCAATGGAATCTGATTCATACTTTCAGCAAGTAAAAATAGCACTTGCTACAGATCTAAAATATGAAAGGTATAAAGGTTTTCATTTCGATAATGAAGGAATCTTACGTTATGAAAATAGAGTATACATACCTTTGCTTAATGATTTGAGAAAGAAATTGTTAGCTGAATTTCACAATTCACCCTTTTCTAGACACCTAGGTATTACTAAAATGCTTGCTAATATAAAACAACAATATTTCTGGAAGGGAATGAAAAAGATGTTAATTTTGTGACTCATTGTCTTGAATGTCAGCGTGTGAAAGCAGAACATATGCACCTAGCTAGTTTATTATATCCCCATAGCATACCGCAGTACAAATGGCAAGTAATAAGCATGGATTTCATGCAAGGGCTGCCTATGTCAAGAAATAAACATGATGTTATTTTAGTAGTTGTTGATAAACTAACGAAAGTAGCTCATTTTATTGCTAGAAATTTAAAGGATGATTCTCCTGTTTTAGCTAAAATATTTGTACACGAAATTTTCAGATTACATGGAGTACCTGAATTAATTATATCTGATAGAGACCCTAGAATGACGTCAAGATTTTGGCAAACACTTAATGTAGCTCTTGGAACTAAACTAAACTTCAGTTCTGCGTATCATCTGGAAATGGATGGACAAACTGAAAGAGTAAATCAAGTTTTGGAAGATATGTTACGGATGTATTGTATGGATCAGCAGTATAAGTGGGAGGAGTATCTTCCATTAGTTGAATTTGCATACAATAATACATACCATGCTTCTCTTAAGATGGCACCGTTTGAGGCACTTTATGGAAGAAAATGCAGAACCCCTGTTAGTTGGGACAACATTGAGGACAAAGAAGTAATTGGACCTGAAATCCTTACGGAAATGGAACAACAAGTTAAAATGATTCGTGAACGCTTGAAAGAAGTAGCAGATAGGCAAAAGAGTTACGCTGATTTAAAGCGGGTTGACTGGAAATTTGAACTTGGTGAGAAGGTTTTTCTTCATGTTAAGCCAAGAAAGAGTTCTATAACTTTTGGCAAGGCTGCCAAGTTATCACCTCGTTATGTGGGACCTTTTGAAATTGTTGAAGTAATCAACCCCGTAGCTTATCGATTAGCATTACCCCTACTTTGTCACGAATGCATGATGTTTTCCATATTTCTTTGCTTAAGAAATACATTTCAGATTTGTCACATGTGTTAAATTGGAATTCCTTGCAGGTCCAAGACCCAGGAATAATCATGGTTAAACCCACTGAGAGTCTTTGGAAACTCGCTAGTTGCATTTGAGAAATCGTGAAATAAGACAATGTAAGGTCCAGTGGGACCAGTTTAACGAAGAAAGTGTAACTTGGGAAAATCTGGAAGATATGAAAACTGCTTTTCCTTTTCTTTTTGAATGAACTGAATCTATTGACTGATAAAAAAATCTATGATTTTATCTTTACATGACATTAAGAAAGCCAGTTTTGGGCAAACATTTATTCAATTTGAGTAGACAGTTATATAATACTAATTTCTGGAACTATAAAATTTGAAATATATGGTTTTGAATAAGTAAGTGAATGAATTGACAGTCCTTAATATAATTAAAGGGATGTAATCATCGGGATGATGATTCTTTTAGGAGGGAAGCATGTAACACCCTTAACTGTTGTTATTTTCCTCCTTTGTATTCAAGTGTTGTTATGTGATTTTCCTTATGAGGATATGTCCTTTTGATTATGGGAAATCATGCTTGATATGGTTATGTCTTTTCTGCTCTTGAGATCTTTGATTGAACTGGAATATGCCTGGATTCATTTTCTTTCATTTCTCGTGGATGAGTGCAATCTGATTTCAGGAGGATTGTAAGCTTATCTATCTCTATGACTCATCCTTGGATCAATTACAGTGATCCAAGGAATGTTTTAATAAATATCTAATGCACATAACACAGATCTAACTTAAGAAATATCTAATGCACATAACACATCCATTGAGCACAAAGTCTTAATTTCTATATTAATATTTTATGTTACAAAAGTACAAAGCCTTTTTCCTTCTTACTTCTATTTTTCATCTAAAAATTTTTCATCCCTTGAATACAACAAGTATCCAAGTATATATAGAAGGAGAAGGAGAAAGAAGGAAAAAAGGAACCAACAACTATTTACAAAAATATTTACAAAATATCTAAAATTCAATTGTTGACTTTGGGAAATTTGGTGGATGACAACATCCCATGGTGCAACATGGATGATGTCATCATTTGTGCCAACATACTTTTAAATAATTTACAAAAATGGGAACAATCCCAAGAGGAAGGAGCCTATTCATCATCGTCCCGGCTGGAAAGGAGTATCTTGCTTCTGCTCAGGAGAGGAGATGTGAAATTGAGCGCGATACTCCATGAACTTGCTAATCATCGGTTGAAGTTGATCCTGAGCGGGACCTTTGGTGTGATCGCCGATGACCTTGCAAGTCTCCCGTTCATCTCTGAGTCTCTCTGGGAGCTTGAAGTATTCATTACCTGCCTCCATCAGGTATCCAACAAAATTGTGGTAGGCCAGAAGATTGTTGATAAAATCTACGTCAAAAGTGACTTCGGCCCTAAACCTTACGATGTGATCTCCTTAAAGATCTGAATAGTGTCATCTACCTTCCTCAAGGCGTATGATGGGGTGAGCAAGCCCAGAGACATCCTTAGGAAAATCTTATCCATTTGATGCATCGCATCCAAGGCTTCCTCCTTGATTTTATCAATTTTCTCTAAGACAAATTCCATCTGGTCAACCCGATAATCCAAAGCAGCAAGGACTTTGTTGGGTGCTCTTGGGTGATCAAATATGCCAAATTTTATTAAGTAATTGACCGAGCAGATGAGAATCTTCTGGAATGTCTCATGTTGTAACCTAGCATGGTCAAACTCTTTGGAGATAGGTCCGCAATTGCTCGGAGTTCCTTGTTAGCCTGATCAATATTCTGATACAGCTCTATGAACTTTACAATTACTTCCTCACTATCCTTGAGGATCTAGTCTCTCAAACAGATACTGCCATACCTTGCTCACCAATCTTGGTGTACTCATTTATCTTTTCCTAACTAAGGGCTTCAGGAGTTTCGGTGGCAGTTGCGGGAGGTGCATTACCCATTTTTTGTAGGGCTTGAAGAAGATGTATGTTCTATTCCTTCAGTATCCTATTCTCTTCCTTCACTTCTTGAAGCTTTTTACAAAGGGCATCCACTGCAGATAAGGCCTCTCCTTGCAGGATTTCTGAGGATGCTCCCATTGTGACCTGTGTCACTGTATAATTTGTAGGAGACAGATCATTTTTCTCCTTTGTGGCATCAGGGTATGCGATCTCCATAACCCTTTCACCTGAAGCACTCTGAGAGAAGCGGGTTATTGGCTTTTTCTTCTTAGCTCCTTTTGTTGGGATGACGGAGAAGTCCATAGGTGCAATAGGGACTTTCCTCTTATCTTGGCTCAGTGCTTGGAGATCCATTCGGACGTAAGGGAGTGGGACCGAGAGGGAGAAGAGGGAACGAGGGTGGAAGAAGGAGCAGCCATAGTGAACTCGGGAAATGTGTCGAGACACTCGGTGGTGGAATTGTTAAAGAAGCCAATCCTCCAATGCTCACTGGGGGTAGGATTCTTGTTGTAGAGGAAAGCGTGGGGGTGGAAGGGATCGAGAGATGAGAGAAGAAATGCTAGGGGATAGATCCGCGAGGGAAGAGAAGATGGAGGAAGAGGAAGAGGGAGCAGAGAAGATGGGGGAGAAGAGACAAACAGAGGAGTGGTTGTTTGAGTGACGTGAGGAGGGAAGGTGGAGTGGAATATGGGATGGTGGGAACTTCACTGGTTACAGCAGTGGCAACACCCTGAGTGGATGTGCCCATTGGAACACTTACTGCCTCTTCTTTTTCAGGGGATACTAGGCTTACTACCTATTCCTAGGTGGCGAGGGAGGACTCTCGGGAGCTTCCTCTGAGCGAGTGGTCGATTCTCCCTCTTTGTCTTTCCCTTTGACCTTTGGTAAGTGCTTTGGCTTAGCACATGCATTTCCCAAAGGAGATGTGGTGAAGTCTACCCCAAGGTAGATGAGACCATTTTTCCGCACCAATGCTCGTACCTTTGTAGAGTGCCTTTAACCCTTTCCTCAATGGTTTGAGGTGTCTTTGTTCTATCAATCTTGGTAAATGGCCAATTGTCCCCATCCATATCTAGATAGACTGATCAACTTCTTGATAAGTCATTTGGAAACCTTTTGGGACAATGGCCACACCATATTGGATGATTTCTGCCAGAACTAGGCGTGAGTGATCCTTTCTTCTGAGCTCAACCTCGTGATACAAATCGATATAGACATCCTCGATCTGTGGGATGTGAATTGGATCAATCATTGCCCTTGGAAGGAAATTGTGAGGGTCGAAGGTTAGCCTTGCCAGAAATTTTGTTTCAAGTTGAGTAACCCACTCCACAAACATTTCCCAGGCTTTAGTATGAGAAGTGCAAGTATACCTGCCCACTATGAGGGGGAATGGAGTTCAACCCTTCTTTCTTTTCAGACACTTCTTGTGGTATGTGATAAGCTATCTGGATAGCTCCAAAAGGATCAACTTTGGTCCCGCATACCTCGGTAACTTGGTGGGCTCCCCCAAGAATTTGGTGGCTCGAGATAAGTGAAAGGAGGGAATTGTGTAAATAACGCCCCCACTTCTCTGTGGTAGTCACCATGCTCTTGGTCATTTGACCGTGAGTCATATTGGGCCTCAATAGGTAGATGATGCCGTAGAAGAAGGCATCGTTGATCTTGCTGAATTGTGCGATGTTGTTTTCCAGTCTCAACTCTAGGTAATATTCATATATTTTTACTTGGGGCCACACCCTGCATCGACTTAGTGTTGGGTAGTCTCTTTCGGAGGTAGCAATGTATACCACGTAGGAGTTCATGTAGAACCTCCCAGTTGTTGAGAGTTGTTGAAGCTGCTCGGAGATAGTGTTGTTGATGATCTCCGCCCATTCAAAACATTGATCAGGAACGTTTTTGCTCATTGTTTCTAGATATCTGAGCATCCATTTGTGGAAGTAATGGGCATCAGAAGCCTAAACACCCTACTCAGGAAGGTGACAGTGTCACTCAACTCTTCTTAGAAGTCATTGCGATGAATAACTTCTAGCCACCTGGTTATCACCTTCTTGTTCTTGGGTATACTTCATTCATAAAGCTGTATGCATTTGTCCTCATTCTCATTCCATGCCTTTATGCAGTCTTCTTGGCTTATTGCCACAAAGTTCCGGTGATGGGGGATACCCAACATGATTTTAAAGTGCCAAGCAGTGAGGTTGATTGTTACCTCGCCCTTCTCATTATCAACACATCTTGTGTCCTTATTGTAGTAGCGGCCACCACCATCATGAATTCATTGTTTACCATGCTCACAGGAATTCCCCCAACAAAATTTAAACCACTGCCAACCAATTTGTCCATCCACGGACTACCTATGACCTTCCCTGGTTCGGCCCGAAGTCCTTCATATCAATATGACCAAGGTCCAAATCCTTGATGTCCAAGTCACACTGCAAGAGGACTCGGGCATCCCGACCCTTAGGTATTTGTACTTCATTTCTTCTTTTGTGATTTTGGCCTTACCCTTAGACTTGATTGGCTTCTTACTTGATGAAGACATGTGCAAATCTAATTTCAGCTATTGATGCAAGATGAAAGAGGGAAGTCCATCGCAGAAGAGCCATATTAGTTGTTAAATCATCCATCAAAGCTTTACTGTAATGAAAACTTATCAATTTACAAGTCTCTCGGGCGCAAGGCACAATTCTATTGCAGGATGTAGGGAAAAAAAACAAGGCACCTACTTTGGAGAGTGTTGCATGAAAGAAAATAGCCTAAGGGGGTGTAGGCACAAAAATACTACACACAATATTCAGTGTTGGTGTCAAAAGATGTGCACTGTGCCATATGAAGGGTTTAAACTAGGTGCATATTATTTTGGTGTTGCAAGGCTGCAGGATGCACCATTGGCGCAGATAGGGTACATGTTGCAAATCACTATGGTGCACCAAGGGGCACAGGTTCAAATGGTGCATCATTGAGTTAAGGTGTGCCAGTGTTTTAGCTTTTGGCATGGCGCAAGAAGAGTCTGCATGACATTCAGATGTTGGTGTAGGCGGAGTTGCGCTTGTGCCTGTATCAGGTTTTAAGAATTTTTGTAAGGTGCGGGAAAGATGCATGTTGCAAGTGCGAGATAGTGCGCCCCTTTGGTGTGACTATTTTTGTGTAACAATGATGGCGTTTGCGCCAAAGGAAAACCATGGGTTTGATAATTTTTAGGGATTTTCCCTCTTTTGATCGGTTTGTGGTTTTTGCCTCTTTCAACTAAGATCTTTCTGTGAGGGGAACATAGCAAAGAGGGTCAGAGATTCATTTTTGAGACAAGGCCCTCCAGGCCAATAGATCTAGAAGGAGGGTAAAACCGGTTTGGGGTAGGTCGATTTACAAAATGGGGGGGTTTTATTATTTCTTAGGTTCATTTTCTTTGTTTTTAATAACAACAACCTCTCAAAAACAACACAAAACCCCACAACAACACAAGAAGAGAAAGGGCCACTTACCAGGAATATATAAGCTAGAAGAAATGACGTGGGGTCCACAAATATGATGAAAAAGTGACACATGGGGATGACAGGAGCGCTAAAAAATGTAGAGGAATAACCTTTTTCACATTTTTTCAATCATGAAAATGACAAGTCGGATGTGCCTATTTATAGCAAAAGGTGTAATAAATGCACCACCAACTTTTTGTAAGGCGCACCAAAACAGATGACAACATGAAAATATTTGTGCCATTGGCATGGATTCAAGACTATCGACATTACCTTTTTAGCACTTTGGCGCACCATTTAGGGGCACAACAATTTTAATGTCGACAAGGTGGCGCATGCGCCTCGGTGCAGGTTTGAAAGGCACATCATGGGAAGGCGCAACATTTGGAATGTCGACACTCCAAAGGATGCACCAAAGGAATAGAAGGGGGTGTAAATTTATTTGATGTTGCATGAATAAAAACTGCACCCAACCAAAAAAGGACCAAATGACTAAGTTCGAAAAACCAGATTTTCCGAAAAGGGATTTTATGCCATTCTCGAATGTTAGGGGACCTCAACGGGAACCAAAACAAAAATTTTGGTATGGTTACCTGTAAAATTTCCTTGTCAATTTTATAGGATAACAGCTGGCTCTTTCTGGGGACTATCTTTGAGCAAAGCTTAAGGGTAGAGAATCCCAGATCAACATGTGCCTATCCATTGGGTTACAGAGTCAAAAACAAGGGTGATGAAAAAGGAAAACACACAACCAACAAAAGAAAACACACGACAAAAACAAACACACAACTTAAAGAAAATTGTACAAAGAAGAGAGCAAGCTCTACTTCCTGAATATTTTGAGATGCTGCCCGCTATAGGGAAGCGGGAGCTCAATTCCGTCTAGATACGAGAGATAGAAGCTATTCTCTCTGTTGAGCTGCTTGATCTTGAAAGGCCCTCTCCATAGAGAATTGAATTTTTCGTGCATGCCCTTTGGCTCTCTTCGCTTGTCCCACAAAAGGATGAGATCTCCCATCTGGAAATCCCTCTACTTAGCCTTTTTATTGAATAGTCTCTTGACTTGATTCTAATGTTCGGTGATCCTTTTGACCACTCTTACTCTTTTTCTTCAAGCTCTGTTAGATACATGATCCTCTTTTCAAGAGAATTGTGGAAAGTCTCATCTGCAATTTCTCATGCCAAGTGCAGAGCAGGAAGTTCTACAAAAATGGGAAGCTCAACATTGATTCCATATAATACTTGAAAAGGTGACATACCAAGAGACCTCTTTGGAGTAATACGGTCTACCCACAAAGCGTCATACAATGACTTGTGCCATGACCGCTGATTCTCATCAACTAGTTTCCGTATGATGGTCACTAAGTTCTTATTACTAGATTCTACCTGACCAGTTCCTTAGGGGTAATAATCCAAGGCATGGGCCAAGGTTATTCTGTATTCATAGTAAAAACTGATAACTTCCCGTGAGGAGAATTTGGAAGCATTATCAACGACAACCTTATGTGGGATGCCAAACCTCATGATGATATTCTCTTTGATGAAGCTGCAAATGACTTCAGAGGTGGCATTCTTAACAGTATGGCCTCCACCCATTTGGTGAAGTAATTTGTTTGTTGTTAGGACATAACTATGTCCGACACTTGATTGGGGATGGAGTGCTCCAATAAAGTCAATTCCCCATTACCTGAATGGTTCATCAATAATGACCAGCCTGAGGGGAAAAGAAACCAATTTTGGTTTGCCAACAAACTGTTGGCAGAGCTCACATTTTGCTACCCAGGTGGTTGTATCTTGAAATAGTGTTGGCCAATAGTACCTGGCCCAGATGATCTTGTGTGTTGTGATGGAAGAGGAAAAGTGACCACCGCAGGCTGAATCATGAAAGCTTTCTAGTAACTTTACCTACTACAGCTTGTCAATGCATCATCAAGAAGATGCCATCAATCCCGTGTTTGTATAAACCGTCATCCCTTATGACATATCTGGCTGCCCTGAGCTTTACAAAGTATGCTTCTCCTTTGAAGTTAGATGAGCTGGACATTCACCGTAAGTGAGAAAGAAAATGATATTAGAATACCACTCATCATTTGGTGGCCATAAATAGAACCATAGGTAGAGAATCTACTTTCTTCAATTTATCCTTGGCCAATTCGATGCAATCAATTTCCTCTTTAGGGACCTATGACTCTCTATTTTCAGCCATAAGCTGACATAGGCCATTGCCTCTTACTAGCTTGGTTAGTTTTATGTCTAGATCATACTCTTGGACCTTTGTGATCCAATTCCCTCGTAAGCTTCCTAACTCTTGTTGAGTTAAGATTGACTTGACTACCATGTCAGGGACCAACACTACTGTATGAGAGTTTAGGATGTAATACCGGAAGTTCTTGACTGCTTTGACAATGGCGAATGCATGCTTTTCTAACTAAGACATCTTTAATTCATGAGGCTTGAGAGGAGAGCTCATGAACGCGATTGGAGATTCAACATCCTTAGAGTTCTTTTGCATTAAGATGGCTGATACAGTATGCTCAGATGCATAACTGTACATGATAAAATCCTTGGAGAAGTCGGGACATACCAGGACTGGTGCATGAGCAATAGAGGCTTTTATATCTTTGAATGATGCCTTTCCTTCCTCGCTCCACCAAAAATTTTGTGACCCTTTCATCATATTTGATATGTGACGAGTCTTTTCAAAGCAAAGTCAGAACAAAGCGTCTAAGAAAATTCACTTTTCTGAAGAAAGAGTGAACACCGGTCTTGCTTGTGGGTAAGGTAAGGTTTTGAATAGCCTTAACCCTTTCGATGTCTATCTTTGTCCCTTCCTTGCTGACAACGTGTCCCAAAACTTTCCTTTAGTGACCCCAAAAATAGACTTTTTTGGATTTAAGGAGATCCTGTGTTCTCGGCATCTAATCAATACTTGCTCCAAATGATCACAATGATCATTTCGTTGTTTAAAGAACATAGTTAAGTCATCTAAATAAACCATGATGACCTTTCCCATCATACCTTTGAATGCAAATTCCATCACTCACTGAAAGGTGGCACCAGCGTTGGTCAAGCCAAAAGGCATCCTGTTATAGGTGAATGTGCCCTAGGGAGTAGTGAATGCTATTTTGAATTGGTCTTCAAGCGAGACCTCAATCTGATTATAGCCCGAAAAACCATCAAGCATGGACAACATTTTTGAACCAGTTACTACCTACAGAACTTGATCCATTATGGGAAGTGGGTAGTTGTCCTTCAAGGATGCTTGATTCAGGTTGCGAAAATCTATGCATATGTGTATCTCACCATTCTTCTTTCATACTGGCATGATGTTTGTGACCCAGGTACTGTGATGGATAGGAAAAATGATCCTTGCATCCAACATCTTCTGTATTTCCACCTAGATGGTACCCGAGATCTTGGGATTGTAGTGCCTCTGTTTCTAGCGAAAGGGTTTGACATCTTCTTTCAATGGGATGTCATGTTGAACGTCCTTCGGCTTGAAAGACTTTAGATTGGCATAAGACCATGCCAATACGTCCATATATTTCTTCAGCAATTTGAAAAACTTCCACTTTTCTTTGGGTGTGCAACACTTCCCAATGTTCACAAACTACGGATGCTCCATAGAACCCAGGTTGACCGGTTCAGTTTCTGGAGAGGAGTTAGGGTCATCTTGCCGTTTCTTTTTTACAAACTGATCATGTTTGTCAAACAAACGTTTTAGAGAGACTAAATATTTTGGAATTTTATTTCCTTTGAGCTGACATATGCCATCACCTCCTTTTGATTTGTTTTCTTGATCAGTGATAGATTCACGACATGCAGAAGTAGATCCTTCAAAATGAAGCTCACTTGAAATTTTCTACTTTTTCTAGAAAGGCAATAAGCTGATTGTCATCGTTGAATACATGCCAGTGTTGAGAATTGTCTGGCATGCTTGGGTAGAAGACTACCTCAATGGTATATGTGTCCATCTTCAACCCTCGGTGAGGGAGCATGAGAGATGTTGAGACAGACCAATGAATCAGCCATGTCATTCTGAGCTCTTGGAATGGATTTTATTGAGAAAGCGTCAAATTCCTCAATTTTGTCCCATCTCGCATTGTGGTAATGTCTCGAGCCTTTCATTTTTACTTGGTATATTCTTTTTTATTAATGATCAGCTCGGCATCACCCTATACTTTTAGGTTCTTAATTCCCCTTTCTTTTGCAGCTTGCATGCCAAGTAGCAAAGATTCATATTCAGCAGTATTATTTGTATTGAAAAATTACAACTTGAAAGAGAGAGGAAAAATCTCCTCTTCAGGAGATATTAGCACAGCCCCAACACCGCATCCGCTAGTTGCACAACTACCATCAAACTACAGTGTCCATATCTTGTTAAGGTCCTCCTCTTGGATGAGAACATCCATTTTATCAAACTCAGTGGATAAGAAGTAGTTCCCCATCCCTAATGATTCGAAGAGAATTTGGGCTTTGGGGTCATCAGAATTGGTGACCAGGTACTTCTTTTGTGATTTAGGCTCCAATGTCTGCATTACACCTTTGACGAGGATTCTAGCCTTGGACTAGTCCATATGGATCTCTCCACCAACCTCTCTACAAAAGCTTCTTCCTAGCATAATTCCATACACTGGGATATCAGCAATGAGGATGGTCATCTTCACTCTTTTCTCTAGGAACGCCACAAAGGTGAACTGTGATTCTTTGATCTGACCAATCAATGGAACCTGTTTGGTTTCCATGGAGTAACATTTATCGAAAGGCTTGGTAAGAGTAAGGCCCAAAGCATGATTGACCTTTGCCAACATGACATTATCGAAGCCCGAATCAATTATGCAGTTGCTTAGCTTATGACCATTGATTAGGAGGGAGAGATAAAAAGGTTCAATTTTTCCTAATGCGGAAGTCGAGGCAACATTTATGTGAGATGCAGGAGGGGTGGAAAGGATTCCTTTAGGGGAGGCATAAATGGGTATGGTAGCTTGGATTTGGATTTATTTGGTTAATCTTACAAGCTGCTCAAGATTAAATGAAGGTATTCAACAGGACATTTGAATCTTGGTATTTTTAGCATGATCGATTATATTGAATGTGGCTAAGGGTTATGTTGATGAAGGAATGAGTCCTTCACTTCGCGATGGTAAGGTAGGGTTCTTGGTCTTTATGGGAAAAGAAGAAAGCTGATTTGGAGGAGAGATGGGAGGAAAATATTTTTCGTAAAATACTTAATAGGAGGTTGAGCAGGAAGAGGATTACCTCTTTTAGCAATGGTTGGAGGCATGTTTGACACAACCTTCTCTTTTTGTATCCTGGTAGCAACTTCTACTTCTTTTCCTTGAGAGTGGGTGAAAATAGCATATGACTGCCCACTTGCATACCCTTGGGTACTCCTTCTTCATCATATTCCTCATCTTCAAATTCCATATACCCGATTGTAGAGTCACCAGTCGGTTCACCGACATCTTGATCACCTCCACCTTGGGATGAAGGTTCTTCATAATTTTACTCCTCTTCTTCGATCTTGACCAGGGCATTGAGTGGAGGAGCCTCAAGTGCCAATTGTGGAGCAGTAGTAGGAAAACATGGCCTTTGTGGGGCGTTGTTGGAAGTGAAATTCCTCCGTGGGATATCCTGGTATGAAGTGTTAGGGGAAGTTCGAGCTAATTGCTTCTTCAATGTGAGCAAGTCATTTTCCATCTTCTGGAATGCCGGATCTGACGAAGTGGCCTGAGAAGGAGTTGAAGCTTTAGGCTTGGACGACTCTCGTTTTAACTCACCAGATATAAGCAAGTTGTCCTCTATCCAAATGGCTATAGCTTGAGTAAGAACTAAGGTGGTGATTTGTTCTTGTAAGAGTAAGAAACTTACTCTTGAGATCATGGCATTCACAAAGAAAACTTCGATTTTTCGGTGTGGGCAAAGCATGGCAAGTGACACACGGTTAATTAGTGAATTGAAACGAATGATAAAATCGTGCATGGTTTCATGGAATTCCTTCTTCAGTGAGTGATCTTGACAAAGATAACACAAATGCGTCTTCTAAAGGCTTATACCTGTCTTCAAATGTAGTTAAGTAATGAATGTGGCCCAACTAGTGATAGATCCGCCGAAAAATGTTAGAACCACTCTGCATTGGGAGTCCTTGCAAGGTCTCTAGAAAGAGGCATACTGACACATCTTCATGGGTCACATCTAGGGTGTTGCATGACATAATGAATGCAGATATATGTGAATCCATGATTTGGTTTCCACTCCCATCAAATCTTGGGAAATTCTTGTGGTTTCCATGAGGGAGTGCGTAAATAGGATGTGGCAAGGCAAGAGGGCCCATAACATTTTTCCATGGTACTGCCATTTGAAAAGTTGGGAAGAGGACATGAGCTGGGAGTGTGGTTCCACTGAGCAACAAAGCACTGCAAAGGGATGTGGGGACTCCTTGCGAAAATTGGCTCTTTTGTGGAGGTGAAACACACGGCCGATCGATCAGCTAAACTCAGTGATGGGAAGCGTGCTAGCATAATACTGAATTTATTCCTTTGAAGTAGATCAAAAATAGGATCAACTTCTCCATGAGCTCTCCTACTATGGGTAAATGGTTCACCCGCCAGTGTATCTTTCAGATCTGCAATGTTTTTAGAGCAGATTTAAAAACTCTTTTTGGTTGTACTTGCTGATTTTTTGATTTTTTTGACAAAAATCAGCAGCATGTACTTTTCTAAATATTTAATTTTATCCCTCTTTTGAAAATTGATTGTGGTTTAATGACAAAGATCAACGAGGATAAAATAATGGTTAACTTAGTAAGCTGATTTTCGGATCTTAGAGTTGACTTTTTGCAAGGTTTTGAAATTATTTGTAAAACCGCGGAATCTTGGATCTACATAAATATATGGGTTTTTGTAAAACCTCATTGAACTAAAGATCTCTAACTAGCCTAGATCTATGGATCTCTGAAGAAAATTTTCAGTTTGGATCACTTTTTGTAAAAATTTTGGATTTTAAGAAAAGAGTTAAGATTTGCAAAAGTGTAATGATTTTTTTTTAGTTACCTTAGCAACCTTAAAAGTTGTTAGTGTCACAACACTCACATAGATCTGGTTTGATCCCCAATGGAGTCGCCAAAATCTATTGGTCGAAAATATGTCGGGAGGGCAGATCTATGGATAGATGAGCCAATAGTGTGTAGGGCATAGCCCCTCTTTGAGACAACAAAGTGAAACTAGTTTATTGCTATTCTACCAACAGGAATCTGCGCAAGTCCTACAATATTCTACCTTTAGGGGTTTGGGATCTCATCCCAATAGGGGTATTTCTAACTGTGAACAGAAAGAAATGAAGAGAGGAACAAAGATAGGATAGATCTGAAGAGAGAAAAAATGAATTCCAAAGCAGAAAGGTTAGAGGGTTTATGTTTTGGGCTGGTAGTAAACAGAGCCAAACCTACTTGCATAAACGAACAAAGCAATACTGATGAGCAAATGAAAAAAAAGTAGAGATAGATCTGAGAAAAGAAACACAGATCTAACTTAAGAAATATCTAATGCACATAACACATCCATTGAGCACAAAGTCTTAATTTCTGTATTAATATTTTCTGTTACAAAAGTACAAAGCCTTTTTCCTTCTTACTTCTATTTTTCATCTAAAAAATGTTCATCCCTTTAATATAAAAAATATCCAAGTATATATAGAAGGAGAATGAGAAAGAAGGCAAAAAGGAACCAACAACTATTGACAAAGATATTTACAAAATATCTAAAAGTCAATTGTTGACTTTGGGGAAATTTGGTGGATGACAACATCCCATGGTGCAACATGGATGATGTCATCATTTATGCCAACATACTTTTAAATACTTTACAAAAATGGGAACAACCCTAAGAGGAAGGAGCCTATTCATCGTCGTCCCATGGCTGGAAAGGAGTATCTTGCCTCTGCTCAGGAGAGGAGATGTGAAATTGAGCACAATACTCCATGAACTTGCTAATCATCGGTTGAAGTTGATCCTGAGTGGGACCTTTGGTGTGATCACTGATGACCTCACAAGTCTCTCGTTCATCTATGAGTCTCTCTGGGAGCTTGAAGTATTCATTACCGCCTCCATCGGGTATCCAAAAAAATTACTGGCGGAGCCGAAGGTTGTTGATAGAATCTGCGTCAAAAGTGGCTTCTGGCCCTAAACCTTGCGATGTGATCTCCTTAAAGATCCGAATAGTGTCATCTGCCTTCCTTAAGGTGTATGATGGGGTGAGCAAGCTTGGAGACATCTTTAGGACAATCTGATCCATTTGATGCATCGCATCCAAGGCTTCCTCCTTGATATTATCAATTTTCTCCAAGACAAATTCCATCTGGTCAACCCGATAGTCCAAAGAAGCAAGGACTTTGTTGGGTGCTCTTGGGTGATTGAAGATGCTGAATTTTACTAATTCATTGGTGAGTATTTGAGCATCTTCCGGAATGTCTCATGTTGTAACCTAGCATGGTCTAACTCTCCTAGGAGATAGGTCCCGCAATTGCTCGGAGTTCCTTGTTAGCCCGATCAATATTACGATACTGACTCTATGAACTTTACAATTACTTCCTCACTATCCTTGAGGATCTGGTCTCTCCAGGTAGATACTACCATACCTTGCTCACCAATCTTGGCGTACTCATTTATCTTTTCTTGACTAAGGGCTTCAGGAGTTTCGGTGGCGATTGCGAGAGGTGCATTGCCCATTTTCTCGTAGGGCTTAGAGAAGATGTCTATTCTATTCCTTGGTATCCTCTTCTCTTACTTCACTTCCTAAAGATTTTTGCAAAGGGCATCCACTGCAGATAAGGCCTCTCCTTGCGGGCTTTCGAGGATGTTCCCATTGTCTGTGTCACCGTATAACTGTAGGAGAAAGATCCTTTTTATCCTTTATTGGATCGGGGTATGCGATCTCCATAACCCTTTCACTGAAGTGCTCGAGAGAAGCGGGTTATTAGCTTTTAATTCTTAGCTCCTTTTGTTGGGATGACAGAGAAGTCCATAGGTGCAATGGGGAATTTCCTCTTATCTTTGGCTCAGTGCTTGGAGATCGATCTGGACTTTGTTGTCCACTCAAAATTCCCTGCTCTGATAAAAGTAAAATTTCAAAATTTTGAGTTATGAGTGTTTTCTCTAAAGTGCCTAAGCCGTGAAAATTGAGAAAATCTGTGTTTTGGGTCATTTTGTATGTATTTCGGGCCTGTTGGACATTTTTGTCCCGCCTATCCCAAGTACGAAAGTGCATTCTGTTCCCCGATCGGCCGAAATCCCCGAAGTTGTTCCATTTTCGGGAACTGTCGGAACTTTTTGTCCCAAGTGTCCCAAAACTTTTTGTGCGAGATGTTCAATTTCGGCCGAATCACCCAACACGCGTACTTCGCACTTTCTTGTTCCAAATGTCCCAAATCAAAAGTGCGAGTTGTTCCATTTTCACCCGAACCGGCCGAGCCGCGTACTCTGGAACTTTTGTCCCGAATGTCCCAAGTCCAAACGTGCGAGTTGTTCCATTTTCAGCCGATTCTTTGATTTTGTCCCAATGTCCCGAGTTCCAAAGTGCAAGTTGTCCCATTTTCGGCCGAAACTCCCGAGTCGCGCACTTCGCTCTTTTCCGTCCCAATTGTCTCAAAATGCATTTGTCGTCCTCTCCTGTTTCGCCCGATCGGCCGAGCCGCGTGTTCAGCGCGCATTCGTGTCTCACTTGTCCCAGCGAACCAACGGTCATCCATACTTAGTTTCCGCTCTTCCGAATATCTTGTTTTTCAAAATATGAATTCAAATGCGCATTAATTATCCTTCTCTCTCCTCTCGGCTATGTAACCAGGTAAAACTTCCTTTGTAATTCTTACATCGTTTGAACCCTTGCAATTTGAAAACCCGCACATGTCCCCTCCCTCACGAAACTCCTTCCCGAGCACGGTTTGCGGCTCTGTTATTATCAATATGAAGATCAAGATCTGGAGGAGGCTTGGGAGAACTAAAGAAGCGATTCACGAAGGATGAAACTTTCAAGATGTCGGTTACATCAGTTTCAAAGATATTCATTGTCATTCTCAAGATAAAAATTCAGCGTGTCCCTCGTGGCAAGGACATGGGTGAGGCGTGGAAGAAACTCAGCAGCGGTTTCCAAAGACGGTGGGTCCCTCTCTAATGGCCCCTGTCTCCTTCCCCTTCCTTCTCTCTTCTCGCCATTCCTTTCGTATTCCATGTAATTAGTTAAGAAATTGCGTTTGGCATTCCTTAACTATTCTCTAGTTAAAAGAAAGCGAGTTACGAGGAGTAACCAAATTGTAAGCTATATAATGGCCTTCTTTGCACCATTTTGAAAAAGGAGGAAGAACTTGGCATATTTTCTGGAAGTGTAAATAGATCAGAGAGAAATCAATACAAAAGGGCTTTCCATTCATTGTCTATCCAATCTCTGTTATCTCTGTGTTTTCTTTTAATTTCATGAAGATCATTTGTTTCTAGTTCATTAGTCTCACTGATTGCATATTTTCAAATATTGCGAGTATAGTGATCTTGTATAACCAAGAAGGAACTTTGTGTCCTTGATTAATGAATCTGAAGAAGATTATTTATAGAACTTTGTGTCTGGTAATCTCATCTTGTACAAACGATCTTGTTTTAAATTCACTGCAACTTCGTATACATAAAGGATTATTCTGCTATCTATAATCCTACATGTTGCTCTTCTGCTCACCCTCGTATTCCCTTTCCTCAGTCCTTTTTATGGCAGATGATCCTTGTGGAAAACACTTTCGTAATATCCAAGTTCAACTATAAAATCATGTTTTGTATATTTGTAAATAAGTTCGTTTTGAATAAGGGAACCTCTCCCATTAAAGAGGAGGGACTTCTTGTCCCCCACTGCATTTCTCTTCTTAAAAGTCCTATTTGTGACCAACAGTTTTGGCGACTCATTGGGAAAATCACATTCCAGTTCTGTAATTTTTGATCATCTTTTGATCTGGCGACTCCGCGTTTTACTCGAGGGAGAAGGACCCTTGGTATTGAAGACTCTCAGTTTCAACTTTTGGAGCAGCAGGGTTTTCCTTTCCCTTGACAAGAAATAGAAGGACTCATTCGACAGCACACACCACTTTGATAAAGAAGTCCTACGGGTGGTATTCCTTCAGAACCTGCTAGTCCCAATCTACGAGCTTTGACTCTCGCTGGTGTTAAAGTTCCTCTCCAAGCCATTTTTCCAAGAATGGCGGCACAATTGCCATGGGGTCAGCGTGTCGGGCCCCTGGCCCTTACTCAGCCTCTACATGAGTTACCCAGAGGTAACCGGAAGAACTTCCCAAAATTCAAAGGTGATGGCAAGGTACATCCTGATGAACATATTGCAGCCTTCATAGTTGCATGTGGGGTTTTGGGAGTTGAACATGAAGACGTCTCCGTAAGACTGTTCGTGGAGACTTTGCAAGAAAATGCTGCTGATTGGTTCTTTCACCTTCCGGCTGGTGCTATAACCGACTGGGACACCATGAGAACCCAGTTCGAGAATCGTTTCAAGCCGGCAGAAGATGTGCATGCTTTGCTTGCCCAAATTTCTCAGATAAAGAAAGATTCGCAAGAACCCATGAGAGAGTTTGTGGCTCGGTTCAACAGGTTGATAAATAAAATTCCAGCAAACACCCGACCTGTTGATCGGATTCAAAAATGTTTCTTTCTAAATGCCCAATCACCTAAAGTTAGTTATGCACTAAGAAGGGCTAATCTCGCTACGTTAGTTCTAGATCAAGAACTGGCTGTTAGTGTCGAAGATGACTTGATCATGTCAGGGAAGTTGAGAAGAGACCCTCCCAAATCTAAGTCTGTGGCTTCTTCCTCTTCCACCCCTGGACCTAAAACCGACCCATTAGTTCAGAAGCTTGCGAATGATCTTCTTGCTATAAAGAAACAACTGGCTCAGCACGCTCCTTATGCAGACGTTCCGAGGAGAAATTTCCAGCCCAGGAATCGTTTGCCTACTTCTCAAACAAGATTAGCACTTGAAGGACCTCCTGTTAGAGTCCCTGTCAATGCGACCTGCGAGGTGGAAGAACCAGATGATGATGAAGATAACGAAGCTTGTGAAGAGTTTGCGAGAGAATTTGATGATGAGGCAGAGGAACTTGAGGGATCTCGAGTGAATTTCTTTACCACTGAGGGCATTGATGATTATGATGAAGTGGTAGCAGACATGAACAACGAATCTTTTGCTGTCATGACTCGAGAACAGACAAAGCAGAGGGAGAAGGTGACCCAACCACCTAAGAAATCCAAGGAGCAGTCGGTAACTATCCCTGTAATTGCAAGAAGAGGATCTCCTATCCCTACTTCGTCTACACAGAAGGTGAGTCCTATCAATCCAGTTACCAAAGTTGCTTCTTCTTTTTCTCCTAAAGTTGATAAGCCTAGAATTCCAAATGATGATGGCCCGTCCATACGGATCCTTTGATATTGTTGATCACCTGAAAAAGACCAAGGTACAAATCTCAGAAGCTGAGTACTATCAAACCCATCCCAAAGCCTTTGCCAAAATGATCCACTTTGTTAATTCCAACTCTAAGACCACTTCTAAAGGCCTTCTACCTACTCCTCCTCTGCGCCACAGCCCAGTCTGGTAGCTGCTGTCACCTCGCCTGGTGACAAAATTAAACCATTTTATGTAACACTTCTCATAGCTGGCCATAGACTCAGTAATTGTGTCATAGATTCAGGAGCCTCGGACAATGTCATGCCAGCTAAAGTAGCTCATGCTTTAGGCTTAACCCTCACTCGTACTTATGGATCTTGCTACTCTATGGAGAGTAAAGAAGTGCCTCTGGTTGGAAGGATTAAAGATGCACAAGTGGCTTTTGCTGCCTTGCCTGAAAAGAAAGTGTTGGCTACCATCCTAGTAGCAGATATCCCTCCTTCATACGGGATGTTGCTAAGTAGGAACTTCTGCAAAGATGTGGGTGGGGAAATCCAGATGGACTGGTCGCATGCACTCGTGCCTGTCAATGGACAAATGAAGAAGTTGTTGCCTGAAAAGCAGTCTGAGTATATTGTGCAGAAAATGGATGATCCTAGAGCACAAATACTCTATGAGGATATGGGTCATGGAAACTACATGATTATGTCCCCTGACGAAATCCCACCCCCCAAAGTGTCTCCTAGAGATCCTAACGGGGTTTGGATTTTAGAATTTGATGGAAGTTGTTCCTCAGCTGGTTCTGGAGCTGGTGTTCTACTGGTGTCACCAGAAGGTGTCCTTCATCCTTTTTCATTTAAGTTGCAGTTCGAGAACACTAATAACACAGCAGAATATGAAGCTCTCATTCTCGGATTGCAGGTGGCCAAAGAACAAGGTATAAAGAATCTTCTGGCTCGTGGTGACGCAGAGTTGATTGTAAAGCAGGTCAGAAACCTTTTTCAAGTAAAAAATGGAAGGTTAAGGCATTACCGGAATCAGGTTTGGGATTCTATTGAGTTCCTTGATGCTTTCTCTATTGAAGCAGTACCTACGGAAAAGAACAGCAGGGCTGATTCGTTGGCTATCTCAGGATCACTGCTGATTCCTCATCCTGACTTTTCTCGGGATAAATTCACCATTGAGATGGTCCATCGGCCTAGTGTACCTGATAATGCCAATAACTGGTAGGTTTTCAATAATGATCAGCATTTTCTTTCCTTCCTGGAACTCAAAGGTAATTTTGAACAACTGTATTTTGAGGGAAGTGACAACCTGCCTCGTGAAAGTGTGTCCTTTGACCAAGCTGTCACCCAAGGAGAAAAGCAGATCGGGAAGGGTGCATTAAGCTCAAAGGAAACAAGATTCCTAAAGGGCTGGTGAGTTTGGAGGAACTATTTGATAAGCATGACAGGTATGTGAAATCTAGAGCTTCTTCTAGGCCTCAGCAATCAGCTGAGTATGATAAGATTGATATTGGGAGTTCTACTGACCCCAAGTTCGTGAACATTGGAAAATGTTGCTCAGCAGATGAGAGGAGAAAAGCAATTGATCTTCTAAAAAGGTATAAAGATGTTCTCGCTTACTCTTATGAAGATTTGAAAGCTTTCAAACCAAAAGATATGCAGCACTCTATTCCCCTCAAGCCTGGAATTAAGCCTTTCAAGCAGAAATAGAGACAATACAACCCCAAAGTAGCTGACACCATCTTTCAGGAGATACAGAAGTTGTTGAAAGCTAAAATTATCTTTCCTATTCACCATTCAACATGGATTGCAAATATTGTGCCTGTCAGAAAAAAGAATGGTGAGATCCGCATCTGTGTTGATTTCAGGAACCTGAATCAGGCTTCTCTGAAAGATAATTATCCTTTGCCCATGATGGATCAAATATTGCAAGCAGTAACAGGCTCTGAAATGTTATCTATGCTTGATGGATTTTCTGGATATAATCAGGTAGAGGTTGATATTGTAGATCAACATAAAACAGCTTTCACTACTCCTTGGGGCACCTTTGCTTACAAGAGAATGCCTTTTGGGCTTATTAATGTTGGTGCCACTTTCCAGAGAGCTATGGATCTGGCTTTTGGAAGCTTAAAAGGGAAGTGTATTGTCATCTACCTTGATGACCTGACAGTGTTTTCCAAGACAAGAGCGGATCATTTTGATCACCTAGAGACAGTTCTGCTGAGATGCCGAGAGCATGGGATTTCTTTGAATCCTAAAAAATCTATCTTTTGTGTTCGAGGAAAGTTATTAGGGCACATTTCTCCGAGGATGGTATTAAGATTGATCTGAATGAGTTCAAGCCATCCAGCAAATTCCTCTCCCTGACAGTAAAAGGCGTGCACTCCTTCTTGGTAAGATCAATTTTTAAGAAGGTTCATCCCACGATTTTCTGAATTAACTTTGAATATTTCTCAAATGATGAAGGGGAAGCAAACATTTGGTTGGTCTTACGAAGGAAAGGAATCCTTTGAAGGTATCAAGAGAGCTATCGCTAAAACTCCGATTTTTTTGTCACGATTTCAATAAAGATTTCATCATCTATTGCTATGCTACAGATAATACCTTGGCTGCTGTGTTAACTCAAGAAGACTCTGATGAGCATGAGCTACCAATTGCGTTCATGAGCTATATTCTGAAGGATCATGAGTTAAAATACACCATGATGGAGAAGCATGCTTTTGCAGTGGTCAAAGCTGTCAAGCAGTTTCGCTTTTACATCCTCAACTCTCACTCCATGGTGTTGGTTCCAGATACCACTGTTAAGTCAATTCTCACACAACAAGAATTTGGATCCAAGAGAGGGAATTGGGTTGCTAAGGTCCAAGAGTATGACATTGACATTAAGCCGACCAAGCTGGTTCGTGGAAAAGGTCTTTGTGAGCTCATTGCTGAAGGAGCTAAGCATGAACTACTGGAGAAAGTTGACCTTCCTACTGTTCTGTTCCTTAGTTCAGTTGACGAATGGTATGCTGACATCGCCCATTTTCTCACCTATGGGGAATGCCCCTCTCATTTAACTGCCAAAGAAAAGAGGACTGTTAAATTGAGGTCAGCACAATATGTATTATGGGAAAATGCTTTGTTTAAACGTGGCTTGGATGGGAGATTTCTAAAGTGTGTGGACAAAGAACAGCAGAGAAAGTTGCTCTCAGCTTTTCACGATCAGGCATGTGGAGGGCACTATTCATCAAGCGATTCTGACTCATAAGATACTCCGGGGAGGATACTACTAGCCTTCTTTGTTCAGAGATGCATCCAAGTGGGTGGATAAATGTGAGGCCTGCCAGACCTTTGTGGGAAGACCTAAATTGGCTTCTTTGCCTCTCAAGCCAGTTGTGATTGAGGAGCCATTTCAACAGTGGGGTTTAGACTTCATTGGTACACTCAATCCTGCTTCTAGTGCTGGTCACACTCATGTACTTACTACCACTGACTACTTCACCAAATGGGTGGAAGCTATTCCGATCAAGAGCACTACTTCGAAGTGGTTTGCAATTTCATCAAGGAGAATATCTTGGTAAGGTATGGTGTACCTAACAAGATTGTAACAGATAATGCCTCGAATTTCTCTTCAGCTGAGATAATGGACTTGCTATGGGTATGGTATTTCTTTGGCTCACTCTTGATTACTACCCTCGAGGAAATGGGCGAGGCAAAATCTACTAACAAAAATCTGGTGACTATCATAAGGAAGTTAGTCGATGAGTCTCGTGGAGCGCACAAGAAGCTCTATGATGCTCTTTGGGCGAGACGAGATTACACCAAAGAGAGCCATTGGAATGTCTCCTTTTCAAGTGATATATGGAGCGGAAGCTCAATTGTCGATGGCAGTGGAACTACCCGGCCTTGCACCTAATGAAGGCCATCGAGGATACTAGTTGAGATGATGCTCTGGATAAGAGGATTATGTACTGCATAATTTGAATGAAGACAGATTGGTGGTTGCTGATAGGATATCTGTTCACCAGCAGAAGGTAAAGGTCCTGTTTGACAAGAAAGCTAGGTTCAGAGATTTCCAAGTTGGAGACATCGTACTGTTATGGGACAAAAGACATGAACCTCGTGGCAGCCATGGAAAATTTGATTCCCTGTGGCTCGGACCTTTCAAGATCAGACACTTTGCTGGTGAGAATTCCTTTTATCTTGATTACATGGATGGTTCTTCTCTCCCACTTCCTTATAGTGGGCAGTATCTCAAGTTGTTCAAGTCCTAGGTGATTAGGGAGTCCCTTGTATATTCTGTACAGTGTTTTTGCTTCTCTGCTTTTGGTGTGTTTTCCTTTTGTTGTTTTGGTGTGTTGCCCTCTGTATTGGTGTTCTTTTGACTCCGTGGCCCAATGGATAAGGCACTGGTCTGCTTTCCCCGAGTTTGTCTAGGTTCTTGCCTTGCCTCATTCCTTGAATTTATGCCAAGTCATCCCCAGAAGGAGCCAGCTGTTGTCCACTCAAAATTCCCTGCTCTGATAAAAGTAAAATTTCAAAATTTTGAGTTATGAGTGTTTTCTCTAAAGTGCCTAAGCCGTGAAAATTGAGAAAATCTGTGTTTTGGGTCATTTTGTATGTATTTCGGGCCTGTCGGACATTTTTGTCCCGCCTGTCCCAAGTACGAAAGTGCATTATGTTCCCCGATCGGCGAAATCCCGAAGTTGTTCCATTTTCGGGCCCGTCGGAACTTTTTGTCCCAAGTGTCCCAAAACTTTTTGTGCGAGATGTTCCAATTTCGGCCGAATCACCCGAACCGCGTACTTCGCACTTTCTTGTTCCAAATGTCCCAAATCAAAAAGTGCGAGTTGTTCCATTTTCGCCCGAACCGGCCGAGCCGCGTACTTCGGAACTTTTTGTCGCGAATGTCCCAAGTCCAAACGTGCGAGTTGTTACATTTTCGGCGATTCGCCCGATTTTTTCCCAATCTTGTCCCGAGTTCCAAAGTGCAAGTTGTCCCATTTTCGGCCGAAACTCCCGAGTCGCGCACTTCGCTCTTTTCCGTCCCAATTGTCCCAAAATGCATTTGTGCGTCCTCTCCCTGTTTCGCCCGAATTGGCCGAGCCGCATGTTTCGCGCATTCACGTCTCACTTGTCCCAAGCGAACCAACGGTCATCCATACTTAGTTTCCCGCTCTTCCCGAATATGCTGTTTTTCAAAATATGAATTCAAATGCGCATTAATTATCCTTCTCTCTCCTCAACGGCTATGTAACGGGCAAAACTTCCTTTGCAATTCTTACATTATTTCGAACCCTTGCAATTTGAAAACCCGCACATGTCCCCTCCCTCGAAACTCCTTCCCGAGCCTAGTTTGCAGCTCTGTTATTGTCAATATGAAGATCAAGATCTGGAGGAGGCTTGGGAGAACTAAAGAAGCGATTATGAAGGACGAAACTTTCAAGGCGTCGGTTACATCGGTTTCAAAGATATTCATTGTCATTCTCAAGATAAAAATTAGCGTGTCCCTCGTGGCAAGGACATGGCTGAGACGTGGAAGAAACTCAAGCAGCGGTTTCCAAAGACAGTGGGTCCCTCTCAGAACTGGCCACCTGTCTCCTTCCCCTTCCTTCTCTCTTCTCGCCATTCCTTTCGTATTCCATGTAATTAGTTAAGAAATTGCGTTTGGCATTCCTTAACTATTCTCTAGTTAAAAGAAACGGTTACGAGGAGTAACCGAATTGTAAGCTATATAATGGCCTTCTTTGCGCCATTTTGAAAAAGGAGGAAGAACTTGGCATATTTTCTGGAAGTGTAAATAGATCAGAGAGAAATCAATACAAAAGGGCTTTCCATTCATTGTCTATCCAATCTCTGTTATCTCTGTGTTTTCTTTTAATTTCGTGAAGATCATTTGTTTCTAGTTCGTTAGTCTCACTGATTGCATATTTTCAAATATTGCGAGTATAGTGATCTTGTATAACCAAGAAGGAACTTTGTGTCCTTGATTAATGAATCTGAAGAAGATTATTTACAGAACTTTGTGTCTGGTAATCTCATCTTGTACAAACGATCTTGTTTTAAATTCACTGCAACTTCGTATACATAAAGGATTATTCTGCTATCTATAATCCTGCATGTTGCTCTTCTGCTCACCCTCGTATTCCCTTTCCTCAGTCCTTTTGTAACTGATGATCCTTGTGGAAAACACTTTCGTAATATCCAAGTTCAACTATAAAATCATGTTTTGTATATTTGTAAATAAGTTCGTTTCTGAATAAGGGAACCTCTCCCATTAAAGAGGAGGGACTTCTTGTCCCCTGACTGTTGCTCTTCTTAAAAGTCCTATTTGACGACCAACGAGACTTAAAGGAGTGGGACCAAAGGGAGAAGAGGGAATGGAGGTGGAAGGAGTAGCCAAAGTGAACTCGGGAAATGTGTTGAGGCGCTCGGTGGTGGCATTGTTAAAGGAGCTGATCCTTGATGCTCACAGGGGTAGGAGTCACTGTAGTAGAGGAAACTGTGGGGGTGGAAGGGATTTGAGAGATGAGAGAAGAAATGCTAGGGGATAGATCCATGAGGGAAGAGAAGATGGAGGAAGAGGAAGAGGGAAGCAGTAGAAGACGGGGAGAAGACACAACCAAAGGAGTGGTTGTTTGAGTCATGTTAGGGGGAAGGAGGAGCGGAAGATGGGATGTTAGGAACTTCTTTGGTTACGGCAGTGGCAACACCCCGAGTGGACGTGCCCTTTTAAACACTTACCACCTCTTATTTTTTGAGGATACCAAGCTTACTACCTATTCTGGGTGGCAAAAGGAGGACTCTCGGGAGCTTCCTTACGAGAAGTGTTCGATTCTCCTATTTGTCTTTTCCTTTTCCCTTTGGTAAGTGTTTTGGCTTAACAGTGCATCACCCAAAGGAGACATGGTGAAGTCTACCCCAAGGTAGATGAGACCATTTTTCCTGCACCAATGTTCTGTGTGCTGCAAAGTGCCTTTAACCCTTTCCCCAATGGTTTGAGGTGCCTTTGTTCTATCAATCTCGGCAAATGGCCAATTTTCCCCGTCCATATCTAGATAGACCTGATCAACTTCTTGATCGAGTCGTTTGAAACCTTCGGGACAATGGCCACACTATATTGGATGATTTCCGCCAAGGCCAGGTGGGAGTGATCCTTTCTTCTAAGCTCACCCTCATGATACAAATCGATATAGACATCCTCAATCTGTGGGATGTGAATTGGATCAATATTTTCCCTTGGAAGGTAATTGCGAGGGTCGAAGCTCGGCCTTGTCGGGAAATTGTGTTTCAAGTTGAGCAACTCTAGCTCCACAAACATTTCTCGGGCTTTAGTATGAGAAGTGCAGGTATACCTACCCACTATGAGGGGGAATGGAGTTCCACCCTTCTTTCTTTTTAGACACTTCTCATGGTATGTGATAAGCTTTCTGGACAGCTCCAATAGGATCAACTTCGGTCCCGCATACCTCGGTAACTTGGTGGGCTCCCCAAGAAGTTGGCGGCTCTGAGATAAGTGAAAGTGGGGAATTATGTAAATAACACCCGCCACTTCTCTCGTGGTAGTCACCACGCTCATTGGTTGTCCAACCGTGAGTCATATTGGGCCTCAATAGGTAGATGATGCCATAGAAGAAGGCATCGTTGATCTTACTGAATTGTGTGATGTTGTTTTCCAGTCTTAACTCTGGGTAATATTCATATATTTTCACTTGGGGCCACACCCCGCATCAACTTAGTGCTGGGTAGTCTCTTTCGGAGGCGACGTATACCACATAGGATTTCATGTAGAACCTCCCATTTGTTGAGAGTTGTTGAAGCTGCTCGGAGATAGTGTTGCTGATGATCTCCGCCCATTCAAAACGTTGATTGGGAACATTTTTGCTCATTGTTTCTAGATATCTGAGCATCCATTTGTGGAATTAATGGGCATCAGGAAGCCCAAAAACCCTACTCAGGAAGGTGTTGATGTCACTCAACTCTTCTAAGAAGTCGCTGCGATGAATAACTTATGGCCACCTGGTTATCACCTTCTTGTTCTTCAGGTATACTTCATTCATAAGCTGCATGCATTTTTCCTCATTCTCATTCCATGCCTTTATACAGTCTTCTTGGCTTATTACCACAAAGTGCCGGTGATGGGGATACCCAACATGATTTCAAAGTGCTGGGTAGTGAGGTTGATTATTACCTCACCCTTCTCATTCTTGACACATCTTTTGTCCTTATTGTAGCAGCAGGCCACCACCATCATGAATTCATTGTTTACCGCACTCACGGGAATTCCCCCAGTGAAATGTAAACGACTACTAACTAATTTGTACATCCACAGATCGCCCTGTGACCTTCCGGTTACCCCGAAATTCCTCCATATCAATATGACCAAGCTCGAATCCCTAATGTCCAAGTCACACTCTCTGAGGACTCGGGCATCCCGACCCTTAGGTATTTGTACTTCATTTCTTCTTCTGTGAGTTTGGCCTTACCCTTAGACTTGGTTGGCTTCTTACTTGATGAAGACATGTGTGAATCTAAGTTCAGCTACTGATCCGCAAGAAGAAAGAGGGAAGTCCATCATAGAAGAGCCATGTTAGTTTGTTAAATCATCCATCAAAGCTTTACTGAGAATGAAAACTTATCAATTTACAAGTCTCTCGGGGCAAGGCACAATTCTATTGTAGGATGCGGGGTCGAGAAAAGCAAGGCACACTCTTGGAGAGTGTTGCATGAAAGAAAGAAAATAGTGAAAAGGGAGTGCAGGCGTAGAAATAAACACACAAAATTTAGTGTTGGTGTCAAAAGATGTGCTGCTGTGCCATATGAAGGGTTTAAACTAGGCGCATATTATTTTTGTGTTGCAATCTTTACAGGATGCACCATTGGTGCGAGATAGGGTACATGTTGAAAATCACTATGGTGCACCTAAGGGGCATAGGTTTAAATGGTGCATCATTGAGTTAAGGTACGCCAGTGTTTTAGCTTTTGGCGCAGCGCGGGAAGAGTCTACATGACATTCAAATGTTGGTGTAGGCAGAGTTGCGCTTGCGCCTGTATAAGGTTTTAAGATTTTTTATAAGGCACAGGAAAGATGCATGTTGTAAGAGGGGACAGTGCACCCCTTTGGCATGATTGTGTTTTGTGTAATAGTGATGGTGTTTGCCCCAAAGGAAAACCATGGGTTTGATAAGTTTTAGGGATTTTCCCTCTTTTGATCGGTTTGTGGTTTTTTGCCTCTTTCAACTAAGATCTTTACGTGAGAGGGGAACAGAGCAAAGAGGGTCAAGGATTCATTTGTGAGACAAGGCCCCCCAAGCTAGCATATTTGGAAGGAGGGTAAAACCGGTTTGGGGGTAGGTTGATTTTCAAAACAGGCAGGGGTTGTATTATTTCTTAGGTTCATTTTCTTTGTTTTTAATAACAACAACCTCTCAAAAACAACACAACAACAACACAAGAAGAGAAAGGGCCACTTACAGGGAATATATAAGTTGGAAGAAATGACGTGGGGTCCACGAATATGACGAAAAAAGTGACACACGGGGCTGATAGGAGTTCTGACAAATGCAGAGGAATAACCTTTTTCCATGTTTTTTCAATCGTGAAAATGACAAGTCGGATGCATCTATTTATAGCAAAAGGTGTAATAAATACGCCACCAACATTTTATAAGGTGCACCAAAACAGATGACAACATGAAAATATTTGTGCCATTTCGTGAATTGGGACTATCGACATTACCTTTTAGCGCTTTGGCGCACTATTCAAGGGCAAAACAATTTTAATGTCAACAAGGTGGCGGATGTGCCTCGGCACATCATGGGAAGGCGCAAAATTTAGAATTTCGACACTCCAAAGGATGCGCCAAAGGAATAGAAGGGGGCAAAAATTTATTTGATGTTGCATGAATAAAAACTACGCCCAACCAAAAAAGGACCAAATGACTAAGTTTGAAAAACCAGATTTTTCGGAAAGGGATTTTATGCCATTCCGAACATTAGGGGACCTCAACGGGGAACCAAAACAAAAATTTTGGTATGGTTACCTACAAAATTTCCCTCATCAATTTTACAGGATAAAAGAATGTTAGTAACAGCGACATGCACATGAGGAATAGTATATGGATGAGTTTGTGTTCTACCTGTGAAATCTTGGTTGTTTTTGGAAAAGTATTAAAAGAAAATTGTGTCTATTATTTTGGGAAAACAAGACTGTAACTTGTAGTCTTTTTGACATGGCTTGTGAAATCTAGTTCTTATGACCATGTTAACGGTGGTGGAAACTCTTTTCAAACCCGACTTAAAAGTCGACAAGTTTTAACGATGTCCAGTTTAATACATTTTTTTGAAGTTAGAAATAGGGTTGAAATGTTTTGGATGCAAATGGAAGACCTATTTTTATTCTGGACTGTTAATGTGTAATTCATTACAATGGTTTGAATATTACTGACTTTTGGGTATTTTTGAAATTATGATTCGAATACGGTAAATCAATACTGTATATTCAATTTGGCTTTAGTGTTTCATATTAAAATAGCAACCGAACGATGTATCAGTTCAACTAATTTAGTCTCTGATTACTTTGTAATTAAGGGAAACGTGAAGTTACCCTAACTTGATTTTTAAACTCGAATGGTTTGAGTATTTGAGGAAATGTAGTCTATTTCATTTGGATCGGGATTATATTCTGAGTCTTGATCGGTTCGTAATGATTTATGTTAAATATTGATCTTGACTTTTATTGGATGCACAATTTGTAGATCCTGTAGGGATGTAATGGTAAACCAATGAGATGGCTCTACCTTGCCTGAACTATTGGGTGAACTTAAGTGCTAGAACTACTCAGCTTCTCATTCCTTGTTGGTCTAATGAATGTTTATTATGTCTTGGAAGCTTGATTTTGTTCTAAACTTGATTGCAATAGTGTTTTGATCATCTGAGTTTCTCTCGAGAGATAAAAGGAAAGAATTAAAAGGGTTTAAAAGGAAGTCTGTTATTTTAATACTCTTTTCCTTGAATGATTATTGTGCTCATTCCTTAGAACTTTGTAATGAACTCAAAACCGTATGGTTATGAGAAGGCGAGAACTATCTTAATAATTGAAAGAAATAATTAGGATGGGGATCCTAATGCAGTAAGACTCCTTTTTTGTCGTATATTTGGGATAAGGTCTTTGTTTTTAAACCTCCTTATTGTTATTCTTATTGTAAAAAGGAAATCAGTGTTTATTTGTCTTGTATAATTTTCATTGATTGAAAATTAAGAAGACTAAGGTAGAAGATAGGTTGGCAGAAGAAATTTAAGGTGGCAGTTAATCCATCACTTCTGTTTGAATTTATTTTGTATGATCTGTTTTGGATGAATACCTTAAATGGTTTAGTTTTTAAATAGAAGATATTTTAAGAATCTGTTTAAATCATGATATAAACTGTTTCAACTTTTTGGATGGATATGTACTTGGTAAATGGAATGTTTCTTCCTTCCTTACATAAAAGTGAGATGAATCATCCTAAAAATATTATGTTGAAATTACTTCTGTAACTTAGGTTATGATATGAGTTGTAATATAATTGTTAGGAAGAAAAATTAGTGTTATATTATGTTATTGATTGTGAATGTAATTGTTGGAATCAATTATACTTTAAAATTTTAGGGCAAGTAATATAGAATATATCCTGTCCACTTTGTTTAAACAGTGTACTATGAATCTTCTTATATTGATATTACTTATAGCTTAGAGAGTATGAAGTAATTGTTGTCATTATAACAGGGTTGTTTTATTGAAACAATTATTGGAATGCACTTGTTTTAAGGATTAGTGCTTATCATGTTCAATTCATTGAATTGATCCGTGCTAGCAATTTTTGCATATGGACTTCGTAAGTGGTAAAAGAAGGCAAAAACTTAAATGATGCATTGACTGCTCTAAGTTGATTCTAGTGAAGAATTCTTATTTGATTTCTGAATTGTATTGTAAAAAGAAAAGTTTGTCTCTTTTGAATGAAGGCTGATGTCTTAAAGCATGCCTAAAAAGCATAAGTTGTAATTGTATAAGTTTGGAAATGAATTGAAGAGTGAGAATTTACTTATATAGATTGTGTAAATTATCTTGTTGAGGATAATCTTCTTGTTATCTATATGATTGGATGTGTATTCTTAAAGAGTGATTTAAAAATGGAACTTAGATAAATTCCCTATGAAAATTGAAATTAAATAGGTGGCTGAATACAACATTTTATCTAAGTTTTCATTACATCTTGTGATGTGAAATTAAACTATAAGAAAGGTTATTGTAACTTTAAATGATATGGTAGGGTGTGGGAAGCCCTAAAAATGCAACTATGAAGAGGAAGACCCTTCCTCTCTAGTAAGGCACTAAATAAAAAAGGAAGATATGATTGTGAATCATTAAGACTTAATTACAATAAGTCTGATATGTTTCATCCTAATGGGTTATTACACTTCCTTAAATGGTTAAGTTATTTAATTTAAGGGAATATAAGTTGTTGTTGTCCTGCTCTTGGGTAACGAGATGATAGGTCAAAACTATCAATTTAGGAAGCAATCCTAAGTTAATTAAGTTCTTGAATTAAATGAATCTCAACTTTAAAAAGGGAACTTAAAGGAATGTTGGACTCGGGGTTTGGTGGGCTGCCGATATAGGTAGTCTTTAAACCCAAATTTAACTTAACGTAAGTAAAATCTTGGAGGTATGTACATCTTTATGAGGCTATGCCATAGGATGTTGACACACGTCAACTACAAGGTTGTACCTTCGAGAAGATTAGGATCTTCTCGAGGATACAATAGTGCAGATGACATGTGGCAACACCCTTCTGTATTGATATGTTCCACTTTTACCCATACCTCAGCCCTACCCATAATGAGTCCCCGAAAGAGGACGAGGTGAGGTATTAAATGATAAGGTCAAGAAGATCGGGTGAAGTGTCCCGGGGAGGGATGCATGAGGTGAAAAGGTATTTAGGGAAAAAATTGTGGGTAGAGGGTAGGGTAAAAGGTTAAGGAGGGAAAAAAGGGGTGACGGTCGGGGTAATAGGGTGAAATTGTGGACAATGTGGAAGAGAGGGTGCGATGCGATCAAGGGTAACCGATGCCAGTATAAGGTAACTAACCACAGTAAGGTAGGGCACGTAACCGATCTTTGGTGAAGGTAAAGCGCATCGATTAGCTCGAGGATGTTATATAAAAAAGAAAAATCCATATTTTTTCAAATCATTTTCTTTTTGTGAATTAGGAAAATGACAAGAGAAAAAGAGAAAAGGTGGAAAGTGAGAGATAGATACTAGGTGCTTGAGTTGGCGAGCCACGTAGCGGGTGATTGGTAGCGAAAGGTAGATCCACAAGATTAGATTGGTTAATTTTATTTGTTTGAGGAGGTGACAGATTGGTGATGGCGAGAGGCCGAGAGGATCGGGCGGGCCACCGGTCAGCGGCTAGATGTGCCACCACGGCAATGGCGGCGTGATGAGATAAGCGGTAAATGATTTCTTTATTTTTGAGATATATTAGGTGATAGGTCAGGTGGTGAAAAATTGGGTTTGGGGGGGGAAATGAAATTTGAAATGTGGGAGGGTGAATTGGGTAGAATAGGAGTGGGGAGAGAGGTAAGTGGGTGAATAGGGGTGGGATGGGGTTGAGGGAAGTGTAGGTGAGAATGGGTGGGTAGAAGAGTTAGGAGAGGGAGTTTTTTTAGAGGGGAGGGTTTGGGGTCACGGATTTCACTACGATAGTGACCGGAATCGTCGAGATTAGTGGTGTCAGTAGGGTCAAACCGGTATCGGTCACGAAACAAGTGACCGATGCCGGTTTAGGGGTGACTAGGTCGGTTAGAGATAACCAAAACCGGTCGGGTTTTGGAGAAAAAGGGGCCGAAAGGGCCCTAGGTCAAGTGGGTGAGATAGGGAAGGGTAGAATAGGGTGTGTTGGTGAAAAACCTAGTGTAGGTGGGGGTAAAATGGGTATGGGGAAATGATAGTGGGTGAGGGTGGGGGAGATAGAAATGTGATAGGAAGGTAGGTTAGGAAGAAAGAAAGAGGTGAGACAGTGGGTATAGGTGAGGTGTCGAGGGTGAGTGTGGGTATGATGAAGGTAGATTAATTTGATGTTTGTATTGGATGCAGGGGAGAGATTAGCTATGGATGAGAGATAGGGTGCCACCCCTGCTCTTGAGAGTGCAAGGTGTGGTGACTATTGAGGAGTGGTGGCATGTGGAGGAGGTGGGCCTGATTGGGGTCCAACGCTAATAACATGTAGTCTAGCATTGAGTCTAATGGTTGCTCTCATTGATAGATGGGATTCAATGACCAACACATTCCACCTACCGACAGGTGAGATGACAGTCACCCTGGAGGACGTGTTTAGGATCTGTGGTTATCGATATTGGGGACGTAAGTGTACTTGATCTCCTCCGAGGCCTCGGAGGAGTTGATGTTGATAGTGTTTGGGGAGGGACTGGAAAAGATGAAGTTCTATAGTGATAGCTTGAGTTACCTGGGAAGATGTACCTAACATGCAGAGGAGACGAGGCTAGTTGTTTTATTGATGGAGGCAATGTGCTGTTTCGCACTGCCAGATGCAAAGGGTGGGAGATTTCCCTACTCCCTGATGGGGGCTTTACATGACATGGTGATGGATTGGACCTATTTTTCCTAGGTTCCAACATTCCTGGTGTAATTATACAGAGAGTTGTGGGTGTATGGGCACCTACGCAGGTTCAACTTATGTTGTACCTTTTTACTACACTATTGGGCCTATGAGCACATAGTTTGTGTATGGCCAGTGGGTATGCCTTGAGTAGATGAATTTCTGCCGAGATTGGTTTAGGTGGGGTACAGGCGATGGGTGCATGTAATTGGAGAGCATCAATCAGACAGGGCTACACATGATGTAGCATATTACAGGTGTCTATTGGAGGGATTTTCTGTAGTGGAAATCATATGGAGACCATATGTGGGTTATCCCTCATATAGGTAGATGCATGATGAGCTAGATGGCCTTTAAATGTTGAGATAGATAGAGGGCACCATTTCGGGGAGCACAAGATGATCCCAATTGTGAGGGGTTAGATGGTATTTTGGGTTGCTACGGAGGACATACCTCTACCTTTCCCAAGAAAGTCTACAAGAGAGATGACATGGAGAGGAAATTACCTCTACCATAGTTGACAATGCCCATAGGGGAGGAGGAGCAGTGGTAGACCGGTAGATCGATGATCTTTGGGAGTGATGACAGATATAGACAGTGGTGGGTGGCTCATTTACTTGCAGTACCACCCGGCCGGGGTAGTCAGATTTAGCCACTATCACGGTGCGAGAGAGATGCCCAACGAGGGGTAGGTGGTGACCCTGATTACCCAATTGGGGATGGTGCGGGGTAGTTAGCTTGACTTAGAGGTAGAGATGGCTAAGTTGCATGCACAGTGTCCAGATCTTGAGCCTAGATGGCCGGGGTGAAGATGGAGATGATGATGATGGTTAGTTGGCTGCCCTTCGAGGCACTGGTGGAAGGGTTCTTGGGCTAGTTAGTCACGACACGAGTAAAGGTGGGGCCTTACAGCCCAGATATAGGCACGAAAAAGGGGTCGATGGCACGACCATGGTACTTGGGATAGGGTCCCGATTCGCCAGAGTAGGGGTGGGACAGGGTCCCACAGGGGTAAGGTCAAGGTCGAGAGGCGATGGGGCCACCACGAGATAATACCCGTATCTAGGTTACGGAGGCGAGAGAATTTTCCCGGTATTATCGGGACTAAGCGACTTGATGGCGAGGATAGATTATCTATCCTATGTTGAGTACTGAGGAATAGCAGGCCTCTAGTGAGAGGACTCGGTCATGCACCTATAGTGTGGAGAGCACAGGGGGCCATTGATCCCCAAGACATGGTTAGGGTGAGGCCACCAATTCATAGAGGCTAGTTCTAGTTGATGTACAGAAGGGATCAACCACCACCCATGATGGGTGGGGAGATGTTAGTAGGTCGCAAAACAAGGGTGAGGAGGCATAGGGGATAGATGAGATAGATATGGAGGATGTCTTTTGCAATGATGTCTGATACATGGCCCTTAATTTTGATGTAGTTTTGATTTTTGATATATACTGGCCTACGTGCCGAGAGTTATTATATTTAATATCATATACCGGCCTGTGTGCTGAAGATGGTGAGGATGTATATGAGAGTTTTGAGAGACTGTATTATATACACCGGCCTGTATGCCAAAGACATTTGACAGTTATGTATATGGATATTGTATTTATATAGATGATGATGATTATGGGCATTATGTGTTTGTGTTGATAACATTTTATTATTATGCATAGATGGACTTATGGTAGGTGTGTTAGGCATGGATGGAGTTAGGTTTTGGGCATGGTTGAGTCAGGTTGTAGGCATGGATCGAGTTAGGTTGTGGTCTAGGCATGGATTGAGTCAGGTTTTAGGCATGGTGGAGTCAGGTTGTAGGCATGGATCGAGTTAGGTTGTGGTCTAGGCATGGATTGAGTCAAGTTGTAGGCATGGATGAAGTTAGGTTTTGGTTTTAGGCATGATGGAGTCAGGTCATGGTTTTAGGCATGGATTGAGTTAGGTTTTGGTTGTAATTCATTAATATTTGCAATGAATGATGATATGGGTCATTTTTAAGATGTTTTATAATACTTGCATGATGTTGGTAAAGAAATGGTAATCGAAATAAATGTATGTTTTGATGATGATAAAAATGTGAAGCAATTTGTTGTTTGTTTGGTTTAATTTCTAATTTTTTATATAAAAAGGAAACGATGTAGGGTAGAATGTGATTTAGGAAAATGAAAGATGAATTGGTTAGGGTAGAGAGTGGTCGAGCTAACCTCCAAGGGCCCCATGCCCTCGGAGTGCTGCCTACATAGTCCCAACAAAAAGGGACCTCAGGCCAATGTAGTTCTCCCATAAGCTAGGGAAGAATATGAGGAGGTATGAGAATGAGATGGTAGGTCATAGGCATGATTTGATTTTAGGTCTGCTAGGTATGGGTGAGTTGTGGGAAAATTGGTATAGGTGATTTTGATTGTGGTAGAAGAAGAAGATTACCCCAAAGGTAAGTGTCGAGGACCAAGTCCTGTATAAGGTAATCAATACATAATAAAGAAGGTTAAAAGATAAGAGGGGGCAAGAAAGCCACCTGATTGGTTAGGATCATACTGAGTAGGTCATACCTTGGAGGATATGATGTACGTAAGACCCTAAAAGGCATTACATGATTGATTGTTCTAAGGGTGAAAATTAGTCACATGATCACCAAATTTCATGGTTTCTAAGAGGTCCCTTGAGGCGGTAGGAAATGGGAGTGTGAATGGTGAGAGGGGTGAAATGTGGTTAATTTTTATATGTTATGAGGTAGAATGCTCTTTGGGTAAGAGATCCAAGGTCACAATGGGCAAGTTCATGACTAAAAGGCTTTCTATGTTGGTGATATTTGAGATAGACTGAGTCGATGTGGGAAGTCTATATGGGATGAGAAAATTAACTCTTTGAGGTCTTCGTGAAGTTGATCAATGTGGGAAGCTTCATATTCTCGCTCTTTTTTTTAAAGAGCTTTACATAGATGTCCTTTGAGGGAGAATTCTATTTATAGTAGTGATAGTAGAGAGGAAGATGTCCTTTTGATGGAGTCATATTTTTATTGGAAGTTTGACTCAAGGAGAGGGATCCCATATGAGGTCTTTGAAGTCATGGACAAGACCAAGGTGAATAATAGGATTCTTGTTCGAAAGTAGGGTGAAACAACCATGGGATCTCATCTAAAAGTAGACAAAAAGTATCCATGAGAATCATGCTATGTGCTAGTGCCGTGGTACACATATTCAAGAGAAGATAACAAGTGATGAGTATGCACATGATTCTTGTTTGATCATTGGTGAGGTGCAAGAATTGGATAGCGCTTAAGGGACGAGCATGGAAAGAGGTAAAAGGTGAGGTAGGACTAAAATTTAATAGTAGAATGGTTGAAGATGCAAGGCATTAAGGGGCTCAGGTTTAGGTTTACCATTGAGTGAAGATAAACGATAAGCACCTGATCCATAAGTATGGGTCACGATGTATGGTCCAAGCCAATTAGGAGCAAATTTTCCCGTTTAATTTTTTTCTACTTTAGTTACATGTTGATTTTCTTTCAGGAAAAGGTTACCAACTTAGAAGGTTTGTTCATGGACACATTTATCATAGGCACATTTGATACATTTTTGGTGAACTTGAAGATGATCAAGAGCATTAAGACGACATTCGTCTAATAACTCAAGTTATGCTAAACGGTCATGACGAAATTCATCATCCTTGAGCATGTCATGAAGAGAAATGTGGAGTGAGGGGATCTGGAGTTCGAGAGGAAAAATAGCCTCTATACCATAGACCAGAGAAAAAGGTGTAGCGGCAGTGCAAGTGCAAATACTAGTGTGGTATGCCCATAGGGAAAAAGGAATGTGTGTATGCAATTCCTTCCTAGTATCGTTAACCACATTCATGAGAATTTTGTTCAAGGTTTTGTTAGTGGACTTGGCTTGGCCATGTTTGTGGTAATAAGGTGACAAGAAACTTAGCTAAATGTTGAAGGCATCACAAAGTTTTCGCAAGGTTTTATTTTTGAATTGTTTTCCATTATCAGTGATGAGGTGATGAGGGACACCAAAGCGATAAATGATGTGATTATTGATGAACTCACATATTTTATTGGATTTTTTGGAGATGAGTGGTATGGTTTCAACCCATTTTATGTAGGATTGATGAGCGGTGATGATCCATTGATGTCGTTGGGACGAATGGGGATTGATCTCTCTAACAAGATCCAAAACCCATTGTGAAAAGGGCCAAAGGTCACTGGGTGACTGTAAGGCATGATTTGGGCATATCTTTGGAGGTTGGCATGTTGTTGGAATTTTACACAATTCTTGATGTACTTGCAACAATCATGGTTAAGGTTCAGCCAAGTAATAGCCTAGATGAAGAATACGCTTGGCAATAGCAAAGCCATTAAAGTGACCTCCACATATGCCATCATGAACTTCCTTAATGGTATAAGGAATTTCAAAACTCGTGAGGCATCATAAGAGAATACCATCAAAGCCATGCTTATAGAGGAGGCCCCCATGATGACATAATGAGATACCTTTTTAAGGAAGGCACGTTGTCCATTATGGGTGAGATCAGGAGGTAAGATGGAGAGAGAAAGATAGTCAGAGTATTGTTTATACCAAAGGTTACTTGGGTCAAGGGAAGTGGTTCCAATAGAGTAAATGTCACGAGGTAAATAAGAGGGTGATTGGAGTCATTGTATTGTGAAAAATATTTTAGAATCGGTAGGTAAAACAGGTATTTGAGAAGCCAAACAGGCCATGGTATCGGCAAATTTGTTGGTTGAACGTGGGACAATTTGAAGGGTGTAACGATCAAAGGTAGTCAAAAGTATGTCTACATGATGTTTATAATTTTGAAGTGTCTCATTACGACATTGGCATACACCATTGACTTGGTTTACAACCAATTAGGAATCACCAAAGATGTTGATGGATTTGACATCTAAGGCATAGGCAGCTTGGAGACCTAATACAAGCGCTTTGTATTCGGCAATATTGTTTGTACAATCAAAATCTAGTTTGAAATACAAAGGCATGGGTTTACCATCAATAAAAATGAGGATAACACCAGCCCCATCCCCATGCTAACACTTGGAACCATCGAAGAAGAGTGTCATTTGGTAAACGGGTTCATCCAGGGAAAGGGTAGCAATTGACTCATCTAGAAAATTAAAATTAGAGGGTTGATCCCCAGAAATAGGTGTGTCGGCCAATTGGTCGGTGATATCTTGGCCCTTGATGGAATTTTGATGAATGAATTCAAGGTTGAGGTCAGCCAAAAGCATAAGCCAGTGTGTGGCACGTTGATTTTGGTAAGGTTTGGCATACATGAAGTGCAAGGGATTGGTGTTGGTCACAACATAGGTTTTGTGGTTGAGTAGGTAATGGTGGAGTTTTGTGGCAATGAAAACTAAGGCTAAGAAAAGTTTTTCGGGGTAGGTGTATTAGGTTTCATATTCCAAAAGAGTACGGCTTATGTAATAAACCACCTTCTCCTTGTGTTATTCATCGTGATGAGTGAGCATGGCCCCCAAAGAGTGATCGGTAGTTGAGATGTATAGGTAGAAAGTTTGATCGTCTTTAGGTGGAATGAGTATGGGGGTTAAAGAAGGTATTGTTTTAAGGCCTCAAAATATTTGTGGTAATCCTCATCCCATTTAAAGGAGACATCCTTCTTTAGAAGGTGATGAAATGGTTTACACCGATTAGAAAATTGTGAAATGAAATGGCAAATAGACTGTAACTTACCTTGTAGGCTACGAAGTTTCCTAAGATTGGTGGGCGAGAGAAATTTCAAGGATGGCCTTGACTTTAGCAAGGTCAACTTTGATACCATGTAAGGAGACGATAAATCCTAGGATATTTCCTAAGAGAACCGTGAAGACACGCTTCTTGGGCTGAAGGTGAATGCAATATTTAATGAGGCGGTCAAAGATGGTTTTAGGATGGTGAGGTGCTCGGAGCAGCATTTAGATTTGGCCAAGATATCATCCATGTAATCTTCCAATATACGATGCATGATTTCATGGAAGATATAAGTCATAGCCCATCAATATGTGGCCCCAGCATTTTTAAGGCCAAAAGGCATGACTCGATAGTAGAAGGTCCCCCAAGGGGTGATGAATGTAGTTTTGTGTTGATCTGTTGGGGAAAGCAGGATTTGGTTATAACTCGAGAATCCATCCATGAGTGATAACATCTTGTGACCAATGGTAAGGTCAACTAGCTGGTCAATACTAGGTAGGGAAAGTCATCTTTTGGGCAAGCTAGATTGAGGTCATTGAAATCCATACAAATGTAGAGTCCCCCTATTGCCTTAGTGATAGGGAAAATGTTAGAAATCCAACGAGGATAATCAATGGGTAAGATGAAGGAAATGGAAAGAAGGCACTAAAGTTCTTCTTTAATGAGAAGGGAAATGTGAGGGTAAATTTTCCTCAGCTTTTGTTTGATGGGTTTGGCATTAGGAACAATTACGATAATGTGGACCACTATGGTGGGGTCAATACTAGGCATGTTTATGTAAGACCAAGAAAAAACATGGTTATGATCTTTGATAAAAGAAGTGATGGCTTCTTGTTTAGCAACATCTAAAGATTGACCGATCTTTAGGATGTGTGGGTTATCCTGAGTATGAATGTTGATTTTGATAGTCAATTTTTTCAACATGGTTTGCATCTCAAATGGTAGCAATCGATGAATATATGAGTCTTCTACACCAAGGTAGGTGAGTATAGATTCATCATCCTGACATTGAATGACGTTGATCGAAGGTGTATCGTCATCGATCATTTCAGAATATAGGAAGGGAAAAGAGAAGGAGCCTCGCCCTCATGTTGATAAGTCAGAGGCCCCAAGGAGATGGTGTTTATGAAAAAAATTTAGGAGGGATGGATTTGGGATCCATCGACTCGTCGGTGAAGATGGTGATGGGGGTGATGAAGGTGAAAAAGGGTTGATGTCTTCAATGAGCTCAACATGGGCCTTCTTGGTACGTGGTTCAGCAAAGCCGATACCACTATAGTTGTTATTCTTGTGAGTAGTACATGGAATAATAGTATGGTGGCCTTACTCATAAAATCCAAAACTAAAACCCTTCCATGCACATTAGTGCAGGAAGGTGTGGGAAAAACGTCAATTGGTGAGTGACTGGAGGTTGGCGGAAAATGGGTGGGTTTGTGAAGGTGGTTTAGGTGTGTAAGTTATAGTATCAAGTCCCCCATAGGTGAGACTAGTACGAAGGTGGGGAGGACCATAAAGGAGGCACTCTCCTATATGTTGATCATAACGATGGTGTTAGTGAAGACTTCCATACTCTTGTGGAGTAAGGAATGTGTTAACACTATATAGGCAATACTCCCTAGAGTGAGGCGTTGAAAAATACCTTCCAAGGGATCGGTGGTTGGTATGTGGGTAGCTAGAATAGACGATGTGTTAGAGGTCAACGCGGAGGTGGAGCTAACGGATTGGGAGGTTGATGGTTCAGCCATGGAGGTTGTGGCAGTGGTAGGAATGGAGGAGGCATGTGCGGTTGAGGTAGTGGTTGTACTGGTAAGCAAAGGTGTAGGTGAAGTGGTAGTGGTCGTGGAGGTAGACACCTTAATGGGTATAAGCACATCATTGGGTCGATAAAGCATGTTGTATGTTTTAAAAGGTGATGGATCAGTTGGAATAGTATAGGCATGTCCTTCATGCTCAAACTTTACATAGTGATGCAAAGTGGAAGGAACACAACCCATGACATGAATCCAGGGTCTACAAGCAACAGGTTATATTGGAATTCCCCCTCCAAGATGTAAAATAACTCTAGAATAGTGCGGGGGCCCACACAAACATGGAGGATGACAGTGCCTAGTGTAGAGGTGATATCGTCATTGAATGAATGCAACATGACAAGATGTTTATGCATGTAATTGTCAATTATGCACATTTGAGTGTATGCTTGGGAGGAAATGATATTAATACTAGTGCCCCCATCGATCATAATGTGACATACACATATATCATTGATGTGGATAGAGATGAAGAGGGTTGGATCAGGGTCATTGGTTTGGTGCGGTGTGATCTCTTCTTCGAGAAGCTAAGGGAGGCTACTTGATCAGTAGTTGGAGGTGTAGATGACGGGAGTAATTTGGTGAGAGAGGCTACATGATGGGGTGTGATAATGGAGGCCATAGGTGTAGGATCATTGGGTAAAAATTCAATAGATTGAAGGACCTCAATGAGATCTTAACGATGGGATTCCAAGGTTTGGATGAGGTCATATAAGGACATTTTGAGGGGGGATTGGTGTAGTTGTTTGAGCATTACACGATGTGTGACCCCATTAGAAATAGGATATGTGGGGCCGCAGATAGTGATTTTAGGCATGGGTGCAGATGGTATGTTGGGTATAGGATTGGTTGGTGAGTCGGTTGCCTTTTCCTTTCCTTTGTCCTTCTGAGCATGGGTAGCGATGTGGATCATGTTGATTTGAGGTGGGGAGGTAGGTGAGGTCGGTGAGCCATGAAAATCATAGCGACAAGAGGGGAAAAAGCCAAGTGGTGGGAAGAAACCTTGTGAGATGAGCTGGGCACACCAACATTTGGGTGGAGGTTTGGCAAGGTTGTTGATGCAAACCATGTTAATGTCAATTTTTGAATTTTTCCAACCTGTCACTTTTCCCACTTCTAACTTCTAACATTTATAGACACACTTCATCCCTCCATACTTCCCCTACAACATTCTACCATCACTCCACCATTGAAAATTCCCAGACCTACTCAACCCAAACATTGAAACACATTTCACACACGGTGATGTGCAAGTCTCGAAGGATTTTTCATCAAAACAAGAAGGTGAAATGAAGAACAAAAGGAAGAAAACGGTGAAAATCTCTAAAGCCTAAAAACGGAGATCGAAGAAATATTGCAAGTGGTGCATGAAATAACAAACCATTTATTTTTGTTCATTCCTCTATCCAAGACCATCAAAAAGACACCTTCAAACTCCCCTCGTGTGATAGAGCATCCTATTTCACCTAATTCTAGAGTGTTTCTTTGAATGTTGATGAAACAAATAAGGGTAATGTGTTAGGAGGAATACTGTTAAAATGTTGGCGGTAGGTTGTTACGCGCGTAAGACTTATGAATCCATAGTTGATCGTGAGAGCTTCATTTTTACTTAGAGGAACTTCTTGAAATGGAAAACAATATATGCATTAGACGCCTAGTGTGTACTAGATCCGGGAAGCGTGATACTTCTTAGATAGTTTTCAATCCACTTTGTTTAAAACAACTTAATGCCGATAATAAAGGAAATCCCTCTGTAGTTAAAATGATTTAGGTATCTCGTTCATCTATAATAAGTAAATTCATTCACAACAGGTTAAGCTATGATTGAATCGAAGATCAAGGTCACTGTCAAGTTTGTTGGTATTGGTCGGGGTAGGGTTTTGGGTAGTTTTGGGTATTTGGTGGAGGTTTAGAAACTCTGCTCTTGATTTTTGGTAAAAGACAGAGAGACCGACGCGTCGGTCTAGTGTGACCGATGTCATTTTAGGTTGACCAATGATGGTTTTGGGTAACCGCGTCGGTATGGTCGGGGTACAAGAAACTCAATAAAAACTTGGTTGGGTGATAGATCTGAGGCTAGATGAAAAGGAAGGGCAAAGGCAAGGTTTATGTGGATCCTGGATATGCACAGGAATGATTAAGATCCAAGTATGGGTAGTGCAAGGGTATGGATAAAAAGATGGTCAAGTTTGCATGGAGGTAGATGATGGTGGAATGGAAATGAGAGCAAAAGCTAATAACTAGATGTAAAAGGATCTACCAAATGATGAATAGATGAGTGTTGGTTAACAAAACTTACTATTTGTACGAGCTTGATGCCTGGTTGGTAATGGTGGGTGATCAAATGGAATGAACTTGGTGTGGTGTTGGCACTTCCCTAGATGCTCTCATGAAGGAAAATGGTTGTGTGATTGCTTCAGGTACTAGCTATGGATGTTCTAATGTGTATACTAACACTGGTTCTACTTACATGCAGCTTTGGTTTGTCACTTGTTCTCAAAAGATGTGATTATCTCTCATAAAATGTGCCAACCTTGAAATAAGGTTTTTTTGGGATTAAATGGTTACCGATGGTAGTTCCACTTAACTGGTGATAGTTTAGGGTAATCGCGTCTGGCATCAATTAGGGAGGGATTTCTGGTTTACTAAACTAGGCAGATCCCCTTGATTTTCTGGGATCTCATTTCATTTACTCCAGATTAGCATGGAAGCTTCCTTCTAACGAGCGGGAATGTGGTTAGAGGGAATGTAGGCATTGATTTTTAGGGTTTGGGTAGGTCTTAGTTAGTTATGGCAACTTACTAAGAATAGGTCTTAGGGTGAGGTTGCTAGATGAGGTGTCTAGGTGAGGTGAATATGTGGGCATTATCCCAATTAGGATATTTAAATAATAAATATTGTGAAGATAATGAGTTAATTTAATTAAATTAATATTAGAGTGGAGTGAAGGGGGCCATGGTTAGGTGGATGTGTTCAAGGTATTTATTTATCGAGGGACCAAGGAGAGTGTGACCCAATTTTAGTGTCTACACATCCACAATGAAGAAATATCCTTTCCGGCTCGAGAGAAGAAAGAAGTGGTATTTCCCATCAAACCAGTTGTCGATTGAAGTAAGATCACATGTGAAGTACCATAGGAAAAAATCCACATCAAAAATATAATTTTCTTTACAAATGGAGGAGAAAACTAGACCTATAATTTTGAGGTCCATTAATGGTTGTCAGAACTTGTAAGCATCATCAGTCTAAAAATTAAAATTTTAAAATCTCCCGGAATATTAAGTGAGTGGGCACGAAGTTTCGTGAGGGGTGATATTGGGAAAAAAACCATATTAAAAAACATTGTTCCACGTCAATCCAACTCTTAGAGGCCAACTTTCTAAAAATAGCAAGACTACTACATAGGAACTATTATTTTGGGAAAGTCATCGATAGAAGAACCTGCGAAGGAGATGAAGACATTGGAGGTGAAATACAACCGAGAACTCACTGAACGGGAATTTTGGTACTTACAAAAATAGAAAGTGGGCCCACGAGCACCTTCTAAAAATAGAAAGTTGATCGGAAGGAACGAGGAACACAGGGAGAAAGAGGAATCAAGGTCATAACACTCAGTAGAAGTTCCAGGGACTTGATTTTTCACACTTACTAAAAATAGTAAGTTGTTTTTTCAAGGGAGATATGAAGCTGAAATGGACAAAGTTAGAAGCCTACACAACCCTTCACTTGTGATTATGATGTGGAAAACAGCAATGTCTTGTGCATTGGCCTAAATGACCTTAAGACTCACATGGCCTTTAAGGACCAAAGGAGGATCGAAGACCAAATATTCACAAGTGGCTTGTTCACCACTGTAGGACACCCAGTGTCGATGCAGAGTCTCAAGCTAGTCCTATCCTTCTCTTTCCACTATGAGCCCGAGACATGAACCATCTAATCTGACAATGGTACCACAATTATGATCATCAGCGGAATAGTTCACTTAACTTGGAGAGTGATTCGTAAGCCAATTTGAAATATTTTCATAGTGTGAAAGGAATTCAAAGATTCAGAATTTCACTACATTTAGAGGTTTCCATCAACAATGATCAATGAAATTCATTGGGAAGGACATCTCTCTCTCTCTCTCTCTCTCTCTCTCTCTCTCTCTCTCTCTCACTGTCTCTCTCTCTCTCTCCTCTCCTCTCCCCAAAATTTCTCTCACTTTCCAATATTATAATTTTGCATTGGGGTTGCACTTTTCACATGTCCTAATGTTCCTAATGTAATAATTCACCTTTATGTTATAAAAAAGGACTTAAAAGTTTCCTAGGAAGTTGAAAAGTTTTAAGTTGTGCGAGGACATATGAAAAGGCATTGGGGGGTAAATGAAGAGTTGTATTCTATTCTATAAATTATAACGCCATTCCCATTTCAAATGGTTTGTAATTGATCTTATAGACTCACGAGTATATTGTACTTAGAGAAAGAAAAGGAGATAGTAATTTTCTTCTACTTTCCTCTACTCTCAAATTTATTCCACTCCCACATTATGCACAACTTTTGTTTAAGCATCAATACAAGAATAATTTTGTAGCTTATTTGATGAGGAGATTTTAGAAACTTTGAGTTCGCAATATTATCTCATCATGTTGCCATTTGCAGGGTTGTTTCTTCTTATAAATGCATGTGTTAAAAGTTTCTAACAAATGTGTGTGGGAATCTAATTTCCTACCTGCTACATTAGTTTCCCTATCTCATTTCTCACTCCCTTTCCCAATTTCAGACAAATTCTTCCCTACCAAGAGATTTATAGCTTTTCCACAAGGTCAGTGGAGTTCCCCTATTGGATCCCTGGTCAAAAGGCCACCACAGAAATCAACCTTTTTTTATGTGCGTGCATAAATGACAATCTGCATCGAGTTAAGTAGAGGGACTTAGATTCCCAGAGCGTTGGTAATAAATCCACAAGTTTGTCCACCAAAAATTTCTCACCAATAGTTTTGGTGCCCACTATGGGGTAGATTTAGTAGCATTTGCACCTAATATACGACCACGAGGTCTGAAAATTATAAAAATATTGAAAAAATTAAAAAAAAAGTAGTTTAAAAAATTTTGTTTCCAAAAGATACATTGCTTATTTCTACACGTGACTTTTCACATTCCACAGTTTCCTTTCATGTTCCCACTACAAAAGTTTCCAAAAGCTGGTTGAAGGAAGATACACCAGGTTGAACAGGTCGAGAGGTGTTGTTGATTCAAATTTTGAGGCTTTGTAAAATCAGCAAGAACAAATTAGAGATAATCCATACTTCTTCTCTCAAGCCTCCTCTCCATCCAGCTCTTCAAACGGTTCACCTGGCAATCCTGTCAAGACTCTTGTTGATACTCCCCTTCAAATTCTCCCATTTTTCCATCACCATTAAGCATTGATCCCGGAAGAAAAAGAATTTGTAGAAGCAAGGGCTGAAGTAGAAGCAGAAATGATAATGGAAGACAAAGGAGAAATAGGTCAACCCAATGTTCCATGGGGAAGGAATGCAGGCCCATTTTCTCTTGAACCTCCTCTTCATGATTTACCAATGGGTTCATGCATGAACTTTCCAAAGTTCAAAGGTGACAACAAAAAACATCCTGAAGAACACATCGTTGCTTTCACGACATCATGTGGAATTCTTGGTGTCCAACATGAAGATGTTATTATGAGATTGTTCATGGAGTCCCTCTAAGAAAAAGTAGCAGAATGGTTCTACCTCCTACCTACCTAATCCATCACTGGTTGGGATGACATCAAGACTACCTTTGAGGAAATATTTAAATCAACTGAAGACTGTCAAGACCTCTTGGTGTAGTTGGCTCAAATGAGGAAAGGAGAAAATGAAACCATGAGAGACTTCGTGGCTCATTTCAAATGGTTGCTTCACAGGATACTTGAAGAGGATTTGCCATCTCAAAACAATGTTAAGATATTCTTCATCAATGCTCAATCATCAGAAGTAGGATTTTTCTACGAAGATCCCAACCAAGGAGCATTATAGAAGCACAAAGGATGGCCATTGAACTTGATGATGATCTCATCCTCTCTAGGAAGATCAAGAATCCATCAAAGGGAAAGGCCCAACATCCTGGAGATGAGAGAACCAATCCATCGCTACAAAATTTGGTGAATGAGATGGCCTCTTTGAAGAGGGAATTATTTGAATGATTATTTTCTCAAAGAAGCAACAGAAATCAGATTGTATTAGCACTCCAAAGGCTCACCTTGGAGGCCCTACTTGTGAACATAAATTGAAAATTTCAAGAAGGTGAAGAATAACTTGAACAAGAAAGTGAAGGTGGTGATTTCCTAGAAAATGACAAGTTTGAGAACGATACATAAATTAGATTCTATGAGTATTCTAGATTTGATGAAGAAGATGCACCCATTTTCTCATGTGCGGTATTCACTCATTCTCATTCTGAGAAATAAAAATCTCCTTCCACCATTGCAAAGAAAAATAAGACTGAATATCCTCCTATGGAAACTCCACAAAACAAAATAATTATTCGAGGATCCCCACTTCCATCTTCCATGATTTTTTTATTATTAGAGCCTAACCCCGTAGTAAAGTAATAATATGCTCGTAATCCCAAGTAAGTCTTTTGATGTCTCTTCCAAGTCTAAATCTAAATCTTCTCCTATAAAATCTAATACCTTGAAAGCTCCTAGTGTGCCATTCAAAATATCGTCCATCCTCAAACATAAAATCTTGCTCCCAAGCCTATCTAGACTCTGAAATCAGTCCCTTCACCCCCATTGTTCACATCTACTCCCTTTGACTTCATAGAATATGAAAACAAGGCCAAAGTGCAGATTACTGAAACTTAATATTTGCGGACTCATCCGAATAATTTAAGAGGTTCGTCCAATATATCGGATTGGTAGTCTAACACCCAATGTTGTAACATCTAGTTCCAAAGGCATACTACCAAACTCACCTACACCTCCCTCATAGAACATGATTTCTCTAAGTGCATCAAATAATGATAAAGTTTAACCTTTCTACGCCTCCTTCTTCCGGTTGGAGAATATGTATTGAACAATTGCATAATAGATTTTGGTGCCTTAGAAAACATGATGCTTTTGAAGGTTGCCAAGGCTCTCAAACTTACCATGACTCCACCTAGTGGCTCTTGTTACTCTTTGGAATCAAACAAAGTCTCACTTGTAGGGAAGGTCAAAGATGCATGGTGGCTCTCGCTAGATTTCTAAACAATAAATTTTCAACAATGATTTTGGTAGTAGACGTCCCACCTCATTTGGAATGTCACGAGTAGAAATTTCTGCCGATACTTGGGAGGGAAAATTTAGATGAATTGGTCTTCTGCAACCATACCAATGAAGGGAGACATGGAGAAATTTCTTCTTGAGAAGAAGATGAGGTACATGGTATGAAATTTGGAAGCCTAGAAGCTAACATATTGTATCAAGATAGCAGGTAGATGAATCACTTGGTGGCAATTGAGGAGGAAGAGGATATTCCCATCTTGATAGGTCCATACTTTCCTTCCCAAAGATATTTTGACTTTGAAGAATCATTGAGGAGATTCAATTTATAAGAGGGAAGCTCCGAATTTCGGATGACGCAAACCATGAAGAAGAGGAAATGGTTCTTGATGATTTTCAAATAGAAAAATCATCTTATGTGTTTATCCGTGATGAAGAAATTTTCTCTTTCCCATTCGAAGATGAGGACTCCCTTGATCATGTCACCCAAGAAGAGACCAATCCAGTCTATAATGAACCCTCAAACAATGGGGAAGAACCAACTATATAAGAATTTGTAAGAGTTACGAAAGAAACAGAAGACCCTAAGACCAGTCTTGAACTTTTAATGCAAGCCATGAATATGGAAGACAAGTGTAAAGATGACTTGGAAACCTCAACCAGTGTGAGGATGGGCTATGTTGAAATAAATCTAGATGAGAAATATGATCTCCCTCTTGAGCCAATGGTTGGTGGATACAATGATGAAATTGAGGTATTTTCTTTCCCATTTGAAGAGGAAGAATATTTCCATGATGAACAAACTAAAGAAAGAATTTTTGAGGCCTTTGAAGATGAATCTCTTTTTGATGAAGGATTGGTAGAGCACAACAATTCCCAAGATGATGAGGTAACTCCTCTAGATAGTTTCCTTGAGCTGCATTCTTCAAAGGTGTATAAATATGAGCTACAGGAAACGATGAAGTTTAACTCATTGTAAGGAATCTTGGATGTAGTAGAAGTTTTGGAAGACCCCGAGCTTATTCTTGATCTCTTCACTCGTGCCATAGATATACAAGACAAGTATGAGTTTGCCTCCGATCCTCCCGTCAATACTCAAATGCCTCACAGTAGAGTAGAGATAAAGGATGAATCAAATTTTTCTCATGGAGAGAATTTCAATGAGCATAGGCCCAAGAAATAAATTAACTCAAAATACCAAAGGAATTGGAACAAAAATCAACTCGCACAAAGTGATAGCACACTCAATGGAGAATCAACTATATGGATAAACATGGAAGGAAACTGGCACTATGAAACCGATTTCAAAGAACATGAAGGTAGTGGAATTTCCAAGCAAGGACCTAGGCATCAAGAAGCTCACATGGACTCACTCTTACCAAGTACACAGACAATTGTGAAAGAACCTGGCTTTAATAAGCAAAATGAGGAGGGAGGCTACTTTTTGGAACCCATCAACAATGACTTGCAGAACATCATCACTCAGTGTTTCCCACTCATAGGTAAATTTTGAGAAAAGGAAAGTGCTTCAGTGAAAGCGGTTTTTCCCCCACCCTATACCATAGGTGATTATTAGGTGTGTTTCCTTTTAGTTGCATGTGTTTCCCTTCCTTTTCTATGTCGTGTTTTTCCTTTTTTTTTTTGGTGTTTGTGTGTGTGTATCCTTCTTTGCTATCTTTCTCTCTTGTTATAGGTTGTACATAACTCTACAAGGCCCAATGGATAAGGTGCAGTCAACAAATTATATGGTCTAAGATTGAGATTCTGGATTCCCATGTCATGTCCCCAAGCTAGATCCCAGCCCAAAGTTGTTATCGTGTAAATGTGTAAGAAGGAAATTGGAAGTTTCCAAGCATGACAATTATACCCCTGTGCCAAAATTTTCATGTTTTATCATTCCCAGGAACTCCAAGTCAAATATGTCAGTCTGGTCACCCCCTATTTGATGTAAAATTTATCCCCTAGGTGATTTAGGAAATTCTATTTTTCCCCCAGGTTATTTTAGGAGTTATGAAAAGATGTTATCTACTCGCAGAGAGGGAATGACTATCATTGGCCTTCTTAGGACTGGATTAACCCTTAGAGAGGAACAAAAGGTTAAAATTCAACATGGAGGTGAATTGAAGACCTTAAAACATCATGGAAATGATTTTGGAAGGTTTTGAGAAGTTTTTAGAAACTTGGAGCAGTTTGAGAAAAAAATAGGGTTCACAAGCCTAGGTTGTACACAAGCCTAAAATAGTTGTCGTGCTTCAGAAGAAGATTTTGGGAGCTCCAGATGGAATTAGAAGTAAAAAAACATCACCAAAAATAGGATTCCAATACCTACATGATGGTGAAATAATATTTTTCACAACACCCGGCGCATAGGATTTGAGGCAGTTTTTATCAAGCACAAGTGGAGTCTCAAATCACAAATCTAGTTTTTAAGGGACTATATGGATGAATCAAGACATGATATCCACACCATTGGATTAAAAATTCCATTTCCATTCAAGATCATATAAAATTTTACCAATAAATTCCATCGGGATCTCAAGTTATCATCGTTCCAAGTTACCCTCTCAAAGGCAGTTCAGACTTAGTCATTTTTCAGAGGACATGTCAACACTAGGAGCATGGTAGGATTTTATGTCCCCGACATCCCTGAGGTCAGGTACACCAACCATGGAAAATTCTCCCAGCCCCCATGTGACCTCTTGGACCCTCATGTGACCTCCAGACTTGACAGTTCAGCCCCCAGGTGCATTTTTGGAGCATCCACTCCCTACCGTCGGAGCAAATGCCATGTGTCAGCTCCAAGACCACCGTGGAAACTGATGTCCCTTATGTCCCTGATTTTGGGGACATCAAACCTTGAAAAAATCACCCAAAACATATGGGGAGTCTTTTAGACACCCACATGACCGACTTTCAGCCCCCAGGTGCATTTTTTGAATATTCATTCCCCGTTGTCGAATCAAGCGCAACGTGTTAGCTCTAGGACCGTCATCAAAACTTATGTCCCTTATGTTCCCGAGGTGATGGAAATCAGACCTTGGAAAATTCTCCCATCCCTTATGGAGGAGTGTTTTGACACCCACGTGACCAACTTTCCTCTCCCAGTGCTTTAAAGTAGCTTTTTCCTCCTTCATTCCATGTCGTTGATCAAGCGCCACATGTAATAATCTTGACCACCATGGAATTTTATGTCCCTCACATACCTGAGGTCAAGGACATCAAGTATGGAAAAATGTGCCCAATCTCTGTCTATGCATCAATTTTTGAATTTTTCCAATTGTCACTTTTCCCACTTCTAACTTCTAACATTTATATACACACTTCATCCCTCCATACTTCCTCTCGCAACATTCTACCATCACTCCACCATTGCAAATTCCTAGACCTGCTCAACCCAAACATTGAAACACATTTCCCATAGTGATGTGTAGGTCTCAGAAGGATTTTTTATCAAAACAAGAAGGAGAAATGAAGAACAAAAGGAAGTAAATAATGAAAATCTCTATAGCCTAAAAACAAAGATCTGAAGAAATATTGCAAGCCGGTGCATGAAATAACAAAAAAATTATTGTTGTTCATTCCTCTATCCAAGACCATCAAAAATACACCTTCAAAATTCTGCTCATTCGATAGAGCATCCACAATGAAAAATCTCCTTTCCGGCTCAACGAAGAAAGAAGTGGGATTTCCTGTCAAACCAATTATCGGATTGAAGTAAGATCACACGTGAAGCATTGTAGAGGAAAAAACATCCATAAAAAATATAATTTTCTTCACAAACAAAGGAGAAAAATAGACCTACAATTTTGAGTTCCATTAATGGTTATTGTACCCATAAGCACTGCCAAGTCTAAAAATTAAAACTTTAAAATCTCTTGGACTATTAAGCAAGTGGGCCTAAAATTTGATCCTGAAGGAATGAGGAACGCAAGGAGAAAGACGAATCAAGGTCACAAAACTTAGTAGAAGTTATAGGGACTTGATTTTTCACACTTACTAAAAATAGTAAGTTACTTTTTCGAAGGGAGATATGAAGTTGAAATGGACAGTCGAAGTCGACATGACCCTTCGCTCGCGAGTATGATGTGGAAGACAATGATGTATCATACATGGGCCTAAATGACCTTAATACTTGCATGGCCTTAAAAGAATGAAGGAGGACTAAAGACCAAATATTCACAAGTGGCTTGTTCGCCATTGTAGGACACCCAATGTCTGTGCAAAGTCTCGAGCTAGTCCTATCCTGCTCTTTCCACAACGAGCCCAAGACACAAACCATCCAATCTAACAATGGTACCACAATTGTGATCATTAGTAGAATAGTTCACTCAACTTGGAGAGTGATTCGTGAGCCAATTTGAAAGAGTTTCACAGTGTGTAAGGAATTCAAAGATTCAGAGTTTCACTGCATTTGGAGCTTTCCATTAGCGAGGATCAACAAACTTCATCGGGAAGGACATCTCCTCTTCTTTTCTCTCTCTCTTTCTCTCTCCTCTTCTCCCCCAAATTTCTCTCACTTTCCAATATTCTAATTTTGTGTTGGGGTTGCACTTTTTCACATGTCCTAATGTTCCTAATGTAATAAGTCACCTTTATGTTATAAAAAGGGACTTAAAAGTTTCCTAGGAAGTTGAAAAGTTTTAAGTTGTGTGAGGACATATGAAAAGGCATTGGGGGGTAAATGAAGAGTATTATTAGACTTTATAAATTTTAATTCCATTCCCATTTCAAAGGGCTGGTAATTGATCTTGTAAACTCACGAGTGCATTATACTTAGAGAAAGCAAAGGAGATATCCATTTTCTTCTACTTTCCTCCACTCTCAAATTTCTTCCATTCCCACATTATGTACAACTTTTGTTTAAGCATCAATACAAGAAGGAGTTTGTATCCTCTTTGATGAGGAGATTTTAGAAACTTTGAGTTCACAATATTATCTCATCTTGTTGCCATTTGCAGGGTTGTTTCTTCTCATAAATGCATGTGTTAAAGTTTCTAACTAATGTGTGTAGGAATATGATTTCCTACCTGCAACATTAGTTTCCCTATCTCATTTCTCACTCCCTTTCCCACTTTCAGACAAAGTATTCCCTAGTAAGAGATTGCTAGCTTTTCCGTAGGGTCAATGGAGTGCCCCTGTTGGATCCCCGGTCGAAAGGCCACCATAGAAATCCACCTTTTCACGTGCATGCATATACGGAAGCTACACCAGTTAAGTAGAGGGACTTAGATTCCCAGAGCATTGGCAAGAAATCTAAAAAAATTCAACCCGACAAATTTTCTCGCCAACAGGGGACAAAACCTTAGAAGGTGGTAGAAAGAATGGTCAGTTCACATAAGTGATTAACAAAAATAAATATTTTCCCTATATGACCTAGCAAGATATCTACGGTACTAATGTTAATCTAACTAGGATGACTAAAATGCTATAAAAAACTAAAGCAGTATGAAATAAATATAAATAAATTATTCTAGATGAAATGAAACCCTAATGTTTAAGAGAAGAGTGAGGAAAAGACTCAGTTGATAATATAATATTGTCACACATATTCGTAGATCTATAAATAGAATTTAGAAGTGTAGACGAACCTCGAGAACCTTGCAAAGGGAATATATGGACTTTCCGAGATGACACAAGCACCTAGGAGTGTATTGGGGTACACCGGTCTATAATCTAGGCACTAAATGCAGTAAATGCTCAAATCCTTAATCTGATATGGTCAATAAATGCCTCTTATTACTTCCCGTCCATCACGCTGGATTTGTTGATGACCTAGAGAATGACCAAGAATACAAGGAGAAGTATCAAACCCTAAGAAAATTAAATATGCATATGAATGGATCGGATTGACCTCGGCCACCAAACCGGTGGACTTATCACCGAGTGCTACACTACATTACGACCTCGGTGTAGTTCTAGTGTGTGTGAGCATGTTGTGCCCTAGGTTCTCTCATGTCAGTTGCACTTTGTGAAGTAGTGAGAAATAGTAGCTATAGAAATGTAAGTAGCATGTGTGTATGGAATAGAATGGAATCCCTCCCCTATCTATGTGTGTGATGCAGATCTCCTAGCTTGAATGCATGGAACTATGTGGATGTAAGTGATGCAATGGATGCAGCCCTAGATGGAGTGATAGTAGTGATAGGATGTAATGACCTAGGACCCTTATTATTGTCTTATAGATTTATATTTATAAGGATCTCAAGATTAATTTCGTAATTAATCCCGATAAGGATGACTGAGAAGAAGATAAGGATGACCAACAGCTATAAGTGACCCAAAAAGAAGTGGAAGAGGTTTTCCATAGACCGAGGCATCCTGGAATAGGACCAAGGCACCTCACGATGCCCTAATACATGCTAGGGTGCCCCGATTTCAAGATTGATTGTCGAAAGGTCATGAAATGGGTTGATAGGTATCAGAATTACGTGAGAAAAATGAAATAAAAGATAAGAAAAAGGTTTCCAAAAGGTGGGATTAATTATTACTTTGTACACTTGAGAAACTTCTTAATGTTAGTATAAGACTAGACTAAATATTGTCTAATGTGCAATATTTGTGTCTACGGGTGGATGGTTGAGATGGCGCAGTCCCGCTTGACATTTTTCCGATAAAAGATTATTTTCTCTAGTTCATCCACTTTATAAGAAATGGCAGGAACAATATCAATGGAGGAATTTTCATAGAGCATGTAGGAGTCCTCAGGAATATCCATCATCATGAATTTTTTATCACACAAGAAGGTAGACCTGATAGTGGTCGCCCTATCACAACATGCCTCCTTTCAATCAAAAATTTCTTCAACTCTTCTAGGGATTTCTGGTGTTCCCACTAAAAAGATGATAGTACATGCATTGAAAGGTGAGAATACTAGATTGATCCTAATCAATCTTAGGAGTGAGATCTTAACTTGTTGATATGTCGGGGTCCCTTACCATCCCCTATGTCTACAATTTCAAACAAATCCCTAACAAAGGCTTCATTTGGACCATTTAGATCAAATATTTGGTTTAAATATTCTGAGGAAATATCCTTCAAAGTGTTTGATACATACAAACACACTCACCATTGTGCCAATAAAGATCTCTGCAATAATTCTTCACGTTCAAGATTGGAAAAAGAATGCATATTGATAATAAATAAAGTCAAATTTATAATGAGGATGGTGCAGACAAGTTGAGTCAAGTAGAATCACTGCCATCAGATGAAAGAATATTTTTCACTCATCTCACACGAAGGAAATAAATTTGAGATAGATTAGAACTATGCAACAAAAGACGTTTGATTGATGTGATATAATCCATATGATGATACTCGGCTCTGAAAAGCACGAACACAACTATGTATTGCTCGAGGTTGATTCTCAAAAGGTGAAAAGGATTACATGTCACATCAAGCCATATGGAGGCACCTGGGGATTATCAAAAGGGATTTTCCTACACACCAAAGGAAAAACATGATTAGACAATTGTTAAAAGGGATGACAGGGCACCTCGGTCATACTTAAGAGAGTTAAAAACATGATTAGCTCACAACTTTTCCACCTGACAGCACAAGATGAGATATTTTCAAGAGGATAACAATAAATTAAGTTGTATGTTGTAAAGAGGAATATTCTCTTAGAGACTCATGTTTTTGGGGGAAACCTGAAAATTAAGAAATATAAATTATTTAAATGTGATGAGAATACTCTCACATAGGGGGTTAAAATTTTCTAAAATTTTAGAAAAGAAAGGCATAAACTGAGAGAAACCATTTTTCCAAGAACTTGTTTGAGAAACCTATTAATTTCTTTATCTTTCAAATTAAATCATGTCAAGATGGTTGTAAGTGTACATCCATTGACAAGCATTGATACTACAAATGAAACTTTCCCTTGCTAATGAATTTGATGAGTTTTAAGTTAATTGTGTTTGATCATGAGCATTGTTGTGTCTGATTTTAAGTTGAGATATTTTAAAATAGATATTCATGTTCCTATTGCAATCTTATGTTAGGAATCCCTCTAAATCACACAAGATCTTTCCTTGTGGTAGCATCATGGTAATTACAATTGCGTTATGAGGAGAGCTTTCATTTCATTACGCAATAAATAGTTTTAAATTCACTTTTCTTCCATTTTATTGATAAAGGTTATTTGTAAGTCTATGAGTGTATCTTAGGCATGATAGATTAGGGATTCTTGATGTTTTATTGAGTTTTTGGCATGAGATTTTATGTTTAAATTCCCCAATATTGTGTGAAACCATGTACTCTTGGGCATTAATGGATGCACATCTTCTAGTTGAAGGTTCAGTGTTAGTTGTTTGAAGTGTTTTCATCTTCTCATCTGGAAGATCTTCCAACATTTGTTAAAAGTTCTCAAAGATTTGGTATAATCAACTTTATCCTTCTTAATTCCCCAACAAAATACATCCATAACTGATAAATCCTACAACCACATTGTTTGCATTGTTTATGCATAAATGCTAAGGAGATTTCTTGAATTTACCCATCCTTTACTCAAAATATGCAGGAGTGAGTTTTTTCTATTTTTTTCTTTAGTAACATGAACCTTATCTAGGACACGTCAACATTTTCTATGGTAATAACTCATGAGAGTTAGATTATGTTGCATTGACCATGTCTTCTCAAGGTTATTTCTCAATGTCCTGAAAAGGATTGTCAAATATTGTTGGTTCATTCTTTTCTCTTACAAATATAGCTTACAAATTGGTTCCTCTCACGAAGGTTGAAGGAAGAACCTAAAGTAGTAGGGTAGGTCAAACCCTTAGCATGGTGTTATCCAACTTTTCCTAAGCTCGAGTAACAAAGAGATAGTTAGATCCCTCCCTAGCAACAAAACAATTAAAATTTTGATCTATCTTTCCCCTAAGCATCTCCTTTAGCTCGTTGATGTTTCTTGAATTCAAAGGGAGAACTGATTTGGGTATCAACACTACTCTAGTGCCATTTCTAGGGACTATTTATGTAAATACAGATAAATATCAACCTCAAGTAACGTGTGAAGTATATATGAATGTAAATATATGATCTATATTCAATCCTTTATCCATATTTGCAAAAAATGAGCTAAATCAGAATTCAATTACTTGATATTTTCCTAGTTTGAGGAGGCTTTCCATTAAATCTCACTCGACTAGGAGTAAATGTTGATAAAGGATGATGAAATTTGCTAAGATTTATTGAAATAAGTGTTCAAATTCAATTAACCAATTGTTTCAAGTGGTTTATACATCTAATATATAAGATCTTAGTGGTGAATCCATTCATCTCAAAGAAATTTTGTAAATACCAACACCTTAAGTCTCTATTTTTTGAGAATTTGTTGTAAAATTTGTAAAACTGGAAGGAAGAATTGTTAGGAAATATATCTTAGTGCTCCATTTCAGATGGGTGAATAATAATTACATGTGTAATTATTATTATGGTAAATTAGTGAAAGTACATTTACTATGTAAATGTAAATAGTAAATGTAAAATGTGGTTAGTATGTGGTAAGTTAGTAAGTTAGAATAATAAAACAATTAGTATTGTTTTATTATTATATTGGTGAGAGTTGAAACCATATGGGTGTATGGTTGTATATGAAGACGAATGTTGTTGTAATGATTGTTATTTTACATCTCCTATATAATGGAGTGTAATGAAATAGTGAATAATAATAAAAACATAATATAGAGTTGTTGATTTCAATTATCATTCTGTAGCTATTTCATAGATTCTTTGTATTAGATCAGATTAATTTTTACATTTGGTACCAGAGCAAGTTAAATCTGTCTCAAAGATGATCTTGTAACTTTTGTTTCGTGATCTAGGTTTCTCCAAAAAAATTTGCGTGGAACGATCTGTTATACAAGAAGCTACAGGAGAAATTTCAGCATAACCTAGTTCGTAGTTTGGGAGAAACATGCAATTTACTATACAGCACATTGATCACTGTTGTTTTTTGAAGAAATCAGAGAATCAAAGGTAATTCAAATCTACATTCAATTTTTTTTGGATATTTAGATTCAGAAAAATGGATACACCATTAGATAAATTTAATGAGCTGAAATTCCATACATGGAGAGTAAAAATTCAGATGCAGTTAATGAATAAAAACCTATGGAGGATAGTAGATGGAAAAGAAAAAACACCTACAGATATAAGTAAAATTGTAGAATGGGAAGCTAGAGATGAACAAATAACAGATGAAATTGACTATAAATATGAAGAATTTCTATACTAATTGAATTTCTTGGAGGAAGGAGGCACAGGAGGTTGGAGGTCATTCAGCGACCTCTCGTCAGTCACCAACGACGGGGCCGTATCAGCTATGGTGATTATTTTTTTATACAGTGTGTTCCTGTTGTTTCTTTGTATTTCTGGTAGAGTGTTTGGTTGCAGTGTTCCTATTGTGGTTTTCAAAATAAATGAAATTTCACATTGAGGGGGGAACATGATCTCAATGTTCCATTTCTAGTTTTCTACATTTCTGGTATTTTCTATATATGCAGCAGATTTCAGCAGAATTTCCTATGTTATTCCCTGCAGTGAGATGTGATGAGGGCTAAGAATAATACTTGGCATATCATGATGTGGTTATAGGTAAACCACTTGAAAACCTTCATTTTTGGTTTGTGGTACACCACTTGTAAAACCACCATTTTCAGTTGTTGGTAAACCCTATGCAAAACCATCACCCTTTTGGTTTGTGGTACACCACTTGTAAAACCACCATTTTCGGTTGTTGGTAAACCCTATGCAAAACCATCACCCTTTTTGGTTTATGGTAAACCAATTGCAAAACCATCATTTTTGGTTTATGGTCAACCCTATGAAAAACCATCTATTAGGTTTATGATCATCCTGTAAAATCATCAGATCATGAGCAGGTGCAAGTATAAGGTAGGTTTTCCCCATGTTCGCACTAAGGGGGGGAATGTTAGGAAATATATCTTAGTGCTCCATTTGTATGGGTGAATAATAATTACATGTGTAATTATTATTATGGTAAATTAGTGAAAGTACATTTACTATGTAAATGTAAATAGTAAATGTAAAATGTGGTTAGTATGTGGTAAGTTAGTAAGTTAGAATAATAAAACAATTAGTATTGTTTTATTATTATATTGGTGAGAGGTTGAAACCATATGGGTGTATGGTTGTATATGAAGACAAATGTTGTTGTAATGATTGTTATTTTACATCTCCTATATAATGGAGTGTAATGAAATAGTGAATAATAATAAAAACATAATATAGAGTTGTTGATTTCAATTATTGTCTGTAGCTATTTCATAGATTCTTTGTATTAGATCAAATTAATTTTTACAAGAATGTTTTTCTTAAATACGTATACAACTAAAAATTGTTTCTAGAATTGGGGAAAATAAGTCAAGTAAGAAGACAAATCTGGAAACCATTACGAGTCGAAGACAAAAAGAAAAGTAATCCCTACTCCTAATTTGGATTATCCATTTGTTGAAGATTACTCTAGCACGTGTGATCATTTTGGAACACATATCCCGAGAGGTTATCTACACTCATGTTGGTGAGGGAACTTCCTCTACAAATCATCAAGGTATTTTTCAATCCCCCTTTCTATTGTTTCAAGATAGTAAGGTTCACTGTGAGAGGGAGTTATTAAGGGATTTATCCTTAGGAGATCCTATTCCATTATTCCAAAATCCAAAAACTACCACCAACATTGTCAACCCCATTTTTTTCAATATCCCCATCAATAACATGGCTCAATCTCCACCTAGACCCCCTTTGTTGTAAATGTATATCGACCCATAAATTTTCAAGGGATGGTGGGATATCCAAATGCAATACCAAATGATCTAAGAAATAGGTTACCAAAGTTTCAAGGAAACAATGCTATTAGCAATTACCAGCATCTCAGGATCTTTGTTAACATCATGGAAGATTTTGATATCGAGCATGAGGATTTCTATGTAAAAAAATTATCCATACTTTAGAAGAATATGACTAGGATTGGTATAAATCTTTGTTGGATAATTCTATTAATTCTCGGATTTGATTAAAAATGTTTTTAAGGCACCATATAGTGATAAAACTGATCTAAGGTTTCTTCTATCCAATTCGATAATATTAAGAGAAACCCCGATGAGGTTGTTCAAGAATGTAACACCAGATTCAATAAAACATTAAATAGACTTCCTATAACATTGAGACAAAGTGATGATTCTTGCTTAATTAAATATTGTGATTCGTTTGATAAGAAGGCAACCTATCATCTAAGGGACAAGGGCCCTACAATCTTGAGGAAATTCTTCACAATGGATAAAGGCAAATTGAGAATAATATTAAGGCTACAGGAAGGCTCCCAAGAGGGAGGGTGTTAAATTGATCAATCCTGAGAAGCCTCAGAAAGGCAAGACAGTGGATCTAGAAGAAGTTTTTAAAACCTTGGCAGGGGTAGTAAAAAAAATTCATACAAAAATGTCAGGAAGAGAAGGGAATAGAAAAATCTCCTAGGGAAATCATCAGCCTCAAGGGACTAATAGATTTGGTGTTCATCCAAGGGGTGAGCTTAGAAATAAAGATAAAGGAAAGTGATATATGGGGTCAAGAAGTAAACAACAGCCTCAGAGAGAAAATAAACTTATTCCTGATCCATTGACTACAAGGGTATCTATAATTGAAGAGGCATGTGTCATTGACTAGTGTGACATATACTTCTTACCCCATTCTCCGTGTGATCCAAGTGAAGAGTGTGAAGAGCTTGAAGATGATGCCACTTTTGGAGATGTTTGTATGATGGAGTGTCCTAATGATTCACGGCATGGGTTTTCCTCCACTAAATTAATAAGTGCTCGAACTGTTGAGGTTTTTTGGGATTTTTTCCACTGGGTTTATCTTCTTCCTTCTTCTACGTGATGATGTTGAGATTGATATGGTTCAGGATTTTGAATTTCCTAATCATGACTCTGAGTACTTAAGGGCTTAGATGATTAAGAAGTATGATGGAGGAATTACTTCCAAGCAAGATCAAAACTTTCGATGAATGGAGTAGTAGGTCAACAAAAAATATAATCTCAAAAGTAAACTCACAAAGGAGGAGGGCCACAACCCAAAAAAATAAATCCCCTTCTCACTATAATCCCAAAAGATCCCCAAGAAGGATACTCCTAATAAGGGTCCAATTATTCCCAATAAATCCTATACCCTTATCGATGCCCAAATCATGAAGAGTCTCATATCGTAAGAAGAATTAGTTAGTCTCCCTCCCAATGCAAAGTGTTACCCAAATATAACTCTTGTGATATGGCTCGATTTTGAGTCAGATTAAAGTCACTGTACCTATTATTGAATTTCTTAGGATCCCTGAGCATAGGAAAAGGGAATTTGAATATTTGGGATTCAAAGTGAAGTAAGTAGTGCCCTTGGGTAAGGACGTAAACAATATGGACACTCCCATGTCATTCAGAGAGCTTGAAATGTTGCAGGCATTGGAAAACTTAGGAGAGTCTCCTAAAGTGTATTTGGGTACTTCTCTTATTGAATCCCAACTTGATGTTGATCCCTTTTATACTACCTTAATCATTAAGGGCAGACTTGTGCATAATTATATGTTCGATTCATGGGATTTGTTTAATGTGATGTCTCTTGAAGTAATGAATGAATTAAACATCAAGGTAACAAAATTCTTTGGAAAGTGCACATATATGGATTCAAGCAAGGTGATGGTGATTGGGTATGTTCAAGGATTGGTAATGTAGCTAGTAGTTTACCCTGGTAATTATTCAACCATGAATGTAGTTATCGTCAATTTCCCTACAAAATGGGGTATGTTACTATCAATAAAATGGGCTACTAGTGTTGGTGGAAGTGTGAAAATGGATATGTCATATGCCACCATACTGATAAAGGGAACTTGGCCGAATTGAATGGTGAGAAAAAGATGTTGCATCTAATTGAAGATCCTGAAAATGCTTCTTATGAAGTGTTATATGTAGATGTGGACGTTAATAACTTTGTCGGCTATGTGGATTTTGAGGAACATGGTATTAATAAGAGTAAGTATCTTGAACAAATTGGTGTTCCTGGACTTTGATGTTTGATGGAGCTTGCTCCAACTTGGGAAACAACATTGGAGTTGTCCTTGTATCTCCAAGTCAAGAAATTTTTAATTTCTCCTTCAAGCTTAAATTTGAGTACATAAATAATATTGCAGAGTACAAGGAATTGATTTTGGGATTAAGGATTGCATGGAGATATGGTATCAAGGACATAGTGGAGACTCAAATTTGGTGGTAAAATAATTTAGAAAACGGTATGCTACGAAAAATCAAAGGATGAAACAATACAAACATGCAGTTTGGGATTTTATTGAAATGTTTGAATCCTTTAATATATTATATCATGATTGAAATCAAAATCTGCGGTAGATAGGTGGCATAAAGTGCTTGGATCCATGTTTGAAAATTGTACTATTTCTCCTTAATGTGGTTATGATATTGAAGTATTGTCAAGACTATTTGTTCTTGATAATGTGAAACACTAGCAAGTATTTTATGATGATTCCCAAGTTTAGAGGTTCTTGTAGAGTGAAGGATAATTTACTAATCAGTGCATCGATTAGGAACTAATGGTCGCAGTATGCGATGGGAAAGAGACCTTGTTTGGTAAGGACATAATCTAATTGAAAACAAACATGATCCCTATAGGGTTGGTGTCTTTATAATCCAACTTTGATAATGTAGATAGGGTGGTTCATGACATATTTCAGCCTCAAGGGATGTGGAAGAACATAATCTAGGAACCGAAGAAAACCTAGAAAAATATGGCTAGGAAGTAATTTGAGTAAGGAGGAAAATCAGTCCTATTTTGAGTTGTTAAAGAATTACCAAGACTATTTAGCATGGTCTTACTTAGAATTGAAAGCATATAGGGAGGATCTATTTCAACACAAAATACCTTTAGAACCTAATGCTAAAACATTTAGACAAAAGAAAAGGCCAATTAATCCACTCTTATCCCTCAAAATGCAAGAAGAATTTAAAAATTTAAGGGATGGATGGATAATAAAGCCAACAAGATATTCTTCATGGGTGGAAATTTTAGTTCCATAAAGAAAGAAAAATGGATACATAAGGTTGTGTGTGGATTTTAGGAATTTGAATAAGGCCTCAATTAAAGATAACTATCCATTTCCTAATATGGATAACATGCTACAATTAGTCATTGGGTCTGAGTTTTTGTCCACATTAGATTGATTCTTAGGGTGTTCTTTAGGTGGTTGTAAAGAAATTTGAAAGAATCAAAATTTATTTCACCACTCCATGGGGTACCTATGTATATGTGAGAATTCAATTTGGTCTAATGAATGTTGGGGCTACGTTTCAAAGAGCCATGGATGTTGCATTCTCAGGTTACATCAATGATTTCATTGTATTTTTGGGTCCCTAAAGTAACTAAGTAGCTAAGGGGAAAAGGTTTTTGGCATGTGGAAGCAGGGAATGAAAACATGTGCGAAGCGGAGTCTTGAGAGGCGTGAAGGCTCACGCCCTGGGAAAGATAGAGTCAAGACTTAGTAAGTTTTGGGTAGCAGGAAAATATGTGCATAGGGAGTGAATGGAAAAGAGACCAGATACAAATGTGGATAAGCTATGGAGACTTGCAGATCAAGGAAAGGATATTCCATGGAATCAATATGGTTATCATGAAAGGATAAGGAGTTGAGGTTGTTAAGGATTAGCTGGCACATGCATACTAGAATGCGATTGATTGAGGGAAACTCATGGAAACACGTGGCATATTCCTTAGTAGTGGTAGCGAAATGATGAAAAGGATTCCATCAGGCTTTCACAAGTGATGATGAGTGGTTAAGATGGAAGGAGGATGATTATTCTAGGAGGATGATGGTTTTCATAGAAAAATAAGAGAGATAAGTAAGGATAGATAGGGAGTAGGAGAGAGGGAGAAAAAAATTTAATGGCAAGCTTTGTGATGTGAACTAAACTCTGCTAGTGTGAACATTTACACAAATGGAACTCTCTTGATGTAATATTGGCTACCATATTTTGGCTTATAAATATAATGAAGTGATTCTGAAACACTCATGTGATGGATCTTGATTTGTGTATTTTCATTATGTTCATATGTGTATTACAGGTTTCCTTGATGTTATCTCATGGTTGATTCTACTTACATTAAGTTGATCATGTTTTTTTATGCTCAGGTGCATTATGTTGGTATTTAATGCTTATATCTTAAATTCCATGAATGAATGCACTTATTTTCTAGTTATATTACATCCTCATGTTAAGAAGGAGCATTCTAATGAAATTCACATAAAGGAGGGGCTCGACACCTATGCATGCCTTGGGTGAGCTCTAGACTAATCTTGATTATATGTCAGCGTGCTTGGGATTGGTTGTTGAAAAAGGTAGTGATAATAGAGACTACATTTTAGTTCCATTATCGGGACCTCTTTTCAAAATCTGTTGTGAGAATGGTGCGTGATGACAGAGTGCTTAACCTTGGACACTATCGAAGCAAGGATTAAAAGCATGCTAGATGAGTTTTCTCATATATTTAGTGATGGACCTGAGTTTGACACACGTAAATGGGTAGAAGAACGTCGGTATCATGATTTGTATGAGACCTTATTTTGTTGCTTTAGTGGAGTTATATGAATGGATCTCGGCATATGCATCTAGATCAAGCTGGTACTATAGACCTCACATATGGACCCAAGTAAGTATCAAGGGCTACATGATGTTGATCGAATTGGACACGTGTTATTGATCTTTGGTGGAGTAGAGTGGAGTAGAGTGTTGACAAGTTACACCTTGGAGTATGTAATTTATATGTATTCTTGTCCAAAGATTGTTGAGTTTGAGTTCTTAAGGGAGCCAAGAGGGTCATTCTTTTGTGTTATCCCTTTAGCTATAAATATCCTGATCACTACATTGAGTTTGGAAGCATTTCCTATGCCCGGCTAAGCTTCTTCCGAGCGTTACATGAGGAAACTAAGGCGGAGGAAGATGGCAGACCTTGTGGTTGAAAACGAGAGGGAAGAGATACGACTCAAGTATATTGAAGCTCGTGAGATGGAGTTAGATAGAAAATGTGAAGTTGTAGGAGCAATGGATTTACAGAGGTAGACGTTGCAAGAAGGAATTGAGGTTCACGCAAAGGACGTGGAGCCTAAGCAGTTTGTGCTACCCCATCTTGGAAATTACTAGCAGAGAGACCCCTTTAGCTTATGATGAGAGCTCATCACTTGGAGAAAGGAGATTCATCGACGTGCATCTAAATCCACCTGGTGACCAACCCATGATGCTTAGCTTTCAAAATCTAGAGATAACTATTACTTACCTAGTTGGTATTGGTGGAAGTAGTCGATCAGCACCTAGGAGGTATAATTTTTTATTTGGCACATCTATGGTTACATAATCATTTCCTTTGTTTGGAGGTATATTGTCTGGAGTGACATTTGGGAGAAGTTTGGGTACACAAAGCCCGGGTATCGTATCTCGGAAGTGGTGCGGGACACACATCTGGTAGTGGTGTAGTATTATAGACTATTAGCACATAATTCAGCGTGACATTGGGGACACACGGTGCGACCACTTCAAGACCCTTACCAGCTACATGAGGTGGAATAGGAACTAGTGGACTTGGTGGACCTAGTGGATATGGAGGATCTAGTTGGTCAGGAGGAATAGGCGCTAGTGGATCTGATGGTGGAGGCAACACCAGAGGGAATCAAGGTTTTGGATTAGGAAGACACATGCCTCAACCACCTCAAAGCAAGTATTTTTTGAAATGTATTTACATCTACCATATTACAAAGGTGTCAATGATGTTGCAGATCATGTACACAAATGTGAGCTGCTATGGCATGCGAAGGGGATCACTACCCTGGAATGGAAGGCAAGTCAGTTTGTAATAACGTTGTAAGGGCACACACATAGTTGGTACCGGAAGTATGACCCCACAAGATAGTAGTAGATTATATCATGATGCATAATGCCTTAGGTAAATTCCATATTCCTAAGTTTGAATCAAGAGAAATAGAGAATCGAAGGAGATTTAACAAGGTATGGTAGAGAGTGTGTGGGAGTATGATGCACATTTTAAAAATCTCTTGTCAAAACTTTCTTATGATATTCATCCTTCTCAACATGCTCAATGGTTCATTAGAGGACTAATAATACCTTTCGGGAGAGTGTTGTTGCACAAGAATTTCACATACCCTCGCGAGGCCATTGAGGTGACCCTGTGCATGAAGCTATAGGAAGCATGGATACCGGTGTTAGTCCTTTTCTTGAAGCTCAAATTGCTGAAATGGAAAAGCAATTAGAGAAGCTATCTATGAACTCTACCCATGAGACTTATAGTGGCCTATGGTACATAGATTGTGAGGTAGAGGGGCATAGGAAGAAAATATGTCCTTAGAGATCGGTACATGTCATAATGGTAGACTATGAAATTTTCCATGGATATCATGATGCAAGTAGTTGTCCACTACTACGGCGCATGATCCGTAAGAATGTGTCTTTTTATTGCAATATTTTCACCTCCACTACTCATGACACTAAGGATTGTAGATTGATTGGCAAGATATAAGATGCCATTGATATTGGTATGTGCCATACTAGTGTTGCAAAAAATTCTAAGTACGGTGATCGTCACTATAAAAGGTGCATGGATGGAGGATCCCACAAAATAAGCTTCTATGGAGGATTTCAAGGTCAAGGAAATTGGGGAGGTGGAAGAAGTGAGTTCCCACATGGAACTTGTTACACCTATGGGTCTATAGGGCACTATAAGTGTGAATTCTCGACTTACTACATTACTTATGGTGTAAAAATAAGCACAAGTATGAGGAATGCCCCAGAGTTATTTAAGAACATGAGCTAGAAATAACGAGAAGGATAAAGGTGTAGGGATGGTAAGAGTGAAGAAGTTTGACTCACTATGGATGCCAAGGGTGGTGCGTGAGTCAAAGTTGGAACCCATCTTGTAACGATGCGAGTTGAGGTTGTGTGCATGAGTGAAAAACCCAAGAAAAGGTTGTTGGTTACTATAGAAGAGGTGGTGCACGGAAAGTACCCGGACCCTACTCATCGAAAGAGGTTTATCAGGGACCATGGATGTAATTAGAAGCCTACAAGGAGAGATATAGTGCCTAAAAGAGTAGTCATTATAGTTGGAGTAAAGGAAGAGCACTGAGGCTCCATAGAAGGATCTAGATGAAGTCAGGGAAGTATGTAAAATCCACGAGGAAATAGAATATCATTCCTTTTCTAGTGGAGTGGTTACGGGAAAAATTACCATGTGCTAGAAGAGACATGCTAACCTTCCCCCTCACACCATTGATTATCATAAGGATATTAACTTGAATCCAGTAGTTGAAAGCTGGATCCTGTGGTATATTCTAATAGACATGGGTGTGGAGGTTAATGTTCTCGCTTTAGATACATGGAATCAAATGGGAAGGCTCCCATTACATCCATCCTCAAATGTGTTGTATATGTATAACAATAAAAATGTGATGCCCATTGGTGTCTTGAAGGATGTTGTTATCACTATCTAAGGGGGAAAATTCACTGGAGACTTTGAAGTCTTGGCGCTAGCTGAGGTGAACAACTTCCTAGCATTACTTGGGTGCCCCTGGTGTTATAAAAATAATGTTGATATATGGTTCAATAAGGGATATGTTATTTTTGAGAACAAGGAAGAACAGGTTATTATCCCTTTAACTGATGGGAAGTCAACACCTTATACTGAGCACTTGGGAGAATAATTCCTTGATAGAATCTCTATACGCACACTATCAGGGACCCTAAGGTGATTAATCCTATGGAAGGAGTTATTCGGTTTGAAGACACTCAATCTATGAGTGATACCACTAGTGCAGCATGTGATGATTGGGTGCATGACACTTATGAGTTAATTGGGTGGAAAATGAGATGATTCATTACAAGAGTGACAAGGGTGTGCCCACTTAGGCACCTAAGAGGGAAGAAGTTACCAAGCTACACTGGGGATGGAAACCCTGATGTTTTCTTATGAGCCATGGAATCTCAATGGAGATGTGAGATCAAAAAAAGGAGCATGCTCATCTACACTTTGCATGGAACCGTAACACGTTGGTGGAAAATACATCAGGGAAATCTTATAGGGTAGAGAAAGGTGAGGATTGCACTCTCTATTAGATTATTTAGGAGAAACATGTCTACTAAACTTTATGTTTATGATCCGAAAGGATCCACCTTAGCTCATATCCAGTTGTGAGATTATTTAGATGGAAGGCGCAGAAGCTTTACCTCCTTCCTCTCGGGTGCAAAGTTCTATTCCACACTATAGGGATATGTGTGTGCATGGTACATTCATTCGTAATTATGCCACCATATAGGGAACTAATGAGAGTTAACAAATTACTTGATTCAAACCTTTGAATATCAAAGTGCTAAGACATTAGTAAACAAGGTGTCGCAGGTTATTAAGCACCTAACTATGGGAGATAGTGCCATGGCGAAGGATAGAATACTAGAATTATTAGGTGAATATAGCTTAGAAGCATGCTTATGACGAGGAATAATCAAAGGAAATGCATCTTGAGCGCGCATGTATGGAGAAAGAAAAGGCAAAGTTGGTCTATGTGATAGATGGTGAGGAAGTGGAGAACTTAGATGTTAACCATACTATGGGTATGTATGAGGTAACGGATAGTGCTAATGAGAAAGCGTGCACCTACCATGAACCTCTCAAAACAAAGAAGGTTAACATTGGCTCAGAAATGGAACCTAAGGAGGCTATTATTGGTCAAAAAAGGAGGTTTCAAAGATCATTGATATGTTGCACGAGTTTTAGAATTTATTTCCGCGTGGGTACGATGAGCTTCAGGATTTCACCAGTCTTTGGGAGAGATGTAGATCAAAATAAAGGAGGGATCGTGCTTGATTCGGAGAGGAGTCCTTACCAAATGAATCCAAATCTGGTGTCTAAGTCAAGGAAGAGATATACAAGATGATCGCTTCTGTATAATTAAAGTTGTTAAGGAATTAGAAATGATAATCCCAATGGTCCCTAGCATTAAAAAGGATGGGAGGATAAGGATATGTGTTGATTATAAGGATTTGAATGTGGTATGTGTCATTAATCCCTTTCCAACCCCTTCACTAAGGAGATCCTGGAAGGAGTAGCTAGACGCGAGATCTATTCATTCACGGATGGATTCTCGAGGATATCATCAAGTTAGGATTGCAAAGGAGGACCAAGAAAAGACAACTTTCACCACTGAATGGGGAATATTTTCCTACACAGTCATGCCTTATGTGTTTTTCACGCATATTAGTCCAGGCATTTCAGGATTTTATCCATAAGTTCCTTCAGGTCTACCTTGATGAATGGACAATGTATGGACTAGTGAAAGACCATTATGACAATTTTTAGTTGATGTTTGAGAGATGTCGGTAGTTCCACATTTCCCTCAACATTAAGAAACTTATCTTCGCTACTCCATTTGGAACCCTGTCGGGGCATATCATAAATAAGGAAGGTTTGTTGGTGGATCCTACCAAAGTTGTTGTTATTATGAGATCGGGGGAACTTACTAGCTAGAGCGTAGTGCACTGATTCCTTGGGCATATAGGGTATTACCGAAATTTTATAAGGGGTTATGCAAAAATTTCCACACCACTGGAAGGATTATTAAAGCACATATGTACATTCCATTGGGGAAAGGCATAGAAAACAATGTTTGAAACATTCAAGAATAAGCTTATCATTGCACCCATTTTACATTTTCCTTCTTAGGATAAGCCATTCCATGTACATGTTAATTCTTCAGGATGGAAATTGGGGCAATATTAGCACAACCTGGAGAAGGAATTGTTGACCACCCCTTGTGTTTTTCTAGTAGGAAGTTGACACCAACATAACATAACTATACTACTACTGAACGAGAAGCATTGTCAATGATCTATATGCTACAAAAATTCAGGCAGTATCTACAGGAAATACCCTTTATATTCTACATGGACCACATGGCATTGAAGTACTTGGTAAACAAGCTTGTTTTATAAGGGCACATATGATGGTGGGTCCTTTTGTTTCAATAATTTAAGTTTTTAGTCATTTTCAAATTTAGTAAGAGTAATTTGGGACTGACCACTCATCAAGGTTTTATTCAGGGGAGGATGCGCAATGCATTGAGGATATAGTGCCAAATGCACAACTTTTTAGGTTGTAATGTGCACCCTCTGAATTAGAAGATATTGTTGTGTTTCTCAAAATAGGTATGGCACCGAAGGGAATGAATACTTTGGAAAGGAAGTAATTAGCCATATGCGTCACGTCCTACATGTTAATTAGTGGATACTTATACAAGCTAGGCCGCAATGATTTTTATGTCGGTGTGTATTAGAACACGAACGTGTTGCAATCATGGAGGAAGCACACTATGGGATTGTAGGAGGACACTATGCAAGGAATGCCACCACGTAGAAGATTCTACTCACATGTCTTTGATGGGAAAGCATCTACTAGGATTGTATTGAGTTTTGCAAGGCATGTGACCATTGCTAGCACCTTGGCAAACTAGGAAGAAGAGATGAGATGCCCTTAAGACTTTGAGAAGTGGGTGATTGATTTTGTAGGAATGATTTCACCTACCGCGCAAAGGCCTAGTGCACGCTATATCATTACTTGTACTGATTACTTAACAAGGTGGGTGGAGGTAGCGCCTATGAAGGATTTCACAATAACCACAGTAGCAAGATTCCTATGGGAAAAAATAATCAGTAGGTATGGGTGTCTTTTAAGCTTGACTAGTGATAGAGGTACACATTTTTTGAATGAGACAGTCAGGATTTTGTTGGCAGAGTTCATGGTGGCCCATCACAAGACCACCCCTTATCACCCCCAAGCTAATGGAACCACTGAGGCATTTAACAAGATACTGAGTCACACGCTGACCAAAATTTTTGATGTGGGGAGACAAGATTGGGATGACAAATTCTCAGCTGTACTATGGGTGTATAGGACAACCTACAAGAGATTGAACAAGGCCACATTATTTTAATTGGTGTTTGGCATGGAAGTTGTTTTACTAGTAGATTTTATGCTACCATCTCTATGTATTACACACATAGGAGGATTAGCTGACGAGAAATCACTACAGGAGCACATGGAAAAGTTAATGTAGTTGGAAGAAAGGCAATCACTTTCTAGGTAGATTCAAAAGACTGGGAAGGCATGATAAAAAGCATGACATGATCTTCACATCAATAAACAAACAATTCGAGGTTGGGAAGATGGTCTTGCTTTATGACTCTAAATTTTTGTGCCATCCTGGGAAACTAAAATTCCATTTGTTAGGACCATACATCATCTCATATATCCTCGATCCGGACATGTTCCAACTACAAGAACTTGATGGGATGAGGTTACCAGGTTTCTTCAATGGAAGTTGGTTGAAGCCCTACTATAAATAATGCTTTTGTATAGTCGAAAATAAGGAAGTTTTTCCAATTAGTTTAAATTTATTTTAGTCCTTTTGGTTGTTTCCTTCGTCATCATTTTTAGCTTTTTGTTGTGTGTTGGTGCGTCAGTGGCTAATTGTATTATAATAAGTTTTATGAACAGGGGACCATGCATACATTTTTGTGTGGGGTGAAGTAGCAGCTATATTGAACATGGAGTAGCTATATTGAACACGGTTGACAACAAATTTTACAATGGACTATTGGAAAAAATAACCCAAAGATAGAAGAACGAGAAACGTAATGGCTAAGGTGCATAAATTCATGCGGTTATGAAGGTGGGTTGAAAGAATCTAAATACCACAAGAAGGGAAGGATCATGTGGTATGACATAAGGTAGGAAACACCATGGGGAACTACTTAGTAGATGACACAAAGGTTATGTACTTCGGCACAGTGATGCGCGAAGGAGGTTTGTGGCTGTTTAGTTGTATTAGAGCACCTAAAGGTTAGAGTTGCAAAGAATGATGGGAAGTCGCAAAAGTTGACTTAAGTAAAATAAATTGTTCTATTAAAAATTGATGTTAGGACATGTGGTCGAGTAACTCTAAGGCATCGATAAGGTATAGATAAGAGATAAGAATAGTCATTTCGACTACTTTTCCTTAGAGAATTTCTTTTGTGCTCCCGAGCTCAAAGTGTGACGAAGGTTTTTCGAAGAAGAGCAACGTGAAGTACTATCACGAACCAGTTGACTTGTGTAAATCTGTAGTAAAATCTTGTGACATAACATAATGGGAAAAAGACAGTAGAGCAAGAAGGAGGTGGCATGAAAGAGAAGTGGGGAATTTTTGAATTAGGGCAATCAAAAGAAAGGAACATAACACCTAGGGCACAAACAAAAAGGAGAGGAAGATGGCACCAAAGAAGGCTTGAACAAAGAAACCAGTGGTGGAAAAGGAGGATCCCATGGATATCTACTCAGAGATGCAATACCCTCCTAGAGTTATTAAGGCCGAAAAGTGGAGCTCAAAACTATATAAATGCAAGATCAGCAAATACACCCATAGAACATCCGATAATGAAAAGCTGATGTGGGCGGACCTAGTGTTGGACACTCTCGAGATGGAAGAACTTGGAAACCCTAAGGTTGATGACTCAGTGTAACAAGTGCTGCAAAATATTTGATTTTTGTAGCTATGGGAGCTACCCTTCTTTGCTAAACCTGCCCCGCTTTTCAAGAGGTTAATGTTGGGTGCACAAATATTTCTTCTACTTCGTAGGAAGAAGAATGAGGATCACAGATCATTTGATTCGGATGGTTACAGGCTTGTGGAACATTGGAGAGGATATTCCAATTGATTTATGTGCTACTTCCAAGATTTAGGAGCTAGTGAAAAATCTAAACTATGAGAAGGGGGTAGGTTGCATGTAATTGTAGATCTCCCAAACCCAACGTATAGAGTCACCTCCTAGCTCATTAGCTACAAATTGGGTGCATTAAAAGGTGGACAGACATTAACTAGAGGTTCTTGTACATGGCCTACTAGGGTATCTAAGAGGGCACACTACAATTTTTCCCAATTCATTGTGAATGGCATTATCGAAGAGGCACAAGCAAGACGAAGGTGAGAGCGAAGATCACTTAGGGATCCATCCTGTTATTAATCGTGTTCTATGAGATTGGTTTCCCGATGATAATATTTGGGTTCACCCACCCGTGCACGTGTCCTGTGTAGTCCAATTTACAAAATTCACCTGCAATGGGACCATCTCGAGCGCTCACTAGGCTTGGATGAATATATGGTGCGAGCATTTACGCGAAGCTTTTGAGAACGAGTGGCACATCCCCCACGAGTTACCACAAGTTGTTAGAGACAAGGTGAAAATTTGTTACCCAAAACTTTTTCCTAGAAAGGTTTATGATGGCCAAAGGAGAGATGGGGCCATGGTGCAAACTCCCCTTCGCATTCACATCTAGATATGTGAAGTGCGCCATCAACCAGATTCAACTCTTTTGCAGATTTCTAGTGTTCCCACTAAAAATAATGGTAGTACATGGATTAGAAATCTAAGAAGACAAGATTGGTCCTAATCAATATCGTAAAGAGTGAGAGCTAAAATTTCCGATATGTTAGGGGTCCCTTACCATCCCCTAGGTCTACAACATCTAACAAATCCCTAACAAAGTATTTATCTGGACCAAATGGATCAAAGATTTGATTTAAATATTCTCGAGGAAATATCCTTCAAAATGTTCGCTATAACCACACTCGTCATTGTGCCAATAAAGATCTCTACAATAATTCTTCACATTCAGGACTGGAAAAATAATGCATATTGATAAAGAAATAAAGTCAAATTTATAATGAGGATGACGCAGACAGGTTGAGTCGAGTAGAATCACTACCATCAGATAAAAGAATATTTTTCACTCATCTCACATGAAGGAAATAAATTTGAGATATATTGGAACTATGCAATAGAATACATTTGATTGATGTGATATAATCCACACGAGGATACTTAGCTCTAAAAGGCATGAACACAAGTATGTATTGCTCGAGGTTGATTCTCAAAAGGTGAAAAGGATTGCATGTCACATCAATCCATATGGAGGCACTTGGGGATTATCAAAAGGGAGTTTCTTACACACCAAAAGGAAATAAATGATTAAACTATCAAAAGGGATGACATGGCACCCTAGTCATACTTAAGAGAGTAAAAAACATGATTAGCTCACAACTTTTCCACCGGCAAAGATAAGATGAGATATTTTCAAGAGGATAACAATAAATTAAGTTGTATGCTATAAAGAGGAATATTCTCTTAGAGACTCATGTTTTTGGGGGGAAAACCTGAAAAGTGAGTGATTGAAATTGTATAAATGCGATGAGAATACTCTCACATAGGGGGATTAAAATTTTCTAAAATTTTAGAAAAGAAAGGTGTAAACTTAGAGAAGCCATTTTTCCAAGAACTTGTTTGAGAAACTTATTAATTTCTTTAGCTTTCAAATTGAATCATGTCAAGATGGTTACAAGTGTATAACCATTGATGGGTATTGAGACTACAAATGAAACTTTCCTTCATCGATGAATTTGATGAGTTTCGAGTTAATTGTGTTTGATCATGAGCATTTATTGTGTCTAATTTTAAGTTGAGATATTTCAAAATAGATATTCATGTTCTGTTGCAATCTTATGTTAGGAATCCCTCTAAATCACACAATATCTTGTCCTTGTGGTAGCATCATGGTAATTACAATTACATTGTGAGGAGAGCTTTCATTTCATTACGCAATAAATAATTTTAAATTTACTTTGCTTCCATTTTATTGATAAAGGTTGTTTGTAAGTCTATGAGTGTATCTTAGGCATGATAGATTGGGGATTCTTGATGTTTTATTGAGTTTTTGGCATGAGATTTTATGTTTAAATTCTCAAAGATTGTGTGAAACCATGTATTCTTAGGCTTCCATGGATGCACATCTTCTGGTTGAAGGTTTAGTGTTATTTGTTCGAAGTGTTCTCATCTAGAAGATCTTCCAACATTTGTTAAAATTTCTCAAATATTTGGTATAATCAACTTTATCATGCTTAATTCCCCCAAAAAATACATCCATAACTAATAAATCCTACAAGAACCACCATTGTTTGCACTGCTTATCCATAAATGCTAAGGATATTTCTTCAATTTACCCATCCTTTACTCTAAATATTTAGGAGCGATTTGGTTCTACTATTTTCTTTAGTAACCTAAACCTTGTCTAGGATACGTCTACATTTTCTAGGGTGAAAACTCGTGAGATCTAGATTATATTGCATTGACCATGTCTTCTCAAGGTTATTTCTCAATTTCTGAAAAGGAGAGTCAAATATTGTTGGTCCATTCTTTTCCCTTACAAATACAAGTTACAAAACAGGTCCTCTCACCCTAGTTGAAGGTAGAACCTAAAGTAGTAGGGTAGGTCAAACCCTTAGCACAGTGATATCCAACTTTTCCCAAGCTTGAGTAACAAAGAGATAGTTAGATCCCTCCTCGTATACAAAATGATTCAAATTCTTGTTTATCTTTCCCTAAGCATCTATCGGCTGTTGATGCTTCTTGACTTCAAAGGGAGAACTAATTTGGGTACCAACACCACTCTAGCATTGTTTCAGGGGACTATTTTTCCAAATACGAGATAAATATCAACCTTAGGTAACATGTAAAGTATATCTGAATGCAAATCTATTATCTATATTTAATCCTTTATCCAAATTTTCAAAAAAGAGCTAAATCAAAATTCAATTGCTTGATATTTTCCTTATTTGAGGAGGCTTTCCATTAAATCTCACTCGGCTAGGAGTAAATGTTGATAAAGGATGATGAAATTTGTTAAGATTGTCTAAATAAGTGTTCGGATACAATTAACCAGATTGTTTCAAGTGGTTTATACATCTAAGATACAAGATCTTAGTGGTGAATCTGTTCATCCTAGATAAATTTGGTAAATACCAGTACCTTAAGTCTCTATTTCTGAGAATTTGTTGTAAAAATTTTAAATTGAAACGAATAATGACTTTCTTCAATAGAGATCCAACTAAAAAAAAATTCTATAACTAGGGAAAACAATTTAAATAATAATACAAATCATAAAACCATTATGCAATGAAGACGTAAAGAAAAGTAATTCCTCCTCCTTATTTGGATTATCCATTTGTTGAATATTACTCTAGCTCGTCCGATCATTCTGGAACATATAGCCCTAGAGGTAACCTACATACTCATGTTGGTGAGGGAACTTCCTCTACAAATCATCAAGGTATTTTTCAATCCCCCTTTCTATTGTTTCAAGATAGTAAGGTTCATTGTGAGAGGGAGTTATTAAGGGATTTATCCTTGGGGGATCCTATTCCATTATCCCAAAAGCTAGCAGCTACTACCAACATTGTCAACCCCATTGTTGTCAGTATCCCCATCAATAACATGGCTCAACCTCCACCTAGACCCCTTTTATTGTAAATATATATTGACCCATAAATTTTCAGGGGATGGTGGGATATCCAAATGCAATACCAAATGATCTAAGAAATAGGTTACCAAAGTTTCAAGGAAACAATGCTATTAGCGGTGACCAGCATCTCAGGCTTTTTGTTAACATCATGGAAGATTTTGAGATAGAACATGAGGAGCTCTATGCAAAAAAAAATTATCCATACTTTAGAAAAAAATGACTAGGATTGGTATAAATCTTTGTTGGATAATTCTATTAATTATTTTCTTGCATTAAAAAATGATTTTAAGGCACAATATGGTGATAAAATTGATCCAAGGTTTCTTCTATCTGAATTCAAGAATATTAAGAAAAACCCTAATGAGCCTATTCAAGAATTTAACACCAGATTCAATAAAACATTAAATAGAATTCCTATAACATTGAGACCAAGTGATGAGTCTTTCTTAATTAAATATTGTGATGCCTTTGATAAGAAGGCAACATATTATCTAAGGGACAAGGACCCTACAAACTTGAGGCAAGCCTTCACAATGGCAGTGCAAATTGAGAATAATATTAAGGCTGTGGGAAAGCCTCCCAAGAGGGAGGGTGTTAAATTGATCAATCCTAAGAAGCCTCAGGAAGGCAAGGTAGTAGATCTAGAAGAAGTTGTTAAAACCTTGGCAGGGGTAGTAAAAAAATTCATACAAAATTGGCATATGCTTATTACCCCATCCTCCATGTGATCTAAGTGAAGGGGGTGAAGAGCACGAAGATGACGCCACTTCCTGGAGATGTCTCTGTATGATGGAGTATCCGATGATTCATGATGTGGGTTTTCCTCCACTAAATTAATAAATCCTCGAACTATTGAGGGTTTTTAGGATTGTGTCCAATGGTTTTCTCTTCTTCCTTCTACTATTGATGTTGATATTGATATGGTTTAGGATTTGAATTGCCTAATCATGACTTTGAGTACTTAAGGGATCTGATGATTAAGAAGTATGATGGAGGAATTCCTTCTAAGGAAGACTAACAACTAATGATGAACATGGTAGTAGGTCAAGAAAAAGAATACAATCTCAGAAGTAGAACTCATCAAAGGAGGGTTACAACCCAAAAAAAAATCCCCTTCCTACTAATATCTCAAAATATCCTCCCAAGAAGGATACGCCTAACAAGGGTCAAGTATTCCCAATAAATCCTATACCCCTATCCATGCCCAATCCATGAATATTCTCATGCCGTAAGAAGAAGCGGTTACTCTCCTCCTAACGCAATGTTACCCAAATATATCCCTTGTGATATGGCTCAAATTTTGAGTCAGATTAAAGTCACTGTATACTATTGTTGAATTGCTTAGGATCCCTGAGCATAGGAAAAGGGAATTTGAGTATTTGGGATTCAAGGAGGAAGTAGTGCCCCTAGGTAAGGACGTAAACAGTATGGACACTCCCTTGTCATTGCAGAGCTTGAAGTGTCATAGGCATTGAAAAAATTGGGAGAGTCTCCTGAAGTGTATTTGAGTACTTCTCTTATCAATCCCAACTTGATGTTGATCCCTTTTATACTACCTTAATCATTAAGGACATACTTGTGCACAATTGTATGTTTGATTCAGGGGCTTCGTGTAATGTGATGCCTCTTGAAGTAATGAATGAATTGAACATCAAGGTAACAAAATCCTTTGGAAAGTGCACTATGGATTCAAGGGAGGTTCCGATGATTGGGTATGTTCAAGGATTAGTAGTGCAGCTAGTAGCTTACCCTAGTAATTATTTGACCATGAATGTAGTTATCATGGATTGCCCTGAAAAATGGGGTATGTTATTGTCAATAAAATGGGTTGTTACTATTGGTGGAAGTGTGCAAATGGATATGTCATATGCCACCATACTAGTAGAAGGGAACCTGGTCAAATTGTATGGTGAGAAAAAGATGTTGCATCTAATTGAAGATCCTGACAATGCTTCTTATGAAGTGTTATATGCATATGTAGATGTTAATAACTTTTTCAGCTATGTGGATTTTGAGGAACATGGTATTAATAAGAGTAAGTATCTTGAACAAATTGGTGTTCCCTGGACTTTGATGTTTGATGGAGCTTGCTCCAACTTGGGAAACAACACTGGAGTTTTCCTTGTATCTCCAAGTCAAGAAATTTTTAATTTATCCTTCAAGCTTAAATTTGAGTGCACAAATAATATTGCAGAGTATGAGGCATTAATTTTGGGATTAAGGATTGCATGGAGATATGGTATCAAGGACATAGTTGTTAAAGGAGACTTGGAGTTGGTGGTCAAACAAGTTAGAAAACTGTATGCTACAAAAAATCAAAGGATGAAACAATATAAGCATGCAGTTTGGGATTTTATTGAAATGTTTGAATCCTTTAATATATTATATCATGATAGAAATTATAATGTTGCAGTAGATAGGTTAGCAATGCTTGGATCTAGGTTTGAAAATTGTACTATTTCTCCTTACTGTGATTATGATATTGAAGTATTATCAATACCATCTATTCTTGATAATGTGAAACACTAGAAAGTATTTGATGATGATGCCCAAGTTCAGAGGTTCTTGTAGAGTGAAGGATAATTTACTAATCAGTGCATTGATTAGGAACCAATGGTCGCAGTATGTAATGGGAAAAAGACCTGTTTGGTAAGGACATAATCCAATTGAAAACAAACATGATCCCCAGAGGGTTGGTGGCTTTAGAATCCAACTTTGATAATGCAGATAGGGTGGTTCATGACATATTTCAGCCTCAAGGGATGTGGAAGAACATAATCTAGGAACTGAAGAAAAACCTAGAAAAGTATGGTTGGGAAGTAATTTGAGTAAGGAGGAAAAGCAGTCCTATTTTGAGTTGTTAAAGAAGTACCAAGACTACTTAGCATGGTCTTACTCAGAATTGAAGGCATATAGGGAGGATCTATTTCAACATGAAATACCTTTAAAACCTAATGCTAAACCATTTAGGAAAAAGAAGAGGCCAATTAATCTGCTCCTCTCCCTTAAAATGCAAGAACTTAAAAAGTTAAGGGATGGAGGGATAATACAGCCAACAATATATTCTTCATGGGTGGAAAATTTAGTTCCAGTAAGAAAGAAAAATGGAGACATAAGGTTGTGTGTGGATTTTAGGAATTTGAATAAGGCCTCAATTAAAGATAACTATCCATTGCCTAATATGGATAACATGCTACAATTGGTCACTGGTCTGAGTTTTTGTCCACATTAGATGGATTCTCAGGGTATAACCAGGTGGTTGTAAAGAAATTAGAAAGAATAAAAATTATTTCACCACTCCATGGGGTACCTATGTATATGTGAGAATTCCATTTGGTCTTATGAATGTTGGGGCTACTTTTCAAAGAGCAATGGATGTTGCATTCTCAGGATACATCAATGATTTCATTGTAGTTTTGGATCCCTAATGTAACTAAGTACCTAAGGTGTGAAGGTTTATGGCACGTGGAAGAAGGGCGCAAAGGCATGCACAGATGTAGTTCTAGAGAGGCGTGAAGGCTCACGCCAAGGAAAGATGGAGTTGGGACATAGTAATTTTGAGAAACATGAAAATTCGGCTTGTTTGGCTAATATCTTTCTTATTAGCTAAACATTCCTCCTTTCGACCATTCATACCCTCCCTAGTTCTCTCTAGACACTCCTATTGGCTTTGTAGGCTATCTATAGTTATCCACACCCTAATCTCAGGAGTCTATCGGATATCTAATGAAAGTGTTAAAAATAAGCCTAAAGCATGTTTATCCATCTAATCCTAAAAAGGATAGAGGAATTTAAGTAGTGGGGGAAAGTCAATCCTCTTTAATGGGAGAGGCACTCTACAAGAAATATAGATAACAAAATAATTCCTTACACATGCCAGAATGAAATTATTTGGAACAGAACCATTTGCATTTGAGACAATAAGATGTTATTTCAAAGACACAAAGTTCTAGAAATTACATCTACAGGAATACAAAGCTTCTTGAAGTAACACAGATAAATGATTCAATAACATTTAATAGATAGTAATGAAAGAACAAGACTAGATAGACATAGAAAGAAAGATTTTTTGTATTGATTGCTTTTTTACTCCTTAACACTTTCAAAAATAAACAGAGTTCCAGCCCCCAAAGAATGGCGTAGAGAGCCCATTATATAACTTACAAATTAGTTACACTTGGTAACTGCTTCTTTTAACTAAAATGTTAATTAAGGAGATGCTTGACACAAAACCCTTAACTAATTACAATAAGCCCGATTTGAGAAAAAGAAGGAAGGGAGAAGTTGGAAGGGAAAACAACTGCTTATTGTTGAGGAGGGCCCACCGACTTGAGGATTCGTTGCCTAAACTTTTTTAATGCTTCTGCTATGTCTCTGCCTCGTGGGACTGATGTGTTGGTAGTAGCTTGAGTCCAAGTACCTAGGCATTTCTCCATCTCCTTATCAAACTCAGTGTGTGCATGGTATTCTTTATTAGCCTCTTCAATAGTAGATTGAAGAGAGAAAATCTCCTTTATCTTCTCTTTGGTAATTGATTCCTCCTTGAACAAGTTTTCTTTAACAAATGCCCTGAATTGAGTTTTAATTTCTTGGAGGAGAAAGGAACACCTGAAGTTTCATCATGAAGATGACAGTGAATATCTTTGAAAGTGGATACAACACAAGTTTTGAAGGCTTCTCCTTTCTGCCAACTATTCCTCAACTCTCCTAAAGCTTCCTCCAGAACTTTTATTTTCCATTCCACGTTGAAAACCCATGACCTTGATAAATTGTCTTTGGCATCATCAAAAACCTTGTTGGCCATCAATATATTTTCATCAACCTGTCCCATCAGGCAAAGATCCACTATGCAGCTACTCCAAAGTTTAAGTTCTTTATCCATGGTTCCCAATTATAGAGGAGAGAGTTTTTTTACAAATTAGTCACCTTCTCATTGAGTTTGAAGGCTTCTACAATGAAATTCAAACCTGCAATGATCATGTCATCCACCATGGCTTCCATAGCTCTCCCATAGATGGAATACCTGTGTATGTCTTTAATGCTTTGAACTTCAGCTTGACTAAGAATCATAGGTGGTGGAAGGGCAGACAGTGGAGTAGGATCCAAAACCTTGTCCTTAGATAATAACGACTTGATGAAGCTAGAAAGAACTTGAGCTTGTTCCTCCAGTTGTTCTATAGTTTGTTTACCTTTTTCTACTCTCTCAATAACTTTGGTTATTATTTCTGGAGGTTATGTACTTCACTCTCAGGGGTAGATTCTCCCATTGGAATCCTAGAGATCTAGATCAGAGGCTGATAGATCTTGTTCTGCTTTATCCACCTTAGGTTTTGCAATCTCTAGAAATTGTTGGCCTTGGACATTTGTCACTATCCTTGAAGTTGTTTTAGCTCTCTTTGCTGGAACAAGAGGAGTAGTGCTCAACAAGGCTGCCACAACATCAAAATTTGGCCCTGTCAATGAGAAGAAGGTTTCCTCTTCCTGTTGTCAACCAAGGGTTGCACCCATGCAAAAGTGGAGGAAGAAGAAGGAGGAGCAAGAGATCCAAGAGCAAGAGAACTCATGGCACTTAAAGTATTTACTATTGTTGCTTCCAATAGAGATGTGAGTGAAGTATCTAGAGCTTCTTGGGTAGAGGAATCAGTGGTACTTGGAGGTTCAGTGCTATGCACTTCCTTCTCTTTATCTATTGTAACTTCTAAAGTTCCTACAGGGACTGGTACTTCACTATCATCACTTTCACTGAGAACAATGATGTTCTCTGGCCCCGAAGGTAGTTCTAAATGCTTTAACAGGGATCTTCCTCAATCGGCTCTGTTTAACCTCTTTCACCTTCTTTTGGTATACTTGAGTAGATGAAGAAGGGGTGGATGATTCAGGTTCTTTATTTGAGGGAGGAGGAGGGGTTTGTGCAGGTACCTCCGAGCTAGGTGTATGTGATTCCTTCCTAGGTGTTGAAGTATCTTTGGAGGAAGATTCACTGGATTCTTCTTAAGCTCTCTAACCTTCTTTTCAAACTAGACCTTGGTTCTTACAAGAACAGGAGCCAGAATTTCAACCAAGTCATCCTTCTCCCTCTTATACCAGTCCAGATCCTCCAAGGGAGTATGCTTGATCAATGTATCATATTCATATGACAACAAGTCTTCATTATCATCTTGAAGTCCTTCTTCAGAATTTGATATAGATTGAGCTCCTTTATTAAGTTGGAGAGAGAATCTACCATAATGTCTCCACCTTGCTTCAAAGTCATCTGCACAATCGGCCCAGTAGTCCTCAGTATCTGATCTGTGATGATAATTAATTTTGAGATTTAGCTCAATGAACTTCTTCAAATCAAAATAGGTCTTGGGCCTGAAGAAGTGAACAGTGATGGGAGCAAGGGCCCTTTCTATGTTTTGAGCATCCAAAGTTGTTTTACATGTATAATTACCCAAGGATATGGGGAAATGCAGCCCAGAGATTTTCTTGTCTCTGCAGGTTCTATGTAACTTATCCAATTGCCTGCATACTTCAATCAAAGCCATCTTATCATTACAAAACATGGGGAGTTTGAGAGGTGTGTTCTCATAACTGGCTAACTTGATATATGAAAACCTTCTGAACTGAATGAAGAAAGCTCCATATTTTCTATCAGGTTCATGGCCTCATCAAAAAATCTTCTGGCAGTATCACTTTCTAGAAGCCTCACAATATACATGGTAAAAGCATCATTCACCCTCCTGAAGTTATGGTTGTTGGTTTCAAGGGTGAACTAAGGGCAAGTATGCATAAATGGGTTCATCCTTCTGACCCTCGATGTATGTGAAACCAAACCATTGCCGAGATGTTACTAGGGTATACATAAGATAAGAAGTCATATAGAACTTCTTGGTCTATTGCACATTGGACAACTATTCTGTCAAATTCATGCAAATGATTTCTACCCAATTTATGCTCTGGCTACCTTCACAGATGATGTTGATGAGCGGGCACATCCAAAAGTGAAATTCATTGGTGGAGGGTAATCCCATGACACGAGCTAGCAAGATAATGAAATCTGATAGTTCTTCATTGAAATCAGCCCTGAATAATGCTTTGGAAAGTCGGGATGCTCCCTTTTTAGGGTTCTTCAACCATGATTTTGCTATTCTCGCTTTGTATTTATCACTGTCCTACTCAAAAAGTTTGAGCTTGAGCCTGAGAGATAACAATGGAGTCTTCAACCTCTGGGATTCGTAGAGCAGCAACAATGGCAAGCAACATCTAGTTTGGTGATTAGTTCCCATGCACATTAGATAATTCATTCGTGTCAGGGTTAAAGTGAGCCCCACAGGTAAGCATAGTATCGACACATTGTACTAAGATTGGGAAACCCACAAAAATGCAAGGCCACTATCATTGATCATTTTCACCATGGGAGAAGGATTAGGGTTAGTCAATCTGCTCTAAAAATCACCAAAATCTAGGTGATGAACCTCACTATCCCGATATCGGGAACAGAGGATTCGAGTGGTGAAACATGTTCTTGACCTTGAAATTTGATCTTCATGTTGGTAGTGTACAAATAAACAACCTTTACAATTCAAATTCGTAAAAAATGCTAGAGGGAATGGGAGCACAAGTAGATGATCTCAATTGCAAGGATTTGAGTGAATGATAGCAAGAAAGCAGTGTGCAAAATGCGTAGAGGGTAGTCCCATTAAATAGCCATTTTAGGAGAGAGAATTTATAAATGCACATTAAATTCATATGCACCGACTCAAAAAGGAAAGAATTGGAAGAGTGGAAAAAACTAGCCCATATGGTCTTTGGAACATTTGGGACATGAGGGACATGAAGACACGATCCGACCGATGCGGTGATGCGGGTAATGCGGGCCAAAAGAGCATGGGCAGTCAGGAACTTAGAAATGTGAGGGATGCGAGGGACATGAAAGACAGATTCGATTGGCCGATGCGTGCGATGTGGGAAAAGTGGGGATGGAATGCACAGACAGCTTTTGGGATAGATGAGACAAAAGTACATGAAGGGCCCGATGTGGCCAACGTGGGCGATCGGGGAACAGAAAGCCGGGTGAACTTAGAACATTTGGAACAAAAAGTTCGACATAACCAAAAGTTAATAGATTTTTGGGAAAGTGGCCGATCGGGAACAGAGGGTCTAGCAGAACTTGGGACATACGGGACAAAAATGTCCGATAGACCCACAAATCACTAAAATGACTCAAAAACATGAATTTTCCCTATCTCCTCAACTTTTCACTTCACTAGAACATTATAAAAGAGTGTTAACTCAAAAAATTTCAATTTTTTACTTTCAAAAGAAGGGAAATTTTGAGAGGACAACAGTTGGCTCTTTCTGGGGATGACTTGGCTAGATTAGAAGAATGAGACAAGGCAAGAACTCTTAGAAGGCTAGGGGAAGAAGACCAACACCTTATCCATTGGGCCATAGAGTCAAAAAGCAAACCAATACAAAAGACAACACCCAAAGGAAATGAAAAACACCAAAGCAAGGAAAGGAAACACACCTATACATAATATACAAAAGACTTCCTATTCACCTAGGACTTGAACAATTTTAGGTACTATCCACTATAAGGAAGTGGGAGAGAGGAACCATCCATGTAATCAAGATAGAAATAATTCTCACCAGCAAAGTGCCTGATTTTGAAAGGACCGAGCCAAAGAGAATCAAACTTACCATGGCTTCCTCGAGGCTCATGTCTTTTATCCCACAGCAAAACAATGTCTCCAACTTTGAAATCCCTGGACTTGGCCTTCTTATCAAACAAATATTTTACCTTCTGTTGGTGAGTAGATATTCTATCGTAACCTGCATCCTGTCTTCATTCAGCTTATGAAGATACATGATCCTTTTATCTAAAGAATCATTAAAACTGGTGTCTTCAATGGCCTTCATTAAGTACAAAGTTGGTAGCTCAACTTTTACTGGTAATTGAGCTTCCACACCATACACCACTTGAAAAGGGGACATCCCAATAGCTCTTTTAGGTGTAATCCTATCTTCCCAAAGAGCATCGTAAAGTTTCTTGTGCCAGTTCCTCTGAGATTCAGTTTCCTTACTATAGCCACTAGGTTTTTGTTTGTTGATTCTGCCTATCTGTTCCCTTGAGGATAATAGTCTGAAGAGTGAGCCAGGGAAATGCCATATCCATAACAAAAATCCATTATCTCAGTTGAAGAAAAATTTGAAGCATTATCAGTCACAATCTTGTTTGGCACACCAAACCTCACCAAGATGTTTTCTTTGATAAAATTACATACTACTTCAGAAGTAGTACTCTTTACTGGGATGGCTTCTACCCACTTAGTAAAATAATCTATGGTAGTCAACACATGAGTATGTCTAGCACTTGAAGATGGGTTAAGTGTTCCAATGAAATCTAAACCCCATTGTTGAAAGGGCTCTTCAATCACAACTGGTTTAAGTGGCAAGGCAGCCAACTTGGGTCTGCCCACAAAGGTCTGACAAGCTTCACATTTATCAATCCACTTTGATGCATCTTTGAACAAGGTAGGCCAATAGTATCCTACACGAAGAATCTTGTGAGTAGTGATAGTAGATGAGTAATGGCCTCCACATGCTTGATCATGGAAAGCTGAAAGAAGCTTCTTCTATTGCTCTTTATCAACACATTTCAGAAATCTCCCATCCATCCCACGTTTGAACAAAGCATTCTCCCACAACACATATTGGGCTGATCTTAACTTGATAGCTCTTTTCTCCTTGGTAGTCAAATGAGAGGGACATTCTCCATAGGTGAGAAAATGTGTGATATCAGCATACCATTCATCAATTGAGCTGAGAAACAGAACAGTAGGAACATCAACTTCATCCTTAGGTAACTCATGACCAGCTCCTTCAGCAATGAGTTCACACAAGCCTTTACCGTGGACTAGTTTGGTTGGTCTGATGTCAATATCATATTCTTGAACCTTTCGCCACCCAGTTCCCTCTCTTAGTTCCAAACTCTTGCTGCGTGAGAATAGACTTGATGGTTGTGTCAGGCACAAGTACTGTGGAGTGAGAGTTAAGAATATAAAAATGAAACTACTTGACAGCTTTAACCACTGCAAAAGCATGTTTCTCCATCATTGTGTATTTCAACTCATGATTTTTAAGAATGTAGCTCATGAACGCAATTGGGAGTTCATGATCATTAGAATCTTTTTGAGTCAAGACAACAGCCAAGGTGTTTTTGTGGCATAGCAATAGATAATAAAATATTTGTTAAAATCTGGACATGCTAAGATAGGAGTTCTAGCAATAGCCTTTTTAATACCTTCAAAGGCTTCTTTCCCTTCAGAAGACCAGCCAAACGTTTGTTTTCCTTTCATCATTTGGGAGATATTCAAAGTTAGCTCTGCAAAATTAGGGATGAATCTTCTCAGAAAGTTGATCTTACCAAAGAAAGAATGCACTCCCTTCTTGCTGGTTGGAAGAGGAATCTGTTGAATAGCTTGAACTCATTCAAGATCAATTTTGATTCCATCTTTAGAGACAACATGCCCTAAAAATTTTCCCTCTGTGACACAAAAATACATATTTCTTGGGATTCAAAGAGATCCCATGTTCTCTACATTTCAAGAGAACTATTTCCAGATGTTGAAAATGATCTGCTCTAGTTTTGGAAAACACGGTCAGGTCATCTAAATACACAACAATACATTTCCCTTTCAAGCTTCCAAAAGCCAAGTCCATAGCCCTTTGAAAAGTGGCACCGACATTAATGAGTCCAAAAGGCATCCTCTTGTAGGCAAAAGTACCCCAAGGGGTGGTGAAGGTCATCTTGTGTTGATCTGTGGTATTGACTTCTACTTGATTATACCCTGAGAAGCCATCAAGCATGGACAACATTTCAGATCCCTGTAATAACTTGCAAGACTTGATCCATCATGGGTAGAGGATAGTTTTCCTTCAAAGAAGCTTGATTTAGATTCCTAAAGTCAACATAGATACGAATCTCACCATTTTTCTTCCTGACAGGCACAATGTTGGCAATCCATGTCGAATGGTGAATAGGGAAGATAATTTTGGCTTTCAGCAACTTTTGGATTTCCTAAAAAATAGTGTCAGCAATCTTTGGATTGTATTGCCTTTGCTTTTGCTTGAAAGGTTTAATTCCAGGCTTGAGAGGAATGAAATGCTGCATTTCCTTTGGTTGAAAATCCTTTAGATCCTCATATGAATATGCAAGAACATCCCTATACTTATTTAAGAGGTTCACCACCTTCTTCTTTTCTTCTGGTGTACAACATTTTCCAACGTTCACCATCTTGGGGTCAAGCAGAGCTCCCAATATTAATCTTTTCATACTCAGTAGATTGTTGTACTCCTATAGAAGCTTTAGACTTAACATACCTATCATGTTTATCAAATAATTCCTCCAAACTCACCAGCCCTTTAGGAATCTTGTTACCTTTGAGTTTGATGCACCCATCTTGATCTATTTCCTCTTTGACACACTCTTCATTGGAAGATACACTCTCACGAGGAAAATTGTCACTCCCTTCAAAGTACAATTGTTCAAAGTTATCCCTGAGCTCCAAGAAAGAAAGAAAATGTTGATCATCATTGAAAACTTGCCAGTTACTTGCATTATCAGGCACACTGGGCCTATGGATCATCTCAATGGTAAACTTATCTTGAGAGAAGTTAGGATGAGGTATTAGCAATGACCCTGAGATGGCTAGTGAATCAGCCTTGGTGTTCTTTTCTCTCGGCACCGCTTCAATGGAGAAGGCATCAAGAAATTCAATAGAATCCCAAACTTGATTCCTGTAATGCTTCAACCTTCTATTTTTAACTTGAAAAGGTTTCTTACTTGTTTAACAACTAGTTCTGCATCTCCACGAGCCATAAGATTCTTGACACCTTTTTCTTTTGTTGCATAAATTCCAAGGATGAGAGCTTCATACTCTATTGTATTATTGGTATTTTCAAATTGTAGCTTGAATGAGAAAGGATGAACTTTTCCCTCAGGAGATACCAACACTACGCCAGCTCCAGAACCAGCCGAGGAACAACTTCCATCAAATTCCAAATTCCAAACACCATTAGGATCATGAAGTACCTCCTTGGGAAGTTGAGTTTCCTTCGGAGACATAATCATATAGTTACCATGCCCAATATCCTCATAGAGTATTTGTGCTTTGGGATCATCCGTCTTTTGTACAATATACTCAGATTGCTTCTCAGCATGACTTCTTCATTTTTCCATTAACTGGTATGAGGGCATGTGACCAATCCATTTGAATTTCTCCTCCCACATCCTTACAGAAGTTCCTACTTAACAGCATACCATATGAAGGAGGGATATCTGCTACTAGAATAGTAGCCAAGACTTTTTTCTCAGGTAAAGTAGCAAAAGCTACTTGTGCATCTTTAATCCTTCCAACCAAGGGCACCTCCTTACTTTCCATAGAATAACATGATCCATAGGTGCGTGTAAGGGTAAGACCTAAAGCATGAGCCACCTTGGTAGGCATTACATTATCTGATGCTCCTAAATCTATGACACAGTTGCTAAGTCTATGGCTTTATAAGGAGAGTTACATAAAATGGTTTGATTTTCTCATTATGTGAGGTGACTGCAGCTACCAGATTGGGTTGGGGTGTGGAGGATGGAGTAGGTAAAAGGCCTTTAGAGGTAGTTTTGGAGTGAGAATTGACAAAGTGAACCATTTTGGAAAAATCTTTAGGATGAGTTTGATAATACTCAGCCTCTGAAATTTGAACCTTTGTCTTTTTAAGGTGATCAATGATATCAAAAGATCCAGAGGTGGATGGGCTATCATCACTAGGAATCTTAGGTTTATCAGATTTAGGAGTTGTAGAAGAAAAAACTTTAGCAGTAGAATTAGGAAGAGTATAATTGGCGAAATCACCTTCTGTGTGGATGTAGTGGGGATAGGAGATCCTCTTTTTACAACAACGGGGATAGTCGTGAGATGCTCCTTGGATATTTTAACAGGCTGTATCACTTTCTCCCTTTTATTTTTCTACTCTTGAGTCATGACAACATATGATTCACTATTCATATCTACTACTACTTCATCATAATCATCTTCTTCATCAACACCCTCTGTAGTGAAGAAATTAACTCGAGATCCCTCAAGTTCCTCTATCTCTTCATCAGCTTCTTCCTCAAGTTCTTCACAATCTTCATTAACCTCTTCATCTTCAGGTTCTTCAACCTCATAGGTTGCATTAACAGGGACCTTGATGGGTGGCCCCTCAAGTGCTAGCCTTGTCTGAGAAGTAGGAAAATGATTTCTAGGCTAAAAACTCCTCCTTGGAACATCCGCATAGGGAGCGTGTTGAGCCAATTGTTTTTTATGGAAATGAGGTCATTAGCAAGCTTTGTACTAATGGATCAGTATTAGGTCTAGGAGTGGAAGAGGAGGAAGAAGAATCTCTAGATTTAGAAGGATCTCTTTTCAATTTACCGGACATGATCAAGTCATCTTCAATGCTAACAGCTAGTCTCTGATCCTCAGCCAATGTTGCCAAATTCATCCTTCTTAATGCATAACTAACCTCAGGAACTGAGCATTAAAAAAACATTTCTGAATTTGATCTACAGGTTGAGTGTCTAGTGGAATTTTGTTAATCAATTTGTTGAATCTAGCCACAAATTCCCTCATGGGTTCTTGTGATTCCTTCTTAATTTGAGAAATTTGGGCCAGCAAAGCATGTACATCCTCTGCAAGTTTGAAATAGTTCTCAAATCTTGTTCTCATCGTGGTCCAACTGGTAATGGCTCCAGTAGGAAGGTGATAGAACCAATCCACTACATTATCTTGTAAAGTCTCTACAAAAAGCCTCACCAAGACATCTTCATGTTCAACTCCGAGGACTCCACATGTAACTATGAAGGCTGCGATATGTTCATTAGGATGCACCTTGCCATCACCTCTGAACTTGGGGAAGTTCTTCTTGTTACCCCTGGGTAACTCATGCAAAGGCTAAGGAAGAGTGAGAGGCCCAACACGATGGCCCCACGATAATAGAAATGCCATCCTTGGAAATACTAATTGAAGGGGAAATCGAAACACCGGTAAGAATCAAAGTACGAAGATTAGGGCTGAGTTTCTCTGAGGGATTCGTTAGTGCAAAATCACAGCACCCCTGGATGTAGATCAGGTTTCTAGGTTGATCACTTTGGCATCCAGTGTGATTGCATAACATTGAATCCTTTCTCCAAGTGTGGGACTTGAAAAATGAGAGAGGATTCTCCGAGAGAAGGTTGGTTCCTATTCCTGTTCGGATGCACCAATAAAACGCAGAGGATTTACCCAAAATCTAATCTAACTACCAAGGAGACAGGGAGAGAGAAATGCATGAAAATAAACCTAAGCTAAGGAGGTGATGCACCGAGGAATGTTGAACACTTGCTTTGCAAAAATAAACACAGACCACACAGATGTAATACAACACCATGCACAGGCAACCAAAATGCAATGGGAGATCAAAATAACAGCAATGAATACATGAGAGGGTTTAGAATCAATCACAGACACATATACATTGCTCAAAGGTTGATACAGTACATTGCAGTGGCCAAGAGGCAAAAAATGGCATTACAATCCATATGGGAGGCTTGAAAACTCCACAAATCCTCTTGCGAGTAGGAGAAGAAAGGAGGATGCAAAACAAGAATGTCCGACCTTGAAAAGAAGCTCCTCTTTACAATATATAGAAAGAATGAGAGAGGAAAGAGAGAAGGGAAAACCAAATCTACCCCAACCACCTCCAGGTTGCATTCAATTCATCTCATCATGGCAGAAGTGGTGGATCCTGGCAAAACGGCGGGCTGCCTAACAGAAGCGGCGAACTGTCTGCTACATTAAAGTTGTTAGTTGAAGCATTACTTCCACTTGTTATTTTGCGCAGAGGTGTTTCTTGATTTTCTCTCTCAAACTGAACCAAAATGTAAGATTGACCCTAGAATCGTGTAGAGAATCTCATAATCTTTCCATTGATATAAAGAACGTGCAATCAAGCTCTGGATCAAAAGATATGACGATCTGAAGATTTAGGGCACGGAACAGACCAAGACAGATTTTGAAATATTTTCCCGCACTTCGCCACCTGGACGACACGTGGCAGGCTCGATTCACCGAGCAACTCTCTCTCTTCCACCTCTCGGTGGGCTACCTTTTGAAATTTCCTTGTAGGCCCTAGGCCGGGACACGTGGCACTATCCCATTGGTTCGGTTCGGTGCTCGAAAACTCGCCCCTTTAACCTTTTGACTTTTTCTCCTTGTGACACATGTCGTGATCTCGGTTGGTTCTCGACCCTTTCAGCGATCCGTGTCCCATGCGTCCCTATGTCCCATTTTTCCTTGTGCTCCTTATGCTGATTTCGGCCAAACCGGCCGGTTTCGTCCTCGCGGCCCGGATGTCCCTTTGTGCTTTGCGGGACAAAATCTTCTTAGTTCGCCGGATTCGGCCGGTTCGCGCGCCTTTTGTCCCGCTTGTCCCACTTTGTTTTGGTGACTTGACTCTTTTCGCCGGTTCGGCAGTTCGCACCTTTTGTCCCGAGATGTCCCAAATGCTTTAGGACCGTCTGTTCTCATTTCGGCCGATCCGGCCGGTTCGGGTCCTTCGCGTACTCTGTCCCCAAAGCGTCCCTCGGTTGATTAGTCAATTTTTTTCTTCCTCTTTCGGCCGGATCGGCTTCTCGCGCCCGCCGCGTACTTCTGGCCCGATTGTCCCAAATGCTTAGCGGGCCGCCTGGAGGCTTTTCGGCCGATCCGCGTCTTTCTGTCCCACACGTCCCAAAGGCGTCCTTGAGCAGGACTTAGCCAATTTTCACGATTTTTCCTGGATCAACCTACTTGCCTGGGACTTGAATATTCTGATGCATGTTATCAAAATTACCCTGGGGGGGTGAATTTTGGATAACAATTTGGCGACTCGGTGGGGTCATCTGCCTGCTAGATGAAAAGACCAATTGCCTGAAGCAATCCATTGGGCATAGAGTCATAAGCAATAACCTGAAACGAGCCTGATATCTAATCCCGAGCCTGATACTGCAACTTCCTTTCCAACAACACTCTAAACTGTAAAAAACAATCTGAGAGCAGCAAAACCTGTGCCAAAGCACTTAGGAAACGAAACCTAACTACAACAGGACAATGTGCACAAGCACTTGGAGGAATGAAAATCTAATTAATATTTACAAGGTAGTGAACTTCCCTCTAGAGGCAACGCTTGAGATAGATTCCATTGACTGGAATCTGCAGTTCTTCACCATCCAATGAGGCCAATTGGAAAGCATTGTTGCTCTTGCGCTTCGTGACCATGTATGGGCCACTCCAAATGGCATCAAATTTGAAATGCCTTCCTGGTTTTGCCCGATCTGCATCCCATTTCAACACTAGATCTCCAACTTGAAAAGATCTATCCTTGGCCTTCTCATCAAAGGTCTTCTTGATCAAAGCTTGATCCTTTTCCATTGCTTGGGATGCACGATTTCGATCTCTTGCAGCTCCATCACTCTGCATATCTCACCTCCATAGGCTCAAATTCAAGCAACTCCATTTTGCTTCATGAGTTCCAATGTTGGCAACTCAAGTGACATGGGCAAGATTGCCTCTCTTCCATAGACAAGCTTAAATGGAGAATTACCTGTGGATCTTTTGGGAGTGATCCTATCAGCCCATAAGGCTGATTTCAGTTTGGTATGCCAAGCCCTCTGATTCTTATCAAGAGTCCTCCTAATGATCCTCAACAAGTTCTTATTTGTAGACTCGACCTGGCCATTACCTTGAGGGTAATAGTTTGATGAAGTGCTCAGGTAGATCCCGTTCTTGACAGCCCACTCAGTCACTTTAGATCCAATGAATGCCAATGCATTATCAGAGACTATTGTAGCAGGTATACCAAATCTGGTAGTTATCCCCTCGTAAAAGTCCAAGATGCTAGACTCATTCACCTCTTTGAGTGCTACTGCTTCTGTCCATCTGGTGAAGTAGTCCGTGGCTGTCAAAATCCATTTGTGCCCTTGGCTTGAATTGGGATTGATGGCTCCAATGAAGTCTAAACCCCATTGCATGAATGTCTGGTCAACTAAGATTGGATGTAATGGAAGGGCAGCGAGTCTCTCTTTTCCTGTGAAGAATGCACAATTCTTACATCTCTTGATCCATGCATAGCAATCACTAAAGATTTTAGGCCAATAATAACCAGCCTTCATGATTTTCAGAGCTGTCACTCTTGGTGCAAAATGGCCACCAGCTGGTCCATCATGAAACTCTTTTAATACCCTTTGGATCTGACCTGTGTTAATGCATCTCAGCAGCACTCCATTCACATCCTTCTTGAACAAAACTCCATCAATGATGGTATATGGAACAGCCTGTAACCTGAAGTATCTCCTCTTCGCTTTGCTCATTTCTGGAGGGCATAGGCCTATTTGTAGGAAGTGCATAATGCCTTGGGTCTAGCAAGGAGTGGACACATCATCATTTTCCTATTTTTGATCATCTTGTAATAGCAGGACAGCGTCTTCTTCATCTTTTGGGTTGTCTGGTTGTTTGGAAGCGAGCTGCTCACACAAACCTTTACCTCTTACCAGCTTGGTGATCTTGATCTCAATGTCATACTCCATGACACGGGTGATCCATCCTGCCCTTTTCTCATTCAAATCCTTGTTGAGGAGGAAATCCTTAACTTGACATGTGAGACTAGCAAGCTGGACCTTGTTGTTTGAGACTAAATGCTTGAATTTTTCAAGCTTCGATTACTATGCAAGCACATGCTTTTCAATAAAAGAGTACCTCACTTCGCATGATCATCACCTAGGCTATGGTGAAGAAGGCAATCGGTATTTATTCATCATTATCTTTGTTTCTGTTGTACGAGAATGGCGAAATAGTGTCATCACCTCCAAATGCATAGAGGATGAAATCCTTGGAAAAGTCTGCAGGTTGATGAGAGTGGGTGCTTGGGAGATGGCTTCCTTGATTGCTTCAAAACTCTCTTTGCCTTCCGCCGTCCACTTAAAAGCCATGCTTTTCCTTAACATTTTGGTGATGGGCTTGACAAGGGCTGCAAAATCTAGGACAAACCTACGAACAAAGTTTATCCTTCCTAGGAAACTCGAAGGGCTTTCTTGTGGCTTGGCAATGGTAGAGCTCTTATGGCTTGACCCTCTCTCGGATCAATTGCTAATCCTTCCTTGGAGATAATATGGCCAAGGAGCTTCCCTTCATGTGCAAGAAAGATGCACTTCTTAGGATTTAAGGACACTCCAAACTTTCTACACCTCTGAAACACTTGCCTGAGGTGAAAGAGATGGTCTCTGACATTCTTTGAGAAGACAGTAATATCATCTAGGTATATCAGCACTATCTTGTTGATCAAGCCTTTGAATGCCATATCCATAGCTCGCTGGAATGTTGCTCGGCGTTTGATAGTCCAAATGGCATCTTCTTGTAAGCATATGTGCCCCATTTGGTTGTGAAGGCTGTCTTGAACTGGTCTTCCTCCTTTACCATAATTTGATTGAAGCCTGAGTAACCATCAAGTAGTGAAAACCTTTCTGAACCAGCTACGACCTGCAATATTTGCTCCATGGAAGGGAGTGGATAATGGTCTTTGAGAGAGGCTCTATTCAAATCTCTGAAGTCAACACATAGCCTGATCTCTCCACTCTTCTTTCTGACTGGAACTAAGTTGGCAACCCAACTAGAATGCTTGATTGGGAATATGATTCTTGATTCAATCAGCTTGTCCAATTATTTCCTCATGAGAGGCTCCATGTGTGGATTGGTGGTCTGTTTCATCGTCGGGCTTAGTATTTGGATCCAATTCGATGGTATGCTGAGCTAAGTTGGGATTGAAACCTTTCAAGTCTTCATAGCTCCAAGCAAACACGTCAGGGAATTCTTGACATAGCTGTATGAACTCACACCTTTCTTGCTCAGTTGTCATCCTTCCAATTTGCAATGGCTTGTTCTCTTCTACCAAGATGGATACCGAATCTTCTCTCTTGACCTGAATGTTTGCTTTCTCCTTTCTAAACTGATCATTGGGGTTGAAAATGGACTCCAAAGTGATAAGTCCCTTGGGCAGCTTGTCAGTTCTCAGCTGTATCACCTGGTCACCATATTGCTGTTCCAACTTTTCTTGATTCTTAGTGCGAGAACTCAGCTTCCTCGCAAAAAGTGGATGATTTGCTGGTCATTCTCAAATACCTACCAACTGACATTTTATATCGCTTTGAAGGCCTCACAATCACGTGGATGTTTGGTTGTACCTTATCTTGTTGAATGTTTTCTACAATGTCAAATGCTGCCCCTACTTTGCTGCAAGCTTTGTCGGCACTTGATTCTCTTTTCCTGGGATGGCTTTGATGCCAAAACCCTCAAAATCTTCCATGAGGTCCCACACCTTGTTCTTGTAGCATCTGAGTAGATCATTTTTGGCAGCATGCCGTCCCTTGACCTGATTTACAATCAGCTCACTGTCCCCAAAAACTTGCAAGTTCTTTATTTTTCTCTTGATTTCCCAATGCATCCCTTGCACCAAGGCTTCATATTCAGCAGTGTTATTGGAGCATGCAAATTGAAATCTAAAAGCTGAATAGTACTTTACCCCTTGAGGTGAAATAAGCACGGCTCCACCTCCGCGCCTTGTCTACTCCTTGATCCATCACAAAAAAGTTGCCATACCTCATTGTCATCCTTGTGGCTTGGCTTGGTGATGCTAGGAATAGGTGACTTTCTTCATGTATACAATAGACTCACTCAGATTCTTCTATTCCTTGATAAGGATCAAAAGCATGCACCTTGTTTGCCCATTCATCAAGAGTTAGATCGGGATGTTTCCAACTTTAGTGTCGGTTTCATCCATGTTTGGGTGATCTTCTTGATCAAATCTTTGAGCAATTGGCATTAATTTGACTTGGAGTATAGGGCTCAATGTGGAAGTTTGCAATAGGTTCGACCTAATTGTAGCCTTAGTTCCATACCTTGTTACGAATAGCATGTGAGACCAATCGGCGGACAAATATCCCCAATTTTGGCGGTGAAGTCCTTGACAAACATAGGGCAAAGAGTGGTGGAAGGTCTATGACTGATATATCTTGTAAGACAACAACATTTGGACATGCATGCAAGGTAAGACTCAAATTTCTAATCACTCCAAGCTGTTGCTATTGCTGTCCCATCCATTTGCACTACTCCCTTAGATGTTATTTCATCTGGAGCCCTAAGCCCGATCAGCTATCTGTTTAGGCATTCTTGAGCTACTTGCCCCGGAATCTATCATGCAATTATGCACTACCTGATTTCCAATGATTAACGAAACATAAAAAGGGGAGGCTTCAACATTCTACCTTGTTGTGCTCCATGATTTCCTTGGTGGGCAGCATTTGTGAGCACTTTGTCTTACATCTCGTTGATTGAAGTGGCCAATCCTTCATGGCATCTTACAGCAGATCTCTTTGGCCTAGGATGGATAGGGATTCCCACATAGATATATTGACGTTTGTCTTCTTCATCGATCGATCAATCTTGAATGGTGATGAAGGATCTCTCTGCTGTCCCTTGGTTTGCACATTTACTCCTTGTATGTGGGCAGCAACAGCTGGCATTTGAGTTGGCCTAGGGGCTGTTCTTGGCTGCCCTTGTGCATTTGAAACGGGACTTTGCCTGCCAATCATTTGTGGAGCCATGGAAGGTTGTGGATTGGCTGGGGCTAATGGCTGCTCTTCACCCAAATTTCTCCTTTTTGACCTTGTGTTTGCTGCAACACCTTGAGAAACTACCTGGTTCATGCCACAAAAATCCTCTACTTGCCAATTTACCAATGTGGTGTCATTTGGGGCTGATTGTTGTTTGAATGTTTCTTGTTGTTGGCTATTTTCTTGACTGTTCTCACCCTCCACACCAGTAGTTGTTACCATTAAAGCTTGAGTCAAAGCACCATTGAAGCACATGGATTGATTATGAGGCTCATTACATGGAAAACACCAATCATACTCCTGGGCAATGTTGTTTTGTGCTGGTACTAATGCCCTAGATGCAGATATGACATTTGGATTATAGGGCTGGAATGGTCTATTGATAGGAGGCCTTGTTTGATTCATATTTGCAGCTGAATTAGGTGGCCTTTGAGGCTGATATGGCTGCCTATTAGGTTGAGCTTGAGGCTGATACGAAGGTCTAAAACCTTGAGCTTGCTGTCTCTTGAGTGTGACCAGCTCATTGCCTAGATTTTGCAATTGCTTCATGACCTCTTGAAGCTCATTTGGGGCACTTGGAGATGAAGTGGAGGCTTCATTTGAACTCTGATTTCTAGGAGTGGGAATAGGAGCTAAGACAGGTGCTTGACTAGCACTTGGGCTCACTAAACTTGGATATAATGGCATTGGAGGCCTAGGAGCTATCTTGCCACAGAATCGACAATTTTCAGCTCTAATGGCTATACTATAAGCAGCAGGGATAGTTGTGCCTCCCATAGATTGAACCAACATAGAAATATCTGAATTTAAAGCTTTAAGGTAATATAGAAAAGCACCTTCTACTGTTGGCCTGACTGTCACTGGAATCCTATCCCAAGACCTTTGAAATCTGAAGTTTAAATCAGTCAGCTGCTCGTTGGGGGCTCTCTTGATAGTTGTCGGCTGCTCCAAAAGAGACAAGTTGTCTCCCTTCTCTCCAAATTGATCATGAAGTGCAATACACAGTGATTCTAGTTTGTGATAGAGCCGACTTCAAGGCTCCTAAACCATTGCAATTCTTTCCCTTGAATGATGATGCCAGCAGTTTGATAGCCACATCCATTTCATTTATCTCATGGATTGCCTGAGATGTTAGCAATGTCTTTGACATGATCACCAAGAGTGGTATGATTTTCTCCAGTGAAAAATGGAATGTTCTTCAATGCTGCAATTGGAACTGGATTCTGTGCATTGAGGGCGAGTGGGCTGCTGCCAGTGAAATTGACAAAGGGATTTAGTGGTTGTACCATTCTGATTGGTCGAAGGACTCTTGAATACTGAATGAAAGGTCGAGCAGGTGGAGGAGTTGAGAGAGTTCTATTTGGTGGAGATGGAGACCTTTGAATCCTTCTTCCTCTTTGCCTTCTTCTTGGAGATAATTGTAGGTATTCAAATAACACTTCTTCTTCTCCAACTCTTGACCTTGTGATTCTTCTCATAAGCTTTTAGGCCTGTACTGCTGAAACCAGTTGATCTTCCTCTTGGAGTCGTCGGATATGCAAATAATAGCTCTTTTCAAGCAAGAAAATTTCAGCAGATGCATATCAACTTTGCTACAATAAAAATGAGACCTCTAGGTCCCACCGCGTGCCAAAACTGTTAGTGCAAAATCACAGCACCCCTGGATGCAGATCAGGTTTCTAGGTTGATCACTTTGGCATCCAGTGTGATTGCATAACATTGAATCCTTTCTCCAAGTGTGGGACTTGAAAAATGAGAGAGGATTCTCCAGAGAAGGCTGGTTCCTATTCCTCTGTTCAGATGCACCAATAAAACGCAGAGGATTTACCCAAAATCTAATCTAACTACCAAGGAGACAGGGAGAGAGAAATGAATGAAAATAAACCTAAGATAAGGAGGTGATGCACCGAGGAATGTTGAACACTTGCTTTGCAAAAATAAACACAGACCACACAGATGTAATACAACACCATGCACAGGAAGCAAAAATGCAATGGGAGATCAAAATAACAGCAATGAATACATGAGAGGGTTTATAATCAATCACAGACACATATACATTGCTCAAAGGTCGATACAGTACATTGCAGTGGCCAAGAGGCAAAAAACGGCATTACAATCCACATGGGAGGCTTGAAAACTCCACAAATCCTCTTGCGAGCAGGAGAAGAAAGGAGGATGCAAAACAAGAATGTCCGACCTTGAAAAGAAGCTCCTCTTTACAATATATAGAAAGAATGAGAGAGGAAAGAGAGAAGGAAAACCAAATCTACCCCCAACCACCTCCAGAGTTACATTTAATTCATCTCATCAAGGTAGAAGTGGCGGATCTGGCAAAATGGCGGGCTGCCAATGCGTGAACTGTCATCTACTGCATTAAAGTTGTTAGTTGAAGCGTTACTTACATTTGTTATTTCGCGCTGAGGCATTTCTTGATTTTATCTCTCCAAACTAAACCAAAATGTAAGATTAACCCTGGAATCGTGTAGAGAATCTCACAAGCTTTCCGTTGATATAAAGAACGTGCCAATCCGAGCTCTGGATCAAAAGATATGATGATCTGAAGATTTAGGGCACGGAACAGACCAAGACGGATTTTGAAATATTTTCCCGTGCTTCGCCACCTAGACGACACGTGGCAGGCTCGATTCACTGAGAAACTCTCTCTCTTCCACCTCTCGGTGGGCTACCTTTTGAAATTTCCTTGTGGGCCCTAGCTGGGACACGTGGCACTATCCCATTGGTTCGGTTCAGTGCTCGAAAACTCACCCCTTTGACCTTTTGACTTTTTCTCCTTGTGACACGTGTCGTGATCTGGTTGGTTCTCGGCCCTTTCGGCGATCCGCGTCCCGCGCGTCCCTATGTCCCATTTTTCCTTGTGCTCCTTGTGCTGATTTCGGCCGAACCGGCCGGTTCGCGTCCTCGCGGCCCAGATGTCCCTGTGCTTCGCGGGACAAAATCTTCCGGTTCGCCTGATTCGGCCGGTTCGCGCCTTTTTGTCCCGCTTGTCCCACTTTGTTTTGGACTGACTTGACTCTTTTCACCCGGTTTGGCCGGTTCGCGCCTTTTTGTCCCAGATGTCCCAAATGCTTTAGGACCGTCTGTTCTCATTTCGGCCGATCCGGCCGGTTCGGGTCCCTCGCGTACTCTGCCCCGAATCTGGTCCCCCAGCCAGATTAGATTAGCCAATTTTCTTCCTCTTTGCTGGATCGGCTTCTCGCCCCCGCCGCGTACTTCTGGCCCGATTGTCCCAAATGCTTAGCGGGCCGCCTGGAGGCTTTTCGGCCGATCCGCGTCTTTCTGTCCCACACGTCCCAAAGGCGTCCTTGAGCGGAGACTTAGCCAATTTTCACGATTTTCTGGATCAACCTACTTGCCTCAGGACTTGAATATTCGATGCATGTTATCAAAATTACCACAGGGGGTGAATTTTGGATAACGAGATACCACATCTACAGGGTTCTATCTTCAACAGGAGGAGTGCTTGTTGAACAAGCTCTTCTATTTCTTCCTGTTGAAGGAAAAGGGAAACCTTGCTTTACTCCAAAAGTTGAAACTAAGAATCTTCAATACCAAGGGCCCTCCTTCCATGAATAAAAGTAGTCACGGATCAAAGAATGATCAAGAAATTGTTCATAGAACTGGAATACGTTAAAAAAATGAATCCCCAGTAGAGTCGCAAAAATTGTTGGTCGTCAAATAAGGACTTTATTGAGAACAATAGTCAAGGGATAGAAATTCCCTCCTCTTTAATGGGAGAGGTTCCCTTATTTAAAGGCAAAAACTTATTTACACATGTACAGTGTATAGTTTTAATGAGGAACTCGAGATATCATGAAAGTGTTAAAATAGAACAAATCATTTATACAAAAGGATAGAGGAATTACGTAGTGGGAAGGGGCAGAAAGGAACTCTCAAGAAATATAGATAACAAAATAATTCCTTACACATGCTAGAATGAAATTATTTGGAACATAACCATTTGCATTTGAGACAATAAGATAATATTTCAAAGACAAAAAGTTCTAGAAATTACATCTACAAGAATACAAAGCTTCTTGAAGTAACACAAATAAACGATTCAATGACATTTAATAGATAGTAATGAAAGAGCAAGACCATATAGAAATAGAAAGAAAGATATTTTTTTATTGATTTCCTTTTTTACTCCTTAACACTTTCAAAAATAAATAGAGTTTTAGCCCCAAAGAATGGTGTAGAGAGCCCATTATATAACTTACAAATTAGTTACACTTGGTAACCGCTTCTTTTAACTAAAATGTTAATTAAGGAGATGCTTGACATAAAACCCTTAACCAATTACAATAAGCACGATTTGAGAAAAAGAAGGAAGGAGAAAGCTGGAAGGGAAAAAAACTACTTGTTGTTGAGGAGGTCCCATCGACTTGAGGATTCGTTGCCTAAAATTTTTCAATGCTTCCGCTATGTCTCTGCCTCATGGGACTGATGTGTTGGTAGTAGCTTGAGTCCAAGTACCTAGGCATTTCTCCATCTCCTTATCAAACTCAGTGTGTGCATGGTATTCTTTATTAGCCTCTTCAATAGCAGATTGAAGAGAGAAAATATCCTTTATCTTCTCTTTGGTAATTAATTCCTCCTTGAACAATTTTTCTTTAACAAATGCCCTGAATTGAGTTTTAATTTCTTGGAGGAGAAAGGAACACCTAAAGTTTCATCATGAAGATGACAGTGAATATCTTTGAAAGCAGATACAACACAAGTTTTGAAGGCTTCTCCTTTCTGCCAACTATTCCTCAACTCTCCTAAAGCTTCCTCCAGAACTTTTATTTTCCATTCCACGCTGAAAACCCATGACCTTGATAAATTGTCTTTGGCATCATCAAAAACCTTGTTTTCCATCAATATATTTTCATCAGCATGTCCCATTAGGTGAAGATCCACTATGCAGTTACACTAAAGTTTAATTTCTTTATCCATGGTCCTAATTACGAAGGAGACCTTTTGTTGCAGATTAGTCACCTTTTCTTTGAGTTTGAAGGCTTCTACAATGATCATGTCATCCACCATGGATTTCATAGCTCTCTCCGTAGATGGAATACTTATGTATGTCTTTAATGCTTTAAACTTCAGCTTGACTATGAATCATAGGTGGTGGAAGGGAGACGGTGGAGTAGGATCTTAAACCTTGTCCTTAGATAATAAAGACTTGATGAAACTAGAAGGAACTTGAGCTTGTTCCTCCAGGATGTTCTATAGTCTGTTTACCTTTTTCTACTCTCTCAATAACTTTGGTTACTATTTCCTAGAGCTTATTTACTTCACTCTCGGGGGTAGATTCTCCCAGGTGGAATCCTAGAGAGCTCCAAATAAAAGGTTGATAGATATTTTTTTCTTTATCCACCTTAGGTTTTGCAATCTCTAGAAATTGTTGACCTTGGACATTTTTCACTATCCTCGAAGTTTTTATCTCTCTTTTCTAAAATAGGAGGAGTAGTGCTCAACAAGGCTACCACAACATAAAAATTTGGCCCTGTCAATCGAGAAGAAGGTTTCCTCTTCCTACTATCAACCAAGGGTTGCACCCATGCAAAAGTGGAGGAAGAAGGAGGAGCAAGAGATCCAAGAGCAAGAGAACTCATGGCACTTAAAGTATTTACTACTGTTGCTTCCAGTAGAGATGTGAGTGAAGTATCTAGAGCTTCTTGGGTAGAGGAATTAGTGGTACTTAGAGGTTCAGTGCTATGTACTTCCTTCTCTTTATCTGTTGTACCCTCTAAAGTTCCTACAGGGACTGGTACCTCAATATCATCACTTTCACTGAGAACAATGACATTATTTGGCCCCAAAAGTAGTTATGAATGCTTTAACAGGGGATCTTCCTCAATCAGCTCATGTTTAACCTCTTTTACCTTCTTTTGGTATACTTAAGTAGACCAAGAAGGAGTGGTTGATTTAGGTTCTTTATTTAAGGGAGGAGAAGGGGTTTAGACTGGGTACCTCTGAGCTAGGTGTATGTGATTCCTTCCTAGGTTTTGAAGTATCTTTGAAGGAAGATTCACCTAAATTATTCTTAAGCTCTCGACCTTATTTTCAAACCGGACCTTGGTTCTTGTAAGAATAAGAGCGAGAATTTCAACCAAGTCATCCTTCTCCCTATTATACCAGTCCAAATCCTCTAAGGGAGTATGCTTGATCAATGTATCATATTCATATGACAACAGGTCTTCATTATCATCTTGAAGTCCTTCAAGAATTTGATATAGATTGAGCTCCTTTATCATTGGAGAGAGAATCTACCATAATGTCTCCCTTGCTTTAAATTCATCTACACAATCAGCTTAGTAGTCCTCGGTATCGATCCGATCTATGATGATAATTAATTCTAAAATTTATCTTAATGAACTTCTTCAAATCAAAACAGTCCTGGGCACGAAGAAGTGAACAGATGATGGGAGCAAGGGCCCTTTCTATGTTTTGAGCATCAAAGTTATTTTACATGTATAATTACCCAAGGATAGGGGAAATGCGGCCTAGAGATTTTCTTATCTCTGCAGGTTCTATGTAACTTATCCAATTGCCTGCATACTTCAATCAAATCCATCTTATCATTACAAAACATGGGGAGTTTGAGAGGTGTGTTCTCATAACCGACTAACCTGATATATGAAAACCTTCTGAACTGAATGAAGAAAGCTCCATATTTTGCTATCAGGTTCATGGCCTCATTAGAAAATCTTTTGGCAGTATCACTTTCTAGAAGCCTCACAATATACATGGTAAAAGCATCATTCACCCTCCTGAAGTTATGGTTGCTGGTTTTCAAGGTGAACTGAGGGTAGTATGCATAAATGGGTTCATCCTTTTGACCCTTGATGTATGTGAAACCAAACCATTACCGAGATGTTGTTAGGGTATACATAAGATAAGAAGTCATATAGAACTTCTTGGTCTATTGCACATTGGACAACTATTCTGTCAAATTCATGCAAATGATTTCTACCCAGTTTATGTTCTGGCTACCTTCACAGATGATGTTGATGAGTGGACACATCCAAAAGTGAAATTCATTGGTGGAGGGTAATCCCATGACACGAGCTAGCAAGATAATGAAATCCGATAGTTCTTCATTGAAATCAGCCCTGAATAATGCTTTGGAAAGTCGGGATGCTCCCTTTTTAGGGTTCTTCAACCATGATTTTGCTATTCTCACTTTGTATTTATCAATGTCCTGCTCAAAAAGAGTCTGAGCCTAAGCCTAAGAGATAATAATGGAGTCTTCAACCTCTGGGACTCGTAGATTAGTAGTAAATGTAGCAGTATTTAGTTTGGTGATTAGTCCCCCGTGCACATTAGATAATTCATTTGTATCGGGGTCAAAGTGACCCCATAGGTGAGCACATGATATCGGCACATTGTACTGAGATTAGGAAACCCACAGCTAATGCAAGGCCACTGTCATTTATCATTTGCACCATGGGAGAAGGATTAGGGTTACTCAATATGTTCCAAAAATTGCCAAAATCCAAGTGATGAACCTCACTATCCCTAATATCAAGAAGCAGAGGATTCGACCGGTGAAACATGTTCTTGACCTTGAAATTTAATGTTGGCAGTACAAATAAATGTAAAGCCTTTATAATTCAAATTCTTAAAAATGCAGAGGGAATGGGATGTAGATGATCTCAATTGCAAGGATTTGAGTGAATGATAGTGAGAAAGCATAGTGTGCAAAATGTGTAGAGGGTAGTCCCATTAAATAGTTGTTTTAGGAGAGAGAAAGTTATAAATGTGCATTAAATTCATATGCACCGACTCAAAAAGGAAATAATCGTGAAGAGTGGAAAAAACTAGCGCTTATGGTGTTTGGAACATTTGGGACATGAGGGACTTGCAAAGACGCGATCTAGCCAATGCAGTGATGCGAGGCCAAAAGAGTATGGGCAATCCAAGAACTTAGAAACATGAGGGACATGAGGGACGTGAAGACGCGATTCGGGCTGATGTGCGTGATGTAGGCAAAGCAGGATGGAATGCACGAGATGATTTTGGGACAAATGAGAAAAAAGTATGCGAAGGGCCCAATGCAACCGACGCGAGTGATTGGGGAATAGAAAGCCCGGGTGAACTTAGAACATTTGGAACAAAAAGTTCCAACATAACTGAAAGTTAACATATTTTCAGGAAAGCAACCGATCGGGGAACAGAGGGTCCGATAGAACTTGGGACATATGGGGAAAAATGTCCGATGACTCCGCAAATCATTAAAATGACTCAAAAAACACGAATTTTCCCTATCTCTTTAACTTTTCAATTCACTAGAACATTATAAAAGAGTGTTAACTCAAAAAAATTCAATTGTTTTTACTTTCAAAAGAAGGGAAATTTTGAGAGGACAACAGCACCCAAATTCCAAATTCTTCCAAACCAAAAACTATAAATACAAGGCTAAGCCTACCCATTCAAAGACACAACTTTACATAACACAAAGCCAAACCAAGCCTAAGAAAGCTTTGAGATCTCATTTGTATTAGCTTTAAGCTAATTAGACATTTGATCTTAAGCTTACTTCCTCCATTCGCATCCTTAAACCACGTTTGGAGTAATATGGAGAGAACCATTGGCCTTGAATCCATTAATGGTGAGACTCCATTCTTGAAAGCTTGAAAACCATAAACAACTAATCACCCCTTTGATTGCTAAGTTGATCTTATTAGGTTCAATTTCTTAATTAAGTAATCTAAAGAGTAGAGAGTAGTATATATGCTAGGTTTTAATGTTTTTGTCAAAGTTATGATGCATGTATAGGATTAACTCTTTCTTATCTCTTATCTCATGGTGCATGGATGAGTAAAGAAAAGCTTTTAGGTTATTTAGCTTCATTCCATAGCTTTTGTAACTTTCCATTGCACACAAAGTGGTAGAGAAATGATGAAAAGTATTCTATTAGGATTTCACAGGTGATGATGAGTGGTAAAGATGGAAGGATGATGGTTAGTCTAGGAGGATTATGGTTTTTGTAGAAAAATAAGAGAGATAAGTAATGATAGATAGGGAGTAGGAGAGAGGGTAAAAATATGTAATGGCGAGCTCTTTTATGTAAAGTAAACTCTCCTAGTGTGAACATTTACACAAATGGAACTCTCTAATGTAATCTTGGCTACCATATTTTAGCTTATAAATATAATGAAGTTATTCGAAACACTCATGTGATGGATCTTGATCTATGTATTTTTCTTATGTTCATATGCGTGTCGAGGTTTCCTTGATGTTATCTCATGATTGATTCTATTTTCATTAAGTTGATCATGTTGTTCTATGCTCGGGTGCATTAGGTTAGTATTTAATGTTTATATCTTAAATTCCATGAATGAATGCACTTATTTTTGGTTATATTACATCCTTGTTTTAAGAAGGAGAATTCTCATGAAGCTCACATAAAGTAGGGTCTCAAGCACCTATGCACGCCTTAGGTGATCTCCAGACTAATCTAGATGATATTTTTGTGCACTTGGGATTGGTTTCTAAAATAGGAATTGATAGTAGAGACTACAAAATTTTATCAGGATGATGTGGCATTATTCTCTAAGAAAATAAGTGATCACTTGAGTCATGTAGAGAAGATGTTGATTAGATGCAGGGAATATGGCATCTCATTGAATCCAAAAAGCACCATTTCAGGTTTTAGAAGGTAAAATTGTTGGGGCATATTGTGTCAAAAGAGGGGGTCATGATTGATCCTAAAAGAGTAGAAGAAATCGGTAAAGTTCATGTCCCAAAAACTAGGAAAGGGATTCAGTCCTTCTTTAGTCAGATAAATTTTATGAGGAGATTCATTTCTAACTTTGTTGAAATGACCATTCATATTACAAACATGTTAAAGGAGGACCGGATTATCAAATGGGAGGAATGATCTCTCCAAGATTTCACTTTGGAATCAAAGTGGCATTAAAAACACTCCATTGTTAGCATTCCCTTATTATAAGAAGGCTTTCCAAATATTCTCCTTTGCATCATAAAATACTAGTGTCTCGTATTATTACAAAAGGAAAAATAGGGAAATGAAAGGCCCATTACATTTTTTAGTAAAGCCTTGCAGGGGGTGAATTAAAGTATACCATCATGGAGAAGTAGGCCTTTTCTTTGGTAAGAGAAAATAATATTTTACCTATAGGTGATGGAAATTAATGAAATGGAAGAAGTAACTATGAGAAGTTGATCAATTCCGCATGGTACAAGGATATAATATTCTACCTCAGAAATTTGGAGTGTCCAGGACATCTTGATAAAAATCAAAGAAGGAAACTCAAATTAGCCTCCCATAAGTATATCATCACTGATTATGGGTTTTCTTTGAAGAATCCATAGGGGTTTTTGTTAAGGTGTATCACATGAGTAGGAAGCCCCAAATTAATTGCATAATTTTATGGGGGAGTGTGTGGAGGCCACTTTTCTGGAAGAGTGACTGCTCACAAAATCTTGAGGGTAGGTTATTAGTGGCCAAAAATTTTCAAATATGTATCCTTGATGGTTAGGAAATGTGAAAGTTGTCAAATGTTTTTATGGAGAATGAAAGCTTGGTGTGTTACCTTTGTAACCATTGTCGATAGAAGATCCTTTTAAATAATGGGTCATGGACTTTATTGGATAAATCTCAAATCCTTTAAGTACATGACATAAATGGATACTATTGGCCACAGATTATTTTACCAAGTTGGTTAAAGTTATCCCCACTAAAAAAGTGACTCACTAAATTGTCATGGATTTCATCCTGAACAATATAATTTGTAGGTTTAAAGTACTGCAAAAATATTTGCTTATAAAGCTGTAAGTTTTTGAGTTAAACCATTGGTAGCTATGTGCCAAGAATATGGGATAAGTATGACATATGCATCTAAATACAATCCTCGGGGAATGGTCAAGTTGAATCAAGCAACAAGAATTTTCTTAAGATAATCATAAGAACATTAGAGGTTAACAAAAGGAAATGGGGTGAGCAGTTGAAATTTTCTTTATGGGCGAGATAGAATTACTACCAAAAGAGCTACTGGAAAGAGTCTGTTTGAACTAGTTTATGGATTCCAAGCTCTTTTACCCCTACATATGCAGTTATCTTCTTATCAGTTCATACAACAACTTGAGGATGAAGAGGTGAACCCCTATGAGGCTAGGATTAATCAGATAGTTGAGTTGGATGAAGAAAGAAGGGAGTCTCACCAAAGACACCTAAGGTTCAAAGAGAAAATCAAGAATATATTTGATAAAAAGGTGACTCCCAAGACTTTCAATGTTGGAGATCTTATTTTATTATGGGATAGTAAACACGAGGATAAAGGAAAACATGGTAAATTTGATGTTTTATGGATGGGTCCTTATTCCATTGACATACGAATTGGGGAACACCTTCTTCCTAAAGGACTGGATGGAGATTTTCTTGAATTTCTTGTTATTAGACAACATCTAAAGCACTTCTTGTACTTATTAGGAACAAGGTACACACTCCTATATAGTATATAGTGCTTTTTTTTTGTGTTTGCCTTTTGTTTCACTTTTTTATTTTTCGGTCTACAAAGTGACGGATTGCCTTGATTTCTTGGTTTGTTTTTGTGAAAAATGTTGATGTTTTTGACCTTGTACATGCTTTAAATGACTCCATAACCCAATGGATTTAGGCACTTGTTCTTTTCAAAGTGTTTTATTTATGTGGTGCCATAGGTGCCCATCCCGAGTTGGAGCCAGTGTTGGTGCTCGATTTTATCTCCCCACTTTTTACACAATATATGCCTTCAAAAAAAATTCTCTGACTGGTTTTCTCAGTTGAAAAACATATGCTTGAAATATACAATCATATCGAATGTGAATGAAATTTTTTTGTCTAGGGTGTTAATCCTATTTTTGGTTGAATATTGTGAGAGTGTGTCATTACTAAAGAATCCCTATGATTTTTCCCTTTCGAATGTTTCCCATTGTCCCAGAGTAAATTATAAAGCTGCAAAAGCTTTTATGACTTGGTGATTATTCAAAGAAAAAACGTAACATTCCCATTTTAAGACTTTAGAAATAAGTGGAAAAAATTACATAATGTTCACTATTCTAAATAAATAATTATTTAGAACAAATATTCCATGCCAATCAATCTCCCACAGATAACCATATACAACAGTGTAAATAACTCGGTGATCCACCGATCTATTCATTTCATAACTCTAAGTATTGAATACTTATCGTATACTTGGTTTTTTTCCTACCTTAAATCGGGTCTTGAGTGATCTATTAAAAGGACATATCTAAATATTCATTACCAATATTCATCGATATCATGTTGCTTTAAACTTGGTTTCATAGGACAACGCAACAAGTAGCTTGCGATACTTTGGCCAAAGATTTAAAACATACTGTGTATGCCACTATTCCTAGATGGCATACTCGTCATTTTGGAATACGTCCTTCACCTCACTCCTCTATTATCATGAATGGTCTTTACTGACTACCATCAGTCCACTTGCCCAAATTTTAACCCTAGCCCTAGTTAGAAACATAAATCATTATAGGAAGACGCTCATAATGACTTAGGGTATATGGGCATACTCGGTTGACCTAAGTCAACCGGGTGTGCCAAGGTACCCTAAGCCATTGAGAGCTACTACCTATCCTAAACATGCCACTAACTTGACCTAGAGAGAAACTAAGTTCAAGTCCTTATTGTGTGTAGATCTAGATGATCAATGCATAAGGGTGTTGCCACATGTCAACTACAATGTTGTATCCTCAAGAAAACCCTAGTCTTCTCGAAGGTACACCCTTCAATTGGCATGTGCCAACATCCTACAGAAACTACCTCATCACGATGTACATACCCCAAGGAGGTTATTAATGTTTAATTAATTTGGATTATAAAATAGATTACAGCATCTATGCTAGCCCTAATCCAACACTCCTTAAGTCCTTGTTCTATACTTGAATCAATTAAGCATTAAAGAACTTCCTTTAACTCATGATTGCTTTTAATGTTTGTTTATTTAGTTTAACAACAATTAACCAAAATAGGACAGAAATATCATAAGTTCCATTAAATATAACTTAATCATTCAAAGAAGGTGTAGCAACCAAATAGGTTCAACTAGTGGTAGACTAAATAAGAAATTAAGTCTAACTATTAACGATCATTTCACCATTCTTTGGGTTACATTTCATTTAGTGAGGAAGAACCTTCCTCTACTTGATTAAGTGTTAGGGTTTGTCAAAATCTTCCAATATTTCACAAACTCTAAAGTTCTATCTCATATTCATTACACATTCTAATACTATATTAGAATTTTTAGATAAGATTGTTAACTTATGCAACTTAACAAGTTGCATTTTAATAAGGGAATCAATATATTTCCCTTTATCCAACTGATCAAATTTATCTAAATTTAATCATATATATGAGATATAAAAATAACATCAAGATAGGATTTCCATCTTATTCATAAACAAAAGATAGTTTACACAACCAATACAAGTAAATCTCCAACATTAAATTCCTCATTAAAAACTTATACAATTACAAGACTAGGTATTTCATGCATGTTGTATAACAAACCGCCTTCATTCCAAAAAGAATACAACTTTTCTTTTTCAATACAATTGAAGAGTGAATCGAAACTCTTTATATAAGGTTTAAAATTAAATAACCCAATACAATATGAAATTTCATCTCTTCTTTAATCACTTACAATGTCCATCTGCAAAATTGCTAGCAGGGTGGGATTCAATGAACTGAGCATGATAAGCACTAAGCATTAAAGTAAAGTGTATTCCACTAATTGCTTCATTAAACAACTTTAATTTCATGAAACAATTGAAAAACATCATGCAAATAATCATAAGTAATAACATCTAGAAAGAAGTACAATTAAGAAATCTAATTTACTTTTAAGAAAGGAACATTTTATAATCTGCAACATCAGAATTATACCACAAGACTTAATTGATCATATCAATCACTTTAAACAGTCAACAAGTCTTATCATTAAATTATTTCATAAATTCATAAGGATAGAAGGACACATTTAACTTTTTCCAATCTGCAAGGAGTTAGTTACAACATATCAAATATTAGTATGATTCATCTTTCCATACAGACAAAGAAGAAAATCAAATAATGAGAAGTTTGATCAATGAACTTATCAGTCAAAAAAAAAAGGATCTCAAACCAAGAAGGACCCCAAACCATATTTCCTTTCATTTATACTATGAAATGAAATCCATCATCTAATACAAACTTATAAATTCTTAAGCTAGTTCCCAAAGGAGAATTCAAAACCGAATGCACAGTCAAAGCAAGCACATAACCAACTTCCATGCAAACCTTCCAATGAAGACCTATTCTCATTCACCTAGCTCAAATCCAACATCAAATCTTAGAAGAATTACACAGTACAGTCCCAAACTGTAGAATGCCCCCAAGAGAGTATAATTATTTCTCTTTAATACATGGTGGTTCAACAATGAAACAATAATGGAGTAAAATTCCTCCAATTGAAAAGATTAAAAAGTCACAACAACTCTCAACTCAAAAACTAAATTCCATTACCAACCTTAACAACAAACTGCAAATGAGAAGGCAGTTTGAAATCCCAAGCAAGAGCCACATTACCAACATCCAGATAAGTGATACTGTAACTTTTCAAACCACATATAGAATAACAGGTTTAAAATTTAGCATTCTACAAAAACCCACGACTCAGATGGAAGTAAGAATTAAATAATTTTATAAGACAAGTTATGTCCTACCTTCTTCCAACTCAACTGAACAAAATAACCACAAACCCCTCTAGTTCCTATAAAATCATAAGATAGGTAGGGATCATTTAGCATAAAGGAATAAAAATGAAATAATAGAAGTTCCCATAAACCTCTTTCATCGATACAATTGTCCCAAAGCAAGCTGTTATTCCAATTCATTTATTTCAAAAGAATTAAATAGTCAAGTTCAAGAACACAATGTGGTCTTACAAGCCAAAATCATACAACCGTTCATTCTTAAAAATCAAAACAAAGGAGCCCTCAAAAGAAGTTACATGGTCCAACATCTAACCAAAAAAACTCACAAGGCTCCCTTCCAGCAGACAATATTAAAAAGAGACAAAATCTTTACAGTCTTTAATACCCACTAAACTTCTACTCATAATACCTGTACAAGGTTAAACATGTTGAATCCAATATGAGATCTTAAACGACCAACAATGGAAAAACCTGTATCAAGTCAAAAATGATTTTCAAACACAAGTTCAAACAACACAAGCTTAAATACGAGTTAATAATGAAACCTAAGGCCCTAATAAAATCTCGGAATAAACATCATCATTCATTTATGGGTTCAATCCTTTCCGTTCTTCCTAAGGGAGAATAAAACTTTGGTTAGAGCTGAAAGCTCGAGTACAAAACACAACACAACAACTTGACAGAAATTTCAGCATTCAAGAACTAAATAGTGGTATGGTCATTAAATACAAAGATTCAACCAATCGGTTAGAACTTCACATAGTTCCTACACAGTCCCAAAACAAACACAGGGTCTCAACAAAACTCAAAACAAATCTCAAAGCTTCAATACGAGTTTAGAGCAACTACGGAGTCCCACTTCAACTCACGAAACACATGACTGAATAGAGATTCGGAACCCAACAAGCAACTAGCTATCTCTTTCCACATTATTTTTGAATGCAAGAAAACAAAGCTTCGAATACAAGCTACAAGCTTCAAATAAAATTAACAGAACCACTAGTTCAAGTTATAGAGTTTCAAAACAACTTCGCATGCAAACCTCGACAACTGGTTTAGAGAAAGTTCCCAAGAACTACTATTAACAACCAAGGATTCACATTCCAAAACCCACATAATTTTCAAGAATACATGTAAGTAAATAACCAGATACATCATGCAAATATAATTTTCTAGTGAGAAAAATTGTTTTAATGAATCATTTAGAAGAAAGCAAAAAATCTTAATAGGTAGAGCCTATCATGCCTGATAGTGCCTCTACCGATTCGAATAAGACTTCTAGCTGAGTTTCCAGGACCTCTTCTTCTCTAAGCAAGATCAAAAAATAGTAATCATTTTTCCACAGTGCCTCTTATACATTCCTCGAACCGAAAATAGATCAAAGAATTCAAAAATAGCCACTAAGTGCAGATCAAACTGCTAGTTTGAAAAACCAGATAGCTCCATGCAGAGAAAAAATCATGAAGCATGCAAATCAAAAAAACCCCCAATAAATCCGCCATAATGCCTTCTAAGATAGCTTTCTTGCCAAACCGAGGCATATTAATGGCATTAGTTCAAAATTTCCGCTTATCTTTCCTTGCCACCACCATTCATAGTTGGCAAGACCTAATTACACTTCAAAATGCATTTCCAAACTTAGTGATGCCTCCACGTAGGTTCCTCTAAAATTTCACTAACCCCTGCCACACTGGTAGTACTTTCATGCATTTAAAACCAAATCAAAATAAAATCTCAATAAAAATATTAGGAACCACCGCTTAGTTCCCCACTTGCCAATGGCCCATAGGTCCCCTTTCATATCCCATTAGTTTAGGATAGATAGAATTTTCTTAGGTTAGATCTTAGGTTAGTTTAAATATATAACCTTAGGATATAACCCCCAACAATAAATTTCCACCTTAGGATAGGATGTAGATTTAACCAAAAACAATAGGTTTAGAAATAACTTAGCATCCCCTAGGTTATTTCCTTTCAAGCTAACAACTTAGGTTAGAATGTCATCCCACGTAAAGTGGTGTAGTAGTAGTTAGGTAAATTACCTAAGTCCCGTATCTATTAGGGTAGACCGTATAGGTAAAGGGTACATAATAATTTCTTTTTCTCAAGAATCCAGAAGTAGGGTTTCTATTTCCCTTAACGCCATTAAGCGTTCTGCAAGGGTCGATCAAGAAGAGCCGAGAACAACACAAAATAGAATGTAAGCACTATTTTCAAGATGATAAATAATTTGTAATAACTACAAGTTTAGTCTGTTAAGTATTTTAATCAATGTATGTCAATTTTTCATTTTGTTTAAGAAGATTTAAAACATACCTTGGATCAATGGAATTGATCCAAGGATGAGTCCAATTGTGAAAGGTAAGTTGCAACTCTTAAAACCAGATTGCATCTTATCCAATGAGAAGTGAAATAGATTATTGTAAGAAACAACATACCAGCCCTATAATCAAAGAGCATAAATGATTTATCCATATCAAGCATGATCTTCAGTAGTCAAAAGAACACATCTTTATCAAGAAAATCACATGTCAACACTTGAAATGTAGAGGAATATAACCATTTTTGAGGGTGTTACATGCTTCCCTCCTTAAAAATAATCATCATCCCGATGATTACCTCATTTTAGTCATTGTATTCAAGGATAATCAATTTTATTCACTTACTTAACATATGTTTGCAATAGTATCGAATTTTAAGTTTAGAAATCAGCATTAAATAGTTGTTTATTCAAAACAAATAAATATCTACCCAAAATTGGCATACTTATTGTATTATAAAGATAAAATCACAATTTTTTTTATCAGTCAACAGAATCAATTCTATTCAAATAGATATGGAAATCAGTTTTCATATCATCCAGGTTTTCCCAAGTTGTACACTTTCTTCATTAAACTAGTCCCATTAGACCTTGCATTGACTTATCTCACGATTTCTCAAATGCAATAGGAAAGTTTCAATACTCGTATGGGTTTAACCACAATTATTCCTAGGTTTGGACTGCAAGGAATTCAATTTAACAAATGTGATAAATATGAAACATATTTCTTAAGCAAATACATATGGAAAACATCATGCATTCATGATAAAAAAGGAGGTAATGCTAAGTGGTAATCTACTGGGTTAATTACTTCAACTATCTCAAAAGGTCCCACATAATGAGGTAATAACTTGGCAGCCTTGCCAAAATTTATAGAGCTCTTTTTGGTTTGACCGAAGAAAGACTTTCTCACCAAGTTCAAATTTCATGTCTACCCACTTCAAATCAACATAACTCTTTTGTCTATCTTTTCTTCTTTCAAGTGTTCATGAATCAATTTAACTTGTTATTCCATTTCGTTAAGGATTTCAGGTCCAATTACCTCTCTATCCTCCATGTTTTCCTAACTAATAGGGGTTCTGCATTTTCTTCTGTATAATGCTTCAAATGGTGTCATCTTAAGAGAGGCATGATATATGTTATTGTATGGAAACTCAACTAGTGGAAGGTACTCTTCCCACTTGTACTACTTATCCATACAATACATTCATAACATATCCTCTAAAACTTGATTAACTCTTTTAGTCTATCCATTTGTTTCCGAATGATACGTAGAACTGAAATTCAGCTTAGTTCCTAAAGTTGCATTAAGCATTTGCTAAAATCTTGACATCATTCTAGGATCTCTATCCAAAATGATTAATTCAGGTACTCCATGTAATTTGAAATTTTCATGTACAAATCTTTTAACTAACACGAGAATCATCCTTCAGATTTCCAGCAATAAAATGTGCTACCTTTGTTAGTTTATCCACAACTACTAAAATAACATCATGTTTATTTCTTGACATAGGCAACCCTTATACAAAGTCCATGCTTATCACTTGCCATTTGTATTGCGGTATGCTATGAGGATACAATAAACCAATTTAGGTGCATATGCTCCACTTTAACACGTTGACATTCAAGGCAATCTCTTAGAAAATCTATTACATCCTTTTTCATTCCCTTCCAGAAATATTGTTGTTTTATATCAACAAGCATTTTTGTAATACAGGGTGTCTAGAAAAAGGTGAATTATGGAATTCTGCTAACAATTTATTTCTCAAATCATTTAGCGAAGGTACAAATACTCTGTTTTTAAATCGTAAGATTCCTTCATTATCAAAGTGAAAACCTTTATACCTCGAATCACTAGAATCTGCAAGCAAGCGTTGTCTTTACTTGCTGAAAATAAGAATCAGATTCCATAACACTTTTTACTTCATCCTTAAATTGAGTTCTCAATGTTATAAGAGCATAAATGTGCTTCCTACGACTTAGAGCATCAACCACTCTATTTTCTTTACCCTTGATATAATTGATGTCAAAATCATATTGAGACAAAAACTCTAACCACCTTCGTTGTCTTGCATTAAGATTTGGCTGAGTGAAGATATATTTCAGCCTAAGATGATCAATTTTCAATTCAAAATGTTTACCATGTAGGTAATGCCTCCAAACTTGCAATGCATGAACAATGACAACAAGCTCTAAATCATGTTGAGCATAATTCAACTAATGTAACTTAAGTTTTCTACTTTCGTAAGCTATGATATGACCATTTTGTAAAAAATACCTCCTATACCTTCAACAGATGCATCAGTTACCACCATAAAATCTCCATTAGGATCTGGTACTGCAAGAATAGGTGTTGAAGTTAACTATTCCTTCAAAGTTTTGAATGCAATTTCACACTTCTCATTCCAAACAAACTTTTTATCCTTCTTTTATAAAGAATTTATTGGTGCATCCACCTTAGAGAAGTCTTTTACAAATTTTCTATAGTAGCCCGCAAGTCCCATGAAGCTTCTAACTTCATGTACATTCTTTGGTGTAGGCCACCCAGTTATAGCTACAATATTTGAAGGATCTACGGCAATTCCATTCTTACTTATTACATGTCCCAAATAGTGTACTTTTGTGTCATAGAAATAACATTTAGATAGCTTACCAAATAACCGTCTCTTTCTTAATATTTCCAAAACTATCTTAAATGATCATGGTGTTCCTTAATACTTTTAGAATATATGAGTAATGTCATCCAAGAATACGAGCACAAATTTTTCCAAGTATTCTTGAAATATATTATTGATTAAATTCATAAATGTTGCAAGTGCATTAGTTAATCCAAAAGGTAAAACAATGAACTCATAATGTCCATACCTTGTCCTAAAAGTTGTTTTACGAATATCCTCATCCTTAATCTGTAATTTATGATATCTAGATCGAATATCTATCTTAGAATACACCAATGATCCATGCATCTGATCAAATAAATCATTAATCCTAGGGAGTGGGTATTTATTCTTGATTGTTGCTTTGTTTAACATTCTATAATCAATGCACAATCTAAGTGTTCCATCCTTCTTTTTCACAAAAATTACAGGTGCTCCCAAGGTGAAACACTTGGTCTAATCAAACCTTTAGAAAAAATTTCCTGCAACTAAGCCTTAAGCTCTACTAATTATGTAGTAGTCATTTGATATGGTGCTTTATAAATAGGTTCAGTTCCAGGCTTGATCTCAATCATGAAATCAAACTCCCTTTTGGGTGGAAGACCTGGCAATTCTTCTAGAAATATGTCACTGAAGTCTTGTAACAGTGGATATCATTCCATAACATTGTTGTTCTCTTCAGTTGTTTCAGCAATTTTTACTGCATATAAGGTACAACCTTTATTTTTGGCCTTTTTAAGTTGCATAGTTGACAGTTTTCTAACAGAAATCTCACATTTCACACCCTGAATCTCTATTGTTTTCTATAGGTCATCTAAACAACTAATGTGTTTTTCAAAACAATCCACTTTAGCCTTATGTTCTGCTAACCAATTAACACCTATGATTACATCATAAGACCCCAAAGGTGTAACATAAAGATCAACTTCAATGGAAAAGTTAGGTAAATCAAGGATTACTCCAAAAAGACACATACTAACTGTATGAACAACATTGTTTCCATATTATATAGTCCATGTTTTGTCCATATTTCCAGCTTTTCTCTTTATTTTGGATGCTAATTTACTAGAAATAAAATATTTAGTAGCTTCGGTATCAAAAATAATAGTTATAGGTAAACCAAATAACTTACCTAGAACTTCTATAAGTGTGGCATGTTTCTCAGCCTACTTGTTAGCTACTACACGTGTATCTTTGTGTGCTGATTACGATCATCCTTTTCAAAGGGCACTAACTTTCATAATGATATTTTCCATAGTTATATCAGCCTCCTACATGTCCCTTCCTAGGCTCGAGTTTATTTCCAACCTTAGGTTATCGTTATGGCCCCCATAGGACTTATGTCCATTATTATTTTTCTTAGCAAAGTTGTTAAAAGTGCATTACCAAAAACTTTTTGTTTCTTTGTTTTCTTATTAGTATCAGATGAAATCTTAATTTTCATTCCAAATTTCTTCCATGGTCCTTTCTTAGGTGCAAGAGATGATGAAGAGGAGTTGAGATTTTTCTTCCTTACTTCCTCCTTATGAGCAAAAATTGCTTTCAATTTTTATTCCTGCCTTATGGCCTTTTCAACAACCCCTTCCATCATGGTTGGGCTGTGAACATCCACCTCTCCTCCTATAACGGGATTCAATCCCATGATGAATTTCCATATCTTGAACTTCTCATATGTTTGGTACTGAGGTACATACTTAAGGAGTTTTGTAAACCACTCCTAGTACGATTCTGTTAGCTTCCCTTGAGCTAAGTTTTGAAATTCAGTCATTTTCTAATCATAGTAAAGTTACGGCAGCCAACGTTGCCTAAAGTAACCTTTAAATTGATCCCAGGTGATATTAGTTTCATCAATGTTTAACTCAGCCTTTACGACTATCCCACCATGAAGATGCTTCATGAGAAATCTGATATGCTCCCCATATCGCCTTTGTTTCTTCTAAGAAATTCCTTATTGCAAAGTATTTCTCCATTTCGCTGAGCCAGTTCTTAGCTCCATCTCCTAATGTGGTGCCATCAAACTTAGGTGGACTTATCATTTTTATATCATTAGTGAGTTCATCTGCCATCCTAGCCTTTTTATTTTCAGGTTGAATAGGTATGTTCACATTGTTATTATCAACACCTACATTGGCGTTGTCCCTAGGAGGTGGCTGATTGTTGTTATCAGCATCTTCTTCCTCCTCATTTCCCATTACTTGTTGTTCAAGTACAGCCAAATGATCTCTTGTGTCCAACAGGGCAGCAAGGATCTCATCAAGTTTCTAGGCGATTCTTTGCTCCTTCCTCAGTGGAGGGTTATTTGCAACATTTCCTCTTGTTCTAACCATTTTATGTTACAAGAAAATTTAAGTTTCATCATATTATGGACACAATAGGTCCAAGATCTGCAACCTTCAACTCTGATACCAAGATGTAACATTCCCATTTTAAGACTTTAGAAACAAGGGAAAAAAATTTACACAATGTTCACTATTCTAAATAAAGCATTATTTAGAACAAACATTCTATGCCAATCAATCTCACACAGATAAACATATGTAGATGTAAATGACTCGGTAATCCTTTGATCTATTCATTTCATAACTCTAAGTATTGAGTACTTATTGTATACTTACTTCATATACTTTTTTACTACCCTAAACCGAGTCTTGAGTGATCTGTTAAAAGAACGTATCTAAATATTTGTTACCACTATTTATCGATATCACGTTGCTTTAAACTTGGTGTAATAGGACAATGCAGCCATTAGCTTGTGATACTTTAGCCAAATATTTACAACATACTATGTATGTCACTATTCCTAGACGACATACTCATCATTTTGGAATACATCCTTCACCTCACTCCTCTATTATCATGAATGGTCTTTATTGACTACCGTCAGTCCACTTGCCCAAAGTTTAACCCTAGCCCTAGTTAGAAACATAAATCATTATAGGAAGACGCTCACAATGACTTAGGGTATATGGGCATACTCGGTTGACCTAAGTCAACCGGGTGTGCCAAGGTACCCTAAGCCATTGAGAGCTACTACCTATCCTAAACATGCCACTAACTTGACCTAGAGAGAAACTAAGTTCAAGTCCTTATTGTGTGTAGATCTAGATGATCAATGTAGAAGGGTGTTGCCACATGTCAACTACAATGTTGTATCCTCAAGAAAACCCTAGTCTTCTCGAAGGTACAACCCTACAGTTGGCATGTGCCAGCATCCTACAGAAACTACCTCATCATGATGTACATACCCCAAGGAGGTTATTAATGTTTAATTAATTTGGATTATAAAATAGATTACAACATCTATGTTAGCCCTAATCCAACACTCCTTGTCCTTGTTCTATACTTAAATCAATTAAGCATTAAAGAACATCCTTTACCTCATTATTTCTTTTAACATGTTCATTTATTTATTTTAACAATGAGTTAACCAAAATAGGACAACAATATCATAAGTTCCATTAAATATAACTTAATCATTCAAAGAAGGTGTAGCAACCAAATAGGTTCAACTAGTGGTAGACTTTATAAGAAATGAAGTCTAACGATTAACGATCATATCACCATTCTTTGGGTTACATTTCATTTAGTGAGGAAGAACATTCCTCTACTTGATTAAGTGTTAGGGTTTGTCAAACCCTTCCTATCTTTCACAAACTCTAAAGTTCTATCGCATATTCATTACACATTCCAATACTATATTAGAATTGTTTAGATAAGATTGTTAACTTATGCAACTTAACAAGTTGCATCTTAATAAGGGAATCCAATATATTTCCCTTTATCCAACTGATCAAGTTTATCTGAATTTGATCATATAGTAGATATGAAAAATAACATCAAGATAGGATTTCCATCTTATTCATAAACAAAAGATAGTTTACACAACCAATACAAGTAAATCTCCAACATTCAATTCCTCATTAAAAACTTATTCAATTACAAGAATAGGTATTTCAGGCATGTTATATAACAAACTGCCTTTATTCCAAAAAGAATACAACTTTTATTTTTCAATACAATTCAATAATGAATCGAAACTCTTTATATAAGGTTCAAAATTAAATAACTCAATACAATATGAAAGTTCATGTCTTCTTTAATCACTTACGATGTCCATCTACAAAATTGCTAGACGGGTCGGGCCAATGAACCGAGCATGATAAGCACTAAGCATTAAAGTAAAGTGCATTCCACTAATTACTTCATTAAACAACTTTTATTTCATGAAACAATTGGAAAACATCATGCAGATAATCATAAGTAATAACATCTAGAAAGAAGTACAATTAAGAAATCTATATTTACTTTTAAGAAAGGAACATTTTATAATCTGCAACATCAGAATCATACCACAAGACTTAATTGATCCTATCAATCAATTTTAAATAGTCAAGAAGTCTTATCATTAAATTATTACATAAATTCACAAGGATAGAAGAACACATTTAACTTTTCCCAAACTGTAAGGAGTTAGTTATATCCGAACATATAAGATATTAGTATTATTCATCTTTCCATATAAAGAAAAATAAGAAAATCAAATAATGAGAAGTTTGATCAATGAACTTATCAGTCAATAAAAAAAGATCTCAAACCAACAAGGAAACCAAACCATATTTCATTTCATTTATACTATGAAATGAAATCCATCATCTAATACAAACTTATAAATTCTTAAGCTAGTTCCCAAAGGAGAATTCAAAACCGAATGCATAGTCAAAGCAAGCACATAACCAACTTCCATGCAAACCTTCCAATGAAGACCTATTCTCATTCACCTAGCTCAAATCCAACATCAAATCTTAGAAGAATTACACAGTATAGTCCCAAACTATAGAATGCCCCCAAGAGAGTATAATTATTTCTCTTTAATACATGGTGGTTCAACAATGAAACAATAATGGAGTAAAAGTACTCCAATCGAAAAGATTAAAAAGTCATAACTCTCAAATCAAAAACTGAATTCCATTACCGACATTAACAACAAACTACAAATGAGAAGGCAGTTAGAAATCCCAAGTAGAGCCACATTACCAACATCCATATAAGTGATATTGTAACTTTTCAAACCCATACAAAATAACAGGTTTAAAATTTAGCATTCTACAAAAACCCATGACTCAGATGGAAGTAAGAATTAAATAATTTTATAAGACAAGTTTTGTCCTACCTTCTTCCAACTCAACTAAACAAAATAACCACAAACCTCTCTAGTTCCTTTTAAAACCATAAGACATGTAGGGATAGTTTAGCATAAAGGAATAAAAATGAAATAATAGTAAGTTCCCATAAACCTCTTTCATCAACATATGTTTGTCTCAAAGCAAGCCATTATTCCAATTCATTTATTTCAAAATAATTAAAAAGTCAAGTTCAAGAACACAATGTGGTCTTAAAGGCCAAAATCATACAACCATTCATTCTTAAAAATCAAAACAAAGGATCCCTCAAAATAAGTTACACAGTCTACATCTAACCAAACAAAACTCACAAGGCTCCCTTCCAGCAGATAGTATTAAAAAGAGACAGAAGATTTACAGTATTTAATACCCACTAAAATTCTTCTCATAATACCTATACAAGGTTAAACACGTCGAATCCAATACGAGATATTAAATGACCAACAATGGAAAAACCTGTACCAAGTCAAAAATGAGTTTTAAACACAAGTTCAAACAACACAAGCTTAAATACGAGTTAATAATGAAACTCGAGACCCTAAAAAAATCTTGAAATAAACATCATCATTCATTTATGGGTTCAAGCCTTTCCATTCTTCCTAAGGGAGAATAAAACTTTGGTTCAGAGATCAAGTATATAATAGAACACAACAACTTAACAACAAGTTTAGTATTCAAGAACTAAATAGTGGTACAGTCATTGAATACGAAGATTCAACCAATTGGTTTAGAACTTCACATAGTTCCTACACAGTCCCTAAACAAACATAGGGTCTCAACAAAACTCAAAACGAATCTTGAAGCTTCAATACGAGTTTAGATTAACTACGGAGTCCCACTTCAACTCACAAAATACATGACTAAACAGAGATTCAGAACCCAACAAGTAACTAGCTAGCTCTTTCCACATTATTTTTGAATGTGAGAAATACAAAGCATCAAATACAAGATACAAGCTTCAAATACAATTAACATAACCACTAGTTCAAGTTACAGAGTTTTGAAAACAACTTCACATGCAAACCTCTCGACAATTTGGTTGAGAGAAAGTTCCCAAGAACTAATATTAACATCTAAGGATTCACATTCCAAAACCCACATAATTTTTGAGAATACATGCAAGTAAATAACTAGATACATCATGCAAATATAATTTTCAGTGAGCAGAATTGTTTTAATGAATCATTTAGAAGAAAGCAAGAAATCTTAATGGATAGAGCCTATCATGCCATATAGTGCCTCTGTCGATTCAAATAAGACTTTCAGCCGAGTTTCCAAGACCTCTTCTTCTCCAAGTAAGATCAAAAAGTAGTAATATTTTTCCACAATGCCTCTTATACATTCCTTGAACCGAAAATAGATCAAAGAATTCAAAAATAGCCATTAAGTGCAGATCAAACTGCTTGTTTGAAAAACCAAATAGCTCCATGCAGAGAAAAAATCGAAGAAGCATGCAAAAAAAAAAAATCTACCAGCATGCCTTCCAAGATAGCTTGGTTGCCAAACCCGAGGCATATTAATGACATTAATTCCAAATTTCCCACTTATCTTTCCTTGCCACCGCCATTCATAGTTGGCGAGACCTAATTGCACTTCAAAATGCATTTCCAAACTTAGTGATGCCTCCACATAGGTTCCTCTAAACTTTCACTAACCCCTACCACACTGGCATTACTTTCATGCATTCAAAACCAAATCAAAATCAAATCTCAATAAAAATATTAGGAACCGCTGATTAGTTTCCCCTCTCTTGCCAATGGCCCATAGGTCCCCTTTCATATTCCATTAGTTAGGATAGATAGAATTTGCTTAGGTTAGATCCTAGGTTAGTTTAAATATATAACCTTAGGATATAACCCCCAATAATAAATTGCCACCTTAGGATGGGATGTAGATTTGACAAAAATAATAGGTTTAGAAATAACTTAGCATCCTTGGGTTATTTCTTTTAAGCCAACAACTTAGGTTAGAATGTCATCCCACGTAAAGTGGTGTAGTAGTAGTTAGGTGAATTACATGAGTCCCGTATCTATTAGGGTAGACCGTATAGGTAAAGGGTACATAATAATTTATTTTTCTCAAGAATTTGGAAGTAGGTTTTCTATTTCCCTTAACACCATTAAGCATTCTACAAGGGTCGATCAAGAAGAGCTGAGCACAACACAAAACAAAATGCAAGCACTATTTTCAAGATGATAAATAATTTGCAATAACTACAAGTTCAGTTCGTTAAGTATTTTAATCAATGTATGTCAATTTTTCATTCTGTTTAGAGAAGAAGTTTTAAAACATACCTTGGATCAATGGAATTGATCCAAGGATGAGTCCAATTGTGAAAGGTAAGTTACAACTCTTAAAACCAGATTGCAACTTATCCAATGAGAAGTGAAATAGATTATTGCAAGCAACAGCATACCAGCCCTACAATCAAAGAGCATAAATGATTTATCCATATCAAGCATGATCTTTGGTAGTCAAAAGAACACATCTTTATCAAGAAAATCACATGTCAACACTTGAAATGTAAAGGAGGAATATAACCATTATCGAGGGTGTTACACAAAAATTTGGAAAACATGGAAGCAAAGAGCATCACCATGGAAAGAAAGAATATTGTCCACATGTACCTCTAGCGCACCTTTGAGAAAGTGCAATAAAATTGGGAGCCTTAAAATTTTGAGAGTTAAACATGTGGCTTAAGCATGGCAGACCAGTCTTAGCAAACTGAAAATTCAAAACAAAGGGAAAGAGCACACAAGCCTTCATGTGTCTCCCAGGATAAACTTCAAGGGGGAACAAGTCCATGAAGTAAGGAAAGTTCCACAAAACACAAAAAGATGCCCTATAGATGTATATTAAGATTTGCGCTACTCTAAATAGTGATGTAAAAACTAAGGTTGCAGTGTGGATTGCGGGTCGTGAATCATAATCAATCAAGTCACCTCATCTGGTTTAGCCATGGAAAGTTTTTTAGAAATATGTGATGCACTAAAGGATGGAGTGAACACATGGTAGGACACCATTGGATACGTAGTGGTGGTTTTCTTTTGCAAACAATGTTGATGTCAAGCCCAAGAAGTTTTGAATACAAAAATAGAGGATAATTACATGACAAAAGAGATAAATATGTAGATACAAAGACTGAAGAGTAATCTTAGGCTTGTTTTCTGAATCATACTTTTTATCTCATTACAACTATTATCTTTGTTTCATGAAAATTGAATATCATTGTGAAGCGATTTAGACATAAATCAAAATTGGGGTTCTATAGGGGCCCCAGCCCATGATGAAGAAATTTGTATACATATTTGGAAGAAAGGACACAAGAAGAGAAACAACACTTAGTTATCCTTTACTCTTACTTTGAAATCTCCTCCAAGTGGAGGAATCTTGTTCAATAGCCTATTCTTCCTTGATATGAATTCATTTGAACCTTGAGCTGTCTGAACAAATACAACTGACCCCATCAAATTATGAGACATCCCCATATCCATCAATGACTCAACAATCATTTTGGGACCGTCCATGATATTCCCAGCTCGATCTTCTTCTGATAGGAAGATACCCAGTCCAAAAGGTCTAAACCGCTTGTAGGAAATATTGTTTTCCCTTTTTCCTTATAACAGTGGGTGACCGGGAGTAGACCGAGAAGGAGCCTATGAAGTGGTTGGAAGAGAAAGCAATGTGTCCCTTGGGCCTATTGGAGCAAGAGATCTATAACTAAACCCACCCTTGTGACTCCTCATGAAGGGTGGATGCTCTCTTGGTAGAGGAATAGGTCGAGGTCCTGATAATGTTTTCTCCATCAAAGAATCTCATCACACTGAATGAATGGAAGGTTAAAAAGTGAACTTTCCCTTGCCTTCCCTAGTGGCAGATAATGATGCTTTTGAACATTGAGGAGATGAAGGTTTTGCTTCCTCCTCATCCAAAATGACAATTGGGGTTTGAGATCTTGATTCCCACCTCTTCCTTCTTGAGGATGGTACTGGTGTGGTGGATGATTGGGATGCCATAGGTCTGATTGACCTTTTTCTAGAGAAATGATTCTCTTTTCCAGTTCATCCACTTTATGAGAAATGGTAGGAACAATATCAATGGAGGACTTGTCATAGAGCACGTAGGACTCCTTGGGAATCTCCATCAGCACAAATTTTTCATCACACACGAAGGGGGACTAATAGTTTTCACCTTTGTCACAACATGCCTCCTTTCAATCTAAAATTTCTTCAACTCTTCTAGGGATTTATGTTCTTCCCACCGAAAAATATGATAGTACATGGATTAGAAGGTCGAGAAGACATGATTGATCCTGATCAATCTCAGAAGGAGTGAGAGATAAAATTTCCGATATGTCAAGGGTTCCTCACCATCCCTTAGGTGTGAAATGTTAAACAAATCCCTAACAAAGGCTTCATCGAACTAGTTAGATCAAAGATTTGGTTTAAATATTCTGAGGAAATATCCTTCAAATTGTTCACTATAACCACACTTACCATTGTGCTAATAAAGAGCTCTGTAATAATTCTTCATGTTCAAGAATTTGGAAAAATAATGCATATTGATAAAGAAATAAAGTCAAATTTATAATTAGGATGGCATAAACAGGTTGAGTCGAGTAGAATCACTTCCATCATATGAAAGAAGATATCTCACTCAGCTCACACAAACGAAATAAATTTTAGAGATATTGGCACTATGTTGGTCATCAAATAGGACTTTTAAGAAGAGCAACAGTCAGGGGACAAGAAGTCCCTCCTCTTTAATGGGAGAGGTTCCCTTATTCAGAAACGAACCTATTTACAAATGTACAAGACATGATTTGTTGGTTAAACTTGGATATTACGAAAGTGTTTTCTATGAAGATCATCAATTACAAAAGGACTGAGGAAATGAGAGTACGGGAAAGAGCAGAAAGGCAACATGCAGAATTATAGATATCAGAGTAATTCTTTATGTATGCGAAGTCACAGTGAATTGAAACAAGATCATTTGTATCGGATAAATAAGATGGAATTCAAAGACACAAAGTTCTGTAAATAACATCTGCTAGAACACAAAGTTTCTTAACATAACATAGATTCATTAATCAAGGACACAAAGTTCCTTCTTGGTTATACAAGATCACCATGCTTGCAAAGTCGAAGAGTATGCAATCGGCAAGACTAATAAACTTGAGAAAAATGATCTTCACAAAGAAAATAAATGAAAGCTTAGGAATAACAGGATCGAGATAGACAAAGAATGGAAAATCCTTACGTATTGATTTCTCTATGATCTATTTACACTTTCGGAAATATGCCAAGTTCCTCCTTTTTTAGAATGGCGTAAAGAAGGCCATTATATAGCTTACAATTGATTACTCTTTGAACTGTTTCTTTTAACTAAAGAATAGTTAAGGACCGCTAATCACAGGACCTCAACCTATTACAAAGAAAATGGAAAAGAAAGGGAAGAAGAGAAAAGAATGGGGAAGAAGACAGGTGGCCAGCCACTGAGAGGGACCCACCGACTTCAGAATCCACTGCCTGAATTTCTTTAACACCTCAGCTATGTCTCTGCCACGAGGACTGACGTTTCGGCCATAGACTGAGTCCAAAATCCAAGACATTTCTCCATCTCTTTATCAAACTCGACATGAGTATGATAATCTTTATTTGCTTCTCCAATGGCAGATTGAAGAGAGCAGATTTCCTTCATTTTTTCTTTGGAGATGGAGCTTTCCTTGAATAAATTATCTTTGCAAAAGCTCTGAACTGAGCTTTGATTTCTTGCAAGGAAAGGGAAACACCAGAATTTTCATCCTGAAGATGACAGTGTATATCTTTGAAAGTAGAGACAACCAGTGTCTTAAAAGCTTCACCCTTCTGCTAACTGTTTTTAGTTCTCCCAAAGCTTACTCCAAAACTTTGATCTTCCATATTGATAGCAACTAGGAGGACAGAACCGCAAACCAGGCTCGGAAAGGAATTTCAGAGGGAGGGGACACACGCGTAGGTTTTCAAATTGCAAGGGTTCGAGCAAGGGTAGCATGGAAACAATGTAAGAATTGCAAAGGTGGCTTGCTCGTTATATAGCCATTGAGGAGAGAGAAGGGTGATCAATGCGCATTAAATTCATATCTATCAGTTTGAAAAACAACATATTCGGGTAGAGCGGGAAAAACTAAGTATGAATGGCATTTGGTTCGCTTGGGACATGTGAGACGCGAATGCGCGAAACACGGCTCGGCCGATTCGGGTGAAACAGGAGAAGATGCACAAATGCATTTTGGGACATTTTGAATGAAAAGCGCGTGAAGGACGCTGTTCGGGCGTTTTCGGCCGAAAATGGAACAACTTGCACAATTCCATTTGGGACACTTGGGACGAAAAGATCCGAAGTACGCGACTCGGGCGGTTCGGGCGAAAATGTTACAATAGGTCCGGAGAAGTTTGGGACATTCGGGACGAAGACGCGCGAAGTACGCGGTTCGGGTGTTTCGGCCGAAAGTTGAACAACTCGCACGTTAAGTTTGGGACACTTGGGACGAAAAGCTCAAGCAGCCCAAAAATGGAACAACTTCGGGGATTTCGGCCGATCGGGAACAGAGCGCGCCGGAACTTGGGACACGCAGGAGGAAAAAAAAGTCCGACAGTGCCCAAAATACATTAGAGAAAACACTTAAACTCAAAATTTTGAAATTTTTACTTTCATCGAGTAGGGAAGAGTGGACAACACACTATGCAATAGAATATGTTTGATTCATGTGATATAATCCACGTGAGGATACTCGGCTTTGAAAGGCACAAACACAAGTATGTATTGATCAAGGTTGATTCTCAAAAGGTGAAAAGGATTACATGTCACATAAATCCATATGGAGGGACGTGGGATTATAAAAATGGAGTTTTTGCACACTAAAAGGAAAGAAATGATTAGAAAACTATCAAAAGGGATGACATGGCACCCCAGTCATACTTAAGAGAGTAAAAACATGATTAGCTCACATCTTTTCCACTTAGCAAAGCATAAGATGAGATATTTTCAAGAGGATAACAAAAATTAAGTTGTATGTTGTAAAGAGGAATATTCTCTTAGAGACTCATATTTTGGGGGAAAACTGAAAAGTGAACGATTTTAATTGTATAAATATGATGAGAATAATCTCGCATAGGCGAGGTCAAAATTTTCTAAAATTTTAGAAAAGAAAGGTGTAAACTAAGAGAAGCCATTTTTCCAATAACTTGTTTGAGAAACTATACGTACCAAAAATTGTAAGGTAATCTTTGCATCACGTAACAACGTGACATATTCCCAATGATGATACAGTCTCCTTGCAAGGTGTTCGGGATCCGGAAAAGTTATCCAAGTGTGCGTTAACATCCCGTATGCCCCACTTAGCCCACGCGTGCTTTATTTTTCCCCTTTCCCCTCCTTTTTGGCCTTTTTCTCTTGGTGACAAAACCGCCGCCGCCTGGCTTGGCGGCGGTCTCGTGACCGCCACCCTAAACAGGTGGCGTTCTGTAACCACCACCCCGCTTAGGGTGGCGGTCCTTACGCATTTTCCGTAAAAGCTCTTTTAACACGACTCACATAATTTCAACATTTTACTAGCTTTCTTTCACCGCCATAAGCTTGCATTTATGATTCTGGTTCCCTGGAATAGTGTTTTGCCATTGTTTATAGTTTAAGAGTTCTATTTGGCTTTTACCTTGGGTAAATGAAAATGCTATAAATAGTTGGCTTGTGCTCAAGCAAATGGCCCCTCAAAATTTGCCTCTGATTTCTCTTTGCAATAGATTTAGTTTTCATTTTGCTTAGAGTTCTTAGTTTCTTTCATTGCATGCTTAGTTAGCATTGTTTTACTGTTAGTAAGCCACATATCCATCTTGTGCAAGCACTTGTTATTTCATCCAATCCATTAGAGTAGAATAGCTTAGGAAGCCATTAAAGTTGCAGGTTTTGTTCTTCAAACAGGATAGTTTCAGAGTTCGGACGCTTTATGTTGCATGACTCGCAATAGATCCCACTAGGAATTACATAAGCCAAGCTCTGTACTCTTGCGCTATCCCTCTCCTACTCGCATTGTATTCAGTCTCTGACTTGAGCTACTTTTGTCCCAATATCTACTTCTGTTGATGCTAGCATTACACACTTTTCTGGATCTACATGAAAACGAAGAAACGAGGAGATCACACTTTGAGGGGACAAGATCACACACACCATCGATTTGCCACTGTTCGTAGAATCCGGGTTCTAGCTTTCAAAGTTCTAGTTAGAATCATATCAAATAGAGTACTTAATTGCTTTATTTCAGTTAATTCTACTCTCGATATTTCCAGGGAAGCTGTGGGGATTGATAGTTTCTAAGAAACTATTATTCACTCCTCACTTCTGAGGTAGGATCGAGAGTCTTGCAAATAGATTAGATAAGCTATTTTATTATTTAGAATAGATCTACAAATTACATGACAGAGATAGCTACACTCGGTTATTTTGTTTGTTTTAAATTGTTATTTTAGCTGTCAATTCTAGATATTTTAAATAGCTGCTTTCTTAAATTCGTAAAGCTCGTCAGAAAACACAAAAAATAGAGAAGTCATATATGCTATAGATATACTTCACATAGTTAAATTTCATTTTACTGTAGTTCGTTTTACATTGTTGCTTTTGTATGACAATCACGGGACCTAGAGAGCCTAGGGAATACGTATTCGAGCCAATCATGCCTCAACCCAATCTCATCACAGCGATAACTGATATAGATCAAAATATTAGGATCCAAGTCTTCCAAACAACGGTAAGCTTGCAACAAATCAATTCCCAGTTGAGCGGATTAAACATAGAAGATGACCAAGCACACATGTTTTGGTCGAATCAACCGAACTACAGATTACCCTAGACAACATTCATATGACTGTAGAAGGGTTTGAAATAGAACAAACCCGTGGTTGTGATCCTTTTGTCCCACATCCAAATGCAGGAGACACTCTTCTAGATATAGATACCAGCCTAAGAATCCAGGTTGCACGAATGCCTGTAAGATATTCTGAGAAAATCACACAGTTATTGATCCTAAATACAGAAGCTAAGAAAGCATATGATTACTAGATACTAGGGATTAGGACTTGATTTAATGCATGACCATAACAGGTCCACAACAACTAAGAATCTACGGTTGTGACCCACAAATCCCACAGCCCAACGAATCCATAGGAGAATTAGACATAGACACTGGCCTACGCACACTAGTATTCCGGTCTACCCCACTTCCACCTATCATCATCGAACAATTATCCTTGCTAGACACAGCAGCTAATAGAGCTAGGGAATTCTGGACTAGGCCAGAGAATCACCCATAGAAGTAACTATATCCATCATTCATTTCATGACCCTATCCGGAGACGTACACGAAACTATCCCGGGTCATTTTCCACGTATTCCACAACCTATAGATCGAATCACGCCAGAGCTCGATATTGATTGGAGCCTTCGAGCAGTCATCCTTGCTGATTGATCTATCACACCAGTTCAAGTTAGGAGGGCCTTCTTTTCCTTAGACTCGCAAATTCCGCTAGTGCGTATTGAAGACATTAGATTGCCTAACTAGTTTATCTACATCTCACATATATTCCATACCCACCAGCTATCTCGGCATGACCTTGGGAGGTCGGGTGCGAGGAAGAGTCACTTGTAGATTCCCATGCTCGCATGTCACTTTTCCGTCGTACAAAATTGGTGAACCCGACGTGAAACTTACAATTGTTTCACCTTCTATACCTCATCGGCCTTCACATCAGCTTCACCAACAAAATTGGTGAACCCGACGTGAAACTTACAATTGTTTCACCTTCTATACCTCATCGGCCTTCACATCAGCTTCACCAACAAAATTGGTGAACCCTTTGAGCCCGACGTGAAACTTCCTATTTTCTAGTTTCCGAGTCATATTGTTACGTGTCCTTCCAAGTTAGTATACTTTTCATCTTTTCCGCCTCATTGGCTTTCACCATCACCTTCGCTCCCTCCCATTATTCTCGTGGATATTCATATACCACCCGAATATGTCGGGATTCGATGCATATAGCGAGACCCTCTTAGGTCTTGAGGCATACTACGCCCAACAAAATAGGCAATCATCACCCTCACTCTCAGTATGGGGTGACAACTACTCAACTAACCAGTTGTCAACACAAACTCGAGAATCAGATATAACTCATCATTTCAAACTGAGGAGTTAGATCAGCTCGCTCAAACGCAACAAACAGAGCCTTCAGGCTCGAATAACATGACGTTCACCGAAGAATCTGGTTCATCTCCTCAGATGCTGCTTAGACCACAAATTAGTAGACAATTAGACTCATACCAAGGTTTAGATGATGAATATTTGGTACGTTATACCAGAACGACCAACGTTCTCGAAGTATGTATCCACCTATAGGAGGTTTACAAACACAACCCGAGGTCTCTTTTCAAGAAAATACCTCTATGCCACTGCATATAGGAAATACCCTCAGAGAAACTTGGCAAGATAGTGATCAGTTCATAGCGGAGTACCACGTGCCTATACAAAACTATGGTATACAACAAACACCACTACAGAAAAACACCATGACTTCACCAAATGAAGTCATTTCAACTCTAATAGAAAAGGTTAGAGGGTTAGAACTTGCCCAAGCAAGTCAAAATTCACAATTCATGCAAGCAGGAAGTTCCAATCCTCCACACCATCCTAGCCAAGTAGATCTCCTCACAGGAGTAGGCACGTTAGGCATGACTCCTCAGTATTCACAACAAATGCCAACTAGACCCACCATCTCTAACACTGTTCCTCCCGGTCTAGTACAAAACAATCCATTCCTAGACAATACCCCGTCATACTTAAACATATACTCCAAATCACCACAAGGGGATATGTTCTCCTCTCTTGGCATGTTTTCTCAAACACAGGGGCTTCCTTATGCCCCTACCAATGCATACGCTGCACCATATCAACAACCCATTCCACCACCGCTCCCTCAACAGGCACCATCAATGGTCGAAAAATATGTGATAGGGACTTACTCAGAATATTTGAAAGAACCCTTGGATTTCACCATATGAAGCGTCATGCTTCCAAGACCTCTCCCCGATTTGCCCAAATACAAAGGTGAGGGAGATCCAAACGCACATATCAAAGCTTACGCTACGGCCATTCGAGAACTACTCCCATGGGATGGGGTTGTTGCTAAAATATTCCCAAAAACCTTGGAAGGCATCACTCTCAATTGGTATTATAGAATACCTGAGGCTTCCATACATTCATTCAAACAACTCATGTCAGAGTTCATCAAGGCCTTCGACATGAACAAATTATTAAGAATAGGAATCAGGGAGTTCTTACACATCAAACAAGAACACAACGAATCTGTCGCCCATTTCATCCAAAGGTGGCGTACAGTTCTTTATTCTTCGGCAAGTGCTCCAAACATGGATCAAATGGAACTATGTGATTTATTCCTTCATTCTCTTAGCAGAGAAGTGAAGGAAGAAGTCCAGAAGTTCCCATTAAGAACTTACGATGAAGTACTTGAGAGCACTCTTTGAATAGATCAAGCAGCAATTGATAGTGGTCGCAAAACATATGGAGCAAACGAGAGGTTAATCACCCCAACCAGAACACCACAACTTATCCTACTACCACGAACGTCAATCAAGGACCTAAAATCCTTAACAAAAATCAGGGTGTAACAACAGATGGAGTAACCGACCAGCCTAAAAAGGTAAATGTTGTCAATACTCCATCACAAATAAACAACCAATGAAATAACAACTTTACCCCGACAATCAATACAGTGGATTTTAACCATCCACAACAACAATAACAACAACAACGGTGAAATCCCATACAGGTCCAAGCCAAAATTCAACTAGGTACCAAAACCAGAATTCAAACCAAAGACAACAAACACAAAATTTTAATAGACAACGGTTTGATCAAAATTTTGGGCCACAATACACATCAAACCAACAAACTAGGAATTACAATCCTAATTCGTATTGTGGTTTCCACAAAATTTGGGGCCATGACACTAGAACGTGTTGTGACTACAATAAATTCATACAACACTTGCCAGATGAACAAAGACAACTTTTCATGGATATGTTCTTGGCAGATCCTACGTCACCAACATCAAATACTTTTTCAGGGGCAGTTTCCCCTCAAAATGCACCCCTGAAGATATTTAATGATCCACTCCCAAATCACGATAACAACAGGCTAAATCTAACTGGGATGAACAAGGGTGTAATGACAGGAAACAATGATCATGAAGCCTCAACCTCGCTAAATCCATTAGTTGCGCCACAACTAGGAAGTCAGCCACGACCTAAGGTAGTCGGTTTAGTGGAGTTAGATGTTGAACTACCCATCGAAGCTATAACAAGGACGCGAGAGTATTTCTCTCAGCCAAGTCCAAGCCACCTGCCAGAGGTAGATGACATCCAACAAATCGTAGTAAAACCTGTGGGTGCCTATGATTTGATTAACGACCTAACAAAAACCTTCTCGCACATTTCATTCTTAGACTTACTAAAGAACTCTCCTGCTCATAGGGCTACTCTTTTAGAAGCATTAGGTTTAGGTCATTTAATTAACATCACTCCACCTCCTGAAACACAGGTAAATCATGTGGACTTTGATGTTCATCCTCCGGGGCAGGCGGATAGGGACGTCGAATTCATATTCGAGATAAACAAAATGCCGACAGATGATGAGATCGCATGCCGAGGTGATCCAGCCCTACATTTGCAAGTATGGGTTTATAACAACTATGTAAAGTGTGCAATGATAGACGATGGGGCAATGGTTAACATAGTCCCCTTCTCTTTCCTTCAAAAGTTAGGGTATGGAGAAACCAATTGTTCCACAACTTGAAATACACTAAGGGGCTATGATAGCCTTAAAGCCACCTCGGTTGGAACTATAATATTACCAGTCACCTTAGGACCCAAAACCATCTTGAATGAGTTTTATATTATAGATCGGGAAACTAAATATAAAATGATCCTCTACGACCATGGATACACCGCATGAAGGCAATCCCTTCTACACTATTTCAAGAAGTAAGGTTTTTACATTTAGGAAAGATGTTTGTGGTCAAAGGTGATCCAAAACCATTTGATGTACACCTAGCTGACTTAAAGAAAAGACCAGGCGTGCACTCGAGTTTGAACTCCCAACAAACCAACTTAATAAACCTACCGACGCAAAAACAAAAGAAAAGTTGGTACCTATGACAGATCTTGAAACTATGAGCCTAGCCAAAGCAACCCCAACCCCCAAAGATGAGGCTAACACTGTAGAAACAGTATCATTAGGAACTACTACAAAAATTGTTGAATTACTAGAAAAGGATCTACCAATATTCTTACCATTCGATTCAGTAGGCATAGGATATTCCCTAGGTGTTGGTTCTCTTCCAGCAGAGGATCTTTGCATGGTGGAAGTAGAATGCGCAAACACAGCAAATGTCCCAACATCTATACTCCCAGCTAAATATTGGACACTCCATTTTGATGGAGCTAGATGTCGTTACGGAGTGGGGCAGGTATAATCTTTACTTCCCCTGAAGGAAAAGTCTTACCTTTTGCCTTTAAACTAAATTTCGAGTGCACAAACAACGACGCTGAGTACGAAGCCCTCCTCCTTGGCCTCATCTTAGCTAAGAGAATTGGTGTTGATAACATCAGAGTCTTAGGAGACTCGCAATTAGTAGCAAACCAAGTCTCTGAGATATATGAAACCAAAGCCGAGCACTTACAACTTTACAAAAAAGTTGTATTAGATTTAAGCAAGGAGTTTGACTTCATATCAATTAAAACAATCCCGCGAGAGAAAAATCTTCTTGCTGATTCAATAGCAACTTCAGAATCACGCTTTACTCCAAGCAATGAGTTAGAGGATACCCGTTTCATGGTATCCCTTCGTGATGAACCATTGATAAAAACAATGACGAATTCTCTTTTAAACGGAAATGAATCTACTATCCTAGACCATGTTGATAGTGATATGGCCACTCTGGATTACTTAAACACCTATGCGGCACTACATCTCTCCTATCATATGATAGATTTGTCCTTAATCCCACATTTGTCTTCCTACTTTGGAAATCCCATGATGGATCTTCCCTCGGAAATGGAACCTAGCATATACACAGTAGAAAATGGGGATGATTTGGATTTACCTCCAGTGCCACCTAAGTTTGAAGAAGGTAATGCCTCTCTAATCAAAGAAACGATTGATATTAACATCGGAACAGAAGATGAACCAAGGATATTGAAACTAGGATCCTCGTTAACCCTAGAGGAAGTAGAAATACACACTCGAATTCTCAGAGAACATCAGAAGGCTTTTGCATTCAATTATAAGGAAATGACAGGAGTTGCACCCCACATTGCGGTGCACAACCTCGTCACTAAATCTGATGCAAATCTACTTAAACAAAAATCGAGACCCATGAAACCCAAGGTAGCTCTCATGGTAAAAGAGGAGGTAATAAAACTCCTCCAAGTAGGATTCATCAAGCCAGTCGATTACTCCCAATGGGTATCTAATATCGTTCCCATTCTCAAGAAGAATGGGAAGATACACATCTGCATAGATTTCCGAGACATCAACAAAGCGTGTCCTAAAGACGACTTCCCGTTGCCATCCATTGATGTCATTGTTGATGCAACAACTGGGTTTGAACTTTTGTCTCTCATGGATGGATTCTCGGGATACAATCAAATCAAAATATCTAAACAAGATCAAGCTAAAACCACGTTTATAACTCCCTGGGGAACTTATTGCTATGTTGTTATGCCATTTGGTCTCAAGAATGCTGGTGCTACATACCAGTGAGCTATGACATATATATTCCACGATCTAATTCATAAAATCATGGAATCCTACGTAGATGACTTGTTGGCTAAAGCCAAAAAGTGTTGTGACCATCCGGAAGTACTCCGCATCATTCTCTCACGTCTGATAGAATACGGAGTCACGCTAAATCCAGAAAAATGTGTCTTTGGTGTAATAGGAGGGAGGCTCCTAGGTTACATCATATCATCACGAGGGATAGATGTTGACCCAACCAAAATTTGGGCTGTCCTCGAAATGGTTCCACCTTCGGATGAATCTGGAATCAGGTCATTTCTCATAAAGTTGGGTGCAATCCAAAGATTCATCCCAGACTTAAGTTTTGCCATTCATCCAATCAACAATTTACTCAAGAAAGACTATAGCATTGATTGGACTGAAGATTGCAATGAAGCTTTCAACGCAGTTAAGCGTTTCTTGTTGTCACCACCTACGCTAATGCCACCTAAACTAGACCGCCCGTTAATTTTATATTCACGAGCTACCAGTGTCTCGCTAGCCTGTATGCTGGCTCAAGAAGACGATGGCAAGAGAGAATGTGTGATTTATTTCATTAGCCGAACGTTGCTCGACTATGAAACACGTTATACACAAGCAGAACGAGAATGCCTCGCCATAGTCTTTGCAACCAAACGCTTAAGACACTATATGTTGAATCAAGAAACAAGGGTCATGGTAAAAACGGACCATTTGCGAACTTTTCTCACGCAAGGGTCCTTATCTAAGAAGGCTGGATGTTTTATAACCCTAATGGGAGAATTCGAATTAACATTTGTAAATCAGAAATCAGTTAAGGGACAAATCATCGCGGATTGGTTAGCTGATAACCCATTAGATGGAGGCAATCTAGTAGATCTAGATTTTCCAGATGAGTGCGTATACTACATCAAAACCCGACCCTCTATCTCTGAGTGTCCCTGGTACACTGATATCATTAATTATATCATGGACCATACGTATCCAGAAGGGGCTACACTACAACAAAGAAGGCGGTTATGTATTATCGTAGCTAAATACATCATTATAGAGCAAGTGCTCTATTGGAAAGCATTCGATGGAATGCTTCTAAGATGTGTCGACGCAGAAGAGTCCAAGAAAATTCTCCATGAATCTCATAGTGGAATGTGTGGAGGCCACTTCGGTGGCCATGCCACCGCTCGTAAAATACATCAAATGGGCTATTTCTTGCCTACTCTAGAACACGACGCAGTGGAGTTCGTGACGCAGTGTCATAAGTGCCAAGAATTCCCATGAGATCCACATGCCGGCACAAGCTCGCAACCAATCACTACTCGATGGCCCTTTTCTACATGGGCCCTAGATCTAATAGGGAAATTCTCTCCTCGTCATAGACGGCCATAATTTTATAATCATGGCCACCGAATATTTTACCAAATGGGTAGAGGCTATGCCTCTTACTAGTGTACTGGTTCGTAATAGCCAAGTTCATTTTGAACCAAATCATTTGCAGTACGGCAGATCCCACAAATCATTATCTCGATAATGGAACTTCTTTTAAGAATGAAGAGGTTCGCGAACTATGCAATAAATTTAAGATAAGCCATCATACGGCTTCCTTGTATTACCCTCAAGCCAACGGACAAGCCAAGCAACGAATAAAACACTAAAAGCCATTCTCCTTAAAACGGTGAAAGAAAACAAATGAGATTGGCACTTGAAGTTATATCCAGCCTTATGGGCCCACCGAACCTCAATAAGAACACCAACGGGAGCAACTCCTTTCTCACTAGTATTCGGGGCAGAGGCAGTTCTCCCGCTTGAGGTTGAAATACCCAGTCTCCGCATTTCATTACAAGGGATTCTGGATGAAGACGCTTACAGAGAAGCACGTCTTTCCCAACTAGAAAGCCTAGATGAAGCTAGGTTAGATGTTGAACAACGACATAGAGTCTATGCTGACCGGATGTGCCAGCAATATAACAAGAAAGTCTATGAATGCGACATATATGAAGGTGATCTAGTTCTAAGGCTAGACAGCCGGATCGACAAGAAGACCGGCGAAGGAAGGAAATTCTGGCCTAAATGGTTGGGCCCATACCGAGTCATGAAGGACTATGGAAACGGTGCATACCTCTTATGTACGCTAGAAGGTGAGGAATTTGGTGAAACAGTCAATTCCCTGCACCTCAAGCGGTTCTACGTGTGAGCAGCTAGCACTAATATATATATCTACATTGCATCTTCATATAGATTAGGATCATATTGTCTGCTTGTTTTATACACAAATTGTGACCAAGGAATCTATTCTCAAAGCAATTCATTACAAACTCACGATGTTGTTGGCATAAACTCTTTAAATCATACCTCTCCATTTTTCATGATATCATCAAATTATCTTATCGAATAAAGCTAGACATGACAAAGTCTTAACGGTAACCATACCAAGATCTGCAAGTTTATTCTCACTTTTGGTTTCTTCTTAGGGTAGGTGTCTTGCCTATGGTCTGTTCTAGAAGCTTCATGGTGTCACATCTATCCCATATGTATATCTCTTTGGAAATAAACACATACTGACATTTTACTCAAATAAACAAGTCAAACATTGATCAAACAGAAAATTTTAATTTTACACATTTCCTTGCCCCACCAACCTTTGGTGATGAGCTTGCATCTCTTACTAGTGACGTAGGGTTGGGAAAGGATGGAAATGCCCTTACTCACCTATGCTTTTCCCACGGTGATAAACCCACGCTTCTTACTAGTAGCATGGGGCAAAGTGTAGGGGGTCCTCTTGACAAATAAATGCAAAAGGTCATACATAAACAATTCAAACCTTGAAGCTTTGAGTCAAAAACAAATGAATCAGATGTTCAAGATCCCAAGAGAGTTAAAATCCTAAAACCCTGATTTTGTCTACCATGTGGCCATCTAAGGATCTAAGTCTGGATAAACCGCAAAGCAAGTTACATCCAAAACTATGAAGTCACTCGCGTGGAGTGGACTTGTGGTATCCTAATTTGGTTCCACCAAAGCTTTGTCTGTCTTCCATCACTATCATTTCACTACATCTCATAACTTGCACCCTTCCCAACTCTTGGTGATAAGCCCTCGCATCTTACTAGTTGCGTGGAGTGGGGGTAAAGGAGTTTATCTGTTCATCGTACCGGTTTATTTTCATCACTTTGCCAAAACAAATATGAAGTATCCAAATTGCTTATAGAAACTAAGATTCAAAATCACATTATATCTACATCATCATATATCAGCATCATGAAATACAAAAAAGGAAAGTAAAACACTTGCATCATTTGTTCACCATTGCATACAAAAACATAAAAACATACATCATAGTATACATAAGGAAACTGGAAATAGAAAGTGAGCCATGAATGCCAAGAGTTTGATCCAGAACAAATATACATATATATAAATGATCAACATTTATGTACAATGCCATCATGCACTAGGCATGGTCAAAACGCTCAAAGAGCCCGGGATATATAAAATAATGTATCATATAAAAACTATGAGAGCCAAGTGGCTTCTCAATCCCTACGAGACCCCTCTGAAGGTGCACGCCCATGCCTAAGACTCCAGCTACGCCGGCGCTCTGAGTGCACAGAGGGCTCAGGATCCTGAGAGGCAGCCGCAGTCTCACCACAAAAATGGCTCCTCATCAGGCGCTCGGCCATCCTATACCCCGCTAACTCTGTGCGGAGAGTCGATACCATCCTGGCCACATGCCAGATCGGGGCGAAGACATCGCATGTCTCTACCACGGTGCTTGAAGGCTCCCGCAGTCCATGGACAGCTCAACGCGGGTCCTCTCCATGGGGATCATTAGGGTGTCAATGCATACCTCGTGAAGCAAACCTCGCCACTCATCGGTGGTCTCGTAAAAAAAAGGAGAAAACAAATTAGAAACCAAACAAGAAATTAGAAATACAAGATAGCAACTGAGGAGATCCTAACTAAAAAAAAATATTAAAAGGCGAGAGAGGGTAACTTACTCGGATCACCAGGCCTCCAAGATGGATCTATGGGATCAGCGCCCGCCACGGATGCCGCTGCCGACTGAGGGATGCTCCTGTGGCTAGAGCAACATAGCACCCCACAACAGACTCATCCTCCCCATGGCCCTGGGAGAGTGTCTCCTCTGAAACCAGAGTCACCCTCTCTGCACTCTGCTTGGCCCTCTCTGCCTGCATGATATCCTGGGTGTCATGCCACTCAGGATCACTGTCCTCGGTCTCCTCCTCTATCTCTCCCCCTATAAACTCCTCAAACTCAAAGTCTACCTCAATGGGATCATCGCTGCTATGGCAGGACCCATGGAAATTTGAAGCAAGGGTGCCCGAGGTGCACCAGCTCTCCCTCTGGCACGTACTATCCTCCTGGCTGCAATAGGAACGCCAGGAGTAACCACTATCCAACCCCGGCCTCTAGGCCCCCCTCTGGCCTCTCAGACTGATCTGTATACTGGTGCCACTAGGGGAAGCATACCCATGTATGGTAAGCCAAACTGCTGAGGAACTCAGCCAAAGGGGTGCATCTCCACTCACCCCACCCTATCAATAAGCTACCCTATGGTGGAGCAGGAGATCAAGGTAAGAGCCTCCTCACCCCATATACCTGCCATAGTCTGGTATGGTGTAGCCTCCATGTTGGCAGTAGTCAGGGAGGCAACTGGCTGATGAGGTGCTCTAAGCACCGACATGTCTATCCATCTGGCTGCCCTCACAGCTCCGGGGTCTGTCACCTCTACACCTCTACCGTAGGGGATGAAGTGCTCATAGACCCAACTCATGACTAGGGTCGGGTGGCTCAAGGACTGCCCCTGTAAATGGACCACCCTGTATAAGTCGTGGTAAGTGGTCCCAAGAATGTCTGCTCCCCAGGCATATATCCGACCGTGCCCCTCTATCTGTGCAATAATAGGGGACCAGCAGTATAACAAAGTGTCTCCTCCCTTGTCCCCGATCAGTCTCGAGGCAAGGATCCCCATGATGGCCTGGCAAAGTAAGGGGATGGGAAAAGTAGGAATGGATCGAACTCTAACCCCCTTCTTCAACCCCGTGGAGATGACTGCATCTCCCATATATGTAGCCCACTGTGCAATCTGTGCCCGTGAACCTGCTGTCTCTAGGGTGAGTCATCTCCCAATGATCGGGACCCCCAGAATATGATAGACATCCTCCAATGTAATAGTCCACTCACCGCGGACCCCTGGCAATCGGAAGGTGTTCCGATCTGCATCCCAATATGAGAACAAGTCACAAAGGATGTGACTAGATGGTGTAACATGGGGCACGCGTGAAATACGTAGTATCCCAGCCCGCTGAAGAGTGTCCTCCTCATCCTGTGAGAGGGCATCTAGTACCCCTGGGAGCCAATCACACTCCCTCTCTCTACTCCACCGGATATACTCCTCTCTCGCCTGCATACACCCAAAAACACACAAAATAGAGCAAGTTAGCATCCGAGTAACACTAGAAAAATCATGAAAACACGTAGAGATGCTAGAAAAGTAAAAACAATTTCAAACAGATGATCCTTTTGCATTCTGTGCAAAACCGCCAGCCCTGAGCAGAGAGGTGGTTTTGTAACCACTACCTTAAGGGCAGCGGTCATGTAACCACCACCCTGAACAGGGCGGCGGTCGTGGTCCGAAAACCCACGCGGGTTTTTAAACTTAAAAAGCCTAAAAAGTGCAAAAATGACCATTTTACCTAAAAACAAAGCCTACCCAGTAGGCACCCCCCTAGGTGGACCTTTTAACACTAACATTTTCAAAAATTACCCCCCCATGACAAAATATTTAGCATTTCAAATTTAAGGGGGTAAAAAGGATAAACTGAAGAAAACTAACCTATGATCTCACGGGTCGATGTTCCACACGTGGAGGCATGATCGTTATCTTGTCATGGACGTTTGACTCTACTCACGTAAGAAACCGTCGCCGTGGGTCCCAGAGCTCAAAATCAATCAAATCGACTCGCGCAAATGAATAGGAAAATGGGCCCACTTTCATATATATACCGCCCTGATTCGTTTTAAATGACTTTTTCATAGGTTTAGAGCGCCGACGAAGGTAAGTTCCTATCCCCACACAAATGGTACGTTCTCATTCCCTATTATTTTAGCATTTATTTTTCAAACTATTGTGTCTATCTGCACTTGAGTTCTCTTTTTGTTTTACAGGTAGCGGGAATTTTGGACGGCATCATTTCAACACACGGATGTATCAGGTATAACTTCTAACTTCTTATTTCGGGACCACCATACTCGAACCCATCATTTTACGCCTCTTCATGGCTAAAACGCTTCTCCGAGGGGGCAATATGTACATACCCAAAATTGTAAGGTATTGTACTATCAGAACAACGTGACATGTGCCCCAATGATGATACAGGTCTCCTCGCAAGGTGTTCGAGATCCGGAAAATCTCTCCAAGTGTGCGTTAACATCCCGCATGCCCCGCTTAGCCCCGCGTGCTTTATTTTTTTTCCCTTTTCTCCTCTTTTCTTGGCCTTTTTCTCTTCAGTGACAAAACCGCCGCCCTGCCTGGGCGGCGGTCCTTTACGCGTTTTCCAGAAAGCTCTTTTAACATGACTCACGTAATTTCAACGTTTTACCAGCTTTCTTTCACCACCATAAGCTTGCATTTATGATTCTCGCCACGTGGAATAGTGTTTTGCCATTGTTTATAGTTTAAGAGTTCTATTTGGCTTTTACCTTGGGTAAATGCAAATGCTATAAATAGTTGGCTTGTGCTCAAGCAAATGGCCCCTCAAAATTTGCCTCTGATTTCTCTTTACAATAGATTTAGTTTTCATTTTTCTTAGAGTGCTTAGTTTCTTTCATTGCATGCTTAGTTAGCATTGTTTTACTATTAGTAAGCCACATATCCATCTTGTGCAAGCACTGCTGTTATTTCATCCAATCCATTGGAGTAGAATAGCTTAGGAAGCCATTAAAGTTGTAGGTTTTGTTCTTCAAACAGGATAGTTTCAGGTTCTGGACGCTTTATGTTGCATGACTCGCAATAGATCCCGCTAGGAATTACATAAGCCAAGCTCTGTACTCTTGCGCTATCCCTCTCCTACTCGCATTGTATTCTAGTCTGTGCCTTGAGCTACCTTTGTCCCAATATCTACTTCTATTGATGCTAGCATTACACGCTTTTCTGGATCCACGTGAACACGAAGGAATGAGGAGATCACACTGAGGGGACAAGATCACACACACCATCAGATTCGCCACTGTTCTGCAGAATCCAGGTTCTAGCTTTCAAAGTTCTAGTTAGAATCATATCAAATAGAGTAGTTAATTGCTTTATTTCAGTTAATTCTACTCTCGATATTTCCAGGAAGTTATGGGGATTGATAGTTTCTGAGAAACTATGATTCACTCCTCACTTCTGAGGTAGGATCGAGAGTCTTGCAAATAGATTAGATAAGCTATTTTATTGTTTAGAATAGATCTACAAATTGCACAGACAGATAGCTACACTCGGTTATTTTGTTTGTTTTAAATTGTTATTTTAGCTGTCAATTCTAGATATTTTAAATAGCTGCTTTCTTAAATTCGTAAAGCTCGTCAGAAAACACAAAAAAATAGAGAAGTCATATATGCTATAGATATACTTCACATAGTTAAATTTCATTTTACTGTAGTTCATTTTACATTGTTGCTTTTGTATGACAATCACGAGACCTAGAGAGCCCAGGGAATACGTATTCAAGCCAATCGTGCCTCAGCCCAATCTCATCATAGCGATAACTGATATAGATCAAAATATTAGGATCCAAGTCTTCCGAACAATGGTAAGCTTGCAACAAATCAATTCCCAGTTGAGCGGACTAAACATAGAAGACGACCAAGCACACACATTTTGGTCGAATCAACCGAACTACAGATTACCCTAGACAACATTCATATGACTGTAGAAGGGTTTGAAAGAGAACAAACCTTTGGCTATGATCCTTTGGTCCACAAATGGCCAGGATGCAGGAGACACTCTTCTAGATATAGATACCACCTAAGAATCCAGTGTTGCACGAACACCTGTAAGATATTATAAGAAAATCACACGTTATTGATCCTAAATACGTAAGCGAGAAAGCATACGATTAATGGATACTAGGGATTAGGACTTGATTTAACGCATGACCATAACAGTCCACAACAACTAAGAATCTATGGTTGTGACCCACAAATCCCACAGCCCAACAAATCCATAGGATAATTAGACATAGACACTAGCCTACGCACACTAGTATTCCGGTCTACCCCACTTCCACCTATCATCATCGAACAATTATCCTTTCTAGACACGTAGCTACCGTGAGCTAAGGAATTCTCGGACTAGGCTAGAGAATCACCCATAGAAATAACTATATCCATCATTCATTTCATGACCCCCGTCCAAGACGTATACGAAACTATCCGGTCATTTTCCACGTATTCCACAACATATAGATCGAATCATGCATGAGCTCAATATTGATTGGAGCCTTTGAGCGGTCATCTCGAGACCGATCTATCACACCGATTCAAGTTAGGAGGGCCTTCTTTGCCTTAGACTCACAAATTCCGCTAGTGCGTATTGAAGACATTATATTGCCTAACTAGTTTATCTCGCATCTCACATATATTCCATACCCACCATGTGTCTGTCTAAGCACAACCTTGGGAGGTCGGGTGCGAGGAAGAGTCACTTGTAGATTCCCATGCTCGCATGTCACTTTTCCATCGTATAAAAACCTATCAATTTCTTTAGCTTTCAGATTGAATCATGTCAAGATGGTTGTAAGTGTGCATCCATTGACAAACATTGAGACTGCAAATGAAACTTGCCCTTGCTGATGACTTTGATGAGTTCTAATTTAATTGTGTTTGATCATGAGAATTTTTGTGTATAATTTTAAGTTGAGATATTTGAAAATAGATATTTTTGTTCTGTTGCAATATTATGTAAGGAATCCCTTTGAACTACACAAGATCTTATTCTTATGATGGCATTGTGGTAATTACAATTACGTTGTGAGGAGAGCTTTCATTTTATTGTGCAATAAATAGATTTAAATACACTTTACTTCCATTTTATTGATAACGAGTTGTTTGTAATTCTATGAGTGTATCTTAGGCATGATAGATCGGGGATTCTTGATGTTTTATTGAGTTTTTGGCATGATATTTTATGTTTAAATTCTCAAATATTTTGTGAAATTGTGTATTCTGGGGCTTCCATGGATGCACATCTTCCAGTTCAAGGTTCAATTTTAGTTGTTTGAAGTGTTCTCATCTTCCCATCTAGAAAATCTTCCAACATTTTTTAAAATTTCTAAAAATTTTGGTATAATCAACTTTATCCTGCTTAATTCCCCAACAAAATACATTCATAACTGATAAATACTACAAGAACCACCCTTGTTTGCACTGCTTATCCATAAATGCTAAGGATATTTGTTTAATTTACCTATCCTTTACTCGAAATATGTAGGAGAAATTTGGTTCTATTGTTGTCTTTACTAACATGAACCTTGTCTAGGAAAATTCTACATTTTCTAGGGTGACAACTCATGAGAGTTAGATTATGTTGCATTGACCATGTCTTCTCAAGGTTATTTCTCAATGTCCTAAAAAGGAGAGTCAAATATTGTTGGTCCATTCTTTTCCCTTACAAATACAAAAGTTACAAAACAGTCCTCTCACCCTGGTTGAAGGTAGAACCTAAAGTAGTAGGGTAGGTCAAACCCTTAGCACAATGTTATCCAACTTTTCCCAAGCTCGAGTAATAAAGAGACAGTTAGATCCCTCCCGGCTACAAAACGATTCAAATTCTAATCTATCTTTCTCTAAGCATCCCGCTCAACTTGTTGATGCTTCTTGACTTTAAAGGGAGAACTGATTTGGGTACCAACACATGTTATAGTTTGTCTCCTTATCAATTATGTAAAACTTCGTTAAAATAGTTTTAGGCCCGAGGGAGATAAGAAGAACTATAATTCCAATTTATGTTGCTTTAAGACTATCATGCCCTCACAATTTTTTTCTCATGCAAGAGAAATTATTCTCCCCATATCCCAACTTCTATAAGAAATACAAGGTAACTACATTAACCACATGCCTTTAATCGATCATATATCTCTTGATATAATTATTATAGACCCAAACTTTCATATATAACGTAGGATCCCCTCTTCATGTTATTTTAGCGTAAGATGGCATCTTGCTTATATAAAATACAAACACAATATCCCTATCACTTTATCCTAGAGGATGTATGCCAAAGATGATATGATTTATTTGTTCCCTAAGTGGAGGAATAACATAAATTAAGTGACCAATTACCAATACGTCTAACAATGCGAGAATGATGTGCGGGGATTCCTTCAACCAATCTAGAAATGATATGTGAGAAAAGGTATTGTTCAAATATGAAATCAAATCATAAGCTCCTACAAGCTTTTAAATTGTATGAGCATCACCTTGAGAGAAAGTATAAGTAGGAAAAGGTTGTGGAGTATACTCCCTTGTCCGACTTATTTCATTAATCTCGGTTCAACCTCTAACTCAACTAACCCCAAAATATTTTTATTGTTGTTTGAGCCTAGGTTAGGAGCAACTTGAGAGTTATCATAAGTTGATGCATCATGATCATTATTCCCAACAAGAATACCCTTGTTTATGTTTTGAGGATTCACCTTAACATCTTCATGATGTTTAGGAACAGATCCCGATAAATGCTTAGGCTTGCATTTTGAGGTGCCACGGGTCTGTTTTAACTTTGTGAGGCTATTTTAGTATTTGCTAAGAACATGTCTACAAAGAATTGTCTTTGATTTTTAGGAGTCTTTATATGAACTTGTTGTAATCCCTACAAGTCCTAGTGTCATGACCAATAACACAATGAAAACCATAATAAAGATTGGGGTCATAGTCTCTTGGCCTTTGGTTTGATTTTTGTTATTGATTATAACCATGAATGTAGTTTTGAAACTATTTGTTATAACTATAATGTTTTACCCTTGGACATAATTTTGGTACTAGTTTGGGCCTTGGGCTTGATCTTGTTAAGGATGGGATGATTGACATCAACTGTGTTGACATAGGAAAAATAATTGGGAATTCTTTTATTTCCCATGTTTTTTTGTTGTTGTTATTGTTGTTATTCTATCGCTACCATTTTTAAGTAAAACCAACATTCTTCACTTGATCAATAACACCATTCATGGTAGCTCAATGATTTCGATTCAAGAATTTAGGCCCTTGGTTATTGGCTCCATTATTTTGATGGTTCACATTGTTTTGGTTAGGGGATACCAATTTACCATTGCTACCATAGGTGTTTCACCAATAAGTTTTACGCTTTCTAAGACGAAATAGATAGAAGGTAAAATGGTTAAGGAGGAATACATGTGAGGTGAAGGTGGAAGGTAGAATGTGCACATTTGTAGACTTTTGATCCAAGTTGATTATGTGATATTCCCTTTGGCTAGAAGGAACTAATTGTATAATAAACACAACAAAACCACCAAATAGTATTAAATAGAAAGAGTCAGAGGACTACCTAGCAAGGATAGATCTGGGAAGCGTGATGCTTCCTTGAATGGTTGTCAATCCTTTGTTTAATAACAATTTAATGTGAATAAGAAACTAAAATAAATAGGTCCTATTGCAATGTAATGATTTAGGTTTATCATACATGCAATACACTATATTCAATTCTAAATAAAAATGTAACACTAAATATAATTAGAACCAAGGTTTGTTTAGGTTAGGAAGGTCTTTCTGAGGTCTGGTAAGGGTCCGGGGCTGATTAGTTGAGGTTTGGGTTGGTTTTGGGTGAGTGGGAAGATTACTTGTTAGAGAATGTGAAATCAGATAGAGACCAATATCAGTCTAGTGACCAATACCGGTATGGGGACTAAACCGATGGCGGTTAGGGAATCGACATCGGTAGGGGAAATAGGTAATAAACTATTAAAAATGGGTTTTTAGGCTCTCTGTGATTTCACAGAGAGTGAGGGTAGTATGATTTGGGTTGTAATATGGCTGAGAAGACTCAAGAATAATAAGAATGAGGTTTATAAGGGTGGAAAGGCTTGGGGTGGTTGAATAGTAGGTTGGTAGGAAAATTTTGATGTACGGGTAAAAGAAGAAATAAAATATTGAATGAAGAAAGATATCTACAATGGGAAAATCCCGAACAATTAAAATCACAGTACTTACTTGGTGTCTTGTAGACCTTGTGAGTTGAGATGGTTGATGGTTGATTGGAGGAGAGGTGCTTGAGTCTAGTATCATGGCAATACAACCTGTGTGCTCCCATGGGTATTTCAATGCTCTGGAAGGAGAACCAGATACTTTTATTACATTGTGGTTATGTATGCTCACCATTTGGATGAAGGAGGGCTTGAAGATTCACACTTGAATGCAATAAGGCTCCAATAACTAAATTAAAAACCCATGTAAATATTTTTGAAAGTGTATATAAGGTGACTGATGGCGGTTAGGTAACCGGTGCCGACCAAGGAAAAACCGACGTCGGTTAGGGTGAATTAGTCCCTTTTACCACAAATAGGAATATCTTCCCAAATTTGGCATGTTTTCCAAGTTGAGTCCGCTTAGGGAAGTGGATTTCTTGTTAGAAAAGGTAGGAAGGTTATAGAAGAAGTCCAATTAGGTTTGAGAATAATTCTTAGTTAGTTAGGTCAAGTGGTGACTCAATACTGAGAGTGATGACTTGGTCACTATGAGTTAAATGTCCCCTGGAATGGGTCTAGGGTGAGGTGTAATGATGAGGTGGAGGTGTGAGGATGAAATTAACTTAATTAAAATAATTAAATCAATTAATAATGTGAGGATGAATATTAATATGGGATGAAGGGGTCATGATTAGTTAAATGTGTTACGTTAATTAATTAAAGGGGACTAAAGGGCGTGTGACCCAAATTTGGTGTCTACATTTGCCCCTTTTTCACATAGCTTGTATTGATAAGGGGTGCTGAAAAAAATAGGAAGTATGTGCCTGTGTATGAGTGAAGATTAGCTTTCCCAAGTGTGGGTGGATGTCATCCCCTCAAACCTAGAACTAATAAGGTGTGAAATGGAAAATTGGTGAGTGGTTTGATGAATGGGTAAGTGATAAAAATGAGGATAGGTTGGTTATAGGTAAGGGTGATTTTGGTCGGGTAATAGGTAGGGGAAGTCTAATGCATGCACACGTATAGATTATGATAAGGTACCAAGTGGAAGAGCTTGCAAACTCTATGTTGTCAAAGGTCGATAGGTTTATCCAAACAAGGTTGAAATGGTTTAGGTATCCAAGGTATAGGATATGGTCCTGAAACACAACTAGGCCAGGTGTAGGAATGGGTAATAGGTTGTGTTCCAAGGTACCAAAGGTATGGTTGGGATAAACATCACGGTATTAGGAAAGGTAAGGTCATTGGGTTGAAAAACATAGGTAAAGCATCATCACAAGTACAAAAATTTGAATATCACAAAAGGTGAGTGTCAGGTTGGGTGAGGTAGGAAAGGTCATAGGTAAGGCCATGTTAGGGGAAAAAATATACCCCAACTAACAGTGAGGTCGGGTGGGAGGTTATAAGGCCATTAGGGTAATGGGTAAGGGTAGGGTCAATTATGGGGTGGGTGGAAAAGGTGGCGGGCAAGCAGATTTAGTGCAGGATTGGGAAATGGGGTAAAAGGATAACTGATATTAGTTATGTAAAATTGATGTCGGCTAAAGGAAACTAATCATGGTAAACTAGGGCACTGACAAATTTCGGTCAAGAAAACCAAGTGTCGGACAGTCACGAGTGTGGTAAAAAATAAAAAATCCACATAATATGAATTTTGTTTCACATGTTAACTCGAGAAAACGCAGAGTGAAGATTATTTTGCATTTTCCATGGAGAAAGAGACAAGGTATTATACTCAACTAACTTGGCAAGGAATCATGGTCTATTATATTTCATTTTTCGGGCCCATGAGAACGAGATGAGTGATTCGATTGGTGGAGAGTTAGGGTTTGATTCAGATATGAAAGTAGTAGCAAGAGGTGTGGGAGGGGCGCAAGCACCCATCCCAAAGATTCCAACATAATAGTGATAACGTGTAGAGGTAGGAGTCAATCCTTTCTTATTGTTTTTAATGGAATTGTAGGTTAAAAATGAAAAAAATAGGGTGGGGAAATAAAATTTCAAAATGTAGTGAAAAAGTAAAAATGTGGGTAGGGGGTGGGGAAATATAGTTTAATTAGGTGTAAAGTGGAAATGGGTGGGGTTTGGGTAGTTTTTAGGTAGTTTTTTTGTTTTAATTTATTTTTGGAAAATCGGGACGTGGGTTTCGATGTGAAGATGAACAGTGACCGACACCTTCGGTCAAGTCTCGAATGACATCAGTTCATCATGCTAGCATCACTTTGGGAAATTAGTCTACCAACATCGGTTGAGGGTGACCGGTATCGGTCAAGGTGACCGATGTCGGTCATAGGGAAAAGTGATCGGGTCCAAATGGGTTAGATTTTAGAAGGCCAAAATGGGGTAAAAATCAAATGGGAGGGTACATGGGAAAATAATGAAGGAAACCTAGATGGATGAGGTATAGAATTAGGTGGGTTTGCGTAAATTTAGGTAAATGTAGGTAGGTAATAGGTGATGAAATTAGTATGGGAACATAGTAGGTTGGATTAGAATGAATAATAGGTCAAGGAGGTAGTTTAGGCAATAGATAGGTAGGTAAACAAATGTGGGTATGTGGTGTAGGTAGGGGTGAGTTAATTAGTTTTGAAGAAATGGGAAAAAGTAGTTCAATACTTGACATTGTTAAGTTGTATGAATGCAGGCATGACAAAGAACTCACGATGCGTGATAAAGCAATCGCCACTATTTGCAGATATCAAACCCATCATCATAGGGGATGAGTGGGACCACATATGAGATGTCGGTCTTAGTTTCAACAGTGATATAGATGAATTTTTAGGGATCACATTATGATGGTCGCTCTCATCAATAGATGGGATTATACGACCAATACCTTCCATTTGTTGACTAGGAGATGACTATCACCCTGGAGGACGTATATAGGATCTTGAGGTTGCCCATTATAGGGGCATAGGTCTATCAGATTGGAGCCGACAAGGTGTTGGAGCCCATGGGTATAATGTTTGGTGATGTTGTGGTAGAGTTGACATACCACAAAGTGTGAGTGTTAGGTATGGAGAGATGTATGCGGCACATCCTGATGAGACCCATTTGGCAGTGTTGATGATGGTCGCGATTAGTTATTTTTCCCTCCCAAATTCAGAGGGTGGTCAATTTCCTCTAGTGTTGATGGGTGTTTTGGAGGATATGGTAGAGCAAAGTGAGTATGGTTCACATGGGCACCTACATTTCTAGTGCAACTATACAGAGAGCTATGGGCATATCGGTGGATACACGGAGTTTGGAGTGTGTTGTACCTTCTTATTACATTATTGGGTGTATGAGCATATAGTGTGCCTATGACCAGCCGACTTCCAAGGTAGGATTAGTTTAGAGGAGTATTCTAAGTTGGTTTCTGGCGGTGGGTACTGGTGGGATCCCATCCTAGGGTTGCAAAGGTGGTCAAGGATGTGACCTATTACAGATAATTGTTTGATGGTGTATCAGTTTTTGATATATTGTGGAGACCTTATATAGGGTTTCCATCTTATAGAGGGATGGCAGCTGAGTTGGATGGATTACAACTAGTCATGTGGATACAAGGCAAACATACTTTGGCAAGCACGAGATAATTCTTGTGGACAAAGTCTCGACAGCAGTTTGGGATCTAGTAGGATGTGCCTCCACTTTTTCCATTATACTGTAAAGACGATGTGGAGAGACCATTATCTCCACCACATCCAGCATATCCAATTGGGCAGGAGGAGAGGGTAGCAGATAGGAGGATTGATGATGCAGGTACCACTGATGGCTATAGGTAGTGGTGGATAGCACATTTATATACGGAACCTCCGAGGCTGTGGCATTATGATTTAGCAACAATCATAGTTCGAGAGATGCATTACGGGGTAAGTGGCTACCCTACAAGCACAAATTACATGGTTACAAAGTGATGTAGATAGGGGCATAGGTACAGGGGACCACCTTGTAGGCATATGTGATAACCCTGCAAGTCGAGGTAAAGATAGGCATAGGCTCCCCATAGGGTGGAGATGGGGATGGAGGGTAGGTAAAGAACCTTACAAGCACGGTGGCTATATTATAGGGCCATTCAGCCACAAAATAGGCATAGGTTGTGTACTTACAAGCCCATGCGATTACACATATACTACCACAGGCTCCTACACTAGGTGTACACACTAAAATTAGGTCACACTCCCCTTTGTCCCTCGTCAAATAAACACCTTGAACACATTCACCTAACCATGGCCCCTTTCATCCCACTCTAATATTAATTTAGTTAATTAAATTAAATTAATTCATTATCCACACAATATTTATTATTTACATATCTTAATTGGGTAATACCTACACATCTACCTCACCTATCCACCTCACTTGGCCACCTCACCCTAAGACCTATTCTTAGTATGTTGTCATAACTAACTAAGACCTACCCAAACCCTAAAAATCAAAGCCTACATTCCCTCTAACCACATTCCCACATGTTAGAAGGAGGCTTCCATTCTAATCCGTGGAGAAAACGAACGAGATCCCATAAAATCAAGGGGATCTTCCTAGTTTAGAAAACCTAGGAAATCCCACCCTAACCGATGCCGGTCACCCTAAACCACCACCATTCAACCCAAAACCACCATCAATTACCATTTAACCCCCAAAACAACCTTATTTTGTGGTTGGCACATTTTTTAGAGGTTGGTACATCTTCTGAGATCAAGTGACGAAACCAAAACTATTTGCAAGTAGAACCAGCACCGTACACATATCAAAGCATCCATAACCAACACCTGAAGTAACCACATAGCCATATGCCTTCACTGGAGCATTCAGAGAAGCGCCAAAGCACCACATCAAGTTCATTCCCTTTGATCACCTACCATTACCAACCAGATGTCAAGCTCGTACAAGTGGTAAGTGCTTTGTTAACCAACATTTGTCCATTTATCATTTAGTAGATTCTTTTACTATTGTTATGAGTTTCTGCCCTCATTTCATTCCACCACCATTTTACCTCCATGAAAACTGACCATTCTTTACCTATACCCTGAACTCCCCATATCTAGATTTTAATCATTCCTTTGCATACCTGAGACTAACACGAACCCTATCATTGCCCTTCCATTCCCATCTAGCCTCAAATCTGTCACCCCGCCCCATTTTACTAAGTTTCCTGTACCACAACTATACCGACACTCGTTACCCACAACCATCACCAGTTAACCTAAACCAACATTGATCATAGTAGATCGATGTTTGTCTCTGTGTATTTTACCAGAAACTAAGAATAGAGCTTCTAAACCTCCACCAAATACCCAAAACCTCCCAGAACCTCACCCTAACCAATACCTGCACTTTGACAGATACCTTGACCTTCAGATTCAATCATAGCTTACCCTGTTGTGAACAAATTTTCTTATTGTAGATGAATGAGATACCTAAATCATTTTACTACAGTAGGATTTCCTTTATTGTTAGCATTAAGTTGTTTTAAACAGATATTGACAACCATCTAGGAAGTATCACACTTCCTAGATCTAGCACACGCTAGGAAGTCCACTTCATATATTGTTTAACTTTTATTTGGTGGTATTTTTTACCATTTCAGGTAGTTCCTTCAAGCAAAAAGGAATCTCTCACGATCAGCTATGGATCCAGAAGTCATACGCGTGCAACAACCTATAACCAACATTTCAACAGGTATTCCTCCTAGCCCTTTACCCTTATCTATTTTGTCAACATTCGAAGAAATGATCTAGAATCAAGTGAAACATTTTGGCACACCTAGTGGGACCCATTCGGGGTTCTTTGCATTCTTTCATTTCTAGGTGAAAAGGTTGTATGTTTGTTTCTTTTCTAAAAGTTCTTACATTAAATTTTCTCCCCTAGAACCTTCTCTTCTTCTATTGTCTAAAATCAATCGTATTTTGGTGCTTTAAAAAGAACATTTCTTCCCTTTCATTAGTATCACATTAGTGAAAGAGCATCCCTTCTCCTTTTCATTTTTGTGTGTCATCAAATTCAACATTTCAATTTGGGTTTAAAACTCATTTCATTTCATTCTATTTCTCTGCATTAGCTCACATTAATTGAGGGAAACCTATATGCTGGAATTCATGCCCAGCTGATGGTTGAAAAATGAATCGTAGAAAAGCACTTCCTTTCTCTTTCTCTCTCTGAGTCTTACCAAACATCACAAAATTAAAATATATACACATTCTTAAACAACATCGCACCCGGAAGAAGTTGTAGGTGATCACACGATCATGGCACAGTGGGCATCCCAATGGTTATCTCTATCCAGTACCCCATCAGAGGATGGCAACCCCCCGCCATAACATACTTGAAACCTCTCCTTGTAGATCTCCTTCTTCGTAGGAAGCCATCCTCACCAAAAAATTATATTCTAAAGTTCATGAGTCGGTCCTTAAATACCATAAGCTAAATAAACATAATAGAAAAATCACTCTTAGGATCATATTTTTCTTAGTGTTTCTACTTGGCTTGCATTTTGAGGTGAGAGATTTCATTCTTCATTTTCTTATTTCCCTTTACACGCTCCTCATCACAGTTGGTGTATTTCAGCTTCATCTGAGGGTTCCTGGACCATATTCTCATCATTCTCATAATTATGGGTTTGATTCCACATCAAATTTTAACTCATAACCACATTTTCTTCATCATTATCTCAATTTCACATGAATCAGGTGTCGGTCCAATGAATGTCGCCAATTACCCTCTGACCGTCATCGGTTTTACCCAACCAACATCGGTTTACTATTCTTTTGGTTAACCTACCCAAAAGGACACCTATTCACCTTCTTTGTTATTAGAGTCTCTGTCACTCTCATCATATTCACTGACCTAGTAATTCCATCGATTTAGCATCCTGTGCAAATTATTGGCCTTTTTACATTATTTTGACCAACTATCCACTTTCCACAATGGACCGACCACGGTTACCTGTGACCGACATCGCCAATTTTACCCTAACTGGAATCGGTTATCCTGTGTAATTTTCTAGCTGACATTTTAGCCCCAATTCACCTACCACCACCTATTTATCCTATCTCTGCTATATTTTTGTGTCATTTATAGAAAGAAGTCTTACCACATTAGTACCTGTTCACATGGTGTGATAAAAGCCAAAAAACGCCCTCATATTCCATGCACCGGTTGTCAACCACTCCCACCTAGTCCTTCACCACCTTCCATTCTATCACTAGCCATGGAGCCTATCCAACCTATCTTTATCACTCACCGGAGACAAGGAGTTCACATGAATCCTTGACCAAAATCCTACCACCTTACAGTTTTATCTTTCCCACTCATCCACTCGAGATGCCTTGGGTCATTTGATATACGGCATGCCCATATCTATCCCCCGACACTCTCCTCCCACTCTTACGTTATTCCCATCGCTCTACACTACCTCATGTATCGCCTTACCCCAATCATTTCATAGTTAGGCCCTATACCTACTATGACCGCCACGTCTACCACATCTATTGCACCCACCACATCCACTATACCTTCACCAACCACCCAGAACATAACCTCATCCATGCCTATTATTTCATATATACCCATAGCTACACAACCACCCCAGTGTTAGTGACCCCTACCCCTTTTCAAAACATTTTCCTTTCTATTCCACAATCCTTAGCCCCCATTGCTACTAGGGTCACCACGACCCTTCCACCTCCATATACGTACTATCAGTAGCCTCCCATTTCATCTATCATTCATTTTGGGTACATACCCCTATTTCACTCCCTCCTTCTCAATCTACCTATATGGAAGCACCATATACTGGAATGCCACCTCCATCATATGCCCAACACCAACCCTCTTACACTACAAGAGTCACCCAACCATCACAACCTACCAATGACCTAATCAAGTTAATGATGGACAAGATGTAGACATTGGAAGCATCGGTTTCTAGCTCCCATAACACTCTCACCTATGATGAGATTTGTAATGAGCCTATACACCCATCCATTCCTATCCGTCCATATCCCATGCATTGGGAAATGCCTAAATTCAACCATTTCAATAGCAAAGAGGACCTGCAACAACACTTGCAGGTCTTTCAAACATGATTGTTATCTGATCACCCATGATGACACTTTGCTTCTGAGGACCTTTCCCATGTCTTTAATCGAAGCCTGCATTAGACTGGTATAGTGGGTTACCTAGACATTCTATCTTCTCATTCAATCAGGTAGCCCAAGCCTTCTTAGATCACTTCTCCATCAATGTCATTAAGAAGGTTACCATGACTAACCTCTACTCTACACGTCAGTATGACGATGAGTCTATCATAGATTTTGTTGCTCGAATAGAGCCTAATCAATCAACTCACATTCCAACTACCACAAGACAAAATCATAGAGCTCTTCACGTGGGCTTGTGCTAGACATATCTCCCTGATCCCCAAGTCTAAACTTTCCAAACCTTCGATGAGGCATTCACCATGGCACAAAAGATAGAGATTCGGGCCATCAAAGAGAAGAAAATACAACTATGTAATAAGAACTCAGCATTCAAGCCAAATGATACCTCTTCATCTTTCAAAACCACCTTAGAACAATTACTCAAAAGCTAGAGGAACCACTAATGCAATGGTACTAAAATTTGGCCCATCTCATCCATCAAATCAAAGCAACCCTTCATCTAATCTCTCTGGTCCAAACCTTTCAATTCAAATGAGAACAATGGAAACACACCCCAATGGGGGGAACCTTATTCTTATGTCTTAGGAAATCTCATTAAAACTAGCACCATTATCCTTCCTCGTAAAACCACACACTAGTTTTGACCCCTCACCCCACACCCGCATGGTATAAAGAGCACACGACTTCTAAAACTATCATAGATTAAAATGTCATAGTGACGGAAATTGCATCACTTTCAAAAACATTGTCCAAGAAATTCTGAAAAAGGTGAGTTAACCATGGATAATCCTAACGCACCTTCCAATTAAAACCTACACATCTTCAAGAAACCCTTTCCTAATCATGCCCCTTCTTCCAATCAAACTAGAGAGTCCTCCCTCATGATAGCCATACAATGAGGTCCATACTATTTTCAAAACACCCATTCCTCCATATTCCTCAAACCATTTAAGATTTGAAATTAACATGGTTTGCATCAAAACCTTCCACCAAACCTCCACCCAAATGTCAATGTTCTCAAATCATCTCACAAGGTTCCTTCTCCGCCCATTGGGATTTTTCCTTCATGTGTTATGTCTTTTACATGGCTCACCTACCTCACCTACCTCCCCACCTCAAATCAACATGATCCACGTTACTACTCATGCTCAAAAGGACAAAGGCAAGGAAAAGGAAACCGACTCACCAACCAATCCTATACCCAACATACCATCTACACCCACACCTAAAATCACTATCTGCATCCACGGCCCCACATATCCTATTTCTAATGGGGTCACACACCACGTGATGCTCAAACAACTACACCAATCCCCCCTCAAAATGTCCTTATATGACCTCATCCAAACCTAATCCCATCGTCAAGCTCTCATGGAGGTCCTTCAATCTATTGAGGTTTTACCCAATGATCCTACACCCGTGGCCTCCATTATCACACCCCATCATGTAGCCTCTCTCACCAAATTACCCCCATCATCTACACCTCCAACTACTCATCAAGTAGCCTCCCTTAGCTTCTTAGATGAAGAGATCACCACACCAAACCGATGACCCAAACCCATCTCTCTTCATCTCTATCCACATCGATGATATACATGTATGACATGTGTATGATCGATGGGGTGCTAGCATTAATATCATCTCCTCCCATGCATTCACTCAAATGCGCATACCTGACAATTACATGCATAAACATCCCGTCATGTTGCATTCATTCAATGACACTATCACCTCTACACTTGGCACCATCATCCTCCATGTTTGTGTGGGCCCCCGCACTATTCCAGAGTTATTTTACGTCTTGGAGGGGGAATTTCAATATAACCTGTTACTTGGTAGACCCTAGATTCGTGTCATGGGTTGTGTTCCTTCCACTTTGCATCGTTGTGTAAAGTTTGAGCATGAAGGACACACCTATACCATTCTAGTTGACCCATCACCTTTCAAAACTTACAACATGCTTTACCAACCCAATGACATGCTTATACCCATTAAAGCATCTACCTCCATGACCACTGCCTCTTCACCTACACCTCCACTCACCAAGCAGTAGCCGCTACCTCAACCGCACCTACCTCCTCCATTCCTACCATTTCCATAACCTCCATAGCCAAACCATCAGCCTCCTAATCCATTAGCTCCACCTCCGATCTGACCTCTGACACATCATCTATTCAGCTACCCACATACCAACCACCGATCCCTTGAAGGCATTTTTCAATGCCTCACTCTAGGGGAGTATCACCTATATAGTGTCACACATTCCTTACTCCACAAGAGTATGGAAGTCTTCACCAACACCCTCACTATGATCACCATATAGGAGAGTGCCTCCTTTATGGTCCTCCCCACCTTCATACCAATCTCACCTATGGGGGACTTGATACTACCACTTACACACCTGAACCACCATCACAAACCCGCCCATTTTCTGTTGACCTCCAATCACTCACCACCAATCATTTTTTCCCACACCTTCCTACACCGATGTGCATGGAAGGGTTTTGGTTTTGGATTTTATGAGCAAGGCTGCCATACTATTATTCCATGTACTACTCACAAACATAATGACCGTAGTGGTATCGGATTTGTTGAACCACCTACCAAGAAGGCCCACATTGAACTCATTGAGACATCAAGCCCTTCTCCACCTTCTTCACCACCATCACCACCTTCTCGACAGAGTCGATGGATCCAGAATCCATTCCTCCTAACTTTTTTTTTTTTCATAAACACCATTTCCTTGGGGCCTCTGACTTATCAACGTGAGGGTGAGGCTCCTCTTCTCTTCCCTTCCTATACCTTGAAATGATCAATGATGATACACCTTTGATTAACATCATTCAATGTCAGGATGATGAATCTATACTCACCTACCTTGGTGCAGAAGACTCATATATTCATTGGTCATTACCATCTGAGACATAAACCATGTTGAATGAATCAACTATGAAATCAACATTCATACTCAGGATGACCCTCACATTCTAAAGATCGGTCAATCTTTAGATGTTGTTGAACAGGAAGCCATCACTTCTTTTCTTAAAAACCATAACCACATTTTCACTTGGTCTTACGCAGATATGCCAGTAGTATTGACCCCACCATAGTGGTCCACAATATCATAACCATTCCCGATGCTAAGCCCGTAAAACAAAAGTTGAGGAAAATGCACCCTCGCATTGCCTCTTCTCGTCAAAGAAGAACTTCAACACCTTCTTTTGTTTCCTTCATCTTACCCATTGATTATCCTCATTAGATTTCTAACATTGTCCCTATCACTAAGGTGACAGGGGACTTCATTTGCATGGATTTCATGACCTCAACCTAGCCTGCCCAAAAGATGACTTCCCTACTACTGGTATTGACCAACTGGTTGACCTTACCACTGGTCATGAGATGCTATCACTCATGGATGGTTTCTCGGGTTATAACCAAATCTTACTTGCCCTAGAGGATCAACACAAAACCGCATTCATCACCCCTTGGGGGACCTTCTGCTATCGAGTCATGCCTTTTGGCCTTAAAAATGTTGGTGCCACATATCAACAAGCTATGACTTACATCTTCCATGACATCATGCATCGTATATTGGAAGATTACGTGGACAATCTCCTGGCCAAATCTAAATGCCACTCCGAGCACCTCGCCATCCTAAAAACCATCTTTGACCACCTTATTAAATATTACGTTCACCTTCAACCCAAGAAGTGTGTCTTGTGGTTCTCTCAGAAAGCTCCTAGGATTTATCATTTCCTTACATGGTATAGAAGTTGACCCTACTAAATTCAAGGCCATTCTTGAAATGCCTCCACCCACTAATCTTAGGAAACTCCATAGCCTGCAAGGTAAGTTGTAGTCTATTCACCATTTCATTTCACAATTATCTGATCAGTGTCAACCATTTCATCATCTTCTCAAGAAGGATGTCTCCTTTAAATGGGATGATGACTACCACAAAGATTTTGAGGCCTTAAAACAATACCTTCTCAACCACCCATACTCATTCCACCTAAAGATGATCAACCCTTCTACCTATACATCTCATCTACCGATCACTCCTTGGGGGCCATGCTCGCTCATCGCGATGAACAACACAAGGAGTAGGTGGTTTATTACATAAGCCATACTCTTTAGACTATGAAACCTGATACACCCATGCTAAAAATTTTTTTCTTAGCCTTAGTTTTCATTGCCACCAAACTCCGCCATTACCTACTCAACCACAAAACCTATGTTGTGACCAACACCGACCCCTTACACTTCATGTATGCCAAACCTTACCAAAATCAATGTGCCACACATTGGCTTATGCTTTTGGCTGACCTTGACCTTGAATTCATCCATCAAAATTCCATCAAGGGCCAAGCTATCACCGACCAATTGGCCGACGCACCTATTTTTGGGGATCAACCCTCTAATTTTGACTTCCAGATGAGTCAATTGCTACCCTTTCCCTGGATGAACCCGCTTACCAAATGACACTCTTCTTCGATGGTTCCAAGTGTCAGCATGGGGGTGGGGCTGGTGTTATCCTCATTCCACTTGATGGTGAACCCATGCCTTTGTCTTTCAAACTTGATTTTGATTGTACAAACAATATTGCGAATATGAAGCGCTCGTATTAGGTCTCCAAGTTGCCTATGCCTTAGATGTCAAGTCCATCAACATCTTTGGTGATTCTCAATTGGTCGTAAACCAAGTCAATGGTATATACCAATGTCGTAATGAGACACTTCAAAAGTATAAACATCATGTAGACATACTTTTGACCACCTTGACTGTTATGACCTTCAAACGTCCCACATTCAACCAACAAATTTGTAGATACCATGGCCTGTTTGGCTTCTCAAATACCCACTTCACCCACCGATTCTAAAATCTTTGTCACCATATAAAGACTCCAATCACCCTCTTATTTACCTCATGAAGTTTACTCTATCGAACCGCCCCACGACCCGAGTGACCTTTGGTATAAACAATACTCAGACTATCTTTCTCTCTCCATCTTGCCTCCCGACCTCACTCATAATGGACAACGTGCCTTTCTTAAAAAGGTCTCTTGTTACATCATCATGGGTGGCCTCCTCTATAAGCATGGCTTTGATGGTATTCTCTTACGATGCCTCACAAGTTCTAAAATTCCTTATACCATCAAGGAAGTTCATGATGGCATATGTGGAGGTCACTTCAATGGCCTTGTTGTTGCTAAGTGTATTCTTCACCTAGGCTATTATTGGTCGACCCTCAACCATGATTGTTGTGACTATGTTAAGCGTTGTGTAAAATTCCAACAACATGCCAACCTTCATCATACACCCAGTCATGCCTTACAAGTCACACGTGACCTTTGGCCCTTCTCTCAATGGGGTTTGGATCTTATCGGAGAGATCAATCCCCATTCTTCCCAAATGACATCAATGGATCATCACCGCTACCGAATACTACACAAAATGGGTTGAATCCATACCTCTCATTTCCACAAAAGCCGAGAAAATATGTGAGTTCATCAATCATCACATCATTATCACTTTGGTGTCCACATCACCTCATCACTGATAATGGAAAACAATTCAAAAATAAAAACCTTGAAAACTTTGTGATGCCTTCGGCATTCACTAAGTTTCTCGTCACCTTATTACCCACAAACCAATGGCCAAGCCGAATCCACTAATAAAACCTTAAACAAAATTCTCATGAAAGTGGTTAATGATACTGGGAAGGACTGGCATACGCACATTCCTTTCACCCTATGGGCATACCGCACTAGTATTCGCACTTCCACCACCACACCTTTTCTCTAGTCTATATAGAGGTTGTTCTACCTCTCGAAGTCTAGATTCCCTCACTCCGCATTTCTCTCCATGACATGCTCAATGATGATGACTTTCATCAGGACCATTTAGCACAACTTGAGTTATTAGATGAACGTCATCTTAATGCTCTTGACCACCTTCAAGTTTACCAAAAATGTATCAAACGTGCCTATGAAAATGTGTCCATGAATGAACCTTCAAGTCGGTGACCTTGTCCTAAAAGAAAATCAACATGTAACCAAAGCAGAAAAAAGTAAACGGGGAAAATTTTCTCCTAATTGGCTTGGACCATACATCGTGACTCATACTTATGGATCATGTGCTTATCATTTATCTTCACTCGATGGTAAACCCGAACCTGAGCCCCTTAATGCCTTGCATCTTTGACCATTCTATTGTTGACTTTTAGTCCTACCTCATCTTCTATCTCTTTCCATGCTCGTCCCTTGAGCGCTATCCACTTCTTACACCTCACCAATGATTAAACAAGAATCATGTGCGTACCCATCACTTTTTATCTTCTCTTGAATATGTGTACCATGGTGCATTGCACATAGCATGATTCTCATGGATACTTTTCATCTACCTTTAGATGAGATCCCATGGTCGTTTCACCCTACTTTCTAAACAAGAATCCTATTCTTCACCTTAGTCTTGTCCATGACTTAAAATCCCTCACATGGGATCCAACTCCTTGAGTCAAACTTCCAATAAAAAGATGACTCCCTCAAAAGGACATCTTTCTCTCTACAATCACTGCTATAAATAGACTACTCCCTCGAAGGACAGCTATGTAAAAGCTCTTTAAAAAAAAAAAAAGAGAGACAAGAATCTAGAAGCTTCCCGCATCGATCAGCTTCATGAAGACCTCAAGGAGTTAATTTCTCATCCCATATAGACTTCCCACATCGATCAGTCTATCTCAAATACAAGTCAAATAAAAACTTTTTTGTCATGGACTTGCCCATTGTGACCTTGGATCTCTTTCCAAAAGGCATGATACCTACTACCATATAAACTACCAATTTTCACCCTCTCACCATTCACATTTTCATTTCCTACCACCTCAAGGGACCTCTTGGAACCATGACATTTGGTGATCATGTGACTACTTTTCACCCTTAGAACAATCAATCATGCAATGTCTTTAGGGTCTTACGTTCATTACCTCCTATCAAGGTATGACCTACTCATTATGATCCTAACCAATCAGTGGCTTTCTTGCCTCCTCTTATCTTTTAACCTTCCTTATTACGTATTGATTACCTTATACAAGACTTGGTCCTCGACGCTTACCTTTGGGTAATCTTCTTCTTCCACCATAATCAAAATCACCTATACCAATTTGCCCACAATTCACCCATACCTAAAAGACCTAGACTCAATCATGCCTAAAACCTACCAACTCATTCTCATACCTCCTCACATTCTTCCCTAGCTTATGGGAGAACTACATCGGCCTGAGGTCCCTTTTTGCTAGGACTATGTAGGCAGCACTCCGAGGGCATGGGGCCCTTGGAGGTTAGCTCACCACTCTCTACCCTAACCAATTCATCTTTCATTTTCCTAAATCACATTCTACCCTACTTAGTTTCCTTTTTATATCAAAAATTGGAAATTAAACCAACAAACAACAAATTGCTTCACATTTTTATCATCATCAAACATACATTTATTATGACTACCATTTCTTTACCATCATCATGCATGTATTATAAAACATCTTAAACATGACCCATATCATCATTCATTACACAAATTAATGAATTACAACCTCAACCAATTAAACCACCATTTAGACTAACCATCCATGCCTAAAACCTTGACTCAATCCATGCCTAGACCACAAACACTCAACATGACTCAATCCATGCCTATGACCTAACTCTAATCCATGCCCTAAAATAACTCAATCCTGCCTGAACCAAAACCACAACTCCGACTCCATCCATGCCTAACACACCTATCATAAATCCATCTATGCATAATAATAAAATGCTATCAACACAAACACATAATGACCATAATCATCATCATCTCTATAAATAAAATATCCAAACATGTGTATCCATATACATAACTATCAAATGTCTTCGGCATGTAGGCCGGTGTATATAATCCAATCTCTCAAAACTCTCATATACAACCTCACCATCTTCGGCGCATAGCAGCGGTATATGCTCAAAAATATACAAAACTCTCATACATCCTCTTTGTCTTGACACGTAGTATATATATATCAAAAAACTAAAATACATCAAAATATAGGGATGGGCATCAGGCATCATCTGTCGGACATCCTCCATGTTAGTCTCTCTTGTCTCCTCCTCGGCTCCTGTCGACGGCCTGATAACATCTCACCACCCGCCATAGGTCACAATCAACGGTCCCCTGTTTAGTACATCACCTAGAACTAGCCTCCGTGAGCTGGTGGCCTCTCCCGATCTCTGTCTCGGGGCTCGATGGCCCCCTGTGCTCTCCACGCTATGAGTATGGGATCTAGTCCTCTCACTGAGGCTCTGTTGTGCCCTGTACTCTCCATAGGATAGAAAATCTATCCCATCGCCGCTATCAATTGATCTGGTAGTATCGGCCTCACCTAAGGCATCCTGTAACCTAGATATGGGTATGGTATATGGTGGCCCCATAGGCCTCGGCCCCTGTACCTATCCTGTGGGACCCTGTCCCACCCCTACCTATGAATTGGGACCCTGTCTCGGTGCCTGTGGAGGTTCCATTGCCTCGCACCTCGCCTCGTGCCTATACCTACGCCTCTGTAATACCTAAATCTGCACTGTGCATGCGCAAGTGGCCAACTAGCCCTACAAACCTTTAACTTACCCCTATATGGTGGCTACCTACTCATCATCACTCATCCTCTCTCCATCTCCACCTCTGGGACCATCATCTGGGCATCTCTGGCTATAGACTGGCCACATGCATGTAAATGTGGCCACCTCCTCCTCTCGATGCTGCGCTAACTACCCCTGTACCATCCCCAACTATGTAATCAGGGTCACCACCTACCCCTGTAGGGCATCTCTCTACATAGTGATGGTGGCTAAATCTGGCTACCCGGGCCTGGGAGGTACTGCTCATAGATGGGCCACCCACCACTATCTATATCTATCTATCACTCTAGCATCATCGATCCATCGGTCTATCACCTGCTCCTCCTCCCCTATGTAGGCACTATCGGTTATGGAAGTGGTAAGTGGTCTCTCCACATCATCCCTCTTGTACTATGGGAAGGGTGGTGGTATATCCTATCGTAACCCAAACTTCCATATGACCTATCCATGGGGATCATCTCATGCTCTCCTACACGGTGCCCCTCTATCCATCTGAGTAGCTAAAGGCCAGACTAACTCCTTAGCCATCTATTTGTATGAGGGATAACCCACATACGGTCTCCATATAATATCTACCCTAGACAATCCCTCCAATAGCCACCATAATATGCTACATCATGTGTAGCCCTATCTGATCATCGCTCTCCAATAATAGGCACCCATCACCTATACCCCACCCACACAACCCCTGGCTCAAAAGCATCTGCTCAGGGCATACCCACTGGATGCACACAGACAATGTGCTCATAGGCCCTAGTAGTGTAGAATGAAAGTGCACAAACTGAACCTGCAGAGCCACCCATACGCCCATAGCTCTCTATATAGCTATACCAGGAATGTTGGTGCCCAAGAAAATTGGGTCCTCATCCATCATCATGTCATGTAATACTCCCATCAGTGATCGTGGGAATCTCCCACCCTCTGCATCCAACAGTGCAAAACAGCAGACTGCCTCCATCAATAATACTACTAGCCTCATCTCCTCTAGATGGGCTAGGTACATCTCTCCATAGCTAAGGCTGGCACTATGGAATGTTCAGCTCACCATCCCCTCCCAAATACCATCAACATCAACTCCTCAGATGCCTCTGAGGAGATCGAATATACCTACATCCCTAATATGGGTAACACATAGGATCTGAACACATCCTCCAGGGTGACTATCATCTCACCCATCGGTAGGTGGAATGTGTTGGTCGTGGCATCCCATCTATCGATGAGGAGTGACCATCGACTTGGCTCGACAACTACATGCATGCCAGTAGTGTTCTCGGACCCCACTAGGCCCACCTCCTCAACATGCCACAACTCCTCGGCTATCGCTGCACGCCTGAACTATCACGAGCAGGGGTGGCACCCTATCTCACATCCTCAGCTGATCTCTCACCTGCATCCAACAAAACAATCACATTATTAAAACAAGACCATATCTACATTCACCCATACCCATACCCATTACCCTACCTCTTTTACTTTACTACTTACCCATTTATCCCATGTACCTCCCTACTTACCCAACCCAACCCTAACCTACCGACCTACCTACCCTAACCCTACCCAACCTAATATCACCTCACCTATTAAACCACACCCCGACCCCTCACCTACTTCCATTTTGACCCACTCCCCGACCTTACCTTTTTCCTACATATCTATACATTTTTCCTAACAACTCCACCCTTACCTATTTTTACCCCTTACCTAGGTTATGATTTTCACCAAACCCACTTCTTTTACCCCTCCTTACCTCACCCACCCAAACTCGGACACCTTTTGGCCCCTTTTTCCTCCTAATTCCAAGTGGTAGGGTTACCCCTAACGACCCCAATCCCCCTTCAACTAAAGCATTGGTCACCTTCTTTGTGACCGATACACGGCACACTACACACCGACGTCGGCTACCCTCCAACTGACATCGGTCATTGTCGCATCAAAACCACAACACATAAACCCTCATTTTTCCTTTAAATTCCCTTTTTCTCCCTTCTACCCACCTAATCCTACCCAAATCACCCCTACACCCTTCCCCACCCCTTCTTCACCCAATCCCTCCCTCCCCATTCCTATTTTACTTGATTTCCCTCCCATAATTCAAAATTTTTTCCCCCAAAAATAAAAAACCATTTTTACCCACCTAACCTTTAATTCAATCTAACCAATAAAAAAACAAGTGGGATTGAATCCTACCTCATCATGTTGTCATCTGCGTGGTGGCACCTCTGGCCACTGCACTGGTGGTCCCCCGATCCCTCTCCTGCCTTTGCCATCACCAAATGACCGCTCGCTCTCCAATCACTCAATCTAATCAAATCAATCCAACCTAGCTCATGGATCCACCTATTAACCAACTCTCACTAGCCACGTGGCTCACCAACTCAATCCTCAGCCTCACTCTGTCACTTTCCACCTTTTCTCTCTCTCTCTTGTCATTTTCCCAATTCGCTAAAAGACAAATGATTTGAAAAATATGGTCAATTTTTATTTTTATAACCTACCCGACTTGACTGGTGATGGTTTCACCTTGACCGACATCGGTCCTATGCCCTAGCTTACCATGGTCGGTCCATCTTGACCGGCATCAGTTCCTTTTAACCATCATCGGTTTAGCTACTTAGTCTTTTCCTACCCCCTACCCCTAATTTTTGACTGAATCCTTTTTACCTCACCCACACCTCCCTGGGACACTTCACTTGATCTTCTTGACCTTATCATTTACCCCTCACCTCGTCCTCTTTCAGGGACTCATTATTTTACCCATACCTCGGCCCTACCCATGCCATGACCTAGATACTTGGACCTAGAACATCACTAGTGACCTTTGACCTCATGTGTTCACTATACCTTGCATGCATCTGTTACTGTGTTGATGGACATATTGACCTTACCTTGCCTCTTGTCATGATCATTTATCTTGACCCAACCCTTGGTGTACCGAAACATACCTAAACGTTCCTGCACCTGACCTATGTCATGTTTCTTGACCATATCCTATACCTTGGATACTGGAATCACTTCAACCTTGTTTGGATAAACCTATCGACCTTAGACAATGTAGAGTTTGCCTACTCTTCAACTGGTACCATGCTGTAATTTATACGTGTGTGTGTGTTTGACTATTACTACCTTTGACCCTGACCCATTACCTAGATTACCCGAGTGGACCTTTTTCCCTTTTTACCCGTTACCCCACTTCTTCTTCATCACATTCACCTTTTATCAAACCACTCACCAATTCCACCTTCTACCTCATCAGTTCTTGGTTTGAGGGGGATCACCTTCACCCACACATGGGGAAACCACATCTTATTTTTGTTAGCATCACTTACCAATACAAGTTATGCAACAAAAAGGGGAAAAATGTAGACACTAAAATTAGGTCACACTCCCCTTGGTCCCTCATCAAATAAACACCTTGAACACATTCACCTAACCATGGCCCCTTTCATCCCACTCTAATATTAATTTAATTAATTTAATTAAATTAATTCATTATCCTCACAATATTTATTATTTAATATCCTAATTGGATAATGCCCACATATCCACCTCATCTAGCCACCTCACCCTAAGACCTATTCTTAGTAATGTTGCCATAACTAACTAAGACCTACCCAAACCCTAAAAATCAAAGCCTACATTCCCTCTAACCACATTCCCATGTTAGAAGGAAGCTTCCATTCTAATCCATGGAGTAAAAACAAATGAGATCCCAGAAAATCAAGGGGATCTACCTAGTTTAGAAAACCTAGGAAATCTTGCACCCTAACCGACGCCGGTCACCTAAACCACCACCGGTTCAACCTGGAACCACCGTTCGGTTACCATTTAACCCCAAAACAACCTTATTTTGAGGTTAGCACATTGTTTAGAGGTTGGTACATCTTTTGAGAACAAGTGATGAAACCAGAGTTGCATGCAAGCATAACCAACATCAGTACATGCATCAGAGCATCCATAGCCAGCACCTGAAGCAACCACAAAGCCATTTTCCTTCATGGGAGCATCCAGGGAAGTTCCAACACCACATCAAGTTCATTCCATTTGATCACCCACCATTACCAACCAGACATCAAGCTCATAATACAACAGTAAGTCCTTTGTTAACTAGCATTTGTCCATTTATCATTTGGTAGATTCTTTTGTTTTGTTACTAGTTTCTACCCTCATTTCATTCCACCACCATTTTACCTCCATGCAAACTTGACCATCCTTTACCCATACCCTTGAACTACCCATATCTAGATTTTAATCATTCCTGTGCATACCTGAGACCCACACGAACCCTGCCATTGCCCTTCCATTCCCATCTAGCCTCAGATCTGTCACCCCACCCCATTTTACTAAGTTTCTATACCACGACTATACCGATGCTGGTTACCCACAACCATCACCGGTTAACCTAAACTGACATCAGTCATACTAGACCGACGTCGGTCTCTATGTCTTTTACCAAAAACCAAGAACAGAGCTTCTAAACCTCCACCAAATACCCAAAACCACCGTAACCTCACCCTAACCAATACCAAGTACTTGATGACAGAGACCTTGACCTTGATTTAATCATATCTTAACCTATTGTGAAGAATTTCTTAATAGATGAATGAGATACCTAAATCATTTTAACTACAATAGGATTTCCTTTATTATTAGCATTAAGTTGTTTTAAATAGTGGATTAACAACCATCTAGGAAGTATCACACTTCTTGGATCTAGCACACGCTAGGTAGTCCACTACATATATTGTTTAACTATTATTTGGTGGTCTTGTTTACCATTTAAGGTGATTCCTCTGAGAAAAAAGGAAGCTCTCATGATCAATTGTGGATCCATAAGTCATACATGCGTAACAACCTACAACCAACATTTCAATAGGTATTCCTCCTATCCCTTTACCCTTATTTGTTTCATCAACATTCGAAGAAATGCTCTAGAATTAGGTGAAATGAATGAGGCTCGCTACTATCAGGACTAGCTAATGAATACATGCATTGTTGTGACCTCTTACGCCAAACACTAAGCCTAGCAAGAAGCCGGTGAGTGGACTAGATCAAGGACTCAAATCTCGGGTAGTATAAAGGGTCATCGGCCCCGAGAGACAGGCTGGGTGAGGTTACCAGTTCTCGGAGACTAGGACCCACAGAGGGAAAAGAGGAGGATATGGAGGCCAAGAATGGACCAACAGAGGGTGGTGAGATGATGGTAGGGTTTTTGACTAGTAGGGAGGAGGAGGAGACAAGTGAGACCGAAGAGGAGGTCATCAGGTGGGGGTGATTGATATCCATAGCGGATATTGTACTACCATTTTGATTTTTGTTATATATATCGGCCTGCATGCCGAAGATGTGAGATTGTACATGATAGTTTTGAGATATTGATACTTATTTATATCTGTGTATATATGTATTGATACACAAACACTCCCATTATATAGTTGATGATGTTTGTTGGATGGATGATGTACTTGTTTTAATTTCCATTGCTATTGTGTATTATGGAAACTAGTTGTGTTAGGCATGATTGAGGTGAGGTCATATAGGCATGATTGAGTTAGGTGTAAGCATGGTGGAGTCAGGTATAGGCATGATTGAGTCAGGTGTAGGCATGGTTGATTCAAATATAGGCATGGTGGAGTCAGGTATAGGCATGGTTTGGTCATGTATAGGCATGGTTTGGTCATGTATAGGCATGATGGAGTTAGGTATAGGCATGATTGAGTCAAGTATAGGCATGGTGGAATCTAGGTAATTTCCAAGTTATTGATCTTATGGAAATAATGTATTGTATGTATGTTGTGGTTAAGTTTCCAAGTAATTAATATCATGAAAATATGAAATGCTTTAAGTCAAATATGGTTGTGGTGATAAAATGGTAGGTATGTATGTTTTTACAATATTAATTTCCAAATATTTCGTAAATGGAACCTAACTAGGGTATAATGTGAATGTAAAGGTGGGAAATCGGTTAGGGGAAGAAGTGATCAAGCTAACCTCCAATGGCCCCATGCACTCAGAGTGTTGCTTACATAACCCCTATGAAAAGGGGCCTCGAGTTGATGTAGTTATCACATAGGCTAAAGAAGAATATTATATGGGAGATGAATGGGTCGGTAGGTTTTAGGCATGATTAATTCTAGTTCATTTATGCATGGTTGAGTATAGGTTAAATATGCATGGTTGAGTATAGGTTGAATAGGCATCATTGAGTCTAGTTCATGTAGGCATGGTTAAGTATAGGTTGAATAAGCATGGTTGAGTATAGGTTGAATAGGCATAATTGTTGTCTATGTTGAATAATTAAGGGTGATTTTTGTGGAAAAGGAATTCCCAGAATGTAGGTGTCGAAGGTCTAGTCCTATGAAGGAGGAGAATTAAGTAAGAAAATAGGTGAATGGTAAGAGGATACAAAAAGTAGCCTAAATGGTAAGAACCATTATGAGTCTATCATATCAAAGATTGGCCTATGAACGTAAGACCCTAAAGGCGTTGCATGATTGATTGTTCTAAGGGTGAAGAAGGTCACATGATCATGAAATGTCACATTTATGACACGTCCCTTGAGTAGGTATAAGATTAGAATGGAGATATGGTGATGTGAAAGAGGTTGTTTTATCGTAACCTTAATGTGAGATAGTGTGCCTCTTCTGTAAGATACCCAAGATCAAAATAGGCAAGTCCATGACGAAAAAGTTATCTTTTTCTTTTTGCTTTTATTTTATAGACTGATCGATGTGGGAAGTCTATGTGGGATGAATAGAATATCTCCTTGAGGTCTTCATGAAGTTTATCGATGTGAGAAGATTCAGAATATTTTTATTTCATTTTTATAGATATAGTCTTCTTTTTTGCTAGACTACGTACAATATGGCTCTCTTTGTATAGTTGTCCTTCAAGGGAGCAATCTATTTATAGTAGCAAGATAGAAAGATAGATGTTATTTTTGAGGGAGTCATCTTTTTGCTAGAAGTTTGACTCAAGGAGTTTGAATTTGAAAATCCCATATATTACTTTTGAATTGTTTTTGGACTTTTAGGTCATGGACAAGACCATAGAGAATCATATGCTTCTTTTATGAAGACAAAACCATAGCACACAAGGGTTATCTATGACAGAGAGGTTTGAAGTGACGAATGACCATGGGATTCCATCTTGAAAAATATGAAAATTATCCATGAGAATCATGCCATGAATAGATCCCTGGTACTCATATTGAAGATAAGGATGAAAGGTGACAGGTAATCATGTGATTCTTGTTTAGTCGTTGATCCTTACAATAGGTAATTGGAAGGTGAATTTTGCTCAAGGGATAAGCATTTAATAGATAGAAGATGATATAGCACTTGATTCAACAATAGAATGGTCGAATATGCAAGGCATTGAGGGGCTCAGGTTTGGGTTTACCTTTGACTGAAGATAAACAATAAACACCTAATCCATAGGCATGACTAACGATATAGGTTCCAAGCTAATTAGGAGTGAACTTTCTATTAGTGCTCAAAATAGTCTTGCCCCATTTTTCCATTGAAAAATTTATCAATTTATGGCCCCTACCATAAATTATCTCCCGTGTTGTGCCTGAGAGGTCCCTGCTTTCCTTTTGTTGCTATGATCAGTCCTTTCTTGGACCAAAGATCATGCATAAAACCAAAATTGTTTCCTCATTCCCCTGTTCATCTGAAAAGGTCTATATTTGGGTGTAAAAACTTGGGCTCTCCGTTCTTTCCATTTTCCACAGTCAGGATTTGTTGTCCTTGTCATTTTTCCCTAAATACTTGAGAAAAATGAATGGATGTAGCTTAGAGAAATGTATTTGAGCTTTGTAATGCTTTTGAATTCTCTATCCTTGGAGAAAATTTCATCTCCAGGCTCAAATGGTCATTTTTTTGCATTTTACGGTTTGACGGTGTTTCTCCCGGTCAAATTTACATCCTTGCATCAACAAGAAATGTGGCCTCTTTTGGTTGGACGCGTGGCTTGGCGGGGTACTTCAAAATTTTATGAATCACCTCAACTTGAAAATCTATCTACATGGAGGAACGGTGCTCATTTAAAGATTTTCTTGTTGGTTGGCCTTGGAGTTGCATTGGGAGGACACGTGGTAATTTCCACTACTTTTCCCAAACTTAGACAAATTTTTATGTAGCTGGTACAATTTGGCGGAACAGAGACACGTGGTGATCCCGCACTCATTCAGGGTCTCCGCTTTGGGCACCATTTTGAAATAGCACCAGGAGGACACTTGGAGGCCTCCGCTCACTTTGCATTTTGCTTGGACTTTTCAATGGCCAAAGGAGACTACCTCAAAGCCTAACACATGGCACCTTCCGTTGAGCTTTAAACCTTCAAACAAATCTTGTCAGGCCAGGACACATGGTGAGCCTATGCTCTTTCAAGGTTTCAAGATGTGCCATTATGATGTGTGGTAGTTTGAAAAGTCAGAGGGGTGGGGAAGCGAACCATTGGAGGTAAATTGGATTTTTGCCTCTTGTTACCAAAAGGATTAAAACATCAAAATGGCCCATGAGACCGGCAGAGAATAGTCGAAATTTTGCCCCTACCAACGGCAAAGGTGCGGACCTTCAAGGGAGAATTGGAAAATTTCCTTTTGTGGAGAAAGGAGTTAAAAGTAAAAAAGGGAGCGTGGTTCCACTGGGACCCACATCAAAGACTAGAAGCGGAAGGGCGGAGCTGTGGGGAAAATTTGGAAAATTTTCCCTTTTCCAAAAAAGAGGTGAAATAGCATAATTTGGCCACGGTTCCTTTGGGACCCACCTTAGGACATGTGTTAGGCTCATTTCTCAATGGCGGAGTGTGTGAGAAAAATGTGAAAATTTTACATTTTTCCAAAATATGTAAAAGGAAAAGGGGAACCCGTAAGCCCGCTCTAAAATTGGATCTCCCATGTGGATGGTCCAAATTCAAAATAGAAATCAATGGCAGTTGTGCATCTGTATCTGATTTTTCTACCATTTTCACTCCAGAGCTCCTGGGGATGTGTATTCTTATGGTTTTTTATCATTTCTTGGAGTCTCCTACACGCCAAATGAAGAGGAGCATTAATCTAGAGGCCTAGTTTGGTGGGGAAGGTTTGAAAAACGTCTCTCACCATTAATATGCAATGATCATCGATTCGGCCTGATTTTCTTTCCTTGGCACATGAAAGACCTGTTGATATCTGGGTTTGATGAGGAAAATCGGGGATGTCTTTTACCATTAAGACGAGATCTAATTTCTAGGCTCAAATCTGATCTTCCATTTTCTTTTCCCGAGCATGCAAGGAACTAGATTTGATAGATTAGGGGCGAAGTGGTTGGCGAGTAAAAGGAAGAGTGATCTACCAAGAGAGGGAGTTGAATGTGGGAGAATATCGAAGAGGTATGCCCCCGAGGACTCGACAACTTTTACATATCGATTTCGAGAATCATGATCAAGATCATGGTGAGCACTGGTGCACTCAATGTATTTGGTTTTGGGGGAGGCTCTGTTGTAAAATGTTATAAATAGGCATGTTTTTTCCGTGAAAAGGGTTAGAGGTTAGAGGTTGGAATGCTAGAGTGTTAGGAGTTAGAAACTGATTTCCTAAGAGAAAAGCTTGATAGAGCCCGTCTTTCTGAGGGACTATTTGAGGAACTGTATATCTATTTTGTATTAAACTCAATCGTGTCAAGGTGGTTGCGAGTGTATAGCCATTGACAAGCTCTGAGACTGTTCTAGAAACTTTCCCTACTGATAAGTTTAATCAAATTTGAGTTATTTTGTGTTGACTCTAAGCAATTAGTGTTTGCTTTGTTTCAGAATGTCTACAAATAGTTTTATTTGTTCCTATTGCAATCTTATACTAAAATTTTTGTGAAATCACATAGGATCTCGTCCCTGTGATAGTTTAAAGGTATCTACAATTTCATTTCAAGAAGAGCCTTCATCTTGGATGAGATAAATAGATTTAAAATCAATTCACTTTGTCATTTATTGATCAAGATTATCTGTAAGTTTTGGGTGTACCTTAGGTGTGGTTGAATCAGAAACTATAGTGTTTAATTGGGTCCTCTAATTTGATCCTTTTTGTTAGGGTCTTAAAGATTATGTGAAAACGTGCTGATTTGGGCCTCCATTGAAGCACACCTTCTGGTTGAAGGAACATCTTAAGCTGCATTTCAAGCTTTCGTTGTAAAATCCCTCCAAAGTTCTGGTATAATCAACTTTATCCTACTTCACCTCCCACAAAATTTCATTTAAAAACAATTAATCATACCCATACTACCCCTATTTGTCATGTGTGTATACAAATGCAAAATTTTTACTACCAAAACATGTAGAAACAATCAGGTTTTCATTGTCTTTAGTGGCTTGAACCTTGCTTAGAAAATATCTCCATTATCTAGAGTGAAAACTCGTGAGAGTTAGGTTTTGTTGCATTGATCATATTTTCTTCAAGGTCTTCTTAATAATTTCACAAGGAAGGACATCTCCATCTCCTCCACAAACAAAGGCTACAAAAGGGTTCTCTCACCTTGGTTGAAAGGCACAACCATAAAGTAGTGAGGATAGATCAAATCCTCTTCGAGTGCTATCCATTTCTCCACATCTGAGTGACAGAGGGCTAGTTAGATCCCATCCCTAGCTACAAAATGACTCACTATGATCTATCTGTCTCTAATCTTCCTGCCAAACATGTGATGTTGCTCAGACTTTGAAGGAGAATCAATTTGGGTACCAACACTTTCCCTGTTTACTTTTCTCTACTTTTGTTACATGTTTATTTTCCTTTAGGATGAGGTCGCTAACTTGGAAGGTTTGTTCTTAGAAACATTTATCATAGGCATGTTTGATATGTTTTTGGTATATTTGGAGGTGATTGAGATCACTTAAACGGCGTTCATCTAATAACTCAAGTTATGTCAAACGATCATGGCGAAAATCATCATTGTTGAGCATATCTTTGAGTGAGATATGAAGATATGGAATTTGAACTTTGAGAGGCAAGATAGCCTCTATACCATAGACCAAAGAGAACGGTGTTGCGGTAGTTGAGGTGCGAATACTAGTGCGATAAGCCCATCGGGAAAATGGAATGTGCGTGTGTAAATCCTTACCAGTATCATCAACCACTTTCATAAGAATTTTATTTAGAGTTTTTTTAGTCAATTCAACTTGGCCATTTGTTTGAGGATAATAAGGTGAAAAAAACTAAGTTGTATACCCAAGGAATCACAGAGTTTCCGTAGGGTTTTATTTTTGAATTGTTTTCTATTATCATTGATACGATAATGAGGAACACCAAAGTGACAAATGATGTGATGGTTGATGAATTCACATATTTTCTCATCTTTTGTAGAAATAAGAGGTACTGATTCCACTCATTTAGTGTAATATTCTATAGCGGTAATAATCCATTGATGACGTTGGGAAGAATGAGGGTTGACCTCTCCGAAAATATCCAAACCCTATTGAGATAAATGCCAAAGGTCTTGTGCGACCTATAAGGCGTGACTATGGGTTTGATAAATATTAGCATGTTGCTAACACTTCACACAATGCTTGACATAGTCACAACAATCACGCTTTAGGGTTGGCCAATAATAGCCTGGTGAAGGATGCGCTTAGTGACAACTAAGCCACTGAAGTGACCCCCACAAATCCCATCATGAACTTCCTTGATGGTGTATGGAATTTCAGAACTTGTAAGGCATCGTAAGAGGATACCATCAAATCTGCATTTATAGAGAAGACCACCCATGATGACATAGTCATAGACACATTCGCAAAAGGCTCATTGTCCATTACGAGTAAGATCTGAAGGAAAAATTGAAAGGGAAAGGTAGTCAAAAATTGCTTATACCAAAGGTCACATGGGTTAGTTTTAATGTTTCCTACAAGGTTGACATCTCAAATTAGATAAGAAGGTGATTACAACCTTTGTACTATGACAAATATTTTTGAGTCGGAGGGTGAAGTAGGGATTTGAGAAGTAAGATAGGCCATGGTGTCCACAAATTTATTAGTGGAACATGGGGTGGTTTGAAGTTCATAATGGTCAAAGGTAGTCAAAATCATGTCAACATGATGCTTATATTTTTAAGTATCTCATTATGACACTGGTATATACCATTAACTTGGTTCACATGACCGGTTGAGATTTGCAAAAGATATTAATTGATTTAACATCTAAGGCTATGGTGGTTTGAATACCTAACACGAGGGCGTCATATTTGGTCATATTGTTTGTACAATCAAAATCTAGTTTGAAAGATAGTGGCATAGGCTCACCATCAAGAGGAATGATAATAACTCCGACACCACCCCCACGCCGACAATTGAAACCATCGAAGAATAATGTCATCGGTAAATGGTATCGTTTAAGGAGAGGGTAGAAATGGATTCATCTCGGGAAATCAAAATTAGAAGATTGGTTTCAGAGAGAGGTGTGTTTGGGAGTTGGTCAAAAATGGTTTTTCCTTTGACATATTTTTAATGGATGATTTCAAGATCTAGGTCTGCAAGAAGCATGATCCAACATGTAGACGTTGATTTTGGTTGTAACATTCCCAATTTTAAGACTTTAGAAACAAGGGAAAAAAATTGCATGATTAATGTCCTCTGTTCTAAATATAGAATTTAGAACACACATTTCATAACAACCATTCATATAAAAGACAACCGTATGCGCACTGTAATGACTTGATGAGCAACCGATCTATTAATGGGTAACATTGAGTTTTGATTATTCTTCTAAATACTTCATGTACTTGGTTCTCTTACCTGCTGCAGGTTCGAATGATCTTCCTAAGGAACCTAACTAAATATTTGTTACCAATATTCATCGGCATCACGATCCTTAGACTAGGTGACATAGGACAACGCAATCAGCATCTTATGATACTTTGGCCAAATATTTCTAACATACTATTCATATTACTTATTCCTTGACAGACATACTTGTCAAATCGGAATACATCCTTCACCCCACTCCATTGTTATCTAGAATGTCTTATACTGACTTCAGTCAGTCCCCTCGCTCAAGGTTTAACTCTAGTTCAGGTTAACAACATAGGTCATGATATAAAAAGGCTCATAAAGACTTAGGGTAAATTGGCATATTGGGCCAACCTAGGTTAACCCCATGTGCCAAGGTACCTGAGTCCTAAAGGGCTACTTCATATCCTAGCTATGATACTAACTAGCCCTGGAGGAAAATCTTGGTCAAGTTCAAAGGTGTGTAAATCTTGACAATCAATGTAGAAGGGTGTTGCCACATGTTAACTACATTGTTGTATCCTTGAGAAGATCCTAATCTTCTCAGGTACAACCTTGCAGTTGATGTGTGTCAACATCCTACAGAATAGCCTCGTGAAGATGTACATACCTCCAAGAATTTACTCATGTTAAGTTAAATTTGGGTTAAAAGGCTGACATAATACGGCAACCTAACCAACTCCGAGTTCAACACTCTTTAAGTTCTTTATACATTGTAGGTTCATATAATCTTAAGAACTTTAATTAACTTAAGATTGCTTCCAGATTAAATGATTTGACCTAACAACCCGTTATCCAAAATCGAACAGCAACAACTTATGTTCCTTTATTCTAATTAACTTAACTAATTAAGGAAGTGCAACAACCTACTAGGCTGAAACATGACAGACTTATTATTCTTAAGTCTTAATGATTAACCATCATACCTTCCTCTTCATAGTTACATTCTAGGGCTTAACATACCCTATAATGTCATTTATAATTACAATAATTCTTATTATAGTTTTATTTCACATCACAAGATTTAATGAATTACTTAGATGAGAATGATGTATTCTACCACTTGTTTAATCTGCAGCTAACTTAGGATATTTATCTAAATTCCTTTTTATAATACCATCATGAATACACATCCAATCATATAGATAACAAGAAGATTATCCTCAAAACAGGATAATTTACACAATCTACACAAGTAAATTTCCATCTTTCAATTCATTTTCAAATTATTCATTACAAGCATACTGCAGGACATCAGCCTTTATTCAAAGGAAGTAACTTTTCTTTTTCAATACAACTTAAGAACAAATCAGAATTCTTCTCGAAAATCAACATAGATCAGCCAATGCATCGTATTAGTTTTGCCTTCTCTTATCACTTACGAAGTCCATCTGCAAAATTGCTAGCATGGGTCAGTTCAACGAACTGAGCATGATAAGCACTAAGCCTTAAAACGAAGTGCATTCCACTAATTGTTTCAATAAAACAACCCTACTTTAATGAACAACCAATCATTCATACTCCCAAGCGTAAGTAATATCAATAAAAGAAGAGCAACACAAAACAGATTTTAACACAAGGAGGAACAGGATATAAACTATAATACCTGCCCTATAAATTAAAGTATAATTGATTTCATCAAATATCTTTACCAAACAACAAAACATAATATATCATTGTTTCGAAGTTTTCAATAAAGTACAACACATATCTTTACTATAAGATTCATAAATGTTTACAGCATAATCTTTCAAGTAAAGAGGAAAAGATAGAGTTCCATTGCCATAGTACATAATCATCAGCAAGGCTGAAACCGGAGTAGGCCATGATTTAAACTGTTCCTTTAAAGTAATTCTACTTTAAGATAGAACAATATAATATATTTATCAACAGATCCAAATGAAAGAAATCCAAGGAGAAGTGATAGATTGGCAGTCATCTATAAGTTTCAATTTCATTTTCCAATCTAACTTTAATCTAATTCCAAATCACGTCAGTCAAATGAGAAGTAATCAAGATTAATAAACGTTGTTTTCTCATTTCACTAAGAATAGAAATCAGGAGGTTCAAATCAAAGTACTTAACCCAACTGCATTATAGAAGGAGTCTTCTAAAATATGATCCCAAACTCAAATAATTTCCTTCAATGCAATAGAATAGTTTTACCTTCTAGCATTCATACAGTTTAAGTTCATTTAGGAGTTTCAAGGAAGGAAAACAATGACCATTCCAAAGAAAGAGATAGAGTACCAAAACTAACTTCCTTTCTAAATCATCTCATTCAAAAGCATAAATTTCTACTTTCCGTTAGAGATAATAAAACAGTCTAGCTCATACAAGTTCACAAATTATTGAGCTTCACAGAATATTTCCTTAAAAACCGAACATTCTCCCATTGGTTCAGAACAGCCACAGATAAGAAGTAATCATGCTATCAATGTCTACTTATAGAATCCTATAAATTCAATAGTGCAGTTCGACACATTTGAAACCAGTTTAAGACCGCAATCAATCTTCCAAGACATGATATACCCTTATTAGACCCAACAAGAAGTAGGAATCTAAGTAATGGCTAACACTTAAGACTGCCCAATAGTTTGGAAAGGTAGAACCATCTTAATGGTATGCCAACACATCACTACCAAATTTATAAAATGGGTATCCAATCAAAAGACAATATCAAACATCAAAGAATAATATGTACAGTCCAGGAATGGTTTACAATTCTAGCACAATGCCAAGTATAAACATCATTGAAGTATCAAGACCATTCAAATATATGTAACCAAATTAGGGTAACTATATGTTCCCTTAAAAGTGTATTACAAGATCAAAAGGCCATAATACCTGAACCTACACCATGTTCAGGTTTCTATTCCATTAAGAACATCAAGTAATAAACAGTGAGTACAGTGGAGGATATCAATACCACAACACAATTTTATAATACGCCAGCACTGTAAGACTAGACCGAGAGCAGTGAAAAGTATTGCATACAGTTTGAAATAAGAATAAATGCTTCCATTTTTCCATTAACATTCTATCAACCTTATTTATGAACAAAACGGAGTGTAAGATGCTTAGACAAAGCTCAGAAAGGACGACTCTCAAGTTGGGTTTACAAAGAATCTCTAAATACCATTAACGTGGTCAAAAGAACAAGATTCCACAAGCAACATGCAAAAGTGACTTGAGTTACAGTCAGGTTATCCAAAATGATAACAAACACAAGTCCCAGATCAATCAAGTTTGTAGAATTAAAAACAAACCAAACCTTATATTACTTTTCTGTGCATGCAAGTTTCCATAACCGACCATGTTTTCACAAGGAGAAACATAGAACCAACTATATATGGTTTATCCATGCATGCGAACTTTTCTATCGTCAAAGTTCCTCAAGGTAAAAATACAAAACAACAAGACATATATAGGTTTACCTAAAGTGCACGCGAAACCTATTAACAGTCAACGATTTACTCAAGAAGAATACAATTCCTAGCTCCTATACGGTTATATTCATAGCCTATTTATCTATGGATCAAAAACATAGGCTAACAAACCCTGAGAATCTCAGTTACAGTCCTCTTTACTAAACAAGTTTCCCAACTGAAGCTAGTACTGGCAAACAAGTTTAATAAGACTGAATTTTACCAGTTCGAATTCACAAGACACAACAGTTCACCCAACAAACATTTCAAATCACTGAAGAAGCAACCAGTGTCACTATTTTTGTTTAAGTATTCGTGGTTCCTTTATGAAAAGATAGTGCAAATAAAACTTTCCACCGATTCAAGAACACACAGACGCCAAATACACAGAAAACAAGTTTTCTTACAAACCCATCTATCATTTTATCAGCTAAGCATGAATGCATAGATCTTAATAGAGAAAAGTTGTTTTAATGAAAACACTTAGAAGAAAGCAAGAGATTTTAATAGTTAGGGCCTATCATGCCTGATAGTGTCGCCAAAAAATTGAAGAAGACTTCTTAGCTGAGCTCACTTCTTCCCTTCTTCTCCACGAAAGACCAAAACAACAAAATACTTCCTCCACATTGCCTCATATACTCTCCATGAAATAGAAATAGATTTGTAACCACAAAAATAGCCATGCAATACAGTTTAACTACTGGTTGAAAAACTAGAGTGCGAGTAGAATGAAAATTGGAAAGCATGCAAGTGAAATAGCTCAACCAAAAATTCACTTGGCATACCTACCAAAGCGGTTCGGGCTCGTCAAACAAGGCAATTAATTGCATTAATTTCCCGATCTCCTGCCCAATCTTCCTTGCCACCACCTGCCAAACTGGCGAGCTCCAAATCAAATAAAACATGAATTTCCATTTCTAGTAATACTGCCACCTAGGCCTCCGCCATCCAAATTAGCCTCTGCAAAGTCGGCAGTCCATAGGAAATAAATAAACCTTATCACCTTCATAAATGTTTAGAAACCGTCGCCATTGTACATGTGACCCCTTTTTGTTCCAATTCACATCCTTTAGTTTAGGATAGGTTAGATTGCTTAGGTTAGATCTTAGGTAGGATTTACATTAGTACCTTAGGATGTAACACTAACCACTAACCTCTAACATAGTTCTTAGCAAATAGGTGAGGTAACCCCTCAAATGAGTGAACCAATAATACTATAGTTTAAAGAACTAGGTTAGGTCACCAAATAACTTTGTAGTGTTAGGTTAAAGTTTTAGTACTTAGCAACCCTTCTAACCCTTTGTATCAAGTTTAGGTTAGCAACAAAATTATATCAAGTAACATAGCTTAGGTAGGAATACTTTCACCTAGCTTAGGATTCCGAAGTAAATCCTTAATAGGTTCCCGAGATATCTTTCTCTGTCTTTGTGAACAATTGCATTCCCATCGTTATCAGCAATGACCTATCATGGTCGACCTTCAAGGACCCAAGCCAACATCCTACTGAATGGAAGTGTGTTCACACAAAAGTAAAAGAACTTGCAACAACAAATTTCAGTCCAATGTGAAGCCTAACTCATGGAATGTCGATTTTACCATTCACTTCATAGAGCATTACTAAAAACATTCCTTGGATCACTGAAATTGATCCAAGGATGAGTCAGACAAAAGACAAGTTTACAACTCTTAAACCAGAATGTAATTTACCTTCCAGAACTGAAAAGTGGATTCAGAGAAGTCACACTAGTTCGACCATAGGATCTTAAGAGCAGAAAAGACTTATCCATACCAAGCATGATTTCCAAAAATCAGAAGATCATATCCTTATAAGGAAAATCACCTATCAACACTTGAATGCAAAGGAGGAAAATAAAAATAGTAAAGGTTGTTACATTAGTAGGGCTTAGTGTATATGTAATGTAAGGGGTCAGTATTGGTGACAACAAAGGTTTTGTGGTTGAGTAGGTAATGGTGAAGTTTAGTGGCAAAAAAACTAAGGCTAAGTAGAGTTTTTGGTGTGAGTATATCTAGTTTCATAGTCTAAAAGTGTATGGATTATATAATAAACCACTTGCTCCATGTGTTTCTCATCACGATGAGTGAGCATGGCACCCAAGGAATGATCAATGAGCAGAAATGTAAAGGTAAAATGGTTGGTCATCCTTAGGGGGAATGAGCACAAGTGGTTGGAGGAGTTATTGTTTTAAGGTGTCAAAGGATTTGTGGCATTCATCATCCCATTTTAAGGAGACATTATTTTTAGAAGATGATGAAATGGATGGTAGTGATCGGAAATCTAAGAAATAAAGTGATGAATAGATTGCAACTTACCTTGAAAACTATGAAGTTGACGAAGGTTATTAGGTAGAGGAATTTTGATAATAGCCTTGATTTTAGCTAGATCAACTTCAATTCCAAGCAAAGAAATGATAAAACCTATAGACACTAAAATCAGGTCACACTCCCCTTTCGTACCTCGACCAATAAGCATTGTTTATTACATTTACCTAGCCATGACCCCCTTCACCCCACTAATATTAATTTAATTAATCTAATTAAATTAATTCATTATCCTCACCATATTTATTATTTAAATATCTTAATTTAAATAATATCCACACATACACTTCACTTAGACACCTCATCAAACCAACTCAACCTAAGACCTATTCTTAGTAAGTTGTCATAACTAACTAAGACTTACCCAAACCCTAAAAATCAATGCCTACATTCCCTCTAACCACATTCCCGCATGCTCACAAGAAGCTCCCAGTCTAATCCATGGGATAATGGCACGAGATCCAAGGAAATTAGGAGGATCTCCCTAGTTTAGTAAACCTAGGAAATCTCGCCTTGACCGACGTCGGTTACCCCTAACCATCGCCGGTTAAGCCGGACCGCCATCAGTTACCCCTTTTAACCCCTAAAAAACCATATTCTCAAGGTTGGAAAACATTGAGAGAAGTTTGATGAGCAAGAACACATCTCAGAGAGATAACGCATCTTCAGAGAGCAAATTCCAGCGAAAACCCACATGCAAGGAAGGAGATTGAGCATCTTCTCCTACACAACCATCCCAGCCATGATCTAATCTATCCAAGCAAAGAGGAGTGTACATGCAGCCCATGCAAAAATTTCTTTCAGTTGGTGATCACTTGCAACCTTCAAACCCATCATCAGCACCTCCATCCCTCACACATAGGCATTCAGGAACGGAATCCAAGTATAACATCATACTTTCCTAGTTTATTTCATTTCATCATCATTTTATCATCCATTGTTTATCTTTCCCCCTATTGACCTTCTCGACATTTTCACCTCCATATACCCATTAAAACCTCACCAAAGCCTACTCCAGTAACCCAATATTTCACCCCGACTCACCAAAGTCCTTTGTGCAATCACAAAGGAGACCATAGCTTGTTCTGTGACATTTTCAGATCTCACAGTAACCGGCACCGGTTACACCTAACCACCATCGGTCACCCCTGACCAACACCGGTCTCTGTATTTTCCCACACAACCTAGAACAGAGACCTACCCACCTAATTTCATCTCACCCTCATTCACCTACGATCTATCTGTGACCTCTGTCAAACCTGTAGAACCTAGAACCAATCATTTGACCTTTGGATTCTATTCTAGCTTATCCTGTTAGATTAGATCTATTTCTTATTGTGTTTTAAGTGAGATACCTAAATCATTTCAAACTACAATAGGATTTACTTTGTTTACAACATTAAATTGTTTAAAATAGTGGACTGATAGCCATCTAGGAAGTATCACACTTCCTGGATCTAGCATACGCTAGGCAGTTCACTACCCATATTGTTTAATTCCTTATGGTGGTCTTGTTTTCATTACAGGTAGTTCCTCCTAGCCAAAAGGAAGCTCTCATGATCAGCTGTGGATCCGGAAGTCATACGTGCGCAACAACCCATCAACCAACATTTGAACAGGTATTCCTCCTACACTCGTTACCCTATCTATTTCGTCAATGCTTCAAAGAAATGATCTAAGAATCAAGTGAAACATTTTGGCATGGACGGTGAGACCCATCTGGGGTTCCTTGTATTTCATTCATTCCTAGGAAAACATTGTGTGTTTGTTTCCCTTCTAAAAAGTGTACACACTAATTTTCTTCCTTGGTAACCCACCTCTTCTTTCTATTTTCTCTAAAGGAAACTTTTCTTTTGGTGTAATTAAAAAGAACCATTTCTTCATGTTTTTTGCATTGTAGTGAAAGAGCATCCCTCTTCCTCTTCATCTTATTGTGTCATCCAATTTCACATTTTCGATTTGGGTTTAAAAATAAGTGCATTCCATTTTGATTTATTGCATTAGCTCACATTAATTGAGGGCAACCTATACGCTAGAAGTCATGCCCAGCTGATGGTTGACAAACGAATCGTAGAAAATCACTTCTATCCTTTTCTCTTTCTTTGAGTCTTACCAAACCACACAAAAATTCAAAATACATACATTCTTAAATAATGTCCTACCTGGAAGAAGTTGTAGGTGATCACATGATCATGACACAGTGGGCACCCAGCTTGTTGCTCTGTCGAGTCATACTTCAAAGTAAAGCCCACCCCCACCATAACATACCTAAAACCTCACCTTTTAGATCTCCTTCTTTGTAGGAAGCCATCCTCACCAAAAACCCTATTTCACAATTCATGTGTCAGTCCCTAAATAGCATAAGCTAAATAAACATAATAGAAAAGGCACTCCTAGGATCACATTTTCTTAGTGTTTTTGCTTAGCTTTCGCTTTTGAGGTGAGAGATCACGTTCGTCACTTTTTTGTTCATCCTTGCACGTTCTGATCACGGTTGGTGTATTCGACTTCAACCGAGTGTGCCCGGGCCATATCATCGCATTCTCGAATTCTAGGTCCGATTCTACATCGATTTTAATTCACAACCACTTTCTTTCATCATTGTTTCAATTTCACAAGAATCATCGATTACCTCGACCACCATCACTTATATCCAACCAACGTCGATTCTATGTCCTTTTGCTAACCTACTCAAAAGGACATTTTAATTCACTTTCTTCCACTTTTCACAGTCCTGCCATCCTTTGTCATTATTCCCATTGGCGTTTCAAACATCTTGATTTGGCATACCTATTAGATTTTACCTTCGCCTCGCTATTTACTCACTTTGTCATTTTCTACAAGAATCAGCAAGTGGTTACCCCCGGTAGCATTGGTTAGCCTGTTTCACATTCTAGCCACCATTTGGTACTTAATCCACTGTTTTTTCCAAATTCACCTGTTCCTGTTGTTCTTTGTGTCATTTACAGAGAAGCAGCCCTACCTGATCAGTATTGGTTCACATGGTGCTAACCGAAGACAAGCAAGCACACTCGTATTTCACGCCAATTGTTAACCACTCCCACCGAGTGCTTCACCACCTTCCATTTTATCACCAGCTATGTATCCCATCCATCCTATTACTATCGCTACCGGAGATGAGGAGTTTGCACAACTCCTTGACCAAAACCCTACCGCCTTGCAGTTTTACCTTTCCCACTCGTCCACTTGAGATGCCTCAAGTCAGTTGATATATGGCATGCCTGTATCTATCCCCCCAACTCTCGTACCCACTCCCGCATTGGCCCCATCTAGCTCCGTGCTGCCCGCATCCACCTTACCCCCAGTCGTTTCATAGTTAGGTCCTATACCCACTATGACTGCCATGTCTGCTACCTCTATGGCACCCGTTACATCCATCATACCCTCTATGACTACCCCAAACACAACCTCATCCACCCCTAATGTCTCACACATACCTATAGTTACATTACCACCTCCAGTGTCGGTGACCCCTACCCCATTTCAGAATGTGGTTCTTTCCATTCCACAATCATTAGCCCCTATTACCACTAGGGTTACCATGACCCTTCCACCCCCATATACATACTATCAACAACCTCCCATTTCATCCATTATACATTCCGGGTACATACCCCCTATGTCACTACCCTCTTCTCCACCACCCTACATGGCAGCCCCATACACTGGAGTGCCACCCCTATTATATGCCCAAAACCAACCTTCTCACACTACAAGAGGCATCGAATCATCACAACCCACCAACAACCTAATTAAATTGATGGTGGACAAGATGCAGACATTGAAGGCATCAGTTTTTAGCTCCGCAACACTCTCACCTACGACGATATTTACAACGAGCCTATTCACCCATCCATTCCTATCCGTTCATACCCTGTGCATTGGGAAATGAGTAAATTCAATCATTTCAATAACAAAGAAGACCCACAACAGCATTTACAATCATTCAAACATGGGTGTTATTTGATCACTCATGATGATGCCTTGCTTTTGAGAACCTTTCCCATGTCCCTCACTGGACCTACATTAGATTGGTATAGTGGGTTACCTAAACACTCTATATTTTCATTCAATCAGGTAGCCCAAGCCTTCTTGGATCATTTCTCTATCAATATCATCAAGAAGATTACTATGACCGATCTATATTCAAATTACGTCAGTATGAGGGCGAATCTATCACAAATTTTGGCGCCACCGGCGCATCCCGATCAATCAACTTACCTTCTAACTACCAAAAACTAAACTCGTCGAGCTCTTCACACAAAGCTTGTGCTAGACATATTTCATCGACCTTGCGCAGTCCAAACCTTCCAAACATTTGATGAGGCATTCACTATGGCACAAAAGTTAGAGATTCGAGCCATCGAAGAGAATAAAATCCAATTATGCAATAAGAATTCAGCATTCAAGACAAATGATACCTCTTCTTCTTCCAAACCACAAACCAATTATTCAAAATCTAAGGGCACCGCTAACACAGTGGTACTCAAGGCCAACCTAGCTCATCCATTAAATCAGGCTACACCCTCATCTAATCTCTCACCTGTCCAGACTTTTCAATTCAGACAAGAGTAGTAAAAATATACCCCAATTGGGGAACCTTACTCTTTTGTTTTAGAAAATCTTATCAAATCCGGAGCCATCACCCTTCCACCTATAAAACCACACACTGGTTTTGACCTACTGCCCCATGCTCGCATGGTATAAAGAACATGATTTCTGTAACTATCATCAAGTAAAGGGTCATAGTGACGACAACTGCATCACTTTTAAAATATTGTCCAAGAAATGCTCGAGAAAGGTGAGTTAATTGTGGATAATCCCAACGCCACCCCCAACCAAAATCTACAAATCTTCAAAAACCATTTCCCAACCATGCCCCTTCATCCAATCAAACCGGTGAGACATCAACTCATGATACCCATACCCGCGAGGTTCATGCTATCTTTAATGAGGTACCTGTCACCTCCCAATTACCCCATATTCCTTCCATAGAGGAGATCCTAACCCGAAATCCTCCTTCCACATTGGAACCAACCTCCCTATTCCTTTACCAATAGAGGACCACCTTTCATCTCCTTCATCACCTATGAAGGGGTCTTCGCTAATGTTGAGACCATCTCACCCCTGGCTTTACCACTTAGAGAACCTTTACCTATAATACCTCCTCCATCCATAGAGGAGCACCTAGTACCTCCTCCACCCATAGAGGAGCGCCCATTATCTCCTCCACCCATAGAGGAGCACCCATATGTTCCTCCACTTATAGAGGATCTCCCATCATCTCCTCCACTTATCATAAACCCAATTGAGATATCTTTTCCTCTTGGCGAGCATTCTCCATCAGCTACCCAGAATCCCGCAGACCTACTTTCAGCTCTCTTACCCACGAGAAGTGAAGCTAGCCAATTCCCCATCTCTAAGACACATTTTATGGGAATTTCCATTAGGTCCTCACCAACTCCACCTACAGACGTGTCATTATCACATTTGGCTGATCATTTAGATTATGTGGATAGGGCTTTACGATGGGGTGCCTCTTACTCCCCGTCTCAACACAGATGCAGAGATCCCTCGCTGATACCTCCACTATCTACCCAAACACATTTCGACCAATCAAACCAAACATAACCACCTCTATTGCAACCCCTTCCATGATACCTATTAGCACTCAAACCACACCCTTACCCATAACCCGACCTACATCTAAACCCAAACCCACACCTATAATATTTTCCTCAACTAAACTTATTACCACTTTAGGGGTCACCCGACCACCAGCCTTACTCATCCACCTATTAAACTGGATTTAGCTACATCCTCCAATGTCAATACCACACCTACTCTAACACCCAAACCAAAGAAACAAACTCATCGACCTCATACCGACCGCACCAATCACACCCGCACTTGTCCTGTTTGTCTTAAGACCTCATCTGCCCAACATGGTCAAGCAACCTTCACCCATCCATAAACTAATAACACAACAACCCATTCCTTCCTCACAAACCTCTAACCTACCAGGCACACAACACGACTTACACCCACACTTGCAGTCTCTTTACCACCAATACCTCTAATACCCTTAGCTATTGCTTCACTACCCACTACACTTTAGTCATTTTCCCTAACACCCCAAGCACTGACCCGTGTCATCTACCTTCACAACACCCCCACTATCCCCATGGGTAACTCGCCCTCTTCCTCCATCTTCTTTTCCTTCTATACCTTGTACACCCACATCACCTTTACCCAAGAAGGTGCAACCTAAAAACAAAACCCCACTACCCCACAATAAGGTAGTCAAAACAACCACACACCCTCCAACCCATCCATCTCTTGTACCCGTACCCAAACAAACATGACCGATACCTAAAACCACACTGGCACCTAAAACCATAACTTGACCTGTTCCTACTCTTCCAAAAATAGTTCATCGACAATCAACCACACCTACACCCAAACCCACGTTCGGTTCCCATTGTGATCCACTAGCATGGTCCTATGCCAAAATTTTAACCAACCTCCTTGAGACTTCTATTATCACATTACGCCACTACGACCTTCGACCCCCTCAAACCCAAGCCAAAAGGGTTTGACAATAATAAAATTTTGAATACCATCATGTACTAGGGCATGATGTGGAGAAATGCAAGGCCTTGAAAACCATCCTTATCCAATTGTGTCCACCGAAACCAAATTTGATGATGATCTGTTTCACTAACACCCATTCCCACACTACCCACTGAACAACCACAACCTCCACCCTCACCACTCCTAGAGTCACCCCCAAGATTAGAAATTAACATGGTTTGCATTAGAGAGCTTGCCACGCCACCACCCCAATGTTGTTACGCCCAGCTCACCTCACAAGGCTTTTCTCCTCTAGTAGGTTTTTTCCCTTCATGTCATTACACCACTCACCCTACACCTTCTCCATTTTCCAACTCCCCTCAAATCAACATGATACACGTCACTACACGTGTGCATAAGGGAAAAGAAAAGGAAATTGACCTACCAATCAATCCTATACCCAACATACCATCTGCACCCATACCTAAAATAACTATCCATGGCCCCACATACCCCATCTCTAATGGCATCACACATCACACCATGCTCAAAAAATTACACCAATCTCCCCTCAAAATGTCCTTATACGACCTCATCCAAACCTCAAAATCCCATCGTCAAGCTCTCATGGAGGTTCTTCAATCTATTGAGGTTTTACCCAATGACCCTACACCTGTATCTTCCATTATCACACCCCATCATGTAGCCTCTCTCACCAAATTACCACCTTCATCTTCACCCCATATTGTTCACCAAGTGGCCTCCCTTAGCTTCTTAGAGGAGGAGATCGCGCCACACCAAAATGATGACCTGGACCTAGCCCTCTTCATCTCCATCCACATTGATGACATACGGGTACGTCATGTGATGATTGATGGAGGCACTAGCATTAACATCATTTCATCCCATGCATTTTCTCAAATGCACATCCTTGACAATTGCATGCATAAACATCCGGTTGTGTTGTGTTCATTCAACGATGCTATCACCTCCACACTAGGCATTGTCATCCTCCATGTTCGCGTGAGCCCCCACACTGTTCCAGAATTGTTTTATGTTTTGGAGGGGGAATTCCAATATAACTTGTTGTTTGGTATACCCTGGATCCATGTCATGGGTTGTGTTCCTTCCACTTTACATCATTTTGTAAAGTTTGAACACGAAGGACACAATTATACCATTCCGGCTGACCCATCACCTTTTAAAACATGTAACATGCTTTACCGACCCAATGATGTGCTCATACCTATCAATTCGTCTACCTCCGCAACCAATACCACTTCACCTACACCTCCACCTACCAGTACAGCCGCTGCTTTCACCGCACATACCTCCTCCATTCCTACCACTACTATAACCTCCACGGCCAACCCATTAGCTTCCAATCTATTAACTCCACCTCCGCATCAACCTCCGACACATCATCCATTCCAACTACCTACATACCAACCACTGATCCCTTGGAAGGTGTTTTTCAATGCCTCACTCTGGGGGAGTACCGCCTATATAGTGTCAACACATTCCTTACTCTGTAGGAGTATGGAAGCCTTCACCAACACCCTCACTATGATCACCGTATAGGAGAATGCCTCCTTTATGGTCCTCCTCATCTTCGTACTAGTCTCACCTATGGGGGACTTGATACTACCACTTACACACCTAAACCACCATCACAAACCCACCCATTTTCCATGACTTCCAATCACTTACCAATCACCATTTCACCCACACCTTCCTGCACTGTGCATGGAAGGGTTTTGGTTTTGGATTTTACGAGCAAGGCCACCATACCATTATTCCATGTACCACCCACAAACATAACAACCGTAGTGGTATCGGCTTCCCGAACCTCCTACCAAACAGGCCCACATTGAACTCATTGAGGACCCTAGCCCTTCTCCACCTTCATCTTCATCACCACCTTCACCCGCTCCACTTTCATCACCACCCTCACCGATGGAGTCGATGGATCCTGAATCTATCCCTCCTAACTTATTTTTTTCATAAACACCATTTCCTTGGGGCCTTTGACTTATCAACACGAAGGTGAGGCCCCTTCCACTCTTCCATTCCTATATCCTGAAATGATTGATGATGACACACCTACAAATAATGTCGTTCCAAGTCAGGATGATGAATCCATACTCACCTACCTTGGTGCAGAAGACTCATATATTCATCGATCGTTACCCTCTGAGACTCAAACCATGTTAAATGAATCGACTTTCAAGATCAACATTCATACTCAGGATGACTTGCACATCCTAAAGATTGGATAATCTTTAGATATCACCTTGAACAAGAAGCTATCACTTCTTTCCTCGAGATCATAACCATGCTTTTGCTTGGTCTTATGCAGACATGCCCAGTATTGAACCCACCATAGTGGTCCACAATATTGTAGCCATTCCCAATGCCAAACCTATCAAATAAAAGCTAAGAAAAATGCAACCTCGCATTGCTCTTCTCATCAAAGAAGAACTTCAGCACCTTCTTTCGGTGTCCTTCATCTTACCCATTGATTATCCTCATTAAATTTCTAACATTATCCCTGTTACTAAAGTGACAGGGGACTCGCATTTGCACCTGGACTCACCGTGACCTCAACCTAGCTTTGCCGAAAGATGACTTTCCCTTGCTCGGTATTGATCAACTCGTTGACCTCGCCGCTGGTCATGAGATGCTCTCACTCATGGATGGATTCTTAGGTTATAAAAAAAAATTCTTGCCCTAGAAGATCAACACAAGACCGCATTCATCACCCCTTGGGGGACCTTCTGCTATCGAGTCATGCCCTTTGGCCTTAAAAATGTTGGTGCCACATATCAAGCATGTTATGACTTACATCTTCCATGATATCATGCATCACATATTAGAAGATTATGTGGATGATCTCTTGGCCAAATATAAACATCACTCTGAGCACCTTGCCATCCTCAACACCATCTTTGACCACCTCATTAAATATTACATCTACCTTCAGCCTAAAAAGTGCATCTTTGCAGTTCTCTCAAGAAAGCTCCTGGGATTTATTGTTTCCCTCCGTGGTATAGAAGTTGACCCTACTAAAGTCAAGGCCATCCTCGAAATGCCTCCGCCTACTAACCTTCGCCAACTCCGTAGCCTGCAAGGTAAATTGCAGTATGTGTTCAAAGAAAAGTTGTAGAGAGCCATGGATCTGGGGTAAGAATTCCTAAAGAATCCCCAAAGGCTTCAAGTAACAAATCAGTGGACCATTCAATAAGAAATGAACAAGATCTTCTAGCTAGAATGCATTATGAAGTAAACATTCAAATTTAAGCTAATTAAACTATCTCTATTCTTTGAAAGCTTTAAAATAATGAACCTAATAAGCCCTAAGCAATCAATTTTAGTGATTAAGAGAAAGATATCTCCCCATTATAGGATTTTTGAGCCAATGGTTCTTCTCTTTTACTCTACAAAGTGGATTGACAATGCAAAAGTGAAGTAAATAGCTCAATATCTAAACTAGAAATGAAATCTAGAAATGAAAACTAGAACCTAGATACAAAATACTATAATCTATGCTTAGGAAGAAGGGAGGAATTCTTGAAAATGAGAGAGGGGTCTATCCCTATATATAGTTTTTTATATGGGAAAAGGGGAACTTGGGTGCATGTGGGACAAATACTAAATTCCAAAAATCACTTTTAGCAAGTAAAAGCTTACTTTGACTAGGTTTAGTGAGAGACAAATCATGTTTAAGCTTAGTTAAACATGTTTAGGAGGTGATTAGGGTTTGGAGAGAGTTTTGAAGGGTCAGATCAATCCAATGGAATGGATTGAGAGGCCAGGAAGGTGGTAGAAGTGGACTAGAAGAAAGTAAGAAGATAATGTAGTAGAATGAAGCTTTTATAGCTTGTTTAAATGGTTTCCAAGAAGAAAAATGACAAAAGGGATGTTATAGGAAGAAAGTTAGATAGGTCGAACCGGTGGTGTATTATTCGTTTGTAGGGAGAAACACAACTAGTGCAATATTAGTCGTAATAGTGCAATATCTAAACTGCGGCAGTGTCTACATTTTCCCCTCTTTGAGGTGATGTAATTGACATCACTTCAAAGAAAGTAGAAAAATATAAAAGAGAAGAAAATTTTTGAAGGGATAGAAGAAAAATTAATAGGATGAAGAATGCCCCCTCGAGTGTCGATGGGGTGATGAAAGAAGTCAATTGATGCTTGAAAAAGGTGAGAAGAAAGAGGAATGGGGAAGGGGAAGGATGCGAAGAGAAGAGGATGAGAAACAAGAAAAGAGATATTGAGCTATCCACAAATTAATTGTATCCACTATTGAAATCATCATTTTGCTTAGAGACTTCCTCATCGGTCCTTTTAAAAATGTGAGCATACAACAGAAGCGTATAGTGACATGAAAAGCCAAGATACAAAGCAACTGTCTATTGCTAAAATGCCGACTCCATGCAACATACAGACATGCAATGCAATACGAGAAGTAAACAAACTCATGTAACAGGGAAATAAGTACAGTCACACACACTTAAACCAACAACGTTCAAGAAGGTTGCACAAATATTTTGTTATCAAGCTGAAGTCCCAAATGTTTTGATAAACGAAAAGGGTAAGAACGATGCCCCAAGAAATATGCATATGCAAGGGAAATGATGGAGGACACTTGGGTCCGATGAAAAAGAAACGTGCACGATGAAAAGCATTTGTGCAACTAATAGTGCCCAGAGTATAGACGAAGTAGTGGTCTTTTGTAAATGATTATAGATCAAGGTGATTCACAAGTCATAGTTTCAAAACATGTGAAAATTCCAACAGGATATAGGATGAGCACCATGCAAAAGACACATATTTCAGCTGAAAAATGAGCTGGTTACCGATTTTAGTTCATTTTCAAAGTTTTATACTGTTTTTTATTTTTCTAAATCAATTTTACAATTTTTAAAAAAATTTATCATTGGGAAGAATTCAAAAGATCAAAGATCTTCTAAAAATTACATGCGAGGCGAATGGGGAAAGGCGAGGTGAAAAGAGCCAAAAGGGGATCCCAAGGAAAGAAAGACAGGGATGATAATAACTATTTTTAATTACGAGAGGTAAATAGATGAAAAAGAGGAATCAAAATAGAAGAAAGCACCTGTAAGGTTCGTAAACAATGCCAGGGTTAAGAGGAAGTGTCCGTAGAGTAGCACAAAGTGCCCCAACATGTGAAAATTAATAAAAATAATCATTTTAATAATAAAATAATTATCACGGTGGGTAGAAGAAGATTAGAATGACCATGGCGGAGAAAACATGCCCCAGGGGCATCATGACGAGTTTATATACCCACCGGGGGTAAAAACAATCACGATCAATTCATTTGTACTAGAGCCCTTGTGAATTTTTACCGTGACATGTTAGTGAGAGAGCATGGAGCACAATGTAGAGGTTACCGACGAGAAAGAGGTGAGCAAACCAGATCCGGGAGTACCAACAAGACCCCGCGGATGGACCCTTCGTGAGTGGTCTATCCCTTCTCCTTTAAATTTCACATTTATTGCATTTTTAGGTCATTTATAGGGTAGGTTAGGTAGAAAAAGACACATGCGCATGCACGCATGTGTCGAAAATACATGGATGCACACACGTACGCATCAAAAAAGTGGATATGTGTGGGCGTATGCATTGAAAAATGTATACGCGCATGTGTGTCCATCAAAGGGGGGAAAATGGGGACACGCGTGCGTGCGTCGAACCAAGCACGTAGGCACTAGGGGGAAATTTTGAATTTTTCTAGGAACGGGTGTGTGCATGTGTGCATGTTGGGAGGGACACGTAGGCATCACATTGGGTGTGTTGGCATCCTATGTGGCATACACACAAAAAGAGGAAAAGGTAGGGGCGCGTATGCATCGGTTAGGGCGCGTAGGCATCGAGAAGGGCGTGTGTGCATCGAAAAGGGTGTGCATGCGTCTGGAAGAAAAATAAAACACACTTAGCAATAAAATAGCAAAGTGTAGAGGAGAAAAATTAGAAGAATTTAGAAGAAAAAGGGAAATTAGTAAGTTTAAGGACTCCATGGACTATGTTTCCTTAGAAAGATAGCTAGAAGTTAGATAAGTGCCTAACACTTGTTTTTGATCTTGCAGCATAGATTACCCACACTCCAGATGTGGGAGAGATATGGCCACCTCGAGACGATAGAGGTGTAATTCAAGGATGGAGATAGGGGGATATTAGATCTCCTCCTTTATGTCACAGGGTTAGCCTACGTGGCTGACATGCCTCAGATCACACTGGACCACGGCCTTCTTACGGCCATAGCTAGAGAGATGGCATAGTGAGAGCCAGTGTTTTCAGCTACCTAAAGGGAGATCACCATTACATTGGAGGACGTCTGGCACATCATGTGCGTTCCCATTATTGGCCAACCTATTCAGTACGTGAGCGACATAGCAACATTGGATGGATGCATTACATAGTTATTCGGAGTCCCGACGATACCTCGTCGTGGGATGACGGTGAGATTGTCACGCTGCATCGATGACCTATCTCTAGATCAGGTCGTGGTTTATATGATGGCCTTTGTCAGTGGAGTTTTACTCCCTGACAAGACCGGCTCCTCATTCCCTCTTGGACTACTTGGAGTCATACTTGGATTGATACAAGGAGAGACTTATTATTGGGGCCAGTGTATTCTGGCACATCTTTATTGGGATCTTCATCTTATTACCTACTACCATCAGAAGATGGTAGGTCCAGCTAGGATCCTCATGATATGGGCCTAGGATCACATTGCTATCAGTGCCCCTTAGATGCTCTCGAGTTCAGGCTCCAGAGGATCCATCTACCATGGGTTGGGTCCTAGTCGAGGATGATGTTTGGCCTTACAGGGGTGATCCTTATCCCTACCATTGAGAACTCGATGACTTATAGCAGGCACCGGTAGTATGGAGGCCATATCAACATTTCCAGTGGCCTGAGGATGCCCGGGAGCTATCTATAGCCGGAGTAGATCATTTTATCATGGGAAACCACAGTACTATATATGGGAGTTTTACATATTTGATAGGTGTCAGTGATAGTTTGGCACCACACAGGATGTTCAGGGCCTGACATGTGGTACGCATACGGAGGGCGCGTGAGTATTTTGATATGGGGCCCCAGATAGCCTATGACAGAGCCTGGGCTAGCTTTACACAGGTGGTACCCATTGCATGGGTACCTTTGAGGTAGGTTTGAGATCTAGGGTGCACAACAAAGTATGCGCCCTAGTACCATGGTGTGATTCCTCACCGGCTGACCATTCGAGGGTAGCATATGATGTAGGCGTGAGGCCTCCCCTAGTGGGGCCACCTAGTGATGATGATGGCGTTGATGATGATGATTCTGATGATGAGGGTGGCCCCATGTGCACAACATCAGGTTAGAGGTAGGCTCCATAGCCATAGGTACAGGGTCCTAGGCCTATACTTGACAGTACACTAGCCCCGGTTGGTCGATTACCTCCAGTAGGCATTCCGATGGGTATATATGTCCCACTACAATAGGTTCTACCATAGCAAGGTCCACCTCCTCAGGCCCCAGGAGGTGGTGATGGACAGCTCATTACACTACAGCAGCATAAGACCTATAGGCCATAATAGCGGTGCAGCTTCAGGTGGCCGCAGAGAGAGATTAGGCTAGAGTGTAGATTCAGGTACTGACTACCGAGAGAGACCGTGGCCAGTCTCGAGTACGGGATAGTGGTAGGGTTGTATGTGGGGTCATATTGCATAGTTAGTAGTACAGGGTGCTTAGTTAGTAGGTGCCTTAGGCCAGGTATAGAGTCTAGTTACATAGCATCATGGTCCAACATGACTGACCAGTGTGTGGTGAGGACAGGGCTATTTGATAGAGAGAGACCAGGCCCATAGTGATTTCTGACTATTAAACAAGAGAGGGATCGAGAGGCCCATCTGCTATGAGGTAGGCTAATGCTTGATAGAGGTCGATTGATAGGTGAGTGTGATGCCACCCTACAGGCAGCCTTGGCCATAGGAGATGAGGATTTGATACGTGACACTATCAGGGCCATAGGTGAGGCTCTCTATTATAGGACAACCTACTTTCAAGTAGTTCCAAAGCAGAGGAGTGATGACACGCCATATGCCCTGTGTGATGTGAGCGCACAGGCTCTAGATCATGAAGGTTGGCTAGTAGATGCACAGCAGCCGGCCCACTGGCCGAGTACACAGCGAGAGGGGTACATAGGGTCCCTCCTCACAGTTGGTAGGTTCTTTAAGGGTAGGTCCATCATGGCCTCCATTATTCTGTCCTCCAGGACATGGTCCCAACAGCCCCGGTGAGGGTGAGAGTTGCGGCTGAGTCTCCTACTCATGCCATTTGTATATGTATGTATTCATTCGTATATGCCTCTTATGAAGGTGGGTTTAGCCCATGTATAGATTCTTTTGATTCTTTTGTGGATGCCTCTAGATGAAGGCTCAATTTTGATCGATGTATGTAATTTTAATGTACCACCATGCCTCTGTATGCAGGCTTAGTATTTGATCCCTGCCCCTTTTATATGGTAGATGGATAGAGCATTTTGTATATACCAGACTTTTGACACTGAGACATTGATTATACATGTATCATATGGACACTGTCTTGTATATCTTGTCGTGTATTGATATGTTGTCATGGTAATTACATTTCATTGATATCATGTTGTATCTTTTCCTTTTCATGTATGTGACATACTTTTAGATGTAGAGATGTACATGTTTTCCTTTCATAGTGATGATATACTCGTGTATTTGATATCATGTATTTTAATTTATGAGATGTTTGATTCCACATGGCTAGCATTTTGGGATGATACTAGATGATATTGGTGTGGGGGGGATAGATTAGTGATTATGTGTAACCCCTCTTGCCCCCATTGATGATACGATATGTGATGACTAGCTTAGCATACATGCATGATGTAATACTTAGCATTTTATTTATATATGATGTATAGATGATGGTATAAATGTGATGAAATGATAGATGATAGATGTGATAACAAACAAATGTGCTAAACAAACACACAAGCAAAAGTTAACAAAACTAAACAAATATACACATGTAACTCAAATGAAGATAAAATGAAGATTAATCTAACACTTTAATCTAAGCAAGTAAAAATGAGTTCTAACAAGTGTACATAGCAATCAAAGAAACATACAACAATTAATTACAAGCATAAAAATCCTAATAATGAACGCAATGTAACACACAATTAAACCTAACAATATCTAATATAATGTAAGCAAAGAATCATTCAAAGAATGAACAACACTACAAGCTAAGTACATCAAAACTATACAAACCAACAACTAAAAGAAATCTAACTACTACTTTATTTTTGTGGGACAAGTATTGACATATTTTCTAATGTTTTTGAGTTTATCACGAAGGATAAGTTTTCAGAATTGTGTTTGTCATTGTTGTCTAGGTTTTGATGACTTTGTGAAACTAATATAGTTACATCCCTAAGAAGGAAATTTTCTAGATGTTTAGGCTTTTGTGTACCCTTTTAAATGTTTTTGTATTTTCAAGGTCATGTTTTGAAAGCAATGTACAAGCTTTTAAAGAAATGTGGAATGCCCCCAATGTGATGTGGGAATATACAAAGGGTCAAATGCCACGTGTTAGTGTAAAATGAAGTGGAATGTGAATGTGCCCCCAACGCGATGTGGGAATATACAAATAGGCCACATCCATCACACAAATATAGCGTAAGTAAACCAGATCACAGGCCCTACAAGGGAGCTCGAGGTCGGATCCCTAGACCTAGCTAGGGTACTGTGGAATTTTAGCAAGTAGCAAGAGTTACCCATCTTGTTGCAAGAGTGACTTGTGTACAAGAAACCTTCCTTGAGCGTGGAAACTAGTTTTCATAAAAGGACATGCCCACTATGCCACAATTGCATGGTTTTCACATGAGGATGACCTACTTTTTCTTTACTTTTTTCTCAATTTTTCAAATTTTTGCTTGTTTTTTCTTTGTTTTCTACTTTTTAGTTTCTTATCTCAATATTCCAGCCATGCCTAAGCATAGAAGTGCTTGAGGTGAATGGCGTTCATGGGCTCTGGAAGCTCTTCACCATCTAAATAGGCAAGTCTATATGCCCCTGATCCATATTTAGCAGTCACCACATAGGGACCGAGCCAATTGGCCTCAAATTTACCTTTCTTTTCCCTATCTTTGGTGGTATTCTTCTAATTTTATTTCAGTACAAGATCACCTACATCAAATTCCCTATGAATGATGCATTTGTTTTATCCTCTGGATACTCTATTTTGATATACTTTAAGGTGATTAAGCGCTCTAATACGCCGTTCATCTAATAGTTCCAACTCTGCTAGGCGAGCAACTCTGTAGTCTTCATCTTTGTCAAGGTAGTCCCTGAGAGATATTCTCAAGGAGGGAAGCTCCACTTCCAAAGGTATGATGGCTTCAGTGCCATAGACAAGTGAATATGGGGTCACACCAGTAGGGGTGTGGATGGAGGTTCGATAAGCCCAGAGGGTGGGATGGATTTGTAAATGCCAATTACGACCAATTTTACTAACCATTTTCTCCATAATATGCACAAGAGTTTTGTTTGTAGCCTTTGCTTTCCCATTAACTTGAGGGTAATAGGGGGTGGACCATTTGAGTTGGATATGAAAGCGTTGACACAAGTTTTTACCGTCTTGTTTTTGAAAGATTTACCATTATCGGTGACAATGGCCGAGGGGATACCATAACGGCATATGAGATGGTTCATTATAAACTTGGATATTTGTGCACCGGTGACATAGGTAAGAGGAACAAGCCTCCACCCATTTAGTGAAATACTCGGTGGCGATTATGATGTGTGTATGACCATCTAATGAAGAAGGGTGGAACTTCCCTATGAGATCTAAACCCCACTTTGAAAAAGGCCAAGGCATTGTAATAGGTCAAAGTCTGTGTTGGTGCATGTATGAGATTATCGTACTTTTGACAAAGTTCACATTTCTTCATGAAGTTGTAGCAATCGGATTCCATAGTAGGCCAATAGTAGCCTACTCTCAAGAGTTTCTTACCTAGCACCATGCCACTAGTGTGTGCCCCACAAATACCACTATGTACCTCTTTAATTGTGTGAACCGAATCAGTAACATTTAGACAGTGAAGCAAGTTCCCATCATAGCCACGGCAATAAAGTGTGCCTCCTAGGAGGGTATAACAGGCTATGCGGTGGATAAGGGATTTTTTCTTTGAATGGGTAATGTCAGGTGGGAAGGTTCCATCTTGTAGGTATTGGTAAATAGGGTCATACCATGGGGATAGGGGACCAACAACTTCACATGCTAAATAGGATTCAGGCATATCATATGCCGCATCTGTAAGTGTTCCATAAAGAAAGGCATCTTACTCTCTTTAGGCGGGATGCACAAGAGAGACCCAATGGTAGCCATGCATCCAACTGTAGATCTATTATGTGATCTAGGTTTTTGTTCGAATATGACATGTGAAAAATATTCCTTCATGGTTTCAACCATCTTCTTATAGGGAATAAGTTTTTCATCTTTGACCTTGTATTCATCATTGACCTACTTAATGATAAGCTGAGAATCTCCAACAACTTGCAGTTGTTTGATGTTCCAAGTGATAGCTAGCTTGAGGCCAGCAATGAGTGCCTCATACTCTGCAATGTTATTGGTACAGGGAAACCCCAACCGGAATTCCCTTGGTATAATATCTCCTATGGGAGTAATAAGCACCACTCCTGCTCCTGATCCATGAAAAGTAAATGATCCATCAAAATGGATCTGCCATTCCGCAGATTCTTCGATATACATCATAGATGTGTCTACAGGAGATCAGACACAAAGGCTTTTCTCGGTAAAGGTGCTTTCGCAATTGATCTGCCAATACCTTTCCTTTTAAGGACTTCTAATTTACAAACTCTATCTCAAATTCACTCAAAAGAATGATCCAATTAGCCATTTGGCTTGTTAAGGCGGATTTGGATAAAAGGTACTTAAGAGGGTCAACCTTGGAAATAAGTTTAGTTCTATTGTTAAGGAGGTAATGGTGAAGTTTTTGAAATGTAAAGATGACTTCCCAATCAGGCCTTTTCAATCTGTGGATAGTTCAATTCATAGGCAATCAATGTACGGCTAAGGTAATAAACAACTCTCTCTTTATGGTTAAGATCGTATTGGGCAAGTAGTGCACCAATAGCGAATTGGGTAATAGAAATATATAAAAGGAGAGGTTCTCCAGGAGTAGGTGGCATCAGCACAAGTGGATTTACAAGGTACTTGTTTGAGTAGAGAAAATTCCTTCTGACATTCGGGCCCCCACTTGAAAGCAACATCTTTCTTCAAAAGATGTGTAAACGGATGACATTTATCCGCAAGCTGAGAAATAAAATGGTGAATAGCCTAGATCTTTCCTTGCAGACTTCTAAGTTGTTTAAGAGTGGTGGGTGGAGGCATGTCTGTAATAGCAATGACTTTGGCAGGATCCACCTCTATCCCTCTCTATGATACTATGAATCCCAAGAGTTTTCCTGATAATACACCGAAGATGCACTTCTTAGGGTTAAGATGAACCTTGTAGTCCCTGAGGTGCTAAAAGATACGTCTAAGCACTTTTGGGTGCTCTTGTCTACTCTTTGATTTAGCTAATATGTCATCCACATAGTCCTCCATAATATCATTCATCATATCATGAAAAATGACAGTCATAGCACGCTGATAAGTAGCCCCGGCATTTTTGAGTCCAAATGGCATGACTTTGTAACAAAAGGTTCCCCATGGAGTGATGAAGGTAGTTTTGTGCTAATCTTCTCTGCGATCCTTATTTGATTATAACACGAGAAGCCATCCATTAAGGATAGAATCTCATAGCCAGCGGTAGAGTCTACGATCATATCTATGTTCAAAGAAAGGAAAATCATCTTTAGGACATGCTTTATTGATGTGATAGAAGTCAAGTCTGAGATCCTAATAACAACGGGTTTCTTTTGATCTTTGGAACTATATTGGAGATCCAATCTGAGTAATCAATAGGTTTGATAAAATATGCAGCCAAGAGTTTCTCCAATTCTTCTTTGACAAGAAGTGCAACTATAGGATGCATCTTCCTTAGTTTCTATTTAATGGGCTTGGTGTCTAGGTGCACAACAAGGTTGTGCACAACTAGTGTTGGATCCAAGCCGGGCATATCTGAATATGTCCATGCAAAAATATCAACGTATTCTCTTAAGAGTTCCATAAAGGTTTTACGTTCCTGAGCTGAGAGAAAAGCCCCCAACTTGATCATCCTGGGTAAATCTTCTGAAGCAATGTTAACACTGATGGTTTCTTCAATGAGCATCTTAGATGTGTCCTCCATTCTAGTAGGATCAGGAGGGAGGGTGAGATCAACCTCCCGAGGTATCCTCTTTATCATATGATGGAAAAGTTACAAGTGCTTTTCATGGGAATCTTCTATAAGTAACTCTTCCTCGCACCCGACCTCCCGAGGTTTCCGAGATTATTTGTACTAGGTGGGGATGGACTATACGTGAGATGCAGAGAAGCTAGTTTGGCACATCTTATGTCTTCAACACGCACTAATGGAATCTATGAATCTAAGGCAAAGAAGGACCTCCTAACCTAAACTGGCAGATAGATCGGTTAGCGAGGATGACTACTGTGAAGGCTCCAATCAATATCGAAGCTACACATGATCTGATCTATGGGTTGTGGGATACGGGAAAATGACATGGGATTGTTTGGTGTATATCTCCAAACATGGTCATAAGATGGATGATGGATATGGGTGATTATCTGGTCTAGTCCAAAACTCTTTAACTTCGTTAGCTACTATGTCTAACAAGGATAACTATGCGATAATGGTTGGTGGAAGTGGAGTGGATCTAAATACTAATGTGCGTAAGCCAACGTCAACATCTGATTGACCTGTGGGTCTGTTGGGTTGTGGGATATATGAATCACAACCGTAGATTCGTGGTTGTTGTGGACCTCTAATGGTCATATGTGGAATCAGTCCCTAATCCCTACTATCTAATATTTGTATGTCTTTTCGGCCTCTATGTTGAGAACTAATAGTTGTGCAATCTTCTCAGAGTACCAAACAGTTTTCCAGCAACCTGGATTCTTAAGCTGAAAGTGTCATGTTAGTGAGAATGTCTCTTGCATCTGGATATGGGACCAAAGGGTCACAGCTGAACATTTTCTCTCTTTCAATCCCTTCTACGGTCATGTGGATATTTACCTAGGGTAATCTGTAGTTTGGCTGGTTTGACCAAAATGTGTGTGTTTGGTCGTCTTCTATATTTAACCCTCTTAACCGTGAGTTGATCCCATTTGAAGGTTATTGTTCGGAAGACTTGGATTCTAAGATTCTGATCTATATCGATTATATGTTGTAACAAGATTAGGTTGAGGCATGATTGGCTAGCTCGAATACGGTCTCCTGGGCTCCCTAGGTCCCGTGATTGTCATGAAAAAAGGAAATGATATAAATCTAGCTAATGACAGAATAAACTAACTATGCAAGATACATCTATGTATATTCTTCTATTTTTGTGGTTTTTCTGATGAACTATGTGAACAAACTTGAAAGAGCAACTATTTAAGATATCTAGAAATTGACAACTAAACTAATAATGAATTTAAAACAAACAAAGCTACTTGGTTGAGTATAGCTACTTTTTGTGTAGTTGTGAATCTATTCTAAATAATTGGATAACTCGATCTAATCTATTTTGAAAGACTCTAGATCCTACCTTAGAAGTGAGGAGTGAATCATAGTTTCTCAAAACTATCAATCCCCATAAACTTTCCACAATATTGAAAGTGAAATTCTGAAATGAAATGATTGACTACTCTATTTGATATATTTTAACTAGAACTTTGAAAGCTTGAACCTCATGGATTTTACTCAATTATATTGTCAAACATCTTCACACATCTTTGCCTATGATAACTCTGCTGGCAATCTGCGTGGTTGTGTGTGGCTTTGTCCCCTTAGTGTGATCTCTTCGTTCCTTCATGCTCACGTGAATCTAGAAAAGCGTGTAATGCCATGAAGATCAATAGAAGCGGGTATTGGGACTTGGTGAATGCTTAAGATGCAGACATCAATACAATGTGAGTAGGAGAGGGATAGCGCAAGAGAACAGAGCTTGGCTTATGCAATTCCTAGCAGGATTTATTGCAAGTCATACAACATAAAACATCTAGAACCTGAAACTATCCTGTTTGACGAACAAAACCTATAACTTTAATGGCTTCCTACTGAAAATTAAATTGTCCTACTCAATTGATTGTATGAAATAGTAACAACACTAGCACAAGATGATTATGTGGCTTCCAAACAAGAAAAACAATACTAACTATGCATGCAACAAACAAAACTATGGATCCTAAGAAAAATTGAAAGACTAAGCTATTGAAATGAGAAATTGAGAGGAAAATTTGAGGGGCCATTTGCTTGAGCACATGCATTGTTCTTTTATTTTTATAGAATTCCCATTTACCTAAAGGTGAAAACCAAATTGAACTCTTTAACCATAAACAATGCAAAAACACTATTTATAGAACATGAATCATAAATACAAGAAAAGGTGATCAAAAAATTTTTTGGTAAACATTGAAATTTACGTGAGTCGCGTTAAAAGGACATTCTAGAAAATACGTGAAGAACCACAAACGAGTGATTTTAGGATGATTTGCAGGACCGCCACCCCATGGCGGGGCGGCGGTTTCAGAATCAAGACCAAAAAAAAAAAAGGGGAGAAGAGAAAACAAAGCACGCGAGGGGCTAAGTGGGACATGCGGGATGTTAACACATACTTTGAGAGATTTTTTAGATCCGAACACCTTACGAGGAGACATGTATCATCATCATTGAGGGCACATGTAACGTTGTTTCGGTGGTGCAACACCCTATAATTTTGGGTAATATATTAGCTCTTTATCATCTTCAAATGGATAAATTATTTTATCCATGTGCTTTTCATTTTTTCTTCTATGATTGTTTCAAAGAATTTTTCAGCGTGATATTTTCATTTATTTTTTTGTACTAGGCTACTTCAAGTATTTTTACTTTTATTCACAACATTATTACCAAGCGGCCACACATCTCGCCTCTTCTCCGAAGTATGCACATGTGTTTTCGAATTTGAATCCTTTCTTGTGGTCCCTATTAGGAAGAAAATCCACGAGTCCTATGAATTCTATGAACGCTTCATCATTCTCAAAGATATCAAGGGGTACGTAAAGTTGTTGGTCCCAATCTACAAGTTCAAGATAAACTAGGGTGACTTGATAATCGGTTGAAGGGATGGATTTAGCTAGGGTAAGGATGGCTGATTCAGGAAATAGGTTTGTGGAAGCCAAATATTTGTAGAGGCTACATTGGGAACTTGTATCGCTATCCTCATTATAAGAAATGTCCTCACACTCAGAAAACGTAGTGTCAACCTCGACGGGTTGAGAATCTTGGGATTATAACCCAAGACCATGCTTGTTAGATTTGAAATGGCGATTAGGAATAGGTTCTGACAGGTGCCTTGTGCGTTGGCTCCGCATCTGTATCCTTTATAACCCATGACAAACATCATGTCATGTCCTTTAGTATACTGAGGCGCTTGATGGCATGAGGCCATGGTTCCTTCTGGCACCTTACTAATGGGATCCTCGAGCATATTTTCTTCGGATAGGAGGCCACTATGAACAAATTTATCCAATGGTTCTGAACATGGTCCTCATGTACTTTTGAACTAAAAATAGGGCTTGCCCCATGTCCTAGGTGACACTGATAAGTCTGAAATTAATAATGCTTGTTTAAGAGTAAATGGCTCTCTTGGGCCATATTTTGTTGATGTAGCCTCCCAAGATGCAAAAGGATTGACCAAAGAAGGGAAGTCCTGATTATAAGGTGTGAGCAACTCTGAGTCCACCCGATTCTTCATAGCTTCCATTTTAAGAGGGATGACGACATCCGTGGAAGGGCACTCATAGGCTGCACGAGAGAAACTATGCAACACCCGACAGTGAGTGAATGGCTCAGGATCACCTGAGATAGTGACTATATGCCCTTCATGGTACAACTTGATACATTGATGAAATGTCGAAGGGATAGCCTACATGGCATGAATCCATGGACGCCCCAAGAGCATGTTATATGGGAGATCTAAATCCAGGACATGGAAGGTCGTATCATGACAAGTTGGACCTACTTCCATGGGCACTATGATAGTACCTGTGGATTCTCACTCCTCATTATCATACGCTATGATGGTGATGGTCCTAGCTCCCAGATCTATTTCTGAAAGGCCTAGCTACCTAACCAACTTCAATGTGCATATGTTTAGACCAGATCCCCATCCACAAGCACTCTTTTAATCTTTCGATGCATAATGACCACTTCTAAATAGAGAGGTAAATTACGCTCTGGGTTGTTACATGGGATAGCATTGCGATCAAAAGTGATATGATCACGGGTTCAAGGTGGGTGACCATAGCTTGCAGCAAGTGCGGGATCTACCTCGAGTAGAGACTATAGAATTTTGTAATGTTTTGTACAATATATCCTTATGAGTAGTAGATATTTTAAGAAGGTCTAAAATGGATATTTTAGTTGGTGTTTTCTCTAGCTGGTCTAGTAAATTATACTGGCTTTGGGTAGTTGGTATTGGATCAGGTATGATTAAGCGAGTGCGTCGTGTTCCAACTACAAAACTCTTTTCGAGAATTCAGATTGTGTTTACTCGGTCATCAGGCAAACGGATGCAACCTATAAGGGAGTCGAATGGACTGTTATTACTAGGGTAAACATATGCAATAGTGTGATAGTCATTAGAGGCTTGCTTGTGATCTGGTTTCCTTTTCTTGTTATCCGCGTGATTGGGAAAAGGTTCTTTGTATATGCCCATTTTTTCATTAGGACCCTGTCCTGAATCAGGAGGTGATTCTATGGTAATCTTTCCCTCTTCAATGAGGTCTTGTATGAAATGCTTCAACCGTAGACATCTATCTATTTTGTGTCCTTTGACACGATGGAAGTCACAGTATTCATGGTCTTTATACCAACCAGGTTTTGGAGCATTTTCTGGGAATGGTACTATGGTGCTTGGATACTCTACCATTTTAGCATCATCTAATTGTTTTAATATGGTAGTCAGGGGTTCACTCAACATTGTGAATGTACGTTTTGTAAGTTCCTTGGGATGAGGTCCTTGTGAAAGCTTCAAAAGCGGACTGTCTCTCGCATGCTTGGACTCTTTTGGAGTCGTAATTCCATCACCAACAATGTTTTTGTTTTTATTAAAGAAATTAGGTTTGTCTCATGATTTGGCCTCATTTTTTTCTTTGACAAAGGGTTTAAGTGTTCCTTTAGTAATAAGAGCCTTTTCAATTTGGCTACCTTTCTCTATAACTTCCTTGAAGTTAGATCCACAATGCATCTGAAGATGGAAGGCTATCTCGAGTTAAATTAGGAACAAAAATGCTCACTAATTGTTTTTTCGGGTAAAGCACAAGGAAGCGACTAGCCAGTGCTCTCCATCGTTATAAGAAACCCCGAAGAAGGTTTCATTAGGTTTTTGCTTTGCATTGCAAAGGTCATTCATCATGACATCATTTTTAATATTGAAAGAATAGTGCCGCACAAATTTTTCTCGCTAGTGTCGGCCACGTTATTATAGATCCTTTACGTATGCTACAAAACCATCCAATCGCCAAAGCTCCCAAACTGCGAGGAAAGATTTGTATTATAAAATTATCATTGTAGGTGACCTCTTGACAAGTCATGTAAAAGTCTTTGACATGATCACGGCGATCACCTTTCCTTTGTACTTGTCGAGCTTTGGAATAGTGAAATGTTTAGGAAAGGGCTGCAATAGCATGTCTTTATCGAAGGGATAAGGACATAGTTCTTTGTAGAGATACTTTCTATTTTGGCCTATATTTCCCTGTTGTAATGTTGTGATCGTATCTTTCATAGATTTCAATTCATCCTGAATGAGTTGCTCCTTAGTAGGTGATATCGACCTGTGAGCCTGAGTTTCCTTAAAGGTATAGTCTGTATGTGGATCAAATTGAAACTTGTTAAGTTTACTTTTGTCTTTGTCTTTACCTGTGTTTCTTTTTGAAGTACCTAGGTTTGCTAATTTTTACTCAACTTCAAGATCTATTTTTGGAGGGTCTCCTCCTCAACCAGGGGATCTTCTTCTTCATCAAATTTCAGAGGAGGGGAAGCCTTCCGCTTAGTTTTTACTTTACGTGAAGCCCTAAAGGGATGTTTACGTGATGTTTCTCCTTCAACAGTGGCCTTATGTTGCCCAGAAGTGGATGCATATCCCACATCAAAAGGGTTATCTGTGTCTAAGATGAATCTTTGCTCTCCTAAGTTAGGGTCAATGACCTTTGTTTCTTCTTTGTGCTCATGTGGAATTTTAGCTCCTAATGCCAAGACTCTCACGAGTACTTGATCTTTGTTATAATATAAGAGCTCATCAAATCTATTTAGGTCTAACCTTTGTTATTCTCCCGAAGAGTCCGACTCTTCTCCACTATGATCGATTAACATTTCCATATCTTTGACTTGAGAGAAGAGTGGTCCTAAATTATTCCTGCTAAAGGGGAAATCATCGAAAGGATTAGCTCCTACATTAAGCTCATTGGATTTTGTTTCCATTTTGAAAAGTCTAGGCATTACTAGCCAATACTCAGATGCAACATTATGTTTACTAGTTTTCAAAGGATACCGATATGGATAGATGAAAATGTATCACTCACCTAAGTCATGTTATGTCAAATCTATACTTAAAAGACCAAGATGAATGACAATGTTATACCAGATATGTGGGCCAAAGTTAGAAATCTAACAAGGCTTGAATATCAGCACAATACTGTCAAAGTCCCCTAACAAGGTATACCTAGAACTGACTCAATTACTATCACCAAGCCAAGTGTATTGAAAAGTGGAAGTCACAATTAGATACAATGCAACAATGTTGTCAAGAGATCTCAACCAACCAAGAAAGGCGTTGATATCAAGACAACATCATGACGATATATATAATGCGTTATCAACACTCAAAAACCTAGATGATGTCAAAACTAAAACCAAGTAGAAGGTATAACAAGAAGTCTACGATGATGCAAGTAGCGTAACCACGTAATAGAGGGATCTATACTACGTGCCCAAAGAATGGGAGACGCAACATAAATGCCAATACTAAATGACTAAAATGCAAGCAAAAGTCGACAAACTAGGGAGAGATAGAATGACAAAACCAACCCGTAATAATGATGAAGATCCTAAAATCAAGATCGTAGGACTGCCAAAGATGTGAAAATATACCCGCTTGCTTTAGTCATTTAACACCCTAGCCACAAACATGGATGAGTGTAAACATACAAAAATTAGCTAGCACTATCTCTGACATGACACGTAAAGTATGCCTCTGTTCGACTTCTAATGTGGAAAGTACGAACACATGGGTGTAGATCAAGAACATGTAAAAATAGACTTAGTTTCACTTTTGGTAGAGCTTCACCTTGTTTGAAAACAAGAAGGAAGCTAAGCTAAGTAATACGTTTGTCTAAATTCATGATGAAAAACACTTAGATCTAATTTAGAATGGGTTCGTTACCGTGTTTGACAAACAAGGCGTTGAATCCAAACAAGTTATCACTTTGTGATGGCAAATGATGAATGGACTAGTAAATTTGTCCTCTAGACAAAATGGTCTCCTTAATAAGCTCTCTCAACTAGGTGTTACAAAGTTGTCTTAAGCGAGCGCGATTTACCCAAAAAGTCACAACCGACTAGTTTGGGAGTATCTCGGCTTTACTTTACCCCCTTCAAGAATAGTAGGTAACTAGTGCATCTATGTGTACTATCAATGGGGTCGCCACACGGACAACCGATAACGCTATCTCACAAGGTGTACTAGTCAAGTAGGTAAGCGAGGCACTTCCCGTTTTGTCCACGAGGTTACTCAGTGGTGGACTACTTTGGGGTTCCTGGAACCACCCCCATTGTTATAGCTTAAGGCGTTATGACAAAGGGGTTACGTTCCTAGCGATTAAGCGGAGAGGGACTTACCCTTTTCCAAAACCTGCAATACAGTGTGTTGAATGTGGTGTGTTTTTTATCTTTTTTAATCTTAATGTAGTTTCAAAAGTAGCACACCTTTTGGCAATCAAAACACATGTGTATTAGAAGTTTTCGCTTCATTTTTAACACTTTCTTTGACTAACGTTAGGTCCTCTAGACAACAAGTTGGTTATTAGTTTTCCCGTTTTGCTGATTGAGGTAAAAGAGAACTCACACTTGCTTTTGATTCCTAAGATCACCCAAAAGTGTGAAGGAAGAGCATACGCAAAGTGGAAATCCTAAAAAGCACATAAAAATTTATCCTTAAGAAGCAAGTGTTTTTAACATGTAAAATAGATTTTGTGTAAGTGTTTTGATCTCAATATCACTTTGGAAAGTGTGAGGAGAGAGCATACACATGTTTCACAAACCCTAATTTAAGCTAAGGAATGAAAAACACTTAATCATGCAAACCAAAATTTTAAAGAGTTAGTCCTATTTTAAAACCTATCAATCTTTTTAGAAACTTGCACAAAAAATGTCAGAAAAATAGCTAAAACAGAGTAAATTTTTTTAATTTTGATAGTAACACCTGCACGCCCAAACCGACATGTACGTGCCCCAGCCAACAGGTACATGCCTAAACCAACACCTACGTGGGTATGTTAAAATTTAAATCAGTCAGCAACACCTACGCACCCTGATCCAACAGGTACACTAGGGTTTCAACGCGTACGCGCTCCTACCGATGGATACGTGGCCCAAGCAAAAAGAAGTCTGTAAAATTTTACATAGTGATATTAATTACACAGACATGTCCAGAGAGGTGGAGACGTGGATAGGCCAACGGAGACACGGACACATCCTTGTAGAAAAATTTAAAAACACAGAGGACACCCTGACGGGTACGCGACCTTTCCGACAAAGACATGCATATCTCAACGCTTATGCGCCACCTCAAAACACCAACGCGTGCCCTGTAAAAAACCGTAAAAGAATAGATTTTCAAAATTTTAAAAGAAAACAAGTTATTGGTTAGTCAAAGCTTCCTATTTCTATGTTAAACCCACAAATGCATGTAAATAGAGTTCATTAATCCAAGGTTTAAAACAGAAATGAGGAAATAACAAGTGATTTAAACTAAAAAAACTTGAAAAAAAGACTTTGAAGAACTCAAAGGACCTCCATTAATGAAGGATGGACATAAGTGTCCCACTAGGCATGCCAAATGTGTTCAAAGAAAATTTGTAGAGAGCCATGGATTTGGGGTAAGAATTCCTAAAGAATCCCCAAAGGCTTCAAGCAACAAATTAGTGGACCATCCGATAAGAAATGAACAAGATCTTCTAACTAGCATGCATTATGAAGTAAACATTCAAATTTAAGCTAATTAAACTATCTCTATTCTTTGAAAGCTTTAAAATAATGAACCTAATAAGCCCTAAGCAATCAGTTTTAGTGATTAAGAGAAAGAGATCTCCCCATTATAGGATTTTTGAGCCAATGGTTCTTCTCTTTTACTCTACAAAGTGGATTGACAATGCAAAAGTGAAGTAAATAGCTCAATATCTAAACTAGAAATGAAATCTAGAAATGAAAACTAGAACCTAGATACAAAATACTATAATCTATGCTTAGGAAGAAGGGAGGAATTCTTGAAAATGAGAGAGGGGGTCTATCCCTATATATAGTTTTCCATTTGGGAAAAAGGGGAACTTGGGTGCATGTGGGACAAATACTAAATTCCAAAAAGCACTTTTAGCAAGTCAAAGCTTACTTTGACTAGGTTTAGGGAGAGACAAACCATGTTTAAGCTTAATTAAACATGTTTAGGAGGTGATTAGGGTTTGGAGAGAGTTTTGAAGGGTTAGATCAATCCAATGGAATGGATTGAGAGGCCAGGAAGGTGGTAGAAGTGGACTAGAAGAAAGTAAGAAGCTAATGTAGTTAGAATGAAGCTTTTATAGCTTGTTTAAATGGTTTACAAGAAGAAAAACGACAAAAGGGATGTCATAGGAAGAAAGTTAGATAGGTCAAACCGGTGGTGTATTGTCGGTTTGCAGGGAGAAGCACAACTAGCACAATATTAGTCGTAATAGTGCAATATCTAAACTACAGGTGTCTACACAGTCCATTCACCATTTCATTTCACAATTATCTGATCGGTGTCAACCATTTCATCATCTTCTCAAGAAGGATGTCTCCTTTAAATGGGATGATGACTGTCACAAAGATTTTGAGGCCCTAAAACAATACCTTCTCCAACCACCTGTACTCATTCCACCTAAAGATGATCAACCTTTTTACCTATACATATCCACTACTGATCATTCCTTAGAGCCATGCTCACTCATTGCGATGAACAACACAGGGAGCAGGTGGTTTATTACATAAGCCGTACTCTTTTGGACTATGAAACCCAATACAACCATCCCAAAAAAATTTACTTAGCATTAGTTTTCATTGCCACCAAACTCCGCCATTACCTACTCAACCACAAAACCTATGTCATGACCAAGATTGATCCCTTACACTTCATGTACGCCAAACCTTATCAAAATCAGCGTGTCATGCAGAATGGCTTATGCTTTTAGCTAATCTTGACCTCGAATTCATTCATCAAAATTCCGTCATGGGCCAAGCTATCGCCGACCAATTGGTCAAGTACCTATTTTCAAGGATCACCCTCTAATTTTTACTTCCCTGATGAGTCAATTGCTACTCTTTCCTTGGATGAACCCCCTTACCAAATGATGTTTTTATTCAATGGTTCCAAGTGTCAGCGTGGGGGAGGGGCTGGTATTATCCTCATTCCTTTGGATGGTGAACCCATGCCTTTGTTTTTCAAACTATATTTTGAATGCACCAACAATATTGCAGTACGAAGCGCCGTATTTAGGTCTCTAAGCCGCATATTCCCTAGATGTCAAATCTATCAGCATCTTTGGTGATTCACAATTGGTCGTAAACCAAGTTAATGGTATGTACCAATGTCGTAATGAGATACTTCAAAAGTATAAACATCATGTAGACATACTTTTGACCACCTTTGATCGTTACACCCTTCAAACTATCCCACGTTCAACCAACAAATTTACAGATACCATGGCCTACTTAGCTTCCCAAATACTCGCTTCCCCTACCGATTCCAAAATCTTTGTCACCGTATAACACCTCCATTTGCCTTCTTATTTACCTCACGATGTTTACTCGATCGAAACTTAAACCCTAGACCCGAGTGACCTTTGGTATAAATAATACTCTGACTACCTTTCTCTCTCCATCTTACCTTCCGATCTCACCTGTAATGGACAACGTGCCTTCCTTAAAAAGGTCTCTCGTTTCACTATTTTGGGGGACTCCTCTATAAGCACAGATTTGATGGTATTCTCTTACGATGCCTCACAAGTTCTGAAATCCCTTATACCATTAAGGAGGTTCATGATGGCATATGTGGAGGTCACTTTAGTGGCCTTGCTATTGCTAAGTGTATTCTTCACCTAGGCTATTACTGGCCGACCCTTAACCATGATTGTTGTGACTATGTCAAACATTGTGTAAAATGCCAACAACATTCCAACCTTCATCATACACCCAGTCATGCCTTACAGGTCACTCGTGACCTTTGGCCCTTCTCTCAATGGGGTTTGGATCTTGTCAGAGAAATCAATCCCCATTCTTCCCAATGCCATCAATGGATCATAACTGCTACCGAATACTACACAAAATGGGTGGAAGCCATACCACTCATCTCCACAAAAGTTGAGAAAATATGTGAGTTCATTAACCATCACATCATTTGTCACTTTGGTGTTCCTCATCACCTCATCACTGACAATGGAAAACAATTCAAAAACAAAACATTGCAAAAACTCTACAATGCCTTCGGCATTCAGCTTAGTTTCTCATCACCTTATTACCCACAAACCAATGGCCAAGCCGAATCCACTAAAAAAACCTCAACAAAATTCTCATGAAAGTGGTTGATGATACTAGGAAGGATTGGCATACACACATTCCTTTTACCATGTGGGCATACCACACTAGTATTCGCACTTCCACTTTGTTGCCACACCCTTTTCGCTAGTCTACAGATCATGAGGCTATTCTACCTCTCAAAGTCCAAATCCCCTCACTCCGCATTTCTCTCCATGACATGATTATTGATGATGACTTTCGTTAGGACCGCTTAGCACAACTAGAGTTATTAGACAAACATTTTCTTAATGCTTTGGATCACCTTCAATTTTACCAACAATGTATCAAATGTGCTTATGACAAACATGTTCATGAACGAACCTTCCAAGTCGGTGACCTTGTCTTGAAAGAAAATCAACATGTAACCAAAGTAGAAAAAATTAAATGGGGAAAATTTGCTCCTAATTGGCTTGGACCATACATTGTAACTCATACCTATGGATCAGGTGCCTATCATTTATCCTCGCTTGAGGGTAAACCCAAACTTGAGCCCCTTAACGCATTACATCTTTAACCATTCTATTGTTGACTTGTCATCCTACCTCACCCTTTGTCTCTTTACAGGCTCATCCCTTGAGTGCTATCCACTCCATACACCTCCCTAACAATTAAAAAAAAATCATGTGAGTACACGTCACTTGTTATCTTATCTTGAATATGTGTACCACGACACTGCACATAGCATGATTCTCATGGATAATTTTCATCTACCTTTAGATGAGATCCCATGGTCGCTCCACCTTGCCTTTTGAACAAGAGTCCTATCCTCCACCTTGGTCTTGTCCATGATTTCAAAGACCTCACATGGGACCAAACTCCTTGAGTCAAACTTCTAATAAAAAGATGACTCCCTCAAAAGGACATCTTCCTCTCAACAAAATTGCTGCTATAAATAGACTCCCTCGAAGGACAGCTATGTAAAGCTTTAAAAAAAAACCAAAGCTTCCCACATCGATCAGCTTCATGAAGACCTCAAGGAGTACCATATTATTTATCCCATATAGACTTCCCGCATCGATCAGTCTATCAAAACAAAAACAAAAATTAGTCATGGACTTGCCCATTGTGACCTAGGACCCCTTGCCCAAAAGCCCTATCACTCAAAACATATAAAATTAACTACCTTTCACCCTCCTTACAACTTCCACTCTCATTGTCTCAATTTCCTCAAGGGACATCTTGGAATTTAGACATTTGGTGATCCTATGACTACCTTCATCGTAGAACAGTTAATTGTGCAATGCCTTTTGGGTCTTATGTTCATCACCCCCTCCAAGGTATGATCTACTCGGTATGATCCTACCCAATCAGGTGGCTTTATTACCCCCTCTTATCTTTTAACCATCTTTGTTTACATTTTGATTACCTTATACAGACTTGGTCCTCGATGCTTACCTTTTAGGTAATCCTCCCCTTTCGCCATAATCACCTTCACCTACATCCTTTTACCTATAATCTACCCACACCTATTAAACCTAAACCCACAACATGCCCAAAAACCTACCAACTCATTTTCATATTCTTCCCTAGCTCATGGGAGAACTACATCGGCCTAAGGTTCCTTTTTGTTGGGACTATGTAGGTGTGACTCTCCGAGGGCATGGGGCCCTTGGAGGTTAGCTTGGCTATTTTCTACCCTAAAACTATTCATCAACCATGCCTAACTCACCATTTACGTCACATTTCACTTAGTTTCCTTTATAACAAAATTAGAAATTAAGCCACATACATAACAAGTTGCTTACCACAACATACATTTACTACACCTACCATCTCTCTATCATCACTATGCATAGATTATACAACATTTCACATATGACCCATAGTATCATTCATCACCAAAATAATGAATCATAACTAAACCTACTTTTAACTCGACCATGCCTAACTAAAACCTGACTCGATCCATGCCTAACCAAACTTGACTCAATCCATGCCTAAACCAACCTAACTCCATCATGCCTAACTCACCTAATTTCCATCCACATCAAAGTAACAAATCCATATCTCATCTAACACAATCCATAAACCAATGTCTCATAAACACATCAACACATCACAAAATATCATTTATCTCATCATATAAATCAATAAATGTGTGTATTAATAGACATGTCTACCTCATCATGTCTAGCAAGTCGATATACAATACAAAATGTCATCAGCATGTAGGCCAGTCTCATATATACAAAAAGAATGAATGAATCACATACAAAATATCTTCGGTACACAGGCCGGTATATGCTCAAATATACAAAATCACTCATACATCCTCATTGTCTTTGGCATATAGGCCAGTATGGGATCAAAAATATAACTATCTTCGGCACGCAGGTCGGCATATATATCAAAAAATCACTAGTATACATCAAAAATTAGGTGACCACATACCATACATCTTGCCGAATGTCCTCCATCTCTGTGTCACCTACACTCTCGACCTCCTGTGTCCTTGTTGGCACCTCACCTAGCACTGGTCACCATGCACTAGTGGCCTCTCCCTGATTAGGCCTTGGAGCTCATTGACCTCCTATGCTCTCCACACTATGCGTGTGGGATCTTGTCCTCTCACTAGACACCTGCTGTGCCTTGTACTCTCCATAAGATAGGAAGTCTATCCCGACCACCATGAGCTGGTCCTGATAATATCTCACCTCACCTAGGGCATCCCATAACCTAGATATAGGCACGGTTTGTGGTGGTCCCATAGGTCTCGGCCCCTGGACCTTCCCCTATAGCCGACCGCCTCGGCCTTTGGCCTATGAACTGGGACCAGCTCCTTGTGCCTGTGGTGGTACCCCCTACCCCTGTGCATGTATCTAGGCATGTAAGGCCCCAATCTATGCTTGGGTTGTGGCCAACTAGCCCTGTAAACTTGCCACCTGAGCCAGTAAGGCTGCCACCTAACCATCTCTATCTCCATCTCCTCCATCCTCTCCCTCTTCTATCTCTGGGCCTCGCAGATGGCCACCTATACTCGTAGCTCTTCTAACTCTACCTCTGACCCTCCAATCGTGTCTATAGTATACCTATCTAGGTAATCAACGTCGTTACCTACCCTGTAGAGCATCTCTCTACATTATAATGGTAGCTAAGTTTGGCTGCCCCGGTCTAGGTGGTATGGCTCATAACTAAGCCACCCACCACTACTTATACCTATTTGTACATCCGACGTCATCTATCCACCGATCCACTAGCTCCTCCTCCTCCCCTATAGGCACTGTAGGCTATGGTAGAGGTAGAGGCCTCTTCACGTCATCTCTTCGATACTGTGGGAAGGACAAAGGAATATCCTGTACAAGCCCAAACTACCATCGACCTGTCTGCACCCGGATCATCTTATCCTCTCGGGCATGGTGACTCTATATCCACCTCTCTAGCTGGAGCTTAGCTAGCTCCTCATGCATGTGCCTATATGAGGGGAATCCCACATATGGCCTCCAGATAATTTCCACTCCAAAAACCCCTCCAACAACTACCGAAAATGGGCCACATCATATGTCGGCCTATCCGATCTCTACTCTCCTACAACCGAACCCATCTCTTGTATCCCACCCACATATATCTCACTAGGAATGCATCTACTCATGGCATCCCTATAGGTCAAACACAGACTATGTGCTCGTAGGCCCAACAAAGGCAAAAGATAAATTTACAAAGACAGATAAACTCCGCAATGCAACCACCCATATGCCCATATCTCTCGATATAGCTGCACCAGAATGCTAGTGCCTAGGAAAACTACGTCTCTGTACCATCATATCGTGGAGTACCTCCATTAGTGATTAGGAAGCATCCACCCTCTACATCTGGCAAAAGTGCATAGTAGCACACTACCTCCATCAATAGAACCACTAGCCTCGTCTCATCCCGGATGAGCTAGGTACATCTCGCTTATAGCTCAAACTCGGTGCTATGGAATCTCAAATCCACCGCCCCTCACCAAAACTCGTCCCAATCAGCTCCTCGAGGCCTTAGAAGAGATAGAGTAAACACGGGAACCTAATATGGGTAGTCGTAAAATCTAGAACACATCCTTTCAGGGTGATAGTCATCTCACCCATCGGAAGGTGGAACATGTTGGTCCCAGAGTCCCATCTATCAATGAGCACGACCATCAAGTTGGGCTACCAAAAACATGTCAATAGTGCCAAATCCCACTCAATCCCACTACCTCCATGTGTTGTAGCTCCAAATGGGTTGCTAAGCCACACAACGTCACCAGCAGAGGTGGAACCTTGTCCCGCATGTGTAATTACGCTCTCCCCTGCATCCAATCCAAGCATGACATTAATCATGACCATATTCACCAATTATCATTACCCTCCACCCTATTTTTACCCTACCCATCTCAACTACCTAACCTACATCACTTTTGCACCCTTATGCCTAAAATCCTGACCGGTACCGGTTTATTCTAACCGACTTTGGTCACCTTTAAACTAGCATCGGTCACCTATTTGGTTACTACTATTGGTTCATCTTTACCAACCACGGTTACCACTTAACCGGTATTGGTCACTTGTTTGGTGGTGATCCTGGTTCTATTTAACCAATGTTGGCCAAGCTTGACCAACACCAGTCACTATCGTAGAAAATTCCAACTTCCCAAACCCCCTTTTAAAAAAACTCTCCCACCTATCCCTTTTACCCCACCTACAATGACCTACACTACCCCAAGACACCTACTCACCCCACCTATACATTTTAGTACCCTCCCTCCTCCTCTTTTTTTCCCGTTATTCCCCCATACCCACATTTTATTTTTAACCACCCACAAAAACCAAAACCCTACAAATAACAAATACCAAAACCTCTAATCTAGCTAATCAACAATATAGAGTTAGGTGCTTACCTAGTTGCATGTTACCGTCATCTCGGTGGCATGTCTATCCATTGTGCCATTGGTCGCCCCTGATCCCTCTCCACCTCTTCCATCACCAAATAACTACTCGCAACCTCCAACCAATCAACTCTCTCACCCTGATCCCATGGACCCGCTACTCACCCACCCAACCCTCATCAAATCCGACTGCCAGCTCACTGTCTCGTTTCCTCCAAACACTTTTCTCTCTTTTTTATCATTTCTTCACTTCGCAAATAATAAATGAGTAATAAAAGCGTAGATTTTTTGTTTTTATACCCACCTAACCTAACCAACGCCATTTACCATTGACCAAAGATCGATCGTGTGCCCTACATAACATTGATCAATTTTCCTCTACCGATGTCAGTTATCCATGACTGCCATCGGTCACCCTCACCTACACATTGCCCTTACTTTTCCCCTTTAGCCCACCCTTTACCCTGATCCTTTACCCCACCCCACCTATACCCAACCTATTTACCTTACCATTCCATACCTCCTCACGTCCTTGCCTACTCTTGTCCTCCTTTGGGGACTCATTATTTTACCCATACATTGGCCTTACTAATGTCGTGACCTAGATATTTGTACTGGACCATCGCTAGTGACCTTATACCTCATGTGTTTGCTATACCTGTGGCATCAAGTTACTGTGTTGATTGACCTAATGACCTTACCTAGCCCGTTTATGTGACCGTTTATCCTGACCCTACCTTTGGTGTACCGGAACATACCTAAATGTTCCTGCACCTAACCTACATTGTGTTTCCTGACCATATCCTATACCTTGGATACTAGATTCACTTCAACCTTGTCTGGATACACTTATCGACCTTAGACGATGTAGAGTTTTCCTACTCTTCAACCCGATAGCATGTTGCAGTTTATACGTGTGCGTGCATTTGACTTTTGCTACCTTTGACCCTGCCCATTACCTAGATTTCAGAGTAGACCTTTCACCCTTTTCCCCTATGCCCACCTGCCTTTTCCTCACATTTACCTTTTATCAAACCACTCACCGCTTTAGCCTGCTACCTCATCAGTTCCTAGTTTGAGGGGGATCACCTTCACCCACACATGGGGCAACCACATCTTATTTTTGTTAGTGTTGCTTACCAATACAAGCTATGTAACAAAAAGGGGCAAAATGTAGACACTAAAATCAGGTCACACTCCCCTTTCGTACCTCGACCAATAAGCACCCTTTATTACATTTACCTAGCCATGACCCCCTTCACCCCACTAATATTAATCTAATTAAATTAATTCATTATCCTCAGCATATTTATTATTTAAATATCTTAATTTAAATAATATCCACACATACACTTCACTTAGACACCTCATCAAACCAACTCAACCTAAGACCTATTCTTAGTAAGTTGCCATAACTAACTAAGACTTACCCAAACCCTAAAAATCAATTCCTACATTCCGTCTAACCACATCCCCACATGCTCACAAGAAGCTCCCGCCTAATCTGCGGGATAACAAGAAGAGATCCAAGGAAATCAAGAGGATCTCCCTAGTTTAGTAAACCTAGGAAATCTCGCCTTGACCGATGTCGATTACTCCCTAACCGTCGCGGTTAAGCGGACATTTGTCGGTTACCCCTTTTAACCCCTAAACAACCTTATTCTCAAGGTTGGAAAACATTGAGAGAAGGTTGATGAGAAAGAACACATCTTAGAGAGATAATGCATCTTCAGAGAGTAAATTCCAGCAAAAACCCACATGCAAGGAAGGAGATTGAGCATCTTCTCCTGCACAACCATCCCAACCATGATCTGATCTATCCAAGAAAAGAGGAGTGTACATGCAGCCCATGTAAAAGCTTTCTTTCAGTTGGTGATCACTTGCAACCTTCAAACCCATCATCAAGCACCTCCATCCCTCACACACAGGCATTTAGGAATGGAATCCAAGTAAGTATAACATCATACTTTCCTAGTTTATTTCATTTCATCATCATTTTATCATCCATTGTTTATCTTGCCCCCTATTGACCTTTCTCGACATTTTCACCTCCATATACCCATTAAAACCTCACAAAATCCTACTCCAATAACCCAATATTTCACCCTAACTCACCAAAGTCCTTTGTGCAATCACAAAGGAGACCACAACTTGTTTTGTGACATTTTCAGATCTCACAAGAATGGCAAAAGATTACACCTAACCACCGTTGATCACCCCTAACTGACACCGGTCTCTATATTTGCCCACACACCTAAAAGCAGAGACTTACCCACCTAATTTCATCTCACCCTCATTCACCTACGATCTATCTCGTGACCCTTTGTCAAACTCGTAGAACCCGTAACCAATCATTTGACCTTTGGATTCTATTCTAGCTTTTCTGTTAGATTATATCTATTTCTTATTGTGTTTTAAGTGAGATACCTAAATCATTTCAAACTACAATAGGATTTACTTTTTTACAAAGCATTTAATTATTTAAAATAATGGATGACAGTACCATCTCGGAAGTATCACACTTCTCGAATCTAGCATACGTCAGGCAGTTCTTTAACTGCCCACATTGTTTAATTCCTTCTAGTGGTCTTGTTTTCATTACGGGTAGTTCCTCCTAGCCAAAAGGAAGCTCTCACGATTAGTGTGGATCTGAAATTCATACGCATGTATCCATCAACCAACATTTGAATAGGTATTCCTCCTACGCCCATTACCCTATCCATTTCATCAACGCTTCAAAGAAACGATCTAAGAATCGGGTGAAACAAAACCAAGGACCTTTCCGGAGAGAATAGCAAAGACACACTTCTTAAGTTGAAGGTGAATGTAGTATTTGATGAGACAGTCAAAGACAACTTTAAGGACAGCAAGGTGCTTGGCCCGATGTTTAAATTTGGCAAGAATATCGTCAAATAAATATTCCAATATGTTATACATGATGTCATGAAAAATATAATTCATAGCCCGTTGATATGTAGCATCGGCATTTTTAAGGCCAAAGGGCATGACACGATAGCAGAAGGTCCCTAAGGAGTGATGAAGGTAGTTTTTTGTTGATCTTTTGGAGCAAGTAATATTTGGTTATAACATGAGAAACCATCCATGAGAGATAGATCTCATTGCCGGTGGTGAGATTAACTAGTTGGTCAATACTAGGTAGAGAAAAGTCATCTTTGGGGAAAGCTAAGTTAATTTCATGGAAATCCATGCAAATGCAGAGTCCCCTTGTCACTTTTATGATAGGAACAGTGTTAGAGATCCATTGGGGATAACCAATGGGTAGGATAAAGGAAACCAAAAGTAGGTGTTTGAGTTATTCTTTAACAAGAAGGGAAATGTGAGGATGCATTTTTTACAGCTTCTATTTTACAAGTTTGGCATCAATGATGTTTACGATATTGTGGACCACAATTTTTGGGTCAATACCAAGCATATCAGAATAGGACCAAGTAAAATTTTTGTTATGATCCCGAAGGAAAGAAGTGAAAGATTCTTGTTTGACAACATCTAAATATTGGCCTATTTTTAGAATGTGTGGGTCATCCTAAGTGTGAATATTGATCTCGATGGTTGATTCATTCAACATGGTTTGTGTCTCATAAGGTAATGACCAGTGAATATAATAATATTCTGCACCAAGGTAAGTGATAATAGACTCATCGTCCTGACATTGAACGACGTTAATGTATGGGTTATCGCCATCGATCATGTCATGATACATGAAGGGAAGAGAATAAGAGGCCTTGCCATCACGTTTATAAGTCGAGGTCTTAGGGAAATGGTGTTCATGAAAAAAAAGTTAGGAAGAATGGATTCTAGGTCCATAAACTCTGTAGGTGAAGGTGGTGAAATTGGTGAGTGGTATCAGAATGTTTATCTTTCTCAATGAGTTCAACTCGAGACTTCTTCAAAGGTTGTTCGTAAAATCCAGAACAACTGTGGTCTTTATTCTTATGAGTGGTGCAAGGAATGACACTATGGAAGCCTTGTTCATAAAAACCAAATCCAAATACCTTCCAAGCACAATGATGGAGGAAGGTGTGGGAAAAGTGGTAGTTGGTGAGAGATTGAAGGTTAGAGGAAAATGGTCAAGTTTGGAAAGGTGGCTTAGATGAGTAGATAGAAGAATCAAGTCCCCCATACATTAATTTGGTGCGAAGGTGGGGAGGACCGTAGGGAAAAACCTCACCTATGTGGTGATCATACTCTTGAGGATTAAATAATGTGTCAATGTTATAAAGGTGGTACTCCCTAGATTGAGGTGTTGAAAAACACCTTCTAAGGGATAAGTATTTGATATGTGTGTAGCGAGAATGGATGAATCACTAGACAATTGGGAAGAAGAAGCATTAGTTATTTGAGAAGTAGATGGGTTGGCCAATGGGTGAGCTACGAAGCTACATAATCAATGAGAATATAGCATTTAGTCACGGAAGATGTAGTGGCAAAAGTGGTGGAGGAGGTGATGAAGCTAGAATATGTCTAATTAATGTATAATATATGATCTCATCTTACTCTCCTTTTTATTAAGTTTGATTGCATTGTGTAACTTTTAGTTGATTTGATATGAGTTAGGATGTAATTGTTTGTCTTTTGATTGATTGTGATTCTAATGTTAAAAGATCTAGAATTCTTGATGAAGTGTGTGTTTGAAATTTAGTTTTGTAATAAAGTAGGTCTAATTAGTCAAGGAAATGAAGCAGGAAGCATTCAGTATGTTTTTAGCAACATTTGTTCCCACACAGCTTAGTTTTGAAACTTCCAAGCTAGTTCTAGAACTCCATCACATAGTCATCATTTAGTTCTAGAACTTTCGGACTTAGTTCAGGAACTCTAGTATTTAGTTTTTAATTTTTGGACTTAGTTAGGAACTCCTAGAGATATATCCAGGAACTCTTAGAGATATCTCTGGAACTCTCATGGTTTTGATCCTTAATGATTTCCTATGGTTTTGGAACTTCTCTGAAGTTCCATAACCAATGGGAGTTATCTATTCTAACCACATCCAGAGATTTTGCATCTACAACCCTTTCAATTAGGAAAGGATGAGAATATTTCTAAATGCAGATCTAGGGAGAGTTATCTTACAACTATCTGATCAACCACAATCTGACTTAGCATCTATTCTAGGCATGATTTGATTTCATCAGAATCATTGAGATAATTGTGATTGTAAAATGTATATAAAAGCATACTTGCAGTAGATAGATATAGATATAGAATATGATATGAGATAGAAATAGAACATAAAAGAGAAATATAGACTAAGTACTCAGATCTAGTACATTTTTAATACCAAATGTTTTATCTATAAAATATTCATTCCTATTTGAGTGAATTATGAGTTGTTAAATCCTTATTCGAGGAGGAGCAAGGGCCCACTCCCCGAAGGACTAGGATATTCATTTATTTGGTATTTATATTTCTTCAGAAATAGCTTAGATCGTTGATTCGTATTGTTTTAATTCTTTCGCTTAAACTCTATTATATACTTGTTCCTGCAGTGTTCGATAGATTCTTATATCTCTTTCAATTGTTTTCAAGCATTATAAATTGAGTGTGTTTGCTTTTTGAAGCAAGTGTGTTAATTTTCCAATAGCATGTGTGTTTCCATTATGCACAAAGTGTGTTTCCTCAACAAAGCTTTCAGCGTGTTTACTTTTAGCAAGTTTTCATATTTTGATTTAAATAAGGTTTTACCAAGAAGTCCTTAAGACATTGAATAAATCCCCTTAAAATACAAAAATAACTGTTAGGTTGTGGAGCCTGTTTTCATGTGATAAAGTGTTGAAGAATGTACACTAAGAGTATTGTACACTAAGAGAAAGTGTTGAAGACTCGCATACACTAAGAGTACTAATTCAATTTTTGGAAAGTAAAAGGATGATGAAGAATTTGGCCTATAAAGAGATAACTATCATAATTCTCATTACTATCCTTTTTCCAGTATTTTGTCTCAAGGAACTTTTGGAGATGTTGCTACATACCATATGTTGTTACCACATGCATGTCCATTAAATACTTTAATGAAACCCTTCCCACAAATCAGTTCATCATATATTGGAACCAAGCATGTTGAAATTCAACCGAGTAAAATTTTAAACATTAATAGCTGGTTGAAGGAGGATGAAGAAGCTAAATTGTTTGATGTTCTAAAAAAACATACTAAAGCTTTTTCTTGGGATTATAAAGACATGAAGGGGATTCATCCAAGTATCTGCACTCATCACATCTATATTAAAAACATTAAACTAGTTAGGTATCCTCAAAGAAGGATTAACCCAACTTTAAGGGATATAGTCAAACAAGAAATTGAAAAACTATTACAAGTAGGTTTCATCTACCCTATCTCAAATAGCCAGTGGGTATCTCCTCTTGTAATTGTTCCCAAAAAGAACAGAAAATGGAGAATATGTGTTGACTATAGGGAACTGAACAAAGCCACAATGAGATATTATGTTTCCTTACCATTCATAGATCAAGTTCTAGATAACCATTCGGGTAAATAGTAATTTTCTTTCTTGGATGGCTTTAGTGGGTACAATCATATCGTAGTTGAGTTGCTAAAGATCGGGAAAAACTACATTTACATGTCCATGGGGAAATTTTTCCTATAGGGTGTTACCATTCAATTTATTATGCGATGCTCCCGCAACTTTCCAGAGAGAGTTGTACTTGCAATCTTTGCTGATCTAAAAAATGATTGTGTTGAGGTATATATGGATGACTTCACTATACACGGAGATACATTTGAAGATGCTTTGAGAAATTTGGACAGAGTGTTAACAATATGTGAACAACACAACCTATCTCTTAGTGATGAAAAGTGTTTGATGATGGTGGATGAGGGGATTGTATTAGGACACCATATTTCAAAAAAAAGAATTCAGGTGGATCAGAACAAATATAGGATCATTTCAGATTTACCTATTCCTCAGACCCCCACAAATATCAAATCATTTCTAGGGCATGTTGGGTACTATAGGCACTTTATAAAATATTTCAGTAAAATTGCTGCCCCCATGTTTAATTTGCTAACCAAGGACTATGAATTTCTTTGGGATGAAAAGTGTCAGCATGCTTTTAAAGAAATTAAAGAAAAATTAATCAGTGCCCCAATATTGAGAGGACCTAATTGGGAAAAGCCATTTCATATCCAAACAAATGCCTCAAATTATTCCATTCAAAAGATTGGGACTGAAAGATGAGGAAGGAAAGATGTATGCCATTTATTATCTTAGCAAGAATTTTACTCCCACTTAAAAGAATTACACCACCACTGAAAAGGAATTTCTTGATGTGATTTATGTAATCAATAAATTTAGACATTACATTACATGGTACAAGATATTTGTATACACAGATCATTCAACAATTAAGTATTTAATGAACAAACTAGTGGTTGGAGGAAGAATAATTAGATGGTTATTACTTCTACAAGAATTTGATATTTCCATTTTGGAGTATCCATGAAAATCTAATGTGATAGCTGATTTTTTTCAAGACTAACCACCACGGGGGAGCGAGATCCACCAAGGATAACTTTCCAAATGAACGATTGTTTACAATCTCAAAGACATACACCATGGTTTGCTGATATGGAAAATTATCTTGCAACAGGGAAGTTTCCTCCTTCTTTCACTAAGAAACAAATAAAGAAGTTAATTAAAACCAATGCACAATTCAAATGGTTAAATGGAATGCTATTTAAATGTGGTCCTAATTTTGTCTTACGCAGGTGTGTAAGAGAGGATGAAATCTTTGACATCCTCATAGCATGTCATGATGAACCAAGTGGAGGACACTATTCAGTGAAAAGAACAGACTCATAAGATACTTGGCACTGGTTATTATTGGTCATCTCTATACAAGGATGTGAAGATATATATCAAGAGGTGTGATCCTTGTCAAAGGATGGGACAACCAAATTTCACCAATAAATGCCTCTTCAGCCTCAAGTTATGGTTAAACCATTTGAGAGATGGGGATTGGATTTTTTTTGTCCCTTTAATCCTCTTCACAAGGGAAGGAATATATTCTTGTGTGTACTGACTATGTGACAAAATGGGCACAAGTGCAGGCATTGACAAATGTCACTAAGGAAGCAGCTTCGATTTCCTTTGGAACAAAATGATGATAAAGTTTGGAGCACCAAGGAGCATAGTTTCAGATCAGGGACCACAATTCATGTCTAATATGATCCAAGCTTTCATAAGGTATTACCAAATCAATCATAGGAATTCATATCCTTACCACCCACAGTCAAATGGACAAGTTGAAGTAATAAACAGAGAATTAGAGAACATCCTTACCAAAACAGTTGAAGCTGGGAGAAAATATTGGGTAAAGAGACTACCTGAAGTTGTCTAGGCTTATAATACAACTTGGAAAACTACAACAGGGTTTTCACCATATGAATTAGTCTATGAGAAAATCCCTTGTTGCCTATAGAGTTTGAACTTTAGACATTGAGGACAACAGTGAAGGTGGGAATTGAGTTGAATGCAGCTCAAAAAGAAAGAATCCTTCAACTCAATGAGTTGGATGAATTAAGGTTGGAAGCACTTCAGCAGACAGAGATAATTCAAGAGCAAAGGAAACAATGACATGACACACATATCAAGAAAAGGAAATTCAAAGTAGGAGACTAGGCATTGTTGTTTGATTCTAAGTACCAACAATTCAAGGGAAAATTGAGAACCAGATGGTTGGGACCCTATCAGATTGAGAATATATTTGACAATGGTTCTATTCAGTTACTTCCCATTGATGGCAATAACAAAACACTCTTGGTCAATGGACATAGGTTGAAACTCTATAGGAAGCCTCCCACTAAGGATGAATTCTTGAGGAAGATTGAAGCAGAAAAAGAATTTGATCATATGGAAGAACCCAGTTCTTCCAAAATGATCAAATAACTAGATGATAGATCCAGAATAAAGGGAAGAAGATGAAAACTAGCCAATGGTGTTTTCTTCCCCCAAAAAAAAAAATTTATATATATATATATATAATTCTCTCAAAGGTTAATTGAAAACTAGCAAATGGTGGTTGACCTCTTTTATTTGGCTAGTTCAAATAAGGGAATTCTTTTGAATTCCAGTTGTCTTATCTAATCATGTTTTGTTCCACTTGTAGGAATGACGAGTCATCATAGCAAAAGGGTTACATCATCAAGGACAAGTAATTATATCTTTTAACTTATTTAGGGTTGATTAAATGTTTGCATGTGTGATTTGACTTAATTTAAAAGTAGGTATGATGAGTCATCTATTTATACATTATGATTACAAGTGTGTAATCATGAAGTTGATTTGGATGGAATAAGTGGCGGCATGGTTATCATTAATAATCATTATTGCAAACTCAAGTGAAATAAGTTGCAGAGATTTTGAGGAAGGAGCATCGAATTAAGTTTTGTTCCGCAACAAAGAATAGAGAATTCAAAAGAGCTAAGAATAGAGGTTCGCAACTAAGAACAAAGGTTTTGCAACCAAAGTCATCAATTTTGCGGCTAAGAAAAAGGGCCTGCAACCAATTTGCATAAAATCAAAAGAGACAGAACTCAAGCCGATATGGGGATTAAGAAGAAATTAGAACCAGAGGATGATTCCCAGCTGCTCGTAGATGAAGAAGTGGCATCCATATTTGAGCATGCAGGATGGCTAAAGTTCCTAAAGAAATTTTCAAGTCATAATGATGAATTGGTAAGAGAATTCGTCATAAACCTAGAACAATCTAGGACAAAGGTGAGAAATATATTTATTCCTTTTTTTGTAAATATTGTAAGTAACGTGTCTGGAGTACCAATTGTGCATGTCCCATAACCTGCCAAGGGGACTTTGAAAGAACTGGTTGAAGTCTTACTGCAAGAAGGAGAAACTAAACCCCAGTACATCTACAATACAAAGAAAATCATAAAAGGGGTCAGAAGGGCTAGTTTGCCCAAACCCTTTGGGGTAGTGTTTTGGATAGTAAAATATTTAACCTGTGATGGTCAATTTAGGTCTGTGGGAAAAGAAGTCCTAAAAATGCTCATATATCTGAAGTATGGAGCCACAAAACCTAAGTACATAATAAACCTTCCAAGGTTTCTTTTTTATTCTATCCAAACCATGGCTCAGAGGTATTCCTGGGGTGTTGGGATAATCAGGCATCATGGCCTAATTCATTTAATATGCCAGCACCATTTTTGTCAAAGAAGAATGGAGAAGAAATTTGGGACAAGTTTCTTGGCAAGTTCAAGAAAAACCCTAATATTATCAGAAGGAAAATTCTAGCCCCATTCTCTCCTTCAACTAATCTAGAAATTGATGCCCCTATAGAAGAACAAAGGGAAATAGAAAGAGAAAATATACCAAAAAGAAGAAGGTCAGTAAGAAAGATCAAAAGAGTAGAGCCTTTTACACCTGTGAAGGAAATTCCTTCTTCTGCAGTAGCTTTAGGGGAGCCAATATCTATCTTTGACGGTGATATCTCACCCATATAAGAGCAAGAAAGAATAGTAAGAAGAATCTCTAGAAGGAAATCCACTCACTTGGGCATGTTGAAATTCCCCAGAGAAGAAAAATTCATAAGAGGTCTAGGGAAACCCCAGAGGGAAGGAGTGAGCAAGAAAGGATGGAAAAGGAAGCTGTTGATATTTTGGGTAGCATGGCCATGACTCCTCCTAAGCCAAGTCAAGCTGAAATGGACAGAGGAGAAGAAATATTTGAAGAGCAGGATTTTCAGGAATTGGTTGAACCATCAGCAGTGCCACATGAAGAAGAAGAGTTGGCATCCTGGAGAAGAAAAGGAAAATTTCCTTTAATAGAGGAAGAATGCCCAACTCCTCAAGTAATTTCAGAGGAAGAAGAAAGACATCAAGTTAAATAGGCTCTGTTCTTGTCTAGAGCAGAGCTCATTATCAGAGAAAAATATGAGGAATTGGATTTCCTCAAACTCAAATTGGAACAAAGGGAAATGCTCATTGGAGAGCTAACAACTCAACTTGCAGCCAGGAATGAGGAATTATCAACAACCAAGAAATAGTTGATAGAAAAAGAGGAAGAATTTCAAGCTTCCAGAAAACAGAGTGTTGTGTCCATAGTCTCTGTATGACTGAGTTAACCTATTTTCCACTCAAACAGCTATGGAATGACACTTGCAGGGAACTCAGAGAAGCCAAAACATCAAATGAATAATTGAAGACCAAGATGGAAGAAGAGATGAAGGCAAGAAAATAATGGGAAGAAAAATTTTATGAGGAAGGAAATAAATATAAATGTCTTGAAAAAATTCATATGGTCTATATTATGAGTGAAAAATTGCTTGCCTGCAAGAGGCCCTCTCCTACATATAGTGTGTTTTTAGAAGAGAAGTTCATTTGCTAGAACTGTCAAGGATTGCATGTGGGATTCCACATGAACTACAAGATGAATCTAAATTCATGGCAGCTTACTCTCTATCTAGTCCTAAGCAGAAAAATATTCTATGTGAATTTTATCTTTGTAATTTTATGCTAGAGAAAAACACAGGATTTATGATCAATTTGTATGTAGGGGAGAGCCACTCAATGCATTTGTCTCTATTCTGCAAAACCAAATTACATGGAAGGAAAGGGAATCTGAATTTTTATTGAAAGCTAGCTCAACAAGTCTTTGTATGAGAGCTCATTATGGTAAACCCTTTGCCTTCCTCACACATTTTAGAACTCATGCCTTTGATGAGAGATTCAAGACACACTATCTTGCCATTCTACAAAAGAGTATTGATGCCTTCACCTCCTATGAGGAGGAAAAGTTTGAAGATATTTATGAAGGATGCTCAAAGAGGTGGGAACTCCTTACTGTTTCCTTGAGAAGAAGGGAAGTAATTTCCCCTACAAATTTGATCTGGAGTTTAGAAAGGGAAAAATAGTTATGCACAATAATTCCCCAAGTCAATGAAACCTATGGGAAAATATGGATGGGAATGCAAACAAGGCCCCCTCTACTTCTCACCCCCATGTCTCCTTGGAAAAATAGAGAACCTCAAGACCCTACTGAATTTGAACAGTGGGAGAGGAAAATAGAAGTAGGAGCAGGGTATAGTACATCTAAGTTTAAACATTGGAAAATCTAGTTTCAACCATTTGATCTGAGCAATCAAATGGAATGCAGAACTTATAACCCAAATTTTGAAGAATGAAGTTTGTAAAGGGACTTACAAACAAGTAAGTTTGGGGGAAATGATGAGGCCAGAATATGTCCGATTAATGTATAATATATGATCTCATCTTACTCTCCTTTTTATTAAGTTTGATTGCATTGTGTGACTTTTAGTTGATCTGATATGAGTTAGGATGTAATTGTCTATCTTTTGATTGATTTTGATTCTAATGTTAAAAGCTCTAGAATTCCTGATGAAGTGTGTGTTTGAAATTTATTTTTGTAATAAAGCAGGTCTAATCATTTGAGGAAATGAAGTAGAACACATTCAAAGATGTTTTCAGCAACATCTTTTCCCACACAACTTAGTTTCAGAACTTCCAAGCTAGTTCGGAACTCCATCACACAGTCATCATTTAGTTCCAAAATTTTGGACTTAGTTCCGGAACTCCAGTATTTAGTTCCAAAATTTTCAGACTTAGTTCTGGAACTCTTAGGGATAGCTCCGGAACTCTCATGGTTTTGATCCTTAACGATTTCCTATGGTTCTGGAACTTTTCTGAAATTCTGAAACTGATGGGAGTTATTTATTCTAACCACATCCAAAGATTTTTCATCTACGACCCTTTCAATCAGAAAGGATGAAAAAAATTAAACGCAGATCTAGGGAGAGTTATCTTATAGCTATCTGATCAACCACAATCGACTTAGCATCTATTATGGGCATGATTCAATTTCATTAGAATCGTTAAGACAGCTATGATTGTAAAATGTATATAAAAGTAGACCTGTAGTAGATAGATATAGATATAGAATATGATATGAGATAGAAATAGAATAGAGAAGATAAATATAGACTAAGTACTCAGATCCAGTATGTTTTGTAATACCAAATGTTTTATCAATAAAATAGCCATTCCTATTTGAGAGAATTCTGAGTTGTTAAATCCTTATTCAAGGAGGAGAAAGGGCCCACTCCCCAAGGACCAAGATATTCATTTATTTGGTATTTATATTTCTTCAACAAATAGCTTAGATCTGTTAATTCTGTATTGTTTTAATTCTTTCAGTTAAACTTTGTTGTATACTTGTTCCTACAGGTGTTTAGATAGATTCTTATATTTCTTGCAATTGTTTTCAAGCATTCTAAATTGAGTGTGTTTATTTCCAAAATCAAGTGTATTTTCTTTCGAAGCAAGTGTGTTTCCATTCTACACAGTGTGTTTCCTTTCAGCAAGTTTTCATAGTTTGATTTAAATAAGGTTTTACCAAGAAGTCCTTAAGACATTGAATAGATCCCCTAGAAAATACAAAAATAACAACAGTCAACTACTAGATCGATAAAATTACTTTGGTTACATATAGCTTTAGACACACCCCTAGTTTGATATGACATCAACAAGAAGTTGATTAAATGAAGGGAATAATGACACCCATCAAGAGGCAATGGTTGAAGAAGAAGTGGTAGTAGTGGTAGATGCCTTAACTAGTATAAGGACATCATTGGGTTGATACAACATGTTACAGGTCTTGAATGGTGAAGGGTCGGATGGAATGGTATAGTTGTGCCCTTCATGTTCAAATTTTAAATAGTGGTGTAAGGTTGAAGGAACACAACCCATGGCATGAATCCAGGGTCAACCAAGTAGCATGTTGTATTGGAATTCCCCCTCTAAGACATAAAATAATTCAGAATGACACGAGGGCCTACATGAATGTGGAGAATGCTAGTACAAGGGTGGAAGTCATGGCATCGTTAAATGAACATAGCATAACTAGGTTATTATGCATGTAATTGGTAGGGATGCACATTTGGTTATACGCATGGGAGGAAATGATATTAATATTGACACCACCATCAATCATAACACATTAAACATGTATATTATCAATGTATATGGAAATAAATAGGCGGGGTTAGGATCATCCGATTGGATAGGTACAATCTCATCATCAAAGAAACTCGAGAGAAGCTACTTGATGAGTGGTATTAGGAGCAGAGGAAGGAGGAAAAGTGGTAAGAGAGGCCACATGGTGTGGAGTGATAATGGATGCAACAGGCATATTGTCATTAGGTAGAACCTCAATATATTACAAGACCTCAATGAGGGCCTGACGATGAGACTCAGAGGTTTGGACAAGGTCGTAAAAATACATTTTGATGGGAGATTGGTGCAATTTTTTAAGCATTGTATGATGGGTAACCCCATCAAAAATAGGGTATGTGGGTCCACGGATGGTGCTTTTTGGTGCAGGTGCAGATGGAATATTGGGTAAAAGAGTAGTGGATGAGCTTATTATTTTCTCCTTTCCTTTTTCCTTCTAGGCTCAAGTGGCAATTTGAACCATATTAATTTTTGATAAAAGAGAAAGTGAGTCATGATAGGTATAGTGATAGGACAAGAAAAAAATATGGTAAGGGCATATATTGGTTTTGTGAAAACAATCAACACATTGGCATTTTTATAGAGGTTTGGCTAGCTCTCTTATGCATACCATATTGATCTCAAACATTAGAGGGGGATAAAAGGGTTGTGGAGGTAGAGATGAAGGTTGCTGAATAGGTAAGAGATGAGGATGTGTGGTGATAGGTGAAGGTGGAATAGGGTCCTCATCTAAAATATCATCATTTTCAAAGTTTTCTTTGAGAGGACATAGTTGGAGAAGAATAGTTTTAAGATCCTTACATCTTTCCAAATCATGCCCTAGCACATGATGGTAAGCATAAATTTTGGTATCTTCAAACCCTTCGGTTTATGCTTGAGTGGGTTGTAAGGTCTAAGTGGTGGCAATGTGATGATAGAGATTTCTAAAAGGTTAGCTAAGATGTTAGTGTAAGACTCGCCAATGGATCACAATGTGAAGTAAGTGTGGATCTGGATGGAAGTGTGGGTGACTTTGGTGGGAGATGCGTCACTTTGGAGATGGAACCAGAAGTTGAGTAAGTTTGACCACCTATTTGGTAGATATTATAGTTTTAGGTTTGGATTGCACCTTCTTAGGTAAAGATATAATAGGTGAACTAGTTGTTGACGGTGGTGTAGGTTTAACTACCTCTTTTGAGGGTAGTGGGTTCTGGGCGTTGGTTGAACCTTCTTGAGTAAAGGTGAAGAAGAAGTGTGATGTAGAAGGGAAGGTAGATAGTAGAAGGGGATGGGTTAGCCAAGGTGATAATGGAGGTGTGGTGAAGGTTGTAGTAAGAGGAAATGTGGAAGGTATTGGTTGAAGAAAAGGGAATAGCATAGGTAATGATGAGGATACTGGAAGTGGTGTAGGTATAGGAGGTAGAAAGGATGTAGGTGACGGTAAAGATGTAAGTTGTGTAGGTAATTTGGGTGCAACAGAGGATCATGATGAGGTAGGTTGTTGTGCTTTTGGTTTACTCTAGGTAGGAGGTTGTTTGGCCAAGGTTGATGGATGGGGACCTAGGATAGATGGAAGTGGTGAAGGTGACAGAGGGGTAGTAGGCAAAGCCGGTGTATGCAGCCTAAGAGGTTGGGTTTTCTTCTTAAGTGGGGGAATAGTCTTTGCGATGGCTTGTGAGAATGTGGCTAAATCTAGTTTGATAAGAGGATGAACTAGACTTGATGTTGGCATGACTCCCAATGTGGTAATGGGTCTGGATGCAGAGGAAGATATAGGTGCAAGTAAGGTTTTAGGCATAGGAAAAATTTCATTTGATGGTAAAGGTTTAGGTGTGGGTGAGGGTGATAAAGAAGGGGTCACTACAACTGGTATGGGCATGGTGGGTTTGGTTGTCTGAAACACCTTTGGATAGATCATGTAAGTATCAACAGAAAACATTTGCATTTGAGTTGAGACACAAATCGAAGACATCCCCAAAGCATGGAATTTTCAACATAATCCAAGAAGTCGGTCAAACATGAGAACGGTACCAACGTAGGGGGATGATTTTGATTTGGTAGTAATCCCTATAAAGAATTTCTATGAGATAAGGAATTTGTTGACTTCAGACTCTGTGGGTAAAAGAGACAAGAGAAAATCAACAAGATCCTTGAAAGCCAATGGAGAATTGTCACCAATGGGAAGGGACACTGCTAATGGATCCCTTGTGGGTAGGGGAGATGGCAAGTTTGATGAGGTAAGTTCATATTTTTGTGAAGAAGAATGTGAGCATGACTCTCCCATGGGTAGAAGAGTAAGTCTGCGAGTTATTCATTAGGTGATAGGTGATTGGGGAAACTACATCGGTAGATATGGTGGACTTCTTCATGGGTGAAGGAGAAGATAAGGGAGAATCCTCTGTGATTAAAGGAGTAGATTAAATAGGTCCCTCCATAGATGAATGATCTCGTGTAAGAATCTCCTCGATAGATGGAGTAGGAGGAAATTGAGCAGGAAGAGCTGGTATGATATCAAAAATAGCATGAACCTCACAAACATTATTGTCATTAGTCAAGGTTTCTCCAGTTTGGTTAGACAATGGGGTGTGATTTGGGAATGGATTCTTGAAGATTTGAAGGTTATGATTAGCTGGTACATTAGGATTATCCAAGATGATATCTCCATTATCTAACATTTCTTGGACGATGTTTTTGAAAGTTATAATATTACTGCGTCACGTTGTGTCCTCTAACATGATGATAGTTGTAGTAATCATTTTCTTTGTACCATGCAAGCACAGGATGAGAGGGGTCAAAACCATTATGTGGTTTGATGGGTAGAAGAGTGAATGCTCCATATTTTATAAGTTTTTCTAAAACTGAAGAGTAGGGTTCCCGTGGGAATATATTTTCATTGCTCCCACTTGAACAAGAAAGCCCGAACAAGAGAAAGATTGGAAGAAGGCTCGATTGGTTGGATGGATGAGATGGTCCAGATTTCAAAACTACTTCATTAGCAAATCCTTTTACTTTAGAATAATTATTTTTCAGTTTGGAAGAAGAAGAGGTATCATTTGGTTTGAACGTAACATTCTTGCTACACAATTGTATCTTCTTCTCTTCAATGGCATGAATTTCAAGTTTCGCCATGGTGAATGCCTCGTCAAATGCAAAAGGTTTGAACTTGGAGAGTTGGTGAGATGTGTCTAACACAAGCTCGGTGAACAACTCTATTAACTTGGTTTGAGGTAGTTGGAATGTGAGTGGTTTATCGGAGCTCCGCCAACGACCGAAAAAAATCTGTGATAGATTCTTCTTCGTATTGGTGTGTCATGTACAAGTCGGTCATGGTGACCTTCTTGACAATGTTGATATAAAATTGTTCTAGAAAATCCTAATATACCGATTGAATGAAAATATGGAATTCCGAGTAGAGCATTATACCAATCTAAATTCGGTCATGTCAAGGACATTGGGAATGTTCATAAGATAAAAGTGTCATCATGAGCGATCAGATAACACACATGTTTAAAATACTAAAAGTTTTGTTAAGGGTCTTCTTTGCTGTTAAATTGGTTGAATTTAGGAATTTCCCAATGGGGAGGGTATGGATGAATCGGAATGGATGGGTGAATTGGCTCATTGCAAATCTCATCGTATGTCAAAGAGAGTTACATGATCTCGAAGACAGATGCTTCCAATGTATGCATATTTTCCATCATCATTTTGATAAGATCATTAGTAGGTTGTGATGACAAGGCACCCCTACAATAAAAGGGGGTAGATGAGGAGGGTATGATGTGGGTGGCATCCCATTATGTGGTTGTGTCGATTACAAAAATTGTGAGGAAGGAATGTAGGCCAGAATAGATGTAGATGGAAAGTATCATGAATAAATGCTAAATGAAATAGGGGTTTGTTGGTGATAAGTGTAAGTAGGTGGATTGCACATAAAGATTCTCATAGAAATCGAGGAGAATATCTTGTGGGATGGAGAGGACAATGTTTTGGAAGGGAGTATGGGTTGTTTTCACCATTGGTGGCTAAGATGCAATAGGTATATAAGAGGTGGCAGATGCAGATAGACCTACACTCAAGGTGGTTGATAAAGGCATGGTTGACATGTAGGAGTGACAGACGTCAAAGGCATGATAGATGTCATAGGTGAAATAGATATCAATTATGTAGGGTCAAGGTGGAAGAGGTTAAGGCTAAGCTAGTAGTAGTTGATGCAGAAGTGGGTGTGAGGGTAGGAGGAATGGACATAGGCATGTCGTATATAAGTTATCCTGATGAATCATGTGTAGATGAATGAGTGAGATAGTACTACAAAGAGGTGGGGTTGTGATCAAGGATTCTCATGAACTCCTCATTACCAGTGGGTATGAAAAGACCCTGATTAGGGTCCATAGGTGATGAGATTGAAGGAGGTGATGAGCTAGGTGGGAGCAGCTAGAGTGAAACATGATAGAGTTAGCTTGTTTACAAGTCAAAACCATGTGACTGATGATAGAAAATATATTTTGAGCTTCACTAATGATGTAGAAACACATAAGTAATGGGGAATAATCAGTCTAAAATTAGTGAATCAGTCTAAAATCAGAATATAGAGATCGACGTTGATTGGGGTAACTGATGTTGTTATGAGGGTAATTATCGTCAGTCAGCTCAGACCAATGTCGGTTACTATGAAAAATAAGAGACTCAAATATCTAGAAATGAAAGGTGAAAATGGGTCAACCTGGACTTTGAAGATGATATCAGAGACCCAAAAGTGTGATAAAATGATAGAACAAGACACAAAAAGAACAGAAAGGTGGATAATACTATTTTGGTAAAAATAACCAAAAAAGCATAAACTGATGTCGATCAGTTAACTAATGGCGGTGAGATTATGTATCTGATGACAATCGTTGGACCGATATCAGTTACTATTAAATCTGGGAAGAGAAGGAAAAATGAATTTTTGATGATTTAGATTGAATAAAAGGGTCAACCCAAAGATCGAGTATGGCTATAAGGAGTCCTAATAAACCCAAATTAAAATTGGAATACACCAGTCATGATATGGGCTATAAAAGGATGAGAAAGAATGAATAAACATAACTCACACCTCAAAACACAATCAGACAAAAAGCTAATAAACATGAAATCCTAAGTTGTAGATTTTATGTTGTGGCTTATGCCATTTAGGATTGACTATAAGCAGGATATAATTTTTGGTTAACAAAGGTGCCCTATAAAAATCGACAACTATGGCTAGTTTCAGGTAAGTTTTGGCATGGGAGATCCTTCTCTAAGATGATGACTGGACAGAGAAACTAGTTGGATCCCACTGTCAATCCTCTAATTGTGTGATCATTGATGACTTCTTTTGTGAAAAAAAAAATTCAATAACTACGTAGTTTATTTTCAATGATTTGGTATAGAGAGTGTGTAAAATGTGAGCTATGGTTCAATTTGTCAACCATCAGCTAGGCATGACTTCCAGCATATATTTTTCCACAATTTAGATGAGCTATAATGCAACAAACTCAAAAATTCAAGTGCACAAGTTTTAAAACCCAAAACCACAAATTATATTCGATGAGAACAAATTATGAAGAGGTTAAGGGTATGAATTTCACTAAGTGCAATGCAAGAAAATAAAGAAGAGTTCTTTTTAATCCCGAAAAACAAGTGTCATTGAGTCAATCAAAAGAAAAGAATATTTCTAGAGAAGAAGCTTAATGTGAACTTGTTTCAAATGAAAATAAACACACAATATTTTCCCTAGGAATTAACAATGCAACAAACCCTATATGGGTCCCACCACGCATGCCAAAATGTTTCACGAATAATTTTTACACTTTCTAAGATGAAACAGATAGAAGGTAAAATGGTTAAGGAGGAATACCTATGAGGTGAAGGTGGAAGCTAGAATGTGCAAGTTGTATAATTTTGATCCAATTTGATTGTGTGAGCTTCCCTTTGACTAGGAGGAATGACATGTATAAGAAACACAACAAAACAACCCTAGCAAGGCTAGATCAAGGAAGCATGATGCTTCCTCGAATGGTTGTCAATCCTTTGTTTAGTAAAAATTTAATGTGAATAAGAAACTGAAATAAATAGGTCCTATTGTAATGTAATGATTTAGGTTTCTCATACACACAATACACTAGATTCAATGCTAAATAAAAATCAACACTAAATCTAATTAGAACCAAGGTTTTTCGAGTCGGGAAGGTCATCGAGAGGTTTGGTAAGGGCGGGGCTAATTAGTTGAGGTCTAGGTTGGTTTTGGGTGAGTGGGAAGCTTGTTGGTCTGAAAATGTGAAATGACACAGAGACCGATATCGGTCTCAGTGATTCGATGATGCAGTATGGGGACTAAAACCGGTGGTCAAGGAACCAACGTTGGTAGGGGAAATAGGTAATAAACTATTAAAAATAGGTTTTTAGGCTCTCTATGATTGCACAAAGAGTGAGGGTAGTATGGTTTGGGTCATAATATGGCTGAGAAGACTCGAGAATACTAAGAAGGAGGTTTAGAAGGGTGGAAAGGCTTGGGGTGGTTTAATAGTGGGTTGGTGGGAAGAAGGTGATGTACGAGGTAATAGAAGAAATAAAATATTGAACAAAGAAAGAGATCTACAATGGGATAAGCCGAATGATTAAAATCATAGTACTTACTTGGTGTCTTGTAGACCTTGTGAGTTGAGATGGTTGATGGTTGATTGGAGGAGAGGTGTTTGAGTCTAGTGTTACACCAATATGACCGGTGTTCTCTCATGAGTATTCCAATGCTGGAAGGAGAACTAGAGGCGATTGTCTTGTCTTTGTGGTTGTGTGTGTTTGTCATCTGGATGTAGGAGGGCTTGAAGATTCACGCTTGAATGCAATAAGGCTCTAATAACTGAATGAACAACCCATGTAAAGAGTTTTGAAAGTGTATATAAGGTGAATGATGGCAGTTAGGTAACTAGCACTCGGCCAAGGAAAACCAACATCGGTTAGGGTGAATTAGTCCCTTTTACCAAAAATAGGAATATCTTCCCAGATTTGGCGTGTTTTCCAAGTTGATTCCACTTAGGGAAGTGGAGTTCTCATTAGAAAAGGTAGGAAGGTCATAGAATAATTCCAATTAGGTTTGAGAATAATTCTTAGTTAGTTAGGTCAAGTGGTGACTCAACACTAAGAGTGATGACTCAGTGTTGAGAGTGATGACTTGGTCACTATGAGTTAAATGCCCCTGGAATGGGTCCAAGGTGAGGTGTAATGATGAGGTGGAGGTGTGAGGATGAAATTAACTTAATTAAAATAATTAAATCAATTAATAATGTGAGGATGAATATTAATATGGGATGAAGGGGTCATGATTAGTTAAATGTGTTACGTTAATTAATTGAAGGGGACTAAAGGGTGTGTGACCCAAATTTTGGTGTCTATGATAGGTATTACACCCACTATCAATTGTGGCTTGGTCAATTTGGAGCACACCTTCCAATACTTCCTCATAACTATGGAAAGGGAAATTATGGACGTCCTCCTTAATCTCTCAATTAAGTGAGTGGAGGAAGAGATCACAAAGTTCTATTTGGTCCATGTTAGGTGAACTTGCATAGGAATAAACAAATTGATGTCATCTCCGAATGAAATGGGTAGCAGATTCATTTTTCTCATGCCTAATATGTAAAAACTCTGTTGGCGAGAAAATATTTTGGGTGGACAAATCAGTGTCTCCAATTAATGTTCATGGGGCTACGCCCTCTGCATTAAACAAGATAGTTCCCATTATTGAAAGTAAACTAATCTTAATCCTATCTAAATTTTGTGGGTGGCCAAATTGGCCAGGGATCACACAGGACACTCCACTGAACCTATGGCAAAGTGCTTGTACGGGGTACAAGGGAGGAAATTACAATGATGAAGGGAAAAAGAGGGAAATTATGCAAGGAATATTACTTTCGTGAGTAGATTAGAGCTCACACCCAGTAACCAGAGTAGTTCAACCTTCAATATAGAGGAAAACACAATGAAGCTAGCGAGACCAATGAATTAAAACACCAAGTTTTTAAATTCATCTATTGAGGACACCAAGTTCCTCTCCAATTCCATATAGGATCAACTATGCTTGCAAAGTACATGAAAGAGATAAATAGAGGAAAAACAAGAAAGGGAAATAGGAGAAGTGTATTTTTTATTCCATGTGTAGTGATGAATACAAAGCTTCAACCAAGTTATCACAATGCTACATAGTAAGAACTATTCCAAAATATGGAATCCCCTAGAATGGAGATGTCATCCCAATTTATAAAAATTTGAATTATCCTTTCACCTCCCTCACATGACTCTTCGTTTCCATATTCCACTTGTGACCTTTCGTTTTCCATGAATTAAGTATTTCTATTATAATTTTGAGAAAATACTTTTACAAATTTAAAATAGGTCACTTAAGTGAATAGGATGAAATACAATGATGATGCATAATGAAGAATTAGAATGGAGAGAGGAAGAAGAGATGGAAAGAGAGGAAGAAGGAATGAAGGGAAAACACTCCTCATGATGAAATTCTTTGAATGCCTTGATGCAGTCATGTACATTTGAGCAAAGATTTCTGCCATTGGTGATCTTCTACATTGATGAAGATTGTTCCCTTGAATAACTTTGAATCATTTTCCCAATCTAGTGATGATGAAAAACTCTATGATGCATAGACATCCTAGACCATAGAATGAGTGTTCATAAAAATTGTTATGAGGTTTACCGCTACAAGCTCGAGATGAGCACATACAATGCCCATGATGACCCTCCTTGAAATTTGGTTGATTAACTCCTTGACTCATCAAAAACATTACGATCAACTCTATTTGAATCACTGATTCTTTAAGTGACGAATATGAATTCACATGATGTGCCTTTCAATGCCCCGCTTTGTAATATGAGATGATCCTTGCAAACCATGAAAATGGCCATCTCTTCATGATTGACTACAACCGAGAAACTACACCAACTGTGCACTTGAAATTCATGTTTCCTTGACACTTTCTATATTTAGAAGGGACAACTTACTATCTTTAGTAAGTGTTGGAGTTTTCCTTTTGGATCCTATATGGTGATATAGACCTAAATTATTATCCCTTGGTGTCTCATTGTGCCAAACTTGCCTTTTGAGAACAACCTGTTATTTTTAGTAAGTACACATGCGGCAACTTACTATTTTTAGTAAGTGTCGTAGTTAGCTTTCCCAACCTCAACCAGCTAAGGTAGCTTGAATTATTTCTTCTTACTTTTTCCTCTCACCTTTTGGACCAACTGGCTATTTATAACAGGGGCTTGTGGAACCACTTACTATTTTTAGTAAGTGTCGATTACGAGCCAAGATGACCTTTTTGATGACTTTTCCTGCAATAATCCCTCTGTGTTCACTACATTCTTCGTAGCCTCTTCAAATGGTGGCTTACCTGAAGTAAAAAACCCTTATGTAGGAAGGCATGCTATTTTTAGTAAGTGCACCGCAGATGTCAGATTGCAACAAAACAGTCTTGAAACTCTGGGTTTTATTTCGGGGTTCTACGCTCCGAATTTTGAGAAATTCCTTCGTCTAAACAAGTTAGAAAATGATATTTTCATTGGCGGGGTAGAATAGTGACAAACAACACAGCCCTCTATATCCCTAAAAATAGGGACTTTATGGCATGAAAACTAGTTTACGAGAAACTAGATTTTTTAATGATCATTCCTTCCAATTTTCACACGATTTCACCACTGGAACCCTAAGAAGTGAAGAGCTAGCTCGCTTCCTTTTTCAAATTTATTCTTCATGTGATACAGAAGAACTCTAATAAAAACTCAGTCCTCCATATCCCTAAAAATAGGGACTTCATGGCGTAAAAAATACTTCACACAAAACTAGATTTTTCAATGATCATTCCCTTTAATTTTCAAACGATTTCACTCACTGGAACCCTGAGAAGTGAAGAGGTAGCTCGCTGCCTTTTTCATGGTTTTCCTTCATGTGACAGGAATAACTTTGATGAAAACGTATTCCTCCATATCCCTAAAAAATAGGTACTTCATGTCACAAAAACTAGCTCACACAAAACTAGATTTTTCAACGATCATTCCCTCCAATTTTCGCGTGATTTCACCCACTGGAACCCGAAAAGTGAAAAGGCAGCTCACCGCTTTTTTTTCCACTACTATGTCATGGTGGCCATTAATAAAGCTTAAAATTTGAAGGTCTGGTTTTTACTCTATTCACGATAAAATAAACTCCATTGCAATAGGTTTTTGCTTCTTCTCTCACTTTGGTGAAATTTCTCTTAATTGATTGCAAGTTTGATGAGAAATTGAACTTTGTTCTTCGTGGAGATAGGAGTGAAATTTATTCACTATGAGCATTCCTTTTTGTGAATGGGTGGTTTTAAGGTGATTTTTCATGTCATTTAAGAGTGAAGAACTTATCAATGGATGGTTTTTCATTTCGTGCACTAGCTTGTAAGATATGTTCAAATCTTCATCTCATGACAATGGAGTTTCTAAAAATTTCCTTCACTCTTCTTTTCATTCTTTGTTCCTCGGTTATTTCAATCAATATCTTATTTGAAACCTATGCATATTCATGGAGTGGAAGGTTTGGTTTCCATGGTAGATCTGGTTTGGAGCAACAATGGTGGATTGAGGTGTTCTCTGCATCTTATGCCATTGAGAAGCAAAGCAAGAAGTGGCAAATGCATTAGAAAAAATTTCAAATTTTTGAGTTTGAGTTGGGCGCATTTTCATGTCCCTAACACATCTCACCTCAAATGGATATGAGGGACATCAATTTTCATGTCCCTAATGTCCTTCACCTAAAATGGATGTTAGGGACATCAAATTTCATGGTGAGCAAGGCGATGACATGTGGCGAGATCCGATGGGGATTAAAGCCTAAAAAGTAGTTTTAAAGCATGTGGGCACGGAAGTTGGTCACATAGGTGACCAAAAGTATCCTTAGGGGCTGGGAACATTTTTCCAACCTTAATTTCCCTAACCTTGAGGGATGTGAGGGACATAGAATCCCACCATACTCCTGTAGTGACACGTGTCCTTCCAAAATTTGATCGACACCCGAACTCGCTCCAAGAGGGAAACTTGAAAGCAAATTGATAAGTTGATCTCTTGATGGACTTTTGAAGAATTTGGTACTCTAACTATATATGAGAAAAACCGATTGCATAACAATTGTACCAAAGTAGTGTGAAAAAACTAATTTCATAATCTTGTAGGTATTGTAATTCCATTTCAAAAGATTTTTATTTTTCTCCTAACTCTATCTGGAGCTCCCAAAATCACCTTCAAAAGCTCAGAAGTTGTTTTGGCTTGTGCACTGCCTAGGCCTGTGAACCCTGATTTTAATGAAACTGTCCCAACTTCTCTGGATCCTTCCTAAATATTTTTAAATAAATTCCATGATTTTCCTAGGCATTTGATTCACCTCCATGTCTATTTTATCTTTCTGTTCCACTCCATGGGGTTGCTTCAATCCTAAGAAGGCCAGTGATAGCCCTTCCCACAACCGCCTAAAGTTTACATTTTTCAATGAACTCCTAAAATCACCTAGGGGGAATGATTGGAATTTATTAAATAACATATGTGGATGAGATAACATTAATTGGGACATCACTCAGACTAACTGGGCAAACCTGGGGTGCCTTGGAAGGGTAGAACTTTAAAAAATTAACACATGGGTATAGTTGTCATGCTTGGAAATTATCAATTTCCTTGTTGCACATCTACATGACAACATTCCTAATCCCTATTTGAAGAAAAAATTTCATGTCAAATGCTCTGATTAATTTGGAAACAAGTTGTTTAAAGGAATGTATGGAATCTTACGGAACTGTAATAACAATCTAGTGTGATTCCCTCAAGGTTCTTTAGGAATATCTTAGCTACTACAACATCCCAAGGGAGAAATTCCCTAATGGCAATGGCGTAGGCCTTGATATAAGCATTTGGATCTCATTCTCCCTTAAATTTAGGAATATTGGGAAATGGGCATGGAAGCATGACACCATGTATGGTGAGTCAAGGGGTTCTTTCAAATACTCGTTGTAAGTACCGACTAAGTAGGATTTTTCATTGAAGCTCCTTGATGAGGAGGTGGAGGATGAGGATTTGGATAGGTTGCATTATAGGCATTGGCGAACATATAAGGAATAGCTGAAGTATATGTAGTTGTTTGATGGGATTTTGAGTACATATGCAAGTAAGGAAGAATAACACTCGGATATGGACTAATGGTCGTGAAACTAGGGAATTCCATATTGCTCGAAGGAATGGAATTTGAGAGACCACTTCTTGTCATCCCTTACATAGGATAAGTGTGAGATGGATAATGACCCATCCCTAGGCTGTCATATCTTATGAGAAGATCACCTGGATTCAATTTGATTGGATAACCTTGTTGCATAGGATGTTGAATTGGTTGTGCATTGGTAGGGGTGTATCCCTTATTGTCAATAGGATACCCCATGTTCTTCCATATTACATAAGTAGGTGGTGAAGGTTGGGCACTCTCTAGTTCTCTAATCCTCCCTACTAAGGTAGAAATAACATCATGGGGTGAGGATTGAGTATCTTGTTTGGGTTCCTGCATTGTAGGATTTGGGTGAGACGACATGTGATACCTGTTAGGGAAAATTCATAGCACCCCCAAAATGACCTATGGATCTGCTTTTCTAAGGAAATGTAATTTGGTGTGAATGCACAACATTGAGCTTTCCCAAAGTGTGGGACCTTTGCAAATGGGGAAAGCTCTCCAGAGAAGGTTGGTTCCTCTTCCTAAACTACCTACCACAAGCTATTCCAATGCAAGCAAGCTAATCTAATCCTAATCTAACTTCCAAGGAGATAGGAGAGAAATAAAACTAGAAAAAATAGAGCCTACACTAAAATGGTGATACACCAGAGAAGGAAAATGTTGAACATCTATCAAAATTGTCATGGAACAAGAAGAGGTGAGCAATGGAAGGGATGGACAAGTGTATCACAAAACCAAGGATGGATTTCACACAAAAAATGTTCCAAAACTCCATGAACACAACTCCAAAACCTGCAATGAACATCCAAACATGCAAAAATACCTACAATGAAGAGAGGCAAGAAGAAAACAACCAAAAACAAGCAAGGATGGACAAATGCATCACAAAACACATTTTTTTATTGCTCAGAAGTTGCATAGAATCATCATTTCATGGGTAAGAGGCAAAAATACCATTACAGAGCAAGGAGGAGGTCCAAACTTCATTTTTAACCCTAGGGAAGAAAAGAAGGGAGAGGCAGAGAAGAATGATGAAAAACCTTTACAAATGAGCCAAAACATGCTTTTTATCGCTCGAAAAGAAAGAAGTAAGATAAAGAATGAATGCAAATTTGATTTGAAACTCCAACCACCGACAAGATCCATCTAATTAGCCTACAAAATGATGGGTTTCCATGAAAAATCCCATACTTCGAAGTACATTGCTTCGCAGAGTGAGAAATATGCCCACACTTCATTAATTTTGGTGGTTGGGGTTATTTTCTACATTTTTGCATGCCAAAGACGTTTTCCCATTTTACTCCTGCAAATCTCCATCAAAAATCAAAATTGAACCATCCATCATGTGGAGAATTTCAACAACTTTCCAATGACACCAAAATCATGAAAATATGAGCTCTAGTTCGAAAGATATGGCCCTCTGAAGATTTAGGGCAAAAATGGTGAAATTAGGGAAAAATTTGGGTTCGCTTAGCCAAAATTTGACCTATTTCCTCTTTTTTCAAATTGGGAAAATTTCCCAAAAATCTCCACCGGCGAGACCTCCACCGCCACGTGGCACCCTCTAGTTGATCCATGGCTCCAAAATCACATTACGCCCTTTTGCAAAATTGGGAAAATTTCCCAAAATCCTCCGTCGGTCCACCATTCCGCTGCTGATGTGGACACGTAGTGCCTTCTGATGCGGCACAAATGTGTGGTTCAACTTTTCCTTTGAATTTTTCATCACTTTGGAAAAAATTCCAAAATCCTTCCGCCGCCCCAACTCCCGCTGCCGACTGGACACATGGCACCTTCACATTGCTCGGCGGGGATGCGCTCCTATTTTTTCCTTTGATGCACTTTGACCAAATGCCAAAAAAATGAAGTCCTTCTACCCCCACCACTCCACCTTGACACGTGGCATCATTTCATTTCCTTGCAGGCTTTTGGGCCAAAATTTTCCCTTTGATTTTTTTAGCCAAAAGGCTAAGTGCCAAAAATTTTCCGTGGGCCCGCCCAGGGAAAATTTCCCCTCCAAACTCCATCGAGCCATAACTTGAAAAATACAAGGAGTTAGGAGGAATTCCTTACCTTTCTAGAAAGGGGAAATAATTTTCTATCTGATGAAGCAATACCCAAAAAATTTTGAGTGCCTAAAATGTGTAAAAATTTGACTGAGGCACAAAAGGAAGCTAGTTAACCCAAAATAAGAGGGAGCTTATTTTGGTTAACAATACCCACTTATAAACTATTCGACGTTGTCATTCTTGTCTTTTAAAAAATAGGAATCTCATGATAGGTATTCGATGCATTATTTTTGAACATATCGTAGGTACAGTGGTCTTCATCTTGTCCAATGACTCGTCGATTTGGCAAAGACGATTAGCAATTCATGAAAAAATGTCATCTTTGTTGATTGTATGCTAATGTGAGGAATCAACAAAACTCTAGGGTACGGATTTGTTTCACTTGTAAAAACCATGTTTTTGAATTAGATTGATTTTATTACATGTTTAAAGGTTGATCAACCTCCTCTATTCTCACATGACTAATGGGGTTTGAGACGAGCTAGGGGAGGTTTGCACGTTGTTTTTGTAGTTGTCATCCCATCCGAGAAAGGGAAGGGGATTATTACGGTTGAACATTGGTGTAGTATCTATCAAAGCCAAATGGCCCACCAAACTCTCTACCAAACATATTTGGGAAGGTATAAAATACCCACCAAAATAGGGGAAGAAATGGAAAGGTGAGATAATAACAATGAAAGAAAATGGGAAAAGAAGGAACTATTCCTTCACTTGAGTTCACCAATTTTTTACGCTTGAGAATCAACATGTGATTCCTATATGCACGCAACCTCCCGAGGTCATTTTGGAACAGTCGGAATACGTAAGATTGCGGTAATGTTTATGGACAAACTATAGGAGAATCGCAGACTAAGATCAGATAGTGTGAGTTCCTAGTAGTTGGGGTCAAAAGGGAATTAGCGGTTATGCATGAGTAGCATAAGTTCCCTATTGTTTGATTTTTTGGTTTGGTTTGAATACTAAACTACGTTGGAAATTCATTTTAAATAACTATGAAAAGTAAATCTAGCTTAAATAAAAGACAAGTGTGTTTTAATATTTTAATTAGCTAAATTCATTCCCGATTAATTATCCAAAATGAAATAAATAATATAATATATTTGTTTGAAAGGAAATGAACTAAAGGAAACTAATTAAATAAAACTAACATCTACCTTTCATTAATTAATTAAAATAAAGTTAATCTACTGAGATAAACAATTATTTCTAAATTAAATAAAATTTACCATTGTGTTGAAATAAAATGAAATAAACATGGAATAGCCAAATGTGGCTATTCCTCTATTACGAGTTATTGAATTCTAATATAATTTAATGAGGTTTCTTTCTAATTTATAATTGTAGATTATCTACTATTTATTATAATACCTCACCTCGGAATCACGAAAGAAGTGAATCTTCTCGAAGTAATTTCTTTCCCGAAACTTCCACAGTGAAATATAAAAGGAATGATAAGAAGATTGTTCCAAGCCATGATCTCAAATTATAATAGCACACCACATTAGATTTGAAAAAAAAGAGCTAAAATACCATATATGGAAATCCATAATGCTCAATACATTACAATACAATGACTTGAATTACACAATAACAAAGATGTACATATAGAAGGAGGGAAGTGCAACTACTACCTAAATCGGTGGTGAATTACTCGACTAATTGATATTGGTTGTTAAGTTAACTCCAGAAGACTAGTAAGCTAACTCCACATAACTGAGAAGCTAACTCAACACAACTAGTAAGCTAACTCCACACAACTAGTACACCTAAGCAAGCTAACCCAACAAGTGTAGGGCTAACACAAGTGTAAGAATTATCCTAATAAATAAATAAAAGGATAAATAATAACCTACACTAACACCCTCCCATAAGCATAGCTTAGGTGGGTGAAAAATAAGGTGGGTCCTAGCAACAAGACCTGATGAGGTACCCACGTACAATAATTGAGGAAAATTAGACACCGCAAGGTACCCAAAACCAATAATAACAAAATAGAGAGAGAAAAATCCCACTACAAGATATCCTAAGAAGATGGGCTTCAAAAATGCGTACAATGTTGAAGAAGTTTTTGTGTACTATGGTCTGAATCCACTACTCGATCATAGAACTCAAAAACAACTGACATTGGGCTTCACCAAAATAGCTCCATATAAGGAGACTGTCAATAGAGTGATGTCAAAAGTGCAAAAAAACACCAAACATAATTTGATCAAATGCTACAAATAGGTGTGCCACAATCCAAGAACAACCAAAGCAATAAGGCAAGGACACAAGATCCAAATAAATAGGAGTGTCATGATCCAAGAAAAGCCAAGGTAACAAGGCAAGGACACAAAATCTGAAGAAGTAATATCAACATGTAATAAGGCAAGGACACAAAACCCAAAGAATCAATATCAACACCACACCCTCCCATATTATTGAATGGGTAGAGTGACACCATAGATCTGTATGAGTTGCCAAAATCAACTTCTCAAACACTGAAAAACCAACACTGGGCTTCACAAAAATAGCTCCCCCACCAGAGAGACTACCAACATGCCAAAAAAAAAGTGTCAAAAACACATATCCAAAATATCTCAACAAACAAGAGAGATATAAATGTAATCATCCATAGATACAAGAATGCAACACCCAAAATTTTAGGACGTCAAGCTCAACCAAAATTGTGTCCACAAGTGATTACAACACCCTCCCAAATTTGGCACTTTATAATTGAGTGCATATAAATATTACAATGAGTAAAATTACCTTTTACATTTGAAATATGTGTAAAAATTCACCAATGTGTAGATCTCAAAAAAATACACAATTTCAAAAAAATGATCACCTTAATCTGAGCTACGGATCAAAATTTATGAGCTCTAGAAGGTTTTGCTATTAAAATAATATTTTAATGTTGATGTTTTTAAAAAGGTACACGTGACACCCAAATGTCCAAAGAGTAAAAGAGTGCATCCACATGATATAGGCTTGCAACCAAAGGATAAAATCATTCACCCAAAACCTAAATGTCCAGAGAGTAAATCATTGCATCCAGAGGGTACACATCTATATCCAATGGATAAAAGCATGCATCCAAAGTGGATAAAAGACAACATCCAAAACAGAAATATTTAGAGGGTAAAATAATGCATCTAGAAGGTACACGCTTATATCCAATGGATAAAATAATGGACCCAGATCTCGTGTCCAGAGAGGGTAAAAGAATTCATCCAGAAGATACACATTTATATCTAATGGATAAAAGAATGCTCCCATGGGGTACAGATCTGCATCCAAATTTGATTGTCTCAAAACATGGTCAAGTTTACAATCGACTCTAGGGTTTTAGCACCTTTTGAATCCAATGGCACACTGCTTTTTCATAAAAATGCATGTTGCAGAAAAGTGCTAACAAATTCCGAATACATGAAAATAATAAACCCTTGCTTGCAAAGAAAAACTTACAGATGGATTTCTACATCATCTATCACTTTGATACCATGAAAGGAATGATAAGAAGATTTTTCCAAGCCGCGATCTCATATGATAATAGCACACCACATTAGATTTGCAAAAAAGAAGAGCTAAAATACCATATATAGAAATCCATCATAATCCATAATGCTCAATACATTACAATAAAATAACTTGAATTACGCAATAACAAAGATGTACATATAGGAGGATGGAAGTGTAACTAATACCTAAATCAGTAGTGAATTACTCCGACTAACTCGATACCGGTAGTTAAGTTAACTCCGGGAGACTAGTAAGCTAACTCTACATAACCGAGAAGCTAACTCAACACAACTAGTAAGCTAACTCCACACAACTAGTACACCTAAGTAAGCTAACCCAAAAATGTAGGGCTAACACAAGTGTAAGAATTATCCGATTAATAAATAAAAGGATAAATAATAACCTACACTAAAAAAGTCGATTACACGTGAAATTAATTTTTGAATAAATACAACAAAGTGCATAGACACAGAAGCTTCATCAAGCTTATTTCCTTTGCAGATACATAGGGATAAGCAGGAAGGAAACTCTCAATAAAATATTTGTTTGTATGCAGTTTAAATCTAGCTAATAAATGAAATGAAAGCTACAGGTTCTTTTAAATGAAGAATTAAAGAAATTTGCACATGAACTTCCTCCAAATACTTTCCTAGGAAAATCCACAGGGATGAGCTGAGAAGGAATTATCAATGGAAGCTACTTACTGAGCTACAAACAATTATTAATTCTACTTTCTTAAAACAACTATTGATTTGATGAAGAAATCTAAACTCTAAATTTAAAATAATGCTTTTAAAGAATTTGAATTACACCCCCAACTTGGAAATTTAGAACTGTGATAGTATCCAGAGGTGGTTATGCTTTTCTTTATCCCCTCAACTTATTTTCTAGTGATGAATCCAAATGGCCCAAGGAACTATGTTGGTTAGTCTACAAAAGAAGTTGTGCAGATGCTGGAGTAGACTGGTTGTAGGATAGTTGGTCTCAAATACAGGTAAGGAAGTAACAAGGAAAATATCTGAGTTTCTTGTGTGCTTCTTGGAAATATTATGGCAAAGTAACGATGTAATCAAATTCAAGAGACTCCAACCAATGCCTCGGGAAAAATCTTGGTTTTATAGAAATTTGGTAGGGAAATGGTCCAACACACTTAGCAATCAAGAAGTGTAAAATCATCCAAAACGGGGTAGTCAAATTACTAAGAATAGTAATCAAAAAGGATAATTTCATACGCATCTAACAAGCTCAAAATGAGGAGAATTTGGTTGAAAAACGTGTGAGAAAAGAACTAGGAAGTTTGCAACACACGTAAAAAAATGGTAGTATTAAGTCTCATATTAATGTGCATGGAACCATTGGTCTACGAGACGGTGGTATAGTAACCTCCTCAATGGTTGTGTAACCGCCACTCAAGGAATACTTGTGGTTATGTAATTGTCACGCGATTACATAACTTAAAAGGAAAAGCAACATAAAATATTTACAAAAGCATGTAAATCTAGGAAACTAAGAAGTAATGAAGAATAAATCACATAGGCAAGAAGGAAGCAAGGAAATGGGACTTGGACATCATCATTTATTCTGGAAATGAAATTTATCGACATGGGGGATTATTACTATTTTGAAAATGTAGCACCGTGCATACAAACACCCACTTCCCACATGTTTTCCAAAGCAACACCTTATTGGGGATTTAATCGCCCCCAACTCCACAATATACCAATTATGAGTCTCCATACCTCCCAAACATTTCTTTTTATGACTACAATATCTCCTTATAACACTTATGGTACGCTTCTCCCTTATCTCTACATGCATCATCGATGACTCACGTTGTTCTCAATGCATGATTACTTTCCTCGTAACACTTATAGTTTTTATTGCTTGATAATTTCTTCCATGTACTATACATTTATCCTTTAAACTAATAAATTTCATTCACTAGAATAAGAGGGGGAAATGTAAACACCAAAATCTGCACAAAATCATTATTACATCATGCTTTTATTATATTTTTATATACATGAGTTTTGAACAATGAAATAAGGTCTTAGTGGAATTGGTATTTTGTTGCATTTCTATTAATGGATTGATTTAACCATGTATTTTACTATTTTACCTATTTGGAATGTTTTGAGTTGCCTTATAGAGATCTCTAGTAGTTCCCTTTTACTATTTTTTTATATTTGATCTTAGTCCAAAAATGTACAATAAGGTCAAAATTATACATATAATCATGCCCGTATGTACAGTCTTGACCCCTCTTAATTTTTGGTTGTTTTCTTTAATGGGCTCATTTTGTATTATTTTATCTTGCAAATTATATTTATTAGTTCATTCTTTCCCGCCACTAAGGTCTAAATTTCTAAATAAGAACTTATATATTTACAAGTCTAATGTAGGAATTTATCACCTAACAAGAACCTACCTATATACCGTCTACTAAACTAAAGGAGTAAGAGATACATCGCATATCAAATTGTTGTCATGTTAAAATTTCAGCATGCAAAATTTAAATCTTTGGTCATGACAACCAAACCCACACTTGAAAACCCCTTTCTTGTTTAATGTAAACCTTTCCTTCATCTAGCATTTCAACTGTGGCATCCCTATTCTAGCCAATATGAATGTGCTAACATGATTTTCAAGTGTGTTTCACGTGTAGATAATTCTAACTATGTTGGTTCTTGAAGCTACTTGAGATATATGAAGGAACATTGTTCCCAAAGGCTTTAAAAAGGTTATTTTTGTTCTTTTTGTCACTGGGGCACATCCTCTGGAAGATTACAGGAAAAATTAAAATCATTTACCGAGTTGTATGGGAGATAAATGAATTTTTACGAGGTATTTTAGGAATATTTTGTGGAGATAATTGAGGTCGAGAACAAGTCAAGAAAAATCAGGTCTTTTCGGGCAAGGCACTGGGAAATGCACATTTCAAAAGAGCTAGTCACCTTTTTCGAAGGTTTTCAAGAGCCTCGTGAATTGTTAGGATCTCATATCCTAGGAATTAGAAATATGAAAAATCCGACTTCATGGTGAAATAATCAAGGAATAATTATGGGAATAGAAAAAATGTGGAAATTTTTCCATCAGTGCAGCACAAGAATCTTTCTACTAAATGGAAATTTCTTGAAGGGTTTTGGACACCTCAAGAAGAGTTAGGAACTATTGGTGAGAAAAAAATTCGGTAGGACAAATTAGTGGGTTTCGCCAACTCTCTCTGGGACTAGGTCTCTCAACTTGAATGGGAATCTCCATTATTGTGTGTAAAATAAAATAAAAAAATTTGGTTGGCCAGGAGGTCGGGATCCAATAGGCACATTCCACTACACCTGCGGAAAATGCTTACAATTTTTATAAGGGAGGAATTCGCTAGAAATATGGGAAATTGGGAGTGGGAAGTTAGGATATGAATTAATATTGTAAGTAGGGAAACTCATATTCTTGTAAGGATTAACCAGAAATTATTAATACACAAAATTAGAAAGAATCACAACCTTTCTAGCTATATCAAGACAAGATGAAACCATGAACAAAAAATTTCATTTATTCACTCATCCAGAAAGCATAAAATTCCTTTCTTTATTGACATATTGGCAAAGTTATACAATGAGATGAAAGAGGGATATGCGAGAACCGATATCGAAACAATGCACCATGACGAAGTTGCACTCTGATGGTAACATTGTAGCTCCAACGTAATAAGAAATATTCGAACAATGGAAATAATATGCAAATAAGAAAACAGGTCTACTCATACTCATAGATTGAAAAAAGGAAGTACAAATAGGGGTGTTGTGTAACCCCCATGCCTAAATAAGGAAAGTAACTCCTATGATGCCACTGATGCATATGACATGACTGACACATATGATGCCACTAAAGGAGGAGTTATAATTCCAAATAAGGAATGTAACTCCTATGACACACTGACATAAATGAAAATGATAGAATATGACACTTTTCATTTGACTCCCTAAGACCTATGACTCTCACAAGGCAAGATGACTCACCATGTGATGTGGACGATGACTAGGTAGGTCACACACACCAACACCCCCTTCATCGAAGTTGAGGTAGAGGTCATGGTAAGACAGACAAAAAAGAAGACTCCCTAGACAACTAAGAAAGATGTGCCAATGGGCATGACAACTAAAAGCATGATAAGGTGCCCATATACAAACAACATATTTCTAGAAAGAAGAAGAGGAGAAGAAGGAGGACTATATATCCCGAAGAAGATGGGCGGTTGCAACAGACCTCACCCCAAGAAGAGACCACAAGTGAAGAAATTTCACCTCAGTGAAGGGCTTGGTGAATATATCTGCAACCTGATCAACTATCTGAACATACTATATGTCGATGATTTTTTCATGTATCATCTCCCATATGAAGTGCATGTGAATCTCAATGTGCTTCATCTACTGATGTTGAATTGGATTTCTACAAATCAAGATAATGCTCATTTTGTCACAATAGATAATGGTAGGCTTCCGAAAGTGGATGCCAAACTCTATCAAGATACCCTGTAACCAAACAGCTTTTGTGGCAAAGTGTTAACTCCTCCTCTCGTACTCGCTTCTATCGATGATATAGAAATGGTGTTCTACTTCTTGCTGGACCAACTGACAGGACTTGAACCAAGAGTGAAACTATAGCCTGAGGTAGACTTCAGATGATCTAGATCACCGACCCAATCAGAGTTAGTAAATCCAACCAAGTCAATCTGAGTCCCTCATAAGTAATGAATTCCATCTTTGTGAGAGCCACAAACATAGTGAAGGATCCACTTTTCTGCTTTTAAATGCAGCTCATGAGGCTCCTGCATAAATCTAGACACGATCCCAACAGAAATGATGATAGATGGATGATTCGAGTAAGGTAGATCAAGCTCCCCACCAACTACCGATAAAGGTTACCATCAACCAAGGGGGAAGAGAAATCAAAAACCAACTTGACCCCGAAAGAAAAGGAGTAGATGAGGACTTGTAATCAGACATGTGAAACTGAGCGAGAAAATCAAGAGAGTACTTAGGTTGTGAGATCATAATTCCTGAGTCAGATTACGAAATATAGATCCCAAGAAATTAATGAAGCAATCCTAAGTCAAACATGGAGAAATTTTTGGCCAAGGAGATCTTCACAAAATCAATGATAGAGGAAGAGCTACCCTTGATCACCAAGTCATCAATATAGAGAACAAGAATAAGCATGGAGTCATCCTAGTGCAGAATATACACATTTGGGTCGAGTGACACTAAGTGAACCCTGATGCAAGTAAAAAGGAGTCCATCTTGGCATACCAAGCCCGAGGGGCTTGTTTAAGGCCATAGAGAGACTTCTTTAACTTGCAAATGAGGGATGGATCATGGACATAGCCTAGAGCATTTTCCATGTAGATATCTTCCTCTAGGTCCCCATGAAGGAAGGTACTCTTAATGTCCATCTAGTGGACTTACCATCTGTTAGCGGCAGTGATGGTAAGGGTAATTTAAATGGAAATCATCTTCGCAACCAGAGAAAAGGTTTCCAAGAAATAAACCCCAGCTACCTAGGAGAAACCCTTAGCTACAATTCACGTTTTATAATTCTCGACTTCTCCATTGGCTCCATACTTTGTCTGATATATCCACCTACACCGAACATTTTTTCTTCCTTTTGGAAGAGGGGTAATATCCCAAGTGTCATTCTTTATGAGTGAGGAATACTCCTCATCCATAGCAGAATCCCACTCAGGATTCCCAAAAGCTTCCTAGAAAGATGGTAGATCAAAAGTAGAGGAAAAGAATGAGTGGGGTCCAACAAAACGCGAACAAGTGTGTATCTCATCTGAAGTGTCTCCAACTAAATCTCCAGCACTTTGTAAAGTTTTCTTGGCCCAAAGAGGTCCAGAAGTATCAAGCTCATAGTCAGAATATTCTTCACTTGATTGAGAAGGGACATAGTCCTCATCATCACTATTGTCAAAATCAGAAGACTCCAAAGTTTGAGGATTGGGAGGAGCAGGGAGAGGAGGAACTCACTCTACAACATCATCATCTGATGAGTCAGAATCTGAATCAGTGGGAAAAATAACCTCAGTGGAAGTAAAATTCAAGGATGACTCATCAAAATTCACACTCCTCTCAATATAGAGCTCATGGGTTATAGGGTTTAACAATTGATATCCCTTCATGCCATCGAGGATACCCGACAGATACAAGGTTTGGATTGTGGATCCAATGCCTTGTGTTTCTTCTTGGGAATCCGAGCCATATCCTTGGATCTGAAGACTTGAAAGTGCTCAACATGAGGCTTGTGTCTCGAACCAGGGCTTTAAAGGGTATCATCCCTCTTACTTCCTTGTGTGGAACATGATTTTAAATGTAACAAGCACAATTCACTACTTTAGCCCAATATTGTGAAGGAAGGGACTTCGAGTGAACCATACAAGTAGCCATCTCCTTTAGAGTTTGGTTCTTTCTTTCTGCAACTCTATTTTGGAAAGGGTTGTAATCAACTTGAACTCTGTAAAGAAATACCCTCAAAAGTGTAGAAATCCTCAAACCTATTGCTCACATACTCTCCTCCATTGTCGGTGTGAAGAACCTTGATAGACTGTTCCGCTTGTTTCTCAGAAGAGCCTTAAAGTTTTCAAAATGCTCAAATACTTTAGACTTAAGCTTAAGAAAATATACCCAAGTATAACATGAAAAGTCATCAATGAAGGTTAGTATATATAGAGCTCTAATGAAATAAGGAGATGGAAAGGGGCCAAAAACATCACTATGAACAAGATCCAAGGGACGAGTAGCTCTCCAGGATTTTCCCTTATCAAAATTTTTTTAGGGTGCTTTCGAGGGTACAACCCTCACAAAGACCTTTAGAAAAATTAACTCGGGGTAACCCATTGACCATTTAATTTTGGCTCAATTGTTTAAGGTAATGATAATTTAGATGCCCAAAATGCTCATGCCATAGCTTGTTAACCTCATTTACATGAGTGAGTAAGGCATTAGGCGTCAAATCAGAAGAGAAGTGGGAAAAGGTATATAACCATGAACAATGATCTATCTTTCCCTTAGCCACAGTGTAGTCAGAGTTAAGCTCATGAATGATCACCGAGTTAGGACCAAATTCCACTTGCATTCCTTCACCAAGGTGGGTGATTTGGTAAACCGATAGGAGATTGGTAGAGAGATTGGGAGCACTCAACACTTGGTTAAATGTTTCACCTTCTATATCTACTGATCCACTACCCGAAACCGACACATGAGTGTCATCACCCAACATGATTTTGGACATGCCACATGGTTCAATGCTAGGAATTCAACCTTTGAAGAATCCATGTGGTGTAAGGCAATAGAATCGATAATCCAAGTTGATGATGGAGATGATCTAGCTACGAGGGCCTTACCTTTCTTCTTTTCATTTTTAGACTCCTTTGTTTTAGAAGACTCACCCTTATGAGCATTTTGTTTGTCAGTTCAAGAAAAATTATTTTATTCTTCTCAAGTAATTGAGTTAAGTGATCAATTTGTTTCCAAAAACATTGATGCTCTTTGTGGCCATGATACTTATAATAGGAGAATTTACACTTTTCCTTCTTCACTTTAGGCTCAGAAGTCAAAATGTTAGTGTTGGGCTTAGCTGGGGTTTGTTTGGTCTTGGTTTCTTTCTTAGGTTGGTCCTTTGTTTCTTTATTCTTTTCATTTTTCTTTCCCTTATTCTCCATAAGGGCATGTGACTTGGATTTTAGAGTCCCCATTTGAATGATTTTTTCCTGTTCTCAAATAAGTTGGGATGAAAATATGTCAAATGAGGGCATTTTCCAGGCACTACCCAAGGCGGCTTTCATGGCGTGGTAAGTTGAAATGAAGATAGAGTATTCAAGACCTAACTTAGAAAGAATCAACAAGATTAATTGAGAGTCTTTCTTCTCCACTTTACATTCCTTTAGAAGTAATCTAGTGTGAACAAACTTTGAGAATAAGGCCTGCTAGGTTTTCAAATTCACTAGGATTTAACCACGGTAGTTTTTTTCCAACTCATGTGCTCTCATGTCAGCTTTCATCCCAAACATCTTGTCGAGTGTTTTCCATGTTCCATCGGTGTCAAGGAAGTTTCAATGTGGAAGAGCAATTCGGAAGAGACAGACATACAAAGAAGACCTAAGGCTTCATCACAGTGGTTGAACCATTTAGATCTTTTGGGTTCATCATCAGGTTTTGTCTCTAACCCCATGGTAACACAGTACAACCCTTTACTTTGCAAAGCCAATATAATTTTAGATCTCCATTTAAAGAAATTAAAAGGTGTGAGCATCGGTACTTTAGAGATATCCATAATGAAGAGATAGAACCAACGAAGGTAGAAGGAAGGAGAGAGAAAGGAAACAACCACCCTAGAATAATATTACACCCCCAAGTTTGGCACTTTATATTTTAGTGTGTTGATTACAATCAAATGTGATTGTGCATCAAGAACCAGTCTGTCACTCACCTTGCAATCAGTGTAATAACACGTAAGAGTGGAGACCACAATCAAGGTTTGTTGGGCACAACAATTCAACACCATAAGAAAGCACAAGAACGAGTGAAAACAAGAAGGGGAAGATAAGGCCTTGTGAGAAATGGCATCTCACGTCACATGAAAAAATCCCTTTTCCGTAAGACTATGGCAGACACGCTCACAAGTCCACAAGCAATAAAAAGGATAGTACAATGCTCAAGATGATTCAAAATGAGTCGACACAAGCAATACAATGACACTCCCCCAAAATATAGCACTTTATAAAATAGTTTTTTTTATAGAAATGATAATCCTATCATGTAGTGTACGAAAAAACATGCAACTTTGACTAAATAAGTGTGGAAAACTAAGCAACAAGTCAAGAGTTATAGCAAAAAAATGATTCCTGCAATTGATGGAAAATGCCAATAAGCTCTGCAAATGGATTTAAAAACTACCATAAATGCATGAAAAGGGTGTCATATGTATGCTTGTTGGAAATGGAACCAAATTTTAGATAGGTTTTGTTTTTATTGCGAGGGGAATTAGCCTCCTTCTAACTCCGGACTTCACCCTTCGTATCAAACAATAAAACAAGTAAAAAAATATCCAAAAGATTATTACAATGCCATGAAATAAATGTTTTTAACCTTAAAACATTAAGGGGATATTTTCACCTCCAAACAATACTAAAAGGGATGGGCTCGGGTGGCTCGAAGTGTGGAGCTGGCTGGACGTGGTATTCACCGAGTCATAGTCGGTCAACGTGTGAACTATCAAGCCAAAATCTCACCAAGGTAGAGGTGGTGCAGGTTGAGTCGAGTTGACATGTAGAGGAGATGGTGCCTAGTCACAACAGTAGAATGCATGTGGATTCAATAGTAGGAAACAACACCAAATCCAACAAGTAGAGGAAGCTTACAACTCAGTGATGAAAAGCACGAGCACTGGAGCAAGTCAAACACCCGAGAAAACACGTGCACTATAGAGGCCATAGGGCCAAGGTAAGAAAACCAGATGAGAGCACGAGCTAAACCACGAAAACATGGGCAACAAGCACCAACATAGAGGAAACCACGACCCAAACCAGGCCAAACAGGGGTGAGCAGGGTTCTCCAAAAGCACGAGAGTGAGCCGATCTACCAAGGCATGCAGAGGAGAGCTTGGGATGTGGAGAAGTATCCAACGGGGGACGTTGTAATGACTATGCAATGGTTCAAACATGTAGGATGAGCCACAGACAGATGACAACCAGATCAAATAGAAACCATACCCAAGTCCAAATCCCAAACACAATGCAAGGGTTGAAGAACCAGTATGGGAACGAGCACGAGAAATAACCAACCATACAGAGCCGAGCACCAAACTAGAAGGCCGAGCCAAATGGTGGAGTCAGATGTAATACAAATTCCTAAAAAATAGTGATACAAGGAAAATACGATGACCCCAAGTTGATCACGGCAGTGGCAAGGCAAATGCAAATGAGCCTGTTCCACCAATGCACGAGTAGGTAATTCGAATCACAAGGAGTGGAGGTTGAAATGAGCAGACCAAAGCATGAGCCAACATTGCAGAAAACATCCATGCAAAGGTAACCTCGAGACAAAAATGAACCACAAGTCCATGCCAAAGCAAAACTGAGCTCACAAGAATAGAAGCAATCATGAACTCAACAATTGATAAAGCAAATCGACCAAAATACCCTCAAACTTGCAACTGCTGAAACCTCAATGCGAGGTGAGAAATATGATTCCAAAGTAATAATCAAAAAAAATTACACGAGGAAATAAGAAGAAACTAGAAGTAATAAGCAACTGATAAATGAAGAGTGCACGTTTTACCGAAACCTCGCGCTTTGATACCATGAAAGAGGGATATGTGAGAACCAATATCAAAACAATGCACCATGACGAAGTTGCACTCCGATGGTAATGTCATAGCTCCAATGCAATAAGAAAGATTTAAACAATGGAAAGAATATGCAAATAAGAAAACAGGTCTGCTCATACTCATAGATCAAAAAAAGGAAGTACAAATAGGGGTGTTGTGTAACCCCCATGCCTAAACAAGGAAAGTAACTCCTATGACGCCACTAACGCATATGACGCCACTAAAGGAGGAGTTATAATTCCAAATAAGGAATGTAACTCCTATGACACACTGACACAAATGACAATGACATATTCTATGACAAAATATGACACTTGTCATTTGACTCCCTAAGACCTATGACTCTCGCAAGGTGAGATGACTCACCATGTGATGTGGATGATGACTAGGCAGGTCACACACACCAACATAAGAGAGATGGAAGAACATATGAAAAGGAAAATGGAGGAATTAGCTATATTTTGCTTATTCTAGGTAGTTATCTACTCTTGAACATACAAAATTGAAAACCCTTTGGAATGGGGAATTCATTACAATATATAGATTTTAGAAAGACTCTTCACCTACCCCCACATGACCTTTCATTTGTCTTTTACAACATGTGACTCTTCATATTCCTAGGAATAAAAATTAAGTCCCCTTTTCATTAATTGAGGGTGACTTATTACATTATAAATTATAGTCACATAATACGAAAGATAATAATTCAAAATGAAAGTGTAAACCCCCAAGGAAGAAATAGAACATGAAGAAAGAGAGGGTGGGGGAGGGAAGAGATAGAAAAGAAGAGAGAGAGAACTATTCAAATGGAGACAATGCTCTTGTTGATTCTGCTTCACTCTCATGTGGACTTTTGATGAGTACCTCTTAGGAGATATCCACTTCTTTGAACTCTCTATTATATAAGGTCAACTCAAGTGAAACTTTATTGTCTTAGGGAACGTGCAAAAATTCAATGACTTGATCCAATTATCCGAGATGGCATTGATGTTTTTACACTTTGTGAACCAATACTAATGTTTCTTTGCAGTTCTTGATATCATAGCTCTTATCTTGAAAAGGGACTCCAGTTTGTCCTCGTTGAAGGAAAATGGATTCTTGGCTTCTTGTTTGACAAGTTCTTCAAAAGGTTGTAACAAGTCATCTGCAGAGGTGTTTTCATCAATTGCAAGAACTCCAAGCTTTTGTATCTTGATGTTGACATCATCCTACATCTTAGAGGCACGTTCCTCATTTGAATCTAACTCTCCCAAGGCATGATTTAGCATCGCATACCAAGTGACAAGATTTTTGTCCCATACTTGTGACAAATCTTTGGATGGGGAATTGAATACCTTCCTATCTATCTATTCTTGAGAATGAGATTTTACCATCTTCGTATCGATCTGAAAATAATCAAGTTTATCTCTACCGATCTCGCACCCTTATAGTCTTTAAATATTTACCGATAATTTGCTCCTTTTAAGTAATTGATTTAAAAATTAATGCAAGACAATAAAGACAATCTCACAATGATTGATTACAGATTTCGCAATTGCCTACGTCTCGGGTTCATGGTTGAACTGTTCCACTAGTCAAAACTTGTAAGTTACAATAGTACTTTCATAAGAAAACCTAATGGAAACTATTTAAACTTGCTTAGAAGAATAACCAAACCTTCAGAAGACAAGGGTGAAAGATAGCACCCGACTTCCACCTTCCTGGCGTATTTGGCAAGCTCGATGGCACTAGCTCCACTGTTCGGAATCCTTCGGTTCTCAATCAACCTTCCAGATGCTTCGTAATGCCTTATGGCACTCTGGTCAATATTCCAGGATTCACAATAATTGGTGTGGCACTATGGGCCGACTAGGTAGTATTAATAATTCCTAGCCACAATAATGCCTATTTAAATAAATAGGTCTTCACAACTTTATAATAAGCCTAATAAAATAAATGCTCCTCCACTCACTCGGGAAATATTCCTCAAGCTCTTGCTTTGAGCTTCCAAGTTGTGTGTATTACAATAACATGGGTTCCCTATTTATACAAAAATAGGGCCCTAAAATAATGTGATAAAATATTATCTAAGGCTATTTTTAAACCTTATCCCGTAGCATTTTGGATATGCTTATCCCATATTAGGTGGATTGCATGTTTAATGGGATTAAATCCCAAATGAAGCAGCATTTGGATAAGGTCCCACAATTTTGTGGGGGATATTGTTTGAGGCTTAATTAAGCCTTTCCATGCATTTGAAGTGGTCAAAAGACCATGTGAGCTTAACCGCCCCCATTTAATTCTCCTCTCCACGTGGATTTCCACGCATGGAATAAGCATCCCCTACCACCGCTTCACCTTCTCCCTTCCACGTGGTCCTTGGTTAAGTTGGCGGTTATGTAGGGTTTGGAGGATTAGTGGATTTGGATGGTTTAATACTAATGTATAAACATTAATATATAGCGGTTTGGCATATATGCGTGGCATTTGGAAAGTAGACTTACCAAGATAATATAATTTTGACCCATATAATGTGGCACATAAATAATTAACTTGGTAAATAGCATATAGCCCAATTTTCATCTCTCGATAGGTAAATCGAGTGAATTCGATGAGTGGTGGAAAGCCACGTGGTGGCTTGTGGATCCACCACGTCGGCGATAATACCATAGTCCACACAGTAGCTGTGCCCCTCCCCGTAACAAAAGTCGAGCCTCTTGTTCCGGTGAGAAATATTTTACGACCATCAAAGACGGAGATCAAAAACCAATGAACAACTCCTTTCACCTTTTCACCACATGTCACAGTGCCCTTGGTCCAAAATTGACCAGTTGACCAGAGTTGACTTTCCCATTGTCTGAACTTTGACCGGACATATCTAGAGCTCTTGATGTCCGTTGGTCACGTTCTCATAGTCATTGGAAATCTCTCGAGATGATCTTATACATTGACACCATTTAGGGATGTTTATGGAACTTTCAAAAATTATCCCCGATCAATCACTATTGGAAACACTTGATCCCAGTGTTCCTTTTCCTTATCGATTTCATCCCTTGTCATTCAAACCTTGGTGATTGTCTCGTATATATATTTAAACAATGAGATCATTTCCGAAGTAAAACTTTCCCCTTTTCCACAATCTTATTTACCCATTTGTCATTTTATCACCCCTGTATGGTGAAACCTTGTGTTTTCCAAATGGACTATGGTTGAAGCTACTAATGGTAGTAACTTCTTCAATTGGAAGAGATGAAGTGGAATTTGGGTCTGAACATCTTGCATGTACAGGGGTGAGTGTTTTCACATGATCCTCCAACTAATCAATTTTCTCCTTGTACTCTTGATTCCTCATGAGAAGGTGAGTGGAATATTCCTTGAACAAATGTGCATCTCCCTCATGATTTTCTAGGCCTAGGGGGATGGTGGTCATCTCATACTCAGCTCAATCCATTTCTTCAATGGGCTTAATCACCTTTGGCTAGATTACTTCTACATATTGATTTCTCGAAGCATCGTTGAAGAAGAGTGAAGCTACTTGAGCCAACTTTCCCTTCTTTCCTTTGACCATTGAAGCTATAGTTGAGAAGTCAAGGACTGCTAGCTGTTAAACTATGTGGGATTTTTTTGTGATCATTTCCTGTACCCAAGGAAATATCTCATTTGTCTTAGGCTCGTAAATTTTGAAATATTACAGTCTCTTGCTTAGAATGAGAAGGAACATCTTGTGCAGGAGGGGTTGATGTAGCGGCAGATGATGAGAAGATTTAGAACTACCGAGGGACTAAAATATTAACTAGATAAATTTCCCCTTGTTCCAAATCAACCACAAGGTCCTCTATTTTTCTCACTTTATTATGCAACCTTCTCGTAGCAAGGAGCTTATAGTTTCATTGCCTTTCACTTTGAACTCTCTCCCAAGTGAACCGAGCTAGAAGAGTTATCCTTGACCTTGGAAGAGGAATAATGGGATTCCTTCCTTTAGAGATTTTAGAAGTTACATGATGCAATGAGGGTGCCCATCTTCCTTTTGAACCACTCTTTTAATCTTTTGATGACTTCCTTGGTCCACTTGTTTATATCCCCGACTCACGAATGCTCCAAGGAACTTATAGAAGGGGTGAGGCCTTCACTACTTTATCTTATTAGTCATACATCTCTCGTGCCATCATCTTGAATGCCATCCTCATACTGATCAATCTTAAATCCTTTAATTTTCTTGATTTTCATCCTTTTTGATCTCGTTCTTTGACTTTGAAATCATCGACACAATTCACCTAGTAGTCTTCAACCTATGGAACATGATGCAAGTCAGGGAGGTGAAAAGTTTCTAGATCACTTTATATATCAAAGTCTTCCCTTAGAGTGTATTAATATATTTTTATGGGAGAGAAGATAGTTTCCATGTTGGCAGCCTCATGAGCAATTTTTCAAGATAAAATCCCTAGAGATATAGGGAAAGCAACCATCTTCTTCTTTTAGTTTCATATCTTACTATTGACATGAACAAACTTCTTATACACCTCGATCAACATGATATTATCATAGAGGTAGCAGGGAAGCCTTCATGGAGGAAGTTCAAAACTAGACACTCGGATGTAGGAAAAGGTTTAAAATTGTATCAAAAATGACTCGTACCTCTTAATTAGAGCAGCAGCTTACAAAGACATTCTTGAGTGAGGGTTCCCTTCCAACAGTCTGATGACAAACATCGTGAATGTATTGTTCACTCGTGTAAAGTTTTGGTTTCTTTATTTCAAGGCTAGGAGCACATATTTCTCATATGCAAAATCCTTCTAAGAAAAATTTTGGGTGATTTTCAAACCCCTCGAATGGTCTCTTGTTGCAAGGGTGTAGACCAAGTATGAAGTCATAAAGAAATTTTTGAAGGCGACACTTGAAGCAATTGGTGGTGTAAGTTATCTTTAATGATTTTACCCTAATCTATCATTTTTCTACCTTCAATGACGATGATAATGAACAATTTCATCCATTCATGGAAATCTCTTATGGTTTCTTCTCCCATTAGTCATTATAGGAAAATGATCGCATCTAAGAATCCCTCATGAAATTAATTTCGGGAGAGTGATTTTTGCATACGAGAGGTCTTTCTACCTTGCTTCAACCATGGACAAAGATCGATGCCTTAGAGATATGACTCGATATTATACCACTCACCTAATTAAAACTCTTTTTTATGACAACCATGTTGCTCCATATGGTAATTTGCATATATTGAGATATTTCCTTAGGAGTGAGTACCGCCAAGACCGAGTTGTCATCGGATCTTATGGTTCGAGTGTCAGATCATAATGATGGGAGCATGCCAACACCAACTTTACACTTTGAAAATACACGGGATGATCACCCACAAACATACAACTCGCTTGTGTAGACCTTTTCCTCCACAGGTTCCCTGGGTCCATCCAACATCCTATTTTTGAGGTCCTTGAGTCCATATGAGTAACATCATTGTCACCCACACTTGAGTACTCTAATGATAGAACCGAAATAGGATCAAGACCAAAAATAATAATTTTATACTAATTAAAATCAATAATATGACCCAACACGGAGATGATAGAAACATTTTGTACTCAAAACTAGAACTTTGTATTTTTAACCGTTGGGATCCAAGAGCTACTTTTTGGGAAATATAGCTTTTTTGACTTGAAATTATTTTTTTGGAGCCCCTAACATACTAGGAAAAATTTCTCAAATATTTCTTTTCCATTTTCAAACACTTTCTATTTTTAGAAAATTCCTTTTTGCTTTTTGCTTTTTGTGCTTTTTCGAATTGAGTTGCCTAGTTTGTCATATTTGTTGTTTTCTAAGTTCATTGCTCTAAGAGGTTTTTCTATTTCAGGAAAGTTTTTATTTATAGTAAGTGAAAATGCTGTACTTACTATTTTTAGAAACTGGTCTTCCACGCCTTGGATTGAGACAAAACACCTTCTCTAGAATAGGTTTGTCTTCTAGACTCTGTGCTCAAAATTCTAGCTCGAACCATCCATCAAAATGGTGGGAATTTGAAAAACTGGAGATAGGGCAGAAATATAGGGTTTTATGCCATTAAAAATCATAGAAACCTCGTATGTTTTCTATTTATTACTTCTTTTAGGCACCTCAATTCGATTACCAAGTTGGGAGATATGATTTTTTCATGTTTTTGGCTATGGAGTCATTTTGGAAAAAATTGGGCATGGTGTCTAGAAAAAAGCAAGTTATTGGGTGTTTTTCAGAAATGAACATGGAGGAATGGAGGAAAATTGAGTGAAGAATGATGAAAATGGCTTATATACTTTCTTCTAAAGTAGCAGTTTTCGCACACATAGAGGGAAGAAGCATGGAAATTAGTATTTTTGCAAAAATGGTATTTTAAAACTTCTTGGACATGGGCACATTTTTGTGTCTAAATTTTCCCAAGGGGATGGGATATATGGGGTATAAAAATTAACCCTCTTCTCAGCTTGACAAGTGGCAAAATTTTATTACTTGGCTGAGGAGAGAGAAGAAACACTCAAAAATCTCCTCAAGGTTGAAAGCTGCGTCACATGAGGGGACTGGGAAAGGGCTAGACATGGGTGCATTTTTGTGTCCCAACTATCCCAAGGGGATGGGATATTTGGTGTAGTAAAATTCACCCTCACCTAGTGAGGACAAGTGTTGAAAGCTGATTCGGTGAGGCGGAGAGGAGAGGGGGCTAAAAATTAGCATACAAACTCTTCCCAAGGTCACATGATGAACTTGAGGCTAACATGGGCATGGGACATATTTTTGTGTCCCAAGGGGATAGGAAATATGGGAAAAGAAATTTTAACCTCACCTAGGAGTGAAAAGTGTCACTTCGTGATTGTGTGATGGGAAGAGCTGAGAAAAGGTGAGAAGGGGCTTAACTAGAAATGTTGGGCTTCATCAAGATCATATGATGATCCAAGGGGCTTAACTGGGCATGGGAACATTTTTATGTCCAAATATCCTAAGGGAATGGTACGAGAAAGGACACAAAAATTTTCCATCACTTGGTGATGACATGTGTCCACCCTAGAAATTGGTTGTTCCGAAAGCTTACATTGGAGAGGGACTTGACAATGAAGTTTCTAGAGCATTCAGAGGTATTTTTGGCACTTATTTATATAAATTTGATTCTAAACATAATTTTGAGAATAATTGGATGGGTCTCACGCTCTAATTATTTCTTCAAACCCTTGAAAAATAGCATTTTTCTCGGGACCAGGATTTAGTTGTTGAAACCGGGTTGTGGAAAGAAGCGTCGGTGTCTTGTCAAAAATATGAAAATACCATCTTTTACAAAATTTAATTATCTTTCCAATGGTATATTGTTTGACCTCGAACTCATTATGAAGCTCTTGGAACCACTTCCTGAATCTCAGATGTTATTTTTAACTACAAGCTCCTTCACCTTCAAAAACCCACTTTTACGCAACTTGTCCCCAAACCTTTAAATATTCCTAAACCAATTTCACAACATTATCATCTCCTCAATACCTTTTCCTCATAAATTTAGGCCTTCAACTCTACTCGAGGGATGTACTTTGGACCTTGAAAGGCTAAAAATAGCCTTTGTAGGTTCACTAAAAACTTTTCCTCGAGAAGCACTACATCGGAAGGAATCCATGATCTTGTTTTTACATTTCAAACACATTGTCAAGGTTGTTACAACTAGGGTTCATTTTAAGAGACCTATTGGAAATCAAAGGTGGAAAATACTTGGCAAATATCCCCAGAACCGGTTTCTTTGAAAGGTAAATTTTCCATTTTTACAGTAACCGAATTTTCACCCGCTATTTTTTTGAGGGAGAGAGGCGCAAAACTGATGCATAGTGGATGTGTGATAGAAAGGCTTCTATCATGCTTTAACAAGATATGTTGACATGTGACAAGAAGCCTTCCTATCGCATCATCAATAAGCTTTGTTGACGTGCGATAGGAAGCCTTTTTGTCGCACTTCAACAAAGCTTGTTTTACGCGCAACATGAAGGCTTCTTGTCGTGCATCAACAAATCTTGTTGACGCATGATAGAGCCTTCTGTCATGTGTCAATAAATTTTATGTCATGTTTCTTAGCCTTGAACCCCTAATTTTGTCCTATAAATACACTCCCACTTTCGATCATTTTCACGTTTACACTTTCCGGCTCCCGAATTTTCTTGTTTAGAGGAATCCAGGTCAGGTATAATCAAGCTCAAGGACAACTACAATGGTGACTACAAGTGCAGCCCAATCCTAAGATAAAAATCAAGAGGAAAATCCAGTCAACCCACAAGCCCTATCCAAGGGAAAGATACTCTATAGGAACCCTTTGTGCCCCCACATCTAGACAATTTTACAAATGAATTTGGAATACAAGGATTTTCTCAATGCATGTGACTTTGGTGGGCTCGTTAGGATGCCCCATTTTGAAATAGACCATGACATTATGAACTAACTTCTCTCCTTATACAATACAGAGGACGGTCTGTTTACTGTTATTATGGATGACGGTCGAATGTTTCAATTCGGTATCGACCCAACTGATATTCATCGGTTAACAGGCCTCCCATTCAAAAATTTACCCATTGTTACAATGAAGGCAACACTCATCGAAGATGATAAGAAGTACCTTGAATTGAATTTTGATTTCCATGTTGATTGTAAGTGTAAACTATTTTCAATTTTCATTTTGTATTCAGTTTTTATTTTGATACAATTCAAATTGATATTAATTCCAATGGTTTTTTGGCATTTGCAGCTCATGTCAATAAATCCAGATGTGGTGTGGATACGCAAGGAATTACACACCACTTTCTTACCGCTATGATTTCCTTATTTCAAGCTAGAATAGTTTTTTAGGGTCACCAAACGGATATACCAAACTGGGCTATTGCATACATTCTTACAACTATTAGAAAGCAAAAATTTGATTGGTGCACCTTTTTATCCAAAAAAATAAAAATTGACATTACAAATGCAACACTTTCGGAAAAACTAGTCATTCACTCCACAAACTATCTCCTTAGCCTTTATTATGAGGCTCTTTTAAATTTAAAATACAAACCAATTCCTACTTGCACGGATGAGGCATTGACGAATTTGTCAATTCCATTTCAAGAACAATAGGTATAAACTATAAAGTTTGTATTTCAACATTAGACTAACAGGATGTTCATCTCGAATCTGATTAAATATTTACTATTTGCAGAGAATATTTTTGGAGGCCCTTCCTCAAAAAAATGTGGCATCAAGAGGAAGAGGCCAACAACACACTGAGGCGTCGGAAGATTCACAATCTGAAATGGAAGTTCACTCATCTCGAACCACCAACCATTTGAATTCGTTAAACGCCAAAGAAGTAATACCCTATCATGTATTATTTACAAATTCAAATTTTGTATTTTCAATTTACCATATTGAATTGACATACAATCTATTGTTCTTGACATTACGGGGACTTTGGGTGTACCATACTTCTCAAAGTCAACCGTCTTCACCAACTCACTCAATTTAGTCGCATGCAATTTTCTCTTCTCAACAACCACCTCAGTAATTCTGGCAACAGATAGCTCAAAAACCACCAATTACTACTCCAACATGGCCACCTCAAGCACCACAACAAGATACCCCTCAACAAAAAGTATGATTTTATTGCTTTAGTATAATTTTTGAATAGTACTTTGTATAATTTCATAGTTTTTACATAGTTTAATAGTTTTTCATATGATTTTTCTTGAACTTTTCATCACATTGCAGTCCTTTTCGTTATGTAAAAATAGCGGCACCACCCCCTCCTCCACCAATAATATTCAAAATTCCAATGAGAGGATCGGGAAAAATAACATTGGTAAACACATGCCAATTCCTTGGCCCCTAATGGGACACTAAACATTGTGTCATCATTTCAAATTCCAACCCTCTCTCACGGTGGCTTGTTCGGTGAAATAGGAATATTGGTTTTAAATAATATAAATTTAGATGAATATTACTTGGGCATTGATAGTAATGACCCAACAGATTTTTCAATACACTTGAGATGATTCAAGTCCAGCGGTATACTTCTATTTCAACATAATTTATTAACCTTTCATTACATTTCACTTTAGATTTATTTTATCATAAATAGGATCACGCCACCCAAATGCAGAAACAAGTAGTAGTCGATGATCAACCCAAAAGCCCCCATACCGTATAGTGAAATCATCTTCTTCAGATACATATGGTGAACAGTTGCTACCATTTCCTTTAGAGAACTTAATTGGTTATGATTGTCAATCCCATGTCGATGAGTTTATTCTACCTCATATCAATCAGCTCATAGAATGGGAGAGAAGGGATAAAGTACTAATCAATGAGATAATAAGTCATTTTGAAAATTATTGGCAAAGGGATAGTTTATATGCTGCAGTCTAAAATCAACCTACGAAGATGGATTCCTTACTTACCCAAGTAAGAAGTGGGACTGTCACATATAACAACAATTATAAAGATGATATTTTAGATAAATCATTAAACAAATTGGAAAATATTAGTGCTAAAGCCCAGGCATATTTTAACAAATGGTCTAAGTACAAGGATCTGGTAGCAATTGTAAATGTCAAGAGAGATAGAGCAGTCGTAAGTATTATCACTTTGAAACAATATTTTTGTTAATTTGAAATTTTCTTATTTTAGTAATATGTTTAATTGAGATCACTTTTTTGTGTAGTTGAAATATGAAAATTTGAAGAGTCAAGAAAAGGTTTTCCAAGTTCACTTGGAAACCGCAAAGAACAGTTTATCCACAGTGAAGAATTTGAAGGAAAATATTATTTTGGTTAACAAACAAAACAATACACTGAAGCGGATAATTAAAGAGCATGGCTTCGACCTTGAAATTTTATTCAAAACCAAGGCAGCTACAGATCCAAGTTTGTTATCCCATGGAGATGTGACAAAGGAAGAACAAAGAATTGTAAAGAATCTAGACAACGTTGCGGAAGATATCATTAGTTCGGGATTATTCAATCCATTGGGGAAAGGGATACATGTGGAGAAGCTATTGGGGAAAGGAGTACAGGAGTGGAATCCATTAGGGGAAGGGGTATAGAAAATTGAGGGTTGAAAAATTTCATGATTGAGAGTGGAAACTTGAAAAATAGAATCTTTAAATTTGAAAGTTTGAAATGCTTTATAATCTATATTTGAAAATTTGAAACATTGAATGTGATGGTCATGGCATTTGAAATTTTTATCCGGATTTGAAATTTTAAACTTGAATGTGATGGCCTTTGAAAATTTGAAATACTTTATAATCTTCAATTTTATATCTTCTTATATATTATGTATAAAATTTCTAGATTGTATATGGTGTTTATGTTTCTACTCTACTTGTAATTATGATTGCATTAGATGTGGATGATGACATTAGAATAGAATCATATATATGGATTATCATGAATTGTATGTGGACGTATATTTAGCTTCAAGCACGATCATGGAATGTGGATGATGATAATGGATAATTGTTTTAAGAAAATTTGGAATGTAGTACGACAGAGACATTTAAACATTCTCAAAATCTTATTCTCTCTACTTGTAATGATATGATGACATTAGAATGGATATAGATGATGATGAATGATGATAATGGATAAATTTTTAAACAAATTGGAATGTGTTAGGACAGAGACGTTTCTGCACATTTAAAATAGATAAATAATTGTTTTAATAATAATTGGAGTGTCAGGATTATGATAATGATATGATGACATTAGATGTGGATGATGACATTAAAATATATATGGATGATGATGAATTTTATGTGGACGTAGATTTAGCTTCAAGCATGATCGTGGATGATGAATTGTATAATGGATAATTGTTTTAAGAAAATTTGGAATGTGTTATGAAATAAACATCTTAATATGGAAAAATATTCCTCTCTTTGTAAAATTTGATTGTGTGATTTTATCCCACAAAGTTTAAACAATATATCAAAGCATTTTGCAAATATAAAAATAAATTAAACATAATTGTAAAAAATCAAGAAATGTCATATGATAGGGTTTAAGTTACCTCTTGTGTTTTAGATGGTTGTGAAAAAGCATATGGAAGGAAAATGAGAAATCATCCTTCGTAGTGTGCTAGATCTTTGATTTAAGAAAACTCAACATGAGAAATGGATTAGTAGATAGATGGGTGAGTTGCCTGACATTTTTAGTCCCGAGAAGTGCAAGCTTCCTTGGATGGATGTCAACCCACGTTTTTAAAAAAAAAAAAGATGAAATGATTGTATTTAAATAAATGAAAATATAAATACTTGTAACATCTTTAATGATAACAAGAGCTGAAACAAAATTTGATAAAAAGCCTCCTCAGTCAATATTTGCATCTGTAGAGTTAATATGAAATTGAATAAATAACCACAGTTAAAATGTAAGGTGACAAATAATAAAAGTAAGGTCAAGGAGATACCTATTTAAAGTTGAAACAATCCATTATTAATAGCTTCTTCAAACTCGATGTTCCCTTACGCAGAGTGTGACGATGCGCCAATTCCACTCTTATCATTGGGAACAAGCTGTATTAGTAGTTGTATCATTCACACCTCTTCTTTTGGAAAGGGAATTCCAATGCACAATTTCTTTATCGAAAGGAAAGGTTTCCATGGATTAGCAAGATACATAATACCTCATGCAACTTTCCAAATTTTTATCCAACTTTTTCTCGTTTTGATTTTATAAATGATAAATCTTTGAAAACCCTTTTGTCCTCCATAAACCCCAAAATCATTGTTTGGCATAACTCATATAAACTGAAATATTCACCGATGTCTTCTTGTAAGATAGAACTTTGATATATTCGACCATGACCTTGTAATAGCACCACTTTTAGAAGGTTCCTCTTAATTTTTATCTTGGTTACTCATTGTTGTTACAAAAAAATTGATTGAAACTTTAATAAATCAGCATTCAAGTAAACCTTTGATTTCCATACCCTTGAAATTTGAAGTCTTTGTGAAATATTCCATTATTGTACCCATCGATTTATGGAAATGATTTCTTACAAAGTCTGCACGACCACCTTCAGTATTCCAAAAATTAGGATTCATCACACCCATTGCTTCAAGAATTTTATCTTTGGAGAAATGTTCTCTAATTTGATGATAAGGATTCTAAAAAAAATTAAGCTTTATTCTTGTTTCAACTATAATAGACTCAAAGAGATTACGTGTCACAGGAACATCTTCTCGTTCTGATCCTGTAATATCTTGACGTTTTTACAAAATGTGTAGTGGTATGTCCCTCCCATTAACAGTGATGCAAAGGTGATCGTGGATATTAAATCGCAAATAGTTCTTTGGGATTTTTAAGATATAATAAATCTTTCCAATTCTTGAAAACATGTGTATCAAAACTATCTTAGGAATAGTACAAGACATCAAGACTTTGACATACCATTTTTCTCATCCGTATAAAATCCACAATATAGATTAATCTCCCATGTGCATACTTCATCAGTGTATTGATCTCCTAAACCAATGTAAGAAATGTCTCCAAATCAGTTAAATGAAACAACAATTCCCTCCCCATGTCAACTTCATGACAATATTTGTTTATGAAACCAACCAATAAAGGATACTCCTCACGAACTCTGCATGCAGGTTCATACAAAGAGATCCATCTCATCTCAACATCCTTCAGAAGTTTTTTACCATCTGTAATTCCAATTACTAATTTCTAGAACTCAAGAAATCACTTTGGGTTTCTTTCCATATAGGCATGAATTTATCTTATAAGGTCTTCTACTTTAGCAGCATTTTCATAGTTGTTTACCATTTTATACGCTAAATTCATTTTGTGAGCCATTTAGTGAATTGGTAGCATATATGGGGCCATTTTTGTTTTGTAATCTAACACACAACCATGTTTGATGACCCTGCATGACTAATTTACCATCTGCTCTGGCGCATACCAAATTTGTAGAAATTTCATAATCAATCATTCTAGCAATATCTTTCAAATGAGAAACAACTATTTTATGTAGGTTTTCGGCATTACAATTTTCAACCATTTTCATAACACCCAGCATATGAGGTGTCCTTATATGATTTTCTAAAGTATAGACGTGGATACATACCCATGCAGTGTTTTCACTTCATCAATTGAAAGAGAGATAAACTTTGATTTTTTTACATTATCTTTCAAATCTTCCTTCTCTATCATCGAAAGGTATTTTTCCATTTCCCATGCACTACTTTCATACCAATGAGACTAAGGTACGTTGGGAATTCCATTATATTGATACAAAACTTTGAAATCAAGAAAATCTGAAATTGGTATTCCTTTCTTTAATATGTGAAATAAATTAGAGAACTATATGAGTTTTGCATGTAGATTTGTTTGATTCATCTTACCAATTTGCGATATCATCGTTCCTCCCTTTTCCACGAGATGTCTATGTTTTTTCTGCTCCACTTCATAATCCGTTGTGTATTTAACATGCATGCATTATTTTTTAGTTTTCCACCTATGTGTTTTTATTTTCTGGCCATCCTCCCCCGTTACAATCAAATATTTTTTTCCATGGTGTTTTTCTATAGTGTCCAATTTCATTTGCATTTTTTTGCTTTCCCAATTTCCACATACATATTGTACATGCACATTCGAGATGGGGTCTCTTCGAATTATATGGCTATACGGAGTTCGATAAATGGAAATTTGGCATCCCAATCAAACTTGTATGTCCTCAAAATTTTCCACATATTCTTGTTCATTTTCAATGTTTTACTTTTTTAGTAGAATTTTGAACAATATCACAATCACTGGTTTCCTCTTTTGTGAACCATAATTTTAATTTGATTTCGTGTTCTATTTTTTGGGTATTTGTATGTGTGATATCTTGATGAAATCCTAGTTGCACCCCAACAGGAAGAATATCTTCATGATTTGGAATCTCAACATTATATCTTCAAGATTTGGCATGGTATTATCATAGGTGTCATTTGTTTGATATTGTGCATAATGTATGTCCACCTCAATATTACCTTCCACATAGTTAGTATTCTAATTATTTCTGGTGGAAGCTATATGGTTCTTTAGTAGTTACACCATCTCGTGTCACAGAGTTTCCAAAATACTTGAACAGAGACTTTTGAGATTTCTTATTTACTTTTTGGGTCTTCACATTCTGAGGACTAACACCTTCCATTATTTTGAACAAAGTCGTGCCAAAGCAAAAGAACTAAGTTACACGTCGGAAAAAATTAAGTCACGCATTAGGTATAACAATAAGTTGCACATCGAGGAGGCGAGTCGTATGTCAAAGGAAACTGAGTCACGTGTCAGCAAATTCACTAAGTCACGTGTCTGTAATACCTCCTTGTCATGTGTCAACAAATATCCATGTCATGTGTCAACAACTAACCCCTTTGTTGCATGTCAGCAAATTCAATGAATCGTACATCAGCAAATTCAATGATTTGTGCATCAACAAATATCATCTGTCACCCGACTCTAAACTACTAATGAAAGAATCAAATTTGTATTAGGATTTGGTGCTTAGAGTATGCAAGTTCACAGTGTTGGTAAATCTTGGTGGTAGTATACTACCGGTGAATCACGTAGATTTTTATAGGAGTTTTTTTAAATGTAGGTGAATCGACCCAAAAATATATATATCTTGTAAATTTTAGGCAAACGGGACATTGACTGCTCCAAAAAAAAATCACCTTTTCAAATTTTCCTAAAATAAAATTTTTGCCATATTACGAATATTCACCACTAAAATTATCCTTGGTTACAACTTAAATGATCACTTGAAAGGATAGGATAGGACCGATATAGAGGGAAAATTTTCTTGGAGATATGCTTAGGAGGGATTACAAGAAAAACTTTTGACACTAGGGTATAGTTGTCATTTTTTCATCTTGAATTTTTCCCTTACAAAACACATGAAAACAATTGGCTCTAAGTGAGGACATGGTAAACGGGAACTCTAGAATCTCAATATTACAACAAGGACAAGTGCCTTATCCATTGGGATATAGATTCTCATACAAGAAAAGATAGACTGAAAGCATGAATCACACACACACAATAGAAAGGAAAAACACCAAAGATGGAAAGGGAAAAGCACACACAAAGGGAAAGGAAAACAACACTTAAATCACCTATGGTACAATGCAGGGGACAACCCACTTTCACTATCTATACAACTTCAAATACTACTCGTTGGGGGAAATTCCAAATATGTGTCATCCAAATAAGAGAGTTAAAAAGCATTTTATCCATAGGATCCCCAAATCTAGAATGGAATGAGCCACAAGGAATCAAAATTCCTGTGGGTTACTTTCGATCTCTCCATTTGTCCCATAATAGGACAAGATCTCCAACTTTGAATTCACTGGATTTTTCTTTCTTTTCAAATAGCTTCTTTACCTTCAACTGATGTTCCTTTATTTGATCTACCACTTTGAATATGTCTTCATCAAGATTTTCAAGAAACAAGATTCTCTTGTCAAGGAGTCGCTATCTTGGCCATCTTAAATTGCTTTGACTAAGCATAGTGTTGGAAATTTGATGGTGACTAGAAATTTTCCATTGATCTCATATAGCAATTGAAATCGTGACATATTTATTTCCTTCTTAGAGGTGATCTGGTCTTCCCACAATGCATCATAGAGTTTCTTATGCCAATTCCTTTGATTCTCATCAACTAGCTTGCAGACAATGGTCACAATATTTTTATTTCTTGTTTCAGCCTAACCATTACCTTGTGGGCGTGTAGTCTGATGCATGTGATAGTGAGATTCTGTAGCCATAGAAAAATTAGTTAACTCTATGGAAGAAAAGTAGGTGGCAATATCAACTACAATTTTCTGAGGGATCCCAAAATGGATAATAATGTTCTCCTTGATGAAATTGCATACCGTTTCCAAATTGGCTTTCTTGCCTAGAATTACCTCCACCCACTTTGTGAAGTAGTCAATTTCCATGAGCATGTAGGTATGCCCTGCACTTGAATGAGGGTTAAGAACTCCAATGAAGTCTAGGCCCATTATTGAAACAGTTCTTCGATCACCACTGGATGGAGAGGAAGCACAACAAGTTGTGGTCTCCCAACAAATTTTTGGCAAGATTCACACTTAGAGACCCATTCTTGAGCATCTACAAACAAGTTATGCCAATAATACCTACCATGAAGGATTTTGTGATTAGTTACCATTGCGGAGAAATTCCCACCACAAGCTTGATCATGATATGCTTTTAGAAACTTCTCTTGTTTCTCTTTTTCTACACACCTTAGAAAGCATCCATCAAGTCCTCTCTTGTATAACACATGATCCCAAATGATTTACCCGGCTTACTAGAGTTTGATATTTCTTCTTTTATTGTAATCAAGATGATCGAGGCACTTACCATAGGTCGAAAGTAGGAAATGTTAGCATACCACTCATTGGTGGTGTTTACAAAAAGGACTTGGGGAAAGTATTTACTCATGAATTCATAGCACGAGATATCCCTTTATATCATTTTAATTCAAGAGATCTTAATCCTCTACTATCATCCGGCACAATCCATTTCATCGACCATATTTGAAGGTTGAATCTCAAAGTCATACTCTTGAATTATTTCCATCCAATTTCCTCTATTGGCTCTGGATATTTTTATTCAAGATTGATTTTATCGTGGATCTTAGGACCACCACCATGGTGCAGGATTTTATAATGTAAAATCTGAAATTCTTTACAGATTTGACTACTACATAGGAATGATTCTCCATTTGGTTATACCTCAAGTCATGTTTTTTTAATGGACAACTCATGAAAGCAATAGGTGCTTCAATGCCTTCTTCGCTCTCTTAGACTAGGATGGATGAAAGTGTGTGCTCTGAAGCATAACAATACAAAATTAACTCTTTGTCAAAATTGGGACATACTAGAGTGGGATCTTTGATTATTTCTTCTTTGATCATCTTGAACGTTTTTTTTTCCCTCATTGTTCCACTTGAAGCTTTCTTAAGGCTTCATCATGGTAGTGATATGTTTGGTCAACTCAGCAAATTCTGGAATAAAGTTCTAGATAAATTTGAATTTTTAAAGAAGGAATGGACTCCATTTTTTCTTGTTGGCATGGACAATTCTTGGATAGCTCTTATCCTTTCGGATCAAATATGGCCCCCTAACATGTGATTATTGAGTTTTCATTAATACAAAAGGACCATTAATGACAAATCAGGGTGAAGGAGAGCAAGAGGAAGCTTGAAGTGAGTGTGAAAAGGTAGGAAGAGGAAGGTACAAGAGGAAAACAAGGCAAGTTTCATGGATTATGAGGTGAAATAGGATAAACTAGGCCTATTTCAAAGACCTAGTGCAAGCATAGCATGAAGTATGGAGAAAATAAAGTAGAGGAAAATTAGTGCAAGCATAGATCATGTAAGGTGATGGTGTATATATGATGTGGAAGGTTCCACAAGTCAATATTTGATTGGTAGAGGCATGTTTGAGGTCTCTTGGAGGCTCATTCTTGAGAACAAGCTAGATATGCATGCACAAACCATGGTGGTGGATGAGTTTTAGGAAATTTCAAACTGAAATAAGTCTTGGGACATGTGAAGGAGGTTTTCCTAGTGTTGTGGACAAATTTTTAGGTCAAAATTCCAAAGGAAAAACAAGAAAATGAAGTTTTAGTGCAAACTAGCTCTTGAAATGACCATTTCCAGCTCAAGGGTGAAGTTTGATATGCTCGTTGGAATGTTAAACTTATGTATTGTGGTATAATATCTTCATCAATGTTTGTATATTAAGTATAGAGAATTTTTCAATAATAATGATTTAGAATTATGGCCTATACTTTATGAACGAAGTTTAACAAGGTAAGGATGTTCCAAACCTTCTTTTCAAAGCGATGGAGAACAAATGATGAGTTAGGTCATGAAATATCTTGGGAAAGCTTATGTGATTATTTTTTCATGTATAATACTCCTTCTACCTCATTTTTGTGGTGGTCTCATTCTCCAAGTCAACTGGTAAGACACTGAAATATGTTTGTTTTGAATAAATTTACTTGTAAAGTCATGTGATGAAAGTTTCATGGTGAAAAATCTAGTGTGGGAGAAATCTTGGGATGTTCCCCAAATGTTGATGAAAATTTTCAAGTATGTTCTTTGTAAAAAAATTTTAGAAACAAGTCAACTATCTGACCTACTTCTTAAGGACTAGAAAAGCCAAAACTAGTCAAGTTGGACTGAAGGGATGATGATGCAAATACAATTTTTTGAAGAAATTTGTGAGCATGGATAGTTGATATAGGTACAATACAACATGTTTTATCCCTTTACTTGATATTATGAATATTTTTATGCATGAGTTCAAATGGTCAAAATTGCCCTTCTAGGTGTATCAAGTAGGTCTGAGAAATGGAGGTGTAAATGATAATTTCTCCACATAACCCCTCAAATTGAATGCTTGAAGTTGAATTATAAGATCCTAGTGATGTTTTCCAAGCATTAGGTTTTCATGAAAAAAATTGATTAAGAGAATTCATCAAAGACAAGAATGTTTTTTTAGTTTGAAACCCATTGATTTGTATAAGAAATACATGCATATTGAATCTTTAAACATTGAAATGAAGCTTACTAGTAAGATTAAAATATGTACAATGTCAATATATTTCCATAAATGTATGGTATGAAACATGATCAGGTGTTTAAATTAATTTATACCTCATTTTGTGAGGACCAATTTTTTGGGTCTGCAGCTCCATCAGGACCTTGTCCAAATCATTATGTTTTGATGAGAATGAAATTGTTTAAGCTCATCCAAGTTTGTGAAGGTAAATAAGAGGTCCCTAAAACATTCTCCAAGCATCAAGAAGCTTTTACATTTCATACATTTGTGTTTGTGAATAAATCTCTTGAATAGTTTTTGAAGATGTTATGCCTCTGCACGCCTAGTTGAGCATATGAGATCCAATGGAGTCTTGAGGAATAAATGGTGAGTTAAAGAGGTTTTCAAGCCTTAATAAGAATTGGATATGTCACTTTCAACATGCATACTTCATTATAACACTTGTCATGAGTTACCTTAAGCTAAAGGAAAAAGATTCTAAAGTTGGATAAAAAGACAAAAATGTTAGTTACATATGACAATGTACGATCCGAAAAAGGTATATTATCAGTTGTTTCAGTTGTGCAACGAGTTGAGGAAGGTTATCCAAGCCTTCAAAAATTTCAGAGGTGTCATAATAATCACAAGAAAGGTCAGATGTCATAACTAACATGTTGCAAATGTAATGATGACATTGTTGGTAGTTTTGATGATGTCATTTTCCACCATTGGTATGAGTTGAAGATACAAGTATGTGAAGGTTCAGAAGTGGGAGCTGAAGAGGATGTAACTATCTTATATATTAATACTTTAATGTGCAATAAAATTAGTTTTGGATTCCTGTATTGAGGGTGTAGGTGATGATGTGAAGTTGTGAATTATCCTTGTGCGTGAGATGAAGTGAATGTGACTTGAAGACTAGATTATGCGAAGAATAAGGAGTTGATGAAGATTGAAGGAAGAGGATTTCATTCATGTGTGAATGGGGTATAAAAATTTGTATGATAGAGGCCATTGAATTTTTTTCTTGCAGAAGTATGAAGTGAAGGGAAGAGAGGTGAATCAGGAGGTGAAAAGAGAAGATAGAAGACATGATTTAGAGATCAAAATTTGTTTTGTAAGACAACTATATAAGAGTGATAAATAATTTTTATGAATCCTAAGTTGTAACTTAGCCATTAGGGAGTTGAACCTTCCTTTTAATTTGTAGCTTATAGAATAACAAGTAGCATCTTGATTGAATATTTGGGATTTATGGCTTCCAAGCAAGTAGTGGCTTACAGAAGGTCAAGTGGTAGCTTGACTAACTTTTGGAGTTGTAGCCTCAAGCTCAAAGGATGATCAATAGATGAGATCCTTGTAACTTTTATAGGACAATTTGTCCAAGCTAGTGCATTGAATTCAGTGGTATTTTATCCCTTTAAGGATTTCCCACATTAGACTTTGTGTACATGTGTGCTTGCATGTTTATTGCTTATATTTGAATGTTTTTGTTTTAACATGATGAAATTGTTCAAGATTAAATGGTCTATGAAGTTTGAAATTAGATTCAAAATTTGAAGAAGCATTGATTCACCCCTCCCCTCTCAGTGCTTGTGTTTTCCAATAATTAGTATCGAGCAAGGACCTCTTGGAACAAGTTTCACGGCTTAAAGGAGATCCTTGAATCACAAGCATGGGTAAGTTAGCTAAAGCAGTTCTTAAAATAAATTTTGAAATTTTTGAGTCCTTGATTAATGGATTGAAAAATAAAATCAAGCACATGGAAGATGAGCATGGTCAATCCCTTAAGGAGATGGAATCTCTACTTGAGAATGTGTCAAAATATTTAAAAGACAAGGAATATGTTTGCCTCATACATGAAGAATAATTGAGGTCCTTGAAAGCTGAGCTAGAAGAAGCAAATGACAAGTTGAAGATGCATGGATTATCTTCTTTCGTCACCTAAGTGACAACATATGGTCTTAAAACATGTTGTAAACTCACTCGAACTCACCAAATATCATTTTTTACCACTTTTAATGGTAGTGGGACCCCTTGGTGTCCATTTGGAGGTTTGATTCCCCCATTTCCCTTTTTCCCAACATCCAAGGGGACATGGGGGACACAAAATGTGTTCCCCCATCCTTTCTCACTTTCGTCACTTAAAACCACAGCCTAAGGTGATAGGGGATGTTTTCAACTCACAATATTCAGCCTTGCCCTCATTACATCCCCACCCATGGAAAATGTTTTAGGGGAAGGTTTCCCTTTTTCCCCTATTTTATAGGGTGGAACCACACATCCAACCTTCACTATACTTGGGTTAGCTTAGTTAAATTTAACGATGGTTAAGGTCTACAAATGGGAGGGAAAATAAGTTTAAAAGGGGGTAAGTGATTCAAATACAATAATTAGTAATTTTTCATTGCATTTAATTTTTATTTACCCTCCTCCATTTCTTCTGGTATGTTTTCATGCTGCCAAAATTGTTCAAACATCCTCCATGCCCAAAAACCATTTTTGCTCATAACTTGCAAACCCCATGCTCGATTGCCATGAAACTTGGACTATAGGTTCCTCTCTAAAACATATTTAAGAGGAGTATAAAATTGTTTCCATTGATAATATAAGATATTTTCTACAGCCATCTGAAATTTTCAGCCCAAAAACTTGCCTTTTCATATCTACAAAAACTCAGCAATTGAAAGCATTGAATTTTGGAGCAAAACATCCCGGTGAAAAATTTTAAAAATGAAATTTATTTCATCCCAATTTGACACCTGAAAGGTGCATTTATAAATATATTAAGTCACTACCAAGATTGCATTCCAAAAATAGTAAGTCTAAGAAATCGGTGGTTTTCAACAACATTATCCTCTCTCTCAAATCCAAAACAAGAAAAAGGTGACAATTGTGAAAATTGCTAAAACTAGACATCCAATTGTGACTTACTAAATTTAGTAAGTTCTCAAATTATGATAAAAAAATTCACACTCCTCCATCTCACTCCCATGTCACCATCTCCAGTCACCATGAAGATCAAGTATACAGATTTGAGCCAATTTCCACATTATCCATTGAATACCCCAATGTAGGAGATAGTGATGTCTCTCACATGGATATGGAAAACCTCAAAGTAAGAATTTTGAATGAACATAGAAAACCTATGGAGGATAATATTTTCTCAAGTGGTCTATATTTGGTAGGTGGTCATCCATTTTCAGTTCATATCAAGAAGCTAGTTCTATCATGTGCTCAACATTATGACCCGACTCAAGAACTATCATTGTTGATGACAACTCAATTGTGGTAGTTTTCACTCCAAATTACATCTCACAATGCTTACACCTTCCCACTTGTAATAAAAATTTATCATCACTCAATAATTTATCTCTCGGGAATGGGCACGAATAAATTCATAGTTGTAGGGAATAACATTGGGGTCATGGCTCAAAAAGGAGGAAATCCCTCTCAAATGCCTAAATCATTGTCCCAAAGTGAATTTCATGAGGCATATTATAATGCAATGGTCCTACTAAATAGGGTAATGGGATAAGAAACAACAAAGTACTTCCATGATTCCATGGACCAATTCATTCCGGTGGTCACAAAGGAAATCATATGATTGGTAGGGACAAATCATAATTAATAATTTTTACATATAAGCCAAAAGTGCGATTGCCTACCTCAAGAAGTTCTCAATGACCTCATATTGGTGTATTCTCTCACATATACAAGACCCTTCCAAGGTCTCTTTACTACCCCAAATGTTCCATAAAATTCTTACGCATTTGATAATTATCCTCAACTCACATTTTGGGAGAGTAGATCTCATTTCTCGAGGGTGAATGATGCATTCACCATGTTTATCATAAGACTCCTTGAGGGAAATATTGATCAGATAATCTCATCATAGGAAATTGAGTTGATTGGGAAGTTTGGAAGTCACTTCATTCAATTCCCCACCTTCACATATCTCATGGTTAGAGATTTTAACCTCTCCCCTTTCGATTAGCAAAGTATCCAAGCCACAAGATCATTATGATTGATTTGTGCCAGAAATTGTCTTATGTTCACACCAAGTGCAAGAAAGCAAAGAGGAAGGGTGTCTTGTTCCCTATTTCACTAGAAATATATTCATTTAAGAGTGTGGTTGATGTAGAAAATATTAAATCCTCCCTCTTGGCCACGCCCCAACCGTGATCTTAGGAAAGATCATGAGTCCTTCCTCTTGCTAGGATTGACTCACATTTCACAAATTGATGACTATTGGGAAAATTGTGTGGATGATTTTGAGGTCATAAGATGGGACTATATGAGAATGAAAATGGATCAAATGATATATTTCAAACTTAAATTGATTTTTGAAGGAGTGATTGATTATGGATCTGATCTATTTTACCTTGAGTATCAAGCGGTGTGGTCATATCCCCTTCCTCCCACCCCATGGAACATTCGGGAGTCTAATAACATTGTTGTCCCCTCAAATTTTCCTTCTTTTTCCCAAGTCTGGACTTAGAGATTTTTGAGTTGTCACCCTTTGAAAATGGTCCAGTCTATTTTTTTAAAATCTGGCACTTCCCAAGGGATCAAGGATTCTTAGAAACCCCTTCATCAGAGAGTGAATTCTTTCCCCTTTCCAGAAAGGTATGGAAGTCCTCCTAACTCTTTGTAGTTTTTGAGTTATGGCTCGACAAAGGTAAATGGGGAAATTTTCCCTAGGCAGGCCCGCATCCAATAGAGAAGTGCCACATGTCAAGGTGGAGCAGAGAGACAGGGAGATAAGTTTTGCACTTATCCCTTTAGGGGTTAAAAGGCACAAAGTCAATTTTTTTCCCATGGACCCGAAGAAGGAATGAAGCGCACTCGCGGGGCCAGGGAGAAAATCTTGGCACTTAGCCCTTTTTGGGCAAAAAACTCAAAGTCGCAAACCGATCGCAGAGCTTGCGAGAGGTAAATTAGGATTTTTTCCCAATGTGAATTTCAAAGGAAAAAATGGAGGCGCATCCCCAAGCAACCAGGAGGTGCCACGTGTCTCAGAGTGGCGGGGTGTGGGGAGTTTTGGGAAATTTTCCCAATATGAAAACATGAAGGAAAAGGACAGGTCTTCAGCCTTTGATGAACCAGAAAGTTCCACATGTCTCGGAGTTTTTGGGAAATTTTTCCAAAAGGGAAAAATTTGAAATTTGACCCCGCCAACCCTAATTTTGACTAGTTTTTCCCTAAATCTTCAAGAGGCCATATCTTTCGAACCAAAGCTCAGTTTTTGCATTTTTGGTATCAATGGAAAGCTATTGAAATTATCTACACGATGGAAACTTCAATTTTAAATTTTTGTGGTGTTTTGTGAGAGAAATCTAAGAAAACGTCTCGACATGCAAAAAAAAAAAAAAAAAAAGTTCCTCCCAACTTTGCTCCAATGTTCTCCTGCCACGTGGATGGCCCGATTTCAAAGCAATTATGGAAAAGGAGCAAACGGTTCATATGAAAACTATAAAATTGAAATTTAAAGCACATTTTTGCATGCAGAATATCTTCTTGGGCTCATCAGAAGTGTTTTCTTTTTTACAAAGGAATCTGGAAGAAGGAAAAATGATCAAATCTATTTGTAACCACTTCTTGGCCATTTGGGGAAGTTGTAACCACCCCTTACATGCTATTTCTTGTCCTCTGAGAGTCATTTTTTGGTGTGCAATCGATTTTGGAAATGGGAAGCACATTTTTGTGAACAGAGGACAAAAATGACAGTCAGTCTTCTTCTATTCTCCTTCTCTGTATTATTTCTTCTATTCCCACTCGTTGTACAAGTTTGAACTCTAAGATCAATAAAAAAGGAAGGAATTTTATGTCCCCTAGATGGAAAGATTGATTGGTGCTTTGTAACCAGTGTGTTTTATTCTATCTTGTGCTCAGAAATTGTAAATTTGTCTTTCTTCTATTAGTTAATGCATGTTATGAAATTTCTGATCAATGCATATAGGCATCTGATATTCTACCTATATCATTGACCTTCTTGCCTTCTTTCCCACTCCCTTTCCCATACTTGGATTAATTTCTACCCTAGTAAGAAATTACAGGCTTTCTCATAGGGTTAGTGGAGTGCCCCTATGGATCTCTGGTTGAAAAACCACCATTAAAATCCTTTGGTTTTACATGCTAAACAATGGGAGCTACACCATTCAAATGTAGAGGGACTTAGATTCCCATAGCATTGGCTTGAAATCCATAAATTTGTCCACAAAACAAATTTTCTAGCCAACAGTTTTTGGCACCCACCGTGGGGCAGATTTTGTATCATCTACACCCTAAAATGACCACAAGGTTTTAAAGTATTTCTTAAAAAATTTTGAAGTTGGAAGCTTCTTGTGATCCACATGAATACGAGTATGATTATTCTTACAAATCCTCCTAGAGACCTTCATTCTTTCATATCAAAGAAGATATCATTTTAGACCTGAAGGAGGCTATTTGGCATAGTAGGCAGAGTGTAAAACATTACTCTGTTGCTACAAAGATTTTGGAATGAGAAGAAGAACCTGCTTTCGAGTTAAAAATAGATTCCATCACCTCAGAGAAGACAATAAACTTTAAAGTTGGTTGATAAAAGGTATACTCACCAGCTGAGGCAAGGAGGAGTGATTGACCCTACTTTTGAGGAGTTAGAGAGAGAAGAAGCAGAGGTTATAGCTCGGTTTGACAGAGAGGAAGAGATTAGAGCTCAACTTGAAGAAATTACAAGACTCCAAGCTACGAAGAGGAAAGAGAAGTAGCCCTAGCTGCTGAAGAAGCTAGAAATAGAAACAGAATGGCTGATAATGAACGTGAAGCACATGCACCCAATGTACCATGGGGAAGAAATACTAGTCCACTTGCTCTCCCATGAGTACTCCATGATCTCGATAAGAGGTTCGAGAAATAATTTTCCCAAATTCAAAGGAGATGGCTCCCAACTCCCTAAAGAACACGTAGTAACCTTCATCACTGCTTGTGGTGTGTTAGGTGTTGAAGATAAAGATGTGTCGGTTAGAATTTTTATGGAGTCACTCCAAGAGAAAGCTTTTGAATGGTTTTACATGCTTCCTGCAAGATCTATTATTGGTTGGGAAGATATTAGAAAAGCATTTGAAAATAGATTCAGGAGCACTGAAGATGGTCAAGATCTGTTGGTGCAATTAGTCCAAATAAATAAAGAAATCTCTGAATCCATGAGGGACTTTGTAGTGAGGTTTGTGATGAGAAGAAGAGTCCCTAAAGATGTGCTACCTCCTGAGAACCACTTGAGAAGATTCTTCATCAGTGTCTTGCCATCAGAAGTTGGTTTCTTCCTCAGAAGAGCCCAACCAAACACATTGAGGGAAGCTCAAAACTTTTCCATTACAGATGATGAATTAATCCTCTCTAGAAAGGTGAAAGGCCCAAATGGGAAGCGAGAAGGGTCGAGTTCGGCTTCGGTCAAAGTGATGTAGATCCTATGTTCCTGAAAATGGCAAATGATCTGGTTGCCTTGAAGAAATAGCTGTCCCAAATGAAAATGAGAAATGCTCCAAGGAGGCCAAACTTCCTTGATAGACAAAGAATTGCACCACCTCCTCGCCAACTTGCCCTTGAAGCACCCCTTGTCAATGCTATCTATGACACCATAGAATCAAGAGAGGATGTTGAAATTGATGAAATTGAAGGAGAAATAGCAGAGGATTACAAAGGCTACCTCAAAATTGAAGAAGTTGATATACACAATGGCTTGTTTGAGTTTGTGGATGATGGGGAAGAAGAAGAGGAAGCCCCAAGCTTCTCATGTGATGTCTTCACTCGAGCTCAATCCAAGAAAGATGCTCTACCCTCCATGGCTCAAGAGAAAAAGAAAACTAAAGAAGTTCCAAAGCATCCACACAAAAGAAGATCATCAGCAAAGGCTCACCATTACCACCCTCAATGGATTTAGCCAAAATGAAACTAGGCCAAATAGCTACTAGAGATCAAGTTGTTATATCTAGTAATTCACCTTTTCCTTGTTCTATCTCACAAGTTATTAAAAACACTCCTCCCTCCAATGAATTATATCCTAAGTCAACCAAAGTTCCTCAAAGACCCTTACCATGTAAACCTTCCCTCACTCCAAGAACTTCCCCCTCATCCAACATTGTCCCATTTGATTTTGTGGAACATGCAAGTAAGACCAAAGTGCAGCTCTCTAAGATTGAATACTTATAAACCCACCCTGCTCAGTTTGATAGACTAATCAATGTTGTTCGAGTAGCAATTCTATACGTTCAAGTTCAAATTATAAATTTCTACTCCGACACCATCTACACCACCTACTCAAAACATGTTGGCCCTAAGTGCTTCCAAAATAGATAAGGTGGAACCCTTCTACTTGTCTCTTCTCATGAATGGTTTTGAGCTCAACAATTGCATCATTGACTCCAGAGCTTCTGATAACATAATGCCACTCAAAGTTGCCAATGCTCTTGGCCTGACACTAACCAGAGTTAATGGATCTTGTTACTCAATGGAATCAAGCAAGTACCACTAGTAGGAAGGATAAAAGATGCACAAGTGGCTTTGGCTAAATACCCTGATAAGAAAGTACTTCTAACCATCTTAGTGGCAGACATTCCAGCATCTTTTGGCATGCTCTTGAGTAGAAGTTTTTGTAGAGACCTTGGTGGAGAGATAAAGATGGATTGGACCTTTGCACCTATCGTGATAAAGGGTAAGATAAAGAGGTTTCTTTGGTAAGAAAAATGAAGTTTCTGATAAGAAGTTCTAGTGACCTAAGAGCTAATATCCTCTTTTAAGATTGTGGATCAAGAAACTATTTCCTTACTTCACAACGAGAAGAAGACTTGCCACTTTCCTCGGAATCAGAGAAATATCAGGTCTGGACTATGGATTTTGATGGAAGTCATTCCAAAGAAGGCTCAGGGGCTGGTGTTGTGTTGTACTCTCCTTCTAATGTGATGCATCCTTTTGTATACAAACTGCAGTTTAACAACACCAACAATACAATAGAATATGAATCTCTCCTCTTGGGCATAAGTGAAGCAGAAGGCATGGGAATCAAAAAGTTGAGATGCCTTGGTGATGCAAAAGTGATAGTGAAGAAAATATGCCAGCAATACAGGTGAAGAACCCAAGGCTCAGGCATTACAGGAATAGAGTGTGGGATTGCATTGAATTCTTTGATGCATTCTCTATTCAAGACATCCTAAGACAAAAATGAAAGAGCTGATTCTCTTGTAGTATCGGCATCCATATTAACTCCTCATCCTTATTTTGGCAAGGACAACATAACCATTGAGATGGTTTTCAGACCAAGTGTTCCTGATAATGCAGATCAATGGCAAGTTTTCAATGATGAAAATCAGATTTTACCCTTCTTGGAGCAAAGAGACAACTTCAATAATCTCTTCTTTGAGGGAATTGTTAATTCACCTAGAGAAGTTGTGGCTGAAGATGCATAGGATGAAATCAAAAGAGTGGATGATGAAGGCATGATCATATTGAAATCTAATAAGCTTCCTAAATGTCTAGTCTCTCTGGAGGACCTATTTGACAAGCATGACAGATTTATTCATGAAAAAGAAAATCTATCTTCTCGTTGTCCATCTGATTTTGACAAGGAAAACATTGGGACTTCTGAAGATCCAAGGATGGTCAACATTGGCAAATGCTGCTCACCTGAAGAGAAAAGGAAGTTCGTTACTTTGCTTAAAAATTAATCTGATGTGCTGGCCTAATCTTATGATGAGCTCAAATATTTTCAACCGAAGGAAATGCATCATTCCATTCCTCTGAAAGCAGGATGCTAAGCCCTTCAGGCAGAAGAAAAGACCCTATAATCTAAATATTGTTGATGTTATCAAGGAAGAAGTGAACAAGATGTTGAATGCCAGAATCATTTTCCCCATTCACCACTCAACATGGGTGGCCAACATTGTACCAGTCAAAAAGAAAAATGGGGAGATCATAATATGTGTATATTTCATAAATCTGAATCAGACATCTCTCAAGGACAATTACCCTCTTCCAATCATGGATCATATCCTACAAGCAGTTACTAGATCTGAGATGCTCTCTTTGCTTGATGGATTCTCAGGGTATAATCAAATTAAAGTGGCCAAAGAAGATTGTAGCAAGACAGATTTCACAACTCCTTGGGGCACTTTTTCTTACAGTAGGATGCCTTTTGGCCTGATCAATGTGGGAGCCACCTTCCAAAGAGCCATGGACCTGGCTTTCAAAGATCTCAAGCATTGCATTGTCATATACCTTGATGACTTAACTATGTTTTCAAAGAAGAGAAGTGAGCATATCTTCCACTTGGAGCAGATTCTTGCAAGATGTAGAAAACATGGCATTTCTCTAAATCCCAAGAAGTGTATCTTTGGAGTCACAGAAGGCAAGTTGTTGGGACACATCGTGAATAAGCATGGAGCACATATTGACCCTGAGAGGGTAAGTGCTATTCAAGCACTATCTCTTCCCACCAGCAAGAAAGGAGTGCACTCATTCTTTGGGAAGGTAAATTTTCTTCACCACTTTGTCCCCAAATTTGCTGAACTAACAAAGCATATCACCTCTATGATGAAGCCTCAAACAAGTTTCAAATGGAGTAGTGAAGGAAAATCAGCATTTGAAGAAATCAAGAAGGCCATTGCCAAAGCTCCAACACTGGTATCTCCATATTTCAGCAAGGAATTCATCATGTATTGTTATGCCTCGAGCACACTCTTTCTGTTGTCCTAGTTCAAAAGAATGATGAAGGATTGGAAGCACCTATTTCTTTCATGAGCTTCCCTTTGAAGAAGCATGAACTAAATTACAGTCAATTAGAGAAGCATGCATACACAGTGGTCAAGGCCGTGAAGAATTTCAGATTTTACATACTCAACTCTCACACCATGGTGATGGTCCCTAAAAGTACAATCAATTCCATTTTGACACAACAAGATCCCAGAGCCAAAAGAGGAAATTGGATTGCAAGGATCCAAGAGTATGACATGGAGATTAAGCCCTCTAATCTGGTTAGAGGAAATGGTTTGTGCAAGTTGATTGTTGAAGATGAATCTCTCAAAGTTTAGCTTGGAGAAAGAGATGACACTTACCCAACTGCTAAAAATATTGCCCACAAGTTCTCTTTATGAACACTACAGAGGAATGGTATGTAGACATCACTTTCTTTCTTACCTATGGGGACTTCCCTCCTCATTTAGATTACAAGCAGTGAAGAACTCTCAGGCTGAAAGTAGCCAAATATGTGATTTGGAATCATGCACTCTACAAGAAAGGGATAGATGGTTGTTTTCTCAAGTGTGTTGACAAGGAACAGCAAGAAAAAATCCTCAAAGCCTATCATGATCAAGCTTGTGGTGGACACTTTTCAGCCATGGTGACTGCCCACAAAATTCTTAGAGGTAGATATTATTGGCCTTCTCTTTTTGCTGATACTCAGAGCTAGGTTTCTAAATGTAAAGCATGCCAGCAATTTGTTGGAAAACCACAGTTAGTTGCATTGCCTCTCAGGCTTGTGATTATTGAAGAACCATTTCAACAATGGGGGCTGGACTTCATTGGCGTGTTGAATCCCCATTCAAGTGTTGGGCATACTTATGTGCTCACTGCCATAGACTACTTCACCAAATGGGTGGAAGCCATTCCAACCAAACAAGCTAGCTCTGAAGTTGTCTGCAATTTCATAAAAGAGAATATCATTGTTTGTTTTGGAGTTCCTCAAAATATTGTTGTGGACAATGCCACTTATTTATCTTGAAGGAATTGACAAAATTTTGTTATGGCTTCAAGATTTCTCTTGCTCATTCTTCTGACTACTATCCTCAAGGGAATGGTCAAGCTGAGTCAAGCAATAAAAATATTGTGACCATTATCCGCAAGCTTGTTGATGAGAATCAGAAGAATTGGCACAAAAAATTATATGATGCATTATGGGCTGATAGGATCACTCCTAAGAGGGCAATAGGCATGTCACCTTTTCAGCTGCTATATGGAGTTGAAGCAGATATTCCTATTACAATTGAAATGCCAGCTCTCAAGCTGCTTCAAATAGTGGAAGACAGCCAATACAAAGATTCAATTAACAAGAGGATCCTTTTCCTTGAGAAGCTATAAGAGAGTAGATCACAGGTAGTGGACAGAATTAAATAACATCAACTGAAAGTGAAGAAGCTCTTTGAAAAAAGAGCCAAAGCAAGGAGTTCAAAGCTGGAGATTTGATCCTACTTTGGGATAAGAGGAGAGAGCCAAAGCGTAGTCATGGTAAGTTTGATTCTTTGTGGTTGGGTCCATTTCAAATTCAGGAAGCTTGTGGTGAGAATGCCTTTCTCTTATCATACTTGGATGGAACTCCACTAGGATTGCCTAGAAGTGGGAAATATTTGAAGTTGTACCATCAGTGAAAGTGAGTTGTCCCTCACCCTGTACCATAGTTTTTGTTGTTTCCCCTTTTCTATTGTGTGTGTTTTGGTTTGTTTCCTATCTTGGTGTGGTTTTGGTTGGTGTGTTTCCTTCCTTCCTTCTTTCTTTCCTTAGAATTGTACATGACTCTGCAAGGCCCAATGGATAAGGCACTGGTCAACGTTATATGTTTTAAAACTTGATATTCGGATCCTCATGCCATGTTTTCTCCCTGTTCAATCCATGCCATGTCCCCAAGCTAGAGCCATTGTTGTCCCCTCAAAATTTTCCTTCTTTTTCCCAAGTCTGGACTTAGAGATTTTTGAGTTGTCACCCTTTGAAAATGGTCCAGTCTATTTTTTTAAATCTGGCACTTCCCAAGGGATCAAGGATTCTTAGAAACACCTTCATCAGATAGAGAATTCTTTCCCCTTTCCAGAAAGGTATGGAAGTCCTCCTAACTCCTTGTAGTTTTTGAGTTATGGCTCGGCGGAGGTAAATGGGGAAATTTTCCCTAGGCAAGCCCGCATCCAATAGAGAAGTGCCACGTGTCAAGGTGGAGCAAGAGCGAGGAGATAAGTTTTGCACTTAGCCCTTTAGGGGTTAAAAGGCACAAAGTCAAAAATTTCCGCGGACCCGAAGAAGGAATGAAGCACACTCATGGGGCCAGGGAGAAAATCTTGGCACTTAGCCCTTTTGGGCAAAAACTCAAAGTCACAACTGATCCGTGGGCCTACGGAGGTAAATTGGGATTTTTTCCCAATGTGAATTTCAAAGGCAAAAATGGAGGCATGTCCCCCAAAGCAACTAGGAGGTTCCACGTGTCTCGGAGTGGAGGGGTGCGGGGAGTTTTCGGAAATTTTCCCAATATGAAAATGTGAAGGAAAAGGATAGGTCTTTAGCCCGTGAGTGAACCAGAAGGTGCCACGTGTCTCGGAGTGGTGGACCCATGGAGTTTTTGGGAAATTTTTCCAAAAGGGAAAAATTTGAAATTTGACCCCGCCAACCCTAATTTTGACCAATTTTTCCCTAAATCTTCAAGAGGCCATATCTTTCGAACCAGAGCTCGGTTTTTTGCGTTTTTGGTATCAATGGAAATCTGTTGAAATTCTCTACATGATGGACACTTCAATTTTAAATTTTGATGGCATTTTGTGGGAGAAAATCAAGAAAACATCTCTAGCATGCAAAAAACAAAAAAGTTCCTCTCGACTTCGCTCCAATGTTCTCTTGCCACGTGGATGGCCCAATTTCAAAGCAATTAGGGAAAAGGAGTGAATAGTTCATATGCAAACTAGAAAATTGAAATTTAAAATGCATTTTTACATGCGAAGCTCTTCTTGGGCTCGTCAAAAGTGTTTTCTTTGCTACAGAGGAATCTGGAAGAAGGAAAAATGATCAAATATGTTTGTAACTGCTTCTTGGCCATTTGGGGAAGTTGTAACTGCCCCTTACATGCTATTTCTTGTCCTCTAAGAGTCATTGTTTGGGATGGCAATTGATTTTGGAAATGGGAAGCATGTTTTTTGTGAACAGAGGACAAAAACGACAGTCAGTCTTCTTCTATTCTCCTTCTCTGTATTATTTCTTCTATTCCCACTCATTGTACAAGTTTGAACTCTGAGATCAATAAAAAGGAAGGATCGATTGGTGCTTTGTAACCAGCGTGTTTTATTCTGTCTTGTGCTCAAAATTTGTCTTTCTTCTATTAGTTAATGCATGTTATGAACTTTCTGATCAATGCATATAGGCATCTGATATTCTACCTGTATCATTGACCTTCTTGCCTTCTTTCCCACTCCCTTTCCCATACTTGGATTAATTTCTACCCTAGCAAGAAATTGCAGGCTTTGCCATAGGGTCAGTGGAGTGCCCCTATGGATCTCTGGTTGAAAAACCACCATTAAAATCCTTCGGTTTTACATGCTAAACAATGGGAGCTGCACCATTCAAATGTAGAGGGACTTAGATTCCCATATTATTGGCTTAAAATCCATAAATTTGTCCACAAAACAAATTTTCTAGCCAAAAAACATCAAGGAGTGGACTGTATCAGTAATCAAGAGGTATAAGGAATGATTCAAACCAATAAGAGATTCTATCATTGAGATTGGATGGACACTAGCTTCTTCCAAGAAAGTGTCCCTCACTTCTTCTCATAGAGCATCTGATGAGGCCACTGGATCTTCTCATTCAAAAATATCATCCAAGAGAAATATTGTAGAAGAAGAGGGAATTTATTTTTCCCCCCTGTCGAGATTCATAAGAAGGAAAAGGTCATAAAAAGTACTATGAAGCAGCTTTAACCAAGGGAGATTGACCCATCTCAATCTCTTGATCATCCTAGGAATCCAACTATCTCTCTCGGAGACGGTGGATTTATCTCACTTCATCATGTGGTGGTTTTATGTTAATCACCGAGATTCCTTACTTCGTATCAACACCTTCTAATCCTTTCCCATGGGTACATGAGTTTCTTGGATGATTCAAGAACAATGCAACAAGCAATGACACCTAACTTTGAGGTCATCTCAAAGTACATCAAAACCAAGTGGACCAAGAAAGCTCAAACAACTTCTTATTTCTTCACTGAGGCTTATAGATCTCAATATGTGGAAGTTACACATCCTAAAGTGAATAAACTCATAGAAGAGATGGCTCTAAATTAATATGTGTTGACAAAGGTTTCCTTAGGGAAAGCTACGCATGAGGGATATGTTCATTTGTTTAAAGAGTCTGCATGACCTAATTGTTTGTAAGAAAAAAAAATAAGAAAATTGTGCAACAACTTAAGGATCATGTTAGAACCTTGGTGATTATATGTAATCATCCCGGATCCCAATGTATCATCTCTACCTCTTCTAGAGGTGATCTCTCCTATCATTATTTTTGATCCCCATTTGATCAATAAATCCCAAGGGTGAACTATGTAAGGAAGAGCCAATGAAATATGGGTTGAGAAGATCATTGAAAAAGGAAATGATTTATTTTTGAGGTTCTCTCTCTGTTTAAATTTGTCTCAACCACTATTTCAAATATCAAAGTGACTAAGGGGGAGATTAAGAAAGAAAAATACCTTTGGGATAGTGTTCTCCCATTGGTATCTAAGATGAGTTGTCTTGACTCCTACTCCTTGGTGAACCAGAATGTATTTGCATCCATCTTGAGAATTTTTCTCATGTGTGGTCACGCACAATGATTTCTAGGTGTGATGTAATGAATGATGCCATTTCAGATCTTGAGTCTGTAAAGGAGCATGCATCAAAAATCTTAGAAAGTGTTATCAAAAGAGTGCAAGATCTTGGATCATCTTCACTCAATGAAAATTCATCCTTGGAAGAACTCCTGAGTTCCTTTCAAGAACTGGTTTAGAAAGAAGTTGGAGACCCATTTTCCTTCAACAAGGATACCTTGGAATCTCTCATGGAAATTAGAGGTTCCATCTCTAATACCATAAGAGACCACCAAATTTGTTTCATACGGTGTAAAACACTTAGTGACGTTCTAAGACTTTGATCAATGTTTTGAAACATAAATGCATTCCACATTCGAGAGAATCTTTTCTTCACAATGGCACGGTTCAACAAGGATATCAAGGGCAAAGAATTTATTCCCGAACATTTCCACGAGGATACCACGGGAGTTGGATCTTCTTCATCGGAGGCTTATTCTTCTTCAACATGATCATCTCTCTTCTTCTCTCTCTATGTTCTATTTCTCCATTGGGAAATGTACTTTTTACTTTTTCATCTTATTCACTTAAGTGACCTTTAATTTTGCATTGTAAAAATTCCCTTTCCAATTAATAAGAAAGGGGCTTAATTTTCATTCCTAGAGGAATATGAAATATCATAAGTGGCAGCAATATAAATGGGCGTGTGGGGGTAGATGAAGAGACACATTGTAAAGCTATAAATTAGAATGGATTCTCCATTCAAAGGGGTATTTTCTTGGTTGATATCTCCCATTATCTTACTACAGAAAGAAACTACAATTCTTCTATCTCCTTGTCTTATGTTTTCCTATCCATCTCAACTTTACTCCATGAACAGGGTTATTTGTGTAATATTATGCAAATAAACTTTGATTTACTTGTATTTTTTCCTTGTTCCTTGACATGGTGTCTTCTCATTGTTAACTTGGAAATATTTTGGTTTTATGTCAATAAAATCAGCTTGTTATTTATTGAGTAAAACCCCCTTCTCAATTTCTCCCCTCTCTATACACACACATTTCCTCCACCTCCTTTTTGCACATGGATATAGTGGATTATTCATGCATGATCCCAGTCAAAATTTCACCCTTGATGGTTAGAGTAGTGTAAATATTTCTTATTTTCAATAAATGGAGCTTCCCCATTCCTAAGTAGAAGTACCTAGTCCTAGAGCATTGGTTAAAACCCCTAATTATTCCATGTGAAAAATTATTTTTCCAACACACATACATAACATAAGAGAGCATAAATCTGAATTTTTCATCTATACACAATGGTTTCCATTGGAATGAAGTAGCATATCCCGCTATCGGTGTTGAGGCACAAGGTCCAACCTAGGTCAAGGGATAGTTGTATGCACATCAACACAAATCACTAAGAGAACTACATTGAGTCTAAAATATAGTGCAGATTGTCCGGTGACGCAAAAACATGGTGACGACTAAGGTCAATCGACTCAAGCATTTACATATTTATTTTTAGATCTAATGTTTTCTTGAGTGTGTTTCAAAATAGCTCTGCTTTTTTTTTTGCAAGATCACATGTAAAATCTAGGGTTTCATGTGAAGATGAAGATATCAAAGAGTGATAAACAACTACACACTTTGCAATACTAAGAGTAGCAAATTCCCACTATCTATAAGTCCGAGACTGTATAATTAGTAGATATTTTCTTTATGATTTTGGAAATTTTTATGCAGTTCGAGTCTAGCAGGCTTGGAAGTGTAGAATTCGATTCATCTAGTTTCCAGTTATTATTCCTTTTCTAGAGCTCTCATTGGCACACCCGATCCATAGGGATCTAAAGAAACACCACTTCATCAGAGAAACCAGAACTAGAAGAAAAATCAACCAAAAAGAAGAGAATATTGTTAAGTTACTGAAGCCGTCACTCTATGCGAGTAGCGGTTGTGTAACTACCCTCTCGCACATATTGGTGGTTATATAACCACCGCAGTGGTTGCTTAACCTATAGTCTACATTAACAAGACAGTCTGTCACTAATGAAACAAAAATAAATAAAGCCACAAATGGTTGTGGATTAAAACATTCGACTATGTCTCTTCCTTGGATGTATCTTCCCATTCTCTAGTTCATGGGAGGAAATGGGGAGCAATCTATTTAATCAAGAGAAAAATTGGAATTGGATCATCAATTCATGGGAAAAGTGAGCAAGAAGACTTTGGTGCTGAAATTGAATTGTAGAAGCAAGGTGAAAGTGTAGAGCAAGCAAGTATAGAGGGTGGAAGTAACATTGTTGTCTTCCTTCAACTTCTTGTATTCTATAATTGATTAAATTAGCCAATATATAAGTGGGAAGAAATAACAATTACCCTTCCTGACTGGTTTTACCTCAAATTGGGGGTTTCCAGGATAAAAATCTTATGTTTGCATTAAGTTGTTCATTCTAATTTTGTTACAAGTAGTTATAAGTTCTAAGATTCATTCACTAGCTTTCAATTTCTCTGTCATTTTCAATAATTGAAAGTAAGAATAGAATTTTGTGGTCTTATGGATTTCCAAACTATAAGTTTATAGATCATTTTGGTATCAGAGCTGATTATTATCCAGGATTGTGTTATTCGTTCTTGTGTGATTTTTATTACAATGACAAGGCATAAAGGTGAATAAGTGTTACCTTGCGATCCAGACATATCTACGAAGGAGTGGAAAAATTAGAGATCGTATGAAAGAAGAGAACTTGGTCCGTAGAATTGATATTTTGGAAATTATTATGGATAGCTTGTATAGAAACCAGCAAGAACTCTCAAATATGCAAAATACGGCATCAATTAAGCAAGATTTCATGGACTCATTTGTTTGAGCTTTGGCCGAAAATTTTGGCATAAGAAATATCCACAATGAGGAAGAATATATGGAAGAGCATGAAGAAGAAACTCCAGTTGGAAGAGAGAAGGTAAAATTTGATCATGCTCCTTTTAAAGTTGAAACTAAAGTTGAGATAAAGAGCTTTAAATGACAAGTAGATGTAGAATTTCTTGATAAATGGTTAAAACAATTGGAGGTCTATTTTAGTGTGCATGATGTCACTAAGGCATAAAGGATCACCTTTTCACATCTCAAAATGGAAGGACATGCTTTGGTTTTGTGGGAAACCCATCTAGCCACTTGTGAGAAGAAGCTTCATATTGTAAGATTTTGGGAGGGTTTTAAATAATTTCTTAGAGCTAATTTTTATCCCTCTTGGACATAAGGTGACCAAATGATTAAATGGTAGTATTTTATACAAGCAATGGTCAAAGTGTGTAGGATTACACTACAGAGTTTTCAAGATAAGCCATGTTGCTTAATATGGACTTAGAGGATGAGGATATTCGACCAAGTATTTGGGAGGACTTCACACTCACCTTTGAAGTAATATCATCTCCATGAAGCCCAAGGATCCCAATGAAGCATATTTTCAATCATATTATATTGATGATGAAAAGAAACATGGAGAAGTGGAGTAAAATATGAATTAGTCAATAAATCATCCCAAGAAAGAGCAAGGACAAATAAGTAACAAAGGTAAATGGAAATGGAAAGGTAAAAATACCACTATTACTTTGAATAATTGTAAAGATTTGTTATCCAAAATGAACCCCTGCTTATTTTGGCTAACTTTCCTTCATTCTTCCCTTCCTTGTGCTTCAAATTCAATTTTCACACATTTCAAGCACTCAAGGGTTTCTAGAAATGGCTCCATCAGATAGGAATTTTCTTCCCCTTTCCAGAAAGGTAAAATTTTCCTCCTAACTCCAAATATTTTGAAAGTTATGGCTCGGCGGAGTTTTTGGGGAAATTTTCCCTAGGCAGGCCCGCGGCCAATGAAATGGTGCCACGTGGCGGCGGAGGTTGGGGTAGCGGAGCAAAGTTGGAGAATTTTCCAAGAAGAGGGAAAAGGGCGCAAAGGAAAATTTTGGCCCGCAAGCCGCGGAGGAGGATGGAGAAAAAGTTATGGAAGGCCTGTGGCCAATGAGGAAGCGACACGTGTCCATGATAGTGGCGGGAGTCGAAGGCGCGGAGGAAACTTTGGTTTTTTTCCAAAGTGATAGAGGCACAAATGGATAAAAGAAGCATGCCCCACCAAGAAACAGAAGGTGACATGTGGCAGGGCGGAGTGGCGGATGTTGGGGAAAGTTCAAGTTTTTTTGGTGCTTTGGCTAAAAGCGCAAAAGGGCAAACTTTTACCCGCGGGCCTACGGATGAATGAGGAGTGACACATGTCCGGTTGCTTGCAGCAAACGATGGGATGCGAGGGAGAATTGGGAAGTGTTTCCCTTTTGGCTAAAAGCCCAAAATCAAAATTTAGGCCCGAAGGCCCGCCAAGTGATGAGAAGCCGCCACGTGGCAGCAAAGCGCGGGAGTTTTGGGGAAATTGTCCCAAAATGAAATCAAAGGAAAAATACATGCCTTTGGCCCACGATTCCAGCCAATGAGAAGGTGACATGTGTCTCACGGTAGTGGAGGAGTGGGGAAAAAAGGGGAAAGTTGAGCCTGCAATTCCACCGACGAACCAGAAGATGCCACGTGTCCCAGGGCGGCGGAGGCGCGAGGATTTTTGGAAAATTTTCCAAAAATGAAAAAATAAAAATTTGACCCCGTGAGCCCATTTTTGAAATCTAATTTTTTTGCCTCAAAATTTGTGCCCAATTTTTGCCCTAAATCTTCAGATGGGCATATCTTTTGATCTAGAGATCAGATTTCAACAAAATCAAGACTTTTGGAAAGGTCTCGAGCCCCTCTATGCATTGGAGGAATAAAAACATTATTTCTTGTAGGTTTCGATGGAGAAAATGTCAAAAATGTCTTTCAGGATTTTAATGCGAACTGATTGCTTCAAATGAGTTGTTTTTCTCAAATCCACCATGGTGGCTTTCTCCCACACGCCAAGGATGAAGAATCAGTTCATTTTGATGGAAGAAAACCCAAAAAATTTCTTCTCATGCCATAAATGTGAGATCAGATTGCTTTGAGAGCATGTGTTGCACCAAATTTATCATTTTTCTCTCCAACACACAAAGCAAAAACAGAGGAGGTTGATTTGATGGATTGCAGGCCGATTTGAAAGGATTAATGGCGGGTGGTTGAGGAAAAAGATCATATTTTTCTTCCTCTGTTTTCCCTCTCTTTTCTTCAGCTATAAATGTAAAAAATGTGATCTATTGTAATGTTGGACATTTTTCTCTTGCAAGCTCTCTTTTCTTCCTTAGTGGTAGATTTATAGAGTTTCAGACCTCTCATACAAGCTACAGACATATGTTTTTTTGCCTCTTGCCATTGTAATGCATTGTATTAAACTTGGGAATGATAATAGATGTTCTGTGATTGATCTTCCAATCCTCTCATGTGTTTATCATTGTATTATGATCTTTCATTACATTCTGGCAATCTGTGCATGCTCTGTGCTACATTCTTATGATCTATGTTTATTTGCAAAATAGAAGTTCATCACTCCTTTGGTGTATCACTGTTTTAGCTTAGTTTTGTTTCCCCTTTCTTGCATTTTCAACCCTGTCTCCTTGGAATTTAGAGTAGGAATTAGTATTGAACCTCTACAAATTCATGCATACACCTAAACAGAGGAGTAAGAACCAGCTTCAATCTGGAGAGTTTTCTCCTCTATGCAAGGTCCCACACCTTGGAGAAAACTCAATGTTGTGCAATCACACTAAATGACCCAATTGGACTGCAGATTTGAAGGTCATTTTGGGGTGCTGTAGATTTACACTAACAATATCCTAATAAGGTTTGTAAGAATTGTGATATCAATGGTCATACTTCCGCTACATGTTGGAAGTTACATCCGGAATTACACCCAAAGAACCAAACCAAGGATTCAAAGAAATCCATGATAACTATGAATAAATATGAGGTAGTGATAGAGGATGATTCTAATGTAGATGAGAGGCTTGGATGCATGGCCACCAACATGGACATCAAGGAACAAGAGGAAGATATGAGTAAGATATTTCAGATCCAAATCCAAATCAAGATAACTAAGGTAAATGGTTTAGTTGATATTAGTTCTCAATCTAATTTGATTTATGATGTGGTTGTAAAGAATCTTGGTCTTGAAACTTATGAGCATCCACATCCTTATCCTTTGGGATGGGTGAAGAAGGGTGTAGAAATTCAGGTAATAAGAAGATGTAAGTTCAAGTTTGGGATAAATTCTCAGTATATAGATGTATTGGAGGCTGATGTAATTCCACTTGATGCTTTTGATGTTATTTTCAGGAGTCCTTACTTGTATATCAAGGATTTTATATTCATGAGAAGGGAGGACTGATACATATGGGTCAAGGATGTAGTCAGTTACAACATCCGGGAACACCAGCATAAGTCAAAGCTTGTTATGGTAAGTGCTAACCAAAAAAAGAGACTAGTTTAGGAAAATAATCAGTTTTGTTTACTTTTATTAAAGGATAAGCAAGATGGGGTAAAAATTGTAGATATATCTAACAAAGGGATGAAGTATTTGGATATCATAATTCAATATTTTGAGGAAACATTCCGGACTCCCAGTGGTTACCACCAAAACAATAAGTAGAGCACAAGATTCGAGTTATTGCGAGTCCCCTCTACCATCGAATTGTATAGGCAATACTTGTTGGAGAGTATAGAGGTAAAGAAACAACTCCATGAGCTATTAAACTAAGGGGTAATACGTTCGAGCACCTCACCATGTGGTTTTCCTATTTTGATGGTGCCAAAGAAGGATGGTTCTTGGAGAATGTGCATCGACTACCGTGCTTTGAAAAATATTACCATCACGAATAGATATCCACTCCCACACATAGATGATCACTTGGACCAGCTTCAACATGCGAATTTCTTCATGAAGTTGGATCTTAAGTTGGGTTATCATCAAGTTGAGATGGAGGAGGAAATATGGAATACTTCCTTCAAGACAAAATAGGGTTTGTATGAGTGGTTAGTACTTCCATTTGGATTATGTAATGCACCCACTACATTTATGAGATTGATGAATGATGTATTGTAAGAATTCATAGATTCAAGTGTCATTGTTTATCTAGACGACATTCTGATTTTTAGTGCCACATGGCAAGAACATCTAACACATTTTCCGCAAGTCTTACAAGTTCTCAAAGAGAAACAACTATTATGCAACATGAAGAAGTGTGAATTCTCCAAAAAATCACTTGTCTATCTTGGGCATGTGGTTGAAGGAGGAGAGCTACGAGTGGATCCAAAAAAGGTGGAAGCCATCACCAAATTTCCAACACCAATGGGAGCCACAGAGACTAGGAATTTTGTGGGATCAGTAAAGTACATGAGGAATTTCATTCTAGGATTCTCTACTATTGTAGCACCTCTAAACACAGTGCCATGCAAAGAGTAAGGGTTTTAACTGGGGTAAGTAACAAGACAAGGATTTTGAGTTATTAAAATACAAAATTAGTCATGCTCCAATACTTGATATTCCTAAGTTGCAGTAGCCCTTTGAAGTAGAGACAGATGCCAATGATTATCATTATGGGAGTAGTGTTGCTACAAGGAGGTAATCCAATATGTTATCATTCTGAAACTTTCACTTCGGCGGTTAGAGGATATTCAGTATATGATAAAGAGATGTATGCACTAGTTCAGGAAATTAAGAAATGGAAACATTATTTATTGGGTAAAGAAACTATTGTGTACACTGACCACAAACCTCTCCAAAGTATTTGCAAGCATAGTCTAAATTACAATAGGCAAGGCACTACAAGTGGATGGGATTCCTTTAGAAATTCCATTTGGTGATCAAGTATAAGAAAGGTAGCACAAATTTGGTGGCAAACATGTTTTCTAGGCCACCCACACAAGAGAAAATCTCTAGTTTGGCCACTATCTCTCATTTTGATCCCTTCACGAAGGAAGCTTACGAAGAGGCATATGCTCAAGACAAATATTTTGGGGTAATATATCAACAATTGCAGTCCTAAGGGGCTTAAAAGAAAGGTATTGAAGATTTTCATCTTAAATAAGGGCTTCTCTACCAATGGGGAAGCTTTGTGTCTTGAAAAGAAGAAAGTATTCTATTTTGAGGGAAGCACATACCTCAAAAGTAGCAGGACATTTTGGTGTTGGCAAGATCATGGCCCACTTGCAAAGGTACGTGTATTGGCCCAATATGCAAGAAGAAGTGTCTAAATTTATAAAAGGATGTAAACTATGTTGTACAAGCAAGCCTAAAATTAGGAAGGAAGGTTTATATATGCCATTACCAGTCCCTACTCGTCCGTGGGAGGATATCTCTATGGATTTTGTAGGAGGACTACCTATGTCTAAACATGGCCATGATTATCTATATGTTGTTGTAGATAGATTTAGTAAAATGTGTGTTCTTATGGCATGTAAAAATACAATAAAAGCAAATGAGGCAACTGAAATTTTCTTTGTTAATGTATGGGTGCATTTTGGTTTGTCTAAGTCTATTATTTCTATCAAAGATTCCGGTTCTTGGGAAATTTTTGCACTACTTTGTGGGACAAGATGGAAACCAGGTTACAAAGGAGCACATCCTTCCATCCCCAGACATATGGACAGATGGAGGTGGTGAACAATAATTTGGTACAGATGATTAGAGGATATAATAACAAATATCCATGGACTTGGGATGAGTCCTTAGCCTACATTCAGCATTCCTACAACCAGGTGGTACATAAATCCACTATGCAGTCATTGTTTGAAGCATACTTGGGACATCTACCTACTAATCCACTAGACATTATGGTTGGGACATGGTAAGAAGGGGAGAAACATGATTCAAAGGTGGTAGAGCAGCGAATTTTGTTAAGAAGATCCGGAAAATCTATCTCAAGGTGAAAGAACAACTGGAAAAATCTCAAGCCAAGTATAAGAGTAGACACGATCAGCATCGTAGAGAGCACAAACTTCATGTTGGAGACAAGGTTTGGCTTTACTTGAGAAAGGAGAGACTACAAGGCCAAGCAAGGAAACTCAATCCACTACGGTATGGACCATTCACTATATTGGAGTAGGTTGGAGAAAATTCCTTCAGGCTTGATTTTCCACACTTCATGCGGATGTACTCAGTAGTAAATTGTGAGAACTTACACCTATATGATCCATCCATGCTTGATGAGGAAGAAGAATGTCAGTTGTTACCTTCCATAGAAGATTGTGTCTTGGATTCACGAGGTGAGTTGGAGGAGGATGTAGTACTATAGCAGAATATTAGAGAGACAAGGAGAGGTCCACATGAGTCTTGGCAAGTTGGACTCAAGGGGAAGACACCAAGGTAAGCCCGGTGGTACTCAAAGGAGAAAGTGAGGGAATTATTTCCTCATCTACTCCCCCACTAATATTTTTGGTATCAAAAGCCTCTTGAGTAGGGCAGGTGTGATCCATAGGGATCTAAAGAAACACCACTTCATTAGAGCAACCAAAACCAAAAGAAAAAACAACCGAGAAATAAGAAAATATTGTTAATTTATAGAACCGCTACTCTATGCAGGAGTAGCGGTTACGTTCCGCCCCAATGGTTGCATAACCTCCCCTTTGCACAAATTTTCGGTTACGTAACTACGCGGTTGTTGTGTAACCGCCATTCTATGTTAATTGGTGGTCCTATCACTAATAAAACAAAAATAAATAAAGCCACGAACGGTCACGGATTTCAAACATTTTGACCATGTCTCTTCCTTGGATGTCTCTTCCCATTCTCTAGTGCATGGGAGGACATGGGGAGCAAGCTATTTAAGCAAGAGAACAAGTGGAATTGGATCATCAATTCATGGGAGAAGTGAGAAAGAAGACTTTGGTGCTAGAATTTAATTGTAGAAGCAAGGTGAAAGTGCAAAGAAAGCAAGTATAGAGGGTGGAAGTAACATTTTTGTCTTCCTTCACTTCTTGTATTCTATAATTGATTAAATTGGCTAATATATAAGTGGGAAGAAAGAGAAATTTCCCTTCCTTGATGGTTTTCCCTCAAATTGGGGTTTCAAGATAAAAATATTGTGTTTGCATTAAGTTGTTCATTCTAATTTTTCTTCAAGTGGTTCTAAGCACTAAGATTTATTCACTAGATTTCAATTTCTCTACCATTTTCAATAATTGAAAGTAGGAACAACATTTTGTGGTCTTGTGGATTTTTAAAGTAGAAGTTTACATATCAACACCCTAATGTCTTTTAAATCAGCTAAGTGACTATATTTATCTCAATTATACTCTTGATTACTTGTAGCTTAATGTCATTGTGATTGTTATGATGTACATCCCTTTTATTTTATCTAAATGTTCTTATAAACAAGTTATCTATATTATTCAACTCTATGAATCAATTTATTAATTTAAATTTGGGTTGAAACTTGATAAACACAAATTTGTTGGCATGTGGTCCTCATAGGTGGTGTAATTTATGCAAAACCACATTAGTGACAAAGTGCATGTTGGATTATGGTGATTTGATGATGTATATGATGGTAACATAATGATTCGAGATGTGTTTGTGCTAATACAATGAGATTCGGTGAGGATTTCTTGCTTTTGCAATCCTATTGAGGTGCCTAGGTGATGTTGCATAGAGGTAGGAGCTTCTTGGGTCCTTTGGAATCATTTTTACATGATGGATAGTAGGTTTAGAGTGTGCTTGGGCACTCACAACAATGGCATGGTGTAGGTACATGTGGTTCACTATGTTACAGGTGCTCATTAGGATCATGTATGGTAGTTAAGAGGTGTGATATTGTAGTTTGGAGCTATATGAGCTTATGGAATCTTTTATTAAGGTATATCAGGTATGTTTAGGTCATTTTCAGAGGTTTTATAATCATTTATTGCATTATTTCAGTTGACCCTAAGCCTACAAAGTGAGGAACAAGCACGCAAGAAAAGGTAATTCTTAATGATTGGAGAGATTGAGGCATGGTATTGACATTATGATGATTTGAGATGTTATTGTGATGTGTCATGGTGCTTTGAGAAAAATTTTAGGTTGCTAGTATGTGAATTTTGCAAGATATGATAGTTTATGTGAGACAGGGTCAAGAACAAGTCAAAATCAAGCTCAAATTTGAACTTTTGATGCTCGTTGTGAATTGTGTGATTTGCATGGGACCTTGTGGATTTCAGAGATGATTCTATGGTGATTTTTAAAGGTTTAAAAAAATCAGGTGGTTTGATCATCGGTTTTTATGAACAAATGTTAAGAAGATAAAGTGGTTTATAACCCTAGTTAGGAGTAGTCTATAAAAGAAGAGGTGTAGTGACCCGTTTTGATTGTTTCATCAAAATTTATGATTGGATGTTTTATATTACTCTCTTATATTTCCATAAATGTATGGTTGATGTCATGGTGATGAGTGGGCCCTACTCAAATAGGTCGGAAACCGAAGAATAAGGTTTTGGGACAATGTTGTCAAAGGAGTAGCATGAAAAATTGATGGTACATGATGTATGGGAGATTCTATTGATTTCCATGGATGTTTCAAGATAATTTCATACATGCAGATGGTCATTTAAGGTTCATTCAAGTTGATTGGTCAAAGGGCGGTTTGAGGCCTCAAATAGCAAGGTTCATAAAATGGCTATATCTTGAGCTACGGTTGGAGTTTGAATAATTCAAGTTTTTTTGGAAATATTATTTAGATATATTTCCATTTATATAATTTTTCTTCATTATGAGGTCATTTGACAGGATTTCTAGGTCATTATTTGGACAGGAATATTTTTAGCAGTGTAGGACAGGATGTGTTTTGGTGCGATTTTGGAGTTGTTTAAAGCATGATATGGATTGGGTGGTGATTTATATCCCTGAAATGTGAATAGGGATAAATTTTCCATCCAATGAATTCATTTGGAGGTATTGAATGTTTTTATAAAAAAATTTATGAGCTAACCTTTGGAAACAATTGTTTTGGCAAGTTGATTTGGTGAAGACAAAAGTATTTGTGGTTTGAGTAGGTGGTTGATTCAAGGATTATAAATTGCTTATAAGTGTTCTAAAGGTTATTAAATTTCAATAAATTTTTACATGGCATATTTTTCTCATGTTGAATTGATTTGGTGACCTAATGAAGTTTCCAAGGTGTTGAAGGGTGTAGAAAACAACTATTTTGAGATTTACAAAGTGAACTGGGCCCATTAAATGAAATAATTTGATTTGTTGATAAAATTTATGACCATGTATGAATGTAAAATTATATTTTAATCATATTTAAATGATTATGGTTCATGACTATGTATTTATTTGATGTAAGGGCATTTTTATCTTTGTGCCCATGGGGTTTTGAGCCATTTTTGGCACATGTAATGAGGGTTTTAGTTAGGCCGACCTACTTGGGTAACTTGTGACTATTGTAATTAAAATTTTGGATGTTTCCTTGATGTATGTGTTGAACCAAATGAGGGAAAAAAACTCTTAATTTTAAAATCATGAGGAGCTTATAAAAGCATGTTTTTGGGTATTTTTGAAGCGTGTAATATGTGTGCAAGGTGAGCGACCTTGAAGGGTGAATTTTTACATGTGTGAGAATTAATTGAGATCATATCAAGTGTGTGATAGGTTTAGGAAGATCATAAATCATGTGTGCAAGAGGTTGAAGCATTGAGAAGTGAAGAAAGAGCTAGTTTATGCAAGTTGAAGACCTAGGGTTTGAGCAAGGGTTTGGAAGAGTTTGGAGCTAAATATTTGGATCACTATCAGCTGTGGTATCATAATATTTTCAGTGTTCATACTTCATCAAAATCTTGTGTGATGATTCATATTCATTTAATTCTCTTGTTGTGTGTAATATCAATAAGGGGGTTAGTGTTCCTTGTGGGGTTGGTGTCTCACTAAAGAAAACTCTCATGATGTGTAATATTCACTTGAGTCTTTTTGTGTGTAATATCAAAAAAAATTTCAGTGGGTTTTCTTCCCCTTGAGGGTTTCCCACTTACATCTTGTGTTATGGTGTTTCTCATCTTGTTATTGATTTATTGAATGAATGTTGTATGTTGTTTTGCACACATTAATGAATGGATGAATGAGTAATGGTTTATGTGAGTAATCTGAAATTAAAATTTAATTTGTAAGGACTTATTCACCCCCCCTTCATCCATTGTGCTTCTAAAAAACTTACCCTTCCACATTCCACTATAATACGGCATCGAACTACATTGCAATTGGAGAAGAAACCCTACAACAATTATAGTTAGAGACTCCTTATCTAAAAACTTATAATGTATTTTTTAACACAAAAAAAATTGTCATAGCTCTTGTATTTTTGTGTTGGAGTTACTCATCTTCACTAATAAATTAGAATTTTTTAGCTTTTGTTTTGCATTATTTTTGAAGATGTTTCATAAAGCGTTTGATATAAATCTTACTCTTGCATAATATACTATGGATATATTTATGTAAACAATATGAGGGAAATCCACATTCAAATTCAAGGCCGTAATTATTCACCCATTTGTGTCTATTGATGAGGCTAAAATATGCTTCATCAATGAACAATGAATGCTCTCATTTTACGTCCTTTTAGCCAAGTTTGTCTACATTGTTTAACTTTTGTTTGTTTAAATTTTGTTTGATCTAACATCTAAAAAATCTATAATTCCTAACAAGTGTGTGGAAATTCAGGTTTTTGTGAATAAAATAGGTCACATTCAGATAGATAATCAAAGTATGAAGCAACCAACACTTTTTTGGAACATTGGCTTCAATACGGCGTAGCTCCACTGACCTCAAGATTAGTTTTGAAACTCCATCACACAACTAAGGAACTTTATCGCTTATTTTTGAAACCTTCAGAATTAGTTCCGGAACTCCTGCGCTTAGCTCCAAAACTTTCACAATTAGTTCTGGAATAGTTCCCTTTGGTTCCGAGAACTTCTCCAAAGTTTTGAAATCAATGGGGATCTATTTATTTTGACAAAATCCAATCTTAGAGAAATTAATGGGCCTTCCAATCAAGAGCAGATCACGAGATTGTTGATTCTTCATACTCAGATCCAGAAATAACTTATGTAGGATCAAACAATTGTATGTCCAGCAAGGTTTCTAAATTCCACATCTATTTTGGGCACTATTCGGTTCCACTTGAATCGGTAGACAACTATGGTTGTAAATGCATCTTTGGATGATGAAATATATATAAAGACCTGTAGATAGATTAAATATATACAGATAGAGAGATATATGATATAGAGATACAGTGAAGTTTTGTAAGACATAACATTTCAGTAATAAGATAGCCATTTCGTTTTGAGAGAATCATACTTTGTTGAATCCTGATTCAAGGTGGAGCAAGGGCCCACTCCTCCAAGAAATAGGATCCTTGTTTTATTGGTATTTATATTTCTAAGTAATTCATGTAAATTTGTTAAGTATTAATTCTATAAATGCTTTTGATTCTTCAGTTGAATTTTGTTATGTACTTGTCACTGTAGGTGTTATAGACTAGACTCTTATTTCCTTGCAAGCATTTTCACAAAATTTTCAAAATGTGTGTTTATTTCCAAGCAAGTGTGTTTACTTCTATAATGTGTGTTTATTTCTAGCAATTTATTTCATTCTACAACGTGTGTTTATTCCCAAAGCAATTTATTTATGTAGAGAGTGTTTATTTCTAGCAAGTTTCTTATAGTTTGGCTTCAATAAGGATTTGACCAAGGAAATCTTCAAGACACTACAAAAATCCCCTAGAAAATAAAATAACAAATACCTATAGTCAATTACTAGATCACTAGGATTCTTCTTGTTGCATATAGCTTCAGACACACCCCTAGTTTGAATATGACATCAACTAAGAGTTGATTAAATGAAGGGAATAATGACACCCATCATCTATCATTCATTCATAGGCTTATTAGTGTATACCTTGTTAAATGAGGATGAATATATTGATGATACAAATGATGGAGATGACATTGTGCACGAAGGATAACAAGTATGAGGTGGGATTTCAATTAGAGGTAGTCCTTGGTACATGAGGAGATTAAATTGGGGGATTGGCATTAGTTGGAAATTACGGATTGTTAAAGGAATTTTATCTTATAATCATAAATATGGCATTTCCTATTCTTTGAGCAATAATATGAGTCTAATGTATGATTCAGATGTGGGTGAAAGGGTTGAAAATATTGTGATTGAATGTGTCTCGTAGTTTGTACTCGTCTCAACTTTTATAAGTGTTATTGTTCAACCTTGTAGTGTTGATAGTAGTCTATTGAATGCTCTCATTGTAGATGCATGGGGGCGGAAAGGTAATTTCTATGTGTGGTGATGGTTCATCATGTGGTCATTTTATGGGTTAGTATCTGGATATTGATGGTGTTCATTTTGATCATGTTGCGGTGGAAAAGGGGTTGGTTCGGATTGTGTTGGATAAATAATTTTTCATGTGGAAAATTATTGAGTTTTCACCTGTGAGACAGGATAAGCCTCTTCTTCTTGTGTATGGGGAGGCTCCCATTATTTAATGTAAAGTAACCTAAAGTTTTGGGTGGTCGTTAGGCTAGGATCACACAAAAACACTCCACCTGAACTTGTGGAAAAAAATTATACAAGGTACAACAGAGGAATTTGCATCATAGAAAGGTAAAGGGCAGTTGGGGAAATAAAGAGACATAGGGTTAATGTTGTGATTAGGCTTACAGAATTCACATACATCAACCAAAGTAAGTCCACATCCATTTATAAGAACACAACAATACAAACCATGATAATACATATCAAATCATAGACATAAAATTCCATTGATTCATTTATCAAAGGTGCAAACACCTTTCTTGCTTTTACAAGATTATCATATATACAAAGTTGTAAAGAGAGAGTAGAGGAACATAAGACAAAAATAGAAGAAATTCATCTTTAATTGCTTTATGTAGAAGTGGTAATCTCAACAACTTACATTCAATCACCAATTTCTAACCTCCTAGAATGGAGGATCCATTCAAATTTATAGCATTTAAATTGTCTCTTCATTTACCCCCACATGACCTTTCACCTATCCCCATCACTTGTGACCTTTCATATTCCTAGAAAGTGAGTCTTTTTCTTACTATTGGAAAAAGGACTCTTACAATGTTTAATTGAGGGTAACTTAAGTGAATAGGATGAAATGGAAAAATTACATTCTTAATGAGAAATTAGAACATGGAAAGAGAAGAAGATAGAGAGAAAGAGAGAGGTTGATCAATCCAATGAAGATGAAGATTTGGATGATGGATAACTTGTTGATGCATAATCCCTAAAGGAGAGATTATGGGACAAGCCCTTTTCCTTTGAATTCTCTATTGAACCGAGTTGCAGGGTGCCACCTTATCTACTTCTTGAATGAAAACATATCTCAACACTTTGATCCATATCCAGGGAACATCATTAATATTTTTGCACTGACTTAGCCATCTTTTTTTATCTCTTGTAATGTCATAAATGGATTTTTATGTTGGCAAGGTACTCTAAGGTATCTTCATTGAAATAAAAAGGATCGTCTACTTATTTCTTGACCATCTCTTGAAAGGAATTAATGATTTCTTCTGATGATGAATTCTTGGTGATTTGAGGGAATCCAATTTTCTTAACACAATCACAAACGTCATTCAAAATATCAAAAGCATTTTTCCTACTAGATTCAAGTTTAGAGATGGCATATTCTATCATATCATATCTAGCATCTATGATGCGGACCCAAACTAGAGACAAATTGTCAACAGCTGATGTGAACACATTTTTACTCATGAGGGTGTGAGATTCGAGGGAGCTCATCTCGAGACACAAGTGGGAAAACCTCATCCAAGTGGGTCTTCTCTTTTTAATATTTTTCTTTTCTTTATTCACTTCCAACAAAGTGGAAAGAATATACTTGAGCAAAGAGAGAACCATTTTCTTTTCTTTATTCACTTCCAACAAAGTGGAAAGAATATACTTGAGCAAAGAGAGAACCTCTGGGAACAATGTCTTACCTTTCTCGATGATCTTCTCAATCCATCTCTTGTTAGCCTTCCTTGCATCATATGCCCCTATGTCATCTTGGTCACCTCATGGTCAAAGATAATGATTCTAGGAATGTATTCCACAAGAATATTAGGTATTGAATTAGGCTTCAAGAAGGGTTGAATGTAGGCACTGAGGGTTCTCATATGCTCCTACAATTTCTCAATTGTTTGTTTATACTCTTCATTTCAGCGAGAATGTAGGTAGAGGATTCCTTGAATAAATGGGAGTCACCCTCATGTGTATCCTAATGCAAAGAGATGTGGGTCAGCTCATAATTTGATGGATTCATATTTTTTATGGTGTTTACATTCTTGGGTTGGAAAATTTCTACATATTGGTCACCGGAAGTTCCACTGAAGATACGGGAAGCCACCGCACCTTCTTTCTCTTCTTAGATCTTAATATTTTTATGATAGATTCGAGGTCATGAATGTTAGAGGAATAATGGTGAGAGGGGTGGTGAATAAATCCTTTAAAACATTCATTCCATTTCATTCATCATCATACATGATTCATTCCATTAGGCATTAAACGAGTTTAGCATTGTACATTCAACCATACAAAAGAGCACTCAACACAAGGAGACAAGATATATGTAGGAAACCCTCAAGGGGAAGAAAACCTACCGAATATCCATTTATATTACTCAAAAAAATCATGAATATTACACATCACAAGAGATTTTTAGTGAAGCACCAACCCCACAAGGAGCACTAACCCCTAGTTTAGTAGGGATCAACCCATAGTTTAGTAGGACACCAATACTACAAGGAGTATACAACCCCCAAGGTGACTCGGCACCAACTCAGCCACCTAAATGTTTTTTCACCATTTATTTTTACTTCTACAATTGAAGATGACACCATGAAGCTCATTCTCCTCTCTATCTTTCTCAAAACACCTCTCTAGCCTTCCTTGAACACATTCTTCTTCTTCAAGTTGATTTGATCATTTTCCCTAGCTTTCCCATACTTAATCACATTATATAATATCATTTGCATCATTCCTTCCCTCTCATGATGGTCAAAAATACCTCTAAAAGCTCCAATAACTCCCCTTTAGGTTACACTTTTCTAGCTCTCACCACTAGCTCAAATGAGCTTTCTAGTTTGCCTTTATACCCGTCTCTTGATCATAAAACATGTAGGTCAGCCTTAATATAGTAAAAAAACTTAAAATTATAAAATCCTATAAAAATCATCCATAATACCAATTTTGTCACCACTATCACCAAGAACCATCTAGGTCTCCATTAGGACACAATAAGTCCTAAAACCCCAAAACAAGCAACTCACCACCAAGAGAATGAACTAGAGCAATAAAAACTTCATCAAGCCATGAAAAACACTTAGAAATGTTTTCTAATACCTCAAAAATATCTAGCAACCATGAACCATGAAACACTCGAACAATCATCTCAAGCCATGAAACATACTTGAGACCATGTTCAACCAAGCACCCTCAAAATAAGCCTTCAAATAACAGGTCATAACTTGCTCAAATCTCAACAAAAACTTAAGTGTGATATACCATCGAAATATCTTGATGTCATTATCATCAAAAAAATCACACCTAGTCATAATACCACCTATAAAACCTCCAAATATTCTTTTTCCTATTGATCGTTCAAATGTGCACTGTGTCTTAGATTCGAAGACCCAGAGTTATTTAAGACCACAATGGAACCGTCCCAAGTTATGGGACCTTGCGTGCTTAGGATGTATATCCGAAGAAGGCCAGTTCCTCTATATAACTCTAACGCTACTACTACTCCTAATGCTGAAATAAAATCCTACACTAAACATGCCAAGGACCAGCGATAGAAGGATGTGTAGAAAGGGGAAATCCTAAGCTAAGGAAGGTGATAGCGCCAGAAGGAAATGGTTGATCTCTCTCCATGAGGTGAAGGAAATAGAGAGGGCACAGAGAAGAGGGTGGATGGCACATGCCACGAGATCAACACGCAAGCTCGGCCTTCTAGCATGCACAACACATGAACACGGGAATGCAATCGAGAATACGCACGACATGCCAGAAAATGCAAATAGAGAGGCAAGATGCAATGAAAACAAGAAAGGGAAGAAAAGAGTTCCACAAACATGATTTTATTTCTTAAGGGATGCACAGTCATTTACATTCATGGAAAGAGGTGAGAATACATTGTAGAGACCACGCCAAGGTCTAAAACCCATGGGAAGTTGGCCACCATTTTGGCATGGTGTCATTACAACAAAGAGGGATCCTTTTTAACAAAGCAAGAACTCTACTATTTATAGAAGAAGAAGGAGAGAAGAGAAGGAGAATGAGAGGGAAACTCAGATTCAAATATTTAACCACCAATAGCAAGTTATAAATGGCTAAATATACCTATAAGACTATCGAGATGCGCTTCCTCATGTCTATTTGGCATGTAGAAGAAGGAAGGATGCAAGATATGATGAAATCTGGTGGTTGGGGTTGATTAGATGTGTGTATAGATGATCATAAATATATTTCCCTATTTTCTTCCTACAAAATCCCGCCTAAATATAAATTTGAATAGTCCAACGTGTATCTTGTTTCATAAATCTCTAACAAGTCAGTGCGCGCTAATCGAAGCTCTACAAAGACAAGATATGGCTATCGAAATATGTCGATTTATCGACACACAATGACATGTGGCATGCACCTTTGGTGACTAAAGAAATCAGCCAAATGTTCATTTGTTTTGTCTTTTCTACCACATGTCATGCACCATTTGGTTGTCCAAATTCGGTGCCCTGTTGGCGTGTTTTGATAGGTTGTGTATAGCACACTCAAGTCTGAAAGATGACATAGCACAATGACTAGTGCAGAAGAAGGTGCAAGGCACGGAAGCAAAAGCAAGAGCACACGTAGGTGTGCGTGTAGGAGGAATAGGATAATACTTGCAAGGGGAAAATATGGGGAAGGGGCTCGAGCATTCAAGCTGTGAAAGGGAAGGGAGTGACGGCAGAAAGAAAAGGGGGCATGTGAAGGAGTGCAAGGAAAAGAGGAAGTGCAAGGTGCGCAAAGCACAAAAATAGGTGAGGGAATTATCCATTTTAGAAGGAAAGTCTGCAGAGGTGCACGTAAAGAGTATGTGAATGGATAGGAAAGAAAGTGGCACACGGGAGGAAGGCACAAAGGGATAATAGAAGGATATAGCAGAATGCAGAGAGAAGGGGAACGAGCGAGAAGGAAGAAAGGCACGCAAGGTGTGCGGATGAAGCTATGCAACCAAGAAAATTATGCCAAGTGAGCAAGCTTGAGTGCGTGCAACCTGAAATGTGAAACATCAGAGTCAGAATGAAAGTATAATTTATCTAGATAACTAGGAGATTTATTTGGATAACAATTTTGGTGACTTTGGGGGCCATCACTGCTAGATGAAGAGACCAGTAGCCTTAGAATTCCATTGGGCATGGATTCAAGTGTTAAACTTGAATATTTGATCTACAACTTGAAGAATACCCTAGAGTCACTTGAAACTTTGTCTAAATTCTTAATTAAATTTCTACTCTCATATGAATATATTTTGAATTGGATTGATGAGAGTGAAAGCTACATGGATTTTGGAACTACCTTAGCCAAAATTGAACTTTCATCCCAAGAAAAAAAAAAGAGTGTGCGGGGCATGACATGAAAGGAAAGGTGCCAAAGGGAGCACGTGAAAACAAGAAGCACAACACTATGTATAAAACTTAAAATTATACATGTCCCAAAGGGAACATGCAGAGTGTGTGTGAGTACTTGTGTTATTGAAATCATACATAACCTAGCCTACTCTAACCAGAGGAAAGGGGTGCTCAAGTAAAACTTGCAACAGGAAGGGAGAAGTAGCTTCCCTTCCTCACAAATTGTGACCATGTAATTTATTTGGTGTTGAACATGGTCTGGAACAAGAGTGAAAAAATAACTTACAGATGGTGTTTCACCCTCCTCAAAGTATCAACAAACATAATATATACCTCCTGAAGTTGTTCTGTGCTTGGATTCGGGAGGCACTATTGTTGACCTTTAGTGCACTCTGGAGCTCACCTCATGTTATGGAGCAAACATGACCTATGGCAACTTTGTATTTGGCTCTACACTAGTTAGATATCTAATTGGGCATAGTCTGACCCTTGTGATTTTCCCATTACTTTGAAGCTCAATCCCACATATGGGATTTTCTTGCAGACTCTCCTTCTAAAGGTGACTGCTAGTAGGTTGGGTCGCCATGAAAGTTGGGGTGCGTATGGTTTTACCTCTACAAATAACTTGGTCTCCTCCATAACTATGCCCTTTGGAACTAACTTTTTTCATTTGAAATAGGTGCCATGATGATCTCCTCTTCCTAGTCGGAGTCGTATGATTCATGTCATTCTTCAACTATTTTGCATTCATTGAACATGATGACGTTAGTTGGGAAAGGCACATTAGCAGGGGGCTATTCATTTATGGTACAATTAGATAGAGAGGGGACTCGGGGAAATGGGAGGATGGGCACAGAAGGCATGGAGGGCTTGTGCGTAAGAGGAGTGGAAGTTCACACGGGGTGATGGCATAGAAATTAAGGTGAGAGGATGGAGGAGGGGAATTCTCAATGGGGGTAGTGCATAAGAAGCTAGGAACATGCACAGTGGGATGAGATGATGTAAGTTGGCACGGAGGAGTGGGAGGGTTGTAAGATGGTAGTGCAAGGTTTCCCCATTGATAGGGTTGTCATGCACTAGATTTCTAAGCCTCCATTTCTTCTACCCACTCTATAATCTAGGGAAGCATCTCAGTGATAAAGTGTAGCTTCTGCTGGGTGTTAAACCAGCCTGGTATAGGGCTAACCCATGGACAAGGGACCTTGTAGCCAACTTTAGTTGCCTTTATAGAGCACTTGACTCTAAGTTGCATCATGTCCATCTCCATATTTTGCACCTACCTCTCAAAATCAGCACGCCATGGATTCACCACCATCATCTACATAAACTTGTTCTTCATAAACATTCTAGTTAGAAAAAAGTGGGTTGTATGCATTTTCAGGATAATGGGGCTTATAAAACTGATTTGGAGGAGGATTTTGGAATTGTTTGGATGGGGAAAATAGCTTGTTACTGCAGATGAGAATTCCATGAGGGGAAATAAGTCATGATTGCACGACTTCAAAATAAGAAGGTGGAACAATGGAAGAAGGAAAATGAATGGAAGAAAGAGGGGAGACTGGTCTGTAAATGAGAAAATGGGTGCGTTGGATCAGTGGAGTCATCAGATGTGTTGAAAAAATACCTCCAAAGGCTGGATCTCAGCAAAACACATCAAACTTACTGAGATGAAGATGTAAATCTCTTCACTCTTGTCCCATCGAGTGTGCGAAAACTGTTGGTCATTCAAACATGCACCCGCATCTCAGATTCGGAAGAGTTGAGTTGTTTGAGACCACAATGGAACTATCCCCAAGTTGTGGGACCTTACACACTTAGGATGGATCTCTAGAGAAGGCTGGTTCCTCTACCTACCTCTAATGCTACTACTACTCCTAATGCTAAAAGCAAATCCTAGACTAAACATGTCAAGGGACCAGGGATAGAAGGATGTGCAGAAAGGGGAAATCCTAAGCTAAGGAAGGTGATAGCACTAGAAGGAGAGGGTGGATCTCTCCCACGAAAGTGAGAAATAGAGAGGGCACAGAGAAGAGGGTGGATGGCACATGACACAAATCAACATGCGGGCTCGGCCTCGAATGAATGCACACAACACATGAACACGGGACAAAGTAAGTAGAGGCATATGCACAAACATGCGAGAAAATGCAAGCAGAGAGGCGAGATGTAATGAGAACGAGAAAGGGAAGACAAGAATTCCACAAAAAATAATTTTATTACTTAAGGTATGCACATTCATTTACATTCACGGCAAGAGGCGAGAATACATTGCAGATACCACACCAAGGTTTAAAACCCGTGGGATTCTAGCCACCCTTTTGGCATGGTGTCATTCTACAATAGAGAGGATCCCTTTTTACTAAGTAGAACTCTGTTATTTATATAAGAAGGAGAGAAGAGAAGGAGAAAGAGAGGGAAACTCGGATTCAAATCTTCAACCACCAACAACTAATGATAATTGCCTAAAAATCCACTTGTAAGGTTGTTAGATGCACTTCCCCATGTTTGTTTGGCATGTAGAAGAAGGAAGGAGGCAAGATCTGATGAAATCTGGTGGTTGGGGTCGATTAGATGTGTGTATTGATGATCAGAAAGATGTTTCCCTATTTTCCACTTACCAAATCCCACCTAAATCTGAATTTGAATAGTCCAATGTGTAGCTTGTGTCACGGCTATCTAGAAAGTCTAGGCACATGTTGATCGTGAGCTCCACGGCATAAGATATGAGGTATCGAAGATGTCGAGTTGTCCTAACATGCAATGACAGTGGCATGTCTTGAATGAATGAATAAATCATCCAATTGTTCATTTGTTTTATCTTTCCCACCATGTGTCATGCATCGGTTGGTTGTCTAGATTTGGCACCCTGTTGGCGTGCTTTGATAGTTTATGTATAGTACACTCAAGTCTCGAAAGATGATGTGGCACGTGTGAGTTGTGCGAGAAGAAGGTGCAAGGTGCGGAAGCAAAAGTTAGTTGTGCGTGTAGGTGTGTGTGCATGAGGAATAGGATAATAATTGCAGGGAACAAATATGGGGAAGGGGCGTGAGCATTCAAGCGTGGAAGGCGGTGTGAGGGCGAGAAAGAAAAGGGGGTGCATGAAGGAGTGCAAGGAAAAGAGGAAGTGCAAGGTGTGTAAGCATGAAAACCTGCAAGGGACTTATTCATTTTGGAAGGAAAGTCTGCAGAGGTGCATGCAAGGAGTGTGCGATAGGATAGGAAAGAAAGCGCGCACATGAGGAAGGCACAAAGGGGAAATGGAAGGAGATAACAGAATGTAGAGAAAAGGGGATTAGAAGTGAGAAGGAAGCAAGGTGCATGGGGTGCACAGAAGAACTGCAACCAAGAAAATTGTGCCAAGGAGCAAGCTTGAGTGCGTGCAACCTGAAATGTGAAACATCAGAGTCAAAATGAAAGTATAAGTTATCCAGATAACTGGGAGAGTTATTTGGATAACAATTCCTATACTACTTCAATGTGCCCCATAACTACCTAAAACCAATCCTCATAAATATGGCACACTTTTCATCCTAGGGCCTCAACCATGATCTAAAATTATCATAGACATATAGTATAACTCCCATGCTTCCATAAATGATAAATTATTCATTAGGTTCAATAGAAAAAAATTACACAAACCGAAACTCTCCATAAACTTACCTTTATACGTGGGGGCCACATATAATCAGAACCTCTAATCACACCTATAGAAATATGGAGGATTCTATACAACCTCAAATCATCAATTTTATAAAAGGATTCAATTATGTGTCACTACAAGCAATTTCCTCCAAGTCTCTCCAAAATAGTTTACCTTCTTAACGATTGTTCATAAAAATGTGATGATCAAACAACCTTATTCTTCTTGTAAAATATTCATAACTGACCTAATAAACTACCCCTAGGAGCTTGGGTCCCCATGCAAATCACACACTCCCCAACGAGCATCTGAAAGTCAAATTTTAGCTCTAAAACTCACCTTTAGAAACCCGGTTTGGCAAAAACTCAATATCTTGCAAAATCTTCATCACCTAAACCTAAAATTTGGTCCACACCATCATATCAACCTGCCAAACAATATCCAATTCTTATTCATGTCTACACACACCTAAAACTCTCCAAAACCATGACTTGCCTTGTCTCTCTTTCCTAGTCTTCATAGATCTTGCTTCAAAGGACCTTGTACTTTCATTATACACATGTTCCATGACCTTGAACTTCTTTCACAAATTTTAGGCAATGTAAAATCACTCCTATAAATATTGTACCAACCTTCTCTACCTCATTTCACATGCTACCGTATCATTCTACTTGCACTAGATCAAGAACAATACCTAGAATGGTGTGTTTCACCACATGACTCACAAAAATTAACCTTGCCTTCACTATGCAGACCTACTAACATACTTGACACATGACATTGATCATGTTTGACACCCTAAAGACTTAATATAACCTTTAGAGCACACCTGGAATCACCTTCATGCTATACCCATCCACTCTACCATGTATGTTCACCGAGACACCACGTGAAGACACCAAAACTAAACACTACCAATCAACCTTCAAGTTTGAACATGGATGACACCTCATACTGAAGTCTCTACCACATTGACACCCTTTTCCATCAATGAAAACAACAAGACATAATTTCCAATAGGGAATTTTAGCTTTTGTGGTGTTCTTGGTTCATTTTCGAGCAATTCTTGGATCCATAGGAATGGTTATTCGGGAGTGGAGATGATGTTGGTTGCGAGATCACTTTTAGGATATTTTTGTAGGATCACGGTTTGTTCATTATGGGAAATCTCCACAATTAGGGAAGCCTTACTTTTATGCCCTTGAAGAGAAGGAAGTTGTGATGGATCACTCTTGCTTGACTTAAGAGGCTTTATGGGATTTATGATGAACTTTACCTTCATATGAGTCCTCCTGAAATATGGAATCTTTGTGTGCCCTCTTTTTATTATCTTCCTTTTTTAAGGTTCATGTTCAATGGATCTTAGTTGTACTTGCAATGTTTCATCCTTTGAGGATTGACCACACTACCAGGTGTTTGATTGAGTGTTTAAGAACATTGTTATGCAAATGTCATCAAATGAAGCCTTGATGGTTTCTCGTTCTTACATACAAGGTGCCCACATGAAGATTGCCTATCTACCTTTCTTGACTCCAAATCACTCCATGGATGAAATTGGATTTGGGAAAGCTTACGTACCTTAATTCTCATGTGTTTCTCATGGAGAAGGGTGAACTCTTGATTCTTCACACAAGGTGGCTTGAATACTCAAATGACTTGATTAGCTCACTTTGACTCGTTTCTTGAAGATATGATGATAGATTCAAGACCCAATGTTTCTCAACTTTCTGAAGAGTTTCTCATTTCAATTATGATCATGATGACATCCTTTGATGAATTTTGGATTTCAATGGGGCTCTTGACTCTTTTCAAATTATTTTCAGCCTAACAATGTTCCTGATTTTCACCTACTATGCCTCTATATGCTCTGCTATGCTCCCTAACATAAATGTGATCTGAATGATGCTTTAGGATCCTTACGGAGAGTTAATTTTCTTGCTTGAGTTACGCAATAACTTTATGATCATGTTATGATGGAAAAAGGCAGCAATATGAGTGAAAATGAAGCCAATAACAACTTTCTACACTCTGAAACTCGAAACCTTTTCTTTTGGGCAGGTGGGGTCAAGAGCTGCTATTTTGGGTTTTTTGTAAATTTTGCACAAAATTTATTTTCTGGAGCTCCTAAAACACTTAGACTACCTCCATTGATGATTTTTTTCTATTTTTATGGAAGTTTCTATTTTTAGCAAGTTACTTTTCGGAAACTCCTATTTTGGGAGTTTCACCTTTTTTGTTTTGCGTTATTCCTAGATGTTACGAGTGATGGAATCTTGTCATTTTGAGAGACTTACTATTTTTAATAAGTTAATGCACAAAGCATGTGCTATTTTTAGAAACTATGCATACCGGTGTCGGATTGTAATGAAATCAAGCATTGTTGGATTGACTCTGCACAAAATCTCATGCTCAATTTTCATTATGATTCTTCTATTGGAACTCTTGGAAATCAAAAAGGAAACTTTCAGAGGTAGGTTTTTAGGTTTGTAAGTGTAGAAAACTAGGGCATCGTCTGATATATAGCTACAATGATCACAAAGGCACCTGGGAGTAGAGCAATATGTTAAAACCTTAGTGGAATCATATTTCTCGTTAGTGAGTTATGAGAAAATCTTGGTTTCAAAAGCCATGGTTCTTCTAGAAGATCTTGGGCAACACCTTTGTTGTGATTTTATATTTTTTTAAGGTTTTTCAATATAAACAATGGTGGAAAGGTGAACGAGTGCAAGAAGATAGCTTTAAAACACATTACCGTCCACTTTTTTGTTTCCTGTTAAATGTGGTTTGACCACTGGGTGATATGAAATCTTAAGCAAAGTTTATGTTGAGTAAAAACCAGGTTTACACATGGGAACCTATTTTTTCCCTTCTATCCTCTTGGGTTTGAGACAAGTGGGTCATAAAAGGGTGCTTTGAGCAAGTTGGTGACAAGTGTCGCAATTTGGTGCAATGTGCATGAGATGGGTTTAGCGATTAAGCACTGGAGTGAAGGCGATTCGTGTGAGAAACCACATAGGGGGATTGCATGGGGAGTGCATTTTTTCCCTATGTCCCCTTGGGAAAGGTACAAGAGGGACACAAAAGGGAACTTTGATCAAGATGCGAGACAAGTGTCGTAATGTCAGTGCAGTGTGAGGGAGATGAGCTTAACCAGTTAAGCACTTTGTTGGGATAAGGAGGGTCATATGGGGACCAGAGAAGGAGATTTCTCATGGGAACTCTTTTTTCCCTTTGTCCCCTTAGGAAATGGAAAAGAGGGACACCAAATATTTCCATTGAGCAAGGAGATGACATGTGGCAATCAAAAATTTGGCTAAATATGGGATCAACATATTACGCATTAGTGAGGACTTGAAAACTTCACTCCTAGAGCTTGGTAAGGTATGTTTATATGAAATTTTATATGATTATGACTCCAAGAAACATTATAATATTGATGTCATAGGTTTGAGAACCTAAATCTGTATGCAACTCAAAAAAAGGCTCATTTTTCTTCGAGGCAGTGGGGTGCACCTCAAAGATTGAAATGTTTCAAGAAACCATCAATCCTTGGATTAAATTTCATTCCTCCACCATGTCGAGGATTCTTCCATAATTAAATTTCCTATTTTATTTCCTCCTAACTCCTTGCGTAGCTCCTAGAATCATCCGGATAAGTTTAGTTTCATCTATTGACCACTAATTCCTTACACTGAAAACCCCACTTTTACACGTTAAACAACTAAACCTTTCCTAAATCTTCCTAAACAACTTATAACACATTAAATGTTCTTCAATACCACCTCTAGATGATTATGATCTTTTAAAACCTTCCCGAAAGGTGCACACTTGCCTTAAAATGGCCAAAATTGGCCTTTCAAAACCTATCGGAGAACTAGTCTTCTGTTACACTTCAATGAATGGAATGATGAACCTTATCACACCCTTTTGCAATCTTACACATGTTTATTCAATGAATTAGGATAACCGAAGTAAGGTCAATATAATTATACACAGGAGATAGACAAACCAAAAGAGGTATTTGGGAAGGCTTTGGAGTAGATTTTCATATTTGGCTTAGTTGTCATGTTTCAAATTTTGAATTTTGGGCTAGCAAAATAGCATGACAAGAAGTTGTCAAGAGGAAGGTCGATGATGGTGTTCATGGGTGGGGGTCTAAGGCTCCTGCAGTAGGTTACACCACTCATTCTAGTTTGGTAAATGCCCTCTCTCGGTGACTGTTGGCTCGAGATCGTCCAAGTGGTGGAGTGAAGTATCTCTCGGACCACATTGGATCTTTAAGGGTTGCATAAGAACATTTTACAACCTTTCCATTGTTGTGGAGATTTTTGTAAATCAATGATTATGCCTTCTCTTAATGTTACCACCACTTTAGAGCATGATTCTTAGTAATCCTTTGTTTCTCTCTCACTACTCTTCCTAAATTTTTCCCCGCTCCCAATCCTATTAGTTTCCTCGGGATCAACAACGTCACCATGTCTTTCTCATTAGAATCTTTGCGGGTAGAAATTCCTAATTCCTCTATTATGGATATGGAATTGGGCGCAGATCTTTGTTTGGGAAATGTTTGGGTGCCCATTTATCCTTAGCTAAACTTTCCAAATGGGCCTTGTCCATGTTGAGTTCTATTGCTTCCCATTCCTTCTCCCAGCTTGGTTTGGGATATTTTAGGTCGAATTTCATAGGTCTCGTGAACAAAGATTTTATCTAGTTTGTGAGTCCCTCATTTTTTTGGCAATTTTGGTTTCTTCTTGTCTTTGGTCTTCATTCTTCAATCTTGAATAAATGAAAATATTTGTTTCCGTCTTTGGTTCATATTGTACAATCTCCCCATCTTGCATAAAGATGATCATGTTAAAAAATTTCAAATAAGGTAGGATTCTTTGTTATGATAGATGATGCCTCTCATGTAGTAAATCTATGAGAATTTGTGTTATGGTTGACCTCTCCAAACCTCTATTACATTTAGTCAAGTTGGCTTCTTCATGGGGGTTGTGGACTCAATTTCTCAACTATAAGGGCCTTCCTTTTCAGTGCATTCATTGTAATTCCTCAAGGATCGGGTTGCTTTATGATCCTCTCATGCTCATTCGCACTCCTCTCATATGGTATGGAGGAAAAGGAATGGTTCTTTCATTGTGAATGTTTTTTGGTGAAACCATGGGAAGTTTTTTACTTGGTATAATTTCTCCCTCCCTTTCCCTATCTCTTTCTACATATCCTTTGGTCCCCCTCGTGAGATGGCTAAAGAGAAGATGGGGTCACTTTGGTGGTGTTTTGGGATTTTTTCGAGACGATGGAAGATGGTGTAGCCGGAAAAGCCCTACTATCTTCCATTGTTATGTTGTTGTTAATGAAATTTGAACCCTTGTTGAATCAAGGATTCAACATTTAAATGAAACAACGAGAGACCTTGAAGGCATGGGTTCAATCAAGGTCTATTCTCATATGAAAAGGTGGGATCCTCTCACCCCGATTCACCGCAACTACACTAATCGCCTTCTACTCTAAAACTATCTAGACCTAAAAAGGAAACATGGTGAGAGAGAGATAATTGAAATAAAAAGGGGGTGATGCACCAAACTAGAAATGGATCAATTCTCTTTCTAAAAGACACAGATGTGTACCTATAAATGAAGCTTGAAGAAATGCACACAGCTTTGAAGGAAATGAACGAAAAACAATGAAGGCATGCAAGAGGACAGAGATGTTCACATTAAACATAGAGCATTCGGAAGAACGAAGCCATGCCTACATAAATATTAGATCTTAACCGTTTACGGAGCACATAACCAAGGCAAGAAATCTCCTCATGCGAGTTACAAAGGTCGCAAGTAAGGGTTTTTAACTCAAAATGCAGAGCTCTAGGCGGCAGAAATTGAACCCCTATTATGTGTCAAAGCACTTATATTTATAGAATTTGAGAGAGGGGAGAAGAGATCGATCACATCCAATGATTAATGAAATCAACAACCCTCTCAACACTAAGGACCAATCACAACAGATTTTGTAGTTCATGTATGGGTGCTTAACATCACTCCAATTGCATGCCATCGATCACCAAGACAAGAGGACAGTGCCGCTCAAAATTGAATTTGGGTTAGTGGAGTGGTTGAGTTTTTGGGTCAAAGCAGACACAACTTTGTTATGCCCGGTGGAATTTATATGATTTTGCTTTGATCCGCAACTTTCTCCTTCGTTTAGCAAATTTTCATGCTCCACGGCTTTTGAGCTTATGTGGCCTTTATTCCATACTTAACTTTCCTTCTCCGCATGTCACAGTGTTCTACTTCTTTGCCTCGAGGCTTTAAGATTCACGACAATGTCCCTTTGTTCTTTGAGAACCCACTAAACACAAAGTTCTTATTTTGTGGCTTCCAACCTTAGTCGCATTCAAACTGTTTGCTTTTGCGTTGCGGTGTCTCGTGGCAATTTTTCTTGTATCACATGACCTCTCTCGCGGACTACACATTTTGTTGCACGGAATTAACTAACTCCGTGGAATTCCATATTTTATAAGCCCACATGGCACTGTATTTTCATACCGCAAAACAAAGTGTTTTTCACACATCTCATGAAAGATTGACACTCTAAATGTTGTATTTTATGGGTCTTCAACTGGAGCCACCTAAGTCCGGAACTTGGATGAGTTCCCATGTTATTTTCGATAACATGTTCCTCGGAGGCTCGATGCTCTTCCATTGGTCTCTTCCCCCTCTCGGCCCAACGAGGTGAAGCCCATTGCTAAGTTGGATTCTACATAAAAACTCAAGGGTCGTAGATCGGAGGCTATTAGGTTGTGAGAGAACTTAAGGAGATGATGAAATATGATTCCTAATAGAGGGAGGCGATCAATTGTTGTTTATGGCTAGGTTGGCGGTGCTTGGGAGGTGGGCTTCTTAGTTTGTTTCCCTAATGGTGATTGTTACGCTTCTCTTTTGTTGTAGGTTTGTTGTTCGGTTGTATGTTGGCGGAGTAGTGTCTATGTAGTTCTTCTCCATCTTTGTTGTATTGTTATCTTTGGTTTTGGCCTTGATTGTTTTATGATATTTTGGTTTATTGTGAGGGTTTGTATGCACCGATTTTGTGATGTTTAAGGACTAAACCCTAATTTTGGCTTAGTACCAATTTCTAAACTCTAGTTCCTACTATCAAAACTATGTTATACGGTTCATAACTTCAATCAAAAATACTAATCCATATACATATACATATATATAAACCCATCCAATATTTATACACCCCACTCCTATTATACTTATCCATAATCAAAATATTTATATATACTATAAAGATAAACCCATCCAATACTTATACACCCTACTCCCCCATAAACGTGCACATCAACTATAAATGGTGTTATATTCACCAAACGTGACACTCGTTTTCAAAAGTTGATTACATGATAGTTTGGTATCCACATGGCTGTCGTCTTTGAATTATAAACCGTCACTTAAGTATGCTTCCCAACTTTATTTTTTAGATTAAGTTGAATATGATAACAACTTTCCAATTTTAAGAAAAACAGAGGGAGGTAGTTGAGTTAATGGAATGTAAAGAAGGGTGGGTGGTTATCACATGGAATATATGTTAGGTATAATATTTTGTGTAGAAGCGGTTGAAGCTTTGTGCCGTTCAAAAAGGGAGAAGATAATCCATCGACTATTGTTGCGGCAGGTGCATTTAAAATGTATCACTAAGATCATACGCCATCTCTTTACATCATACTAGGGAACTTCCACACCAAACTAACTAAAGGTCAACACCAATTTAATTTTAGGTTTTTATAAAGTTTAATTTTATTTTTAGGAATATCAATTTTCCGTTATTTTTTAAAAATATAGTTTTTGTAAATACCTATGTGGCCTGGAATGTGTGGTGTGCTTCCATATTATCAATTTGTTTTTGTGAATAGTTGTATTATTTTATTTAAGTAATAAGGTGTCTATTTCATCCAAAAAAAAAATGGCCTTTAGGTATTTATTAGTTCTTAAATAGCATGTTTTATAGTGTAGATTTGTTTGTCAATTGTTGATTCTCATTTCACCTTTATTGGTACAATTTCTTGATTTTCAATAATCCTTGTTTATCTTCCAACACGCTCTAACTATCATTTCACTTTCTTCCTCTATTTTCCCCTAATTCTAGCCCCCTTTGTCCAAAACATAGACTTGACATTCTTCGAGATGTCAAGAACGTGAAGTGTACTGATCCTGCCAACTTGCAACTAAGCCCTCTCTTCTTTTCCATGTCTATCTCTTATCCTATCTTTTCCTCTTTTTTTTATTGTTGGAAGTCGGCTTGTCCATCAATATGGTCCTAATATGGTTGTCAATTGTTTATAAATACAAAAGCATTCTAGTTCATTTAGGTATATATTATCTATTCATTATCTATCTAGCAAAAAAACCTATTTTTGTCATGGCATTCAATAATTTTTCAAGTGAAAGTTAGAGAATGCAATTATTAAGCATTTACAAGCGATTAGATAAATCAAACAATCATTATAGCAAAGTAAAATTCATAGTAGAGACACATTCGGTTGTACCAATTTGTTTATCTATAACATTATTGTGATTAATGGCGTCTTATTTTCAGATATTGTATAACATTGAGAGGTATACCAAATATTAAGATGGCGCAGACCCTAAAACACATTGTTTTACTTACTAACTCATATTCCAATGCCCAATTACGATAAAAAAGAAGATTGATTTCTCGGTGATCCGAGAAAGAACATAATTTTGAGTGATATTTGTAGAAGAAAAAAGCATACGAACACAATTGCAAAAGGAACTCTCATTTTTAGTTTTTTTACTAGGAATGTCAAGTGTACATTTTGAACATGCTAGGGACATCAAGTGTACACTTTGACTCTTGTAGATACGAATTTTCTAGGATCGCTATATCTTACTAACAAAGCCCTTATTTCTACTATCAATTGTTGATGATAGCCTTTTGATAACTCGATGACGATAAAATCCTAAACTCTACATATTTCTTTATTTCTCTATTTTTGGTGGAAAATCGCTAAGGAATTGGAATCCCAGCAATTCAAAGTAACACACTTTTATCCTATTGACTCTATTTCACAGGGAGAGCTCTATTATAACCTTAGGGAAAGTTAGGAGGACCCAGTCCCACCTACCAAATTATTGAATTGGAAATCAAACACGAGGCCTAGGAAACCTAAGTCATTTTCCCCATCCACGCGGCCCCTCGGGATATTTGGAATTTTATTAGGCTTGATTTGTTGTTTTACAACTATTTCAGAACTGGCTAAATGTGGTATGGGGATTTGTTTGCATGTTTAGTGTAAAACCTATCTCTTCATAATACATTTGGATTAACTTGTGCTCTCTTACACCCCACTAGTGTTAGAATTTGCTCCTTAAGATAAATACAATTCTTTCTACAATTTAGTTCTTTCAACTAGATCCAATTTCCTAGCTATCTTGGGTATCATTTGAAACCTTAGGGCACTTGCGCATGGTGTGTGTTCAATGTTTGATCTCAACTTGTGCCACCAAATTTGGTTAGACCAAAGTATTAAATTAGAAAGAGTGCTATAATTAATCGTGAATTTTTGAAATTCCTTTGCTTTTAATTCTAAATCTTGTATGAAAAAAATGATTTTGAAGTGGCTCGGGTTTCTTCAAAAATTATGCCTTAAAGTGTGAATGAATTTTTCATTACTTTAAATGATAATATGTGATGAATGAATCGCAAAGTTGATAAGACATGTGAAGTAGATCACAAGTAAACAAGTTTGGCTAGATGATCAAGATAGGGGTAAAATTCTTGCGTATTGTAGAAAATATTTCACGAGAAAATATTAAGGAGATAATTGGATTATTAGGCGTAGAGAACCACGATAAGGTTATAGTTAAAGAGATACCTCACATGATAGATAATGAATGCATAAACATTTGTGATGTCGATCTAATATCGATCTCTTGTAATGGATTGTAACATATGCCTCAAGAATGTAGTTATTTCTCAAATTTATTCTAAACTCTTCATGTTCAAGCTTCTCTTGATTTTAGTGTTACTTCTCTTTCCCATATTATTTGCACTTCTTGATATGCTTGTATTTGTTCTCATATTGTGCATATCTCACAAAATGTTTCCGTCGCTTCAATTAAATTCCTCCAATGCATTTATGCTTTAACAATCTCTTGATCATAATGTTCATCCAAGAACTTTGAATGTTGTTCATGCTTCTCTTTTAGAAAATTCTTCTCTTATATGTTGGTCTAATGATTCTCCTTCTACTCTATACCAACTCCTAAAATAACTATAACAATGAATGTTGTGTGTGATTTGTAAAATTAAATCAAGATTCGCATTGGAGACTTCCTTTATCTATTCTTATTTGGGAACCACTTGATTCCATTTTCCAATAGTATCCTTTACAAGTTGTGGTCATGGAAGTCGTGTAACACACCACCCTCACAACCCGTGGAATTTTACTCAATGGCCCTCACTTAATTGCAGCAAAAAGGTGCATTTTTTGCTACACCTTTAAACTATATCATATATTTGGATATGTGCGGTCAACCCATGGTGCCCATAACCTTGATTTCATATTTTGATAATATCTAGATTTGTATAGTGGTCATATGAGTCAACCTAATTGGAATATGTAGACCTCTAACCAAATTTTATATATATGCATATGCATGCATGCATGCATGTATGTATGTATATACATATACATACATACATGTGTGTGTGTGTGTGATTATGTATATATGTGTGTATATAGTGTGTGTGTGTGTGTGTGTGTGTGTGTGTGTGTGTGTGTGTGTGTGTGTGTGTGTGTGTGTTGTAGACACCCTAAAAATACATACATATTTCTATCCCACTTCTATCCAATTAGAATTAATTAAATTAATTATATCTCGCCGCAATACACCCCTTTGGAATTAATTAAATAAATTCCATCATTCAAATACTCCCCTTTAGAATTAATTAAAATTAATTCTATTACCTAAGCTATATTCCTACCCTTTGGAATTAAATAATTTAATTCTAACATGCCTTTGGAATTAATTAAATTAATTCCTACACCCTCCTAGCTAATATAATTAAACATTTATTTATTTAAATGGTTAATTATCTCCTCACAATTAAATTAATTAAATTAATTTAATTCTACCATTCTCTTGGAATTAATTAAATTAATTCCTAACACCTTCTAACTAATATAATTAAACATTTATTAATTTAAATGGTTAATTATCTCCTCGCAATTAAATACTAATTAAATTTAGTTATTTAATTCCACCTATCTCAGTCAACAACCACTTGGACTCCACATCCTCATCCTAGTTAACTACACTTCTAGAATCCTAGAAAGGTGGGGGCAATTGAATTGCACATACAACCACCTTTATGGATGCAACTTTTGCATTTAATTCATTTATTGCCCCTAAGTGCACTTGGCATTGTTGCTGACCCCCTCCAATGTTATTTTTACCATGTGTATTCAACCGTATGTAACCAATTTCTAACTACTTTTGCCTCTATAAATTGCAGAAGCTTACTCTCTTACAAATCCTCTTGAATCTTAAGTACAATAATTCTACTAAATTTCCAAGCAAGTATTTGTGTCTATAGCATTTGCAATCACATTTGGTTTACATTCAAGAGCATCCACATTCATTTGCAAGGTTCCACAGACAAAGTCTCCACAATCTTACTGAGGTTTGCAATGGAGGATTACATGGAGGTTTGCATTACATTTTGTTTGTCTTCCATTCTCATGTAATTTTTCATTATTTACATGTGTAGATGGCAAATGATAGGATTTCGAGAAAGTTACGCATGCTCGCTAGGAAAACTCTTCCACTTGATCAAATACTCACCCTCATTCAAAACCTCATAGTGTGTGTCGGAATATTTTCTTAGGCTCCAAAATGCTTATGCCTTCTCCACCAAGCTCTTGTAACTTTGTTGGCCGAAATTATTTGTCTAATGACTTTCTTCAAGTAGAAACACAACAATGGATCTCAATATGGATAATCTTATTACCATAAAATATAGGACCAACTTAAAATATAATAAGAACATAGAATATCAACACAATATGATTTAGAATATAGTATAATTATTAGAACTATATGACTGATCCAATTCAATGGGGAACCTCCACATCCATACAATAAAAATATATATAATGTGATGCCCAAAGTATCCTATCATTTCCACCTATATGTACCATAAATAGGTTATATGACTACATAATTCAACTAGGATGACTCATATTACCACTATTAAAATTTAGTATTATCAAAGGATGAAATCAAGGGTTATGTGTGCCTTAGTTAGGCTACACATATCTTGATACATGTTATAGGTTAAGGGTGTAGCATGCCCGTCCCTTTCAAACAATCATTATCATCAACGCTTACTATCACGATACACTTCAACAAGAATGTGTCATCCTCCTATGTCACATGCCTATTGGGAAAACTTTTCCACTTGATTAGACACTTTGTAATCACCCTTGTTCGTAACCTCTTAGTGTGTGTCTAGAGAATTTCCTCATGCTCGAAATGATTTGTATCTTCTCATCAAGTTTTGGTAACTTTGTATAGGATGAAATTCTATGTCCAAAGTGACTTTTTCAAGTAGGAAACATGGAATCATGTATTTATTCTTGTTGATTGTGCTAACTCCAAGTTGTATGTGAAACTTTTAATCATATCTTGAAATATAATAGAAGTTGTAATACTTCGTTAAAATCGTGTTATCCTTCTTTAGTTGTTTAGAGGACATTTTTGTATATGGTTACAGATGCATAATACTCAAATCTCGACTTAAAATGTTTTTCACTTTGATGTTGGTTAGCTTGGTACTTCATTCAATTTTGTGTCATTTCCAAGTCCTCAAAGATTAAAGATTACCTCCTACCAATCTTAATTGTGTTTTTTAATTGTTTGAACCTTTAGTTGAACCCTCAAGGATGAGGTGATTAATGGTGGATGGTACACCATACAATGTCAAAATAGATACATTTTGAATGAGGTACGAAAAGAAGTGTTAAAGCACCATTTTGTTAGTGTCGATCATTGAACCCATCTATATTGTTTGCTAGAGAAAAACAATGGAGATCATCCTCCAAGCATTTATTGACCACCTAAGTTTTCCCATAATATTGGGGGTGATACAATGATCCATTTTCTAGTTGAGTAACTAAACTTAAGAAATCAATCCCAAAGTTATTGGTAAATATATGATCACAAACCCTTCTTGTGACCTTTGGGGTCTCATGTTGTTTTGAACTATATCCATAAAAATTGATGACATTGTACTTGCTTGACAGATGTGAAAATGCACATAAATGGGCATATTTTGTGATTTTATCGAACACTACAACCATGATGAAACTTTTCCCATCATACTTGGGAAATCTTGTAATGAAATCCATGGAAACATCCTCCCGCCTTTGGTAAGGAATAGATAAAGGTTGAAAAAGACTCAAGAGCTTAATTGTCTTACCTTTGTTTTATCAACACGATATGCATTCTACCACAAATTTATGGACTTCCTATTTGAGTCTTTCCAAAATAAACCATTTTCAATAGTATAGTTAGTCTTCAAGAAGCTTGAGTGCCCACCTACTAGAGAAGCATGAGCTCTGTATGAACCTTATGTTTGAGGGTTGAGTTCTTATATACGTACATCATGTCTTTGTACCATAGAGTGTCCCCTTTTCGCTCATATTTTTATGACATGCTCAAATCTTGTTGGAGATTTTGAATGAAATTTTAGGTATGTGTGCCATTCTTCCATTTTGATATTTACCCCATTCACCCAATTTGTTTATAATATGGGCATGGTGAACAATAGTGCCTTTATGGACTCATCTCTGCTTTGGATAGTGCATTAACCACTACGTTATCCTTCCCTTTCTTTTAGATGATATTGAAGTCACATTCTAACATCTTCACGACCAATTTTTTTGTTCTTATAATGACGACCTTTGTTCCAATAAGTAATTTACACTATCATGATCTTTCTTCACATCAAAATGTCTTCTCATCGATATGGTCTACATCATTTGACTACATGAAGGATAGTCATCATTTTCTTTTCATGAATGGGATTCGACAAATTCTTATCTTTGAGTTTGTGACTCTCAAGTATAAGTGACCATCCCTCTTGTATGATTATATGCCTTATACCATACCCCAATGTATCATATTTAACAATGAATTTTTTGCAAAAATGTGGGCAGCTAGAACCAAAATGATGCACATGGCCTCCTTCAACTCCTAAATTCCTCACTAGTTGCCTCATTCCAATAAATGGAGTTCTTCATTAAAGATGTGAATGGTGTTGTTAGGATGTCATAATTTTTACAAGTTGGCAATATTAATTCGTAATTACAGAAGAACCTCGGTAGGTTCTTTAAGGTTCACGACACATACCATTCTATCATGTCCTTGATATTGTGAGGGTCCACATTAACACCTTCATATGATACAATGTTTCTCAAGTACTCTGCCTTGACTCTAAAAGCATACTTGAAAGGCTTAACATAAATTCGATGAATTTCAAGATTCTCCAACACATGTTTTCGTGATGTAAGTGTTCCTCCCATGTTTTGTTGTATATTAAAATGTCATCAAAGAAAACAAAGAGTAATCTATGCAAAAAAGGTTTAACAATATAGTTCATCAAATTTTTACATGTATATGGTACATTTGTGAGGCCAAAAGACATCACCATGAATTTAGAGTGGTCTTTATGGGTTATGAAATATGTCTTATGCATATCCTCATCTTTAATTTCGATTTGATGATAAACTAGGCAAAGATCAAGTTTTGTAAAATACAAAACACTTTGTGTAACTCATATAGTGAATCGTCAATTACTTGAAATTGGGATATTATCTTTGATGGTGTACTTGTTGATTTCTTTATAGTTTGGACATATGTGTCATGTGGCATCCTTCACACACACCATCACAACTAGAGATGAATAATCACTATTATCTATGCCAAATAATGCATGCCTCCAACGTCTTATGTACCATCTATTCAATATCACTCTTTTATGCATATTGATGACTATAAGGTTTGATTTTGGGTGGTTGGATCCATAGTACTATTTGAATGGCAATATTTTCATACCATTTGGGTGGTACTTTAGAATATCTTTGAAAACTATTGAGTGACCGTCAACAATTGCCTATAGATATAGTGATGTATGCACATTTTTTTGTTGTTTTTCTAATGAACACAGTTATGCCACAAACCCATACACATCCTTTTTAAGAATCTTATGAATTTGATGAGAACAAACTCTCTATGGGGAATCTACACATAATTCAAATTTCCTTCCATGAAATGAAAAAGCATTAACAATGCTTAGAAATTCATCACAATTGTTCCCAATGCAGTGATTTATTGGACTCCAACATAATGTATTATCCTCGTGTGGGGTGGAAAACATGAGGAAATATTACAAATAGTCTCTAATGGTGAATTTAATATTGTGGCATTTTCTTGAACAATTGATTGTACCACCATCCATATTCATAACCTGGAATTTTGGAGTTAAATAAACAAGCAGGTTTAAGCGTGAAACCAATTTAATGTTGATGAAGTTGTGAGTACTTCTCAAGTCGATCAATATTGTCACCCTCTTTTTTTCAAGGAACCGACTACCTTGAGGGTTTTTTGGGTGTTAATGCCTAAAAGTGGATGACAAGAGATAATGGGTTGGGTATATCTTTCTTCCTCACCTAGCTCATCAAAAACCACTAATGTTACTTCATCTTCTTTTTCTTCATTAGCATCTTCAATATAGAATAACATATTTTTTGTACATTTATGTCCTCGATTGTATTTTCTATAAGCGAGAAAACATAATAACCCTTTTACTTTTTTCTATAAAAAAATAGAATTCGGTCTACTAGCATGAGGAATGAAGATGTTGGGGTGCTTCAATCTTTGATGTTTGTGAATTCCCCACCTTTACTTCACCAATGATCTTTCTTCTACCCTACATTCCATCAAGAAACAAGTCATTAAATTTCTCATTCGTGATCATCTCAACTCACAAAGATAGGTTCTAGAATGGATTAATATAATTCTTACCCAATCTTGTTTTTTGTATTTTTGTTGATTAGTTAAAATAATTCTCTTCATTATTGATATAGTGCAAATGCAATTCTTCAATAAAAATGACTAGCTAATTCTAAGAATCTTCTTTTTTGAGCACACAACCATCAATACCAAATGAATTGTTCAAGTTTTAAATATAAGGATGTTGTAGCCTTTTGTCCACATAGGATATAATGTACATCAAAAATATATCCATTTGATTGATCTAGGTGATTGGATCCTTTACATTGAACTTATGCATTTCCATCTTTTGTAGCATGTTTTGAGACCCTTAATTGGAGTAAGTCATTTCTTAATGTTGCATCATATTTGGATTTGGACTTAATTCAATTGACTAGAAGATCCATTTTGGTAGGGCTAGCCCTAGGTCAATTGTGGTTGGTTGTATGGATTCTTTTGCAAGAACACTAGTTGAATAACTTTGTGTGTGAGTTGATCATATATTTGATAAATGTTTTCTAAATCTCTTTTTCTATCCATTCGCAAAATGCATGTTTTGCATATTGTCTTGAAGATGTTTTGCTCTTATCATTTACCAAAGAAAATACCATATTAGAAATCTAGCATAATCTCATTTCAAACTCCACATTTTCTTAGTTAGCAATATTTCCTAGCATGTATGAATTCTCGCCTTGGCCTCTAGTTTTTTGTCTTTCCACGCAAAGATTTTTGCTTTTACGAAAAAGTTTCTAGGTTTGTCATTCAAATCCAAGGTTTATGGTTAATTGGAGGTCCAAAAGTATGGTTATCAAAATATTATCCTATTGTGATCATTTCATTGAAATAGATCCAATTACTGTAAATTGCGCAAGGGTAAAAAAATCCCAGATTTTAGGTTTGACAACTATTGTTGTGATTGTCTCTCCGATATGAATCCAACAACTGCTACATTATGCAAGAGTGTGGAAAACTTCAAGACTTTTCTTTTTATCCTTGATCTACATAATGCAAACGAAAAGCTTAAATTCCTTCTAGATCAAAAGCTCTCAACTTTGACCAACCAACATGACAAAACATGCATTGATTTAGACCCCAAAATTACAAGATAAAAAACATATTCCCAAAATGGAGATTTTTGCTTTCCTTACTTCCTACACATGTCATTGATCATACCAAATCAAATCTCTAATACCACTTGTAAATAAACTAATTAGATAAAGTAGAAACACAACATTGTAATGTAATATGGATAATCTCATTAATAGAACAATATCAACAACTCACAATATAAACAATATAGAGCTTACCAACATAATATGATTCAAAGTAGAGTAGAATTATATGTCGGCGACTTCCATGGGGGAACCTCTATAACCTTACAATAAGAACATAATTTGTAGCATGTTGCCCAATATGGTATCCCTATCACTACATATACCAAAATTAGGTTGTGGGACTACATAATCCAATTTAGTTGACACATGCTACCACTATGCAAATCTAGAGATTTTCAAAAGATGAAATCGAGGGTTACACATTCCTTGGGATGGTTACGCATATTTGATTACAATTTATAAGTTAAGGGCATAACATTTTTGAGACGTGTTTACTAATCTCATTGTGTGGGCCACAACTAAGGAAATTTTTTGATTGGCCCTTGTCATGTCTCCTACCACAATCTTCCTTGTAACAAGGACTACGGTGACAACTAGAACAATCCCCAAGCACTTCTTTTTGCTTGTGTTGTTTATGTTACCTAATGGTCTTTCGTGTTGTGTTATTGATTCTCAAGGGATTTTATATTCTTTTTAATAATTTCCTCTATGTTTTTCTAACTCTAAACTTTTAATTTAGAAGTAAAATGATTTCACAACTTTAATTACCTAAATCCTAATTATAGTAATTAGAATGATGATTCTTTCGGGCTTATTTGAAACTTCTTTCTTGATCTACAAGATTGATTTGAAATCTTGAATAGGTTGTGATAGCATTCTACTTTTTTATGATTAGCAATGCAATTTGTGCATGATTAATAAAACACTTTAATTGAAGAAAAATTCAAAGTCGTATTGGAGCATCCAAGTACACAAACAAATCTTGCATCACCTAAAACATAGTCGGTCAATGTGTGTTGTGTCAATTAGTTATCATGCAAAGAGTGGCCCAAGTGTGGAGGATGATCTAGCAAGGTGATAAACACCCCAAAAGTCAATTACATAAAAAAAGACTGAGGGAATGATTTGAGTTATTTGTTATGATCATAAGGACCTTTTGACAACAAATGGAAAAACCACTAATTCACATAGGCGTTGGTTGCAAAACCATCGGACCATATATAACAAACAATTTTGCAACAATGTGTTGACAATTTCATAATTACCAAACTGCACAAACCGACAATTTCGCCTACAATGTTGATTGTGCAATACAACAGAAGAATAGTCAAGAATTATCCCTGTGAAGAGTTTCCAAGAATCTTGGAAAGGCAAAGAGGTATTAAAGAATAACTGAAATGTTAAGAGGAACCCATCAGAGATCAAGAAGAGGCAATTTCATATGTGGAACTAAGTGTAAGGAAGCAAATAATAAGCTATAAAAAGTTCAACAAAATAGCATAACCAAAGAGAGCTTGAGGAAGTTTTGTCCAAATTCTAGTATAGGAGAACGATATTAGCATCTATCACAAGGAATTTGTATGTTCATATTGTTGAATCAATAAAACAAGTACAATGTGAATGAGTGGAAATCTTGGTAATAAGTCATTATATTTAAATAAAGAATGTGGATTTAGGTTTCGATTAAGAGAGTCTCGTAGCTCTAAAGTGTCTAGGCTTGAAGGTATGGTCATCGTTAACCCCTCATTCCCATCTACATCACAAAGTAATTCTAATCATTGTTTTAGCCAATCTTCCAAACATATTAAGTGTTCCTATTTCTCATGAAGTGAAATAAAGCAGAGGTCAAAATGGCAAAAGTTACATTCAATATGTAACTCCAATAGTACTCTAATCCATTTAATTAGGAATATCCCTAATAAGACATGAGATGAAGGTTGCATTATATTCCCGAGGAAAAACTTAATAATGTTCCGAAGAAATATTTAAAACAAGATTTAGAATAATTAGTATAGCCTAGCAAAATTTAGTCTCGATAAATTTTCAACCCAAGTTAATTCAACATAAGACATTCTCTAAAACTTAAAGAAAGTTTCAATCTTGATTCCATAGAAATAAATTCTCTTTTATAAATCATTAATGATCCTTAGCACCAAATTTCTATAAACATATTTAATGTTCATAAAACTCTAACAAATTAAAATCTTTTAAAAACAAAAGCTCCATCAAATGACGATAAAAACTAGAATTGGAAGGGATTTGAAGATATTTGAAGACATTTTAACAGACCAGATTTGTCATTTCTCCAACAACAACGTTTTTTTCATCTATACCACATAAATCATGGCTCAATCATCAAAGGCAGTTGGTAAAGGTCAAAGGAAAGGCAAGAATATCCGTTAGTGTTGCCCCCCTCTAAGTTTATCCATCTCCATTTGCATTCCATCCATTGCAAGTACAACTGACAGTGTTGCAAATGACCTGTTTAGCAAGACAGCAAGCTCAAGATAAAAAAATATTTGTTGTGGATGCATCAAGAAAGTCTCGAGGCAAAAGTTGTTAGGAGAGGAAATATTGTTTGGACATGTAATTACTACCATGTTGAATACAAGAGCACCTACTATTGAGTTAAGGGCCATTTGTTGGGCCTTAAGTGTGGAATTGGAGCATGTAAATTGGTGAATGTTGCCCAACAAAATATGATGTCAAAAGAGGATAATATTGGCTTGGGGAAGGTGGCAGCAGCAAGTAGGACACACAAAAATGAGGATCCTCTTCCATTTTTATGAAGCCATACAGCAAATATAGGAGTGAGACTGCACTTTAACAAGCAAGAAAGACGTTAGCTCTCAGTGGTGGTCCAATGGACAGGATCTTTCAACAAGAACAGCGAGATGAGGTTGATCTTACCATTGGATTCTTTTTCTATCTCAACTTCATTTCATTTAATGTTGCACGATCTCCTTTTTTCTAGATGTGTCGAGCTCTACTTGAACGGGCTCCAACTAGGTATGTGCCTCCCGGTTTAAAGAAGCTTAGAACCACATTGTTGGTTAAGGAAAAGGAGGTGGATAAAATCCTAGCACCTATTAAAGCATCATGGCCCTCATCCAGTGTTAGTATTGTTTCTGATGGATGGACGGATGCAACACACCATCCACTCATCAATTTCATGGTGGCATCCCAGAATGGACCAGTCTTCTTGAAAGCAATGGATGCTCTTGGAAAATACAAGGATGCACAATATATGGGTGAGTTGTTCATTAAATTCATTGAAGATGTAGGTGTTGATTCTTGTGTGCAAATTATCACAGATAATGCACCTGTTTGCAAGGTTGCTGGCATGATTGTGGAAACTAAATATCCACAGATATTTTGGACACCTTGCATTGTTCATTCTTTGAATTTAGCACTTAAATTTATTGCTTCAGATGTCGCATGGATGGGGACTCTTATTGATGATGCACGCCACATCCTCAATTTTGTACAAATCATACCAATGCTCACACAATCTATAAACAATATACAAATCTATCATTGTTGAAGATTGTAGATACTCAGTTTGCCTCCTCATTCATCATGCTTAGGAGGTTGAGGGAGGTCTAGAGCACTCTTAGGGCCATGGCTAGTTTAGAATTTTGGTCTCTTTTTGAAGAAGATGGATCAAAATACTTCAAAAAGGTCAAAGGACATAGTGTTAGATGATGGTTGGTGGGATAGGGTAGATCTTAACATTAAGATCATGGACCCTATCATTTCTTTGTTGTGGATTGCAAACAGAAGCCAACCCATCTTAGGAGAGGTTTATGAGGGGTGGGACTCCATGATTGAGTCCGTGAAGAATGTACAGAATGAGTTCCCCAAGTATGGGACATCAATAGAAATCTTTTTCACCACCATACGGAATATTCTTATCACTAGGTGGAAGAGGAATTGCACACATCTCCATTGCTTGGCTACCCTGTTGAATCCCAATTACTACAGTCCTAAGTGACTCAATAGTGGGCCTTCTCACAAATTCCCTCCTCACATAGACAAAGAGATTCCAGAGGGAAGGAAGTTAGCATTTAATAGAATATATCAAGGCAAAGCATCCCTTGATGAGGTGTAGGGCTTTGTTGAGTTTTCCATTGGCACTAGGAGATTTGGAGGTTACAATGTGCTCGAAGACGAAGGGATTAAGAAGCCCTATGCTTGGTGGGAAACCCTTGGGGTAATATGCCCTATTCTACAACAAGTAGCCAAAAGGCTCCTCTCTCAAGTGACTTTGTCATCTTGTTACAAGAGGAATTTAGAGCACATATGGGAATTTGCACACTTTGAAGAATAGCATGTCTCACTAGTCTAGAGCAAAGACAATGGTGTATTTGCACTCCAACCGACCCCTTATTTACAAGTAGATGGACAAGTGGTTGAAGGGAAAAGATAGAGATGTGAGATGTATTTCTTGATGATGTGGGTTTAGACAATTAGCCAACTTGGGTCTTAATGAACCAAAGTGCTAGAGCTAGTCACTTTTGATGATGGTGATCCTCTTGATGGGTCATCCTCCATAAGAGCAGATGTAGATCCTGAATTGGATATAGGTGAGTACGAGGATGGAGGATATAACAGTGGCAGTGGTGGTGATCTTGATGATTTTGACATGGAAAAATATTTTTGACGAGTTATTAGATTCTTCCATCTACAATTCTAGTATCAATAGCTAGGAGACGGGGCCCAATAGTTGTGCATATACATTTAGTTTCACCATAGGTTGCTGATAAAAGTACCAATAGTTCACTTTTTTATTAGTGACATTTTTAAGAGAATCACAATTTGACACATAAGGTGCTCGGTCATTCATCCCTATTTCAAATGCTTTGTACCAATTTTTTTATACTATATCAAATTCAAAATCTACTTTTCCCTCCAAATAAACACACGAACAAAAACATTGATATGACACAATCATATGCTACACAATGATATAATTTGTGTAGACAAGACATCCACATATATCTATGCAACCCTAAAGTTAGAGCACGCTGCTATGGAGTCCTGACCCCTACTATCATTGTGATACATTTTGATTTTGATGAAATCAAATGACTCAATGAGAACATCAATTTATGGTTTTAATTTCTAAACCTCTATTTTATGTGTATTCATTGTTCAATATTCTAATTTCTTGTGTTTGATCATGATTCATCATTGATGTAGTAACTAGTTGTAACTTGTAACTTGTATCAATATTTTGTTATTGTTCTAATTTCCTTTGTCTAAATTTCTTTTTGGTAGTTGTAATGTGTGTGTCCCTTGTTGCCTGTTTCTGGGTTCGAAGTGTCCCATGTTGGATGCTCATATTTGCATGTCTTGTGTGTCCCATGTCCTCGTGACTTGGTAAGAGAGCAAAAGTTAATCCACTTTAACATTAATCTACTAAGTGGGCATGGGTACCCAATATTTGATCAGGTTCTAAGATTCAAGAATAGGTGGCAGTTTCGGCACCATATACACAAGATACGAATAAATCATAGCATTGAAAGCACTAGTAATTGCATTACACGATTCCCCAAACTCGGGCTATGAAAAGAAATGGTAGAGCTATCCACTAAATAAGAAAAGAATAGTGACTTCTGTTTGTTAGTTTCAGCAAACTGAATATAAATATGGCTAATTGACTTCTACAATATCCCTATGGCTAATCGTAAATATGGCTAATTGACTTCGACAATATACCTTTTAAAATTATGGATTGTGTAAGCTTGAAGTCTTTAATGGTTTCTATAATGATTTTTCAAAATTGGTGAAATTAGTTCTGGTTTCCCAAGCATACATGCCAGACCCCTTCCTCTCCATACAAAAAAATAAAATTTACATGATACCTATGCCAAAAATTTGGATGCCATATTAACTGCCGAGTCGGTAATCCTCATTCAACCATTTTTAAACATCTCTACAGTATAGATTCTCTCTCTAGCCCTTGATACTCCCACAAAAGGCCATTTGCCAAATATTGGAATGCCGGTTCTCCATAAAGCATTTGACATTTTCATTTTGTATTAAAAGGCTATCCTGTTTCACCATTTCTAACATATGGACATGTTAGAGAACTACTGAGCCTTCAGCCCACGGGGCAATGGAATAAAATTTGTACATGGAACACAAGCTTGACATACCAATCTCAAGGCCAGTCAAAATTGATATAGAGAACACATACCAAAATCAAAAATGCTCTTTGAATAGACTATTACACTAGACTAGATCAAAAGCCAACCTCGATTGTAAATATGTTGAAAATTAGACTCAACTCTCTTCAGCAATGTAAGCTTATACATATTCACGCTTCCCTGAAAACTACCTTTACAATTAAAAGGGCTATCAGAAACCCCCATAAACAAACCAGCTGGCATGACATTGAATAAAACGATAAAATCATACACAATCACCAATGCAGTCACTTAATAACCAACATGGAACATACAGAATAAACAAACACAATAGTCATCCAGAAGCTTATGTTCATAACAAAACAATTCTACAAGATTTGAGATAGCACAACATAAAGGGCTCCCTTCCTAATGGGCACTACTTGGAAAATTATATTCGCACATAGGCTAAATCATAATGGTATCCTGAATAAGAGTGGTGGAAAAGTCCAGCTTAATATGGTGATCTGTTGCCAACCGGTGAAATATACGGTGAGCTGCCAATTCTAGGTGAAAATGAGTTTGGCAAAGGACCATTCCTTGCAGGCAAACCATTCCTTTCAGCCGATTGTATATTTGATGGGGAATTTCTTCTGGCATCAGCAGGTAAGCTTCCCTTGTGAGCACCCAATTTCACATCATACCTGTCATAGCTCAGGCTTCGGCTCCTACTCCTGCTATAACTCCTTCCCGGCTCCCACTTGGGCTCCTACTGTAGCTACGACTGAAGCTGCGGCCTCTCACTCTCTCATCAAATTTTTGGAGGCTACCCCGTACTCTCTCTGCATCATCATAATACCTATCACGCCCACCCTTCTGATGCCTTTCTCGGCCATCTCTATCATATTTTCCATGGAAAGTATCATATCTGTCTGATGCATCCCGGTCAAACCTGCCACGACCTCCAAGTCTATCATACCCTCTGTCCTGTCTCTCACTTCTCCCCCTACCGATCCCCATCCTCGTCCTCTCACACCAAAGACCTCCCACGACCACCACCATAGCCTCTACCTCCATCTCCTCTTCCACCTCGCGTTCCATCTCTTCCTCCAACACCCCCAGAATCCCATCTTCCACCACGTCCCCTATTATAACTTGAGCGCATAGCCATATCCCTCAACTCTGGAGGAACTCTTTGGCTGGCAACTTCAAGCACCTTAATAAGATCTTGAGCATATTTGGCATCGTGATCCGTAAAGAATGTATGTGCTATACCTGTAGCACCAGCTCGGCCAGTTCTGCCTATTCTATGTACATAATCTTCAATTCCAGTGGGGAAATCAAAGTTGACTACAATTCTGCAAACAAATTTCCAAAAGTAATGAGTAAGAAAAGTGTAACAAAACAAAATGCTACAAAAAACTGAGAAAAGTGTATCAAGCGCCTTACCTAATGTCTTTAATATCAAGCCCCCTTGCTGCCACGTCTGTTGCAACTAGAATGGGTGATTTACCTGTTCTGAACTGTGTTAAAACCCAATCTCTCTCAATTTGAGATTTATCCCGTGAATAGCAGCAGCTCCAAATTGTCTACTAAGAATACGAGTAAGTTGATCACACATCTTCTTCGTTGAACAGAAAACTAAAATTTTAGATCCTGGTTCCTGACTACGAAGAATTTGTTCCAATCTTCTATGTTTCTCAGAGGTTGCAACAAATTCGATACACTGTGAAAGGGAAAAATTTTAAAAGAGAATAAACATTGTAATGTAAATACAAACTCTGTAAGATATAAACAAAACTACTTCAATCTCATCAGATAGTACATAAAGAAACATAATATCAACAAGGAGATGGAAAAAGATTGGACCTGTGTGATAGACTTATTTGCACAAAGTTCATCAACATTTCCAATATTGACCTGAACAGGTTTAACAAGTAAATCACTGGCAATCTTCCGCACCTCCTTTGGCCATGTTGCAGTATACATCAGAGTCTGTCTCCGAGTAGGAATTTCATTCACTATTTTACGTATTTGAGGCTCAAAACCCATATCAAGCATACGATCAGCTTCGTCAAGAACCAAAAAGGAAATCTGTTGCAGGTTAATTTTCCTCATTTCTAAAAAATCATTCAGTCTTCCTGGCGTGGCAACAACAATGTCTGCACCCCTTTCTAAATCTCTTAGCTGAGGACCCTTCGGTGCACCTCCATATATACACTGCAAAAGAATAACAAAAAAAAAGAGAAAAAGAACATTAAACATTCACTTTAAACTTTGTCAATCTTAATAAAAAAACACATAAGAAGAGAGCATTGCATACAGTGCTTGTGATACGTGATGATCTGCCAAATTTTACAGCTTCTTCTTGTATCTGTGTAGCAAGTTCCCTTGTAGGTGCTAAAACAAGTACAGTTGGACCCCTATGTGAATTATTTTGACGCCCTCTCAAATGTAGAAATGCTGGTAAAAGATAGCCTAAGGTTTTCCCGGAGCCCGTTTTAGCAATCGCTACTATATCACGGCTCTGTAAAGCAATTGGCCAAGATTGCGCCTGTATAGGAGTAGGAGACAAAAACCCTGCAATTTGAAGCTGAAAGGAAAAAAGGCATGAGCAACACAGAGTAATGACAACATAAATTCCCCCTTAAAGAGAGTAAATTTGCCCTCGGCAATAAATAAAACATAACTATTTCTAGCATTCCAAAGTCTAAACGGTGCAATTTAGATAAATTTTATTGAAACGGAGACTATACAAAGTGTTACAAAGTATTCCAAGCATAGCAAGTGCTGCATGGTTGCCGTAGAAGCAACCTGAAGCAGAAATCTGGGGCTTCTCAGGCTGATAGTTGACCCAAATAGTGGCAGCCCAACCCCATTATGACTTGTAAGCCATCCTCAGACAGCAAGTCCCAAGTACACAGGCCACTTAGATTAGCCCACAGAGGACAGCAATGTGCTACGTTTCTGTTGTACGGCAGCACAGCGTACGACATGTGCTCCTTTCTGGAGCAAATATCGCACCTGCGACAAGTTCAAAGGACAATGGACATGTAAGTTTGAACTGCTCGAAAAGACAATCCAATGGTATTGCGATACTAAGCACAGAAAGAAGCTTATCACACTTCTCAAATGAAAATAAATGCACGATAATGGAAATGAAAAACTAATCCACAACAGCACATACATGACAGACATAAGCCATGTGTTGAGATGCAAATGCACATAAAATCTTGAGACCAACAAAATACAAAATGCATGAAACCAAGATAAAGTAGTATATCAGTACTAGCACAGTGTGCAACATGAACAAGCAATATAATTGTGTACCTCTCGAAGAATTTCTGAAGGAATACCAGCAGCATCAAAGGTTATGAACGGAGCAGGAACATTTTCACCCTGGAAAATACATCCAGTCAGAAACTACAAGAAATATTCATGAAAACTGAATTCAAAGTTTTATCCTGTCCATCAACTCTAAGTATCTCAGTTTCTCTACTAGGTTAAAATTATATTTGTTAATTGGAAGACAGAAAATATGATTTACCCAAATAAAAATACTGATACAGTGTATCCAGTAAACATGCTCAAGTAACTATAGTAGAATACATAGTATAACAAAAACCTATCTCTGCGCAGCTGTGTAGACATGCTTCTGAGCATAAATTGCAGTATAAGACCTTTAGATTAACATTTGGTCATGAAAAGAGCATTTTCAGTGAGTGGTGCATACTACTAAAAATTTAAACTTCTCGACATACCAAAGCAGTAACTTCATGCTGTCTTCTATAAGCTTCTACATCTGAAGCATTTGGAAGATCAGAGAAGCCATGCAATCTTTGGCGCTTGAAGTCCTGGCCAGAAGAGCCATGGTCACTTGCATCACGCTTAAGCATGTTCGTCCGTGCCACAAGTCCCCCAGATGCACTGGAGGCATTGAGATGTCCCATTGGAGCATGTGATAAGTGCATCTCTCCCATTCCCTGCAACATATCACAGATATAATGAAATTTGACCAAAAAAACTGCATCATTCAGCAACGAGAAGTAGAACACCATGCAGGAAACACAAAATAATTAAAAGAAATACATAAGATAAGTGCATCTCTCCCATCCCCTGCAACATACCACATATAATAAAATTTGACAAAAAAATCTGCAACATTGGGCAATGCGAGCACCATGCCAGAAACACAAAATAATTCAAAGAGATACATAATCAAGCACATTGTGCTATGCAATTCAGGAACATATCAACAATTATTAAATGATCAACAATTATTAAATGACAAGTCTTTTAAAATATATAATTCCTTTGTCGAAAAACAGTGGCATCTATGCAACAAAATCATTATGGCAAGTCTTTAGCGTCCTACACTAGTGTCCAGTATTTTGGCAGATAACCCCTATAAAGGAGATGTTTTTAATACCTTCATCAAAAACCAGTGGTATCCATGTAACAAATCGTAAATCTAATTCACTAGCTCACCACCCTGGTGTCCCATACATCAGAAGACAACCCCTACAAAGGAGATGGCATTCAAGCAATATGATAATTTTGACGAGGAGACTACAGACATGTTTAGAGTCCATGCACATTCAATAAGTTACCACTTCAACAGGGGTGTCTCTTGCTTTTGGAGCAGTGTTGATCCTTTCTATGCTGTGGAACTTTTATAATATATATTTGTATTGAAGATACATTATACGCTCCCCTAAAATGACAAGACTAAAATTAAAGCAGAAAATAAAGAACAGCAATACAAAGCTATTAATATTTGCCCCTGAGGAAGTACTTTGTTGATTTCAGTAGACTGCACAGCAATCTCTAAGAATAGATACAAAGCTATTACCATTCAATTTTTACAGCAGTCGGCATTAGATCTATATTCAGGCTATGCTTCACAAGGGCTTCATGAAGCAATACTTGGAAAGGATCTTTGTTCCCTGTTTGTCTGCCATCTGAGACTGTTTAAACTCGCAAGGTAATCTGAAGTCACTTGTCACCAGTCCGTACTTTTATATAGTCTGACCTCATTGGATGGGGACACACAAATGCAAAACAAACCAATATTGATTTTCCGGAATAAATACCATGTTAATTGTGTACATGCTTTATAGTATTGTTTCCATTTCTGGTTTTTCGACTATTTCAAACTTAAAAGATAATTAAGTCTTTTGGTCATGTTCCTTCTCTATACTTATTTGTTTAAGCAAATAATTGTGGAATTCTTTCGTGCAATAGCAAAATTTTCAAGCACAATCCTTGAAACAGTGTAGACACAAAATCACGCACTTGGGTACATTTCTAGGTCCTAAGCACATACTTGCATTCATATGATTCCTAAGCGAGAAAACTAGTAATTGACAGCTATCTTTGGCCTCTTTGATTTCTTTCTCGTCTTCCTTCCGGTCTTTCACACCCTACAGTCCAATCAGTACTTTATCGCTTTATCTTTTATGACTCGACACCGCCGCCCAGCCACGACGCAACGCCTGGCGCCCTCGTCCCCTTTGGGCGCCCCTATCTTCTTTTCTATCTTACTCGCCTCTTTTGGGCCTCTTTTATCTTTTGGGCATCTTATTTTCTTATGGGTCGGCCTCCTAATTGTCAATTACGGAATTCAACCAAGGGAACCGTATAAAAGCAAATATATGTGAACAAAATGAAGGACCAAGCTCTAAGCATCTCAAAGGCATCCATCTAGCACTCATTCAAGGGACAAGGGACTGCATTTTCTGCATACACACATAGGAGGGAAGTTCATTTTTCCATTCACACATCTATCTACATTACTACATCTAGCTATTGCTTGCTATCAAGTACATCTTGCACAAGAGCTTCCTAGGGCACAATTTCTACACACAAACAAGAACTACATATAGTATGAGATGTCTGCAGCGCTTGGTCGTAAGTTCACTCTGTCGAGTGACCGTCGGGGTCAGCCCAACTCCCCATTTGCATCTTTTTCTTTTTAGGATTTGATGTGTTTTGGGGTTTTGCAGAGATCATTTGTTTTTGCATGTTACAAGCGATTCTGCATACATAGTGCGTCATACAAAGCGACCAACAAATAAGGTTAGCGACCACATCATGACACTAGAAAACCAGATACCGAGCATTTACGCAATCCTAGTTTCCTAGTTTCCTGAATCGGAAGAGCTCCTTGCTCCAAAGGTCGCCAGGCAAGCGATCTTCGGGAATCACCCCTCGACTTCAGATTCTACGAATTTGATCTTGTACAAAACAGTGAAACCTGATCTCTATTACCTCCCCACTGAGTAACATACATCATCTATTGTCTACAATTAGCGATACCGACCCCACCATGAAGGTGGGAGTCTCCAGGGAATGCTCCTGGTGAAAACCGTTTGTCCTTCCACCTAGCCTTAAGGAGGCCTCGCGGCTATCTCCCCAGTTCTGAAGAACAGGGGCCAAGTGAAAGAGAAACTCTTCCAGCTATGTGCCTGACAGAAGGCCTTGCCCTACACAATCGTGCATTGGCTCACTAGTGGTTAGGTATCCCCGAACCCCCAAAGGGGTGGGTCGCACCATTTCCCCCTCCCTCATCCAACCCTGTAGGGCCTTCTGATAAAGGGGTAGTGCCACAACCAGGAAGTTCGCCACAAGCACGAAGCTTGTAGTTCCCCTTCAATGTGAACGATCGCCTAACCAATACAATAGACAATGACCGCTACACTCCCCACCAAGGAGTATCGAGAGCAAGTCCTCACCGGCAACAGTTGGGACAAAGCAACAAAGTTCTTGCGGTACTTCCTGAAAACCAGCCTGCGATCTGGGTTCTCACAGCCTTAAATGCGGGCACTCGAGAAGGAGATGTACAAGGGAGTCCCCTCCACCCCCACACAATGGGCACACAAAGCTAAGGGCCGGATCCAACACCCCAATCCTAGAGGCTCGACTCCTAAGGAAAATCACAGGCACTCAACAGAGGTCTCGACACCTAAGCACCCTAGCCCCATCCCAAGCGCCTAGTCCACTTATTCTAGCAATTACAAAATTTTCTAGGTGCGGTTGCTGCAACAGTCTCCTCCTGTTCATCAATTTTCTAGTCCAAAGTACTTCGAATCAATTGTGAAATCATCTAAGTCCTCTACTCTCTCTCTTCAACCTATAGTTTTATATTCTTTTAGCTTATTGCTAATGTCGATTTTGTACTTTAGCGTTTATTTATTATATGTGACTACAATATCTAGGGTTCAAAGATAATATCTATTTTTGTTAAATCATTTGGTGAACCCCACTCGTGATCGGTCCTTTGGATCCTTCTTTTGCACACTACTCTTTAACCTTGGTTTTACCTAGGTCGACTGCCAACTATCGATTTCATGGCTCCTAAGGTTCGTCAAATCTCTTTGTTATCGAATTACTTCAAATGCATTCACCTTGCAAAGAGGTTCTTAAAAAATCCCTAGACACCATGTTTCTCCCTAAAGATACACCACCCGCTCAAGTAAGCACCATTTTCGATCGTCTCTTCAACAACCCTAGCCTTCATGATCCTCCATCCAATCAAAGCACATCTAAAAGTCAATTCAAGCTTTTGGAATCAACGATTACATCTCTCAAATCTGAAATTCAACATCTCAAGGATGCTTCTCAAGCCCATGCTCATTCTTCTTCTTCTACATCTCACCCCACTTCTATGTCTTCTACATGTGCTCATATCAGTGAACCTCAAGTCTTACCACTACCGAAACCTCTCAAGTTTGATCACAATGCTAAGCAACATGACATTCTTACTACGCTCCTTAATCATCAATTGATCAATTTGCCAACTACTCATTGTTATCCTCCTTATCGGCTAGTCAAATATCAAGGTCTCCCATTTTGTGTTTATCATCAAATCAATGGACATAATGACAATGATTGTTATGCTTTACAACGAAGAATCAAGCATCTTGAGCGTCAAGGTTTTATCTCATTCATTGCACAACATTTTGTTACATGCCCATCTCCAAATGTTGCATCCAAATGGGCTCCTAAATCTGATTCATCTATGTCTAATGAGCATCATACCATCGTTACTAATGTAAGTCAAGAACCTCCTAAAGACCTTCCTCTCAAAATCAATCCACCCTCTTCTCCTCTCAAGTCTTCTACAACATTACCAATCCCAAATAAGCAACCACTCACTAAGCAAGACCAGCAAACTCTAGAAGGCCTTTTTCGACTCCCTGCTCAAAATCCCTTTACAACCTCCGCTTCAACGTCCAATCACTTTTGTCAAGAAAACTACCCCTTACATTGATCCCTTTAGCAACATCGACTAGATCTACACCACTCACATACTTAGTGGGCGTCATAGACTCATAGCTCCCCCTTTTGCATTGTTATCAAATGTATCTATCATCTCATGAACTTCATGTTCCGCGTTTAATGTGTCATATTTCCTAAGCATCAATATAAACCCTTTGATACACAATTTATATAGTCACTACTCTATGACGCACTATAGTTCCAAGTTTCATACTCGATTGTTGAGTGTCTAAATCTGAATTGAGCCTCAACCCATACTACATTTCACTCTTTGCGCTTCATGATCACATCTTTCTAGCATACACATCTTTCAAACCATTTCCTATAACGCACTCTAGTTCCACGGTTCATACTCAACTTCGAGGGTCTAAATATGAAATGAACCACACCACATTCACACTCTTTACGCTCTATGTTTCATTGACCTAATTCTCTAGTACACGGTTCAAACCATTTCCCGATGACGCACTCTTATTCTATGGTTCATTCTTGACTATCGAGGGGTCTTTTATAAATGAACCTCATCTCATACACATTCATACACATCCACTCGGGGGGCACGTTGCTCCTATCACATTCACATTGCATACCATTCCATCTCACTCATTCACAACATATTGCATATCTTGGTTGCACCTACTCTTTCTTACTTATGCTCACATGTACACTTTGTTTCACATGCTAGACAAATACTTTATATGTCATTATCTTTTCTATATACACATGCGCATTCACTTGTTCTCTAGTTGTGAATGCAAACTTTACACAAATCTTTACACGCAAAGCATGGATGCTTGGCATTGTACCTCTTACCAATCCCACCAAGGCTCTGGGGCATCTACTTTCTTACACACTACAAGTGTTATTGTTTCATTTTATACTACTTCCTATTCTTACTAGCACACTACTCTATCGATACATACACGCTTTGACATACTCTTTATCTTTCTAACATGCTAACGGGTGCTTCATGTGCAACATTTGCTTTGCAGGACTATTTGCTACCATGGTTGTCTGATACTTTGCTTGATATTGTTTGCCATTGTATGTCATTGTTTGCGGGCTTTTCCCTATGTCTTACTTGTTCATTGCTTGTACGCGTTTTTGGCCGCTTCGGCCCTAATTGTCTTGTGACATTATGAGCGATGTCCCATGTTTGAAACCCGCTTTTCGCAGTCTACATTGTCTTCTTGCTTGCTAGATTACACATTGTCTTCTATATGCGTATTTTCTTAATTGTACTAACACATGTTTCTAGCCACTTTGTTTGCATGTACCATGGTTTCTACCATGCACATTTACTCCCCCTGCAGGGTCTCAGTTTCATATTAGTTTCTAGCCCTCTCCTTTGGGCCACATCCTCTTAACAACGTCGCATGCACCCCAAACGAGGGGGCATACATTGGGTGAAACAATCACCCCATACAGCAGTACAAAGCTACAGTTCAGACCTGCACAATACAGGATTAGAGCAGTCTACAGCTACAGAAACGGAGCAGATTCTGAATTGGGTCCTCAATTCAGCACAGACATCAGCGCCTGGGCACTCATGACCTTTCCTAGGCGCCTATGACCAAGGGCAGTTACAGTCACTTTATCAGATCAGCACAATTTTCAGCAATTCACAGAGTAGTTTTTGTGGTACAGGCACAACACAGTCCTCCAACAATCAGAATACATTCGATCTCCTTTTTTTCCTTAGATCGAACTAGAACAACACGAAACAAAGCAGGATCACACCATCTGTAGTGGTGTATAAATTCGAGAAGCAGTCAAGGATGGAGAATAACACTAGACCTTTCTCCCCAACACTCTTTTGTCGTGGCATGAGATCACCCAAAAAACTCGTTCTTGGCGTGAGATCACCCAAAAAAATTCGCACTTCGCGTGAGATTGACCAAAAACTTGCTCTTCTACAGCATTTCAAGACATTTTCTATCCTTTTCACTCTTCACGGATCAGGTGCACACTTTCCTTTTACTACTTTTTCACATTTACTTACTTTTAAAAAAAAATAATCATATACACATATTTGACTACTTTGCTCATATTTGACTACTTTGCTCGTATTGGTCTCAAATGGTAGCTCGTATGCAACTCGTATGGTATGCACGAATAGTGTTTCGTGGCCTTGCTCTCGCCCCTACAACTTTCTTGGGGGTTCTTGGACTGGTTTTTTTGTGCCCTTCCTCCGCCCCATGGTTGTGTCTTCTTTGTGGTGGTTCGTGCCCTTGTTTTTGGGTCTTCCACCTCGGTTTCTCGGCTCAGACTCATCCACCTGGTTCCCACTTTAGCTCCTTCTCTGCGGGAGTGCTCCTACAACCTCTAACTCAACACTCGAGCTCCCCGCAAGCACAAACCGTTCCACAACCTGTTCACCTTTCCCCGATTGTGGCTCGAGATTCATTGCTCAAGCTTATCTACAGCTTCATGGCTTTTGTGAAACTCCGTTGTTCGCGGTTTTTTTGTTTGTGATTACTAGTGAATGCAAAACCGTGGCTCACGAACCCTAGCCTCGTGCTCGTGACTTGTTGCTCGTGATCCTAGCTCGCGAATCATTGGCCAAGGGAAGTCAGCATATCGTGGGCTCTGAATTTCTTCTTCTTCGTCGTCATTCCTTTATGCATAAGCATTCCCCTGACCATACTGCTCGATGGGGTTTGGGGGACTCTCCCAACGGTCCTCTCTCCTTGACGTCATTACAAAAATCTTTCCGCACACCTTTCCTTCCACAATGTCTCCCTCCACGATTTCTCCCTCCACTTCGCAAAGACAAATAACTCTTATCGCTTGCAAACAAGGACAACAAGAGGATGGTATGCCCAACATTATTGCAGAGCTGATTAACATAATGGAAACTTTGGAGTCTTCTAACAAAGCTCTTCAAGCCGACATATTTGAGCTTACATCACGGATGGAGAAGGTTGAGGTGGACAACATCTCTTTGAGGAAACAACTTGCAGACACACCAACACACATACCACACCTCATCATGCCAATGATCAACTATAGGCTGAAATCTCAGACCTCAAACACAAACAAGAGGAAATCTCGACTCAGCATGAAAATCTCAAAAAACAAGCGAACACATGGGTCCAAGTTGTGAAGGGTAATGACAAAAACATCCCCTTAACATCGGTGGAAGAAGTTGTGCAAGCCAAACTGGTTGAGGAGAGAACCAGACGGGCAAGGAGCTCAATCTCAAGGTGCATGGGATGCCCACACCACCTCCTTCGGACCCCTTGGCCATTGCATCATATTTTATCACAGGGAGTTTGGGGCTACCTGATGTGTTGCTTGATAGAGCTTGGCTCAGACAGGATTCCATCCTTTTTCTCCGCTTCAAATCAGCAAAACAATGTGCTCAGGGGCACTCGGAACCAAAAGCAAACTATTCTCTCCCCAATAAAGTCTTCCTCGATGAAGACCTCGCCAGAGAATAGGCCAAATCCCAAATGACGGTTCTGTTGGGAGAGGCGTCGGAACAAGGGCATCTCCATTACATGTTGGAATGGGAATTCTATATTATGCTCCTCTTCGTGTATTCTATATGATGCTCTAGGTCTTTCAGACCTCCTCTTTGTCACACCGAGACTCATGCGAGTCATGTTCACCCTCTCCGGACATCGAGGATATTATTGGCTCTCGGTTGGCAGACAAGATACTCGAACCTTTGGAGGGGTTAGACGATCTCGGCGGGGTTGCTTGCCTTGTCGGGATACACTTGAGCAAGATTTTCATGGCCACAGAGGACAAGTTTGCCCGCTTCTCTGGATCGAATCAAGCAAACCTCGTCTCACCTCAAAAATATCTTCATTGCAGTTGTTATTTTCCCCAACCTCCTCTTCTTTTGCCATTCATAATGGCCCAAACGAGGACCCCTTCTTCGACCTCTATACAGGCATTTCTCAATATTCAACGAGTGGGGAGGTCATCGTTTTGGGAGACTTTAATGCTCGTATCAGAAACCTCCAGGTTCCCCTACATGACAAGACTGATGACGAGCTCGTACACCCGAGGTAGACTCCCGATTTAGTTGGCTTTCAGTGGGATTCAGAGGATATGTCTGGACCTTTGATGTCATGACCGCACCTCTTACGGATGGGGGCATCTCATGATCTATAGATCCTGAATGGCATTCTATGTTTCCCTGACTCCCGCTTCTTCACATGCAGACCTCATGGTGGGGGAGCTAGCGTGGTGGACTACATCATGACTACTTCCAATTTGATTCCTTATATTCACCATTTGTGTGTCTCCCCCATTCCCCTTGCTAACCATGCGACCCTTTCCTTCTCCTCTGCAGTTGCCCCCACAATCCTCGACCCAATCTCACACCCCTTCCCGTACTATCCTGGAAGCTTGATGAGGGTGATTTTGTAGACTTTTCTTTCCACCTTCGCTAGCTTCTTCCCCCGTACTACCCCAATTTGCCTTACTCTCCTCTAATTTGATGTTTGATACCCTTTCTCTCGCCATTTGTGACGTTGCTTTATGTGTTCTTTCCCCCACTTCACTCCTACCCTCCCTTATAAGAGGACCTACCCCATGAACCAGTGGTACGATGAAGACTACAAAGCCCTTCACCATCGGCTTCGCTTTGCTTTCACACACACTCTCCCCTCCTTCCCATCTCTCAAGTCCATTACTGTCGTCTCCTTCGCCACAAGAAGCGCACCTTTATCTCTCGTCGCCGCTTTGAGCTCGTGCATCCCTTTTACACTCCCCTAAACGTTTTTGGCATACCATTCTTCCCCGTCATTCCTCTTTACCCTAGGACTTACATCCCAACTCCATGTTTACTCATACTTCCACCCTTTACGACATTCCTAGCCAGCCCCAAATCCAAGTTGTCCCCTCCCTCTACCTGTCATATTTTTACTTACACAAATGTGAAGAAAGCCATTTCAGCCATGAATAGCAGCAGAGTTGTAGATGAGGAGGGCTTCCAGGCGGAATTCTTCAAGCACGGTTTGGACACTCTAAACAGCTATCTTGTGGACCTCTTCAATCAAGTGGTTTGTACAAGTTTTCCAATGTCGTGGTCCCACCATATCATTCACCCCATCCACAAGTCGGGCCTAACTTCCAACCCGAACAACTACAGGGCTATCATGGTGGGCCACACGTTCTCCAAGCCTTATGCCACGGTCCTCCACATGTGGCTTTCGAGTTTCGGAGTAATATCATTGTGAAGCCGGAAGGCGAGGCAAGGTTCGACCGCTTACCAAACCGTCGACCACATCCTCACCCTTCGAGCCATTATTGAGGAGGTGCACCACCGCTCTTCCAGGGTTTTCTACTGCTTCATGGATTTTTGAAAAGCCTTTGACTCAGTGTCACGGGAATCTCTTTTCCGTAGACTTAGAGACATCAATATTTCTAAAACTCTTCTTGCCGCCATTATGCGCCTGTACGAGGAAGTTTTGGGCCGCCTGTACAGGAGGTTTTGTGCCGCCTTCCCCACGCCGCCGGTTTTTCTGATTTCATCAAGAGCACCATCGGGGTTAAATAGGGTTGCCCCCTCTTGTTTGGCATTTATATTGATGAATTGGAGGAATTTCTTAGGACTATATCCAGGAGGGGGATGGTTGCCTTCTTCACTAGGTGTTGATCTACATTCTCCTTTTCGCGAGATGTAGTCCTCCTTGCCTCCTCTGTGGAAGGACTTCAACAATTGGACACCTTAGCCCTCTTTTGCGACCACAAACAATTAACAATTAACCTTGGTAAAACCAAGGTCATGATCTTCAATGGGCTAAAGACTTCTGACTTCCATTTCTTCTATAGAGTGGAAGAGATTGAGATCAACAACTCCTACTCTTACCTCGGGATTTTTATATATTGGGCCCTATTTCACTCTCTTGGTCTCGCTCTTCAACCCCGCATCAACAAGTGGTATGGCTCTTCGGCAATCTTGGGAGAGGCAATGCTTCCGCCACCACTTCCAGAGACATCTTCTCGAAGATGTCTCTCTTGGATTCTTTTGTGAAGCCCACAATTCCCTATGGCTCTGAGGTTTGGGGGCCATCCATGCTTGATTCCCGATTGGAGCTCTTTGTTGAGCGAGTCCAGATCCTCATGCTTAGACGCATCATCAGGAGCAAAGAAACATTTCCACACAATATCCTCTTGGTCGAGTTCGAGGTTCGCCTTCTATACTCTGGAGACCATATTTGGCCTTGTTTCACTTTTACATCGCATTCGGGGACTTTCAGATTCTTCTACGGTAGGACAAGTATCTCTACCTCACCTACCGTTCCTCTAAGGCTATTGCTCTTTCTGACCACAGTGGTCATTCCCGTTGCTAGTACGTCGGAGTCTCACGTCTTCTTGGCTCTTTCAGATTCAGATGGACCACCTCCCACCATACAGATACTCCCTTGACGCTCCTGCCCATCTACCGAGTAAGCAGGATCTGCACAAAATTATCAAAGATGACATTTACAGGCAGTTCATCCAGACACTTGGATCAGCCCTTCGGGTGGATTACGTCCTAAGATGGCTTTCTATGTTGCACATTTCCTTGAGGTCAATGATGGGCTTATTAGTCGGCCTACGTATATCTCCCGACACTGGTTGTAGGCACTCCGCATATCCCTAGGCGATTCGAGTAGGCTCTCATGATTGTGTGGAGGACCACCAGCTGGACCACTCGGAGAGGATTTGCCAGCCTTTTCTCTCTCCAGGAGGTCGAAATGGAGGAACACTTCATTTTCAGGTGCCCCATCTACTATGAGATCAAAGGGAGATTCCATTGCCTATTCTGGGAGCATCCGTCATTTGCGGCTTTCTTCAGGTATTGTGATCAGCGGTGTCTTGCTCTCTACTTACAGGAGGCTCTCAAGCTTCGGAATGAGACCCTTCAATCTCCTCCCAAACAGGCTACTACTCGACAGATCACATCTTTCTTTACGGTGCTCCCACCAGAGAGGGGCACCAAGTAGCATCTTGACACCAATATGGATTCCCAAACCAAATCCATCAAGACTCGGGATGCCACCTCCTAGTCAGAGGCTTTCATGATCGCACTCGGTTAGGGGCCTTGCCCCATGGATCACGGCCATCTAAGAGGATACAGAGGGCTCATTTGGTCCGCCCTTCATCAAGCACAACAGTGCTAACACCATATGCTTCACCCCCGGGTCATTTCCTCTTTCTTAGCTTCCACGCTTCATTTTTATCACTTCACGCTTTCACTTGTCCACTCAACACACTTTCGTCATCAATCTACAAAACAAAATAAAGTGGGGGCAAATATAGACACAAAATCACACACTTGGGTACATTTCTAGGTCCTAAGCACATACTTGCATTCATATGATTCCTAAGCGAGAAAACTAGTAATTGACAACTATCTTTGGCCTCTTTGTTTTGTTTCTTGTCTTCTTTCTGGTCTTTCACGCCCTACGATTCGATCGATACTTTACTATTTTATATTTTACGACTCTGGACACCAACGCCCAAGTGCTCATGTCTTCTTTCTATCTTACTCGCCTCTTTTGGGCCTCTTTTATTTTTTCGGCATCTTATTTTCTTATGGGTCAACGTTCCAGTTGTCAATTATGGAATTCAACCAAGGGAATCATATAAATACAAAGCTATGTGACCAAAATAAAGGACCAAACTCTAAGCATCTATTATCATCACCTAAGGTTGCATCCAAAGGCATCTAAGAGCATAAAAGGCATCCATCTAGCACTCATTCAAGGGACAAGGGACTGCATTTTCTGCATACATGCATAGGAGGGGAAGTTCATTTTTTCATCCACACATCTATCTACATTGCTACATCTAGCTATTGCTCATTATCAAGTGCATCTTGCACAAGAGCTTCCTAGGGCACGATTTCTACACACACGCACAAGAACTACATGGAGTCTAAGATGTAGTGCAACGCTCGGTCGTAAGTTCACTCTGTCAAGTGACCGAATTGGGGTCAGTCCAACTCCCCATTTACATCTTTTTTTTTTAGGATTTAATGTGTTTTGGGGTTTTGCAGAGATCATTTGTTTTGTAGGTTACATGCGAATTCTGCGGACATAGTGCAACATACAGGCGACCAACAACGAAGGTTAACGACCACCTAATGACACCCGAAAAACCAGATTCTAAGCATTTACACAATCATAAGCGCCCAACAAAGGTCTCTAGCGCCTAGGTGACCTAGCCCCATTCCAAGCTCCCTAGTCCAAACTTATTTCGGCGATTCTACAGAATTTTCTAGCTGTCGGTTGCACAATCTCCTCCTATTCATCGCTTTTCCAATCCGAATACTTCAGGATTAATTGCGAAATCAGCTAAGTCTTCTACTCTCTCTCTTGCACCTAGGTTTTATATTCTTTTAGCTTATTGCTTGTGTCGATTTTGTACTTTAGCGTTTATTTATCATATGTGACTCTGTGATATCTAGGGTTTAGCATAATATCTATTTTTGTTAAATCAAACGGTTGTAAAGAAAACTTATCTAATAGATGTAAGTTGATGAACTAGATCTCTCGACTTAGCTTTTAATTAAGTATAAAAGCAATATTCTTAAGACTACAAAAGGCAATAAAAGATGTAAAACAAATATAATATTAACGTCCACGCAACAAAGGAATGCATAACAAAAACAAAAAAACTTATCATATACAAATTAAATATCAACTTGAGCCGAACTTATGAAGAATTTATACAAAGTTGTTATTTTCACCAAAAACATTGAAACCTTATTTTGAAAGTACCCTTAAAAACATTATATAAAATTTGGACCATGGTTACACATTTCAGAATTATATATTTGTTCAAGAGGGTGAGAAATCCGATCTCGAAATATAAACATATATGATTCATAGTTACAAGTTCACAAATTCAAATCAATTCGGAAGGGGAAATCGAAAATCTTGAATTCTTGGAAAAATTCGGAAAAATCCAATCTGAAATATATACATATTATATATGAACATAATTTATAAATATGCAAAATTAGTGGTGTAAAAAGCTCGCATGGCTTAAAAAAGTGAAGTCGCATTCGGCACCACGAGCGAAGGTGCGAAGGGGCTTCCAATGACGGCGAAGGATCAAAGACTGGAAAGAAGCAAGTAGGATCACGGGGCAACTGGATGATTCAGGGGAGCGATCAGAGCGTTAGGTCGAAGGTGGCGTGGCATCAAGAAGGTTTGGCAAGAGATCGGCAAAGGGATTTTGAGATCGGAGCGATAGTTTAGATGTGATCCCTTTATCAAGTGCCAATGTTATTCCCTAGGGGGTGGCGGGAACTTCGCAAGGAAACAAGACAAATGGTGCTTCGAGGCTGCAAGAGGGGAAGATGGATGAGGAGGCGGTTAGTATGTGGTTCCTCCCGAAAGGTGGCGACTCGGTAGCTCCCTTAACTGGAAGGTTGTTTTAGAGGAAGAAGGGCCTTCATAAATGGAGGAGGATTCTAAGGAATCCTTGCTTCCCGAGTCTAAGGGAATTGAAGATTAAGGTGTCAAAAAAAAGTAAGGCAAGTAGATGTAAGCACCGGCCTTAGAAGAAATATGTGAACGAGATGGGGCAAAAAGCGCTAATTTGCAAATTCATAGGAGTTTGGCCCTCGAAGGATGAATTGTTGCATTGGCTAGAAAAGAACCGGGAGTTAAAGGGTTACTCGGGTCTTCACTTTTTATCTAAAGGCTATTTCTAGGTTTGCTTTGAAACTTCGGAGGATAGGGATAGAATCTTTTTGGCATACCTGGTTCTTCAAAAATGATGGTCTTTATCTTCGAGCCTAGTCTCCACTCTCTTCTTCAAGACGACTTGGTCAAAAAGGTCCCCTGTGGGTAAGGTTGTACAAATTACCTCCTGAATTCTAGGGTCAAGAAACTTTGAAAACCATAGCCAAAGCGCTAGGAGATCCGGTTGGGATAGGAAAGGAGACAAGGCAAGGATTTTCTCATCATATTCCGTAACGTGCGAAAATTGACCGAACCAAACCTCTAAGGTTATCATGCTCAACACTCCCATTGGAGTTTGGCTTCGTGCTATCAATTATGAATATCTTCCTTCGGATGTTTCAAATGTCGGGAGGTTGGGTATAAAATTAACGTGTGCCCACAGTTCCTAAGGGGAGTCAAAATTGTCTTTGAAGGAGGAGCCTCTCAAAGAATCTTGTAAGGAAAAAGTTTTGCCTAACAAACCGGGTTCTAAAGGGGAGAAAGTAGGGTAGGAGCTAGCTCGGTTAAGCTCTGGAATAGACAAAGGTGATGGGTCTAAGGTTTCTCCTAACACTTTGATAAAGGACAAAGGTCCCTCTCCCATTTTTCCAGAGGACCTTGAGAAAGGAGGAAGATCTCCTCAAGTTGAAGAGGTTTTTAACCAAGAAAAGGAGTTGATCAAGCAGACACACCTTGGCCCAAGAGGATTTAGAAATCTGTTGGAAGCTTTTAATGGTATTCAAGGAAATCCTAAGGGGTATTCTCCAAAGCAGAGCCATATGATTGATGTTGCAAGAAATCGAAAGTCGACCTCCAATAAAGTATCTAAGGAAAGAAAGGTGGCTTTGGAGAGGAGTTCAAAAGAGGTTCTGAAAGAAGTGGACATAAATAAAAGAGTGGTTCAAACTCCTTTGAGAAAATCGGAGAGATTCGCCTCATCACACTCTAGGCCGCACCTAATACGGTATTTCAAAATCAGCAGGAAGGAGGACGAACACTCTCAAAACTCAAATGGAGGCTAAGTTAAACATTGACATCGGCAACCAAAGCACGTTAAAGGCTTTCATGTCTGGTGGAAGGGACTCGCCTTCCACCCGGGGGCCATGAAAATCTTAAGTTGGAATGTCAAAGGATTAAATTCCTCGACGAGGGCCGCTTTATCAAGCGGCTTAGAGAAAGTGAGTGTCCAAATATCTTTATGATTCAAGAGACCAAGATGGTAAAAGAGGATCTAGAAGGGGTGAGGAAGCAGATTTGGTTCAACGAGGTGGCGGAGTCGGTGGATGAGGTTGGAATTTCGGGAGGATTGACGACTTTGTGGAACCCCGACGTGTGAGTGGTCTCAAATGATTGCAAAAAGTAAGTGGCTCCTCTCTATTGAATTTTTGGACTTTCAATCAAATGACAAATTCTGGTAGTTAATGTATATGGGCCCGTCAGTGTGGAGGAAAAGGAGTGTTGGTTGGCTTTGAGCAACCTGCTGGAAATTTTGGCTTCAAATAAAATTGTGGGCGGAGATTTCAATGCAATTTTGAAGGCAAAGGAAAAGAAAGGAGGGAAAAAGATCCTTCCGCAGAGTTCACAAGATTTCTTCGAATTCTGTAACAATTGAGCCTTAATAGATGTTGAGCCAAAGAGTGCATGCTTCACTTGGAATAATGCAGACGAACGGGCTCAAAGGCAATTTTAGAATGATTGGACAAAGTTTTGATAAGTTCAAAATGGAGGTTGGATAACTTCCAATTTTCCTCGGATATTCTAAAGGTGGCCGGATCAAACCATTTTCCTATCAATTTAAATATAATTCCTGGGATTCGTCCACTTGGAATACCATTTAAAATGGAATTCATGTGGTTCCTCAAACCTTCTTTTGAAGAGAATTTGGTGGGAAGTTAAGGTGGAAGGGAGTAAAATGTACCATAGTTCGCATACTCGTATTCGGCAACTATGACTATTGCACTCCAAAAAAATTGACTCGCTAAAAACTTCGGCAAATATTTGGGAATATTCAGCAACTTAAAAATACACAAATTTCTTTAAAAACATAAATATTTATGCAAAATATAGTTACAAAATGTATCAAATGAGTCTGTAAAATGTTGGGGAAGTGTTTTGTATTAGATTTGAATACAAATACAATACATAATCGCATCATCATGCAAATACAACAACCAACTAATAAGTGTTATGAATTTATGATGATTGTCATTGAAAATTATCATCATAAATTGCATATCTACGCAAGTTACAATTTACAATAATTTACATTTTCCTCTTCCTCGTTTTAGGATGCTCAATAGCTGTGTGATTACAAGTGAGGGAGTGTGATGCCTTTATAAGACAAAAATCAGTGTTTTTCAATGTGAAACCTGTGTTTTTCCCATTTTCCGCATTAAACCAGCGTATGGGCGAGTTTTAGGGTCAAACTCGCCGAATATTGGTGAATATTCGAATATTGGTGAATATTCGAATTAATATTCGCCGAATATTCTCGGCGACTATTCGCCAATATTTGGCTAAGGCGAATGGCGAGTTTTACAAGTGAATATTCATCTGAGCAAATTTCTAGTGAGTAATCACGAACTTGGCAAGTACTACGAATAGAATAGGCAAACTATGAAAGGTACAGATTAATGAGGAAACTAAAGCATGTGAACGCAGAAGCTCGGAAGTGGAATAAACGTATTCTTCAAAACTTGTTCCATAAAAAGAATGAGTTTGCTTTAGATCTTGAGCTAATTCAAGAAGAGATCATGAAAGAAGGGGCAACCGACCAGTTGCTTCTACAAGAAAAGAAGGGGCAGGATCGTCTTGATCAAGTCTTGCGCATGGAAGACGTGTTTTGGAAGCGAAAATACAGGATCAAGTGGTTGAAGGAGATAGGAATACTAAATTCTTCCACCTCTCAACGACATCAAGAAGAAATGTGAACCGAATAATGCAATTGACCCTTCCTTGGGGAGATGGTCTCACATGGAAGCGATCAAGGTTGAAGGGGTCTCTTTTACAAGAATTTGTTGGTTGTTGATGATGGGGATTGGTTGGAGGAGGAAGAATCCTTACTTTCTAGCAATCCTCATATCATAAATGAGAGTGAAGCTAATAAGTTAATGATGCCCATTTTGCAAGAGGAGACAAGGTAGGCGGTCTTTAGTCTAGGTGTGGAAAAAGCCCCAAGCCTAGATGGTTTTCAGATTGGTTTTTTTCAAAAGTCATGGCACATAGTAGGGGAGGATGTTTGGGCTGCGGTGGAGGAATGCAGGAAGAAGAGGGCGATTTTGAAAGAATAGAACTCGACTTTTTGGCCTTGATCCCCAAGAAAGAAGAGGCTCAGTATTTTGATGCTTTTCGCCCCATTGCCTTATGTAATGGTATTTACAAAATAATCTCCAAAGTGTTCGCAACTAGGCTGAAATCATGCCTGGGATCAATTATTTCGAATAGCCAAAGTGGTTTTGTAGAAGGCAAACAGATTTTGGATGGGATAGTGGCTGCCCACAGCCATTCATTCCTTCGGGCACAAAAAGAATCCGAGAATGATAATTAAGCTTGATATGATCAAGGCTTATTACAGAGTGAGATGGAAGTTTTTGGAAGTTATCCTTGTAAAGTTTGGTTTTCCCCATAGCTGGATCCAGCTAATCAGAAATTGCTTCACCACCCCAAAATTTTCAGTCCTTATCAATGGTGTTCCTACTGGACATTTCAATTCTTCTAGGAGTCTCCAGCAAAGGGATCCAATATCTCCTTTTCTATTTATTATAATGGCTGAAGGTTTGAGTCGGGCTATTCAAAAAGCGGTTGACAGAAAGGAATTGAAAGGGCTAAAAATTTCCTCCAGGATTGAAGCAGTGATGAATTCTCAATTTGTTGATGGCACGGCCCTGCTAGGAGAAACATTTTTAGCTGAGGCCAAGAAATTCCAAGAGATTTTGTTGTTGTATGAAAGAGTTGTTGGGCAGAAGGTAAGTGGTGATAAATATGTTATTTACTTCTTAAATGTACATCCTAATTTGCAACACAGAATAACTGGTATCTTTGGTTTTTCAATCGGGTCTCTCCCAAGCATTTACTTAGGCATGCCTCTGATTGGAGACTCGACCGGGAAGGAGCTGTGGAATCCTACAGTGGATCGAATTGAAAAGAAACTAGCCTCATGGAAAGGCAAGTGGTTGACCCTGGCGAGTAGAGCCAAGCTTATTCACTCCTCTCTCCAAGCGGTACCCTCTTACTATATGTCTCTCTTTAAGATCCCTGGGGCAATGGCCAGGATCCGGTGAGGACTGTGTTGATTTTGCAGGAGCTACTGCTCTTGCAAGGCTCCTAGGTCACTCTCCCTTCCAAATAGTGAATTGGAGGATAGGCTGATCTAGAAAGAGGCAAGCAACGAGAAAGTTTCGGTCAAAGTTGTCTATGTGATGCTCAATGAAAGGTGCAGGAGGTTGGAGCAAGCGTAAGCTTCCTAAAAAGATAGTATGGCAAAAGGAAGGTTTTCAAAAGCCAATATTTTCCTACGGCTTGCAATATTAGGCAAATGTCTGACTTTTGAAAATTTGATAAAAAGAGGTTTTCATGGGCCTGCTTTTTGTTTTCTATGTGAAGAATGGGAGGAATATGGGAATCATTTGTTTATCCATTGCCCCTTTGCTAATCAAATTTAGGAGATTGTCTGGCGGCAATGCAATATAAATGGGGTCCTCCCTTGCTCAGTTTTTGATCTTGTGTCGCAATGGTATTGGAAAGTGGCTCATAAGGGTCTACAACTTCTTTGGAATCTCACCCCAGCGGTCGTAATCTAGAGCATATAGCTTGAACGTAATAGAAGAATCTTCCAAGATGTCAAGCTCTCCTTCCGACAGGTTTGGAACAGGATTAAAGGTATCCTCTCAAAATCTGTTAAGAATTAGGTAAGGATCTGGTATGTTGTAGCAAATTGGATTATGATCTTTGCAATGAATGGCCCTTAATCCCCTAATTGTCTCCTGATAATGGGAGTTGGGAAGATCCGTATGCTTTATGGCAGCCTCCCAAGGATGGTTGGATCAAATTAAATTTTGATGGAGCCTTGAAAGGAAATCCGGGCAAAGTCGGTTGCAACTGTATTTTAGGAAATCAGAGTGTCATCCTCTGTTGACATTGGCAGTAGAGTGTGGTGTTTCTTCCAATAATGTGGCGGAAGGCATGGCTCTCCTCTTTGGTCTTTTGGAAGCTAAAAACCAGAATTGGCCTCGTTTATGGATAGAGGGGGACTCCCAAATCATTATAGGTGCTATCAATGAAAAGCACGTCAAGGCATGGATGTTGGATCCAATTTTTCAGCAAATTAGGTCCATCCTTCCCTTTTTCTCAGAGGTCTCCTTTTCTCATATAAAAAGAAAAGGGAACCAAGTAGTTGATAGCTTAGCTAACAAAGGAGCAGAGGTTTGGGATGTATATCAAAAAAACCACCAAGTTTGGATGGGGAATTTTCCAAGTGACATTCCCTCCCTTTACTTCCCTTGATGCTAAGAATGTCTTTTATCACGTTAATGATTAAATATTTTTGATGGTCGGGGTGATAAGTGCTAAAATTTTTTTGATGGTCGGGGTGATAAGTGCCAAAGGTAGTAAGGCTTCTAACAAGGTATGTGATATAATTAATCGGGTTATAGGTAGATGACACCTAGCCCTTCCCAAAGTGCGGTGTGTGTTGAATGTGTATTTAGTGAAGTCCTTTTGCATGTGTTCTCACTCCTGTTAACTGCCGTGGGCTTGGTTGGCTTGAGTTTTTTCCGGGCCTTCGTGTGTGTCCTTGTTGTCCCGCAATGAAGAATCGGGCAGTTTGGACGCAAGGCCAAGTAAGAAGAGAAAGATGGTTATTCCTGGTGAAGATGCAGGGAACTCTTTCGCCTCATGGATGGACGGAAAAATAAAAAATGTTGCCAGGTGTGTGGTTGTCGAAGGCACAGTCTGTAGCAAAAGAATTTAATGAAGTTGAAGACGCTGATATTTGTGAGTGTCGAGGAATTTGATGTTGGACCCCAAACAATCGGTGGGTAGGTGCAATGTTTTTGAGATGGCCCAATGTCTGAGCTCTGCAAATATTTTGTCAAATGCTTCCTACGATTCATCCTACACCAAGATAAGGCTTTGGTAAAGCAATTAATCTTGCTACAAGGGCTAGAGCAACCTTCCATTTTGACAGACAAAAAAAAGAGGACACGACTTTCTGCGATGGACTATTCTACGTGCCCTAGCGGCTCTTCATCCCGCGTCGAACGCCTCGCTTCCTCCCTGGTGGTGTCGGCGTTGCGGGCTCTCTTTTCTCCGGTTTTTCTTTGGACTCGCAAGCCCTTGCTTTAGTGGTGGCTACGATGGTTTTGTGCCTTGCAAATTGCGGTTAGAGTGCCAAGGGTGGTTATGTTGAACGTGGGCGACAGGGTTCCCTCGTGTGGTGGTGTGGGGAAGCCCTCTTTCCTGCAGGCTGCGACCTCTGATGCACCGGCTTCTATTCCGCTCTCTGCTGCCACATCTATTCCTACGGTCTCATTTGGGGATTCTAGTGTTGGAGTCTGAAGATTTCTACTCCAATAGGGGTTTGATCTGCCATTTCAATGGCCTCTGGCCTGGTTTGCCGCTCCTCCACTCGTGGATCTCTTCAAACTGGCGCCCCCTTTTGTCTGGTAAGGTGGACATTTACCCCTGTGCTGGGGGTTTTTATTGTGGTTTTCAATTCAACTGATGACAGAGATTCTATCATCTCCAACTGTGGGAACTACAAGCATCATCACTTGATAATGAAATCGTGGTTTCCGACTTCAATCCCCTCACTGTTGCATTCAACGTCAAACCTGTTTGGGTGCATTTACCTCATCTCCGCTGCAGTTACGGGAAAAGAATGTTTAATTGATATTGGCAATGCTTTGGGCAAATTCTTATCCATTGATTCCAAAACAAAATCTTTCTCTCACACTACTTATGCAAGAATCTTAGTGGATTTGGATACATCTTTAGATCTTCCAACTTCCATTAATCTAAAAGTTTTGAATAGGGTTTGGTCACAGACCTCTTGACTATGAAGGCTTGCCCTTCCGATGCAGAAATGTTTCGCCCTCAAGCATCTTGCTTTAGACTGTCAGAAAGTAAAGCAGCATTTTAAGGAAAAAATCTCTTGGTGGAAGGATTCCAATCCTAGCTCGTTGAATTTGATTCCTATTTGGATGATCGGAGGGGGTTAGTGAAGAGCATGAAAACCAGCCAGTTGAAACTCAACTTTCCCCTCCTGCGATGGAGGCAAGAAAGGCGAAACGAGGGGTGACACTCCCTTTGGGTGTGGATTCTCCAAGAATTTTCGTGTATCAAAGAGACGTCTGGTATTTGGCTTCTATCCCATCCAGATGAAAATTTGAATCCCATCCGAGAATGATGGATGGACAGTCGTAAATCTAAAAAAGAAAGGCTTTACTCCCCATAATATGAGATAAAGATCCCAGGTTCGTGATCCTTTGGAGTAATTCTAGAGTGTTGCAGCCGTTGCATCAGCTTCTCTCTTTTTCTCTCTCTCGTTCTTCGCTTTTGTGCCTTTTTGGCCTTCTTTCTTTTGTTGTCTACAGGCTTTTTCTCTTTTACGCCTCAACGTCTTATCTAGCCTTAAGGGCTTTTGTACAAGGATGCGGATCCTTTCAAAACCCGCACCTTTACCATTTTCCAAAAAAATCATCATACACCAAGAACATGGGAGCCTGGAGGAAATGTCAATGAGTCTCCAGTTTCATGTGCATGCTCGCTCGGGGCTTGCAGTCGTGTTAAAGGGACGAGAAGCCTTGGCTTCCAATTTGGGATTTTCTATTCCAAGGAGGCATTGGTTGATTTGCCTTGCTTTGTTGTGCTTCTCCCGCCTCTTCGGCCCAAGAAGACGAGGATTTAGAAGTGGAGATTATAGCTGAAGTTTCCCTGTGCAGGCACGAAAGGAAAAGAAGATGGCAGTCTAGTCGATGCCACGTGATAGTGAAGGAAACGTACAACTTTTGGTCTATGTCTATCCTTTAAATTTTGTAGATTTCGGATGTAGCCAGTTTGGCAGGTTTTTGTATATAGTTTCAGATTTGCAATGTGATGGGTGGGGTGGAGGCTATTTTCAGCCCAGCCCCCTCATTGTCAACATGATAAGGTGCTTTTATCTTTTGAGAGTCCAATGATGAGCGATGCTATCTTGGACTGGCACTTCATGTATCTTTTTTTGCAGGCTAGGGCCTTTTCCTAGGTATCAATAGCAAAAAAATTATAAATATGCAAAATCGACAAAAACAATGAAAAAAATAACCAACATAAAATAAAATGGTAATATATTAAATATTAAATAAAATACAAGGTTGTTGGGTGTATTTTTGAAAAAAAAAAGGACAAAAGGGCTGACCTGGACCAAATCTATCCGGGCTGGATGAAAAATCCAGATCCGCCTGGATTTTGTGCACTTATATAAAATGATAATATATTAAATATTAAATAAAATACAAAGTTGTTGGGTGTCTTTTTGGGAATAAAAAAATGGAAAACAAAAGGCTGACCAGGACCAAATTTATCCAGGTTGGTTGAAAAATCCAGATCCAGCTAGATTTTGTGTGCATATGGCCAGATTAGGTAACCATGCTTATAGCTTTCAAGATAACAAAAGGCAACGAATCATAGATAACAGTTCTAACATTAACATTTCACACATCAAAGGAATATATATATATATATATATATATATCCGAAAATGGATCATGAAGATCATCCAATTAAGTCGGTAAGACAATCGGATATCAATCAAGGTTCGCAACATGCCAAAGTCCTAAGAAAAATGGAAAGCTTTCGGTTAAAAGGCTTTTTCTGGTTATGGACTACATTATATGTATGTTTTTTATTGCATATTTGGGTTCCCCTTCAAAAATACACTTTCAAACAAACGGTACCCAATTTCAAGTTATGGCCCCGAAAGTTGCAGGTCATCCTAGAATGGCTCCTTGGGATTAAGCCACAGATTTTGGGAAAACCCAGTGGTCTAGCCCCACAATCTCAGAAAAAGGTGCAGTGCCACTGTACTTTTCAGTTACATGAAGTTGAAGGGATGAGGCAGATGTTTTGTCTTCAATTTCTAACTCTTAGGTTTCTGTTTTGAGCCTGGGATATTACTCTTGTATAAATGAACCTATAGAATTCATGAAAGACATCGGAAAAGGCATTCATTCATTCTTTGAATGTCTAATTGAAATCGCTTTGTGTTGAGTGTGGATTCGATCAGAATTGATTAGAGATGTACAATTGACAGCACAGGAAGCACAGTGAGTGTATGGGAACTCTATTAATTTGCACAGAAACAGCAAATCTTATACACAACTGATGGCTAAGTTCAGTATTCTTTCTTGCTGAAAAGACAAGTCTTCCACTAAACATTGCCCAGATCATTAAAATTGTATGAGCCCTTGAGAACAGTTTTCTTGTAAACCCAAGAAGGCAAGAAGCTTGTAAACTGCAAAACATAGTGGAGATGAGGAAGTTTGAATTCACTATCGTTGGAGTTTTCTCACATTGAGTTCCTCTAGGGTAACTTCTTGTGTATCTCTCTTTCATATTCTGTTTGTTTTAATTACTTTCATGTTTCCAGTTCTTGCAACCAATCTCCCACTACAAACACTCGAGAGATCTCAATAATACTCAATCAAAGCATAGTAATTGTTCATAAAAGCTAAAGAAAATCACATTGGTTTGTATTCCTAGACAAGCACGTTGAATGCTAGTCATGTATGGAGAAGTCGCATGTTCCATAAGGTGAGGGAATTGTATGAAATGTATGTAGCATGTGGGAAATGCACGTGAAGGGTTGCATATGCATGGTATGTTGAAGATGTCAGTTTTAGGGGCTGGAAAACATCTTAAAACGGCATTTTAAATATGTTCTATGGCATAGAACTTGGGGACAACACTTGTTTATAAAAATCCACTAAAGAAGAGTTTTGAGTGGAATATTTCTTCTGTGATGTTTTGCTGACAAGGATGTACAGGTTTTGGTTGCAAAGGTACAACCATGGGCAAAGCTTTGAAGAAAGAAAGATTTCAAGAGCTTGAAAATACAAACCAGCAAATTCAAAAGGAAAACTTTGAATTAAGAAAGATGTTGAGGCACTTGGAAGATGAGAATCAAGAACTGAAAGATAGATTGATGAGCCATGGAGAATTTCTTATAGGGATAATTGAAGAGTTACAACTTGAGTTGCACACCAAGGAAGATCGCAGCCGTCAACTTATCTGCCTCTGGAATGCACATGCAGCCCAATACCTTGATCCATGTTCCGGGAACATCACTGATCTTCTTGCACTGACTGAGCCATACTTCGTGATCCATTACACTTGCAATGGAACTTCTGATATTGGCCAGGGACTCTAAATTGTCTTCAATGAAGGAGAGAGGGTCACCTCTCTTTTTCTTGACCAGCTCTTGGAATGAACTGATGAGTCCTCAATGAGCGGAGGGAACTCAAGTCTCTGAACACAATGGTAGACATCGTTCAAGATCTCGAAAGCATGTTGCCTACATGAGTCCAACTCGGAGATTGCATTCTTGAGCATTGCATATCTCGCATCCATGATGCGGATCCAAACTTGAGACAAGTTCTCGGTAGCGGATGCAAACACATTCTTACTCACGAGGGTGTGAGAGTTGAAGGAAATCATCTCGAACACTAATGGGAACATCTCATCCAAATGATTGACTTATTTTGCAAACTCCTTTTCTTTGTTCACTTCTGACAATGTTGCAAGAACATATTTGATGAGAGAGATGACTTATGGAAACAATGCCTTTCCTTGCTCAATGATTTTCTCAATCCATTTCTCGCTAGCCTTCCCCGCATCATGTATCCTTGTGCTTTCTTAACCGCTTCGGGATCAACATTGTTGATTGGAGGAATGTCTTCGATCGAAAGGGCAGATGTTGATTCAGGTCCCGAGAAGGGTTGAATGTAGGCATTGAGAGCTTTTACCTATTTCTCCAATTGCACAATGGTTTGCTTGTATTCTTCATTTCGAGCGAGGAGGCGAGAGGCGGATTCTTTGAATAGATGAGAGTCACCCTCATGTGAAGCTTGGCCCAATGAGATGCGGGTCAACTCATAATCCAATGAGTCATTTCCTCAATAGGCTTTTCAACTTTAGGTCTGGAAACTTCAACATATTGATTACCTGAGGTCCCACTGAAGAAGCGGGATGTTGTCTGAGCTCTCTTTCTTCATTTGGGCTTCCATGTCTCTGAGATTTCTTCGAGGCTTGGCACGATAACTGTTGCGTTGTCCTTGGCTCACTGTTGATCATTTCTAAAATCCATGGGAATGGCTCATCAGGTGTTGACATGGTGTTTTCCACTAGAGCATTCTCAAGAGCTTGTTGTGGAATCAATGCATTCGCAAGGAAGCTCTGACCTTCGGGGAGACATGCTTTAGGACACTTGAATGTTCTGTAATGAATTATCCTCGCTTGATGGACCTTTCTTGCTTGGAGAAATTCAACCCAACTTGTTCACTTAGCCCACCGAGTTCAACTAGTTTGGTTCACTTTGAACAACTCACCAAGCTCACTCAACTTGCTCACCGGGAAGAGCAGATGCCTTCAATCTGATTGAAGATTTACAATGATGTTCTTTGGAGCTCTTGAACCTTTTTGAATATCTGCTTAGACTGCATGATGCCTCTCGTTTTCAATTGTTGTGCCTGGTGATGTTCTGCTTCGCTCACGTACATCATTGTGACCAAAGTGATGCCTCGGGATCCCTATGAAGGATGAATTACCTCGTTTGAGCTACGCCACTTTGTTATGCACCTTAGCATGACCACCCTCGTGAAGATGTTCAAACGCAAAAGATGAATGGAGATAGAGTCAACTGCAACTTTCAACACTTAGAATAAAGATTTTCTATTTTTAGAAAATTGCCCTTTTTTTCTCTTCGGACCACTTTTTACGTTGCCCTGGTTGTTCCTTGTGAACACTGCCTTGAAGAAATTTGCCCTTTGTGAGAGTTTATTATTTATAGTAAGTGCTCGTATAGAGACTATTTTTGGAAAGTGCCCTTCCACACCTTGGATTGCGACAAAACCACCTTCATCGGGATAGGTTTCTTCTCTCAATCTCACGTACAAATTTTCAGCTCAATCCAATCACTAGAATGGTGGGAAATAAAATAATAAAAACATGGGCACAAAGTCGGGGTTTCTTCACTGTAAAAAATCTAGGGCATCATTCAATATGGTGTCACTTGCCCCTTAAAGGCATTTGGAAATGATGGAAAATGCAAAAAACTCCACCTTGATCTGTGCACCGGTTTGCAAGATATGATAACTTAACACCTCCGCAGGTTACGGAGTCATTCTAACAAAAATGTACCTAGAGCTTTGAAAAAATTGCAAATTTTATAAAAGTCTCTTCGCAGCGATCATGGAAACATGGAGGGAAGAATGGAAGAGAAACAATGGAGGCAAAAGATTCTGGAAAAAATTGCCAGAGTTCTAAGTAGATTTGGAGCAAAATGGGGGAAGATGAAAAATGGCTAACTCTTGGTTTTACATGCCTTTGGGGGGCGCATTTTTTTGTCCCCTTGTCCCTTTGGAAAGGAATGAAGGGGACACAAAAGTGCGCCTTAGCCCTAGGAGGAAAAGTGGTGAGCATGCACGGGCAGAGAAAATAAAGGAAAGGGCTTAGTTTCGGCACTCGGGAGCCAAACTTGGTCATGTGAGGAATTAGATGGGAGCAAGCTAGGGGGCACATTTTTCTATCCCCTTGTCCCCTTGGAAAGTGACGAAGGGGACACAAAAGTGTGCCTCAGCCTCGCTGGCAAGCATCCATAGCATGGAGCGGGGCTAGAAAATTGCCAAAAGGTGCTTACGGAGCCTCCCAGGGTCATGTGGTGGGTCTAGGAGGTCTAAGGTGGGGGGTGCAATTTTTATCCCCCTTATCCCCTTGGAAAGGGACGAAGGGGACACAAAATTGCACCTCAAGCCTCATACTCGCCACGTGGCACCGAAAATTGACCGAGGACGGTGCATGTACCTTGAGAAGGGGCTTGAAAATGATGTTGTCGAAGCTCCGGATGAATTTTGGGCACTTCTTTATATGAATTTGACTACAAAAGGCATTTTGAGAAGAATTGGATGGGTCTCAAGGTTTGATTCAACTTGCAACCTTCTCAAAAAGGCCTTTTATTGGGATCGCCAATTGTGCCTGTAAAGAATGAGTTGTGGAAAGAAATGCATGGGCCTTGTGAAAAATATGAAAATTCCACCATGTAGGGCATTGAATCAGCTTTCCATTGATATTTTGTTTGGCCTCCAACTCATTTTGGAGCTCTCAGAATCATCTTCGAAGCTCTGTGTTTTTGCAATGCAAACTCCTTTGCCCTCAAAACCCGCTTTTTCTTGAAGTTGCTCCTAAATCTCTCGAATCTTCCTAAATCTCCAAATCTTTCCTAAATCTTCCTAAATCACTTACAAAATGTTCTTGGCTCATTAATACCACTCCCTGATGAATTTGAGTCTTCAAATCTGCTCCGAAGAATATGCACCAGCCTTAGGAAGGCTAAAAAGCCATTCCTAAGCCTACTAAAAGATTTGCCTTGAAAGACACTGTCTCGGAAGAATCTTGTGAACTATTTTCATTTCTTCAACACATGGGCAAGGTCATTACAATACACATGAGCACTTGAAGGATGGGGATAGGCCTAACATAGGGGAAGAACTGATATGGGGAAGTGCTCAAGGGGGGCTTACACACAAAATTTTGACACTAGGGTCCGTTGTCATGCTTGAAAATTGAAATTTTCATGTTGCACATTTGCATGATGACAAAAGGTTGAAAAAATTGGAGTTGAGAAAGTCCACTGGCAGAGATCAGATTTGAAGATTCTTTTGATTCGAGTCATTTCCAGACTTGTTTTCTTGTTGCCATCACCTATAGAAGTCCCTCTTGGCAAAAATTTGTGAAACACCATCAACCTTTGGTGTTATTGTCATTCATATCTTGGCCACAGTTCAACTCTATCCACTGTCACAAGAGGAGAATCTAAAAGAGATCAAACCATTTCTCTTGGTCACTTTTAACCCTGCCACTGCACTGTTGCCATTTTTCTCCCACATCCACCCAATAACTCTCCTTCCACCTTAACAGCTGCAAACCTCGGATCAAATTCAGTAAAACAGAGAGGTAGCAGACTGAGGATGAAATTCAAATCACTTCCAACCGTTTCTTCTTCATGGAAGGAGGTTGGAGGTTCTTTGTTTTTATGTTATTTGCTTTCGTAAATTAGATTTGCAATTGTATTGTTAAAATATTTAGAAAAACTTAAAAAGAAAGAAGTGATAGATAGATTAGAATTTCAGTTTCAGTCTCAGTTCCTTGTTTAATTTGATCCATTCCTTGGCTCTGGATCGGATCTTATATTAGAGATTAGATTTTAGATTGTTTGCTGTAATTATTTTCAAATCAGACAATCATTTTTTTCACATCATCCAATCTAAGAAAAGCAACAAAATAAAGAAATTCACTCCGAATGGATTTGGATCGAGAAAAGAAGATTAATTTCCTTGCATCTGTATTAGAGAAGAGAAGATTTATTTTCTTACATCCACATTAAGAAACGATCATATCTACATCCATAACTTACATGCATGTAGAGAAATTCTTTGCATCTTCAAATCTAAAAATCACCATTTCATTTCCAGTAGAGAAATTCTTTGCATCTTCAAATCTAAAAATCACCATTTCATTTCCAGCAAGCTAGAGTGGATATTCAAGTTTGCATGCATCATTAAATATTCTAAAAATCTGAAAAATCTTGCACTCGTAATTAAATTTTACTTGTTTTGTGACCATGCATGTGGAGATCTGAAAAATTGTGATTAATAAAGATAATTTTCAGCAACCTTCTTTCAAATTTGCATTTGAAAACTGTGAGAAAACAAAACAACTTCTTGTCTCATCTTACATTTCAGCCCACACATCCATAACACTTCAACTTACAAACAAACACTTTTTTTCTGTGCAAGCAATGCCACCACCTCTCACAACAAACACTCATAACGTTGCTGTAATTTTATTTCATTTCACATCAAAACCAATGAACACCTCATTTCCAAAAACATTTGCAAACCAACCTTCAACAGCTCCCATTCAAGCTCAAACATCTTGGTGCAGCCTTCTTAGCTCAGCATAGTCTTGCTTGACCAATTCATCACTGCTCTTGAGCTTAGGAACATTCAAACATATACCCACAGTCCTATTTGATGCCTAGATATTAATTCTTGGTTGTCTCAACCCATAAACCTTCTATTATCTGTCATAGCCCACTCATGCATCCTTAATGTTTCTCATGACATCATTCACTATCCTGAGATGGCCTATCTTCCCTCTGCATCTCAGATTTCAATCATCAAGAGTTAAGGGATCATATACCTTGTATACCTTGTAGGAGTTAAGGGATCTATCAACTTGTATCATGCACCTTTGATCACACTGTTCAAGGAAACTAGTCCATCCCTGCATGTTAGATACAGTCTCCAACTCTCTCTATCATGAAGGTCAAGAGCCTTGTTATATTTTGCATGAATTGTGTATGAGATCACCCTATTCAATGGAGAGAAGGCATTCCATATACCCTCATAGGGTTCAGTCCACGTATATACAATACTGCTCCATTTACATGTTTGACATATTGAAATCTTACCTCTGCCTAGTACCTTGAAGAAAACAAAAGGGGATTCACCTGAGAATATTCAAGTAGATGTCCAATGGCCTTCCTTACTCTTCAAATTCTCTGTCCCATGCATGAATTGTATAAGCATCAATCAATCTTGACAAATCTGCCCTGTTTTGGCTATTTTCAACTTAACTCCTTAAGCCCCTACCATGGTAGACATTTGACATTGGGTGTATAGATTACTAGTTGTCATCTTGAGGAAATAATGATCACTGAATCAGTGTTTGCAGGTGTTCAAACCTCTATCTTCCCATACAAGGACTGTCACATGCTTCAACCTCCATCTATGAGGTTACTAGCACATATGCCCATCAAACTCCCTCAACTACACTTTACCTTACAATGGAGTCATGCTACAAACAGAGTCATAAGGTCATTTATACCTCTTAAACATGCTGGATACATCATATTTAAGAGACTCAAACTCGCTTACCAGTGCTCTAGCTTCTGCTCCTCAAGCTTATGGTGGTCATTGTTTGCCCAATCAAGGCCTGAATACAAATGGAGGACTGTCATGCTTTGAATCCATGTACCATTGACATCTCCCACCATGTTTGGAATGTTCCCAAACTTACATGCACCAACTCTAGGGTTGTTTACCTACACCTTCCTAATACTCTGCCCAAGCTCCATATAGCCTTCTTATTGCCAAATCAGAGGTCTAACCACTGCCCCATACTTTTCAATACACAAACTCAATGAATTTAGGTCTTCCCTATCCTTTCCAAGATGTTCCTCAACTTTCATGCATTGATCCTTTACTATCATACCCAGCTCACCTTCTTGATTAGCCTTCTTAATGATCTAGGACAGTCATTTTGACCCTGTACAGTAAGTTTTATGTTCAAATGGTGGCATTTTCCTTTATAGCTATACCTCAAGATCACTTCAATTGATCATTTAGACATCACTCTGCCTTCATACCCAGCCTAGATTCATAAGTCATCAAATTATAAGGAGAAATATGATTGTTACCTCTCTTGACTGTACATTGTGTCTTGCTAAGCTTGCTCGAAATTTATGTCACATAGAACTTCTACTGCACTCGTCCTCTCACCACAAAATTTGGGGGATTGCTAGATCCTCCTATGACAGGGAAAATTTGAAAATTTTGGCCAATTTGATCGGTGCATTAAAAAGATATCAAGAGCCCTAGCACGAGCCCAAGAAGGAGAAAATTGCCATAAAATGCTCAAGACAAAATTTCAAAGCTTGGAAAAAATTGTATATGATCCTTGTGATCTCCTTCATCAGTTAGAAGTGACAGTAGGAGGTTTGGAGGTGAAATAAGCTCTCAGTGTTTTTCAAGCTCTCGGCCTTGATACAGTCTTTTACACAAAATCATCTAAAACATGCAATTTCATTGAAATAAAAGCAAAATCTTCCTTTCAAACATCATTCCATCTTTATTCATCCTTCCACAACCTGCTACCAACTCTTTCCATTGAATTCATCCCTCCATTGTGTCTTGGTTCCCTATTCTAGCTCCCTAAGAAGCTCAACTAGCTTCTAAACTGACTTCCTAGAATAGTGCAACACCTTTAAAAAGAATCTAAAATTGCAACATGACCAAATCAATCCAAACTAACCTATGAACTCGTGATAACAAGATTTACATCATGATATGGCTTATAGAGCCTTATTTAGCCTATAACAACTCTTTTGCCAAATCAAAGTTGACAATGTACCCCTACTACAAGGTTTTTCACCTTTACTACAACAATGTACACACACATTTGAATTTGAACAATACAAACATGGAGATAGAAAACTTTGACAATCCCTTATATATGCTTAGTGCCTTTCATAGGCTTATTCAACCTGTATCGTGCTCTCCAAACTATGAGAATGATGCTCCTGCATCACATCTACATAGCTCTTATCCAAGTTAAAACTCAACTCCTAACTCCCAAGCTAGCTAGTGCAGCTATGGGCAACCCCCTCACACCCTTGGATGACACTTAATAGCCGAGTAGTTGTAAGTAGAGTAAGGCAGTTCCCTCTAGTTGCCACTCTACTTGAGTGATACCATATATAAGACAAGATCGTTTCTGAGCTAAGACATGAGGTCTTTCGCTCTACCACTATACCACACTTTAGACACGCAAGCCCACCAGTAAATCCACCACCTCAAACAATTGCAGGCTAACCTCAAGATTTCAGCCCCCTCTTCATCCTCGAGTCTAGCCTCATCCCATTTTCCTTTCATCCCTTCATTCACATGACCATTTCTAGCAAGATCAGCCTGAAAGAAATCAACAAATTCTGCGAGTGGCCCAACCTAATTTCGCTTTGTTTTCAAATACAAACATTGACCAAGAACTACAATACTCGGCGCTCATTGGTACATCTTTCACATCCGTATCATTAACCATTCATTCCACATCGGCTATCTCGGACTAACCTCAAGAAGTCAAGAGTGCCTATAAAAGCTCTTGCACTTTCCTAGTGCTTACAAGGCACTCATCACCATTGCCAAGAGGTAAACATGGTAAGATATCAATCTTTAAAAGGGTAGTTACAAAACTCAACTTTTTATTTGCATATAATGAAGAGCTATCCAATTTAAAAACCATTGGGAAGGAGCAGCCCATAGAGGTCCTCATCACCATTGCAAGTGGTTAATGGTAAGCATTCAAATTGATTCCCTAGATAAAGTTTTGCATAGCTGAGATGTTGATTAGCATGCATATGTAAGCACCTCTAAAAATTACTTTTAGTTTCTATCGTTGAAGTGAGCATGAAAGGAACTAACCTTATTTGTATGAGCAAGTATGGAGGTATTTCACTCCGCGAGTGTGGATATGGGGCAGCCATTCAATTTGACAAGAACATGTATGAGCAGCCCATTGTGAAGAGGTATCATTTTCAGCATTCTCATTATTATGTCGAATGCAAGTTGACATGTTTTCCCTACCATTTCTTGTAGCATATTGGCAAGTGGGGTCGAAAAGGCACTCCAAGTTGAGAGAGTCCAAGGAAGACCAAGGTATCACAAAGGTGAACAGCATGACGGCTTTCTTTTCCTCTCAATGCAAATTCAGAATTACATCATGAGTAGCATGTCTAGTTGTGTTGTAGCACGCATTTGAGAACACATATAATTGTAGTATGGAGGTATAAGATAGTTTTTTATAATCAGAAATATTGTAGTGTGCCTATATTTGTTTTGGTATGCATTTAACAAACTGTAACAGCTGTATCATGTTGTATGTACATAGATGATGGTTGCAACAAGTTCTCCGAAACAGTTTTGTATATGACAGCAGTTGGTAACATGTTGTTAAGCATCTTTGATGAGGGTCGTCAATCCTCTTCATTAAAGAATGTCAATCCAAGGGTGATGTCCGAAGGCTATATGCAAAAGGAGAGAGAGATCCCAGTTAATGGTCTCTTCTACCAAATCCACACTTGCATGAAAGGGACACACTCTTGCAAGAATTGAAAACACACTTGTAGAAATAAGAAACACACTTTGGATGAAGGAAATAAAACTTGCATGGAATTGAAACACACATTGCAGGAAATAAAACTTGCAAAGAAGGGAAATTACTGAATTAGAAAGAAAACATAAAGATAGAATACACCTACAGGCTCAAAAAGATTGTACAACACAAGTAACTACATGACACAAGGAAAAAGACAAACAAATATATTTACATATTGAAAAACAAACAAAAATGAATATACAGATCCATCTTCCTTAGAATGAGTGGCCAGATCATTCCTTGGAAGAGGATTTTAATCAATACTATTTACAAAATGTACACAATGAAATATCAGATTGAATTAATTAGAAAAATGGAGATTACATTCTTTGGTGTGGAAGGTTGCATTTATAATTTCATGCTTCTAACCAACTCCTTGTTTTAAGGCATACATCTCTATCAAATCTTATCAACTATGATTTCAATCTATCCAAAAAGCATCAATCTCCACAAAATATGGAGAGAGCTTATCTAATTCCAACTAACAATCCGACTCTATTACTTTATTGTTTGAGAATCAAAATGAATATTGATTCTCCTTTATTTTACAAATAATAAAACATAGAAATATCTATTTTTAGAATGACTTCAAAAAATAGATAACAATGTCACCCTTGGAGTTATGTTCATCTTTGCAACTCTAGTATTCATCCTTAGAGCTCTAATATCCAACTTTGAAGCTATAATAATCCACTCCGAAGCATTCTCAAAGAGACTCCAAAGCGAGTTGGAGGAACTTGCTTCGAGTTGGAGCATTCTAGGAAGACTCAAGCAACCTTAAAATGGCTATAACTTTTGCATACGAACTCAAATCAAGATGGTTTTTTTTTTAACTTGCATAATTTTTCGAGAGGAATCTGAATATGCAATCAGATTTGGGTTTGGGTATATTATTGATGACTATTTTTCACTGTTTCCCAAACATATGCTTAAGGAGCCACTCATAGAACTACTGAACATTTTTGGAGCTAGTGAAAGAACCTCTGGAGCTAATGCAATGATGAAATAACAATCTTTGGAGATGATATGAGAGATTTTGAAGATCTTCCAAGGCTGGTTGTAGTTGGTGCTTAATGCTCAAAATTCCTTATTCCACAATTATAGCAAAGTATGAACTGCATATGCACAAATTGACATCTTTTTCCCAATAATCATTAGAAATAGCTAATAGAAAGATAACAATGAATTCTAAAGAAATAACCATGATATATACTCTCTATTTCATCCTAAATAAACCATAAGTTCAGAGATTACACTTAGATCCATTGTATATATGCAAGGAAAAAGAATGTCAAATCTTGTATAAAATGGGCCATTTCTTGGGCTCATCAATCTTGAAGTATGCTCATGAGCCAAAGAGTTCTTCCATGGATGGAGAAGAAGTGGCATAACATTAGAATGTGAGAGATGCATCCATGGTGATTAGCACTCCACAAGAAAACTGCTGATTGCAATGTATATATGCTTTGACATCCATGTTCCTTCATTGAAATATTTTTCTTTCAATGTATTTTGCATTTGTTTTGGTGCAAACTTTGTAAAACCCAAGATGAAGGCAATGTTGTAAATGGAAATGTATGTTTGCAATCGATGCATCTTACATTTGTTGAATTGTAAGACCGAGATAAGGGCAATTTGTAAAAGTGGTGACCTGTTATAAAACCACTTACATTATGCAATGTATTTTCTTCACTTGTTGAGAATGTTGACAGCAAGGAGGATGTTGAGCAGCATCTCCTACAAAGAGAGCGTCACTCAAGCCAACAAGCATTTGCATTAAAGGGACTAAGAGGTTTCAGTTTGGGCAAGCACTCTACAAGAAAGAGAGGAACAGAGTGCAGTCCAAAAGGATGACAAGATTGGTATCCCATTTAAGAAGGTAGAAGGTAAACCCATATCTTTTCATTCTAGGATTTTGTGAGGCCAAAAGCCTCTAATTTGGAGCGTATAATCCGAAAATGGATCATGAAGATCATCCAAGTTAGTAAGACAATCGACTATCAAACAGGGTTTGCAACATGCCAAAGTCCAGAAAAATGGATGGCTTTCAATTAAAAGATTTTTATCAAATATGGACTGCATCATATGTATGTTTTCATTACATATTTGAGTTCCTCTCAAAAAAATACACGCTTTCAAAGAAACGGCACCCAAATTCAAGTTCACATGCAAATTTTATGACCCCTGAAAGTTGCAAGACATCCCAAAATGGCTCCCTGGGACTAGGCTGCAGATTTTGAAAAAAAAACCATCCTGGCCTCACAATGGCTAAAAAGGTGTGGTGCCACTGTACTTTTCAGTTACAAGAAGTTGAAGGGGCAAGGGAGATGATTTGCCTTCAATTTCTGACTCTTAGGCTTCTGTTTTCAAGCCTAAGGTGTTACTCTTGTATATATGGACTGGTAGAATTCATGGAAGACATTGAAGAAGGCATTCATACATTCTTCAAATGTCTAAGTAGATTCACTTTGTGTTGAGTGGATTCAACAAGAATTGATTAGAGATATGCAATTGAAAGCAGAGGGAACACAATGAGCATATGGGAACTCCATGAAATTGTAGAGAAGGCAGTCAAGGGCATAATAGATCTGAGGTTGACGAATACACAGCTGAGATGGCTGAGTTCAGTATTCTCTCTTGCTGACGAGGCAAGTTTTTCACTGAACATTGTAGAGATCATTGCTAATGTAATAGCCCTTGAAAAAAAAATTCTTGTAAGCACAAGAAGGAAAGAATCTTATAAACTGTCAAACATAGTGGAGATGATGAAACATGGCTTCACTCTTGTTGGAGTTATCTCACATTGAGTTTCTCCAAGGTAACTTCTTGTGTATCTCTCTTTCATATTGTGTTTTTCATTGCTTGCATTTTTTAAATTCTTGCGACTGATCTAACAATACAAAGTACAAACACTTAAGAGAGCTCAAGAATTGATTATAGATGTGCAATTGAAAGCAGAGGGAACACAATGAGCATATGGGAACTCCATGAAATTGTAGACAAGGCAGTCAAAGGCATAATAGATCTGAGGTTGAAGAATATACAGCGGAGATGGCTGAGTTCAGTATTCTTTCTTGCTGACGAGGCAAGTTTTTCACTGAACATTGTAGAGATCAATACAAATGTAATAGCCCTTGAAAATGGTTTCCTTGTAAGCACAAGAAGGAAAGAATCTTATAAACTGTCAAACATAGTGGAGATGATGCAACATGGCTTCACTCTTGCTGGAGTTATCTCACATTGAGTTTCTCCAAGGTAACTTCTTGTGTATCTCTCTTTCATATTGTGTTTTTCATTGTTTGCATGTTTCCAATTCTTGCAACTAATCTAATACTACAAACACTTAAGAGAGCTCAAGAATCCTCAATCACAAGCATAGTACTTGTTCATAAAAGCTAAAGAACTTCACATTTGTTTGCACTTCTATACAAGCACATTGAATTGCAGTCATGTACGAAGAAGTAGCATGTTCAATAATGTGAGGGATTGTATGCAATGTATGTAGCATGTGGGAAATGCATGTGAAGGGTTGCATAGTCATTTGTATGCTGTAGATGTCAGTTTTAAGGGCTGGAAAACATCTTAAAACAATATTTTAGTGTTGTCCTATGGCATAGAACTTGGGGGCAACACATGTTTATAACAGATCCGTTAATGAAGAGTTTGGAGTGGGATATCCACACAAAATTACGGATCGAGCGTAATTTTATAAATATGCAAAATTGACAAACAATCAATCACGTCATATTAAATGTTAATATATTTACAATTAAATAATATATAAGGTTGTTATGTATCTATTTTGGCTAAAAAAATCTTTAAAATTTTAATTTTTGAAAAAACAAGGCCAGCCCAGTCTGAACTTTTCCAGACCAATTGAAAAGTGCAGATCTGGCCAGTGTGTCAAATTTTAACAAGTATATACGAGTGTGTTACTAATGACATCTTCAAGACTTAAGAACCCTAATTCACCAGAACCTGAGCTTATATTCCCTACAGATAATGTTGGCAATTGTGTGCTTAGTAAGAGAAACAAGACAAATTTCTTCTCAAATCAAAATAATAATAGCCACATGAAAAGGCCAGGGACTTTTGTTGTGTGCGTAGCACAACAATATTATGCAGTGAGCTATTTTTTTATATGAAGCCCATATTATGTCAGAGGATGTTATTTACATATGTGGATGCTAGGTAGATAATTACTAGGGTTAGGTGGATATCACTTGCAATGTTCTTACATAGGTGGCTTGCATATGAAGCTTCTCGTAGACTTATGTTATCTTGTGTGAAAAGCTTGTCGGTGATAAATAAGAATTCACTCTCTTAATGTAAATAACCCTTATCATATCAGTACAAGTATTTAATCTAGACTGCACGGAAACGCCCTAGACCCCCTCGTACCAGGCTGGGTACGTTTTGGGTACAGGTATGCCCTGGGTATGCTGTGGGTACGTACCCACAGGCCCTGGGTACGCCAGGTACGGAAATCCGTACCCAAGATGTACCCAGGGCCTGTGGGTACGTACCCACAGAGTACCCACAGTTTTTTTCATTTTTTTAAGTGCAAAAATAAAATAAAAAGAGTACCCAGAGAGTACCCACTGTTTTTTCTTTTTTTAAGTGCAAAAAAAAAAAAAAAACATGAGGGCTTTGATTGGAATTGAACTTTGGAAAGTTCGTGTGAGATTCAATATTGCCAATAGGCTCTGAAGGGTCGAGAGAGATGAAAAGGACTTCATTTGGTTGACTTACTATTTGGGGGCTTTCTTGTTGCTCCTCATGGGTCCTTTATTCTTCAGTCAATTTGGAAGGCATGGGAACAAGTGAAGCACTTGGTGGTTGGGCAGTCTATCTTCTCTTCATTTGACATTAGGTGCCAAGCCTACAAATCGATTTCATCGAATCAGAAATATAATGACAAGATCCTTGCCTTGACAAGAGGTTGTTCTGCCCTCCTTTGGTTTGAGAAAGGAATTAAAATATTTCATGACTTCAAATGTTTTTTTAATGTCCAATGATACGTCTAACTCAAGCTTAAGGCATTAATAATGAATTATCAAATCTATAATACAGTCTATGTTATTAACTATTATGTTTTGAACATTATGAATCAATACAAACTCAAGTCTCAATTCTCAAAGTATTGGAAATTTGTTTTCATGTTCTATGAATGATTTTAAGTTGTATGAGTATTAAATTTCAATAAGTATGCAAATGTTTCTTTAAATTTATAATTTTATATATATATATATATATATATATATATATATATATATATATATATAAAACGTACCCAAAAGCGTACCATACCCAAGATTTTTAAAAATTTGCCGTTTCAGCGTACCGTACCCGTACCCATATCCGTGCAGTCTAGAGTATTTTAGTTGAAGAAGTATTTTCTCTACCATTTCTTTGGATTTGCAAGCACAATCCTTTTCTTCTTGCCATTTTAGGTGCGCAGGTGCCCCCATATATCTTTTTTTGTAGGTGTACCTCTTTGGATGCAAGCACGCTATGATTTTAATTTTCAGTGGTACATGGGAACATGTCCCCACCATCCTAGAAATGTCCCAAATGTATGGAACATTTCAGGACGAGGGACACAGGAAACACCCACACCCCTCATGTTCCCGATTTGTAAAAAAGGGAGCATCCTCAAGACATCCCCTGAATTTGAGAAATGTGTCGGGGACATCACGAATTCACCAACTTTTTTTTTTTTAATTATTTCAAATTTTCTTTTTCTTTTTTGTACCTTAAAGATTTAAACACTAGTGCAGCCATCTTAACTTTATCTGAAAAACAACAATATGTATCAATCTTGAGGCGCTTATGTTGGATTTGTCACATAGTTTTGCCTATTGAATGGTTCCAAATTGATGTACTCCATCCCCTTCTCCACAAATTTCACGCCGACTGGCAAAAGATAGCCTCGATCTAGCTGCACTTAGTTTATAGGGTGCAAAAAAATTGTCAAAAAAAGGGCTCCAATCTCCACCATATGTCCAGCCCAAGTAATTGTGATTTTCCAATCGCCTTTTCCAACCAAGAAGGAAAAGTTAAGAGTCCTATGATGGTCGAATGAATAACAAATATAACGTCAGCCATTTTTATTGACATCTCACACTATTGGGCTCGCTCCTCCCACCTGCTTGGTATCCATTGTAGGTTACGCCTATTGGCATTAGTAATCATTTATTTTTACATATTAATATTTTTTATTTTTCTATATAATTAAATATTTTGGTACCCGCCATCCACAAAACTTGGGAAAAATTTTGCCATCTCAAAATCCAGTTCCCGATACTTAGGTAACTATGAAGAATTTCCATTAGAATTACATCCAACCTAAGGAAAATTTGCAAATAGACAATCCTAACAAGTGCAGCCCAGACTACTCTAATGATTGAGATTGTATTTGCCACTAATAATTTTTGTACAAAACAATGACATTTTTAGTTTAGAAAACTTAATAATTATATGTCGGTATTAGGGAAGGACGCATCCCCTAAATTTTGGTGATGTCCCAAAGATCCCTAGTTTGTTTTCTAATGATTAAGGGTAATCTTAAAACAATTTGATCAAAATGTTCTAAAGCTAAAGCAAAATGAAGCCTCTCTGATTTCAAAGCTGGGTTCATTTTTTTTTATTTCATATTTATGTAATCCTTGATTGTTTGGCAGTAGGCAACGATATAGTAATATTTCAATATAAATGGAATGGCTGGAGAGATCAAACTATGTACAACACAAGAACATACACACTAAATGAACTTTAATATTACACAAGAACTGGTTTAAATAACATAACATATTCTGGAACAAAATACAGTGTAGAACTTCCAACAACTTAAAACACACATTTTTCACGGTTTGAATTCTATGTTTTGACTGTAAACAAGTCATCTGTTGTCTGACCAAAACCTTGGGGTCATCTATAGAACAGAAAATTTGATAAATATGCTCTAAAAAATAAAGGAAAAATGAAGCCTCGCTGATTTCCAAGCTGCATCTATTAATGCAAAGTCTAGAGAGAGAAAGCTGTGTGCACTATAAGAACATACGCACTAAATGAACCTTAACACTACAGAAGAACAAGTTTAAATTATGTCTTTAACATAAAATATATGTAACAAAATACAGTGTAAAACTTACAACAATTTAAACCCACATTTTTTCATGGTTTCAATTCTACATTTTGAACCAGCCCTTGCACATTCTCCAGATGTAAACAAATCATCTGTTTTCTGACAAAAATTTAGGGACGTCTATACAAAAAAAAAAACGATATATATGCTCTCCAAAACTAAACGAAAATAATACTCGCTGATTTCCAATCTGCATTTATTTTTGACTTTCAGATTTTTATCCTCCTCAATTTTTTGGAGGTAAGCAATGTTATTCTAATGTTGCCATATTAATGGAAAGTCTACAGAAAGCAAACTATGGACACTTCAAGCACAAACAAACCCCCAGAAAACTTTGTATTACACAAGGACTGGTTTAAATTGCACCTTTAACATAAAATATTCTGGAACAAAACACACAGTACAGATCTTCCAACAACCTGAACCCGGATTTTACCCAAGCCCAGATTCTCCAATAACCAAACTCCATTTTTTTCCTGGTTTGAACTTTATGTTTTGCACCGGCTCTTGGGCATTCCCCAGATGTTCAAGGAACCTAATTAACCTATTTGCAAAAGCTCCAGATTGTGTCAATCCAGTATTTGGTTATACTAGTCATCTACAGAATGTGTCTGGTAGATGGACCTGTCCCTGTTAGACGGTATAACTAGTCTATGTGCCCACCCAAAGGCACCTTGGAAATAAAAAAGTAAAACAGATGGTTCAATTGTAGATAGGATGGAACGCTTTTCCTTTTGAGCACAATTACACAGATATTGGCAGTGATATAACATGGTAAGCGATATAATGAATATTAAAAAAATCTGGATAGACGAGGTAAAGATTAACGTTGTATACTTGGTCACGGCCAATATAGCGTATGACACGCCCCTTATTGAACACTACGAGGGAATTTCAATGCATTTACCTTACACATTAGTAAAATTCTGTGCCCCTGGACTTCTAAAGTTGTATACTTGGTCACGGCCAATATACTTGGTCTAAGATTAAGCATAAAGACCGTAGAAAGCCATCTCGTCTGACAGACAAACCCTAAAACAGCAAATACCCAAGCTCAAAGGCCAACCATAATTTCTATCTAGTGAATTTAACAAAAACAAAAGTAGAAACGGGAGATGTTGAAAGTTACCAACCTGGTGGTTCCTCGGTATAGGAATAGGAGCGAGCTTGGGCTGAACTGGCAGGAGGCCATTAGCGTTAGCGTGAGCGGGATCCGATATGGTGGCTTGTTGAACAGAGGCTTGCGGGTGAGCAGAAGGTGGATGATGGAGTTGGAGAGAGGGGTTCGCAGTGGGAATGGGAGCCAACTTGGGAGTGGAAGCGGCAGGCGGAGGGCCAGGTGGCAACGGGGGAGGGGCAATTGGCCTTTCGTACTGCGTGACATTGGTTTGAGGGTTCCAATAATATATGTAACCAGTGCTGGTGTCCACCAGAGCTCGCCATGGCTCCGGAAGGCTTGGATCGTGTGGCGCATACTGAGGCGCAGGGGCTGCTGTTGCTGTTGCCCCTGGATTTTCCATTTCACCGGATCCAAAACGTGACTGAGCGGTTTAGAAACCCTGATTCAGAGCTGTGATTGAGAATCTTGGCAAGATCTCTCAAAATTCGCACGATTTGGTAGGTAAGAGTTATGGCTGCAATTCAAGTTATGGCTGCAATTCAAACCCTCGTCCAAGTGACTGTACGCTGTTGTTTCATTTTCATTAAGCAGTCTTGTCTTTGTCGGGGCTTGATGAATACGCGGACAGGAAGCGGTCAAGTGACACTTAGGCTGCGGTCCAATGGTAAAAGGCAAACTAAAATATTCGAGGAGGTGTTCTTTAGGAAAATTTAGGATATTTTAGGGTCTTAACGATTTTTTATTTTGTTCGTGGTAATAAAGTAGAGTCTTTATCGTTAATAAAAGTATGGTCCCGTCAACGTGGAATAAATTGTTGGAAGGAAAAATAGGGAGGGAAACTTAAATATAATTGTCGGTGTTAAAAAATTAAAAATAAAAAAATGTGCCCCCAATATCTTTGTGGGGCTAGAAATTTTCTCCCTAAAATGTAGTTGCTTAGAAATTTTAGGAGTTTTGTTGGATTTTAGCAGCAACAATTAATTTTTTTTACATGAGACCACATTTACCAAATAAATAGAAGCACTAGCCCCCAACATGGAACCAAGCTCTTACGTTTTTGATGTTTTGGGCATCGAGGAAGAGAATATGAAGGGGCCCCTGATATTAAATGTTGAAGTGGTAGGCATGATTCGAATTTGGGGACATTGTCTCATGCACGGGCTTATCTCATTTTAAAGTGGTTATGTAGATTATGAGAATTTGCATGGGCATAATCCACCCAAGAACAAGACAACTTTACCCATAGGTCAAACCATCCTCAACACTAGTCCTATGCACGATCATTCAAATGATCCCTATGTGAATGTCAAATGTCCCCCTATCTCGATTTAGAAAAGCAAAGTCAGTCCCCCTAGGTGATTTTAGGAGCTTTTGGAGAATGCCAATTTTGAGCAGTTTTGGGAAGGGCTACCACTAGCCTTCCCGAGACTAATGCACCCCCAGAACAGAACAGAGGAGAAAAATTCAACATGGAGGTGAATTCAAGTGCCAAGTTCATCAAGGAAAGGATTTTTGAAGATTTAGAAGATTTGGAAGTTTTGGGGTAGGTTCATCAAAACGGGTTCTCAAGCCTAGGCAATGCACAGTGTTAAAAAAGCACCGAGCTTCAAGAAGCAATTATGGGAGTTCTATAAGGAGTTAGGAACTAAACAAGATATTAATGGAAAGGTAATTAATATCACTACAAGATGGTGGAATAATATTTTTCGCAACACCTAGGCGTAATATGTTTGCATTAAGTTTTTCTCATGTTCATTCATAAATCTAAATTAAAAATCTGATTTTTCAGGGCTCAAATGGATGACTCAAGATCTCGTACCCCCACTAGTGGATTTAGAAGGCCATTTCCAATCATAATCACATAAAATTTTGTCAAAAACATCCACCGAGAATTCCAGATATGGCCTTCACAAGTTCGCTCTTAAAAGTTCGATACTTAGCCAATTTTTGAAGTGGACACGTGTCAGCACCAGGAGCCTGGTGGGATTTCATGTCCCTTTCATCCCTTTAGCAAAGGGAAAAATGGGACACAAAAATATTTCCAACCCTTTTTATCCCCCAAAACACTAATGTGACCTCCTGCATAGCCAATTAAGCCCCCAGGAGCTAGTCGAGAGCCTTTCCTCTCATTGCATGGATGATTGCCAAGTGTCGCAACTTGACACAATGTGGAATTTGATGTCCCTTTCGTCCCTTTAGCTAAGGGACATAGGGGACACAAAAATTTTCCCATCCCCACTTAGCCCTTTGATTCTTTATATGCCGAAACTCGGCTCCAGGGTGCTTCTCCCAAGCTCATTGCTCAAACACACACCCGTCGAATGATTGCCAAGTGTCGCAACTTGGCTCAAAGTGTAATTTGATGTCACTTTTTTCCCTTTAGCAAAGGGACATAGGGGACAAAAAAATGTGCCCACCCCTATGCTTGCTCCTTGGGATGAATAAAAACCAAGACTTAGCCATTTTTCAGTCCAATTCATCCTCCCACACCTCCATATCCTGCCAAAACTCTGGCAAAATTTCTTCAAACATCCCAACCTCCATTGTTGCACTCAACCAACTCCAAAAATATTCCTTACACTAAAAACATAGAGATATCATAAAAGAAGCGGATCAAAGTGACGAAAAATGATAGAGAAATGAAGAAAAACGAAGATTTTTCACCAGATAACTACGAAGTCTCCCAATCAAAAAATCTTCATATCTTGCAAAATACAAGTCAGATTGAGATGTCGTCTTTTGTAGACTTCCTCATTTTTCAAGACGATCAAGATGCAACAAACAAGAGATCAAATGGTGCCCTAAATCATTTTTTCCAACAAAAACCCCATTTTGTGCCCTAGCTCACATTCATTGGATTTCCCATCAATCTGGCAATGGAATCGAGCTAAAAACTTGCACACAAACTCCAAATGAAAAACCTATCATGATGGAGTTATTTTCATCACAATCATAGATAAAAACTAGACTCTGTAAATTTCAAATCTCCATTAATGGTTGTCATGGCAGCTCCATGCCCAAAGTCATTACAAGGTGAAAAATTCATTTTTTTCCAAGCATTTAGGTGGGCGAAATCAAGTGAAATTCGGGGTATAAGATCGCGACGACGAGCCGAATCCGAAAATATGTGATCCGTAGCAAACCGAGCACCAGAGACCCACTTTCCAAAAATAATGAGCTTTCCTACATGGGTTTGCTATTTTTGGTTAGTCTTCATCAGAAGTAGTGGCGATGAAGACAGTGTGCACCAAAGATGATCATGAGGTCAGTGATTGTTGAGCATAAAATAGTGAAAATGGCCACTTACTAAAAATAGTAAGCTCCCTATATGGGTACCTACTAAAAATATCAAGTCATTCCAAGAAGTGGTCGAGGTGAAGGAAACATACAAAGGAGCAAATAAAGAAGCTAACCTCATCAAGATGATCTAGAAAGGCAGAAATCACCATTTACTAAATATAGTAAGTCTCCCATCTGGGCACTTGCTAAAAATAGTAAGTCACATTCAAGGGGAAGTTTTGGCAAAATGAGATGTAGGGGGTAATCATTTAGGTCAATATCACCATTTGGGGTCCAGAGAGGCAAACTCCGACACTTACCAAAGATAGTAAGTTGCCCTTTCCAAATATAGTAAGTGTCAAGGAAACATGAATTTCAAGTGCACAGGTTGGTCTAGTTTCTTAGGTGTGATCAATCATGAAGAGATGGCAAATTTTTTCGTGGTTTGGAACGATCATCTCATATTACAAAACAAGACATCCATCATGGTCTCAATGATGTACTCATCACTTATGCAAGCATATATATCATTCCAAAGGCAAGTGGAACATAGCAGTGTCACAAAGAATCATCACGAGCATGGTCTATGGTCATCTTGAATTCACTTTGGGCAAGTCTCAAACAATGTTTTTAAACACTTATCCGATGGTCCAAGGGATTTGTGCATCATATAGTTTGTGGTCATCACTAGATGGGGCAAATTATTCAAAGTTATTCAAGGGAGTAATCTTCATCAGTGTGGAGGATCACTAGTGTCAGAAATCTTCGCTCAAAGTTCATGATTGCATCAAGGCATTCAAGTAGTTCGTCGTGAGGAGTGATTTCCCTTCATCCCTTCCCTCCTCTTTTCCCTCTCTTCTTTCTCTCTCTATTCTAATTCTTCGTTAGGCCTCATCATTGTCTTTTATCTTATTCACTTAAATGACTTATTTTAATATTGTAAAAGTATTTTCTCAAATTATAAGAGAAATACTTAATTAATGGAAAATAAAAAGTCACAAGTGGAATATGAAACACGAAGAGTCGTATGAGGGAGGTGAAGGGTCAAGTTCAAAGTGTATAAATTGGGATGGCTTCTCCATTCAAAGGGATCTGAATTTTTGAAGAATTTATACTCTATAAAGAATGGTGGATTATATGTAGTTGGGCTTTGTATCAACACACATGAAATTAAGCTACACTTCTTCTATTTCCCTTTCTTGTTTTTCCTCTATTTCTCTCTTTCATGCACTTTGCAAGCATAGTTGATCTTGTATGGAGTTGGAGAGGAACTTGGTGTCCTCGATAGATGAATTTAAAAACTTGGTGTTTTAATTCGTTGGTCCCGCTAACTTCATTGTCTTTGTCCTCTATATTGAAGGTTGAACTACTCTGGTTACTAGGTGTGAGCTCTACAATCTACTCATGGCAATAATCTTCCTTAACTAATTTCCCCATTTTCCCCTCATCATTATAATTTCCTCCCTTGTACCCCCATACAAGCACTTTGCCACAGGTTTAGTGGAGTGTCCCTGTGTGATCCCGCCAATTTGGCCACCCACAACATTTAGATAGGATTAGGATTAGTTTACTTTCAATAATGGGAGTTGTACCATTCAATGCAGAGGGGTGTAGCCCCATGAACGTTGGTGGAGACACCTAATTTGTCATATCGATAAATTTTCTCGCCAACATTTTTTAGCGACTCCATTGGGAAATTTTCCCAAGTGCACCCAAAAGGAATCTCTTGCCCAAAAATCAAAAATACAAAAAAAAAAGGTATATATTCAAAAACAAACAAAAAAACCAAAAATCAAAATCAAAATAAAAAAGGGAAGAAATACTTGGATGATCAAAAGCCTCTTTGCAATCCTAACTGAGAAATATGTACTTTTCAAGAGTTGAAGAAGAAGTAGCTAAAGTGAAAAAGACCATGGCAGATGAAGAAAGAGAAATACCCCAACCCATTGTTCCATGGGGAAGGAATATAGGTCCACTTGCTCTTACACCTCCTCTTCATGATCTTCCGACGTGTTCCTACAAGAACCTTCCAAAATTCAAAGGTGATGGCACACAACTTCTTGAAGAGCATGTAATAACTTTCATCACCGCATGTGGTGTGTTGGGCATCGAACACAAAGACGATATCATTAGATTGTTCGTGGAATCTTTGCAAGAAAAGGCAACCAAATGGTTCTATTTCTTACCAGCAAGGTCTATCACTTGTTGGAACGATATAAGAACCAAATTTGAAGCCAGATATAAAACTACAAAAGACTGTCAGGATCTCTTAGTTCAACTACTACAAATGAAGAAGGAATATATATAATCTATGAGAGACTTCATAACCAGGTATAACCAGACAATCAAAAGGATTCCTGAAGATGTCATGCCTTCTGACAATAATCTAAAAAGATTCTTTATCAGTGTTATGCAACCAGAAGTTGGGTTCTTCTTGAGAAGATCTCAACCTAGAGATTTGAAAGAAGCACAAGATTATGTTATTGAAACAGATGATGATCTAATCTTGTCTTGGTAAGGTAAAGAATCCCCATGGTAAACAGAAAGGTCAAAGTTTGAGTTCAATATCCACTGATCTCCCAATTCAAAAAATGGCTAATGATATGTTTTCCATGAAGAAGCAACTCTCTCAGATCACAGGAGCACCTCAAAGGCTCACCTTAGAATCCCCGCCAATCAATGCAATGTACGGGAGCTATGAGGACGAAGAAGAAGAAAGTTTTGAATATGAAGAGGAAGGAGAAAATGAATATGCTAGGATCGAGTTTTGTGAATGCATGCTTGATGATGAGGAACCCACTGATAGTTACTCATATAGATTCACCCAATCCCAAAAGGAGAAAAAAGGCTCCTCTTCCACTTCCCAAACTAAGAAATTGAATCCTCCAATGGAGACTCTAAGAAAAATAACAACGAAAGGAGGATCATCAAAGCCTGCTTCAACAAGGACAACTAAGAAGAAGCATGAAGCCACCCCGACCAAGAATCCTTTTGCCTCTTCAAGTAAGTCCTCTTCTACTTCTCTTAGAAAATCAGTTTCTAAAAACATCTGTGTTAATGTTGCCATAACCCATGATTTTCCCACCACCTCTTCATCCTTAGATATCATTGACCATTTCAAAAATTCCAAGATCCAAATGTTTGTGTTTGAATACTTAAGAACTCATCCTAAACAATTGGAGAGACTCATTCAACATGTCAAAGGTAGTAGCCCTATTTCTAAAGATGCCTCCACCAAAGAACCACTGCGTGCATCTCAATCCACTTCATCCATGAATTGTCTTGCCTCCACACCCTCCACATCTAGGAAGGTAGAACCTTTCTACATTGCCTTGTTGGTCAATGGGTACAAGCTAAATAATTACATCATTGACTTTGGTGCCTGGACAACGTCATGCCCGCAAAAGTTGTTAAAGCTCTTGGTCTCTCCTCGTTTAGTAGATAGCATATTGCTCTAAGGTGAGGGCATATAAAGGATGCATGTTCTGGAGCAAGGTACATTTCGGGGCATGAAAGAATAGCGAGAATAAGCGTGCACCGAACACTTTGAATTCAAGACTTAGCCATTTTGTGGATAAAGGCTATAGCGTCTTGAGCACACAAAGACATGAAGACTTACGGTCCACGGAATGGTATTTTGGGAACAAGCAACATTGAGTGCCCCTGTATAGTTTAAGCTAATAATAGGATTTATACTCGAGTTAACTATAGGAAGTCTATTCTTAAGAGCACTTGCATGTTTTGCATCCTTTTATAAAGGCACATGGTTATTATTAGTATGTGACATATTTTGAGAAGTACATGGGCGGTGAAGGGCAAGTCCCCACCCCTATATATATATATATATATATATGTATTGATTTGTATGGTTTTGTGTGTGTCAATCAAGGAGTTATGTTGGTAGTTTTGTCGCGCACATGACTCATGGAGATACTTATGTAATTTAAGAAGATTTTGTGTTTGTGAGATTCAATACAATGGTTCATATTGGCTGGATAATGGTGTTGAACATAATCGAATACGGTTCTTGCATGATAAATCTTGTTATAGTCATTATTTAGTTCATCTCACATATACTCTAAGATCTAGATCTAGTTTATGCTTTGTGTGTTGTTTACTATTGGTTATGAATCGAATACCTATATGCACCATCATGCTAACATTACGAATAAGCAACCATAAAAAGGGACTTGGTGCCTTTGTGCGCTTCGGGTGAGCGCTCAACTCAAAGTTGAGTGATGTGCCAACGCACAGGTTATTCATAGTGAATTCTAGGTTGCATCATTGATTCCATTCTTTGGGACCTCTTTTCTAGTTGTTTTCGGGATGTTGTGTGATGAAGACGTACCAATTGACCTTAGCTTGATTGTTGAGGAGTGGATAGTAGATTTGGAAGAAGAGTACACTCAACTTGTTCAACACCACGTTTAGCAGTGTGAGAGACTCTGGACAAAGGGCAGGAAGCTCTACCACCTTCTTTGTGGGTGCACAAACTTTATTTCACCTTGCGAGGTTACGTGCGTGCTTGGTATGTTTATGCAGAGTTGCATAAAGAGACTAGAAATTGGCAAGACTTGACTACAGGAATGATCCAAACTTTTGACTACTTCTCCACTAAACCTCTAGTGAAAGAGGCATTATAGGTTATGAAGTGATTGACTATGGGAGATAGTGCAAAGGCTAAAGAACTCATTCAAGAGTTATTTGGTGAGTCAGACCTAGAAGCGCGTTTTGATGAAGTAGATGAGACAAATGCGAATCGCTTGAGCGCGCTTTCCCTAGAGAAGGAGAAAGGAAAGATGGTCTACATGGTGGATGATGAAGAAGTGGAAAATTTGGACATAGATCATTCAGATGGTATTCACAAGGTCTTAGAGAGTGCGGATGAGAAGGCACGCGCCTACCATGAACCTATGAAGATGAAGAAATTTAACATTGGCACGAGATGTTGAATGTAAGGAGGCGATGAATTGGATATTCTTGAGTCCGACTCGAAGTGGCTAAGATAATTGAATTGCTACGTGATTTCCAGGACTTGTTTCCTAGGGGCTACCATGAGTTAAAAGGGGTGCATGAATCTTTGGGCGAGATGAAAATTAAGTTAAAGGAAGGTGTTTGCCGGTTAGGAAGAGACCTTACAGACGAACCCTAACCTACGCATAAAAGTTAAAGAAGAAATTGACAAAGTGGGTTAGCCCTATAGTAATCAACATAAATAAAGATGGAAGAATCAAGATTTGTGTGGACTACATAGAGTTGAATGTTGCATGTGTGATTGATCATTTCCGTACACCATTCACTGAGGAAATGTTGGAAGGCGTTGCAGAGCATGAAATTTACTCTTTTACAGATGGATTCTGGGTATCATCAAGTAAGAATTGTTAAAGAGGATCAAGAGAAGACAACTTTCACCACTAAATGGGGAAGTTTTGCATACACGGTGATGCCCTTTGGATTAAAGAACGCACCTACAATATTTTCACGCATTGTTGTTCAAGCATTCCAAGATTTTATTCACAAATTCTTACAAGTTTACTTGGATGATTGGACCGTGTATGGGCTTATCAAGGATCATTGTGACAATTTGCGGTTAATGTTTGAGAGGTGCATATAGTTAAACATATATTTAAATATCAGGAAGTGTGTATTTGCTACACCTTTTGGAACTCTACTAGGGCATATCATCTGTAAGGAGGGTTTGTTGGTAGATCCAGCTAAGATTGCAGTCATCTTAGGCTTGGAGGAGCCTACTAATTAGAGTGAGGTGCGTGGATTCTTGGGCCACACATGGTATTACAGGAAGTTTATCAAAGGATATGCTAAGATTTCCACACCATTGGAAGAGTTATTAAAAGGAAAAGGGAAGTTCTATTGGGGAGAATCGCAGCAATGCACATTCGAAGCATTAAAGGAGAGGCTTACTATGACGCGTATTATGTGTTTTTTTTCATGGAATATACCTTTTCACGTACATGTGGATGCCTCTGACATGGCCATTGGCGCAGTTTCAGCTCAACCTGGAGAAGGTATTGTAGATCATCCTATCTACTTTGCTAGTAGAATGTTGACTCCTGCATAACAAAATTATACAACTATGGAGTACAAGGCAATGTCAATGATCTATGTGTTGCATAAGTTCCAACAATACTTGCTAGCAACACCTTTTGTTTTCTATATAGATCACATGGCATTGAGATACTTGGTGAACAAGCCCATTTACAGGGGCGCATATGCCGATGGGTTCTCTTATTCCAGGAGTTTGACTTTATAGTGGTGGTAAAGCCAGGTAAAAGCAATTCTGGTCCAGATCATTTGTCAAGGATTTAATCAGGAGAGGACACATAGAGTATTAAAGATACAATGTTGGATGCATAGTTATATAGGTTGAACCACATGGCCTTAGAGTTAGAGGATATTGTTGTCTTTTTACGCACATGTATGGCACCCAAAGGAATGAAGGCCTTGGAAAAGAAACAACTTGCATTCGCATCACACCTTTCATGTTGATCGGTGATGACTTATACAAATTAGGCCGAGATGAAGTATTGTGTCGGTGTGTGTACTAGAGTATGAGTGCACGACAATCATGGAGGAGGCCTATGGTAGTATTATAGGTGGACACTGTACGTACCCAAAATTGTATATACCGTATGATTAGAAATAGGTTACGGAAAACCCCAATGATGATTCAAATCTCTTCGCAAGGTGTTCGGAATCTAGAAAAGCTTGCCAAGTATACATTTGCATCCCAAAATGCCTTATCCGACCTTTGCATGTTTTGTTCTAACCTCTGCCCCCTTTTTCCTTGCATTTTGGTCTTAAGTTACAGGACCATCACCCCCTACAGGCGGCGAGTCCTACTGCACTTTCTAGAACCTTTCGACACACTCAACAACGTGAAAAATCAAGTTACACTTGCAACTCTCACCCCGCTACTGCTTTGTTTAGAGTTTCCACCAATTTGTAATAGTAGTCCTTCATTTTTAATGATAAAGCATGGCAATTTGAACTTACCTTACGGTGAGTAAGAATGCTATAAATATTGAGCTTGTTTACAAGCAAATGGCCCCTCTTCCTTTATGATTTATTATTCAATGTGTTTAAAAGTTCTTGATAAGTCTCATGAGTCTAGTTATTCTCACCTCTCGGTTCAAGGCTCCTCATTTCTCGGTTTAGAGATCATTTGATCTCTCTAGTTTCACCTTGTTGCATTATTATTCTCAAAACAACCCCGCCCAACATGATAGAGTTTAGTTCTATATTAAATTCCTTTGAATATTGATTAACAGAGTTATAGGTTCTTATTTCGTCACAGGAAGTATAGGTCCTAGAATTTTAGGTGTGTTTTTCGTATCCTGCAACAATCCTGCTAGGAATTGCATAGCCAAGCTTTGTTCTCTTGCGTTATCTCTCTCCTACTTGCATTCCATTCAGTTTACCTCCAAGTTGCCATTGTTCAAATATCTTCTCTTGTTGCCACTGTCACATTCTCACCTTTCTGGATTCATGAGAACATGAAGGAACGAAGAGATCACACTGAGGGGACAAGCTACGATACAACTAGATTTGCCTCTACTCTGCAGACTCCAGGTTTGAATTTTCAAAATTGTAGTTACAATATATCAAATAGAGTAGCGAATGATCTCATTTCTATTAAGTTCACATTTGATATTGCGAGGAAGTCATGGGGAATGATAGCTTATGAGAAGCTATTATTTATTCCTCACTTACGAGGTAAGATTGGAGGTCTTTCAATTAAATTAGCTACATATTTATATCCAAGATCAACTCACAAGTGCATAGGCAAATAACTACATCCAGCTACCTTGCTTGTTTTAGTTTCATTCTTAAATTAATTATTCGTTATCTGAATTTATTAGATTAATTGCTTTTAATTTCATTCAAGTTTATATCTTGAAAATACGAAAAGAACAAGCACGGCGTAGATTCATTTTCGTAGTTAGTTTACTTCATTCAGCTTAAGTTTGGTTATTTCTTGCATGACTATTACGGACTAAGAGAGTCCAGAGATTACATATTTGAACCGGTGATACCCAGTAGAATCTTTTTGACGGCATTAGCAGATATAGATCAAGGTCTTAGGATTCAAGTCTTCAAACAACTAGAAACCCATAAGCAATTAGTGAGAAATTAAGAGAATTAAACATCAAAGATAAAAAGCATACGAATTTTGGTCAAATCAACCTAGTTATAGATTGCCTTGATATGATGACCATATGACCATACAAGAACCCGAACGAGAACAAACATTTGGTTGTGATCCATTAGTTCCACAGCCAGACACAAGAGACCTTCTCACTGACATAGACACAGGCATACGCATACACCACATACAAGTTGCTAGGACACCTGTGAGGTATTCGGAGAATATCACACAACTCTTGATACTAAACATAGAAGATGAAAAGGCTTACGACTACTGGATAGTCAGAAGACGGGATTGATTCTTTACATGACCATAAAAGGTCCACAACAACCATGAGTTCATGGTTGTGATCCCCAGGTCCCACAACCCAATGAGTCTACAAACCGGTTAAACATCGACACTAGTCTACATACACCTGGTATTTATATCCTCACCTCTTCCACGGGATATCATTACGTAACTTTCCGTGTTAAACGTAGAAGCCAATCAAGCTAATATTTTTGGGTTAAACTAGAAAACCATCTCGTAGTTTCCTGCAAATCCATCACACCTATCGGTACCACTTTCATGACCTTGTCCAGAAATATACTGAAGCACCTACAGTCACTTCCACGAATCCAAAACCAACAAATAGGATCTCGATAGAGCTTGACATTGATTAGAGCCTCCAACAGCTTATAGTGTTGAACCGATCCATAACACTAGTTCAAGTTAAAAGAGCCTTCTTTGTTTTAGATTTGCATATCCCATTGTTGCGTATCGAGGATATAGGATTGCCTTGAGTAATTTGTCCACATCTCGCATATATTTCATTTCCACCCGGCTATCTCGGCATGACCTCTGGAGGTCGGGGCAGAGAAAGGCTGCTTGATGATTCTCATGCTCACATGTCACTTTTCTATTGTACAAAATTGGTGAACCTGACGTGAAAGGAACAACCACTCCATTTTCATTCCCATTTCTTTTATCCATCTTCGCTCCTTCCCATTATTCTGCAGGTATTTATATACCCCTCGAATATGTCAGGATATGATGCATATGTAATGAGACCTCTCTTAGGTCTCAAGCATATTATGGTCAAATGAGTAGACAATAAATCACCATCACTTTCTGCATGGACAACTACTTAAACAACTACTTGTCATCACAAACTCCTCCTTAAAGAATTAGCTCTAGTTCTTTGTTTTGAATTGAGGAGCTAGACCAACTCACACAAACACAACAACCGGATCCCTCAGGCTGTAACAATATGACATTTACTGGAGAATCCATTTCATCTCCTTAGTTTTTGTCTAGACCACAAATCGATGGCGATTAGATCTACTTCCATTCTTGGATGAGGAGTACTTAACACGCTACGCTAGAAGTGAACAAAGCTTCCAAAACATGTACCCACCTATAGGAAGTTTGCAAACACAACCCGACACCCTACTCCAAGAAAACACCCCCATTTCTCCACCTATGGAGAATATTCTTGATGAAGCTTGACATGGAAATGATCAATTCATAGCAGGGTACCATACCCTCGGCAACCTCAAGGGATGCCACACAATGACCATCACGGCAGAACATTGTTTCATCACCAATCGAAGTCATCTCGGCTCTAGTTGAAAGGGTTAGAGGGCTAGAACTTACTCAAGCAAATCAAGCTTCACACTCGGGGCAAGCAGGAACTCCTAACCCTCGCATCATTCTAGCCAGGTTGACCTCCTTACAGGAACAAGCACGTTAGGAATGCCTCCTCAACAATCGTATAGCTATCCACAACAAACACCAAATAGAACCGCATTTTCAAATGTTGCTCTAGTTGAAAATATGATACCTCCCGGTTTAGTACCAAACAATCCATATAAGAGCAACGCTCCTCCCTACTTAAACATTTATTCAAAATCACCACATGGAGATATGTTCTCTTCTCCCAAGATGTTCGCTCAACCACAGGGGTTTCCTTACACCCCTGCAAATACATATGTTATGCCATATCAACAACCCGTTCCACCTCCACTCCCTCAACAAGCACCATCTATGGTTGAAACCTATGCGGTAGGGACTTACTCAGAATATTTAAAAGATCCTTTAGATTTCACCGTATGAAGTGTCATGCTTCCAAGACCTCTTCCCGATTTGCCTAAATTCAAGGGGGAGGGAGATCCAAATGCTCATATCAAGGCCTATGCCACGACCATTCGAGAACTGCTCCCTTGGGATGCGGTTGTTGCTAAAATATTCCCTAAAACCTTGGAAGGTATTGCCCTTGATTGGTATTATAGAATACCTGAAGCCTCGATACATTCATTCAAACAACTTGTGTTAGAATTCATCAAAGCTTTTACATGAACAAACTGTTAAGAATGGGGATAAGGGAATTCTTACACATTAAACAAGAGCATAATGAATCTACTGCCCATTTCATTCAAAGATGGCATACAATCCTCTACTCTTCAGCAAGTGCTCCAAACATGGATCAGATGGAACTATGCGATTTATTCCCTCATTCTCTCAGCAGAGAGATAAAGGAAGAAGTCCAGAAGTTCCCGCTAAGGACTTATGATGAAGTACTTGAGAGTGCTCTCGAATAGATCAAACAACAATAGACAATGGTCGTAGGAATTAAAGAATGAATGGGAGATTAATCACTCCCAATCAAAACACTACGACTTATCCCAACATTGGAAGTACCAATCAAGGACCCAAGATCCTTAACAAAAACCGTGGGGTTACAATAGATGGAGTCACTAATCAAGCCAAAAGACCAAATGTTGTGAATACCCCAACACCTACTAACAATCAACACAATAATAACTTTACTCCAGTAATCAATACGGTGGACTTTAATTGTCCTCCACAACAAAGAACACCAACAACAATAGAAAATCAGTCCGCAAGGCCTTTCCCAAGGCCTAGATGGATATCAAAACTCGAAGCCAAAGGTAACAACGCCAAAGTTACAATTATAACAATCAAGAACCCAATCAAAACTTTGGGCCATAACAAGGCTTAAACCAATGACCACAAAACTATAATCCCAATTTATATTGTGGCTTTCACAAAATCCGAGGTCATGATACTAGAACTTTTTGTGATTGCAATAAATTCTTGGAGCGTTTACCAGAAGATCAAAGACAACTCTTTGTAGATATGTTTCTGGAAAATTCTATACTAACCACACCAAATACCTACAGGATTGGTTTCTCCTCAAAATTCACCTCTTAAGATCTTCAATGATCCTCTCCGAATCATTCTAACAACAACAAAGTTAGATCCAAGCGGAGTGAACAAAGGTGTCATAAATAGGAACAACAATCATGAAGCTTCAACTTCATCGAATCCTACGGTCGCACCCTAATTAGGAACTCGATCATAAGCCAAGATAGTTGAATTAGTAGAATTAGACAATCGAGTTGCAAGTAGAAACTATAACAAGAACACAAGACTACTCTTCTCATCCAATTCCAACTTATTCACTAATACCAGACAATGCTCAGTAAACACCAGTAAAACCAGTAGGTGCCTATGATTTGATTAACGACTTAACAAAGACCTTCTCTCACATTTCCTTTTTGGATTTGTTGAAGAACTCTCCCGCTCATAGAGCTGCTCTCTTAGAAGCATTAGGTCTCGGTCATCTCGTCAACATCACCCCTCCACCTGAGACGTAAGTAAACCATGTAGACTTTGACATCTACCCTCTAGGGCAGCCTAGATAGGGACATTGAGTTTATATTTGACATAAGTAAAATGCCAACGGACGTTAAAATCTCATGTAGAGGTGATCCACCCTTGCATTTGCAGGTTTAGGTTTATAACAACTTTGTTAAGTGTGCAATGAATGATGATGGGGCAATATTTAACATAGTCTTTTCTTCAAAAGCTAGGATATGGAGAAATGAATTGTTCCTCGACACGAAACACGCTAAGGGGCTATGATAGCCTCAAAGCAACTTCAATCGGGACTATAGTGCTACCAGTCACTTTAGGACCCAAAACAATCCTCACTAAATTTTATATTATAGATCGGGAAACCAACTATAATATGATTCTCGGTCGCTTATGGATACATCGTATGAAGGCAATCCCTTCCACATTATTCCAAGAAGTAATGTTTTTATACCTAGGAAAGGGCTTTGTAACACAAGGCGACCCAAAACCTTTTGACATACACCTAGCAGATTTGAAGAAAAGACTTGGCGTTCATTTGAATTTGAGCTCCCGACAAATTAGCTCAACAAACCAATCAATACAAATCAAGAAGCAAAGTTGGTGCCTAAGATAGAACTAGAAGTCACAAACCTAATCAAAGGCGTCCCAACATTCAAAGATGAGACAATCATTATAGAAATAGTTTCGCTAGGAACCACTGCAAAAATTGTTGAATTATGGAGAAAGATCTACCTATTCTCTCGCTATTCAATTCCATGGGTATAGGACATACCCTAGGAATTGGTTCCATACCTGCAAACGAAGTTTGTATGGTGGAGGTAATGGAGACAAAGGAAGTAGATACTAAGGGTGTCCCAACTTCCATTTTTCCAAATTGTTATTAGACTCTCCGCTTTGATGGAGAAAATTTTCATTTCGGTCTTTAGGCAGGTGTGATCCTTACGCCGAGGGAAAGGTTCTACCTTTTGCTTTCAAATTAAACTTCAAGTGCACAAACAATGGGACTAAATAAGCCCTCCTTCTTGGCCTTATCATTGCCAAAAGGATGGAAATTAGTAATATCAGTACTCGGAGACTCGTAATTAGTTTAATTAGTTGCATGAAACCAACTATCTAAGGTATATGAGACTAGGGCTGAACACTTGCAACTCTATAAAATGGTGATACTAAGACTAACAAAGGGATTTGACTTCATATCAATTGAAGCAATCCCACGAGAACAAAACCTTCTCGCTAATTTCAGAAGAACCTCGCCTTCTCGATTGACTCCAAGTGATAAATTGACCGATACTGCATTTTGTGGTATCAATGCGCCGAACCTTTGGTTCATAAAATACCAGTGATCCCGATATCAACACATATGGAGATTGAGAATGAGTCTACCACTCTAGATAGTGATAAGGTGACTCTTGAATATCTACACGCCTTTGCAGAACTGCATCTTGCTCATTCCATGGTTGATTTCTCTCTAATCCCATGCTCCTCTTCCTATTTTGGAAATCCCATGATAGAATCTTCCCCGCAAGAGAATCTTGAAATCTACGAGGTGGAGAATGAAGGGAGTTTGGAATTACCCCCAGCCCCTCCCGAGTTTGAGGAAGGCAATGCCTCCTTAATCGAAGGAACCATAGACATAACTATAAGAACAGAGGAAGAACCAAATATTTTGAAGTTGGGATCCTATTTAACTCCAAAGGAGATAGAAATACACACTCAAATCCTCAAAGAATATCAAAAGGATTTCACATTTAATTACAAAGAAATGACGGGAATTACACCACATATCGCAAAGACACAATCTGGGTCACCAAACCGGATGCAAAGCCAATTAAATAGAAGTCAAGACCAATGAAGCCAAAAGTGGCTCTCATGGTGAAAGTGGAAGTGATGAAACTCCTCTAGGTGGGGTTCATCAAACCAGTCAACTATTCTCAATGGGTATCTAATATCATCCCCGTTCTCAAAAAGAATGGGAAGATACACATTTGTATAGACTTTCGGGACATTAACAAAGCCTGTCCCAAAGATGACTTCCCTTTACCATCCATCGACGTTATTGTTGATGCAACAAATAGATTTGAGTTGTTGTCCCTCATGGATGGGTTCTCAAGGTATAATCAGATTAAAATATCCGAGGAAGATCAAGCCAAGACCACATTTATAACTCCCCTGGGAACCTACTGTTATGCTATCATGTTGTTCGGTCTTAAGAATGTTGGCGCTACGTACCAACATGCAATGACATACATATTCCATGACCTTATTCATAAGATCGTGGAATCCTATGTAGAATACTTGTTGGCCAAGGCAAAAAAGCGCTTTGTGATCACCCATAAGTGCTCTGTATCATTCTTTCACGATTGATGAATATGGCGTCACATTGAATCGAGAAAAATGTGTATTCGATGTAACAAGAGGAAAGCTTCTAGGTTACATTATATCGTCATGAGGGATTGATGTTGACCCGACCAAAATCTAGGCTATTCTTGAAATGATTCCACCATCAGATGAGTCTGGTATCAGATCATTTCTTGGGAAACTCAATGCGATTTGAAGGTTCATCCCTGACTTAAGTTTTGTTGTCCATCCAATCAACAATCTATTGAAAAAGGATTATAGCATTGATTGGACGGAAGAATGCAACGAGGCCTTCGAGGTAGTTAAACGCTTCTTGTTGTCCCCTCCCACGCTAATGCCTCCTAGACCAAATCATCCTTTGATTTTGTACTCACGAGCTACTGATGTCTCGCTAGCTTGCATGTTGGCTCAAGAAGATGATGATAAATGAGAACATGCAGTTTACTTCATTAGTCAGACATTGCTCGACTATGAGACACATTACACATAGGCAGAAAGAGAATGCCTTGCCATAGTCTTTGCAACAAAATGCTTAAGACATTACATGCTAAATCAAGAAACAAGGGTGATTTTCAAAATAGATCACTTACGAACATTCCTCACGTAAGGGTCTATGTCTAAAAAGGTTGGACGTTTCATAACGTTAATGGGTGAATTTGAACTAACATTTGTAAACCAAAAATTTGTTAAGGGGCAAATCATTACAGATTGGTTGGCTGACAATCCATTGAATGGGGGTGATCTGGTAGATTTAGACTTTCTTGATGAGTGTGTATATTTTGTTGAGACCAGGCCCCCTATCTCTGCATGTCCTTGGTACACCGACATAATCAATTTCATCATGGACCACACATACCCAGAAGGGGCCACATCACAACAAAGAAGGCGGTTACACATTATCACTGCTAAATACGTCATCTTAGAACAAGTGCTCTATTGCAGAGCCTTCGATGGAATGTTATTAAGATGTGTTGACACAGAAGAATCCATAAGGATTCTTTACGAATCCCATAGCGAGGTATGTGGAGGCCACTTTGGTGGCCATGCCACTGCTCACAAGATACACTAAATGGGCTATTTCTGGCCCACCCTAGAACATGACGCAGAGAGTTTGTGTGTAAATGCCACAAATGCCAAGAATTCTCCCATGAGATTCACATGCTAGCATAGGCTCTATAACCAATCGCAACCCCTTGGCCCTTTTCCACGTGGGGCCTAGACTTGATAGGGAAATTCTCTCCCTCGTCAACAGATGGCCATAACTTTATAATCATGGCCACATAGTACTTTACAAAATGGGTAGAGGTCATGCCTCTCACCACCATACCAAGTTCCATAATTGCTAAGTTTATTCTAAATCAAATCATTTGTAGGTATGGTGTCTCACAAGTCATTATCTTAGATAATGGAACATCCTTCAAAAATGATGAAGTCCTTGAATTATGTAGTAAATTCAAGATAAACCATCACACAACTTCTCTTTATTACCCCCAAGCCAATAGACAAGATGAGACCATAAATAAAACATTAAAAACCATTATCCTCAAAACAATTAAGGAGAACAAACCAGATTGGCATTTAAAGCTATACCCACCTTGTGGGCCTATCGAACGTTAATAAGAACACCAACAGGGGCAACCCCTTTCTCGTTGGTATTCGAGCCTAAGCAGTTCTACCAATAGAAGTTGAAATACCTAGCCTCCGCATCTTGTTACAAGGGATCTTAGGAGAAGAAGCCTATAGAGAGGCACAACTCTCTTAATTAGAAAGCCTTGACGAGGCTAGGTTAAATGCTGAGCAAAGGCATAGAGCCTACGCTGACCGAATGTGCCGGCAATAGAACAAGAAATTCTATGAACAAGAAATATATGAGGGTGATTGACGATGGAAAAGTGACATGCGAGCATGGGAATCTACAAGTAACTCTTCCTTGTACCCGACCTCCCAAGGTCGTGCCGAGACAGCTGGTGAATGTGAAATATGTGTGGATGTAAACAAACTAGTTGGACAATCTTATTTCCTCAATACATAATAATGGAATATGCAAATCTAAGGTGAAAAGGCCCTCCTAACTCCGAATTGGTGTAATGGATTGTTCGGATATAATAGCTATTCGTGAGGCTCTAATCAATGTCAAGATCTACCGAGATCCTGTTTATCATTTGTTGGATACGTGGGAAGTGACCTGTGGGATCTTCGTGTATATTTCCAGACAAGGTCATGAAAATGGTGATGGGAGGTTTAGTGGATTCTCTCGGGGTGTTATGGATGATTCTCTCGGTTTGGTCCAGGAAATCTTTAGCTTGATTAAGGGTCGCTATGTTTAATAAGGAGAATTGTGTGATAATGTCTAGTGGAAATGGTGAGGACTCGAATACTAATGTTCGCAAACCAACATCAATGTCTGTTTGATTAGTAGGCCCATTGGGTCATGGGACTCGTGTATCACAACCATAAGTTTGTGGTTGTGGCGGACCTCCTATGGTCATATGAAGAGTCAATCTCTCCTTCCGACTATCCAAAGAATCATACACCCTCATGTTTAGAAGTAGGAGTTGTGTAATTTTCTTAGAATACCTTATAGTGTGTCTCGTAACTTGAATGCGTAAGCTAGTATCTATGTCAACGAGGAGGTCTCCTGCGTTAGGTTGTGGAACTAAAGGATCACAACCAAATACTCGTTCTCTTTCGAGTCCTCATGAGTCATATGGATATTCTATCAAGGTAGTCTATAATGAGGATGATTTGACCAAAATGTGTATGCCTTGTCGTCTTCGATATTTAACCCTCCCACTGCTCACTAATTGCTTGTAGGTTTGTCGTTGCTCGAAAGACTTGTATCCTAAGGTCTTGATCTATATCAGCTAATGTTGTGGGTAGATTTGGTTGAGGCACTATTGGTTCAAATATGTATTCTCTAGGCTCTCTAGGTCCCGTGATTGTCATGCAAAATAATTCAACTTTTAACTAAAATTAATAAACTAATTATGAAAGATGTATCTACACTATGCATGCATTCTTTTAGTTTTGTATTTTCGATGAAGTATTTTAACGAAATTAAAGAGCAACTATTCTAATATATTTAGAAAATGGACAACTAATCTAGTAACAAAATTAAAACAAATAAAAACAAACTGGTGTGGCTATTTTCCTATGCGATTGTGAATTTATCCTAAATATCTAAGATACTAATTGTTTTAAATCTAAGGACCTCGATTCTACCTCAAAAGTGAGGAATGAATCACGAGTTTCTAAACTATCAATCCCCACGGCTTCCCTACCGATATCGAGAGTGAGCTTTTGAAATAAAATAATTCACTACTCTATTTGATACGTTGTAACTCGAACTTTGATAGCTCAAACTTGGAGTTTACGTAATAGTGGTAAATCTAGTTGTGTGTGACTTTGTCCCCAAAGTGTCATCTCCTCCTTCCTTCGTGTTCTCTTGAATCCGTAAAAGTGTGTATATGATAACATCAACAGAATAAGGAACTTAAATAATGGCAGCTTTTGGACATAGACCGAATACAATGCGAGTAAGAGAGAGATAGTGCAAGTGAACAGAGCTTGACTGTGTAATTCCTAGCGGGATTTATTGTAAGAATATACCACAAATGCGCTGAGAGTTTTAGAAGCTATCTTTTGTGACTAAACAAAACCTACAACTATAAATGGATTCTAATCTAAGAATGAAACTATCTTATTTTAAACTGACTTGCGGAGATGGAACAAGAATGAAGCAAAATGAAACAAGAAGATTGAATGACTTTTAAACAACAAAGGAAGACCAACAATGGATGCAAAACATGAAACTATTGGAATTTTAAGCAAGAAATTCAAAGACTGAATGATTAAACAGAGAAGGAGAGGGGCCATTTGTTTGAAAACAAGCTAGCTATTTATAACAAATGCATTCACTAGAAGGTAACTTGGAATGGAACTCTTTTACCATTAAACAAAGTGAAAACACTATTCACAGGGCGGCCAAAACATAAATGTAAAGCAAAGTAGTTGAAAAATGCGGATAGAATTTGAAAATTTACGTTTGACGCGATCGTCGGAACTTTCTGGAAAATGCGAACAGACCGGCCGCCCTATGTAGGCGGAGGTTACGGACCGATGCCTTGTCTGGGCGGCGAACTCGTCACTTAAGACCAAAATGCAAGGAAAAAGGGGGCAGAGGGTAGAAACAAAGCATGCAGAGGCTGAGTGAGGCATGCGGGATACAAACGTATACTTGGTGAGCTTTTCTGAATTTCGAACACCATGAGGAGACCTGTATCATCATTGGGGTATGTGTAACATCTTTCGTGGTGCAGTACCTTATAATTTTGGGTACGTACATATTGCCCCTCGAGAAACGTCTTAGCCATGAAGAGGTGTAAAATGGTGGATCCGAGTATGGTGGTCCCGAAATGGGGAGTTAGGAGTTATACCTGACACGCCCGTGTGTCGAAAATCGCCATCCAAAATCCCGCTATCTGCAAAATGAAAAAGGGGACTCAAGTGCAGATAGATAAAATAAATTGAGAAATAAAACTAAATTGATATGAAATGAGGACTTACCATTTACGTGGGGTTTAGAACTTACCTCTGTCAATGCTCCAACCCTATGAAAGACATTCAAAATTATTTTTAGAAATTTATATATGTATAAAATGAACTCATTTTACTATTCATTTGCGTGGATTGATTTGATAGTTTTTGAGCTCTGGGACCCACAGTGATGGTTTTCGACGAGAGTATAGTCAAAATGTTCGTGGTGAGATAGTGATCATGCCTCCGAGAGTGGAACATCGACCCGCGAAGTCTCAAGTTAGTTTTTCTCAATTTATTGTTTTTGAACCTAAAATGTAGAAATGATAAAATCTATCTTGGGGGGGTTATTTTTGAAAATATTAGTTTTAAATGAGTCTCTAGGGGGGGCGCCCATAGGATAGGTCCTTATTTTAGTTAAAATGTTGTATTTTGCTTGTTTTTAGGCATTTTTAGGGCTTCCGAGCCGTTTGCATGGGTTCGGGGACGGATCGTCGCCCGCACAGTGGCAAGGGTGGTTACTGGAACCGTCGCTCCGCACAGTGGCGATGGTTCGCAACAAAAAGCAAAAAGAGATGCTTTACTTACTTATTTTTGCATTTTTAGCACTTTTACATGTTTTTGATAGCTTTTCCAATCGGATTTTGTCACTAACTTACTTTTTTTCGTGTTTTGGGTGTATGCAGAAGGAGGAGTACATTAGATGGAGCCAAGAGAGGGAGTGTGATTGGCTCCTAGTAGTGTTAGAGGCACTCACCCAGGCAGAGCGAGATACACTTCAGAGGGCTGGTATTTGGAGGATTACACAGGTCCCTCACGTTACACCTGCTAGTCACATATTATGTGACTTATTTTCATATTGGGATGCGGATCGGAACACTTTCCGATTTCCAAGAGTTAGGGGTGAGTGGACCATTACCCTAGAGGATGTTTACCGTATATTGGGGGTTTCGATCCTTGGGAGGTGGTTGTTTGTTAAGAGCAGTGGGCCACTTATATGGGGGATGCCGTTGTTTCGATGGGGTCGAATAAGGGGGTAAGGGTCCGCTTCATTGTTGAGTCAGACATTCCTATGCTCTATAAGGCTATCATGGGTATCCTTACTTCGAGATTGATTGGGGACAAGGGAGGGGACACTCTCTTATATTGTTGGGCTCCCATCATTACATAGATTGAGGGCCATGGACGTGTTTACGCTTGGGGAGCAGACATCCTCGGGACCACCTACCACGATTTGTATAGGGTGGTCAGACTACAGGGACAGTCACTAAGCCACCCCACTCTTGTCATGAGTTGGGTGTATGAGCACATCACTCCGTATGGGAGAGGTGTAGAGGCAGAGGATCCTGGGGCCATCAGGGTAGCGAGGTGGACAGGGATGACCGTTCTTAGAGTGCCTCACCAGCCAGTGGCCTCTTTGACCACTGCAGACATGGAGGCTACTCCTTATCAGGCCATGATAGGGTTATGGGGAGAGGAGACTACTACATTGATTGCTTGCCACACTACCAATCAGCTAGTAGACAGGATGGGGAAGTTGGAGATCCACCCCTTTGACAGAGTACCATAGCAGTTCGGCCTCCCATACATAGAGATGTTTCCTCCAGAGGGGCTAGTGTATAGATCTATTCGTGAGGATCGAGGAGGTCTTAAAGGCCGGGGTTGGACTATTGTTACTCCTGGTGTTCCTATTACAGCTAGGAGAGTGGTTCGTACTCGAGGGGTAGCCAGTGCTCCTCAGGCACCTTTACTTCGGATTGTTGGTCTCGTCATAGCAGAGAGATGGGCCCATTGACGTGGACTCCGAGTCCGAGGAGTTCACCGGGGAGAGACAGAGGAGATGGAGACCGGAGCCGGTGGGACAGGTGAGGAGGATGACAATGATTCTGAGTGGCATGACACTTAAGATATCTTGTGGGCCGAGAGGGCGGAGTGGAGCGTAGAGAGGGTGACTTTGATTTCAAAGGAGTTACCTTCTCAGGATTTAGGGGGAGATGGTGAGTCCGTCATGCAGGCCGTCACATTGCTCCAGATGTGGGAGAGGGATGACAGTCAAGGTGGCTGGCAGCACAGATCCTAGAGACCCTTCCCGGAGGCACTGAGATCCGAGTGAGTTACCACTCTTCTCATGACTTTGCTTTAATTAGAATTGTTTAGTTGTTATTTCCTTTATTTTTGGTTTTATTTTTGATCATTTTCTAACTTGTTTTCTCCTTTATTTCATAAATGATCGCCGATGAGTAAGCGAGACTTGATTCATCGAGTATGCGTAGATACCTTGTTGCTCCCCTCAGAGAAGACTCGTGGCTGAGCTTTCTGAGGACGTGGGAGAGCCTTCAGCAGCCGGTAGGCATACGGATGTTTTTTCCCCTGTCTGGCGGTGGCAAGGATCATGACTTCTCTCTCGTGCTGAGGTAGCTAGATATAGGATGGTCGAGTGCTTGATGAGGAGGAGTCATTCTCATAGTGAGATGGCAAGCCACTGGCCGTGACCATGAGCCTCGGTCCATTCGGAGTGTCGGCAGAGCCGGAGTCCTAAACGTGGTCGTGCGCCCCGAGGGATCCCATAGGGGTTGAGAGGCCATTTTTGTAGTGTTTTGTTAGATATTTATATGAGTGTTTTTGTACTTTTCGGGCTCATTGAGTGTTTTGACCATGCTTAGTGCATGATGGCATTGTATATAAAACTTGATTATATATATATATATATATATATATATATCTTTTAGATCTAGACTCTTGGTCCCTAGAATTTTGTGACTTGTTTCCACATGTATACTAGATGTTTTAAGAGTATTTTCATGCTTTTCAGAATGTATGTGATGGATGACAAATGATAGTAAATAGAATGTTTTACTTTGTATGTTTTTGTAATGCTGATATGAAATGATACAAACATATTCAGAAGATCTTGAACTTTTGAATTCTTTGGGCAATGTTCGTGATTTCTTCTTATGTTGGCAAAACGTGATGAATGTATAGTGATAAAGTGATGAATTTTCCTCATTCCCAACTCCACGCAACTAGTAAGATGCGAGGGCTCTACACCAAGAGTTGGGAAGGGCACAAATTGTATGAGTTTGACTGAATGGAACGATAAGAGACAAACAAACTAGTATCAGAAACCAAACTTAGACCTACACACTTACCCTACTCAAAACTAACACCAAGCTCAAGCAGGTCACTTACTTTCCAGTTTATCTAGACTTAGATTCATAAATGACAACCTGGTTGACAAAATCTAGTTTTGAGGATTTGATCTCTTTAGAATTTGGACATTTGTTTTCTCTTAATATAATTTGATTTGTACTTTTAGCATACCAAGATTTGTTAATTTGTGTGAATGGACCCCCCACACCCCGCCTCATGCCACCAGTAGAAGCATGGGTTTGCCACCAAAGGTGGGATATAGGTGAGTAAGGGCACTTATTTCCTTTCCCATCCTCACACCACTAGTAAGAGATGCGGGCTTATCACCGAAGGTTGGTGGGGCAAAGAAGTGTGTAAAATAAAATATTTTGTTTGCTTGGCACTTTGGATTCCATTTGATTTTGACATTTTTGATATGTGACTTTGGGATATCCTTTCTTTTAAAGAGATTTAAGAGGGATAGATGTGACACCAAGAAGCTTCTAGAATGATCATAGGTAAGGACAACTTCACTTAGTAGAAAGAAAGAGCAAAACCAAGTATGCAGGACTTGGTATGGTTTTCATCAATACTGTGTCTGTCAAACTTGATGAGAAGATTTGAAATTACTTGATGATGTTTAAGGAGATGTGATTTGAATGCTTTTGCCAAAACTTTGAAATTTCTAATAGATTGCTTAAGATTAAGTTCCTTGACTACAATTTTTACAAAATGAGTGGACAAAATAAAATAGTAAGATGACTAATGCAATGTAGGTAGTTATAATGTACAAGTAGTGATTACGATGTCTCATGCGTAAAACCATTTAAGATACAAGGAATGATTTCATTGAATTCCTCACCTTCTAGTGTGCATAAGAGATACGCACCATTTCCGTAGTCTTTCATGACTCGGTATGGGCCCAACCACTTGGGCCGGAACTTCCTTCCTTCGCCAGTTTTCTTATCAATCCGGCTGTCTAGTCTTAGAACTAGATCTCCCTCATATATTTCTCGCTCATAGACTTTTTTTGTTATATTGTCCAGCACATCCAGTTAGCATAGGCTCTGTGTTGTTGTTCAACGTTTAGCCTAGCCTCGTCAAGGCTTTCCAATTGAGAGAGGCATGCCTCCCTATAAGCTTCTTCATCCAAAATCCCTTGTAATGAGATGTGGAGACTGGGTATTTCAACCTCAAGTGGGAGAACTGCTTCTACCCCGAATACCAAAGTGAGAAAGGGGTTGCTCCTGTTGGTGTTCTTATTGAGGTTCGATGGGCCCACAAGGCCGGATATAGTTTTAAATGCCAATCTCACTTGTTCTCCTTAACTGTTTTGAGGAGAATAGCCTTTAATGTTTTGTTTGTTGCTTCGGCTTGCCCATTGGCTTGAGGGTAGTAAAGAGAGGCTGTGTGATGGTTTATTTTGAATTTGCTACATAACTCACGGACTTCATCATTTTTAAAGGATGTGCCATTATCTGAGATAATGACTTGTGGGACACCATACCTACAAATGATTTGGTTTAGAATGAATTTGGTAATTACCGAACCTGGTACGGTGGTGAGGGGCATGGCCTCTACCCATTTGGTAAAATATTCCATGGCTGTAATTATAAAATTATGGCCATCGGTTGATGAGGGAGATAATTTCCCTATCAAGTCTAGACCCCACGTGGAGAAGGGCCACGGGGTTGCTATTGGTTGTAGGGATTATGCTGGCATGTGAATCTCGTGAGAGAGTTCTTGGCATTTATGGCACTTACGTACAAAATCTACTATGTCATGTTCAAGAGTGGGCCACAAATAGCCCATCCGATGTATTTTGCAAGCAGTGGCATGACCACCGAAGTGGCCTCCACATATCACACTATGGGATTCATAAAGAATCTTCTTAGATTCTTCTATGTCGACGCATCTTATAAGCATGCCGTCAAAGGCTTTACGATAGAGTACTTGTTTTAAAACAACATATTTAGCGGTGATAATGTGTAACCGCCTTCTTTGTTGTGATGTGGCATTTTCCGGGTATGTGTGGTCTATAATAAAATTGATGATATCAGTGTACCAAGGACATGTAGAGATGGGGGGTCTAGTTTCGACGAAGTATATACAATCATCAGGAAAGTCTAGATTTACCAGATCACCTCCATCTAATGGATTGTCAGCTAACCAATCTGTAATGATTTGTCCCTTAATGAATTTTTAGTTTACAAATGTTAACTCAAATTTTCCCATTAAGGTTATGAAATGCCCAACCTTTTTAGATAAATACCCTTATATGAGGAATGTTCGTAAATGATCTATCTTTACAATGACCCTTGTTTATTAGTTCAACATGTAATGTCTTAAATGTTTTGTTGCAAAGACTATGGCAAGGCATTCTCTCTCTGCCTATGTATAACGTGTTTCATAATCGAGCAACGTTCAACTAATGAAATAGACCACACGTTCTCATTTATCATTGTCTTCTTAAGCCAACATGTAGGCTAGCGAGACATGAGTAGCTCATGAGTATAGGATCAAGGGGTGGTCTGGTTTGGGAGGCATTAGCGTGGGTGGAGACAACAAGAAGCATTTAACTGCTTCGAAGGCCTCGTTGCATTCTTTAGTCCAATCAATGCTATAATCTTTCTTTAATAGATTGTTGATTGGATGAATGACAACACTTAAATCTGGGATGAACCTTTGGATTGCATCGAGTTTCCCAAGAAATGACCTAATTCCAGACTCATCCGATGGTGGGATCATTTCGAGAATAGCCCATATTTTTGCTAGATCGACATCAATCCCTTGTGAAGATATAATGTAGCCTAGAAGTTTGCCTCCTGTCACACCAAACACGCACTTCTCTGGGTTTAATGTGACGTCATATTCAATTAATTGTGAGAGGATGATACAGAGTACTTCTGGATGATCACAGTGCTTCTTGGCCTTGGCCAATAAGTCATCCACATAGGATTCCACAATTTTATGGATAAGATCATGGAATATGTATGTCATTGCCCGCTGATACGTAGCGCCGGCGTTCTTAAGACCAAATGGCATGACATCGTAATAATAAGTTCCCCAAGGAGTTATGAATATAGTTTTGGTTTGATCCTGCTCAGATATTTTAATCTGATTATACCCTGAGAACCCATCTATGAGGGACAATAGTTCAAATCCATTGCATCAACAATAACGTCAATGGATGGTAACGAGAAGTCATCCTTGGGACAAGCTTTGTTTATATCTTGAAAATCTATGCAAATGCGTATCTTCCCATTCTTTTTGAGAACATGGACGATATTAGATACCCATTGTGAATAGTCAACGGGTTTGATGAATCTGGCTTGGAGAAGTTTTATTACTTCCTCTTTTACCATGAAAGCCACTTTTGGCTTCATCGGTCTTGACTTTTGTTTAATTGGTTTTCAGATCTCGGTTTAGTGACAAGATTATGTACCGCGATATGTGGTGCAATGCCCGTGATTTCTTTATAGTTAAATGTGAAAACCTTCTGATGTTATTTGAGGATTTGGGTGTGTATTTCTATCTCCTCCGAAGTTAACGAGGATCCCAGCTTCAAAATTTTGGTTCTTCTTCCGTTCCAATGTTTATGTCAATGGTTTCTTCTATTAAAGAAGAGTTACCTTCTTCAAATTCAGGTGGGTTGGAGGTAGTTCCAAGATATCTCCATCTTCTATCTCATACATATCGAGATCCTTTTGTGGAGGAGACTCTACCATGGGATTTCCAAAATAGGAAGAGGAATGTGGTATTAAGGAAAGATCTACTATGTGGTAAGTAAGGTGTAGCTCCGCATAGGTGTTTAGATATTCGAGAGTGACTCTATCATTATCAAAGTGATCCATGATAGAAAAATCATTCTTAGCTTCTCCATGAGTTAGGAGTGGGTTTGTTGGTATTTTACGCACTAATGGTTCTGCAGATTTAAGTGATCTTGTGAAATTTGTATCTTCCAACTCACTTTGTTTGGAGTGAAATGGGAAGCCGAGGTTGTTATTGAGTCCTGCGAGAAGGTTCGCTCTCGTGGGATTGCTTCACTTGATATGAAGTTAAATCCTTGCTTAGATCTAACACTATTGTTTTGTAGAGTCAGTAATTGTTCATGTTAGGAAATAAGAGATAAAATATGTGGAATAATCCCTTACAGAATCGCAATAAGTAGAAACTAATATGCATAAAATATTACAGATCTCAAATAAAAGTGCAGAATAAATAACACAACACAGAGAGACAATATTTAATGTGGTTCACCCAATTTGGGCTACGTCCACCAAGAATCACTTGCTCAGATTTTATTACAAGCCTCCACTCTCTCAATACAATACCCAGATCCATTTGGAGCTATGCTCAACAAACTCTACATAATTCACACCCAAATTCAAAGCACATCTGCAATACATTTGCTTGTCTATCTATCATATGCATAAGACCATATAAATAGACAATTGCTTAAGTAGTTTGATACAAAACCGTGGGTATCAAAACCATGGGAAAAAAACCATGGGTATCAAAACAATGGGCAAAAACCGTGGGTATCAAAATAATGGGTACCAAAAAACCATGGGCCCAAAAACAACCCATAACGGTTACCCATTACCCATGGGTTAATAAACCACCCATGAAAATTTGCTTCGGGGCTTCGCCCCCAAACCCCCTTGACCCGCTCACCGACGAGCAGGACCACCATAAAAATACCCGAGTGTAACACATAAAAGGTGTACCACACTCTAACATGAAAACAGCTCCACAAACATAACAATCTCACTTAGAGACTAATTTCCACCGAGCAAGCTTCTCAACCCTTCACTATCATCCACGAAGGCCAACCAAAGTCGAACATAGCTTTAGTTTATCCTGTGACCACCTTGGTCATCATGTCTGCGCAGGATTTCGACCGTATGAATCTTCTCCAACTTCAACTTATCTTCTTCCAAAGCTATCCTGATGAAGTGATATCTCAACTGTATATGCTTCGTCTTGGAGTGGAAAGCAGAGTTCTTAGCTAGGTGTATAGCACTCTGACTATCACTATGCAACTTACATTCCTTCTGCTTATGCCCCAACTCCTCAAGCAATTGTTGTAACCAAATCATCTCTTTGCTTGCCTCTGTGGCAGCAACATACTCAGCCTTCGTGGTTGATAAAGCCACCAGCTTATGTAGTCGTGAAATCCAGCTCACTACTATCCCACCTATAATGTAAATATAACCTGTCGTGCTCCTCCTGCTGGCGACATCTCTAGCCATGTATGAATCTACATAACCACGTAAAGTGGTGTCTCGATTCATCAGTAGCACAAAATTGTCCCCATGGTCCCTCTCAAATCGTAAGGATCCACTTTACCGCTCGCACAATGCTCTTTACCTATATCACTCATAAATCTACTCACAGCTCCTATTGTATGGGCAATATCGTGCCTAGTACACACCATAACATACATCAAACTACCAACCGCCGATGAGTAAGGTACCTTGGACATATGGTTCTTTTCCTGCTATATCTTGGGACACTACTCCTTTGATAACTTAAAATGGCTCGCCAAAGGAGTCCCAACCGGTTTAGCATCCGCATGTTAAACCTATCCAATACCTTCTTAATGTACTCTTCCCGAGATAAAGTCATCTTTCGTTCCTTCCTATCCCGAGTTATCCTCATACTAAGGATTTGTCTCAAGAACCCCAAATCCTTCATATCAAAGGATTCACTTAGTTGTTTCTTGAGTACTTTTATTTCCGCATGTTTTTACTCGCAACCAAACATGTCATCAACATACAAACATAGGATAATATAACTTTCATCCTCAAATTTCTTTGTGTACATGCAATGGTCGAATGACATCCGATATAAGCTTGCTCCATCATGAAACTATCAAACTTCTTATACCATTGACATGGAGCTTGTTTTGTGCCATACAAGCTCTTCTTCAATTTGCACACCATCTCCTCTTTACCTTTGACTTCATATCCTTCTGGATGCTGCATATATAGCTCCTCCTCTAAATCACCATGGAGAAATGCAGTCTTTACATCTAACTGTTCTAAGTGCAAGTTTTCTGCTGCCACTATTCCAAGAACAGTTCTAATAGAAGTCATTTTTACTACAGGAGAAAATATCTCATCAAAATCTATACCTTGTTTCTATGCAAACCCCTTGACCACCAACCGAGCCTTATATCTTTTCTTTCCTCCTTCGTCTTTAACTCTATACACCCACTTGTTCTACAATGCTCTTTTGCCTTCCGGTAGCTTCACCAAATCCCAAGTCTAGTTCTCCATGAGAGACTTATGCTCCTCATCCATGGCTTGCTCCCACTTCTTACTGGCATCTACCTGCATTGCTTCATCAAAGCTCTCTAGCTCTCCACTATCAGTGAGTAATAAATAATAAAGAGAAGGAGAAAAATGTTTAGGTTCTTTTCTTACCCTAGAAGACCTCCTCACTGTAGGAGTTTGGGGTTCCTGTTGAGTAGGTTCCTGAACTGATTCATGGGTCACTTTCCCATTTAGAAGATCCTCTACCACTGCATATTCTTTCTTGGATTCTTCCCTGTTTTCCCGCAATCATTGCGTATACATGACTTTCTCATTAAAGACCACATCCCTAGATCGAATGATTTTCTTATCTTTAATACTCCAACATTTAAATCCAAAGTCATCACCACCATAACCAATCAAAGTGTATTTTTCTGATTTAGCCTCTAGCTTGGTCCTATCATCCTTGTCAATATGAACAAACACCTCACATCCAAAGACTCTAAGAAATGAGTAATCGACTTTCTTACCTGTACCAAGCCTCCTTAGGTATGCCTCCATCCAAGGCACTTGAGGGTCCTCTGTTTATCAAGTACACAAATGTGCTCACGCTTTCGCCCAAAAATAAAGAGGCAGTCCTACATGTATCCTCATGCTCCTAGCATGTTCCATTATTGTTCTGTTCATCCTTTCTGACATCCCATTCTATTGCGGGGTTCCTGGAACTGTCTTTTGCTTGCGGATTCCATTCTTAGAACAATAATCATCAAATTCATTGTTGTAATACTCCCCTCCATTATCTGACCTGATACATTTTAACTTAAGGCTTGTTTCATTCTCTACCAAGGTTTTCCATTTAACAAAAGTATCAAATACATCATATTTGTTTCTAATATAATAAACCCAAACTTTCCTTGTTGCATCATCAATAAAAGTAACATAATAACTTGAACCCCCAAGAGATGATACCTGAGCCGGCCCCCACACATCAGAATGTACCAGCTCTAACTTACTCTCTTTCTTCGTAGGTCCAACCTTGAGAAACCTTACTCGCTTATGTTTCCCATATATGCAGTTCTCACAGAATCCAAACCTGTTTTTGTATATCTAGGCAAATTCTTCTTTATGATGTCCATGCCCTTATGGCTCATATGATCGAGCCTATAGTTCCATAATGTTGTATCTACATCTGAAGCCACAAGATTACAATCATTAGTACTATCAGTGGATAAATACAAGGTTCCAACCTTCTTACCTCTTGCCACCACAAGAGCACCCTTGGTAACCTTCCAAGAGTTAGCTGTAAATATCACAGTACAACCATCACTTCCTAATTGCCCCGCCGATATCAAATTTCTCCTTAATGTAGGCACATGTCTAACATCCTTAATAGCCATGTATTCCCATTTTGCATCTTAACCTCGAATGTAACCTTTTCCAACTATACCTGCAAGGCTCATCATCACCAAGAAAAACATGCCCAAAATCCCTGAATATAATCAACAAAATAATGCCTATGTGGAGTAGCATGAAAAGAAGCCCCGAATCTAAAACCCAAGATTCAATAATATTATGTAAAGAAAGAATCAAAGCATCCCGACATACATTATTCGATGCCACATTTGCCTTCTTACTTTTTTCTTTGTTGTTTCTTCTTGTCCGAAGCTCCCAACAATCCTTCTTTGCATGCCCAGACTTTCCACAGTTCCAACATACAATCTTGCTCTTGGATTTTGACCTTGCCCGATCTTTTGATTTTCCACGGTTTCCTCTATTCTTTTGTCTCCCTCTAGTTTCCATTGTTAAAGCATTCCTGAAGTAGAAGATTCCCCAGAGCTTTTTCTTTGCATTTCCTCGCTTAGAATCACCCCTACAACATCCTCAAACTTCAACTTCGAGTTAGCTGGAACTGAGTTGCTTACCACCATTACTAGGCTATTCCAACTTTCAAGTAAAGAGCACATAATTAATAAAGCCCTAACTTCTTCATCAAATTCTATTATAACCGAAGCTAGCATATTCACAACCGTATTGAAATCATTTAAATGATCTGCTATTGAACCATTCTCAAACATCTTCATATTAAACAACTTTTTCATTAAAAATATCTTATTAGAGGCAGAGGGTTTTTCATACAACTTCCCTAATGCATCCATCAGTTCTTTTGTAGTCTTTTCCTTTGAAACATTAAATAATACCGAAGATGCAAGACATAGCCAGATCGTTCCAAGTGCCTTCCGATCCAACAAATCCCATTCCGCATCTGTCATACTTGAGGGTTTGTTCACCTTCTCAGATAGTGGAGTATAAAGATCCTTCTGATAAAAGTAATCTTCCATCCGCATCTTCTAAAGATCGAAATTCGCCGTTGAATTTATCAACCCTAGATCTTCCATCATTGCCATGCCCCTCCCACTCAAGCTAAAAACTTTCCCGCGATTCAACACTTCAACAAACCAAACCAGCTCGATACCAATTGTTAGGAAATAAGAGATAAAATATGTGGGATAATCCCTTACTGTAATCGCAAAGAGAAACTAATATGCGAAAATATTATAGATCTCAAATAAAAGTGTAGAATAAATAACACAACACGAGAGAGACAAGATTTAACGTGGTTCACCCGATTTGGGCTACGCCCACCAAGAATCACTTGCTCAGATTTTATTACGAGCCTCCACTCTCTCAATACAATACCCATATCCGTTTGGAGTTATGCTCAACAAAATCTACGTAATTCACACCCAAATTCAAAGCACATCCGTAATACATTTGCTTATCTATCCATCATATGCATAAGACCATATAAATAGACAATTGCTTAAACAGTTTGATACAAAACCGTGGGTATCAAAACCATGGGAAAAAACCGTGGGTATCAAAGTAATGGGCAAAAACCGTGGGTATCAAAACAATGGGTACCGAAAAAACCATGGGCCCAAAAATAGCCCATAACGATTACCCATTACCCATGGGTTAATAAACCACCCATAAAAGTTTGCTTAGGGGCTTCGCCCGAACCCCCGACCGCTCACCGGCGAGTGGGAACCACCGTAAAAATACCCGAGTGTAACACATAGAAGGTGTACCACACTCTAACATGAAAAAGGCTCCACAAGCATAACAGGTTCAACCCTAGTTTCATATACCTCGAGACTTGGTTTCAGAACTAGTTGTGAGTCTCCAAAGACTCTAATGTTATCAACACCCATTCTTTTGGCTAGGATGAGGCCAAGGAGGAGAGTTTCGTACTCAGCCCCATTGTTTGTACATTCAAAGTTTAATTTAAAGGTGAAAGGTAGGATCTTTCCCTCAGGTGAAGTAAATATCACTCCTGCCCCAGCTCCAAAGCGACATCTAGCTCCATCGAAGTGGAGAGTCCAATATTTGCTTAGAAAAATGGATGTTGGGGTATTTGTTGTATCTATTTCTTTTGCTTTTGCATTTTCTACCATAAAAAATTAAATCTCGATGGAAGAGAAGAAATTCCCTGAGGTGCATCCCATACCCATAGAATCAAATGGTAGGAGAATAGGTAAGTCTTTCTCTCAAAGAACTTGACAATTTTGCGGTAGTCCCTAATGACAATCTTTGCTTTTACTATGATGTTGGACTCATTTTTGAGTCTTGGAATGTCCTTGGCTAGATTTGTAATTTCCAATTGCGTGGTGGGTATCAACTTCTCTTTTGGTTTTGAATTAATTGGTTTGATAAGTTGATTTGTTGGGAGTTCAAACTCAAGTGAACATGGTCTTTTCTTCAAATCAGCTAGGTGTATATGAAGGGTTTTGGGTCACCTTGTGCCACAAATACTTTTCCTAAGTGTAGAAATCTTATTTCTTGGAATAACGTGGAAGGGATTGCCTTCATGCGGTGTATCCATAGCCAACCGAGGATCATATTATAATTAGTTTCCTAATCTATAATATAAAATTTGGTGAGGACCATCTTGGGTCCTAAAGTGACTGGTAAAACTATGGTTCCAATTGAAGTGGCTTTGAGGCTATCATAACCTCTTAACGTATTTCATGTTGTGGAATAATTTGTCTCTCCATATCCTAACTTTTAAAGAAAAGTAAAGGGGACTATGTTAACTACTGCCCCATCGTCAATCATTACGCGTTTAACATAATTATTGTAAACCCATACTTGTAAATGTAAAGCTAGGTCGACTCTTCGTGCAATCTCTACGCCTCTTGGCATTTTGCTTATATCAAATATAAACTAAGTATCCCTATTTGGCTACTTTGGAGGATAAACGTCAAAGTCCACATGGTTTACTTGCATTTCTGGAGGAGTGATGTTGATTAAATGACCAAGGCCTAACGCTTTTGAGAGGGCAGCCCTATGGGCGGAAGAGTTCTTTAACAAATCTAAAAAGGAGACGTGAGAGAAAGTTTTAGTTAAGTCATTAATTAAATCATAGGCTCCTATGGGTTTTAGCAAGTAACGCTTATTGAATGTTGTCGGTTCTAAGGGATAACTTGGAGTTGGTTGAGAAGAATAATCCCGTATTCTTGTTATGGTTTCTATGGGTAGTTCGATGTCTAACTCCATCAGACCAACTATTTTAGTTTGGGGTCGAGTTCCTAGTTGGGGTGTAACTGGTGAATTTAATGAAGTTGAAGCTTCATGATCATTGTTTCCTGTTATAACACCCTTGTTTGTTCTGCTAGGATCTAACTTGTTATTGTTATAATGGTTTGGGAGTGGATCATTAAAGATCTTGAGGGGTGCATTTTGAGGGGAAACTACCCTGTATAAGCGTTTGACGTGGGTACTACAGAATTTGCTAAAAACATATCTATAAAGAGTTGTTTTTGATCTTCTAGCAAATGTTGCATGAATTTATTGTAGTCACGACAAGTCCTAGTATCGTGGCCTTGAATCTTATGGAAACCACAATACAAATTGGGATTATAATTTTGAGGTTGTTGATTTGAAACCTGTTGTGGCCCAAAATTTTGATAAGGTTGTTGGTTGTTAGAGTTAAAATTTTGAGGTTGTTGCCTTTGGTTTTGACTTTGATATCCAGTTGGGTTTCAATTTGGACCTTGTGTTTGGATTGTTGTGGTCGTGGTGGATGATTAAAATCCACCACATTGATTGTTGGAGTAAAATTGTTATTTTGTTGATTATTAACAGGTGGCAAAATGTTTACAACATTTGCTCTTTTAGTTTGGTCAGTTACTCCATCTGTTGTAACTCCACGGTTCTTATTAAGGATCTTAGGTCCTTGATTAGCATTCGGCATTAGGATAGGCCGTGGTGTTTTGATTGGGAGTGGTTAATTTCCCATTTTTTCCATATGTCTTACGACCACTATCTATCGCTACTTGGTTGATTCGAAGAGCACTCTCAAGTACTTCATCGTAAGTTCTTAGTGGGAACTTCTGGACTTCTTCCTTTATCTCTCTATTGAGGAATGAAGGAATAAATCACATAGTTCCATTTGATCCATGTTTGGAGCACTTCATTGATGAGTAGAGAACCGTATGCCATCTTTGAATAAAATGAGCAGCAGATTCATTATGTTCTTGTTTAATATGCAAGAATTCCCTGATTCCTATTCTTAACAATTTGTTCATATCAAAAGCTTTGATGAACTCTGACACAAGTTGTTTAAATGAGTGTATCGAGGCTTCAGGTATTCTGTAATACCAATCAAGGGCAATACCCTCTAAGGTTTTAGGGAATATCTTAGCAACAACCCCATCCCAAGGGAGTAATTCCCTTATGGTTGTGGCATAGGCTTTAATGTGTGCGTTTGGATCCCCTTCCCCTTTATATTTGGGTAAATCGGGAAGAGGTCTTGGAAGCATAACACTTCATATGGTGAAGTCTAGGGGCTCTTTTAAATATTCTAAATAAGTCCCTACCACATAGGCCTCGACCATCAATGGTGCTTGTTGAGGGGGAAGGTGGAATGGGTTGTTGATATGGCATAGCATATGTATTTGTAGGGACATAAGGGAATCCCTGTGGTTGAACGAACATCCCGGGAGAAGAGAACATGTCTCCTTGTGGTGATTTTGAATAAATGTTTAAGTAGGGAGGAGCATTGTTTTGGTATGGGTTGTTTGGTACAAGCCGAGGTATTATGTTTTTAATCGGAGCTTCATTTGAAAACGTGGTCCTAGTTGGTGTTTGCTTATGGATAACTATATGGATTTTGAGGAGGTATGCCTAACGTGCCTGTTCCTGTAAGGAGGTCAACCTAACTAGGGTGATGTGGAGCGTTAGGGATTCTTGCTTGCCTAAAATATGAATTTTGGTTTGCTTGAGAAAGTTCCAATCCTCTAACTTTCTCAACTAAGGTTGAAATGACCTCTATTGGCGAAGACACGGTGTTTTGCCTTAATGGTGTTTGTTGTATACCTTGAGGTTGTAAAGGGGTATGATACCCTGCTATGAATTGATCATTACCCTATCAAGCTTCACCGAGGGCATTTCCCATAGGTGGAGGAATGGGGGTGTTTTTTCTTGAATAGGGTATCAGATTGTATTTGCAAACTCCCTATAGGTGGGTACATGTTTTGGAAGCGTTGTTCGCTTCTAGCATAGCATGCTAAGTAATCCTCATCCAAAAATGGGAGTGGATCTAATTGTCTATTGATCTGTGGTCTGAACAAGACCCGAGGAGATGAAATGGATTCTCCAGTAAACGTCATATTGTTAGAGCCTGAGGGCTCTGGTTGTTGTGTTTGTGCAAGCTGATCCAACTCCTCAATTTGGAATGAAGAACTGGAGCTAGTTCTTTGGGGGAGTTTGAGACAACAAGTAATTACTTGAATAGTTATCAGCCCATGTGGAAAGCGAGGGTGATGGTTGTCTATTTGTTTGACTATAGTTTGCTTCGAGACCTGAGAGAGGTCTACCATATGTGTCGTATCCCAACATATTCGGGGGGTATATGAATACCCGCAAAATAATGGGAAAGAGCGAAGGTGGATGAAAGAAAATGAAAAAAAGAGGAAGAATTGTTTGTTTCACGTCGGGTTCACCAGTTTTGTACGATGGAAAAGTGACATGCGAGCATGGGAATCTACAAGTAACTCTTCCTCGTACCCGACCTCCCGAGGTCATGCCAAGACGGCTGGTGAATGTGGAATATGTATGGATGTAGACAAACTAGTTGGACAATCTTATATCCTTAATACGTAATAATGGAATCTGCGAATCTAAGGTGAAGAAGGCCCTCCTAACTTGAATTGGTGTAATGGATTGTTCAGATATAATAGCTATTCGAAGGCTCTAATCAATATCAAGATCTACCGAGATCCTATTTATCATTACTGTTAGATACATGGGAAGTGACCGTGGGATCTTCGTGTATATTTCCGCACAAGGTCATGAAAATGGCGATGGGAGGTGTAGTGGATTCTCTGGGGTGTTATGGACGATTCTTTGGTTTGGTCCGTAAATCTTTAGCTTGATTGGTTGCTATGTTTAATAAGGAGAATTGTGTGATAATGTCTAGTGGAAATGGTGAGGACTCGAATACTAATGTTCGCAAACCAACATCAATGTGCATTTGATTAGTAGGCCCGTTGGGTTGTGGGACCTATGTATCACAACCATAAGTTTGTGGTTGTGGCGGACCTCCATGGTCATATGAAGAGTCAATCTCTCCTTCGACTATCCAAGAATCATACGCCTTTTCGGCCTCTATGTTATAACTAGGAGTTGTGTAATTTTCTTAGAATACTTTACAGGTGTGTTCAGTAACTTGAATGCGTAAGCTAGTATCTATGTCAACGAGGAGGTCTCTGCGTTAGGTTGTGGAACTAAAGGATCGCAACCAAATACTTGTTCTCTTTCGAGTCCTCAGACGGTCATATGGATATTCTATCAAGGCGCAAATCTATAATTAGGATGATTTGACCAAAATGTGTATGCCTTGTCGTCTTTGATATTTAACCCTCCCATTGTTCACTAATTGCTTATAGGTTTTCCATTGCTCGAAAGACTTGTATCCTAAGGTCTTGATCTATATCACTAATGTTGTGAGTAGATTTGGTTGAGGCACTATTGGTTCAAATATGTATTCTCCGGGCTCTTTAGGTCCCATGATTGTCATGTAAAATGATTCAACTTTTAACTAAAATTAATAAACTAATTATGAAAGATGTATCTACATTATGCATGCATTCTTTTATTTTTGTATTTTCAATGAAGTATTTTAACTAAATTAAAGATCAGCTATTCTAATATATTTAGAAAATGGACAACTAATCTAAGAACAAAATTAAAACAAACAAAACAGCCCGGTGTGGCTATTTACTCTCATGCGATTGTGAATTTATCCTAAATATCTAAGAAACTAATTGTTTTAAATTGAAAGACCCTCAATTCTACCTCAAGTGAGGAATGAATCATAGTTTCTAAAAATTATCAATCCCCATAGCTTCCCGGCGATGTCAAGAGTGAGCTTTTGAAATAAAATAATTCACTACTCTATTTGATGCGTTGTAACTAGAACTTTGATAGCTCAAACTGGCATTTACGTAACAATGGTAAATCCAATTGTGTGTGACTTTGTCCCCTCAATGTGATCTCCTCGCTCCTTCGTGTTCTCTTGAATCCGAGAAAAACATGTATATGATAACATCATTAGAATAAGGAACTTGAACAATGACAACTTTTGGACATGACCGAATACAATGCGAGTAAGAGAGAGATAGTGCAAGTGAACAGAGCTTGACTATGCAATTCTTAGCGAGAATTTATTGGGAATATACCACAAATGCGCTTGAGAGTTTTAGAAGCTATCTTTTGTGACAAAACAAAACCTACAACTATAAATGGATTCTAATCTAAGAAACGAAACTATATTTATTTTAAACCGACTTGCATGGAACATCAATGAAGCAAAATGAAACAAGAAGATCAATGACCTCTAAACAACAAAGGAAGACCAATAATGGATGCAAAACATGAAACTATTGGAATTCTAAGCAAGAAATTCAAAGACTGAATGATTAAACAGAGAAGGAGAGGGGCCATTTGTTTAGAAACAAGCTGGCTATTTATAGTAAATGCATTCACTAGAAAGTAACTTAGAATGGAACTCTTTTACCATTAAAAAAGTTAAAACACTATTCACAGGTATGCCAAGACGTAAATGCAAAGCAAAGTAGTTGAAAAATGCGGATAGAATTTGAAAATTTACGTTTGACGCAATTGTCGAAACTTTCTTGAAAATGCGACAGGACCACCGCCCGTGCAGGGCGGTGGTTACGGGACCGCTTCCCGTCCCAGGCGGCGTTTCGTCACTTAAGACCTAAATGCAAGGAAAAAGGGGGCAGAGGGCAGAACAAAGCATGCGGAGGCCGGGTGAGGCATGCGGGATACAAATGTATACTTGGTGAGTTTTTCTTGATTCCAAACACCTTGCGAGGAGACCTGTATCATCATTGGGGTATGTGTAACATCTTTTCAACGGTGCAGTACCTTACAATTTTGGGTACGTACGGTGATCTAGTTCTAAGACTAGATAGTCGAATTGATAAGAAAAATGATGAAGGAAGGAAATTCGGCCTAAGTGGTTAGGCCCATATCAAGTCACGAAGGACTATGAAAATGGTTTCAGTATCTCTTGAGTACACTATAGAAGGTGAGGAATTCAATGAAACTGTTAATTCCTTACATCTTAAACGGTTTTACGCATAAGTCATCAACATCATCATTTGTATACTATGTTAACTCGCATCGCATTAGTCATTTAGTTAGCTCATTTTGTTTGCTCTTTTTGTAAATGTTGTAGTCAAGGAACTTATTCCTAAGTGATTTATTACAAGCTTCAAAATATTGGAAAAAGTATTCAAATCATATCTTTTCAATTTTCATGATATCATCAAATGATTTCGAAATCATCTCTTCAATTCGATAGACAAAATCTTGACAAAAACCATACCAAGGTCTACATACTTGGTCATACTCATTTTCTTCTACTAGGTTGAGATGTTCTTACCTACGGTCTGTTCTAGAAGCTTCTTGGTGTCACATATATCCCTCTTATGTCTCTTTGAAACAAGGATACTCCAAAATTATAGATCACAAATGTCAAAGTCAAATTGAATAAAAAATAATAGACAAACAGAATATTTTATTTTACACACTTGTTTTCCCTACCAATCTTTGGTGATGAGCCCGCATCTCTTACTAGTGGTGTGAGGTTGGGAAAGGAAAAGAAGTGCCCTTACTCGCCTATGTCTTACCTTCGGTGATAAGCCCATACTTCTTACTAGTAGCATGAGGCGGGGCATGGGGGTCCATTCATGCAAATTAATGAATCTTAGTGTTTTAAAATTCAAAACAAAGTGTATTGTGAAAAGTGAAATTAAACATCCAAGTTCCAAAGATATCAAATCCTCAAAACCAAATTTTGTCAAACAAGTTTCCATTTATGGATCTAAGTCTAGATAACTGGAAAGTAAGTTGCATCCTAGGCTATGTAACAGGTTTGAGTAAGGTAAGTACGTAAGTCTAGATTTGGTTTCTATCAATATTTTGTCTTTCTCTCATCATTTCCATTGGTCAAACTCATACAATTGCGCCCTTCCCAGCCGCTTGGTGTTGAGCCCTCGCATCTTACTAGTTGTGTGGAGTTAGGAATGGGGCAAGTTCATCTCATTATCACTACATATTCATCATGTTTTGCCAAAACAAGAAGAAGCAACGAACATTTCCCAAAGAAGCCAAAAGTTCAATACTACAGTATGTTTGCATCATCACATATCAACATTACAAAAACAAACAAAAAGAGAAACATTATGTTCAACATTTGTTATCACTTGTCATCCATTGCATACATTCTAAAAAGCATATAAAAATAGAGATTCTAAAACATCTAGTGTACACATGAGAAACAAACCACAAAACTCTAGATACAAAGAAGATCTGAATCCAAAAAGAGACATACATATATATATATATATATATATATATATATATATATATATATATATAAACCGTGTTTTATTTTATATACAATTCCATCATGCACTAGGCATGGTCAAAACGCTCAAAGAGCCCAAAAATACAAAAACAACTCATATAAATATCCGACAAAATCACTACAAAAGGGGAAAATGGCCTCTCAATCCCTGTGAGATCCCTCAAAGGGTGCACGATCGCATCTAGGGCTCCTACTACGATGAAAATTTGAATGAATTGAGTGCTTGTGATCATGGCCACTAGCTATGGTCTCACTACGAGAATGGCTTCGCCTCATCAAGCACTCAACAGTCTTGTATCCAGCTAGCTCAGTACGAAGGGAGGACACTAACTTTGTCGCCTTCCAAACAAGGGCAAACACATTAGTGAGTCTGCCATTTGCTTAAGGCTCTCCAACATCCTCGTGAAGTGAGCCTGAGTCTTCCTTGAAGGGAGAAATAGGGTGTCCACACACACCCGATGAATCAAATCCCGCCATCCTGAGTAGTAGTCGCGTAAATAAAAAGAGAAATAACAAGTTAGAAAATCATCAAAAATGAAATAAAAAAGCAAAACAACAAAAATATCAACTAACATCTCTAGCTAATAGGGTCGAGAGAAGAGTAGTAACTCACTCAGATCTCTCAGTGCATCCAGTGGGATCTCTAGGATCTCGCACTGCCATCGATGTTCTACGATCATGAGCCTCCCAAGATCTGGAATGAAATGATGTCCTATTACGAACTCATCATTTCCCTTAATGTCCTAGTGAGGCAATCTCTCTAAGACCAAGGTCTCCTGCTCCACACTCGCCTCCTGCCCTCTCCACCCTCAAGATATCCTGAGTGTCATGCCACTTAGAATCGCTATCATCCTCCTCATCCGTCCCACCGGCCTCACCTCCAACCCCTCTCCCATCATCTCCTCCTCAGTCTCCTCTCCTATGAACTCCTCAGAGTCTGAGTCCACATCAATGGGTTCATCTCCCTCTCCACTATGAGTAGGAGCAACCTCGATCTAAAGTAAGGGTGCTCGAGGAGCACCGCTACCCCTCGAGCACGAACCACCCACCTTACTCAAATAGGAACTCCAAGACTAATCATGGTCCAACCTCGGCCTCCTAGTAGGACCTCCCGGGCCTCACGAATAGACTTGTACACCGGCCCCACCGAAGGAAGCATATCAACATATGGCAGACAAAGCTGGCCGAGGGACTCTATCAAATGGGTGGGTCTCCAACCTCCCTATCCTATCTACCAGCTGACTTGTAGTAGAGTAGGCAATCAATGTATGCATCTCCTCTCCCCATAGTGCTACCATGGCTTGATAAGGAGTGGCCTCCATGCTGTGGTAGTCAATGAAGCCACTCGGGCCGATGAGGTGTCCGAGTACACTGTCATCCCCATCCACCTCACCGCCCGACATGTGCCCCGGATCCTCTCGCTAGTATACCCCTCCCATAGGGAATGAAACGCTCATACACCCAAATCATAACTAGAGTAGGGTGACTTATGGGATCGCCCATGTAACCGACTTGACCACCATGTATAAGTCATGGTAGGTGGTCCCAAGAATGTCTGCTCCCCAAGTATAAGTACGGCCATGAGCCTCAATCTATGTAATCACGAGACCAACAATATAATAGAGTATCCCCTCCCTTATCCCCAATCAACCATGAGGCCAAGATACCCATAATGGCCTTACGGATGGTGGGGATAGGAGCAACAACAATAGACCGAACCTTCACCCCCTTCTTCGAACCAATGGAGACAACAATATCTCCCATATAAGTCACCCATTGAATCATTTGGGACTTGGATCCTGCTATCTTAAGAGACAGCCACCTCCCAAGAATCAGAACCCCCAGTATGTGATAAATGTCCTCCAGGGTGATAGTCCACTCACCCCTAACACCTGGTAATTGGAAAGTATTCTCGGTCCGCATCCCAGTATGAGAATAAGTCACACAATATGTGACTAGCAAGAGCAACATGAGGAACCTGTGAAATCCTCAAAATATCGGCCCTCTATAGAGTGTCTCGCTTTGCTCGAGTCGAGTGAGTTTAATCTGCTGGGAGCCAATCACACTCCCTCTCTCTACTCCACTTGAATATACTCCTCCTTCTGCATCCACCCAAAACAGAGAAAAAGAGCAAGTTAGTAACATAATCCAATAGGAAAGCTCATCAAAAACATAGAAAAATGTCAAAAATGCAAAAACAATTAATTTATACATCTTTTTTTACTTTCTATTCAAAACCGCCACCCGTGTAGAAGCAAGCGGTTCCGTGGATCGCCACCTTCTTAGGTGGCGATCCGTGACCGCCGCCTTATGGGGCGGTGGTCTTGTAACCACCGCCATCACAGGGCAACGGTCCCATGATTGCCGCCTTGTGCAGGGCGGCGGTCCCGTGTCAAATCGATGTGCGCCCCAAAGCCATAAAAATTCTTAAAACAACAAAAATACACCATTTTTGACAAAATAAAACCTACCCTATGGGTGCCCCCTAGAGACTCATTTAATACTAACATTTTCAAAAATGATCCCCCAAGACAAAGATTTCAACATTTCTATATTTTAGGTTCAAAAACAATAAATTGAGAAAAACTAACTTGAGACTTTACATGTTGATCTCCCGCTCTCGGAGGCATGATCACGATCTCACAATGAATGTTTTGACTGTACTCTCGTCGAAAGCGTTCTAAGTGGGTCCCAGAGCTAAAAAATTATCAACTTGATACACACGAATGAATAGTAAAATGAGCTCATTATATATATAGTATTCTAATCTTGTTTTGAGTGTTCTTACGTAGAGTTGGAGCACCGACGGAGGTAAGTTCTTATCCCCGCGCAAATGGTGAGTCCTCATTTCATTTTAATTTAGTATTTATTTTTCGATTTCTTTTATCTATCTACACTTGAGTCCCCTTTTCACTTCGCGCAGAGATAGCGAAATATGGATGACAACATTTACACACACGGGCGTGTCGGTATAGCTTCTAACTCCCCATTTTGGGACCGCCATACTCGGACCCACCGTTTTATGCCTCTTCATGGCTAAAATGCTTCTCCGAGGGGGCAATATGTACGTACCCAAAATTATATGTATTGTACTATCAGAAATAGGTTACGGAAAACCCCAATGATGATTCAGATCTCTTCGCAAGGTGTTCGGAATCCAGAAAAGCTCGCCAAGTATACATTTACATCCCAAAATGTCTTATCCAACCTTTACATGTTTTGTTCTAACCCCTTCCCCCTTTTTCCTTGCATTTTGGTCTCGGGATCGCCGCCCTACCACAGGGGCGGTTTCGTGACTGTCGCCAAGACAGGCGGCGGTCTTCAGAACCGCCACCCTACACAGGTGGCGGTCCCGTCCGCACTTTCTCGAGAACCTTCCAATGCACTCAACAACATGAAAAATCAAGTTGCACTTGCAACTCTCAGCCGCTTCTACTTTGTTTAGAGTTTCCAGGCACTTTGTAATAGTAGTCCTTCATTTTTAATGATAAAGCATGACAATTTGAACTTGCCTTCGGTGAGTAAGAATGCTATAAATATTGAGCTTGTTTACAAGTAAATGGCCCCTCTTCCTCTATGATTTATTATTCAAAGTGTGTTTGAAAGTTCTTTAATAAGTCTTAACAGTCTAGTTATTCTCAACCTCTCGGTTCAAGGCTCCTCATTTTCGGTTTAGGGATCATTTGATCTCTCTAGTTTCACCTTGTTGCATTGTTGTTCTCAAAACAACCACCTTTAGCATGATACTGATTTAGTTCTAGATTAAATTCATTTGAATATTGATTCTGCCTAGAGTTATAGGTTGTTATTTCATCACAGGAAGTATAGGTCTTAGAATTTTAGGTGTGTTTTGTTGTATCCCTGTAACAATCTTGCTAGGAATCGCATAGCCAAGCTTTGTTCTCTTGTGCTATCTCTCTCCTACTTGCACTCCATTCGGTTTACCTCCAAGCTATCACTATTCAAATATCTTCTCCTACTGCCGTTGTCACATTCTCACCTTTCTGGATTCATGAGAACATGAAGGAATGAAGAGATCACACTGAGGGGACAAGCTACGATATAACTGGATTTGCCTTTGCTCTGCAGACTCCAGGTTTGAATTGTCAAAGTTGTAGTTACAATATATCAAATAGAGTAGTGAATCATCTCATTTCAGTTAAGTTCACTTTCAATATTGTCGGGGAAGCTGTGGGGAATGATAGCTTCTGAGAAGCTATGATTTATTCCTCACTTTTGAGGTAATATTGGAGGTCTTTCAATTAAATTAGCGATATTTATATTCAGGATCAACTCACAAGTGCACAGGCAAATAGCTACATCTAGCTACCTTGCTTGTTTTAGTTTCATTCTTAGATTAATTACTCATTATCTAAATTTATTAGATTAATTGCTCTTTAATTTCATTCAAGTTTATATCTTGAAAATACAAAAAGAACAAGCATAACGTAGATTCAATTTCGTAGTTAGTTTACTTCATTCAGTTAAGTTTGGTTATTTCTTGCATGACTATTACGGGACTAAGAGAGTCAGGATTACATATTCGAACCAGTGATACCCCATCGAATCTTTGCATGGCATTAGCAGATATAGATCAAGGTCTTAGGATTCAAGTCTTCCAAACAACTGGAAACCCACAAGCAATTAGTGAGCAATTAAGAGTGTTAAACATCGAAGACGACAAAGCATACGAATTTTGGTCAAATCAACCTAGTTATAGATTGCCTTGATAGGATGTCCATATGACCATACAAGAACCCGAATGAGAACAAACATTTGGTTGTGATCCATTAGTTCCTAGCCAGAACGCAGGAGACCTTCTCATTGACATAGATACAGGCCTACGCATACAAGTTGCTAGGACACCCATGAGGTATTCTGAGAAGATCACACAACTCCTGATACTAAACATAGAAGCTGAAAAAGCTTACAACTACTAGATAGTCGAAAGACGAGATTGATTCTTTACATGACCATAAAAGGTCCACAATAACCACGAGTTCACGGTTGTGATCCCCAGGTCCCACAACCCAACGAGACCGCAAACGATTAAACATCGACACTAGTCTACATACATTGGTATTTAGATCCTCACCTCTTCCACTGGATATCGTTACACAACTTTCCGTGTTAAACGTAGAAGCCAATCAAGCTAATATTTTATGGGTCAGACCAGAAAACCATCCGTAGTTTCTTACAAATCCATCACACCTATCGGTACCACTTTCATGACCTTGTCCAGAAATATATACGAAGCACCTATAGGTCACTTCCACGAATCCAACAACCAACATATAAGATCTCAGTAGAGCTCGACATTGATTGGAGCCTCCGAACAATTATAGTGTTAAACAGATCCATAACATTGGTTCAAGTTAGAAGAGCCTTCTTTGCTTTAGATTTAGAGATCCCATTGTTGCATATCGAGGATATAGGATTGCCCGACTAATTTGTCCACATTTGCATTTATTTCATTTCCACCTATTTGTCTCAAAGCATGACCTCGGGAGGTCGAGTACTGAGAGAAAGGTTGCTTGATGTTTCTCATGCTCACTTGTCACTTTTCCATTGACAAACACTATGTAGGTGATGCCACCGTGAGCAAGATTTTACTAGCTTGTTTATAGTGGGAGACCTTATACAAGGATTGAAAGGAGTATTATAAGGCGTGTGATCATTGTCAGTGCCTTGGAAAACTTGGGAAGAGAGATGAAATACCTTTGAGGCCTATTGCTAGAGCAAAACCTTTTGAGAAATGGGAAATAGACTTTCAGGTCCTATTTCCCACCCCACGCGTTAAAACCTGGATCACGCTATATCATCACTTGTACAAATTATCTTACAAGGTGGACAAGCGGCACCTAAAAAGGATTGTATAAGAACAACGATTTCAATGTTCTTGTGGGAAAATATCCTTACCAGGTATGGATGTCCTTTAAGTTTGACAAGTGATAAAGGCACTCATCTCCTTAATGAGATAATCAGGATATTATTGGATGAATTTATGGTTGCACACCATAAGACAACACCTTATCACCCTCAGAAAAATGGGATTGCTTTGAGGCTTTCAACAAGCTATTGAGCTAGACTTTAACAAAAAATTGTGATGTTGGAAGGAAAGATTGGGATGATAAAGTTTTTGTTGTGCTTTGGGCATATAGAACAACCTACAAATGGTTGATTAAGGAAACACCCTTTCAGTTGGTGTTTGGCATAGAGGTAGTTATGCCCATGGAATTCATGTTACCTTCTTTATGTATTGTGCATGCAGGAGGTCTCGCTGATGAGCAAACATTGGAAGAGAGTTGTGAAGTTGATACGATTGGATGAGAGGCACTTCATTACACATTGGAGTTAGAAGCAAGAAAAAGCTAGGAAGAAAGCATGGCATGACATGCACATCAAGGACAAGAAGCTTGAGGTTGGGTAGATGGTACTTCTTTATGATTCAAAGTGTCTGTGCTACCCAGGCAAGCTTAAGGTGCATTGGTTGGGACCGTATGTTATCACTCATATACTTGACTCCGGCGCTTGCTAGCTAGAGGCACTTGATGGAACACGATTGCCTGGTTACTTCAACGGGAGTAGGATAAAGCCCTACTATAAATGTTGGACCCTAAAATATTAGCTAAGTAGTACAAGAGGCGCACGCACAAGACCAATGAGAAGAAGGGATCTCGGGGAAAGCATGTAGGACGAAGGGTTTTAAGAAGGGTTTAAGTGAAACTAGGGCACGCATGGGAGGGAGAACAAGGGTTTAAAGGACTTAGCCACATCGACATCATTGAGTCACTTGAGGAAAAATGTGGGGACAGACTAGGTGTGATAAGTGGATAAGGTGCTACGAAGCCTTGGAGGCCAAGAAAAAATGTTCCACATATGGAATATTCCTAGAGACATCATTACAGAGAGTGGAAGGTTTGCAAAGGGATAAACATTCAACTATGAAGGACCACATCGACACTTGGCACACGATCTGTGTTTGGAGAAGGCATGGAGGTTGGTGCTAACCTTATATAAAGGAATGCTCGGGCGAGAAACAAACACATAGACACGAGAGAGAGGTAGATTGATGTGTCAAGGTTAGACAAATGAGCTGCTGCAGAAATGTTGATCGCACTAGGGTTTAGGATTTAGGGTACTAGAGAGCTATATAGAATGTCATTAAGCATTGGCATTGATGTTAGGGTTTATAAATGGGTTATAGTAAGAAGAGCATAGCCAAGAGCTCTGTTCAGAGCCTATTGTATAGGCTAGATCTCTATCACTTACTGTATATGGTCTGAGATGACCCTTTTGACTATAATGTGGCTACCAAAACTCTTTTAAATCAATATATATATATATATATATATATGGGTTCGTTCTATATATCTTGTTTATGGGTGCAAACCCTTCTAATATTTAGCATGTTATAGCTCATATCTATTTTCATATGGTTCATTCGGTGTTTATCTACCTTCTATGATGCATGGGTGTGTGTGTGGATCTGCTAGTTTTATGTTCTTATTTTAAGATGCATGTATTTCTATCTCTGCAAATAAACCCCCATTAATGGTGGAACCTTCTCACAAAGCTCACATAAAAGAGGGGCTCAATGCTCGCGTGTGCCTCGTGTGAGCACCAAACACCCACTTGGGTGATAGGTCGACGCGCTTGGGGTTAGAAAGGAAAATCAAGATTGGGAGACAGTTAATTGGTATTCCGAGATCCTTTCTACTATAAAGACCACCACACAAATGGTTGAGGATGTATATGATGATTTGCAATGACAGAGATAGGGTAGCAAGTATATTGGTTGTTACACATGAGGCAAATCTAAGGGAATTTCAAAAAAAAATAACAAAGGCAACATGGCGGTGTGTGATAAGATCCTAGCCGGGGTTGAGAAAAAGTTAAAAGCAATCGAAACCTTGCGGGGTTTTGTTAAGAATTGGTTTATGAAGCTATATCCCGTGTCACTCCCTGAATGGATATGTTACGTGATCTTAGCAAGAAACTAGAAGGCATTATAGATACATTGAATGCTAAGAGCAATGAATTGAGTTTTGATGAAGTAAGCGCTCTAGTAGGTGACCTACTTCAGCAGGCGTAGGGTGAGGTAGATGCCTGGGAGAAGATTGAGGCAACCGTGAAGAAGGAATTCCCACTCCTCCTATAGTAGTAGCAGATTCTTCTATTCTTTTGTTCTTTATTCAGATTGTCCCAGTTCCACTATTCTTTATTCTTTGAAGAAACAGGTTGTTTCGAGGACGAAGAACATGCGTAGTGTGGGGTGATGTTGGAGCCTCAAATATTTGCTAAGTACCAAGAGGCACACGCGCAGGACCAATGAGAAGAAGGGTGTTTAGGGGAAAGCACGCTTGAAAAAGGGGTTTAAGAATGGTTTAAGTAAAACTAGGGCGCGTGCGTGAGGTAAAATAAGGGTTTAAAGGACTTAGCCATTACCGACATCATAGAGTCACTTGAGGAAAATGTGAGGACCCAACTAAATGTGATAAGTGGATAAGGTGTCGGCCTGAGCCCCGGAGGCCAAGAAAATGATATTCCACACAGGGAATATTCCTAGAGACATCATTACAGAGAGTGGAAGGTTTGCAAAGGGATAAACATTCACCTATGAAGGACCACATCGACACTTGGCACATAATCTACGCTTAGAGAAGGCATGACATAAAGTGGGTGCTAATCTTATATAAAGGAATGCTCGGGATAAAAACAAACACATGCATACGAGAGAGAGGTAGATTGATGTGTGAAGGCTGCAACGAACTCTGCAAAAATGTTAGGCCGCACTATGGTTTAGGATTCAGGTGCTAGAGAGCTATATAGAATGTCATTAAGCATTGACATTGATGTTAGGGTCTGTAAATGGGTTATAGTAAGAAGGGCATAGCCAAGAGCTCCGTTTAGAGCCTGTTGTATAGGTTGGACCTCTATCACTTATTGTATATGGTCTGAGATGACCCTTTTGACTATAATGTGGCTACCATAACTCTTTTAAATCAATATATATATATATATATATATATATATATATATATATATATATATATATATATCCACGTGCGTGTGTGTGTGGGTTCATTATGTATATCTTGTTTATGGGTGTAAACCCTTATGATATTTAGCATGTTATAGCTTAGATCTATTTTCCTATGGTTCATTCAATGTTTATCTACCTTCTCTGATGCATGGGTGTGTGTGGATATGCTAGTTTTATGTTCTTTTAGGATGTATGTATTTCTATCTCGTAAATAAATCCCCATTAATGGTGGAACCTTCTCACAAATCTCACATAAAAGAGGGGCTCGGCACCCGCACATGCCTCGGGTGAGCACCCAATGCCTCGTTGGGTGATAGGTTGGCGTGTTTGGGGTTAGAAAGAAGTATTAAGGGTAAAATAAATGACTACAATAAATAAGTCTGCTTGGTGTTTGTAATAAGGTAGTATCGTCATTTAGATTAGATTTCCATTATTGTATTTCCTTTAGATGTGTTTCCTTCATCGTCGCTATGTTTTGTTAATTTAGTTCAATGTTATGTGTAATAAGTGCATTTACGCACTGGAAGCTGATTACAATCTCAAGTGTTTTTATGCACAAAGGACTACACATACCCTTAGTGTGGGGTGGATAAAGAAGGTTAGTCGATACAAAAATAAATAAACTCATAGGTGTCCATAAAGGGAACAAGTTTTGAAAAGTGATGAAAACTTCAAGAGGATTGCTCAAAGTTAAAGACCATGCGTAAGGTGGTGAGCACTCAGTATAACTCAAGGAGGCTGCAACATTTGAGACTACGTATGTTTGGGTCACATTGGATAAATACTTGGCGTAAGGAAGTGTAGGTAGAGGAGATCTATGACAAATAAGTAGTGGTGCGCCAGAAATTTATGACTGAGGCACAAAAGTTTGAGGTGTGAGAGATTGGGGCGCGAGATAAAGAGGTACAAAACACACTCAAAGGGAATTAATGTCATGTATGGTGGTAGGTGGGTAATGAAGGGGAATTTTGAAACTTGGTTTAAAGTTGACTTTTGCAATGACATTTGTTTCCTTATGAGTTCGAAGAAAATTGAGAAGTGTGATGAAGAGTTGGAGATGATGAGCACTCTGCAGAGCAAGTAAACTGTTGTAGACACCAAAATTAGGTCACACTCCCCTTTGGTCCCTCAACAAATAAACGCTTTGAACACATCCACCTAGCTATGGTCCCCTTTACCTCACTATAATATTAATTTAATTATTTAAATTAAATTAATTCATAATCCTCACCATATTTATTATTTAAATCTCCTAATTGAGATAATGCCCTCATATCCACCTCACCGAGACACCTCATCAAGCCACCTCACCCTAAGACCTATTCTTAGTAAGTTGCCATAACTAACTAAGACTTACCCAAACCCTAAAAATCAATGCCTATATTCCCTCTAACCACATTCCCGCATGCTTAAAAGAAGCTTCCAGTCTAATCCGCGAGTTAACGACACGAGATCCCAAGAAAATCAAGGGGATCGTCTAGTTTAGTAAACCTAGAAAATCCCACCCTAATCGACGCGGTTACCCTTAACCGCCACCGATTAAGCCGAAACCGCTGTCGGTCACCTTTTAATCCCCAAAACAACCTTATTTTCGAGGTTGGAAAAAGGTTGGCAGATTCCTGAGAGATATCACATATTTTGAGAACAAGTTTCCATGAGAACACGCATGCAAGGAAGGAGATCAAGCATTTTCTCTTGCACAGACATCCAGCATTCATCCAACAACCACCCAACATAGATTTGATCCAATCAGGAAAGAAGGAGAGCACATGCAGCCCATGCAAGAGCTCCCTAATGTTTGGTGAGCCTCTGCAACATTCAACTCTTATCAACACCTTCATTCCTCACTCACAGACATCCAGAGCCAGATTCCAAGTAAGTAGAACATTTTACTCCTCTGGTTCACTCATTTCATCATTGTATTTTCATCCTTTGTTCTCCTAGCCACCCATTGACCTCCTTTAATACTCACCCCTCCACATCCCCATTAAAACCTTTCCAAATCCCATCCAAATGACTTAATACCTCACCCCGACTAGCCTAGTCCTTTGTGCAATCATAAGGGAGATCCAAAGCTCATTCAGCGTGATATTCCGGTATTCCACAAGAATCAAACCAGTTCTCCCAACCGGTGTCGGTCACCCTTAACTAGCATCGGTCTCTATATTTACCAATACAAGCCTAGAACAATGACCTACCCACCTATCCCCGCATCACCCTTAATCACATGTGACCTCCTAAGACCTCTGTCGACCCTGCAGAGACCCATAACCAATTACTTGACCTTCGGATCTTATTTTAACCTAACATGTTAGATTATATCTTTCTTATTGTGTTTTTAATGAGATATCTAAATCATTTTAATTACAATAGGATTTACTTCATTACTAGCATTAAATTGTTTTAAATAAAGGATCGAGTCAAATCTAGGAAGCATCACACTTCCTTGATCTAGCAGCACACGGTAGGGGTTTCATTTGCACATATTGTTTAAATTTTATTTGGTGGTCTTGTGTTCTATTTCGTGAGTTCCTCCCAAAGCTAAAAGGAAGCTCTCACGATCAGCTGTGGATTCTAAGGTCATACGTGTGCAACAACCTATCAACCATCATTTCAACAGGTATTCCTCCTACGCCTGTTACCCTATTTGTTTTGTCACTTTCAAATAAATGTCTAAGAATCAGGTGAAACATTTTGGCATGCCCGGTGGGACCCATTCGGGGTTCCTTGCATTTTATTCATTCCTAGGAAAAGTTGTGTGTTTGTTTCCCTTTTGAAAAGCATACACATTAATTTTCTTCCTTGGTAACCTTCTTTTTCTTTCTATTTGCTCTAAAAGAAACCTTTCTTTTGTTGTACTTAAAAAGAACCATTTCTTCTTTTTTTTCATTTTATTTGAAGAGCATTCCATTTATTTATGTCATCGAACTTCATATTTCAATTTGGGCTTAAAAATCATTGCATTTCATTCTGATTTATTGTATTAGCTCACATTAATTGAGGGCAACCTATACGTTGGAAGTCATTCCTAGCTGATGGTTGATAAACGAATCGTAGAAAGCACTCTCTCTCTCTCTCCAAGTCTTGCCAAATTGCACAAATTCAAAACAATTACATATTCTTAAACAACATCTTTCCTAGGAATGCCTGTCACAATGATCGCACTCGATATGATATGAGGATTGGCGTGGTACTCCTACTCGCTGCTCTGTCGAGTCATACTTCAGAGCGACACCCCCTGCCATAACATACCTGAAACCTCACCTTTTAGATCTCCTTCTTTGTAGGAAGCCATCCTCACCAAAAATTATATTCTACAGTTCATGAGTTAGTCCTTAAATAGCATAAGCTAAACAAACATAATAGAAAAGGCACTCTTAGGATCACATTTTTCTTAGTGTTTCTACTTGGCTTGCGTTTTGAGGTGAGAGGTCACGTTCTTCATTCTTCTTGTTTCTCCTTGCATGCTCCTCATCATAGTTGGTGTATTCGGCTTCTTCTGAGTGTGCCTGGACCACATTCTCATCATTCTCATAATTTTGGGTTTGATTCCACATCAAATTTTAATTCACAACCACTTTTCTTTCATCATTGTTTCAATTTCATAGGACCAGGTGTTGGTCCGGTGATCGATAAATCGGTTACCATCGACTATCGTCGGTTATACCCAACTGGCGTTGGTTCCAGTCCTTTTGGCTAACCTACCCAAAAGGACATTTATTCACCTTCTTCAACTATTTAGAGTCCCTGTCACTACTATCATTCCCATTGACCTTGTAAAACTCATCAGATTTGACATACCTATCAAATTTGACCTTATACCTTATTTTTGACCAACTGTCCATCTCCCACAGTGATTGACAGCGGTTACCTGTAACCGGCGTCGGTTTTCCCTGACTGAAATCAATTATCTGTGCCACTTTCCAGCTAACATTTGGTACCTAATCCACTTATTACCACCTATTCTTCCTATTCTTGTTGTATTTCTATGTCATTTACAGAAAGGTAGCCCAACCTGATCAGTACCTGTTCACATGGTACTGACGCGTCGACAAGCTAGCACCCTCGTATTCCATGCCAGTTGTCAACCGCTCCCACCTAGCCCTTCACCACCTTCCATTTTATCACATGTCATGGATACTATCCAACCTATCACTATTACTACAAGAGATGAGGAGTTCGCATGACTACTTGACCAAAACCCTGCCACCTTACAGTTTTACCTTTCCCACTCGTCCACTCGAGATGCCTTGGGTTAGTTGATATACGACATGCCCGTATCTATCCCCTCGAATCTCATTCCCACTCCTACGTCAGCCCCATCTAGCTCCGTGTTTCCCGCATCTACCTTACCCCAGTCATTTCGCAGCTAGGTCCTATACCGTTATGTATGACCGCAAAGCATTTGCTACATCCGTTGCACCCGCCACATCCACCATACCTTCAATAATGACTTAAAACACAACCTCATCCACCCCTATTATCTCGCATATACCCGTAGCTACACAACCACCTCCTGTATCGGTGACCCCTACCCCTTTCCAAAATGTGGTCCTTTCTATTCGCATTCCTTAGCCCCCATTGCCACTAGAGTTACCATGACCCTTCCACCTCCATATACGCATTACGTAAGACTCTGTTTCAGCCGTTATTCACTTTGGGTACGTGCCCCTATTTCACTACCTTCTTCTCAATCTACCCACACGGCAGCACCATATATTGGAATGCCACCCTTGTTATATGCCCAACACCAACCCTCTTACGCTATAGGAGGCACTCAACCATCGCAACCTACCAACGACCTAATCAAATTAATGATGGACAAGATGCAAACATTGGAAGCATCAGTTTCTGGCTCCCGTAACACCCTCACCTACGATGAAATTTACAACGAGCCTATCCACCCATCCATTCCTATTTGCCCATACCCCGTACATTGGGAAATGCCTAAATTCAACTATTTCAATAGCAAGGAAGACCCGCAACAGAATTTGTGGTCATTAAAAAATGGGTGCTACCTAATCACCCACGATGGTGCTTTGCTCTTAAGGACCTTTTCCATGTCTCTGACTAGACCTACGTTAGATTGGTATAGTGGGTTACCTAGACGCTCTATATTTTCATTTAATTAGGTAGCCCAAGCCTTCTTGGATCACTTCTCCATCAATATCGTTAAGAAGGTTACCATGATTGACCTATACTCCACGCGTCAGTATGATGACGAATCTATCACAAATTTTGTCACTCCCAAAGCATAGCACGATCAATCAACTCACCTTCCAATTGCCACAAATAGAACTCATCGAGCTCTTCACATGGGCTTGTGCTAGACATATCTCGTCGACCTTGCAGGTCCAAACTTTCTGAACATTCGATGAAGCATTCACCATGGCACGAAAGTTAGAGATTGTGCCATCGAAGAGAAGAAAATCCAATTACGCAATAAGAATTCAGCATTCAAGAAAAATGATACCTCTTCTTCTTCCAAATCATAGAGTAATTATTCAAAAGCTAAGGGCACCGCTAACACAATAGTACTCAAAGCCAACCTAGTTTGACTCATCCACAAATCAAAGCTACCCCCTCATATAATCTCTCACCCGTCTAGACTTTTTAATTTGAGGATGAGAACAACGGAAATACACCCCAATTAAGGAGCCTTACTCTTCTATCTTAGAAAAGCTCATCAAAGTGGGGCCATCACCATTCCACCTATAAAACCACACACTAGTTTTGACCTACTCGCCCCATGCCCGCATGGCATAAAGAACACGACTTCTCAGAACTATCATCAAGTAAAGGGTCGTAGTGAAGTAATTGCATCACTTTGAAAAACATTGTCCAAGAAATGCTTGAGAAAGGCGAGTTAACTGTGGATAATCCTAATGCACCTGCTAATCAAAACCTACATATCTTCCAAGAAACCCTTTCCCAATCATGACCCTTTGTCTGATCAAACCGGTGAGACCTCAACTCATGATAGCCATACCCGCGAGGTCCATGCTATTTTTAGTGACGTACCTATTGCTTCCCAATTACCCCATATTCCTTCCATAAAGGAAATTCTAGCTCGAAATCCTCCTTCTGCATTGGATCCTACCTCACATATTCCTCTACCCATAGAGGAACACCTTTCACCTCCTTCCTCACCCATGGAGGAGCCCTTCGCTAATATCGAGACCATTTCACCTTTTGCTTCTCCACCTAGGGAACCGTCACCCACAGTACTTCTTCAGTCCATGGAGGATACTTGTTTATCTCCTCCACCCATCATCTTCTCCACCTACATAGGAGCGCCCATTTTCTCCTCCACACAGAGGGGCACCCATCATCTTCTCCACCTACATAGGAGCACCCATTTTCTCCTCCACCTATCAAAGATCCAATAGAGATGCCTTTACCTCTAGGCAAACATTCTCCATCAGCTACCCAAGATCTGTAGACCTACTTTTGGCTCTCTTACCCACTAAGGTGAAGCTAACTAGGAATTTCCCGTCTCTAAGACACATTTTACGGGAATTGTCGTTAGGTCCTCATCAACATCACCTACAGACATGTTGTTCTCATGTTTGGCCGATCACCTAGATTATGTGGACAAAGGCTTATTGTGGGGGCATCTTTTGCTTTCGGTCTCAACACAAATGCAGATGTCACTTGCTGATACTTCCACTATCTACCCAAAAATATTCCAACTAGTTGAACCGAGCACAACCACCTCTATCACTACTTCTTCCATAACCCTCCACACCGCTCAACATACTCCCTTACGCATAACCCAACCTATATCTACACCCAAACCCACACCTACAACATCTTCCCCGACTAGACCTATTACCACCTTAGGGGTCACCCCAACCACCACCTTACTCATCCACCTATCAAATTGGATTTAGCTACATCCTCCAAAGTCAACACCAAACCTACTCCGACACCCAAATAGAAGAACCAAACCCATAGAACTCATACCCCGGCTACGCCAATCATACCTGCATCACCTTCACCCTTTCCATCTGTTTTAGGACCTCAACCTCCCAACATGATCAAGAAACTTCCACCCATCAATAAACCAAAAACACAATAGCCCACTCCTTCCTCGCAAACCTCTAACCTACCCAAGCACCCGACACAACTTACACCTACACCTGCAACATCTTTACCACCCATACCTCCAATACCCTCAGCAACTTCTTCATTACCCACTACACTTCAGTCTCTATCTCTCACACCCCTGCTCGACCCACATCATCTACCTTCACAAGCACCTCCGTTATCCCGTGGGTAACTCGCCCTCTTCCCCCATCTACTTTTCCCTCTAGATCTCGTACACCCATATCACCTTTACCCAAGAAGGTGCAACCCAAAAACAAAAATCCGCTACCCTCCAATAAGGTAGTCAAAGCAACCATACACCCTCCTGCCCATTCATCTACCCAAACAAACATGACCAACACCCAAGACCACTCCAAAGCACCCAAAACCATGGCTCAACCCACTCCCCCTCCTGCAAGGACCATTCCTCAATAATCAACCGCACCTACACCCAAACCCACTTTCACTTCCCATTGCGATCCACTAGTGGGGTCCTATGCCAAAATATTAACCAACCTCCTTGAGACTTCTATTATCACATTACCGCCACCGAGACCTTATGCCCCCTAAAACTTAAGCCAAAAGGGTTTGATGACACTAAAATTTGTGCCTACCATCGTGTGCCGGGAACGATGTGGAGAATCTGTAAGGCTTTGAAAACCATCCTTATCCAGTTGTGTCCTCCGGAAGCCAACTTTGACGATGACAACCTTCTCGATGAGGACCCTACTTCACCGACACCCATTCCCATAGTCCTTCCCTCACTGCCCACTCAACAACCACGACCTCCACCCCCACAGCTCCTAGAGCCACCTCCAAGATTTGAAATTAACATGGTTTGCATCAAAGAACTTTCTACACCATTACCTAAATGTCATTGTGCCTAGCTCACTTCACAAGGCTTTTCTCCTCGGTAGGTTTTTGTCCGTCATGTCATTATACCACTCACCCTACACCTTCTCCATTTTCCAACTCCCCTCAGATCAACATGATCCACATTACTACCCGTGCTCAGAAGGATAAAGGTAAGGAAAAGGAAACCGACCAACCAACCAACCCTATACCCAACATACCATCTGCACCCACACCTAAGATTACTATTCACGACCCCACATACCCTATTTCTAATGGAGTCACACATCACACCATGCTCAAACAATTACACCAATCTCCCCTCAAAATGTCCCTATATGACTTCATCCAAACCTCGAATCCCATCGTTAAGCTCTCATGGAGTTTCTTCAATCTATTGAGGTTTTACCTAATGACCCTGCACTCATAGCCTCCATTATCACACCCCATCATGTAGCCTCTCTCACCAAATTTCCACCTTTATCCACACCTCACCCTACTCACTAAATAGCCTCCCTTAGCTTCTTAGAGGAAGAGATCACACCGCACCAAACCGATGACCCTGACCCGGCCCTCTTCATCTCTATCCACATCGATGATATACGTGTACGACATGTAATGATCGATGGGGGTGCTAGCATTAATATCATTTCATCCCATGCATTCACTCAAATGTGCATACCTAACAATTGCATGCATAAACATCCTGTCATGTTGTGTTCATTCAATGACGCTATCACCTCTACACTAGGCAATCGTCATCCTCCACGTTCGCATGGGCCCTCGCACTATTCTAGAGCTATTTTACATCTTGGAGGGGGAATTTCAATATAACATGTTGCTTGGCAGACCTTGGATTTGTGTCATGGGTTGTGTTCCTTCCACTTTGCATCGTTGTGTAAAGTTTGAACATGAAGGACACACCTATACCATTCCAGTTGATCCATCACCTTTCAAAACATGCAACATGCTCTACCGACCCAATGATGTGCTCATACCCATTAAGGCGTCTACCTCCATAACCACTACCACTTCACCTACACCTCCGCTTACCAGTACAGTCGCTACCTCAACCGCACATGCCTCCTCCATTCCTACCACTACCACAACCTCCATGGCCGACCCATCGGCCTCCCAATCCGTTAACTCCACCTCCGCATCAACCTCCGACACATCATCTATTCCAACTACCCACATACCAACCACCGATCCCTTGGAAGGTATTTTTCAACGCCTCACTCTGGGGGAGTACCACCTATATAGTGTCAACACATTCCTTACTCCATAAGAGTATGGAAGCCTTCACCAACATCCTCGTTACGATCACCGCATAGGAGAACGCCTCCTTTATGGTCCTCCTCATCTCCGTACTAGTCTCACCTATGGGGGACTTGATACTACCACTTACACACCCAAACCACCTGTCTCAAACTCACCCATTTTCCGCCGACTTCCGGTCACTCACCAATCACCGTTTTTCCCACACCGTCCTGCACCGATGTGCGTGGAAGGGTTTTGGTTTTGGATTTTACGAAGAAGGCCGCCATACTATCATTCCATGTACCACCCGCAAACATAATAATTGTAGTGGTATCAGCTTTGCTAAACCACCTACCAAATAAGCCCACATTGAACCCATCAAGAACATCAACCCTTCTCCACCTTCTTCACTCACTCTGCCTTCATCACCACCTTCACCGATGGAGTCGATGGATCCTGAATCTATCCCTCTTAACCTTTTTTTTTTTTTTTTCATAAACACCGTTTCCTTGGGGCCTTTGACTCATCAACGTGAGGGTGAGGCCTCTTCCTCTCTTCCCTTCCTATATCCTAAAATGATCGGTGATGATACACCTTCAATTAACATTGTTCAATGTCGGCGCATGATGAATCTATCCACCGCACTATAGAGCCGGTATCCGGTATTGTATCATTTAGTCGGGTCGGTCGGAGCGGGGCATCTCACCCGCATCGGCTACTCCTTCCCATATCTACAGAGGGGGGCCTATGCCTATGCCTATTAATAATAGGGGTAGGGGCATCTCACACTCTTTAGTCGAGCCGCGTGATATGACTGATGACTGATTGTATCATATCACGTATATAATAGATGGATGCCATAGTTCATATAGGGGGACCCCCGAGTGGGCCGCAATCATTTCGCCTTGGATAAGAGAATACGTTTTTCCGTAGAGAGCTTGACCGCCAAGACTCGCTCTGCCGGTAGGGCCGGCCACCCACCCCACTCCCCACTATTTAGAGAGGACCCACTCCCACTCCCACTCCCATTCTTTAGAGAGGGAGAGGGAGTGGGAGAGGGAGTGGGATATTTATTGCTATTGTTAGACAGGTCCTTGCTCTTCCTCGGTGCTACCCTGAACTCTATATCCCTCGGATCTATAGGGAGGGGGGCCTCCCCAGATAGAGAGAGGGGCGAGCCCCGGGGCTCCAATATCTCTCAAATCGATGCCCGGGAACAACTCCTCGGGAAATTGGGGAGGGCATTAAGGAACCGCCTGGGTTCCAGATTGGGATTGGTAGGAAAAGACATAGACCTGGGAGGATTGATGAGAAGAATAGGGATGATGATAGGGGTAATACCGAAAAACAGAAGGATTCCGTACGGGTACAACTATTATTCGAACGAAGTGCGGAAAATGCGATCCCTGCTGTCTGGTGGAACAAACGTGAATACCTCCATTGGGTCGGTCAAAATCGAATCTGTCTATCAAAGTGCTTCTCCAATTGCTCAGGACATCTCTTTCCAACTGAGGGACGGAACAAGATCATTTCGTTCCATTTTTGGTCGAATAGTTCGGGATATTCCATTAATCATGCCCAAAGGGGTGGGGGGGATCCGTATTTGTTGTCCGGGTCGATTGAAAGGTGCAGAAATCGCTAGAACTGAATGCAGGGAGTATGGGAAAACCTCGTGTAATGCATTTCGCCATCAAATCGATTACGCTTATGCGAAAGTCTCTACTCGTTATGGAATCTTAGGTGTCAAAGTGTGGATCCCATTCCCATAGGAGAGAAGGGACGTGCTATATCCGAAACGTACGAGATATCGTAAATACCGGAAAGGCGTATGTAGTAGGGGTTGCGAAACGGGCGGTACACAACTTGGTTTTGGAAGATATGGCATTAGAAGTTGTGGAGCCGGTCGTATCTCATATCGAGCCATTGAAGCAGCGCGTCGTGCTATAAGCGGACAATTTCGAAGAAATGGGAAAATCTGGGTAAGAGTATTCGCGGATCTCCCTATTACCGGTAAACCCACAGAAGTGAGAATGGGAAAAGGGAAAGGTAATCCTACGGGTTGGATTGCTCGTGCGTCCACGGGACAAATCCCATTCGAAATGGATGGTGTGAGTTTGTCAGATGCTCGACAAGCTGCTGCATTAGCGGCGCATAAACTCCGTTTGTCTACCAAGTTCGTTCACTGGTCGTAATCATTACCATCCGTTCCGTTAGGGGCCCATGAGAGGGCCCTTATCTGAATGAGAGGGCCGATCTGGGACCATAGACTGGGACTGGGTATAACGCAACTGGTGTTGGGTGAGACTGGTACGACGCAACGTATAAACATGATATGACATGACTGTCTCTAGTATAGATTGATTGATATTGTACGATCGATCGATCGATCTAATATCCAACTGATCCAGGGGGCCCCAGAACTCCAGGCCGCGGATCGCGCTGCCGACGGGGCCCAACGAACTCTTTATCGCTATCGCTTTCTCGACTTTGGCTTAGTGAGTGCCGCGGATCAAATGAGATAATGAGATGCGAACGGTCGTTCGTAATGGATCAACTTGAATGCCCCCGGCATGAAAGTTCCATTCTAGGGAAGGACGGCGTACTACGATACTTTCCGTTTCGCCGAGCCCTGCTTTGGTCCCCGGTTCGATGGTTGTACGCGCCAAGAATCCAGTACATCCCGTTCCGTCCTCCATCCCAGTGTTTCGCAACACCTCGGGTTCACCCATTTCGTTAGGTCCTGACCCCCCCGCCATGATCTCCCCGGTGGTTTATACAGGAGCTATTGCCGTTTCATCCTTACCCGTGGTTATGATGTCGAATATTCAAATAGCGGAGATTCACGAAAAGGTATCGCGCTATCCACCAGTGAGCGGTATTATTGGACTGATCCTTCGGTGGGAAATGTCCCCCATCCCAGATAATGATCACATTCCATTATTACCAACGAGCATAAGTACAAGCTCTCTTAGATATACAGTTCATGCTGGAGAGATACAGGGTTGGACCAATTCGGAAACATCGGGCAATTCACTTCATACCTACTATTCCGTTCGGTTCTTGGTTTCTAGTCCCATTCCATCAGTAGCCATGATTGGGGCTACAGTACTGACTATGCATAGGACTACTAGAGTGAAGAGACAGGACGTATTCCGACAAAATGCTATTGATTCCAAGAGGACTATGATGAGGAGGACGACAGACCAACACCAACTAGATGATATTCTATTAGATCGATCGGCGGTTTTCTTTTTTTTGGGAGTGGAGTTCTGATTCTCAGTCGCGAACCATCTAGAACGAATAGATGGATGTGGTGCTGTATCGAACCGGAGCGGGGATGTGGGCTGCGCTTGCGCGGCATGCATGTCCGATCGGCCGGGATACTCCTGGAAACCTGGCGATCATAGATAAGATGAGATAAGATGGGATATATATAGAGTCTATAGGGGGAGAGGGGGGCCGCCCCCATATCGTCATAGGGATCTAGATAGGCCTCACAGTTATAGATATAGGCGACCTTCGGTCCTGTCAACTCTATATAGATATAGCGTCCCCCTCACCAACACATGGATGAATGACCTCGACACTCGCCCCGGGTTGGTGGTCCCGGGCCCCCTATCTATAGAATAGTTCGGGTTGGTGGTCCCGTCCCATAGTTGCATGGATGAATGACCTCGACCATACATACCTCTCTATTCTAGAGAGCAGAGCAGAGCTACTTATTGTATTGTTTTGTTGAGCCATGAATACAGCGAGCACGGAGGTGAATACAGCGAGGCGGATCAATGAGCGAGCCGGGAAGCGGATCAGCGATTCCCGATTCCTAGTTCGGGGGTTGGGGGTTGCGGTGGATAACACAGGGATGAATACAGATACAGCAGGCCCCATCTATATATATGGAGCCAGATGGAGAGGATCGGGGTCCGACTCGTACTATATCGTATCGATTTCACCATACCACGATAGGGTCGGGGGTTCGGGTACTACTGTTACGAATGAATCGGATTACTACACTGTTACGGGCTCTGCCGGTACTCTCAGAACTACCGCATCCGCATACTTGTTCCATAGCTCGTCCTGGACAGACCGGTTATGATATTGCAGGTTCTGCCATGTGGGTTCTGCCGGTATTGAATGGTAACGGGAAGAGGAGCGACCATCTATATACCGAATGGCTTCAACTATATGGGGCCAATCCCGCCCCAATCCCAGCCAATCCCAAAATAGATCTAGGTGGGGGCAGCTCTCTCCCGCCATATATTCGATTCTACAGATGTTCGCCGGATATAGATAGGGGGCTCACCCCGACGCGCTATATATTCCAAAGAGATATAGAGGGCTCGCCCCTATCCCCCCGGGCGCCCGGCCCCCCCCCCCTCTCTATTATATCTCGGCTCCCATATAGATCTATATACTCACCTACCTTAGTGTAGAAGACTCATATATTCATCGGTTGTTACCTTCTAAGACACAAACCATGTTAAATGAATCGACTATCAAGATCAACATTCATACTCAAGACAACCCACACATCCTAAAGATCGGTCAATCTTTAGATGTTGCTGAACAGGAATCCATCACTTCTTTTATCAAAAATCATAACCACGCTTTCACTTGGTCTTATGCAGACACATGCCGGTATTGACCCCACCATAGTGGTCCACAATATAGTAACCGTTCCCGATGCCAAACCCATCAAATAAAAGCTGAGGAAAATTCACCCTCACATTGCCCTTCTCGTCAAAGAAGAACTTCAGCACCTTCTTTCCGTTTCCTTCATATTACCCATTGATTATCCTCGTTGGATTTCTAACATTGTCCCTATCACCAAGGCAACAGGGGGACTCCACATTTGCATAGACTTTCGTGACCTCAACCTTGCTTGCCCAAAAGACAACTTCCCTCTACCCGGTATTGACCAACTGGTTGACCTTACCACTGGTCATGAGATGCTATCACTCATGGATGGCTTCTCGGTTATAACCAAATCTTGCTTGCCCTAGAGGATCAACACAAAATCGCGTTCATCACCCCTTGGGGGACCTTTTTGCTATCGAGTCATGCCTTTTGGCCTTAAAATGCTCGTGACACATATCAGCGGGCTATGACTTACATCTTCCATGACATCAAGCACCGTATATTGGAAGATTATGTGGATGATCTCTGGCCAAATCTAAACACCGCTCCAAGCACCTTACCGTCCTCAAAACCATTTTTGACCACCTCATTAAATATTACATTCACCTTCAGCCAAAGAAGTGTGTCTTCGCGGTTCTCTCAGGAAAGCTCCTGGGATTTATTATTTCCCTACGTGGTATAGAAGTTGACCTTGCTAAAGTCAAGGCCATTCTGGAAATGCCTCCGCCCACTAACCTTAGACAACTCCGTAGCCTGCAAGGTAAGTTGCAGTCTATTCGCCGTTTCATTTCACAATTATCTAATTAGTGTCAACCATTTCATCATTTTCTTAAGAAGGATGTCTCCTTTAAATGGGATGATGACTACCACAAAGATTTTGAGGCCTTAAAACAATACCTTCTCCAACCACCCGTACTCATTCCACCTAAAGACGATCAACCTTTCTACCTATATATCTCAGCTATCGATCACTCCTTGGGAGCCATGCTCGCTCATGGGATGAACAACATAAGGAGCAGGTGTTTTATTACATAAGCCATACTCTTTTGGACTATGAAACCCAATACACCCATCCCAAAAACTTTACTTAGTCTTAGTTTTCATTGCCACAAAACTCCGCCATTATCTACTCAACCACAAAACCTATGTTATGACCAACACCGACCCCTTACACTTCATGTATGCCAAACCTTATCAAAATCAGCGTGCCGCACAATGGCTTATGCTTTTAGCTGACCTTGACCTCAAATTTATTCATCAAAAGTCCATCAAGGGCCAAGCCATCACCGACCAATTGGCCGACACACCTATTTCTGGGGATCAACCCTCTAATTTTGACTTTCCAGATGAGTCCATTGCTACCCTTTCCTTGGATGAACCCGCTTATCAAATGACGCTCTTCTTCAATGGTTCTAAGTGTTAGCGTGGGGGTGGGGCTGGTGTTATCCTCATTCCTCTTGATGGTGAACCCATGCCTTTGTATTTCAAACTCGATTTTGATTGTACAAACAATATTGCCGAATACGAAGCACTCATATTAGGTCTCTAAGCCGCCTATGCCCTAGATGTCAAATCAATCAACATCTTTGGTGATTCTCAATTGGTCATAAACCAAGTCAATGGTATATACCAATGTCGTAATGAGATACTTCAAAAGTATAAATATCATGTAGACAAAATTTTTACCACCTTTGACCGTTACGCCCTTTAAACCATCTCTCATTCAACTAACAAATTTGTAGATACCATGGCCTGCTTGGCTTCTCAAATACCCGCTTCGCCTACCGATTCTAAAATATTTTTCACCATACAACGAATCCAATCACCTCTTATTTACCTCACGAAGTTTACTCTATCGAACCGTTGCCCCGATCCGAGGGAACTTTTGTATAAACAATACTATGACTACCTTTCTCTCTCCATCTTACCTCCCGATCTCATCCATAATGGACAATGCACATTCCTTAAAATGGTCTCTCGTTATGTCATCATGGGGGGCCTTCTCTACAAGCACGGCTTTGATGGTATTCTCTTACGATGCCTCATAAGTTCTGAAATTCCTTATACCATTAAGGAGGTTCATGATGGCATATGTGGAGGTCACTTAAGTGGCCTTGTTGTTGCTAAGCGTATTCTTCATCTGGGCTATTCAAGCAACCCTTAATCATGATTGTTGTGACTACGTCAAACATTGTGTAAAATGCCAACAACATGCCAACCTTCATCATAAACCCAGTCATGCCTTACATGTCGCTTTGTGACCTTTGGCCCTTATCTTAATGGGGCTTGGATCTTGTGCAGAGAGATCAACCCCCATTATTGAGAATGACATCAATGGATTACCGCTACCGAATACTACACAAAATGGGTTGAGGCCATACCACTCATCTCCACAAAACTGCGAGAAAATATGTGAGTTCATCAATCACCACATCATTTGTCACTTTGGTGTTCCTCATTACCTCATCACTGATAATGGAAAACAATTCAAAAATAAAAAAATTACAAAAATTTGTGACACCTTCGACATTTAGCTAAGTTTCTCATCACCTTATTACCCATAGACCAACGACTAAGCCGAATCCACTAACAAAACCTTTAAAAAATTCTCATGAAAGTGGTTAACGATACTGGGAAGGACTGGAATATGCACATTCCTTTTTCCCTATGGGCATACCGCACTAGTATCCGCACTTCCACTGTGGCCACACCATTTTCTCTGGTCTACGGTACAAGGTTGTTCTACCTCTCGAAGTCTAGATTCCCTCACTCCGCATTTCTCTCCATGACATGCTCAATGATGATGACTTTTGTTAGGACTGTTTAGCACAACTTGAGTTATTAGACGAATGTCGTCTTAATGCTCTTGACCACCTTCAATTTTACCAAAAACGTATCAAGTGTGCCTACGAAAAACATGTCCATAAATGTACCTTCCAAGTTGATGACCTTGTCCTGAAAGAAAATCAACATGTAACCAAAGTAGAAAAATGTAAATGGGGCAAATTTGATCCTAATTGGCTTGGACCATACATTGTGACTCATACTTACGGATCAAGTGCTTATCGTTTATCTTCACTCGATGGTAAACTCCGAACCGAGCCCCTTTATGCCTTGCATCTTCGACCATTCTATTATTGACTTTTAGTCCTACATCACTTTTTTCCTCTTTCCATGCTCGTCCCGAGCACCATCCACTTCTTACACCTCACCAATGACTAACCAAGAATCATGTGAGTACCCGTTACTTGTTATCTTCTCTCGAATATGTGTATCATAGTGTCGCACATAGCATGATTCTCATGGATACTTTTCATCTACCTTTAGATGATATCCCATGGTCGTTTCACTATGCTTTTTGAACAAGAATCCTTTTCCTCACGTTGGTCTTGTCCATGAATTCAAAGCCCCATATGGGACCCAACTCCTTGAGTCAAACTTCTAATAAAAGATGACTCCCTCAAAAGGACATCTTCCTCTTTGCAATCACTGTTATAAATAGACTGCTCCCTCGAAGGACAACTATGTAAAGCTCTTTAAAAAAATAAAAATGAGAGAAACTGAAGCTTCCCACATCGATCAACTTCACGAAGACCTCAAGGAGTTCATTTCCTCATCCCATATAGACTTCCCACATCGATCAGTCTATCTCAAATACAAGTCAAAACAAACAACTTTTTAGTCATGGACTTGCCCATTGTGACCTCGGATCTCTTGCCCAAAGAGCATGCTACCTCATACCATATCAAAACTTACCCACCTTTCACCCCTCTCACCATTCACACTCCCCTTTCCTACTACCTCAAGGGACCTCTTGGAAACAAGACATTTGGTGATCATGTGACTACTTTTCACCCTTAGAACAATCAATCATGCAATGTCTTTAGGGTCTTGCGTTCATCACCTCCTCTAAGGTATGACCCACTCGGTATGATCCTAACCAATTAGGTGGCTTTATTGCCCCCTCTTATCTTTTAAACCGTATTTATTTACGTTTTGATTACCTTATACAGGACTTGGTCCTTGATGCATACCTTTGGGGTAATTTTCTTCTTCCACCACAATTGACATCACCTACACTAATTTGCCTATAACCCACTCACACCTAACAGACCTAAAACCAAATCATGCCTAAAACCTACCAACTCATTTTCATACCTCCTCATATTCTTCCCTAGCATATGGGAGAACTACATCGGCTTGAGGTCCCCTTTTCACGTCGGGACTATGTAGGCAAGCACTCGAGGGCATGGGGCCCTTGGGGGTTAGCTCGACCACTCTCTACCCTAACCAATTCATCTTTCATTTTCCTCAAATTACATTCTACCCTACTTAGTTTCCTTTTTATATCTAAAACTTGGAAATTAAACCACACAAACAACAAATTGCTTAACATTATTATCATCACCACAACATTCATTTATTACGACTTCCATTTCTCTACCATCATCATGCATATATTATAAAACATTTTAAACATGACCCACATCATCATTCATTGCTCAAATTCATGAATCACAACTTCAACTAATTTAAACACAACCATGCCTAACCAAACCTAACTCGACCATGCCTAACCAAACCTAACTCAACCATGCCTATGACCTAACTCGATCCATGCCTATAACCTGACTCGATCCATGCCTAAGACCTGACTCCATCATGCCTAACTCACCTAGTTTTCATCCATATCACAACAAAAAATTAAAAGTCTCATCAAAACACCAACAAATCAAGCATCTCATGTATCTCATCATATAAATAAATATGTGTGTCTCAATACAATATACATGGATATCCCATCATGTCTATCTCAAATAAATCATCGACATGCAGGCCGATACTCAATACAAAATGTCATCGGCATGTAGGCCGGTCTCATATACAATAAAATAATAAAACAATACAAAATCTCTTTGGCACACAGGTCGAGTATATGCTCAAAATATACAAAAAATCTCATACATCCTCACTATCTTTGGCACACAAGCCGATATATATCAAAAAATGACTACAATACATCAAAAATCAGGAGCCATATATCAGGAATCTCGGTGGACATCCTCCATATCTATGTCGCTTGTACCCTTTGCCTCCTTGGCCCCAGTCTGACGACCTACTAACATCTCCCCACCCATCATAGGTGGTGGTTGGGTCCCTACTGGTGCATCACTTAGAGTTGGTCTTCGCGAGCTGGTGGCCTCTCCCTGATCTGTCTAGGAGCTTGATGGCCCCTTGTGCTCTCTACACTATGAGTGTGAGATCTCGTCCTCTCACTCGAGGCATGTTGTGCCCTGTACTCTCCATAGGATAGAAAGTCTATCCCGGCTGCCATCAACTGGTCCTGGTAGTATCTGGCCTCACCTAGGGCATCCATAACTTGGATATAGGCACAATTTGTGGTGGCTCCATAGGCCTCGGCCCTGTGCACTATCTACGGGATCTGTCTCGCCCGCTTCGTGAACTGGGACCCTGTCCCGGTGCCTGTGGTGGTGCCATTGGCCCTGCCCTTGTGCATGTATCTGGGTCTGTAAAGCCCCAATATGTGCCTGTGTTGTGGCCAACTGGCCCTACAACCCTGTCACATGTGCCTGTAGGGCAGCCACCCGACCATCATCTCCATCTCCATCTCCATCCCCACCTTCGGCCATTTGGGCCTGAAGACTGGCCACCTGTACATGTAACTCTGCTACCTCCACCTCTGAGCTGACAAGTTGTGTCTGTACCATACCCAACTAGGTAATCAGCTTCGCCACTTGCCCCTATAGGGCATCCCTCTACACTATGATGGTGGCTAGATCCGGCTACCCCGGCCTAGGTGGTATCGCTCGTAAATGAGCCACCCACCAATGTCTATATCTTTCTGTGATCCCGACATCATCAATCTGCCCGTCCACTACCTGCTCCTCCTGCCCTATGGGCACTGTCAGCTATGGTAGAGGTAAGGGTCTCTCCACATCGTCTCCTATACTGGGAAGGGCGAAGGTCTATTCTATAGTAGCCCAAACCGCGCTAACTCTGTCAAGGGGATCATCTGTGCTCCCCGACACGGTGACCCGAATCCATCTCAATAGCTGCAACTCAGCTAGCTCCTCACGCATCTGCTATATGATGAGAAGCCCACATATGGCCTCCATATCATGTCCACTTTAGAAAACCCCTCCAATAGTCACCGAAAATAGGCCACATCATGTGTGGGCCTGTCTGATCTCCGCTCTCCAATAACAGGACACCCATCGCCTATACCCCACTCGTACATAGCTTGGCGGAAAGGCATCGGCCCGGGGCATACCCACTAGATGCACATAGACAATGTGCTCATATGCCCAGTAGTGAAGTAGAAAGGTACAATACAGGTTGAACCTATACAGCCACCCATACGCCCACAACTCTCCGTATAACTACACCAGGAATGTTGGCACCCGTGCAAAATAGGTCGCTCTATCATCATGTCATGGAGTACCCCCATCAATATTCGTAGTGCAAAATTGCCACCCTCTATATCGGTAGTGCAAAGCAAAGACACCGCCTCCATCAATAGAACTACTAGCCTTGTCTCCTCCGGACGGGCTAGGTACATCACTCCATAGTGAATGTTGACACTATAGAATGTCATTTCGGCCATCCCCTCTCTAAACACCGTCAACATCAGCTCCTCCGAGGCCTCGAGGAGATCGAATAGACCTATGTACCCAATATGGGTAGCCACAATATCCAGAACACGTCCTCCAAGGTGACTGTGATCTCACCTGTCAGCAAGTGGAACATGTTGGTCATGGAATCCCATCTATCGATGAGTGCGACCATCAGGACCGCCGAACTACATGTTGGTAACGTCAGACCCCACTCACACCCACCTCCTCCACATGCCGTAGCTCCTCCGAGGTCACTACGCCGTGAACCGTCATGAAGGGGTGGAACCCTGTCCCGCATGCGTAGCTGATCTCTCCCCTGCATCCAATACAAATAACAAATTAATCTACATTTCTCATACCCATACTTGCCCCCTATCATTTTCCCACACCCTATTTTACCCCTACCCATATCAACCACCCAACCTGTGGTACTTTTGGCCCCTTGCTCTCCAAATTCGGACCAGTGCTGATTATCTCTAACCAACCCCGGTCACCCATAAACCGGCATTGGTCACCTATTTCGTGACTGATACCGGTTTAGCCCTACTGACGCCGGTCACCTGCTGTCGGGTGAAAACCCGCGACCCCAAACCCTCCCTTCTCAAAATTTTACTACCCTGACACTTCTACCCACCTAAAATCACCTACACCTCCCCCTCCACCTCATCCCTTCCCCTCTTCTCCAACTTATCTCTCTCCCCACTCCTATTTTACCCAATTTACCCTCCCATTTTGCAAATTTTATTTTCTCCCACCCACAATAAAAAATAAAACCCAATTTGAAAAATCACCTAATCTACCTAACAAAAACACTACAAGAGTTGGGCGCTTACCTCATCATGCTGCCGTCGTTGTGGTGGCACGTTTGTCGCCGCATTACGGTGGCCCACCCGATCCCTCTTCGGCCTTTGCCATCACTAAATTGCTACCCTCATGCTCCACCCAATCAAATCACACCCACCAATCCTATGGACCCACCTCTCACCAACCAATCACCCACCATTCAGATCGCCAACTCAACCCTCTGTTCCATCCGGATGCTTTTCACCTTTTTCTCTCTCTCACGTCATTTTCCCAATTCGCTAAATGACAAATGAATAACAAAAATGTGGATTTTTTGTTTTTATAACAAACCCGACCTAACCAATGCCGATTTTACTTCACTCAAGATCGTCAAGTGCCCTACCTTACCGTGATCGGTTCCACTCTACCGGCATCGGTTACCCTTGACCAACATCGGTCACCCTCTCTTGCACATTTCCCTAAATTTTACCCTATTACCCTGCCCGTCACTCTTTTTTCCACACCCAACCTTTACCCAAACCATTTACCTCACCCTCCTGACCTCATCATTTACTACCTAACCTCGTCCTCCTTTGGGGACTCGTTATTTTACCCATACCTCAGCCCTACCCGTGTCATGACCTAGATTCTTGGACCTGGACCATCGCTAGTGACCTTATACCTCATGTGTTCGCTATACCTTGCGGCACTGTTACCTGTGTTGATTGACCCAATGACCTTACCTTACCTCTTATTGTGATCGTTTATCCTGACCCTACCTTTGGTGTACTAGAACACACCTAAACGTTCCTACACCTGACTGCATTGTGTTTCCTGACCATATCCTATACCTTGGATACCGAATCACTTCAACCTTGTTTGGATAAACCTATCGACCTTAGACAATGTAGAGTTTTCCTGCTCTTCAACCTAGTAGCATGCTGTAGTTTATATGTGTGCATGCATTTGAATGTTACTACCTTTTACCCTAACCCATTACCTAGATTACCCGAGTAGACCGCTTGTTTTTTCCTACCACCCACCTTCCTTTTCATCACATGTACCTTTTATCAAACCACTCACCGCTTCTCGCCTTATGCGTCTTCGCCTGGTTTGAGGGGATATCCTCCACCCACGCATGGGGCAACCACATCTTATTTTTGTCGGCGTTGCTTACTAATACAAGCTACACAAAAAGGGGCAAAATGTAGACACCAAAATTAGGTCACACTCCCCTTTGGTCCCTCGACAAATAAACACCTTGAACACATCCACCTAGCCATGGCCCCCTTCACCTCACTATAATATTAATTTAATTATTTAAATTAAATTAATTCATTATCCTCACCATATTTATTATTTAAATCTCCTAATTTAGATAATGCCCACATATCCACCTCACCTAGACACCTCATGAGCCAACTCAACCTAAGACCTACTCTTAGTAAGTTGCCATAACTAACTAAGACTTACCCAAATCCTAAAAATCAATGCCTACATTCCCTCTAACCACATTCTTGCATGCTTGAAAGAAGCTTCCATTCTAATCTGCGAGTTAACGACATGAGATCCCATAAAATCAAGGGGATCTGCCTAGTTTAGTAAACCTAGGAAATCCCGCCCTAACCGATGCCGGTTACCCTTAATCGCCACCAGTTAAGCTGGAACCGCCATCGGTCACATTTTAATCCCCAAAACAACCTTATTTTTGAGGTTGGTAAAAGGTGGCAGATTCCTGAGAGATAACACATCTTTTGAGAACAAGTTTCCGCGAGAACATGCATGCAAGGAAGGAGATCAAGCATTTTCTCTTACATAGACATCCAGCATTCATCCAGCAACCACCCAACATGATTTGATCCAATTAGGCAAGAAGGAGAGCACATGCAGCCCATGCAAGAGCTCCCCAACGTTTGGTGAGCCTCTGCAACATTCAACCTCTTATCAACACCTTCATTCCTCACTCATAGACATCCAGAGCCAAATTCCAAGTAAGTAGAACATTTTAGTCCTCTGGTTCACTCATTTCATCATTGTATTTTCATCCTTTGTTATCCTAGCCACCCATTGACCTCCTTTAATACTCACCCCTCCACATCCCCATTAAAACCTTGCCAAATCCCATCCAAACAACTTAATACCTCACCCCGATTACCTAGTACTTTGTGCGCAATCATAAGGAGATCCAAAGCTCATTCTCGTGATATTCCCAAAGTATTCCACAAGTAACCAAAGATCAGCTCTCCCCAACCGTCGTTGGTCACCCTTAACCGATATCGATCTCTGTATTTACCAATATAGCCTAGAACAGTGACCTACCCACCTATCCCCGCATCACCCTTAATCACCTGTGACCTGCCTAAGACCTCTGTTAGACCTATAGAGACCCAGAACTAGTTACTTAACCTTTGGATCTTATTTTAACCTAGCATGTTAAATTAGATCTTTCTTATTGTGTTTTGAATGAGATACCTAAATCATTTTAATTACAATAGGATTTACTTCATTACCAGCATTAAATTGTTTTAAACAATGGATTGACAACCATCTAGGAAGTATCACACTTCCTGGATCTAGCACACGCTAGGCAATTCACTACACATATTGTTTAACTTTTATTTGGTGGTCTTGTGTTCCATTTCAGGTAGTTCCTCCCAGCCAAAAGGAATCTCTCACAATCAATCGTGTGGTTTCGAGGTCATACACGTGCAACAACCTATCAACCATCATTTCAACAAGTATTCCTCCTATGCCGTTACCCTATCTATTTCGTCACTTTCAAAGAAACGTCTAAGAATCAGGTGAAACAACTGTCATGTTTTGAAGCACGTTGTTGAGCATCTAGGTACGAAAGAAGGATTCAAGTGGTGGTTCATGTGCATGATGGGAGGGTGACTTAGGTTTCATTTGCACGACAGCTAGGGTTTTCATTTGCACTCACAGGATCAAAAGGAATGATGGCACCATGGAGGGCTCTAGTTGTGGAGAAGGAGGTTGACGACCCAACAAGAGGGGTTGGTTGAGATGTTATATCCGGAATAATTTATTGAGGGACAGCCATGGACAACAAAGATTACATAGTGTAGGGTTTTGAAATCAACCACCGCACTGAGAAATGCCTGAAGGATGTCATAACAAAAGTTTACAGGAAGACAAATCGGCAGTTGGTGAATGACACTAGGGTTTTGGACGCCTCCATGAAGAGGTTACTCGAGAGCGTGGGGGTCATGCAAATTCTAGAGTTGTCCTATTTTGGGAAGCCTCGAGTAGTTGTATCAGTGGCTCATGTCACACGTCCATGAAGATTTTTTCTACTTCATGGGCATGAGAATGAGGATCACCGCCAAGTTGATTGGGAAGGTGACAGGTTACACAACTTGAGCTCAAAGATCACTGGAGATCTATCAAACGATGAGGGCATTGATGTCACAACCGCCCTACATCAGTATAAGAAGGGGGTCAAGCCTTTAAAGTAACCAACATTGCATAAATGTACACTAGGGTCAAACACACTTAACAAGAAACAAGTTAGGTGTCATTGAATCGTGGAATGAGGTGAATATGTGTTGGTTACATATAACACATAAAATGGTCAATAAGACATATTACAACATTGTCGAGTACATCGCAGAAATCTTGGTGAATGAGGTGTGCATCCAAGCAGATAAAGGTGAGAATATTACTTGGGGTGCAATCCTATTATTGATTGTATTTAGTGAAATTGGAGTACCCAACGGACCTAGGGAGAACATCTGGGAGTTTCCATTGGAGAATAAATCCCCAACAAAGAAATTTTCCAAATACACTTTACGTGAAACTATTTCTAACGCATATAAGGAGCACTTGGGAAGGTGGTTCAGGAGATTGCACATGGCATTTGAAGGAGAATGACGTATTCCACGTGAGCTGCCCAAAGTATTGAATGGAGAAGCTAAGTTTGTAGTCTACCAACACTTCAACTTGGGGCACTTCCATATGCAATGGGTGGTAAGAGCCCATGGTGTAAGTTGCCCTTTGCTTTTACTGCTAGATATTTCAAGGAGTTAGTGAACAAGTTCCACGACATGCGCAAGCTCCAATTTGATGTGGACAAAGTAGATATAGATATCCACATTCTACGTAAGACTTATGTATGGCCAGGGAAAGAGGCCTATGTGGAAACCATGGAATTAGGCAATGTGGACATCACACTGGAGAGTTTGGCCATAGGACAAATTAAACCTACGTACATGTACATTTATCTAAGGCCAAGGTTAAAGGATGGAAAGGTGGTGAAGGGCGTGGATATGACACTCCCAGGACCTCCAAAGAAGGGGTAGATAGTAGGAACCTCAAGGAAAGTTGCATCGACACCCCCTACTTAAGAAGATCCAGAGCCTACTAGGTTAGAGAACTTCCTAGAGCAGGAGGAACCAGAAGACAACGCCAAACTGGTTCTTACAAGGATACTTCTAGGGAAAAGGCATACATCCTCGACTAGGGAGACACTTTGGTGTAGGGAATTCATAACCGGTAAGAATAGCACCTGCGTAAATCCTATGAAGAATGAGGAAGAAGAAAGGAGAAAGTGCTGAAAATATGTTCTTGTAAAGGATAGTGAGGAGGAAGAGTCCCCTCAACAAAGCACATGAAGAAGGAGGACACCCCTAACATTGAGATGTAGGAGGATGAAGATATTGGGGACCTGGTCGTATATGAAACCATTGATGACAATATGAGTACCCATGAGAAACACTTAGGTGAAGGGGAAATCAGTGCCAGTGGGGATACAAAAGTTCTAGAACACCCCGTGCTTGAAGGAGAAGAGAAAGAGGGATAAGTAAACCAGAATGTAGGAGGCACTGTGACGTACGATGTAGGTGTGGTAGTACATCAAGAAGAGGGTGCATCTGTTCATGAGGATGTTGGTGAACACATAGGTGGGCATAATGATGAAGAGGTAGTGGGAACTCAAAATTTGGGATACTTGGATGACCAAGTGAAAATCATTTGTGCCCGCTTCCAGAGCACCCTACGTAATATATAATTATATGGTTAGGATTGGATGGACCCAGAGATGGCCAATATGCGCACTCACAAACATTTATCATGGAGCATGCAGAATCACATGGATGAGCCTCGACTTTGATGTTTGCGAGAGACGTGCAACTAAAAGAATACGAGGAAGGCACCACATACACGCCATATGACCATCAAAAGCACACAATTTTCTAATGAACATGTGAGTAACACATTGGTCAATGTGTCCAAGGAAGTAGTGTGTCGAATATTGATAAGGTAACAATAGTAAGGGCACTCCTAGAAGATAAGAAAGATAAGGACGAGAGAAATCAAATGACTTACCAGAGTGAGATAATGCAAGTGCATTTGAGGCACGTAATGTCAAAAATATGGTTTGAGTAGATTATTGATGAAATCTTACGAAAAGGCTTGATTTTCGTAAGAAGGTGCAGAGGAGTTCAAGTCGGCACCGCATTACCTCTGCATAACAGTTCATTTGCTTTTAGAGGAAAACTGGTATGCCTCCCTAAACTAAAATATCCTTGAATAAACAACAAAAGCAAGGGATACCAATTTTAGAAAAATTTCAAGTTTTGAGGGCTTGCTCCAAACATTGAAAGATGAGCTGAAGAAAGTGGATCAAGCTTTGAACATGTGTGTAGTGTTGAATGCCATAATAAGAATTAGAACTATAACATAGGATAATGAAGTGCTGAAGGCAATGAAGGACAAAACACTTGGGTGCACATAGAGGTTATCCTTCATAAAACAAAAGCATGAGGCCCTTACACCAGCCCAAAATCCACACAAAGATAGGATCAATGAACTTGGGAAACTTATAGCGCAGAAAATGGACTCCATGGAGGGAATGGTCTCAAGTATGGCACATGTTGTCCAAGTGCTGCAGAATGAAAATGAAAATATCACTTAGGATGAAATGGACGCCATAGTGATAGACATTTCGGAATAGACATGGAACACGCTAAGTGACTAGCAGACTTGGAGGTGAACTCAAAATGAATATCCGAGTTAGTCCGCACTGAGGAAGAGGGTACTGCAGAGTAAAATTCATTATTTTTTACAGTTCTTCATTCATTATTTCATTCCTTATTCTTTATTGTTGGAGACATAAGAAGTAATTCCCATTGTCGGGGTGGAAATGTACTTTAGTGTGGGGTAATGTTGAGAAAATAACATATTTCTCTAAGGTGAAGGCACATAAAGGATGCACGCGTTGGAGCAAGGTGCATTTGAGGGCGCGGAAGAATAATAGAATAAGCGTGCACCAGAACACTTTGAATTCATGACTTATCCATTTTATGGATAAGGGCTATAGTGTGTTGAGTGCACAAAGACATGAAGACTGCGGTCCACGCAATGGTATTTTGGGAACAAGCAACCGATTGAGCGCGTATGCATATGAAAGGAACGATAGCTAGATCATACCAAGCCAAGAACACGAGATGCTAATCAAACACCACAATCAATAAGATGAAAGCAATTCACGAATAGCTTTACATAAAACCTTTGCAAACAAATGAGTAGCAATATCATATATTATTATGGAACTCAATGCAATACATTGAGAATGGGCCTTGCTTAAATAGGCAAGAAATAACAATCTAAGAACCAGTCAAGGTCGTAGATCAAGCCATAAATCAAGGAAATAACTAGTCATCAAAGAACTAGTCAAGACCATAGATTTAGGAGAGAACTAGACATCAAGGATCTAGTCAATACCATAGATCAAGGAAAGAACTAGTCAATACCATAGATCAAGGAAAGAACTAGTCAATACCATAGATCAAGGAAAGAACTATACCTAACAACTAGATAATATCTCCTAATATCTAAATAAGATAAAAGAAATATCCACACACATAAGTGGGTGAGGATAAATACAATAAAGGTAAATAAAGTACCTAGGTGAACATGAGCTAAGGTAAATACCTACTCTAACACCCCCTCAAGTGAAGCTAGGGGCCAAAATAGAAGTGACATGTCCACAATATGAGTCTTGACAAATAGGCCTGATGAGGTACTCATGTACAATAACTGGGAAAAGAGGGACACCGCAAGGTACCTAAAACTAGTAATAACAAAGTAAAGAGAGAAAAACCTGCTCCAAGGCATCCCAAGAAGCTCAGCTCAAAAACTCGTACAATGCTTGATGAAGTTTTGTGCACGTGGTCCGAATCACGGCTCGATCATAGAACTAAAAACAATCGACACCGGGCTTCTGAGAATAGATTCATATAAAGAGATTGTTAATGGAGTGATGTCAAAAGTGTAAAAAAAAACACCAAACATAATTCGATCAATCACGTGAAATAGGTGTCACGATCCAAGAACAAAACCAAAGCAATAAGGCAAGGACACAAAATCTAGAGTGTCACGATCTAAGAAAAGCCAAGATAACAAGACAAGGACACAAAATCAGAGTGTCATGATCCAAGAAAAGCCAAGGTAACAAGGCAAGGACACAAAACCCGAAGAAGCAGGATCAACACCACACCCTCCCATACTGTTGAATGGGTGGAGTGACGCTACAAATTTGTATGAGTTGCCCAAAATCAACTACTCGAACACTGAAAAAATAACACTGGACTTCACTAGAATAGATCCCCCACAAGAGATATTGTCAACATGCCAAAAGTGTCGAAAATACAGATACAAAATCTCTCAACAAATAAGAGAGATACACTACACCTGCTAAAAAAATGCTCAAAACAAGAAGCATCACAATGCAAAAGGTATAGAAAGTGGAGTAAGAGGCCGAATGGTGGAGGAGCCATGCCTATAGAGTCCTCTCAACGAATGCCTATGTTGTTGCCATGAGTGATCAGATATCCACCCCAAATCAACACGGATGGATGAAGAAGATGCTTGCATATGACTTGGTGTAAAATGCATAATGGGTGCATGCAAAAGAACATTAGAATGTGTGTCAGGTTGATCATGTCTGATAAGCTGAAATCTCATGTTTCTCAAGCCTGAGTGAAGGTGCATAACTCATGTGTTGCTCATGATCCTCAGAAAGAGTCAAGCGAATAAAAAAAGGATCTCTGTCAATGTGTGATCCCAATGAAGTATCTGCTTGAAAACCAATGTCATGACAAGAATTCCACTTAACATTTGGAATAGAGGAAACAATACCCTATGAATGTCTGCCAATGACTCCACTAGTGAGACCCATAGAACAGAGCATGCGAGAACTGAATGCAGTGGTATGCTTCTCAAAAAATCCATACAGCTGAGTAGAAGTAGGATACACAACATGTGGTACTGTAATAGGCATAGATGTGGAAGAGCATGCAATAACAAGCTTCATATGTGTATGAGCATCAAGAGCAGGAACAAACTCAAAGACGCGATGATCAATGTCAGTGGGTTCAGGAGCAATAGTTGTAAGTGGACTAGGAGCATGGATATGGTTGTCCACAATATGATGGTGATGTTGTAGGCTAGCAAGTTTGTTTTGTAGGAGTGTATTATTGTATCCTTATCGTGAATGAGTGATTATAGAAGAGAATTTCACTTCTTGAGCGATCTATTTTCTTCCACAAATTTTACAATATCCTCTTGAAGTCCACATACTTCAGAGAAAAGCATATCATTCTCAAGAATCCATGATAGGTACAAACTGCAACTCCCAAAAGTTTAGGACGTTGGCTCAGCCAAAATTGTGTCCACAATTGATTACAACACTCCTCCATATTTGGCACTTTATAATTATAGTGCAAGTCTCAAAATAAATAACTCCAATGGAAAGAGCATGAAAAAACAAGAACTTTTGCAAAAAATGGCACTCAAAACCGAGTTACCGATCAAAAGTTACAAGATTATGCTCTACTTATTTATTTTAGTTGCCACTAAAACAAAATAAATTGTTGTTTCCTTCATCACACAAATAAAAATAAAGGGGGCTGAAGTTAAGCACCAACTAGTAGGAATCACAATCTTTAAGCCCTCATATGACCATGCCATATGACCAAGGGCTAAGGATTTTAATGGGTGACCGAAATAGATATGTCACAACAAGAATTGCCCTGTGTAGATCTCGAGAAATCCAATAGACCCAACAAAGAACTCCACATTTTCTTTTCTTTTCGACACAATTCCCGAGGCAAATTGGAGTGCTTCAAATACAACCAAATCCCAAATATATGAATATACAATGAATTTATTTACAAAATAAAACTTACAGATAGATGTCAACAACAATCTCCAACTCTGATACCATGAAAGGAACAATAACCAAATCATACCAAGCCAAGAACACAGATGCTAATCAAACACCACGATCAATAATATGAAAGCAATTCGCCAAAATAACTTTACATAAAACCTTTGCAAACAAATGAGTAGCAATATCATATATTATTATGGAACTCAATGCAATACATTGAGAATAGGCCTTTCTTAAATAGGTAAGGAATAACAATCTAAGAACCAGTCAAGGTCGTAGATCAAGCCATAAATCAAGGAAATAACTAGTCATCAAAGAACTAGTCAAGACCATAGATTTAGGAGAGAACTAGACATCAAGGATCTAGTCAATACCATAGATCAAGGAAAGAACTAGTCAATACCATATATCAAGGAAAGAACTATACCTAACAACTAGATAATATCTCCTAATATTTAAATAAGATAAAAGAAATATCCACACACATAAGTGGGTGAGGATAAATACAATAAAGGTAAATAAAGTACCTAGGTGAACATGAGCTAAGGTAATCACCTACTCTAACAACATAGTTTAAGCTAATAATAACATTTCTAAGAAGAGTTAACTATAGGAAGTCTATTCTTAAGAGCACTTGCATGTTGTGCATCCTTTTGTAAAGGCGCATGGCTATTATTAGCATGTGACCTATTTTGAGAAGTGCATGGGCGGTGAAGGGCAAGTCCCCACCCCTATATATATGTATTGATTTGCACGGTTTTATGTGTGTCAAATTGTAGAGTTATGCTATTGGTTTTGTCGCATGCGCATGACTCATGGAGATACTTATGTAATGTAAGAAGCTTCGTGTTTGGCAAAGTGTTCAATACAATGGTTCATATTGGCTGGATAATGGTGTTGAACATGATTGAATCTGGTTCTTGCATGGTAAATCTTGTTATAGTCATTGTTTAGTTCATCTTACATATACTCTAAGATCTAGATCTGGTTTATGCACTGTGTGTTGTTTACTATTGGTTATGAATCTGAATACCTATATGCACCATCATGCTAACATTCTGAATAAGCAACCATAAAGAGGGACTGGTGCCTTTGTGCACTTCGGGTGAGTGCTTAGCTTAGGTTGAGTGATGTGCCAGCGCACCTGGGTTATTCATAGTGAATTCTAGGCTACATCACTCCATTTCCCCTACTTACAGTAAATGTCTCTCCATAGAGATGAAACAAGTGCCTCTCATCGACAAGTTAAAGAGGGCGAGATAACATTGGTGGACTTCTTGATAAGAAAATCACAATGAGAATCCTTGTAGTAGACATGCCCACCTCATACGACATGTTTTTGGGCCAAAGCTTCTGATTGAGATGTTGGAGGAGATATGCAGTTGAATTGGTCGCATGCCACCATCCTAGTCAATGGTAAAACAAAGAAGCTAATTCCCATTAGAAAAATGAAGTATATTGTTCAACGATCAAATGAGCCAATGATGTGACATATTGCCCACAATTTAAAACTTGGCAACTTCTTTATGACCTTCGAGGAGGATCTTGAGTTTCCCTTGTTGGTGGAGGAATGTCCAAGCATCATAGAGCCATTCAAATAACACAATGAAGAGTTGATGAAAGCTAAGTTTGAAAGGGTGTAATTTTCATGGGATGAAGGTGTAAATGAAGTTGCCACAGTGGATGCCGAGGTTGGTGATGAGAACCTTGACTTGCAATAAAGAAATATTGAAGTGATGAGAGATGCTAGACCAAGAAGAAGGAATGATGCTCAACACCTTCTTAATAGACAACTTCAATGTTTTCAATGATTCTCCTAAGGATCAACATGAGTCTTCATGTGATGAATGTTCCAATGAACTTGAAGGATTCTCTTTCTCATTGGAAGAAGATGATGGGGAATGCAAGAATGACAACGTACCTTCAGCTCTCAAAATTGAAATGGAGCATACCTAGGAAAATGATGATTTCACTATGGAAATGGACCTCTCAATTTTTGGCAATCAAGAACGGGAAGATGAAGATGATGACATTTTAGCTCTAGTGTTGTGCTCATTTCCTTTTCATGAGGATGGAAACATTCTCAATGAAAAATGGAGAAATGAATTGTTGTTTGGTCTTAAGGTTGATTTTACTCAAAATGGAAACCTTCTCAATAGATTTCAACCTTTCAGTGCTCACCCCAATCAAGAGATGGATGCCCTCAACACAAAGATGGAGGATGAAGCCCAAAATGGACAAAGCAAGGAAGATGACAATTTTCAAGTTAGAGACCCGATTTTGAACTCATTCTCTTTCTAAGAGGGTAATGCAATGAAAGTAACACATTGTATAGGGCAGTGCATGAAAAAATATTTGGAGCATGAGAAAGGCCACTTCATGGAACAATTAAAAGAAGATAAATTTAGGAAGAGGGACACAATGCAAAAATTCATAAGATATCTCTTTGAGAATCAACCCATGAAAGTGGTGGTCATGAAGCAAATGCATAATGAAGAAAAAATGTCTTGTAGTGAAAATGAAAATGGCAAGTCAAGAACAATCAAGGTATGTCTTCATGATGGCAGTAGGAAATCAACAAGTGGAATAAACCAAAGGAGCAACGAGAAGCCAAAGAAAGTGTGCCAAAATAATGAAGGTGGTGGAATGAATAAGAAAATCATCAATTGCACTAGTAATCAAGTATTATTCTTCAAGAGGATGAGAAGAGGTTCATACTTTAGTGAACCCGTCAATGGATTTGCAGAAAAAAAGACATTCAGTGACACCCATTTATGGGTAAGCAATCAATTCAAATTTACATTTCATTGAAATCGAGTCGTCCCCTCGAATGTACATAGGTGATTTAGGTTGTTTCCCTTGTTTTTGTTGTGTGTCTCCTTTACCTTTTATGTTTCCCTCATCATGTTTGTGTGTGTATTTAATAAGGGAAGTTATGTAGCCTATCATTTTAATGACTCCATGAAGCCCAATGGATAAGGCACTGGTCCATAAAGAAAATTGAGATCCTGAGATTCTCACGTTATGTCCTCGTTGCGCTTGATCCACAACATGTCCCCAAGCTAGAGCCAATTGTTGTCTGAGAATTTGCATGGGCAAAATCCACCTGAAAACATGAGAACTTTACCCCCAGTGTCAAGATTTTCCATGTCATACCTCCCCGAGATACCCCCAGGTTAGTCCATCCTCAACACCAGTCCTATCTAGTCATTCAAATGATCCCTATGTGAATGTCAAATGTCCCCCTAGGTGATTTTAGGAGCTTTTGGAGAATGCCAAATTTTGAGCAGTTTTGGGAAGGGCTACCACTAGCCTTCCCGAGACTAATGCACCCCCCGGAGAGCGAGAAAAAAAGGAGAAAAATTCAACATGGAGGTGAATTCAAGTGCTAAGAACATAAAGGAAATGATTTTTGAATATTCGGAGTAAGAGTTTGAAGTTTTGGGGCATGACCATCAAAAGTGGGTTCTTAGGCCCATGATGCACAATGTTAAAAAAGCACTTGAGCTTCAGGAAGCAATTTCGGGAGTTTTGTAAGGATTTAGGATCTAAAAAATATATCAATGGAAATGTAATTAAGATCACTATAATATTGTGGAATCATATTTTCCACAACACCTAGGTGAAATATCTTTACATTCAATTTTTCTCATGCTCATTCGTAGAGGTAGAACCAAATTATGATTTTTAGGGATCAAATGGATGAATCAATATCTGAAATCCCCAAAATTGGATTTATAAGGATATTTCCAGTCATAATCATATAAAATTTTATCAAAAAACCCCACCGGGAACTCTGGATATGTCCTTCACAAGTTCGCTCTTAAGAGTTCGATACTTAGCCAATTTTTGAAGTGGACACGTGTCAGCACCAGGATCTGGCGGGATTTCATGTCTCTTTCGTCTCTTTAGAAAAGGGAAAAATGGGACACGAAAATGTGCCCAACCATTCTTAGCCCCCAAAACACCAATTTGACCTCCCACATCACCCAGTTAAGCCCACATGAGCTAGTGAGCCTTTCCTCTCATTGCACGGATGATCGCCAAGTGTCGCAACCTGACGCGATGTGGAAATTGATGTCCCTTTCATCCCTTTAGCTAATGAACATAGGGGAAAAAATTATTTTCCCATCCCCACTTAGCCCTTTGATTCTTCATACGCCCAAACCCAACTCCCAGGTGCTTCTCCCAAGCTCCCTTGCTCAAACACACACCTCGTCGGATGATTGCCAAGTGTTGCAACCTGATGTAAAGTGGAATTTTATGTCCCTTTCATCCCTTTAGAAAAGGGAAATGGCAGACATCCGGACCCTATGCTTGCTCCTTGAGATGAATAAAAACTAGGACTTAGCCATTTTTCAGTCCAGTTCATCCCCCCACACCTCCATATCCTATCGAACTCGGAAAATTTTCTTCAAACATCCCAACCTCCATTTCTGCACTCAACCAGCTCTAAAAAATATTCCTTACACTAAAAACACATATATATTAGAAGATAAGTGGATCAAAGTGATGAAAAATGTCATAGAAATGAAGATTTTTGCGAGATAACTATGAAGTCTCCCAATTGAAAAATCTTCATATCTTGCAAAATACAAGTCGGATTGAGACGTAGTATTTTGTAGACTTTCTCATTTTTCAAGAGGATCAAGATGTGATAAATAGGATATAAAATTGTTCCCTTAATCATTTTTTCAACAAAAACCCCATTTCGTGCTCTAGCTCACATTCGTTGGATTTCCCATCAATTCGACAATGGAATCGAGCTAAAAACTTGCACACATACTCCAAATGAAAAACCTATCACAATGGAGTTATTTTCATCACAATCAGAGATAAAAACTAGACCTACAAATTTCAAAGCTCCATTAATGGTTGTCATGGCAGCTCTGTGCCCGAAGTCACTATTAGGTGAAAATTTCATTTTTAATTTCCAAGCGTTCTGGTGGGTGAAATCAAGTGAAATTGGGGATAAGATCGCGATGACGAGCCGAATCCGAAAATATGTGTTCCATCGCAAACCAAGCATCGGAGACCCACTTTCCAAAAATAGTAAGCTTTCCTACATAGGTTTGCTATTTTTGGTTAGTCTTCATCAGAAGTAGTGGCGGTGAAGACAATGTGCACCAAAGATGATCATGAGGTCAGAATGATTGTTCAGAGCAGAAAACAATGAAAATGACCACTTACTAAAAATAGTAAGTTCCTTATATGGGTACCTACTAAAAATAGCAAGTCATTCCAAGAAGTGGTCAAGGTGAAGGCAACATACAAAGGAGCAAATAAAGAAGCTAACCTCATCAAGATGATCTAGAAAGGTAGAAATCACCATTTACTAAATATAGTAAGTCTCTCATCTGGGCACTTGCTAAAAATAGTAAGTCACATTCAAGGGGAAGTTTTGGCAAAATGAGACGTAGGGGATAATAATTCAGGTTAGTATCACCATTTCGGGTCCAAAGAGGCAAACTCTGTCACTTACCAAAGATAGTAAGTTACACTTTCCAAATATAGTAAGTGTCAAGGAAACATGAATTCAAAGTGTGGAAGTTGGTCTAATTTCTCAGGTGTGATCAATCATGAAGATATGGTGATTTTTTTCATGGTTTGGAACAATCATCTCATATTATAGAACAAGACATCCATCATGGTCTCAATGATGTACTCATCACTTATGCAAGCATATATATCATTCTAGAGGCAAGTGGAACATAGCGATTGTCATAGAGAATCATTGCAAGCATGGTCTACGGGTCATCTTGAATTCACTTGGGAAAGTATCAAACAATGTTTTTAAACACTTATCTGATGGTCTAAGGGGTCTTTGCATCACGAGTTTTTGGTCATCACTGGAAGGGGTAAATTATTCAAAGTTATCAAAGGGAGAAATCTTCATCAGCGGGGAGGATCACTAGTGTCAGAAATCTTTGCTCAAAGTTCATGACTACATCAAGGCATTCAAATAGTTCATCGCGAGGAGTGATTTACCTTCATCCCTTCCCTCCTCTCTTTCCCTCTCTTCTTTCTCTCTCTATTCTAATTCTTTGTTGGGCCTCATCATTGTATTTTGTCTTATTCACTTAAGTGACTTATTTTAATATTGTAAAAGTATTTTCTCAAATTATAAGAGAAATACTTAATTGATGGAAAATAAAAAGTCACAAGTGGAATATGAAACACGAAGAGTCATATGAGGGAGGTGAAGGGTCAAGTTCAAATTGTATAAATTGGGATGGCTTCTCCATTCCAATGGATCCCAAATTTTTGAAGATTTTCTACTTGTAGCAATGGTGGGTTGTATGTAGTTAGGATTTGTATCAACATACATGAAATAAAGCTACACTTCTTCTATTTCCCTTTCTTGTTTTTCCTCTATTTCTCTCTTTCATGCACTTTGCAAGCATAGTTGATCCTGTATGGAGTTGGAGAGGAACTTGGTGTCCTCGATAAACGAATTTAAAAACTTGGTGTTTTAATTTGTTGGTCCCAATAGCTTCATTGTGATTTCCTCTATATTGAAGGTTAATCTACTCGAAAAATGGGTGTGAGCTTTGTAATCTACTCACGGTAGTAATATTCCTTGACTAATTTCCCCAATCACCCCTCATTCTTAGAATTTCCTCCCTTGTACCCCGTACAATCAATTTGCCACATGTTCAGTGGAGTGTCCCTATGTGATCCCCAACTAATTTTGCCACCCACAACATTTAGATAGGATTAGGATTAGTTTACTTTCAATAATGGGAGCTGTACCATTCAATGTAAAGGCGTAGCCTGTGAATGTTAGTGGAGACACTTAATTTGTCATATCGATAAATTTTCTCACCAAAGCAGAAAACTATGTGTTATCACTCACATTTACGTGTGGTAAATTATGTTGGTAAATATTTCATAGCAAATATAAATGTGAGAGTGATTTGTTTAGGAGTTATAACAACTCGTGTATTTAGGGAGTGTATGTTACAAAACTCGAGATAGATATAGTGAATGGTTATAGGAAGGTCTCCTATTTTTAAGGAAATATGGGGTATGTGTGTGTGTGTGTGTGTGTGTGTAATCTATCATGTTGTATAACATCCACAATGAATTTGAATGCGAATATTATAATATTTGGTGTTTAATTTTATGCAACTTGAACCAAATTTTTCATTTAGTGTCGAGCAGTTTTGATCTTTGCATGAGATGAATTACTAATATAGTTTCTAGAGGCAACCATATTATTTTTACCATATCTAATGAAGATTTTTCTACGATGAGTTTGGTTGTAAATTACTATTGTCTAAATATGCATTTACATCGGACATTGCATCCATCTCTCTCACCATTACAAGTCTCTAATTGACATATATTGTAGTCATCCAATCTAGTTCATGTATATTGATAGGAATTCATAGTTGAGTTATATATCTTGGAGTATGCATTGAAATTTGGACACAATGCAACAAGGATTTACCATTCAAGCTACGCCTAACTCCATTATGTTGTTAAGATGTCTAATGAAATCCTCCCAAATGCCATGACTTTTTATGTTGGCCTCTACATAGCCCATGTCTTTATTCACAGATATGCCCAGTCATCATGCTGCCATTGACTCTTTATCTAAAATAATCTTTTCATGTTTGTATTGAATTCAACTTTGGAGATATCTTTGCATGTTTATTGACATTATAAACAAACATTAAATTGTGGTATTGTTTATTATTTCACCACATCATCTCAAGTTTAAGCATAAACCAACCAGTTTTTATGAGAGTTCAAGTGGATTTGAGAGGTGAATCTTCCATTATTTCCATGACACGTTTAGTAATTATATGCTTAGAGGAGATCAAATGCGACCTAAGATGCCTACCGAGAAGTGAGACTCGTCTTCTCATAAAGCAAATTCATGTGCCAATCACAATATTTATTAGGGATCAAAATTAATATCGATTATTTAATAGGATGGTTTATTATCGCGTCCTTACATTTATCATGTATATTTGCATTTTATTTCACTCATCTCCCACTTCGAGCTCACCTCCTATAAAAATGGAAAATTTTTGCATAATGAAAAGATAAGCAAATCAACAAACCTTCTCCTCCATGTCTCATTTGCAAACCTCAATGATATGGTTGTGGAAAATTTAAGCTTGTGGAACCTTGTAAATAATGGATTGTGGGTTGGTGCAGCTAGAGCTCGGTGGGAGCTCAATGACATGGCGACAATAAGGTCTACACGGTGGCGGGAATAGGGGAGTTGGACGGGGTAAGGCATTTGAGTTGATCTTGGATCGATTGAGTCAAGGCCGAGTTGGGATGGGTAGGAGTAGGAGGAGACGTGAGAAGGGAGGGGACTTGGTAGATATGGGTGCAAAGATGTTAAAATAACATAGGAGAGCTGAGAGGATGATGCCCCCAACCTTGGAACCCTGCCAAAGTTAGAAATGACTTGCCATATTTAAAGGGAAAACACCTAATTGTGGAGAAAGGATTGTTTTCTTCATGTGTTATTAAAAATATGATTTTTGCTTCAAACACCTGTAAACACCACAAATTTGTAAAAACAACAACAAATATATATATATATATATATATATATATATATATATATATATATATATATATAGATTTTATAAATAAATTTTTGTTATTAAATTCTCTAGAATGCATCTTGCAAACACGACAACATAGCAAACTACGAAAACACACTAAAAAAATGTTAATCAAATAAAATCACATTCATAAGGGTTAGTAAAGATTAAACATCGCATTACAGGATGAAACAAAAATGAATGAAATGTGGGTGCGTCCCACCAAGCATGCCAAAATGTAAGCAATGAAAACTATAGATAATGAAAGATAAATCAAAACACAACAATATACCTCTCTTGTAAATCTCTTTGCAAACCTCAAAGAAGATCATAGAAGCTCTTAGACTTGTATGATCTTGTTGATGTTTGAATTATGGGTGCTCTTGATTAATTCTCCAAAGGATGAATGCAAATGCTATGAGCTTCGAAACATAAGGATGCGGATGTAAAATTGGCAGAAGTTGGCTACAATTTGCTCAAGGATTTCAAGGGTTCTCTAGGGATATTTGCAAAGGATATGACATGCTTTTATAGTTGAGGGTGAGGCCATGCAAATCATATCTTAATTTGAATAAGTTATAAGTTCATGATTGTAATTACGAAATAACAAGTAGACTTAGTCTGTGTAATTCTTGACTTTAAATGGGCAACAATTGTTTGGTTAATAGAAGTTATATCCAAGAAGGTGGTTGTACGTGTAATTTCATTGCCCCCACCTTTCTAGGATTTTAGAAGTGGAGTTGACTAGAATAGGGAAGTGGAATCCAAGTGGCGGTTGACTAGGAAAATAGGTGTATTTTCCTAATTAAGTAACTAATTTAATTAGCTACAATGTGTGAGACAATTAATTAACCATTTATTTAATAAATGATAATTAACTTAGCTAAGGTGGTGTTAGGAACTAATTTAATTAATCCCAAGTGTGAATGTACATGAATTAATTAATTTAATTAATCAATCATATGGGGATGAATAATAGGATGTGAACTGGGATAAACTGGAAACAAGTATGTAATTTTGGGGTGTCTACACCCCCAAAACCACTTCCAAGATCCCATGGTTTAAAAAGAAAACCTAAAGTGGTTTTATGCCATTGTTTCTAAGAAGCGAGAAGACGTTGGAAGGAAAATGGGCATATCCATCTACAACAGTGCAAGTCATTGAATATTGGTGAAAATTTTATGCAAGACAACTCATTTCTCTATGTCCCCAACTCATCAAATTTCACCACTTCACACGAATCAACAAAGTATTTGGGTAAATTTTTCAAGGCACTTGAATCTTTTGTCTTGAGATTGGTTTTTGTTAGGTTGTTTATTTTAATGTCTTCTTGTCATCTATGTCTTGGTATTTCATATTTATTTTGATATAATTTCTAGTAATAAAGTTTAGTTATATTATAAATTACGAGATCTTAAACATTTTGTTAAAGATGAAAGCCATCAAAAAGTGTTAGTAGTATGTAATTCACCTATTTTTCCTTTTAGTCAAAAGTCATTATAAGTTGTCATATAGTATTGAGTCATTAAAATTTATTCGTTATCTCTATCATCATTATTAGCCATTGTTGGCAAATCTAAGTTATTTTTGTTGATAAAAGTGTCACTATCAAGTTATCAAACATCAATCATATTAAAAATTGTCATGATTATCATCGTCATCATTGATTTAAGTCGCATGTTAACCTAATAAAGTAATTGTGTCACATTATGTAATGTATATGTCATTGATCAAGCCGTTAAAATTGTGTCATTGTTAAAGTATCCAAAAATTAAAAAAATTACCTGTGTACACATTTTTGGTGTTACCCGATGTCCTAAAAATAATTGATTTTACATTATGGGGGAATAATAAACAATGTGGAAATCATTAATCATCATGATCACATTCTCGCTAAGTACGCTTGATATCGATTGGAGGATGGAGGCATCGGAGGTTGGAGGTTAAACAATGACTTCTTGTCAATCACCAATGATAGGGTTGTACAAAGTTGTGGTGATGGTGTGTCTTTCGGTTGTATGGTGTGCTTCATTTTTAAGTATTGTGTATTTGTTTTGTTCAATTTGCAATGTGTTCATGTTCATATTTATAATAAGTGAGTAGATTATCTATCTATGCGATCACGATGTGTAAATATAGTGGAAAGATAAAAACACACGGAGAAAGCAACATCATGATATTTGGGTTATTGGTTGTCTTGTAAAACCATCCTTATAGGTTGATGGTTGTCTTGTAAAACCATGTTTGGATTATTGGTTTCCTTGTAAATCCATTTGTATGTTTCAGATTGTTGGTATTCGTTAAAACCATTTGTATGTTTGGTTGTTGGTTAGCCATTTGGAAAACCATTTTGTTGTGGTTATTGGTAAACCACTGGTAAAATCATTCTCGGTGGTTGTTGGTTGTCTTGAAAAACCATCCAAATCATGAGCACGTAGAGGTGACACGCTCAAAGGAAGTGTAATTATTTTTCTCCCCATGTTCACATTGGGGGGATGTTAGGAAAACTATGTATTAGTGCTCACATTTTGGTGTGGTAAATTATGTTGGTAAATAGTTAAAACAAATATAATATGTGAGAGTGAGTTATTTAGGAGTTATAACAACTCATGTTTTTAGGGAGTGTATGTTCAACAACTCGTATAGAGTTAGTGAATGGTTATGGAAAGGTATTCCATTATTAAGGAAATCAAGGCCTATATATATGTAATATATCATATTGTACAATATCCCAAATGAATTTGAATGTGAAGATTATAATATTCGGTGTTTCATTTTCTGTAATCCGAACCAAAATTTTCAAAGGGTTGGATAATGCATTACATCGGACAATTTGTTTTCTTTGCATTATACTCGATGCGTTATAATCAAAGAATCATTCCCATCATGGGGTTGATAATAATAGAATGATAACACAAAGACCTCAAAACATCCCATGTTTTTATTTGTGGGTTTGTAAGGTGTTGTTGCTCTATTAGGGTTCCGAGGAAAGAGATTAATTTCTAAAATATTTTCACATAAATTAGGAAAAGCAAGGGTTTAAGAACCCCAAATTTGATGAACAAGTTGTGCAATTAGATCTACCCTAACCAATAGTTACTAAAACTATGTGTCTCCCTTGACAAAGCTGTATTGTTACAATACCTATAAAGGAATAACATGACCTTGGTGAAGGTTACGTGTTTGTGTTAGTTTTTATGGGTCTTCTTTATCTTGCTATTTAAACCTAATTTACATTATTTGTTATTGACTGTCGCCTTCAAATTTACAACAAACCATATATTCCTCTATAACCCCCTTTGCTAATTATCATCACTTCGAGAATATCATTTTATGCAACCATGTATGTTTTTATTGATATAAATGTGTTTATGTCTAAATTATAATGTGTATGGGCAGGTGTATTTATTTTTGATGTTGAACCACTTTCCACAAATAGTTTGGTGACCCTTGAAGACACCTAAAATTGGTAATTTATCACTTGATAATAATCCCTTTAATAATGACCTAAACACATATTAAGATCTAAAGTTTTATAACCTAGTCCATCCTTATCCTATTTCAAGACTTGTTATTCTCATTACACTTCTCAATCACTTATAGAAATTCTCATATCAATGACAAACGATACTTTATTCTTGATTATTCTATAGAGATCCATAACACCATTCTTCACTTTTGAACCAAACCATCCAACGGTCAATCATGGGAAAACAATCTTTGTCATGGGTAACTTTGTTAGTGTGAAATCATAACACCCCCAAATGAGTTCTACTGAGTCTACTTTTCTAAGGCATATTCATTTGGTGTGATTTCATAACATTGAACTTTCCCAAGGTGTGAGACCTTGCTAAAGTGGGAAAGCTCTCAGTTAAAGGTTGGTTCCTTATTCCTCTGTTTAGATGCATATGTGAGAACTTGAAGAGGATTTATCTCTATACCTAATCAAAAACTTGCCAAGGAGACAGGGATAAGAAAGAGGTACAAGAAATAAACAATAACTAAACTACAAGGTGATGCACCAAAAGAATGATGAACACTAGTTCTGCTGATAGACACAAACCAACAAATACATGCAATAATCAAGCACAAATAGCCGGATATGTAATGGGAGACCAAATAAAAGCAACGAGATACAAGAAAGGATAAAAATCGATCACAAACATGTTTTATTGCTCTGCAGATTGATACAATACATTACAAAATAGCCAAGAGGTAAGAAATATATTAAAAATTTGATGGAAGGCCTAAAATTCCACAAATTCCTTTGCTAGAAGAAACAAGGAGCACTGTAAAACAAAGAATTTCTAACCCTTTATAATGAATCCTACCCCCTTTTTTATAGATTCGATCGAGAGAAGAAAGAGAGAGAGAGAGGTAGGAAAATCAGGTCAAAACTCAACCACTACTATTAATGCTTGATTAAATTTGCCCCAAATCCGTCTTTCTTTGCATCGATCCTTGGTTGGTGCCTTGGAGAAGAGGAAATGGTGAAACAAATCAAATCTGATACGGTTGGTTGTTGAGGAAAGTAGATCTTACATTGAAAGACCATAGATGTTTCTCTATTTTCTTCACCTAACCTCCTCAAAATTAAAGTTTCATATTTCCATGGTGTGGGCAAGGCCGAGATCTTTCCAACGGTGTCAGATTTGCAATATTTCGAGCCCTGAGTCGAAAGATATGCCCCTTCGAAGTTTGTATTGGGTCCGTATAGGAGGGCGGGAAAACAACTTGAAAAATGGGTCCCCTTTTGATATGGGACACATGGCAGCCAGATTAGAACAAAAATCAGGCCTACGGGTCCGTAATTTATCTTTTTCCCTTTCCTCGATTCCCGCTTTGGCTTTGACTCGGGCCCAAATGTTGACTTTTTTCCTTGGGTGGAGTTGCGGGCCATTTTGCAACTTTTACCCCCTTTTGATGTAAGAAGGGTAAAGAACCACTTTTTCCCAATGGCCTGCTTCCCCTTCTCCTTTCTGGTTCCTCTCTGACACACCCTTCTTGTCATCGACCTGCTCCATAGTTGAGTCTACCCGTAATTAATTCACGGGATTTGAATGAGTTTTCTCGGGTTCCTTATATGTAGGGTCATGGTGATCCAATATTTGTACGGAGTAAAATATGGATAGAAATTTGGTGACTCGCAGGGGTATCACTGCTAGATAAAAAGACTAGTGGCCTTGAAGCATCCATTGGGCATGGAGTCTTTTTATAAACACGAAACGATCTAAACCCGAATCTCAACCTCGAGCCATTTGGAAACCCACTAAAACTTGAGCTGATCTTCACCAAAACCATTACAATGCACTATGCAAGAGCAAAACAACAACACCAAAAACTATGTACAAACTAAAAATCATACATACCCCAAGTGGGATATGTAGAGTGTGAAAAAGCACTTCTTCTATTGAAAACAAACCTACCTACTCTACTCTAACTAAGAGCAAAGGGAACTCAAAAAAACTTGCAATTGGAGGAAGAAATAGCTTCCCTTCCTCAAAAGTGGAAGCCATACAACCGATTTGGCACTGAACATGGCTGGTTGGATGAGTGAAAAACTAACTACAAGATGATATTCCACCCAAATGACCAAAGTATCAACTGAAGACAAATCCAATACCTCTTTTAGTTGCTCTACATTTGGATTGAAGAGGTATGGTGGCTGATCCTTGGCACTTTGCATATCATCCTCATGCTTAGAGGCAAGCATGACTGGTTGTGGCTTCTCCTTTGGCTCCAATGAAGCCAAATACCTGATTGGGCAAGGTATGATCCGTTTGATGTGCCCATTGCTATGATTTTCCACTCCAAAACAAAGTCTTCTTGTAGACCTCTTTGGGTGAATGATGTGGAAGGAATGGTGGAACTCTTCTATTGTTTCTCTTCTTCCTCCTGTGAAGAGCATGGAAGGTTTGAGTCTCCCAAACTAGATTCCAAAAGGATGCTATAAATTACAGACTGCAACAATTGAGTGCAATCCTTCATGACAACAGGTTCACATATTTGAAGGGTGAATGAAGGAGAAAACAATAGAAACTCAACTGGTTCTTCTCCATCAAAACAATCCTCCAAATCAGACAAGTACTCTACTTCATTGTTGTCCTGCTGTAAATGTTCAACCTCTTCCATGGTGTCTTTTTGGTTTGCAACTTGTTCACCATGGTTTCTTTCATCCTCTAACATGAAGTTTGAAATATCAAACTCTTCTCCAATGTTAGATCTCGAGAAAGATGAAGTGGAAGGAAGAACTGAAGGTTCTTCTATTGCCATTTTGTGTTCAAAGCCTTTGGATATGCATTTTTCTCCTCCACAGCTAGAATGTACTCCTCTTCTTTTGGATTTGGAGCAACTTCTCCTTCCTCTTCTGTTTGAAGACCATCTTGCTCTTGATTGAAATCTTCCTCTAGCATGAAGTTTTCCATATCAAAATCCTCAAACTATTGCTCTAGAGGACAAGTTGGGACTACAAGATTTCTTTTAGAGCTTTCCTCCAAAATGGATTCATCAACCAAAACAGGCCCTTCGAATGAAAGCAAGAAAACACCAATAATGTCTTCTTCTTCTACTGCTACAAACTTTGATTTGGTCTCATCCACTTGCTCCTTTCTAATGGGACTTTGAGCTGATTTGTTTTCTCCTTCCTTGGCTGATTGGGCAGTTTGAATTGGATCAACATTCTCTTCACTTAAAGTGCCAACATGGACACTACATTTTGAGTAAACTGATTGCTAATTTTCTTCTTCCTTTTCTTGTTCTTTCTCTGCTGCAAATTTAGTCTTAGCCACCACTGGCTCTTCAACTTTCTTCTCCTCTGAAGGCTTGACCAACAAAGGAATCTTTATTATCCCAAACCTAAGAGCTAAGCTCACTAAGATTTTAACCATTTCTTCTTCTTTCACTTCTTCTTCTTCTTTGTCCTTCATGAATAATTTTTAAAATTTCTTCTTCTCCACATGGAATTGGGAAGGCAAGAGAAGGAGTGGGTTAGGATTCAACCATTTTTTCATTTGTTTGTGGTGGTGGAAGAGATGAAACTTCTTGTTTCCTTGGAGTGGAAGGTATTTATTTTTGCTCTTGTGGAGGGGATTTGGATTTGGAAGAGAAGAGGGTAGAAAAGATGAGATGGGATGGGAGACTAGGGGATGGAGGGATGGTTTTCATAACTGGAGCAACATTGGCTGGGTTTATAACTTGACATTGTTGAAATAGTAAAGCTTGAGATGAAGAAGAAGAAATAAAAGGAAGCTGCATTTGAATGAATTACCCATGACAAGGTTGATTGGACTCTGCTCATATGCTTCTATCTCCTCAGTCCATTGTGCAAGTTAGGGAAGCATTCCAATAATGAATTCTAGCTTCTCCTGAGGGCTGTAGTGTCTTGGAAAAGGGCCTTCCCATGGACAAGGTGCCCTACTAACCAATTTTGAAAGCCATCATTTGAGTTTTTTCCCTTGATTGAACCATGCTAGTCTCCATTTTTGAATTTTCTCCAGTAGACCAACATCTTGCATTTGATTGTCTTCATTGCATGCATATCCCTATTCTTGGAAAGCCCCATAGCCAAACTAATTTTGGCACTGCTTCTCATAGGGATAGACATGTTGATTCTGAACCTGCTCATAATGATGATTTGAAGGAGTTGTAAAGCATATTGGAGGTGGAATGATCTGTTGTTGTTGTAAATGTGAATTCCATGATGGAAATGAAGTCATGATTGTACAACTTCATGGAATAGAAAAGAATGAAAGAGATGGAAAGAAGAAAATGGATGAAAATGAGTGGAAATGGATGGAAAAGGTCTGTAACTTAGAGAATGGGTTTTTGACCAGATGGAGTCGCCAGATGTGCTTGTATGTGCCTCAAAAGGCTGACCCTTAACAGGAACACATCAACCTGTTAAGATGAAGTGGTAAGGTGCTTCATACTGTCCCACCAGGTGTGCCAAAAATGTTAGTGTGGTAGCACGGTGGCTTAAGATTTGTTGTTTGATAATGAGACACCTTGGAAAGATGAGAAAAATATAACCTCAGTTTCCCACCGGGCATGCCAAAAGCTGTTAGTGGTGCACGGTGGTATAATATTTGTTGTTTTTCTTTGAGACACTAAGAGAAGATGAAATATCTAACCCCGAGTCCCACCGTCGTGCCAAAACTGTTAGTGCAAAATCACAACACCCCCAGATGATTTCTATAGGTCTACTTTTCTAAGGCAGAATCATCTGGTGTGATTGCATAACATGGGACCATCTCTCAAGCTGTGGGACTTGCGGACTTGAGATGGCCCTCCGGAGAAAGCTGACTTCTTCTTCTTGATCCTAATGCTAAACTACTCCTAATGCAGAAATGACGTCTAACTACACCTATCCTAATAATGCCAAGGAGACAAGGAGAGAGAAAGTGCATAAAGAGGGAAATCCTACACTAACGAGGTGATAGCACCAAGAAAAGGGAAGTGTTGGTCACAATCTCAGCTACCTGAAGTGGAGAGAGGTGAGTAGAGGAGAGGGTGGACAAGATGCACCATAGACTAGAGATAGATTTCACACAGAACACCACTTCAAAACCCATTAAACACACCTCCCAGGACTGTAACAAACATCAAAATATGCACAATATACCTGTAATGATGAGAGGTGAGGAGAGACAATAAAATAAGCAAAGGATGGACAAATGCATCACAAAACATAATTTATTGCTCCAAAAGTTCACACAGTACATTGTTAGTGGGCAAGAGGAAAGAGAATGCCATTACAGAGCCATGAAAGGAGGTTCAAACTCCATTTTCGACCTGGGGAAGAAAAGAAGAGGGGAGGCAGAGAAGAAGAATGAACAACCTTTTACAATGAATCCTACCCCCGACTTTATAGATTCAATTCAGAGAGAAGAAAGAGAGAGAGAAGCGAGAAAAGTAAGTTGAAGCTCAACGATTTGTTGTTAATGTCTCTAATAAAATATGTCCCCAAATCCATCTTTACTGCATCAATCCTTGGTTCGACGTCTTGAAGGAAGAGGAAATGACGAAGCAGATCAAATTTGATATGGTTGTTGAGGCAAGAAGATCCTACATTAAAAGCCCAAAATTTTTCTCCATTTTCCTTCACCTAACCTCCTCAAAATTAGTTTCAAACTTCCATGGCATGGGTGAGGTGAGATCTTTCCAATGGCATCGGACTTGTAATATTTCAAGCCTTGAGTTGAAAGATATGCTCCTTCTATGTTTGTATCGGGTCCATACGGGAGGGGGAAAACAACTTGAAAAATGGGTCCCCTTTTGATATGGAACACGTGGCGGCCTGTGATTGGTACAAAAATCGGGCCTACGGGTTTTGCAATTTATCTTTTCCCTTTCCTCCAATTCCTGCTTTGGCTTTGACTTGGGCCCAAGTCTTGACTTTTTCCTTGGGTGGAGTTGCGGGCCATTTTGCAACTTTTACCCCCTTTTGATATGGGAAGGGGCAAAGACCACTTTTTGTGACGGTCCACTTCCCCTTCTCCTTTACGGTTCCTTTATAGCATCACCCTTCTTGTGTCGACCCTACTATCCCATAGTTAAGTCTACCTGTAACTAATTTGTAGGATTTGAATGAGTTTTCTCGGGTTCCTTCTATGCGGGGTCGTGTGATCCAATATTTGCACGGGCGAAATATGGATAACATAACCTAATGGTTAATTTTCTAATTTGTATATCTTTTATGGGTTGTTATCTCTAATATGGGTCAACCTTAATGTGAAATTTTATCCATGAAACCATTAATTTGAAATTATATCCACATAACCCTATATAGGAAAGTCTAAGACACTCATTTACACACTGGAAACTTGGCATTCACCTTCTACTCTCAAGTATAAACCAATCAAAAGGTAATCAAAGCTCTATCAAAATTATCTAAAGCAAGCACAAATAGTAGGGGTAACCCTTACATAGGTATGAAGCACTTTGAAATAGGTCCAAGTGTCAAGCTTCCCAAATCAAGAGCCCATAACGCCAAGTCAAGCATAAGCAAGCCAAGTGGATCTTGATTGACAAAATTAAGGATTTTATTTTAGATGACCTAAGGGGATATCAAGGGTACTAATTTTAATCTAGTTAGGAGGACTAAAATGTTGTAAATGAACTAAAGTAGTATGAAATAAATGTAAATGAACTATTCTAGGTGAAATGAAACCCTAATGCACAAGAGAAGAGTAAGGAAAAGACTTAGTGAATAACAAAAGACTATTGACAGTGTCGTGGATCTAGAGATAGAATTTGGAAGTGTAGACAAACCCTTAAGGACCCTGCGAAGGGCATATCTGGACTATCTTAGATGACACATGCACCTGGGAGTGTACTAGGGCGCCCTAGGGTGCCCTGGTCTACAATCTGGGTGCTCGGAACACTAAAAATCCTCGAATCTAAATTCGAGTATGGTGGCTAAATTTCTATGAGTACTTCTTCTGTATGTAGCATTGGATTCGTCAAATGAACTAGAGAATGACCCGTAATGTAAGGAGAAGTATCAAACCATAGAAAAATGAAAGATTCATATGAATGGGTTAGGACTGACCTCATCCACCAAGCTAGTGGACTTATCATGAGCACTTTGTACTATATTACGGTGTGTGTGTGTGTGTGTGTGTGTGTGTGTAGTTGTGTGTGTGTGTGTGTGTGTGTGTGTGTGTGTGTGCATGTCGTGCCCTAGGTTCTCTCATGTTAGTCACACTTTGTGAAGTAGCAAGAAATAGTAGCTATAAAAATGTAAGTAACATGTGTGCATGGAATAGAATGGAATCCCCCTATGAAGTGTGTGTGATGCAGATCTCCTAGCTTGAATGCATGAAACTATGTGGATACAAGTGATGCAATGGATGCAACCCTAGATGGAGTGATAGTAGTGATAAGATGAAATGACCTAAGACCCTCATTATGGTCTTATAACTTTATATTTATAGGACTCTCAAGCTCAATTTCGTAATTAATCTTGACAAGGTAGACGAGAAGAAGATAAGGATGACCAACAGCTAGAAGTGACCCAAAAAGAAGTGAAAGAGGCTATGCATAGACCAGGGTGCCTGGAATGGGACTAGGGCACCTTGGGGTGGTGCCCAGACATAGCTGGGGTGCCTTGATTTTAGGCTAGAATGTCGAAAGGTCATGAAATGGGCTGATAGGTATCAGAAATATGCGAGAAAGATGAAATAAAAGATAAGAAAAAGGTGGCCAAAAGGTGGGATTAATTAGTACTTTGTACACTTGAGAACCTTCTAAATAGTAGTATAAGACTAGGCTAAATATTGTCTAATGTGAAATATTTGTGTCTACAAATAAAAAGCAAGTGCAAAGTGTTTAAGTTGTCAAATATAGTTGCATCCATGAAATATCATGTCACTTCTCTGGGTGGATAACTATCTACAATTTTAGGCCTCTTTAGAGTAGTATCAGCGTAGTTAGTGTATGGATTGTAGTTTAACCCAAAACATTAATATGTTTGTAGGGTTTTACCAAGGATTAGGGTTTTGGATTGAGGCGGTTGATTTCAAAGGGTTCCACACATTGTTAAGACATGATATTTCACATGGAGCTATATATTAGTAGTTTGTAAGGGTTTGGGAAGTTACAAATATTTATTTGTAGCTTAGACCAAACCATCTAAAAGGACAAAAGTGCAAATAGTTTGGTCGAAAAAAATGGTTCCATATCGTGTATAGTGTAGTTTTAGAATCAAATATGAAACATGTATAGGATATTACCATCTAGTTTATACCCATTTCATACCTAAATAAACTTCTAGGCTAGTAAAAAAGCTAAGTATACCCTTGCTCATATATCCATTTATATTCAACACATATTTTAATTGATTTATCTCTTGATACTTTATATGTATGTTTAAAATTGAATGTTAATAGTTATTTAATAATATGAATATACATATTATTTCTTGCCCTATCTTAAATTTAACCAAGTAAAGAACCTCATTCCAATCTTATTTATTTTTAGGATAAATCATTGAGTGAACCCGATTATTGATCGAATCCTTAACATATTTGGTTTAGGTTGAAAAATCTACGGCGAGGATCTAGCACGAAAGAGTGAGCACAAAGAATTACTCGAGAGAGAAGAAAATAAGAGCACAATAAAGAGGAACAGAGAAATAATAATTATCTCGATATCTCCATCATCAGGGAGATTCATTAAATAGGGAGAATAGATAGTTTGACATTCCTAAATAATAGGAATGTCAAGCTAATTAGGAGATAAATAATTCCAGGACAAGGAGTGGAGAGAATCTCAACAAGCTCTGTGAGTTAGAACTAATTAAAACAAATATAATAATTTGCTATAATGAGCTTATTGGTGTAATTAAATTATTTACACCAACACCCTCTCATAAATGAATGCTAGGGAGTAAAAAGAAAGAAGGGTCCCGGCCACTAGGCCTGATAAGGTACCCGATACAATACTAGAAAAGAAGGAAGGAAGGACTATACAAGATCCCCCAAGGACAACTTCCTTCACCCCAAGCTTGTCTCGCAACTCCAAATAGCAAGGGGAAGCCAAGGGTTTAGTGAAGATATCTGCTGATCAGCCATAGGAACAAACTCCATCTGAACGACCCCATCCTGAATCAATTGTCGAATGAAGTGCATGTGGATCTCTATGTGCTTCGTGCGCTGATGCTCAACAAGATTACGTGTAATGTGAATATCACTTTGGTTATCACACCAAAGAATGGAAGGAGATTCCTGTGAAAACCAAACTCACCAAGAATCTGACAAAGCCAAAGAACCTCCTACCCTATTTGTCCACAACACCTCGATATTCGACCTCAGTGGATGATAATACAATTGTATTCTATTTTTTACAAGACCATGCAACTGGACCAAAACCAAGATGAAAAAAGAAGCCAGAGGTGGATTTATGAGTATCATGACATCCTCCCCAATCAGAATATGTAAATCCCTCAATACCAGAAACATTATGAGGCATGTAATGAATACCATAACTCAAAGTCCCTCGAAGATATCTCAAGATACGCTTGGTTGCTTGCCAATGACTCTCATGAGGCTCATGTGAAAAATGAGAGACAAGATTAACAACAAAGGTGATATCGGGATGAGTATGAGTGAGATACAAAAGGCTCCCAACCAACTGTCTATACAAAGTGGCATCTACTAAGTTAGACTTACATGCAACAATCAATTCAATACCTAACTGATAAGGTGTGGGAGATGGCTTGCAATCAGCCATATGAAATCTCTGAAGCAGATCTATAGCATACTTCTTCTGACAAATAGAGATGCCCTCAAGATTGGTGAACCTGTAGGCCAAGAAAGTAGTGCAATAATCCCATATCTGTCATATCAAATTCTGCTTTCAATTTCTGTTTAATGTCATGTGTTAGAGAATTTGAACTACTAGTAATGAGGATATCATCAACATATAATACCAATAGAAGCAAGTCATCATCGGTCTTGGGACATAAGCGTGTATGATCGGTCTTACAATGATGAAATCAATAGACAACAAGAAAGCATCCATCTTCTCATACCAAGCCCGAGGGGCTTGTTTGAGACCATAGAGTGAACGCCGAAGTCTACAAACCAGTGAAGAGTCATGTATGAACCCATGAGGTTGCTCCATATAAATCTCCTCGTGGAGATCACCATGCAAAAATGCACTCTTCACGTCCATCTGATGTACTGACCATTGATGAGAAGCAGTAAGAGAGAGAACAAGGTGAACAGAATCCATCTTTACGATAGGAGCAAAAGTTTCAGAGTAATCTACTCCTTCAATTTGAGAATACCCCTTGGCGACAAGACGTGCCTTGTATTTTTCAACCGATCCATCAGTTGCATATTTGGTCTTATAGACCCATTTACATTATACAAGCTTTCTTCCCTTCGGAAGAGGAACCAAATCCCAAGTATTATTCTTCATAAGTGAAGAATATTCATCCTGCATTGTTGAATCCCATTTTGGGTTTCCAAATGCCTGTGAAAAAAGAACAGGATCATTAGAAATAGCTTGGCTCATAAGAGCCATACCAGAATAGGGCGATGATCGACAACACCAGAAGTCTCAGCTCTAGTACGTCGTAGATCTCGTGAATCACCCGCCAAATCACTTACTGCAGCCAATGTAGATCTCAACCATTTCGGAGCGGGAGCGGGAGAGCGAAGCAACGGGATCAAGATCAGGGGGGCCATCAAAATCATCATCAGTGGCAGGAGTAGGAGGCAATAATGGAGATGGAAGAACTACTATATGATCTAAAGGAGCCTCGGTCTCATTAACTCAAACATCCCGCTGAAACACAACATCTTTGGTAGTGGGATTGAAGAGGTGATATGCCTTCACATTGCTCACAATGACAAAAAAAAATTAGTTCTTTGCTTTTCTTCTCCATGGTTTTCCGAGTGTCGTCAGGAACAAAGGCCCAAGCCTTACAACCAAAGACCGGGAAATTCGACGTCGGAGTTTTTCACCCGACCATGCCTCCTCAGGAGTAACCCCTTACACTGCTTTATGTGGCATTCTGTTTTGAATATGATTTGCACAGTTGATTGCTTCCGCCCATAACTGAGGTGCCATGTTCTTGGATTGAACCATGCAATTTTCCATTTCCTTGAGTGTTCGGTTCTTTCGTTCAGCAACTCCATTTTGTTGAGGGGTGTGAGGAACAGTATACTGGTGCACAATTCCATGATTAGCACAAAAATTAGTAAATGCATTACTCTCATATTCCCCCCCATTATCCGTGCGGAGTATTTTAATACAATGTCCAGATTGTTTCTCTACAATAGCCTTAAAAACTTTGAAATGCTCCAGGACATCACTTTTATATTTTAGAAAGTACACCCAAGTTTTCCTAGTAAAATCATCTATGAATGTGAGTACATACTTAGCACCAGAAAATGATCTATGAGGAAAATAAGTTAGATCACTATGTACCAACTCAAGATGAGCCGTAGCTCTTTTTGCTTGACCTTTTGGAAAAGGATCCAAGTGTTGCTTACCCAACATACAACCGGGGCAGACACCATCATGTGATTTTACCTTTGGGAGTCCTGTGACCATATTTTGTGAAGAGAGCTACTGCAGATATCTGTAATTGAGGTGACCAAACCTCTCGTGCCACAATTTTCTCAAAGAATCAGCATGAGCAATAAGTGAAGATCCTGCAGAGTTATCAAAGCTCTCAAATACATACAAATGTGAACATGAATCCACAGTTCTGTAGCTACAATATCATCATGATCATGAAGTTCCCTGATGACAACCTTATCTAGTGAGAATTCAACAGTTCTACCATCACCAGAATTACAGATTTGATATATGGAAAGCAAATTGTTAGACATATGGGGAACATAAAGAACATCATTTAGATGCCCATTTGGCATTTTTATAGTACCATAACCCAATACATCTCTAGAAGCAGAATTGCCCACCAAAATCTGTGATGTGCTGCAAGCAGAAATAGAAGATAACAAATCCCTGCAATGTGTAATATGATGAGTAGCCCCTGAGTCAAAATCCCACTGATCTTGCAAAGGTGAAGAAGCTCTAGTAGAAAGAGACTTACCCTTGCCAGCATTGGAAGCAGATGAAGGTGATGGAACAATGATATTGTGTTGTTTTAAAGCCTTTTCTAATGCTTCCAACTTCAAAAAACATCTGGATTCAGGGTGATTTTTCCCCACAAAAGGAACAAGGATCAAACACCCTCTTCTGAAATGGTCTCTTATTTTTACCATTATTATGTGGTTTAGAAGTGTCAACAGAAGGATTAGAAACCATATTGTGAGAGGGTACAGGCTTATCATAGCTTTGCTTGGGTTTGTTTTTCCAATTTTTCTTAGGAGAACTAGCCACAAGAGCATGATTTGATGTAGGCATAACATCTAGAGAGATTAATTTTGCTTGTTCTTGTGAGAGACGTTCACAAAACTGTTCAAATGAAGGCATTTTAAACTGAGTGTCTAGTGCATCCATAGTAGAAAAGAAGGTTGACGTAAATACAGAAAATGGACCCTTTAGTTTAGTTAGGATTGTGTATATGCATTCGTCATCCTTTTTAGTTCTACCACCTGCTTTCAACTGACTGTGAATCTCTTTAAATTTTTGTGAAATTCTTCTATGGAAGGAAAATCTGAAGGCGATAAAGAGTTTAATTCATGATCCAATTGAATTAATTTGAACTCGTTTGTCTTTCCAAACAAAGATTCAAATTTTTCCCATACCTCTTTCAAAGCTGTGGCCGTAGAAATATGAAACCGGAGGTTATCCTGCTACATTCAATGCAATCAATCCGAGAGCTTCATCTTGCTTGCATGCATACAGGTACTTGTCCTTCTCTGTGGTGAAAGCGGGAACTGTATCATCAAACACACACCATAATCCACGAGACTGTAAGAGCTACTACATCTTCGGTTTCAGGCATGGTAATTCATCGAGTTTAGAGGCTCGAACAACCGTAGATCCCAGTAATTGGCCAGAAGACGAGGATGATAAAAAAGCTCTCGACATGGTTTCAATGAGGTTATTTTCCAAAGTTTCCCCTTTTTAATGAAATTTGCTTCAATGCGACGGGAATGAAAAATAATCAACTTTTGCAAAAAATGACACTCAATTTCGAGTTACCATGCAAAAGTTATTAAACTTTCAATTTCCCGTAAAATAAGTCAATTTTTAATAAAAAATTGCTCACTGATTATAATACTGACCAAATAGAAGACAAATATGGTCGTGTGACCACTCATTGGACCGGGAGGAAACAAGGAATACAAATTTGTCCTCGGTTTACAAACAACCCACCAAAAAAGTATTAATGGGCCTCAAAATCATTAATTTCCCCCCATAATGCAATTTTTAATAACAAACTATAGAAAAATTTAATACTATAGTTTTTTTTAAATGCTTTAAATGCACCAATTAGATACAGCTGTGCATGTATTCACTGGAAAAATCAGATAAAGACTTACTAATGTTTGTTCCCTTAAGTCTCATGGAGTTGCGAAGGGACGACACGGGGAAAGAATGTGAAGGATACGTCTAGCAATAAGAATATCAACCAATGCATAAAGAACCAATGAAATGTCCAAAGAAGTAGATATGAAACGTAAAGGAGGAGAGCCGGGGTTGGGAGGAGAAGAATGGAGGATAGGAAGACCAAAAATGACCCCCCACGAACAGTTCTCCACCAAAAAAAAATGATGCAGCCGATCAAAGAATTGATCAGAAAAAAAACAGGCCACGCACAACAACTCCCAACGCTCAACACGGATCGGAACTGCAAACGCCCAGCCAAATATGGCACCCAAACAAAATTGCAGAGGCGTTAACTTTAGTGGCAAGGAAAAATTACATTACGCAGGCACACGTCCACGTTGGCAGATGAGGGAGCAGCGTGTAGAGCCATGCAACAAGGTGTAGCGTGCAACAACACGTTCAGGCACAACACGTTCCACAACAAACATGTTCTCGCAAAGCAAAAAAATGTCCACCAATGGCGCAAGAAAGGCAGATCTATGAGGTTGGAGGGGAAAATAGAGTGAGCGAGGAGGCAAAATGACTCCCAACAATGGAAACCGTGAGCAACCAAAAATTTTGCAAAGCATAAAGAGAACAAATGGCGAAAAAAGCACTCAAACTCAAAACAAATCGGATTAGAGGAATAAACCAATGGAAACAAAGGCTCGACTCTCCTGCAACAATACTCACTCGATACCATGAAAAATATATCGGCGAGATCTAGCATAGGAAGAGTGAGCACAGAGAATTACTCAGAGAAGAAAATAAGAGCACAATAAAGAGGAACAGAGAAATAATAATTATCTCTGATATCTCCATCATCCAGGAGATTCATTAAATAGGGAGAATGGATAGTTTGACATTCCTAAATAATAGGAATGCCAAGCTAATTAGGAGATAACTAATTCCACACAAGGAGTGGAGAGAATCTCAACAAGCTCCGAGAGTTAGAACTAATTAAAACAAATATAACAATTTGCTATAATGAGCTTATTCAATGTAATTAAATTATTTACACCAACATAGGTCACCATATCCCAAATTAGGTTGTATATCTCGACCATAGTTCATATTAAGGTTTTCTATTTATCAAGTATGTTTATCAATTCGTGCATGATCATACTTCTAGGATTTTCTCTTCTCTTTATCTATATATATTTATTGTGGCTTACCCGTGTTCAATAGAAATATTTGATGATATTTACTCAAGGTATATACATCACTTCCCTTGAGATGATTTGGGCTACCCTCTCTTCAACCATATCTATGCCTCTCATCAGATTGAAAGAAAGTAACAACCCTGTAATAATATATGCCTCTATACTAATTGTGTACAACCTCAATCTACCCCTACTTGTATTATGTTATGCCTTTAACCCTAGTTCATATATCAAGATATGGATAGTCGACATGTGGCTAACATAATCTCTTATCATGTCATATCATAATTATTTATGCTTTCATATGCTTAGTGGGTCATCTTAAGGCTTTAGATAATATAGTAGGGTATATATAGGAGTTAGAGAGTAGGTTATTATCATCATATTGAGTACTTGAGTCTTATTGTATAGTTTGGAGGTTGCCCCCTCAAAGTGGCTAAGTCATTCTACTTGCATATTGAGATCATTTCTTTGTGGTTTTGTGTTCTTTGGTGTCCTATTATTGTTGATATTTAGATCTATCTAAGTAATTTCATTACAAGTAGTATTAGATCTTGATCTTAGATAGAACTGTGTCAAAACCCTAATTGTGAAGGTTTGGATATATCTCAAAAATATTAGTGATTTTTGTTGTAATTATTTTCTTCGTGTTGTGAAATCAGCTAAGTAAGATCCTCTCCAAATTTCAATATTTTTTTACTTGTTTTGCAAAAAGACTTTGGAGAAATAGATCTTGAAGTTCAGAGTTTGCAAGTACATTAGACATCTTAGCTAAGTTGTTATTATATTGTAAGATATAATCCGCTAGATGCAAATTAGATACTTTTTTATTTGCTCGAGTTAAGGATAGGATATCTTAGATCTGATATTGATAGAGAAATGAGAAATAAAAACATCACCTAATTGCGTAAATGATGTTACTAAATGGACAAGTAGATCGTAGAACCAATGCATTGCATAATCTCAAAGACTTCTAGGAAATATATTTTCTAATAAAGTGTGATCATACGCATAATCTAGACATACTACATGAAATGCTCAGAGATGCTCTTGAGGATCACCATGGCCATTGAAGGTGGGTAACTTAGGAGTGACAAAGTTTGGAGGAAGTGCATAAGTGGAAATGGCGGGTGCAAAAGGAGTATGAAGTAACAAATGGGAATTAAGAGATGGAGATGCACGAGAAGTAGCTTGTTGTATTTGTGATTTTAACTTGGAGATCATGATAGAGAAAGGCTAGGTATTGAGTTCTAGAATAAGAGACTTGCCACGTGTAAGAAAAAAAAGGTGTAGTGAAGTGGTTGGTAGGAGTAGGAAAATAATACGGGAACAATAGAAGTAGGTAGAAGAGTGGAACCGGGGGTTGAGTAACAAGAGGCATGGAAGTGGGATAGATGTAGGAAAATTAAGCTCGAAATATTGGTGGCCTCCTCACAAGCATCAAATAAAAACAGATCTAGATATTGGGGATGTTTAGTAAGATGAACATCAAGCTCTTGAAGGTGGGATTCAGTAAATGGTCCATAAGATTGAGCCATGATAAAAAGATGACAAAATACCTAGAAGCAAGGTTGGGTTCAAGCGATGGGTTCACCAAATGATTTAACAAAATATGGAATTATGCTAAACCCTAATTGTAGAGTCACAACACAATAATAAACAATGAAGTATAGATTTGACCTAAGCAATAAGTTAGATAAAAATGAAACCCTAGGTACAAGTGAGATGATAGAGGACTTAGCTGATTTTACAATTAATACTGAAGTATGTTAGGTTGGAAAACTACTGAACATGAGGAGGAATTTTTCACAACGGCACTCAAAAAATTATAGAACTTTCGGATATGCTTAGACTAGGGTGCCTAGGTGCACGAGTCTACTTTTGGGTGCATGTGAGTGTAAAAATGGTTAGAATCTATTTTTTCTTATGTCACAAGGTGTTCGTTGACATTCATTTTTGATCTCTGTATGTTCCACTATGCCCGCAGGATTCACTGTAACTTGTAAAACAAATTATCTCCTACAAAACCCCAAAACACATCAAATACTAAAAATAAAAAGATGTAAATGGGGAGTCGAATGACCCCAAAGGTCACCCAATAGAGTGAACTTATGATCGAGTGTTGCACTACATCTCAAACTCCATGTAGTTTTGTGTGCATGTGTGTATAATCATGCCCTAGGTGGATCTTGTGCAAGATGCACCAAATAGAAGAAATAGCTAGATGTAGCAATGTAAGTAGATGTGTGGATGTCAAAATGAACTTCCCCTCCTATGAAGTGTATGCAAAAAAATGCAGTCCCTTATCCCTTGAATGATATCTAGATGGATGCTTTGATGCTCTTAGAATTCCTTTGGATGCAACCTTAGGTGGTGATAGTAGATGCTTATAGCTTGGTCCCTTATTATGATCACATAGCTTTGTATTTATATGATTCCCTTGTTTGAATTTTTAATTGACAACTAAAAGTCCGACCCATAAGAAAACAAGATGCCCAAAAGAAGCGAGTAAGATACAAAGAGGTTAGGGGGCGCCTAGAGGGAGCGAGGGCGCATGGGTCTTGACATCTTGGTGGGCACTAGTGTCCATAGCCAAGAAAGATAAAGCAATGAAATTCAGATTGTGGAAGTGGGGTGTGCAATACCACAGAGAAAACAAGAAATAAAATAAAGAGGCCAAATATAGTAGTCAATTACTAGTTTTCTCACTTAGGAATCATATGAATAGTTATCGTGATTAGGACCTAGAAATGTACCCAAGTGAGCGATCTAGTGTCTACACCTTGCTAATATACTCTTTCGTGCTTATCCTTATGGATTTGCACATGAAAAATGTTGGAGGAAGAATTAGTGCTAACAATATTTTATTTTGTTAGTTTTATTCTCTCGTGTGATTTAAAGAAGCTCTGTCGGGGAAGGTTACATGGTGAATAAGAAAATTGATTCTAAGAAACTTTTATTTTCCCGAGAGCTCAAGGTACAAGTTGTAATGGAGATGAAACCACACCTAATTTGATGAAGGAAACTCTTTTATGCTTGAACTATTCCTTTGACCATCGAATCACTATGATGGTTCTCTTTTGATATCACATGATTCCTTGATACACCATGGAGCGAGGAAAAAGAAGAATATTTTGTTGCTTGATATTCAGGACCAAACAAGTTTATTCCATCATATTCTATTCCCTTGATGAACCAATCAAAGTTAAACTTCCTCATCTAATCAATTGTCAACCACATATAATCCATTTTTCTCACTTCAAGTTCATCAACACATTGTGCTTATTAGTCTTCAATTTGAGGTGTATGATGTAATTCATGGAGGATGATTCATGATTATTTCTAATATCAAAATCAAGTTTGGATATATAGGAATAGAGATTTAGGGAGAAAAACAAGCTTTAATATTTGATGCATTTGCAACATTCTTACATGAATATATTACCAAAGAGATGGGAGATTACACACCCTTCTTCTTGACATTCCTACACTTGGTATGAACATGAGAAAGTTTCCTACATAATTCAAACATTACCATTTTATCACTAGGGTACCTTGGAAGCTTGTGAGGAGAAAGATCGAAGCGCGAGACCTTGGTATAGGTGAAGGTTGAAAACTGAATGAAGTAGGTTCCATATTTATCGATCGGTGCGATTGCTTGATAGGATATCCTTAAGCTCTAAATGTAGACAACGATTTTGGTATCCCCTATCCCTCATCGCGCTTCCACTCCTTTTCATCGTGATTCTCCACATACATACCTCTCTTCTCATTCAAATTCCCCCTTTCCCTCCTAAATTTCATTTATCCCTCTAATTGTTATTTTTCTACCTTAATTCCATCGTAATCATATCATTAATTTGTCTTCCCTAGACATCCCTAATCACCCTTAATTATCCCTAAACCTATTCATTAACCATTTTTATCCTCCCTAAGCACCTTATTTACCATCCCTAGGTTCCCATCTACCCCCATTTAATATATTCTTATCCCTAACCACCTTTTATCCTCCCAAGACATCCCTAAGCCGCATTAACCACCCAAAACCCTAATTTTACCACATAAGGGATCCTTGTCCCGATTTCATCACATCTCCACCCCCTAAATCAACGAGACCGTTGCAATCATCAGAACCCATCCGGGTCGCCATCGACCCTATAAATACACCCATACCCATCCTCTCTTGAGGATGTAATTTTTGAGACTTCGGGATTTCTTGTGATCTTGGCTTCATTTCTGACTCTTCTTTGCAAAATCTATTACCACCTTAGAGTTACTTTAGAGACATTATGCATCACCTTTGGATATTTTAAGTCCTCTTATTACTTGGTATCACACCTTTGCTTGCTTGGAGTCCCCATTTCCATCCCATCACCATTGTGTATCAGCATTGTAGGTTTATCAGCCATCTCGGAGCTCTACTCTCGCATCGGTCATCATTAGTCTATCTCTGTAGTTCGTCTTTTCACCCATTTTCATAAATATCAAACCCTAGATCCCTTCTCAATTGCCATTAACTCTACACGGTCTTCGTTGATCCGATCCATATCTTTCTTATTATTTGTTACCCATCCTACCAACCATATGTCTTTTAATCACTCAAGATCCTAGATCTTTTAATATTGTTATTATGCACACTTGTTGGCTTAGATTTCATCCTCATCACACACAGTAGTTGTCAATCCACCCAAGTCATCATTAAACCTATCACAATATGTCCTATTTTAAGTTGTCTATTTCATCTATGACCTTTTTGTTCTTGAATGAGTTCCCAGACCCCCTTACTTCCACTTGTTCGAGACATTCGAGATCTAACCTTTCGGTCTCGATCCTGCTCATTCAACTCGGTCACCATTGAATGGATTAGTAGTTATCATCTTCATCACATGGTGAAACAATTTTCTTACATCCTTTTCTGTTCTAATTAGATCTAGAACTTTTATAGTATCTCAATGTCCTTATCAGTCCTATATTAACTTCATATCACTCCTCTAAATATGTCAGTCACCATCAATTGTGCCTAGGAGTCTTGGGTCACCATTGACACGATTAGGTTTGATTCAATTTTCATCATTTTCTGTTATGATATTTGTTTTTATCTTGTTTGGTACATCTCAGATTTTATATTTCTAGTTCAGATTTTGTTGCATTATATTACTTATCTATCATCCTTTTATTTATCTTTTATTAAAAAGTGGGTTGACATCCATCCTAGGAAGTATTCACTTCTCGGGACTGACATTTTCAGGTAACCCACCCTCCTATCTACTAATCATTTTCTTTGTTGAGTTTCTCTTTGTTGTGCAAGTTATCAAGCTCATGCTACGAGGATAATATTTTGTACCCGTTTCCATCATCACTTTATTAGGACGTATCCTTAAACCATTTTATCATTGGAGTTACTTATTTTCTTTGTTACCATTTCACTAATATGAAACAAGAGCGAGAAAATTAGATCAACATTCTAGAACACCTAGTGGGACCACCCTTCTTTGGTGAGTTATTTAATTTGCTTTCATTTCCATTTCCATTTTCTATTTCTTTCTTACTCACCTAGTATGTGGAAGATCTCCTTTATTGCGTGTGTGGTGGATTGCTTCTTTGGCTAAATTAAAAATAAAGTAAAAAAAGGAAAATAACGTTATTAAGGTATTCTTCATTTTTCCTTATTTTCTCTTTTGAATCTCTCTCCCTTCCTTATCTCGCTTGATTTCATCGAATTTCAAATTTTGATTTGAGACTTAAAAAGAACCACTTCATACTTGTGTTGGCGATAAAATTTTTCAGGTGGAAAAATTGTGAGTATCCACAAACGCTCTGAGACTTTAGGTCCCTCTACTTGAATGGTGCAACTCCATTTATTATGCTTGTGTGAAATTGAAATTTGTGGTGGCTAGAAGGTCGGGGATCCAACAGGAACACTCCACTAAACCTATGGAAAAATCTTGCAATTAATTACAAGGGAGGAATTTTCTTAGAAGTTAGGAAAGGGAGTTGGAAAAATAGAAGGGGGATTAATATCTCAAGTAGAAAATTAGATTCTTGTAGACATTAATCAGAGTACTTCAACACACATATTCATAGAAAGAATTTTGTTACTTACATCAAGACAAGGTGGAATTAGGAACAAAAAGTTTCGATAACCCTCTCATAAAAAAAGGAAATAAACTCATTTCTTCTTCATTGATGTTTTGGAAAAATTGTACACAATCGAAATAGAAGAACATAGAGTAGGATAGTAGAGGAAATAGCTATATCTTTTGTTTCTTCACAAGTAGTAATCTCTCATGAGCATACAAAATTGACAACCCTTAAGAATGAGGGTGCCATCACAATTTATAGACTTGAGAATGAATTTTTCCTACCCCACACATAACCTTTCATTTGTCTTTACAACATGTGACTTTTCATATTCCTAGGTGTAGGATTAAGTCCCCTTTTATTAATTAAGGGTGAATTATTACATTACAAACTAAAGTCACATTTAAATGAATAAGACAAAATAGGAATAGGAAAAAATGAAAAAGTGTACCCCAACATGAGGGGAAGGGAAGAGAGATAAAGAGAAAGAATGAGCTAGAACTATGCCGATGAAGATTCTACTTTTGTTGATCCTACCTTGCCAACTTATTGATCCTTGCTTTGAGCTCCATTGGAAATATTTCCACTCGCTGAACTATTTACTATATCAAGATGCCACAGTGCTACCTTATTCACTTGAGGAATACTGAGACACAACTCAAGGATCATTGATATCATTGATGTCTTTTCTCTTCACAAACCATGATGAATGTTTCTCTGTAATGTTTGAAATTATGGCTCGAATCTTAGATAGAGACTCTAATGAATTTTCATTGAATGAAAATGGTTCCCCACCATTTTTCTAAACATACTCCTCAAACGGAGTCAATAGCTCATCTCTGTAGTGCTCTCATCAAGGTCGGGCACTCTAAGTTTTTGTACTCTGATGTTGACATTGTCTTGCATATGAAGGCACACTATTCATTTGATTCTATCTCATCAATTGCTGATTCAACATTTCTTATCGAGAGGTAAGGGTTCTTTCCCACACATGTGACAAGTCCTCGGATGGAGAATTAAATACTTTCCTAATCACCAACACCTGGGAGTGAGCATCTCCCATCTCCATCACCAATGGATGAACTTGGTCCTAATGTTAATTTTCCTTTTCCAATCCTTCCCTTTTCATCCTGGAATTTGTCCGCATTGGTGTATATGTACTTGTATAATGAGATCAACTCGGAAGAAGTAATTTTCCATTCTTGATGATCAAGCTCATTCATTTATCATTTTACGTCCTTGCACGATGAAGGCTTATGTCTTCTTAATGGACTACGGGTCACAACTAATGACTGGGGTAACTTTTACAATTGGGAGTGATGATGAAGCATTGAGTCCATTAAGTGTTACACATACAAGGAGAGTGTTTTTACTCGGTCTTCAAACTAATGAATTTTCACCTTATACTCCTGGTTTCTCATGAGAAGTCAAGTGAAAGACTCTTGAAATATGTGTACATATCCTTCATGAGTGGTTGGACCTAAGGGAATTGTGCTCCTTTTGTAGTCGGATGGTGTCATATCTTGATAGGCTTGATTAATTTTGATCTAACTACTTTTACATATCGATTTCCTATGGCACCAGAAGAAGAAGCGTGAAGCCGATTCGGTAAAAAATTCTTCTTCCCTTTGGCCGGTGTTGATATCACTTTGAAAAATTGGGGATGCTTTTCGTTTGAGATTCTTTGGTGATCATTTTCTTCATCCAGGGAAACATCTCATTTGTTTAGGCTTGGAAACTATTGTTACTATTGTATCTTGATCGATGTGAGATGGTACATCTTACATAGGGGGAGAAGGAGTGGCGGTGGAAGGTGTCGGGGTTGATGTGAAGGCCGAGAGAGGTGAACCGACTCATTCTATTCAAGTTCTATTACTACGGGATCCTCTGTTGATATGATCTTCTTATGAAATATCTTGTAATAAGTGGCCTCTGTCTCCACTACTTCATGCTTCAAACTCTTTATGGAATGGACTGAGCCTAAAGTCTTCTCCATGACCTTTGATGAAGAGTGATGTGATGCATGTCTTTGAAGGGTGTAGAAACTTCCCGATGAAAAGGAGGCAACATTTTTCTTCTTGAACCATTCTTTTGATATTCTAATCACAACTTCAGTCCGCTCACTTATGTCTCCCGACTTGTGGACATTCCATGTTACCTATGGCAAAGGTGAAGCCTTCACTTCTATATATTCTGGATCATATAGTTCTATGCCATCATCTTGAATTCCATCTTCATAATAGTTGAACTTGAATCTTCTCATTTGTCTGACTGTCATCTACACATAGTCTCTTTCCCTAACATCAAACTCATATATGCAATTTACCTAATAATATTTGATCTACGGTACATGATATGATTATGAGAGATGGAAAGTGTCTAGATCACATCGGATGTCGAAGTCTTCCCTCAGTGTATATGAATACAAGCTTAAGGGTGCGAAGGTGGCTTCCAGGTGTGATGCATCATTGACACTCTTGTAGGTGAAGATTCTAAGTGAGATGGGAAAGGAGACATTATTTATTTTCCGGTTCTTGAGCTTATTGTGAACATGTGCAAAATGTTTACAAATTTCAAATAACACGATCTTTTCACCGAGGTACTAAGGTAGTCTAAGCAGAGAAAGATTATAACCAAAAACTTGGATGTATGAGAAAGTGGTAAATTGTGTGAAGTATGACCCGTATTTCTTTATCAAAGAAGTCACTTGTGGTGAAAACCTTGAGTGAAGGTTCCCCTCAGTGTCCTAATGATGAACATGGTGAAGGCATCATTTACCCTCATGAAGAGTTGATTTATCTTTTCAAAACCAATTGAGGATATATCTCAAATAGTGGAGCCTTAGGAGATATGTTTTGAGTAAGTGCCAACCCTTTGAATGGTCTCGAGCTTGTGAGAGCATACACCGGATATGAAGTCATTGTGAATTTCTTCGAGACCAGTACCTAAAGCAACTGATGGTGCAGGTTATCACTGATGATTTGTCCCTAGTCAATCCTATGTTTTTCTTCCATGATCATGAATATGAAGAGAGCCATATAGTCTTGAAATTCCTTTGAGGTTTATTCTCCTATCACCTGACTAACAAGAATGATTGTATCTAAATGTCCTTTGTGGAATTCACCTTGTAAGAAAGACTTGGGCACCCGTGAAGGATTTCTCACTTGTTTCAACCATGAACCAAGAGTGAGGCCTTGGAGATATGATTCCATCTTGGTCCACTCTTTTGCTACAACCTCCTTTGAAATGATGGCCATATTGCTCCAAATTGGGATTTTCATTAAATGGGAAAAAAATTTGGTAGCAAGTACTGCCATGGTTGAGCCATCATCTACTCAAATGGTCTTGGTATCAGGTTCGTAGTGATGTGAATATGTCAAAACCAATTCTATGCTTTGACCTGAGATCGAGATGTCCATCTATCGCATATAGTTCACTTGTGAAAACCTTTTCCTCTACTAGATCTCTTGGTCCTCCAAACATTCAGTCTTTGAGATCCTCGAGGTCCATGTGGGTGACATTATTGTCCCCACGGTGAGTACTCGAGAAGAGAGAGACGAGACTTGTTCTATGCCCGTAAAATTGAACTTCATCTTTAACATTGGCACTTCTCTTTTATGCAGGCAGGATTTACTATTTTTAGTAAATTGATATTTTCACCCTTTTCAACTCGGGCCTCCTTTGATTACCTTTCTCGTTCCTCTAAATTCTCATTGAAAACTCTTCCTTTGCAAAATTTTTCTTCTGTGAAGATTTGCTATTTATAGTAAGCTCTTGTGTAGAGACTTACTATTTTTAGAAAGTGGCTCTCCCGACCTTGGATTTTGATGAAATTAAATTTTTTGATATGGGTTTTTCTTTTTTATCTCACATATGAAATTTTAGCTCAACCCGATCTCTGGAACATGAGAAAATAAATTTCTAAAATTTGTGAGCGTGAAACTGGGGTTTCTTCACTAAAAAAATATGGGCCATGCATGTAAATTATTTCACTTGGGTCTTCAAGGCACTGTAAATTTGGATGAATGTAAAACATCTCGCATTGATTCGTGCACTAGTTTTCAAGTTATGAGAATTTTCACTTCAAGGGTTATAGAGTCACTCTGGTGAAAAATATGCCCAAAACCTTTAAAATTTGTGTTTTTTTATAAAATTTATCTTTCCTTGATCACGGGAACATGTGGGAAATGGATGTGAATGAAAAATGAGGGTGGAGGAATTTTGGAAAAAATCACCAAAGTTCCGGGTGAAAATGGAGAAATGTGGGGGGAATGAGAAAAATGGCTAAGTATCGGTATTTATAGGTATCGAGAGGAGAGATGAAGGGGGTACATTTTTCTATCCCCCTTTTCCCCTAGAATAGGACAGGGGGATACAAAAATTGTGCCTTATCTTGGAGGTGACACTTGGAAAACATGCGGAGCTAGGAGAAGGTGTTAAAACATTAGCCAAAAGTGTTTGATGTAGGTCTCTGGGGTCACATGGTGAGTCAATGCGGCCTAAAGTGGGGGAGAAATTTTTTATGCCACCTTGTACCCTTGGAATGGGATAGAGGGACACCAAAAGTGTGCCTCATCCTAGTGAATACAAGTGTCAAGCATGCGAAGTTGGAGTGGGGGCTAGAAATTTGGTGAAAGGTGCTAATCGGAGCTCCCTAGGGTCATGTTGAGGGTCCATAAGGCTTAAGGTGGGGTGGGGCGATTTTTTTTCCCCCATTTTCCACTTATAGAGGGACAAAAAATGTATGCCTTAGCCTCATGGTGACATGTGTCACTAAAAAAATTGGCTAAGGATGGAGCTTGTACCTTGGCGGAGAACTTGAAAATGCCATTACCAGAGCTCCTAGATGAGTTTTTAGGAACTTATTTATATGATTTTGATTGGAAATAAAATTTTGAAAAGTATGAGAGGTGTCTCAAGGTATGATTCATATTTAAACCTCCTAAAAATGGATTTTTTTATTAGGACGGTCAATTGTGCCTACAAAGAATGAGTTGTGGAAAATAATGTATGGGTGTTGTGAAAAATATGAGATTTAGGATTTGAATCAGATTTCCATTGATGTTTTTGACCTATAACTCATTCTAGAGCTCATGGAATCATCTTCAAGCTCAGAGTTCTTTTTACCAAAGTGTAAAATCCTTCGTCCTCAAAAACCGCTTTTCTTGAACCTGGCTCCTAAACCTCCAGATCTTTCCAAAATATTCCTAAATCAATTACACAATGATCCGGCTCATGAATACACCTCCTTGATGAATTTAGGACTTTAACTCAAATCCAAATAATATATACCCACTTGAGAAAGGCTAAAAATAGCTATTCCTAAGCCCCTTTGAAAGATCCACAATGAACTTGTTTTTTTATTTTCCACACTTGGGAAAGGGTAAGACCACGAACATAGAAATTACATGAATGGGGATAAGCCTAAAAAGGGGGTGGACAAACCTACAGAGGTGTCGGGAAGGGTTACAATGAAAATTTTCAACACTAAGGTAAAGTTGTGTTTTCAAGTGAATTTTTCCTGTGCAAAAACACAAGACAACAACTTGCTTGGTAACATAGTCTAAGTAGGAGATTAATTCTTTGCATTCAATTCTTCCACACACATCCAAAATGCACACATAAATTTACACATCTTAAAAATCTTTTTATAGGTGGAACTATTGGGATTTCATCACCCTATAGAAAATTCGTTGTGGTGTTTTGGCCATGTTATAAATTTTTTGACTATCGGTATACTGACTAAGCACCCGACACCCTTATCGTTGCGGTGCATGAAGTTTGGGGTAGGTCCTAATATCAGTCCTCGTACCGATAGTCATCATAGATTTTACCCCCACATACCTTTAGGTATATCGAGGATACCATCTAAAACAACCTAAAACCATTCATAGTTTGGTCATTTCCTAGGTTCCCTTTGAGCCCATTTTCCTTTCTTTTTCACATTCTTATAATAAGAAATATAATTAACACTTTGTTACGTGACTTGTTTGAAATATTAAAAATCAGCATAGTTTCTTGTCTTATTGTTTCATGCCCGTTATTACATGTTCTCAAGCAAGAAAAATGGAACAAATCACATCATCTAACAATGTTCCTATTTCCAACACTTCCTCCAAAAAACTTCAACCCTTTCCATTATCTCTTCCACCCCCTTAGTCACTTCTTCTTTGGCCACACAAGCTATGATTTTTGTTGCACCCTATGTGAATCTCAAGCTATCCAAACCAACCCCCATGTTGAGACTAACCCCTTTATTTCCATTCCTTCTAGACTAGATACCCCCATCTACCGCTTCCTTAGAAACCTTTGGGCCTCCCCTTATCCCACGGGGATCTTTGGAGTTCTAGGAACTTATAGATGCTAACCTTATCACTCTTCATGACTACCTTCTCTGTAAATCCACCAATATTCCCATCGCATGATCCCCTCTTCAACAAATTTATGTTTATCACTCTCTCAGACACCTATAATTTAGCTCTAGCAATTTAAATACTTAAATTGCGCTAATTATACTCTTTCCCACAAATTGATGAGATATTGTCAATATCACACATTTTCTCTTCTATCGTTGTTAATTAATTACATTATGCTAGTTAATTAACTCTTCTATCTAAAAAATGACGCCGATTAATGACCTTTTGTTGATCAACTCCCCTTTCTATCTATATTAATTAATTATTCTTAATTAATTAACCTTCCCCTTCTACTAGATCAATAAATCATCATTTATTTGATTAAACCCCTTTCACCCCACAAATCATGCTAATTTTCTTCTAAAAATATTCTATAAGCTTACACCTATTAATTAATCACTTTGATTAATTAATAAACCTCATCAACTCCCGTGAATCACTAAAGGACAAATTAAACTCTCCAAACCATAGGGTTATATAAAGAACCCTCCTCCTACCTTTCTACTTACACCTTACATGCATATAGCTAAACTATAGGCATTTCATCTTAGAGCATCTTTCATTTGAGCTAATAGCCTCATTCTTGCATTTCATCCATCCAAGCTTTTGGGTCATATGGAGATAATCAAAATGGTCTTGTAGCCATATTTTGATGAGCCTTCATTCCCAAACCCTTGAAGATCAAACAATCAACTTTGATTGCCATGGATCTATCTAGGTTCATTCATTTGTTTTGGTAATCTAAAGAGTAGAGATTCAAGTGCTTAACATGTTAGTTTGATTTCCATTTCAAGTTCTAATGCATAATGTTGGTAGTTAGTCTCTTTAAGCTCTTAGCATGATGATCTTTGTGTAGTTAACTTAGTTTTGGAACTATTAAGGTGTTAGTTTCAATTCTCTTAGCTTAGTTAACTAATGCATTGATACATATGGCACGCCGGTGGGAGATTGATCCATAGTCCCTTTGATCTTAATGAATTTTTCTAGTTTTCTCATGTTTTTAACCCATATCATGCAAATATGAAATAAATTGAGATTATTAGTTTATTTCATCATCTTTATATGCATTAGATCTCATTTATGTGATTTATTGTGATGGGTTACTCTTTGATTTGAGCTAATTTGAGAAAAAATTGAGCTTTTTGAAGTTTCATACATCATTTCTCGTGTTCCTTGACATCATCTCCAGGAATAGGCGTACACACGAATTTTTTTTGTAAGGGTTGTGTGCAAGTCAAAACTTGAGTGTGCACGTCAAAATGCTAGCTTACACAACATAAGTCAAGCGTATACATCCTGTTGTTAATGCACCTTTTCAGCTTTTTGGTAAGGCTAGCGTATGCGTTTAAAGTCCCAAGTACGCATCATTCTACCCAAGTGTACCTAATATTCTGTCCTCTATGTTTTTCCATATTTTTGTCTATTAGTGTATGCATATAAACCCACACATAAAGGCGGTCCTACTTTAGTACACGTCTGGTAGTACTTCTGATTTGACCCTGTTTGACTCTTTGTGAGCATATGCGTAGAATGTTAGGTGTATATATCTCTTTGGCCGCGTACCCATTTAAACCATTGTATATTTTCATAGAGGCATGTACACATCCTAAAATGTGTGTACACACCCAAAGTTGAGCGTAGGCATCACAATACAGAGTTGGGATTTGCTTTAAAATCTGAAAAGCATGTTTTTTGGATATACTAACTCCTTGTAGGTTTAAATTGAAGATTAACTTTTGTTTTGCAGGGAATATTTACATGTTTTTTGATAACTTGGTTTGTTTTAAGGGTTAATGAATGTTGCATGCTTAGTTAGGATATTAGAGTCGTGTATGCTCTTCCCTCACACCTTTTAGGTGATCTTGGGAATCAGAAACAATTTCTATATCTTTTATTGCTTTGAAAAACACTTGTTGCTAAAGGAAAGAATGTCAAATTTGGTTAAGATGAATGAATTTTGTGTTTAAATTGAGTATTTTCCATTGTTGATTGCATAGTTGGATTCTACGTCGCGTATTCTCTTCTCTTGCATCTTAGGATGATCTTGAGAATTAAAAATGATGTTTTATCCTCTTTTGTTTGTGGAAAACTACTAAATCCATTGTGCAAGACCTAAACACTTGTCAAAGAAAGGTGGTTCAAAACATAAAACTACTAATATAGTTTCCATGCAAAGTTGTTAAAAGGTGTACAAACAAACCACATTAAGTATAAAAGATAAAAAAACACCACAATCAAAAGACTATATTTACAAGTTCGGATAAGGGTACACCTTGTCCACTTAACTAGGACATAACCCCTTTAGCATAAGCCTTAAGCTACAACAATGGGGGTGGTCCTAGGAACCCCAAAGTAGTCCACATAAGAGGGAACCTTGTGGATGAAAGAAGTGATCCACACACCTACTTGACTAGTATATATGTGAGATTTAGTGTCAAAGTTATATGTATCACGACCCCAGTGAGAACACACGATGAACACATTTATTGCTCACTGTGTTTAAAGGGGTAAAGTAAATTTGGGATAATCCTTGGGAAACCTTGGAAAACCGAGCTCACATTAGATAACTTGTGACACCTAGTTGAGAGAACCACCTAGGAAGCTATCTTGTCCAAGAGCCAACTTTGACCATATCAAAGCCAATTTGAATTGAGAGCCATCGCAAAGGGATAAATTTCTCGGAATTAAAACCTTGTTTGAAAAGGGGAGACTCCATCAAAGTTCAAACAATGCTCCATCCATCACAAATATTGTGAAGCATTACTTTTGCTTAGTTTTTCACTCGCCTAAGGTGAAGCAAAACTCTACCAAAGTGAGGCCAAACTCTCTTCAACACCAATTAATCTACTTCCTTCACTTTCTTTTGACACTTTTTTGATTAATAGAAGAGTGACTACCCATGTGTTTTTATTTATTGTATTCACCAATTTTGTGTTCGTTTATGCTCATCCATGTTTGTGGATGAGTTTTTAAACGTCTAAAGCGTGTGGACACGTTTTCATATCATTGGTATATATTTTTATTTTGATATCCAAATCAAGATTGTCATCATAGTTAGGCTTGTTTCTTCACTAGAATCTCCTTTGAACTATTACGTTGTTTGTATTGTATCACCACAATTTTGATACTTATGTCTTGTTTCTTGCAAACTTGGCCTAAGTGTCTAGATTGTAACGTTACACTACACACACCCTAACAATTCCTTGGTATACTCTAACATTAGTTTTCTTTCAAACATTACCTTGATTTCAAAAGGTGTTGTTGTTACCTTTGTGTGCATCGTATCAATATTATTTTGATATTAATACCTTACTTTTCCATAAAGTTTGGTTAACATATCTTAGTGGTATTTTTGCATTGTTCATACTCATAACTTCCACTTTTTGGGATATAGGTCTTGATTAGATTCAAGCTTGCTTTTAGTATACTTTGTTTGGGGATCATATCAACCTCTTGTTATTACTTACACCTTGTTCATTTCTTTGAACTTGACATAAGTGGTGACATTTTGTTGATCATCTTAAATGTCAACTATCATTTGGAAACAAACATAGGAAGTACCTCATTTGATTGATTGGTTTTGAACAAACATTGTGTGATTGTGTCTTGTTTTTCATTTTTGACTTATTCATTTAGGGCAATCACTTTGAACTATTGACATTATTTGACATTCATAAATTTTCACTTAGGTTTGACCAATACCTTTTTGAACAAATTCAAAACACCTTAGTGAAATTCTTATTCATCATGGCCCCCAAAACAAGACTGGGAGCTAAAAGACAAGCAATCGAAAAATAAGCATGGGAAACATTGAACAAACAAGGGTCAAATCCCTTTATTGGTCATGATTTAGGGCCCATATTTTCCATAGAAAAATAAATGGAAGAAATGGTAGATCATAGTGGTGATGAGGTAGGATCACCATGTGTGGAGTTTGACTTTGACCCCACCTTATTAGATGAGTTCCTTTTCATAAACAAAGATAGGGTACTTGCGAGAGTGGTGGAATTAGGTGCTAGAATGCCAATAGAACATGAAACTATTCCACCCAAAAATGAGGCTAATGAGGAGGAGCCACTTCTCATCAACATGGACGAAATCTTAGCACATGGACATGCTTCCACATCAAATGTAGGAAATGAAAACATGGGGGGTTATAAAATTCCACTTATCAAGATACCACGTAGAGTAAGAATAGAACATGAAAACATGGAACAACCCCATTTAATGAAGATGAAGAAGAACATCATGAGGAAGAAGTCACTATACCACAAAAAATTCAAAACCTTAGTCGAAAACTAGCTTTATTAACATCTCATGTACAAAAGGAAACAAACAAAAATGTACATCAAGAGAAACCTAAGGTAAAAAATAGTGAACTTCACATAGAAAACCAAGAAGGCAAAACATCAAAAATAGTCATGTGTATATGTCACCTTCCCCCATGAAAGACCAAATTCTTTCACAAGAACTACAATCTATGAAATCAACACTCACAAGCCTTCAAGAAAGTAATGGGGGACATAGAAAAAGGTATCAATACAAAGAGCTATGCCCTCATCCATTTGATAAGACTATGTTGCTTCAACCCTTTCCTAAGAAATTTGATATGCCAAAATTTGATAAGTATAGAGGGAAAGGTGATCCATGGGATCATGTGAAATATTTTTACATGGCATGCCAAGAAGTGGCATACAACAAAAATTACCTCATATGACTCTTTCCAAAAGTTTAGGAGGACAAGCCTTGGAATGGTTTACTCACTTACCTTGTGGGTCTATCTTCACATGGCCTGAACTAGTAGAGAGATTTGTGTGACATTTCTCATACAATATGGAAAGTGACATAACCATGGAAGACTTATGTAACACTAGACAACGTCCAAATGAAACCTTCAAAGTTTCCTACAAAGATGGCGGGGCTAGCTAGCCACTTCCCTTGCTCATTTCTGAAAAACAACTTGTTAGCATATTTGTACCAAATCTAAACCCAAACATCGCTTTTCATTTACAAATGCATTGTGTTCGGAGCTTTGAAGAGGTCATCAAGAAGGGCATACAAATAGAAAATGCCCTCATTATAAAAGGGACAATCAAATCATCTTCCAAAGATAATCAACCTACCAAACCTATAGACAAGCCAAAGATCGATTAACAAAAATAAGAATGTGGTAGGAGATGGAATCACGTATTCCAAACATATACAAGCAGTCCAAGTTGGTCAACCTTTTAAACTGACCAAAGGACCGATCCAACCACCAGTCAAACGTAGAATGTTCACTCCTCTTATGGACTCTTTGTCCGCAATCTTGAAACAATTAGATGCAATCCACATGGTGACATATCCTACAACGTAACCCTTTGACAAAAATGCTCCTAAACCTTCATGGTACAAAGATCACGAATATTGTGACTTCCATCATGTCAAGGGACATAAGACAAATAAATGCCTAAGAATTCGCCACTATATCCAAGATCTTATCGATAGTGGGGACATAGAAGTAGATTCACCGAGAATCAAATCAAACGACCAATCAAAATATGGGAATATTCAAAGAACCATTCCTGAAGCATGGTAAACCAAGTGAGAAAAATCTGGATCAGGGAGAGTCATCCCAAAGCTACAAAGCCACAAACTATCTATATACCAAAAGTGATAACAATCATTATGACTCACTCATTGGATGTGTTCGCTCTTCTGATGAGCATGTGAATACCATTAGGATCAAGGGAAAAGATTTCACTATGGTAATAAGGAGTGTTCATCTCACGATCTCAGAACCTCCTTGTCTCTACCCTCAAGATGGTCAATATAATATCCTAGAGCAACTTGAGAAGACATCTGCTAAGATTTCAATCTTAGATCTTCTCAAGATATCAAACGTACATAAAGACATCTTATACAAAACCCTCCAAGGGTCAAGAGTGTCAACAAAAGTAGATCCTTCACACCTACAAGCTATGGTGGCAAACATTACACCTAGTGAACACATTGCTTTTAACCACAAGGAAATCCCTAACGAAGATCATACACATAACCTTCCTCTTTATATAGAAGTATTTGTTACTTGCCGAAAGATAAAGAGGGTGCTTGTGGAAAATAGGTCGGGATTGAACATATGCACATTGAAACTAATAAAATAGTTGGGACACATGGAGGAAGATCTAGAGTCCCACATTATCACCATAACCACATATAACAATGTGGAACAGAGTCATCCGTAATAATAACACTTCCGATGGAAGTAGGGCCTACTTTCCACAACACGAAGTTTCATGTCTTAGATTTGGAACTTCCATACAACATGCTTCTTGGCCACCCATGGATCCATGCCATACAAGCCATACCATCAATGTTTCATTAGTGTATTAAATTGAAACATGAGGGACACACTTGTTACCATTCAAGGTGATCTAGAACCCTTCGCTCACTATAAAGATCTCAACAAATTTACGCATAGGGGTACATATACATGTCCCTCCATTGATATTGTTGTTCCCCTTTAGTCAAAAGCTCTTGAATCACGGGTAGATTCAGACTCCCTAAGTTATTGTGCTCATGAGGCTTCTACATCTACTTCTCCCTTTGATTCATGGGAGATGAAAATTCTTGAGTATGGTTGTGGAGAATACAATGTTCAACCAGGATCTCCTGGTTTTAGATCTATCTTTGTCACCAAAAATAAGAGGTAGACCCAATTATCACTTTAAATGGCCTAGAGATGAATGGACTATTGGGACATTCTTACCTAGTGGACTACTTATAGAAGAGAAATTTTGGACCCACCTACAACTTGGGTCCCCGAGGACACTAAGCCTACCTACTATGAAATTCCATAATACACAAAGTCTAGTAGAATGATGTATTCCATGGGCTACAAAGGCCTTGGATGTGGAAAGTTTGAACAAGGAGCAAGGGAACCAGTCCCACTTCCACATTTCAAAACTGAAAGATATGGTATAGGTATTCATCCATATGGGTCGCACCCCATGGATCAAGATGTTACCTCCTCTAAACACGAGGATAGCTCTATTTATTTGGATAGCAACACAAATTCCCATTCTAGCCAATATGAGGATCTTGCCTCCATGAACCTTTTCATGGATACTATTTTCCTTACCATAACCCTTGTCAATCCTAAAATTGACCTTGTATACCCTACCCTTGTCGATTGGGACCAACAACATCATGTGTCATTGGACCTCTTTGAAAATGACGAGGCTATTGCAGAATTTATGGGCATACGTGATACCATTCCTATTGGAGATCATAAGAAAGGTTTATTCATTGACTTAGATACATGTGCATACTTCGGTGAGGAAGCAGAGCTTCGTGGTCAAAAAAATTAAGAAAAAGTGAGGGAAAAGTTCTAACAAAAATCCTCGTAAAAAACAAAAGTCCAAGTCACACAGTGAAAATATCTTTGAGGCATTGATGACCAAAAAATAAAAAAATCAATGGACAAAGGAAGTGACCACATTGAGGGTGAAAATCTTGTAGAGATGCCCTTAGAAGAAGATCTCAAACTTCCTCCTGATCCTGTGTATGGAGGATATGTAAAAAATGCAGTAGAAGAAACTATTGATGTAAATATCAAAACAATAAAACAACCAAATATAGTCAAGCTGGGAGCTTCACTTTTAGAACAAGAGAAAAAGATGTTCACATGTTGGGATTAGATCCAAATTTGGTGGTGCACAACTTAGTTGTGCATGCAGACGCAAAGCCTATTAAACAGAAGCTAAGGAAAATGCATCCACGGGTGGCCCTTCTAGTTAAAGAGGAGTTAGAGAGACTGTTAGTAGAAAGATTCATCAGACCCATTGACTACTTTGAGTGGATATCAAACATAGTTCTGGTACAAAATAATCCTATTGGAATTAGAATTTGCACACACTTTCGAGACATCAACAAGGCATGTCCAAAAGATGATTTTCCCTTGCCTAACATCGACATGATTGTTCGATTCGACTGGAGGCTATGAAATGTTATCTCTTATGGATGGCTTTTCAAGCTACAATCAAATCAGATAATAGAGGAAGAACAACATAAGATACCTTTACCACCCATTGGGGAACATTCTATTATCAGGTAATGCCCTTCACCTAAATTTTTTTGGCGTAACTTATCAAAGGGAAATGACCATAATATTCCATGATATGCTTCATGACATCATGGAGGACTATGTGGACAATATATTAGGAAAATAAAAGACAAGAGAAGACCATCCTGAAGTATTGAGGCACATATTTGAGTGGCTCGAGAATATAAGGTCGACTAAATCCAAAGAAGTGTGTCTTTGGGTATTTTCGGAAAGCTATTGGGCTTTATTGTATCAAGAAGAGGGATTGAGGTAGACCCAACCAAAGTAACTGCTATTACTAAAATGCCTCCTCCTAAGAACATCAAATAGCTACATAATCTGTAAGGGAAAATACAATCCATCCACCACTTTATCTCATAGCTTGTTGACAAATGTCATTCCTTCACCCATCTTCTTAAGAAATATGTTGACTTTGTTTGGGGACCAGAGCAGCAGCAGATGCCTTTTCCTTGCTCAAACAATACTTGGAAAATCCGCCAGTCCTCATGCCTCCAACCCTAGGTGAACCACTTTTTCTATACATATCTGTAACCCAATTTGTTATTGGTGCTTTTCTTGCTCAAGTACGACCTAAGCCAAAAGGAAAAAGTAGTGTATTATCTCAGTCGTACCTAATTTCATATGAGCGCAACTATCCCCAAATTGAAAAAGCTTGTTTGGTGTAGTTTTTACCTTCCAAAAAATTTGCCATTACCTATTGAATAACAAAACCAAGCTTATATCCAAGGTTGACCCACTCAAATACCTATTGTCAAAACCTGCCCTTACTGGTAGGATGGCTAATTGGATCATCCTACTTAGTGAATTTGACATAGAGTACGTACACCAAAAGTTAGTCAAGGGACAGGTGTTCCTTGACCAATTGCGTAAAACCCTTACCTAGAACAGAGCCTATGAGTTTGGATCTACGACACATCATTGATGTATATTGAATAATTTGTTATATGGAAAGTACATTTTGATGGATCATTTACTTTCCATGGTTCAGGGGCAGGTGTAGTGTTAATCACTCCTTCAAGAGACCCCATACCATAAGCTTTCCATATTGGCTTTCCTTGCACAAATAACATTGCAGAATATAAGGTGCTCATCACTAGAATGAAGCTAGCAATAAAGTGGAATATCCACCACCTTAAGGTCATTGCCAACTCATAATCAATTATCAAGTAGGTCAACAATGAGTAAAAGGTCAAGGATGAAAAACTCATCCCATACAAAAGGTTTGTGGAAACTCGAAAGAGTATTTAGTGCACATCACCTTTGAACAAATTCCAAGGGCACAAAACCGATCTACATATACAATGACAACATTGGGTTCTATGCTACAAATTCCACTAGAAAATAATGATAGGCCATTTTTTTTTGAAAATTTACGTCAACTGCATACGACATGCCAGATTATTTCCTAGCATGTGAAGTTGTTGGTCCCCACTCCCCATGGTATGCCCATATTTTTAACTACCTCCAAAGTGGTACCTTTCCTCACAACATTACCCATTCGAAAAACAAAGCCTTATCCACAAAATATCTGTTACACCCTCCTAGGAGGCACGCTCTATCGTCGTGGCTATGATGGGAATCTATTGTGTTGTTTAGATGTAACAGAGTCAGTACAAGCGATCAAGGAGGTACATGAAGGAGTGTGTAGAGCCCATACAAACAAAATGGTATTAGCCAAGAAGTTGTTAAGAGTAGGCTATTATTGGCCTACTATGGAAATAGATTATTGTAACTATGTAAGGAAGTGTGTCTTATGTCAGAAGTATGGGAATTTCATTCATGCACCATCATGCAACCTTTACAACCAATCACAACACCATGGCCATTCTCTAAATGGGGATTATAATTAATAGGGAAGCTCACCCCTACCTCATCTAATGGTCATACCCACATCATCACGGCCACATAATACTTCACTAAGTGGGTGGAGGTCATTCCATTGACATATGTTACAAGTGCTCAAATATCAAAGTTCATCATGAATCACCTTATTTACAAGTATGGAATTCTTACTTTGCCATTATTCATATCGATAACGGAGAATCCTTCAAGAACAAAATGGTAAAAGATATATGTCATTGCTTTCAGATAAGACTAAAGTGGTCCATGCCATATTACCCTCAAGGTAATGGGCAAGAAGAAGCCACTAATAAAATACTTGTTCGAATCATGGAGAAGATGGTGAGTAAAATAGGTCACAATTGGCATTTACAAATTCACCCAACCCTCTGGGCTTATAGGACCTCCATTCACACCCCTACTGGTGCAACACCATACTCCCTAGTATTTGGAACTAAATATATCATCCCATTGGAAATCAAGATTCCTTCCCTGAGAATATCTCTTAGGGATTATCTAGATAAAGATGAGGATTACAAAGTGGCTAGATTGGTAGAACTAGAGCTCCTAGATGAAAGGCACATCCACGCACTAAACCATCTCAAGGTGTATCAAAACAGTATCACAAAACTACAAAAAAGGATCATACCTTGTCAGTTTGAGGTTGGAGATTTGGTAATGAAAGAGAACCAGTTCAACACAAGGGTAGAAAGAGAGAAGAAAGGAAAGTTTGAACCTCATTGGTTAGGACCTTATGTCATTGTGGCCAAATATGGGTCAGGAGCATACAAGCTTGCCCATCCTAATGGTGATGAGCTCCATGAACCCATGAATGCCATGCACCTCAAGTGGTTCTATGCTTGAACATGGCGCAAAAATCATAAAACAACCAAAAAAGTAGAAAATTATTAAAAATACAAAAAATCAAAAAAGGAGAAAAAGAAAAAGAGAAAACATGTCATCCAAATGTGAAAACCACACAATTGTGGCACTTTGGATAGGTCCCTTGGTGAAAACTAGTTTCCGGCACCTTGGGAGGATTCATTGTTCACAAGAATCTTGCATTTAGGGGTACTTTTACTTAGCCTAGGGCTAGTTCCACACCTACATCCGAGATTTCTTGCGAATCTATCGTGACAAACCTTGATTTGGATATTTCTCCTCTTGTAAATTGGTGAAGGGATTGCCTTGTATATTCCCCATCTAGCATTGGGGCACCTTCACACATTCACCTTCTTGTATATAACACGTGGCATATTCCCTTATCTATTCCCATCTAATGTTGGGGGCATCCATGTTTCTCGGTTTCCTGTACATAGCTTTAAAAAACCTTTGAAAATCGTAAAAACATTCAAATATGTTGAAAATCGCAAAAACATTCAAATATGTGGAAAACCACCAAAAACATTCACATAAAGCTTGAAAAAACCCAAAACAATAGAAAAGCAAAAAAATATAAAAACAATAGAAAATTGTATCACAACACTCTAAAAAACAACACAAAACGCATTAAAAACAATATCACAAAAACATAGTTTTAGTTTACTTGCTTTGTTTCTTGCTTTGCTTGTTTGGTTGTGTGCACTTTATTTGTATAGTTTTTATTTACTTGTACATTTGTATAATGTGTTGCTTAACATACCATTTTAGATTGATCTTTTCTTAGATTATATTTAATCTTGTGTGTACATATGGAGTATGTTTTTGCATGCTTGTAAATAGTTGTACATAGTTGTTTTGTTTAGGTTGTTTTAATGTGTATATTTTTTATCACATCATCATATCTCCATCTATATCATCACATCTAACATCATCTATACATCATAATAAATAAAAATGCTAAAGTCTACATCATACATGTATGCTAAAGCTAGTCATCACATATCGTATCATCAAAGGGGGAAAGAGGGGTCACAAATATCAAAATCTATCCCCCACACCAATATCATCATATCATCCCATACACTAATCTAGAAAAATCACATGTACAATATAATTGACATCATATGTGGATCTACAATAAAAAAAAATCAAACACATGTGATACATCATCATGATAAATCATCATCTATAATCGTAATAGTAACCATGAGGGTCATCATGGCAAATATAAATGTCCATATGTGAGTATATAATTTCTATCTCAGGAGAATATACATCATCAATACAAAATCTACCATCAAGGGCATAGATAAAAAGGAGCCTTCATAAGAGGCATATAATCCAAAATAATACATACATCGATTAAAAATGAGCCTTCATAAGAGGCATACATCCAAAATGTATACATCAATGCATCTATGTCAAACAAGTCAAATCTTGTTGATCCCTCATGAGGACTGGGAGGCCTATGATCTCAAAGTAGGGGCATTAGCCATGTGCTTGGCTCTCCTATCTTTCACCCTATCTAGGGATCTTGTGGCTGCTCCATAGATCTCGTTGATGCCTCAAGCCTTGGTGACCTACCCATCGACTGCTCGCTAAAATTGGGTATCCTCTGACCCTCTGGAACAACCTCGTAGTACAGGGCCTTGTAGTAGGAGGCCTTGCCATTGGTTGTAGCCAAGTCCATGAATACACGAGCCAAAGACACGGTGGCCCCATCTATCTGTCGAGAATGAATCCACCTTGTCTCGTACCCTCACCAACTTTTTACGGGCCCGCTGATCTCTCGGATATCAATTGGTTCCTCTTGATGTGACCTGGTCTCTCTCTACTGGTAACATCATGTGTTTGTCCTTGGGGATCGTTGTAAAAATCCCATAATCTACACACTCTACGAAGCAAGCTATTGAATTTTCTAGAACCAAGTGGCCTGATCTCCACCACTTCCTTGGTTGACTATGGCTCAATCTCATTCTCAGTAGTGAGACTTTGTATCCGGGCCCAAGCTTGGTCCTTCTCGGTAGCCACTGAAGTTTGGATGGCTATATCTCACTATGCTTGTTGCTATAATGTAGCTACTCGATCCTTATCTCCATCCCCTCCACCTCTCAGAGGACTATGTGGTGGGCTAGGCATGGATCCCTGCTATAAATTTGGTTGTGGAGGAGAACCTTGTGGTGCTCTGTGTGTTGCCACCTATAATAAAGGAAAATGGATACTAACTGGTATGCCCACTTGGGGTATCTGTACCTATCTGAAAATGGGTACGTGCCTCTGTCTCTATCGGGATAAAGGTGGAGGATCTTGTCCACCACCACCATTGAGCTCATCATCATCGGTCGTCCTCATCATTATCACCCTCATGTAAAGGCTCATTCTCATCATCGAAAGGTCCCCTAACCTCTGCATCCCATAAAGCCTATGGAATAGTAAGATGACGTGGTAAAAATTTCAGATACCAAGCTCCATACTCATTCGTGATCCTAGGATATCTAACTTGTCTCAGGGGTGCCCATACCAGTGGCACCATCCCATCAAAACTTCATTGGGCCCTATCGAGTGAATATTCGGGCCCATGTCGAATCTCTCGGTGCGCCCTATGTGCATACCACATATCGGGACCAGGTACATCTTGTGTTATACCAAACTATCTCTGGCACCTGTCCACCCTATAAAAATCCATAATGTAACCCCGACTGCTAATCAAGAAATGCTCCACCATGGCTATGCAGATCTTAAGAGCATCCTCTTCCCACTAGTAATGATGTTAGGGCCGCCATACTATGTTGCGTTTCTGCATATCATCAAAAAAGCGTGATAGTAGTATGTATCACCCTGGTGCCCATAGAGATCATCACCAATGGAGGCCCATCCCATGACTAATGGCTCCTCAGGATCCCACACTCGAAGAGTACCTACGGGGAAACCAACATAAATATGATCCCACACCCAAATTTGTAGTAATGTCGTAGAACCCATGGTCTTGATCGTGATAAGTGATGAGGTGTAAATCCCAATACAAACGTTCAGAATGCACTAGCCCAGCCGAGAGCACTCACCACAGAATATCCCTTGTATCATGCTAATCGGACCAAGAGGAAAATTAGCACCTATTTTTCAATGAGAAAAAATCCACTGAGAAGAGCCATCATATAAACTATCATGCAATGGAAACCGGGATCAACTATGCGATGGAAAGTGGGATCGGTTACGCTATCCACTATGTCCTCCTCTCTGCTGATGTCTTGGATGAGCTACCCCTACATATTGCTACAAAATAATATGCTTAACATCCTCGAGAGTCACAGTCATCTCCCCTATCGGGAGTCGAAATAATTGGCTCTCGTTGTGCCACCGCTCCACCAAAGTTGTCAAGAGATCGTGATCTAAGGAAATAGAAGGCATCCTATCCACATGGGCTAACCAGTCACCTCCAAGATAATGTCCATCATCCACCTATGTCATGTCCGAAAGGTCACCTCTATAGCCACAAGCTGAGCATGACACTCTCTCGTCTATAAAATGGGCAGTCGGCGTTGCAAAAATAACACAACATGTGTAATAACTAACATTTCTTCTATTTTCTTCTAAATAAACCCTCATCAACTAATTTCATCATTTTCCTCTCAAAAAACTCCTACGTTTTTCTTCTAGGTAGTACGACGTGTCTCTTCTTCAGTGCCTACGTGCCCTTTTGGGCATGTAAGCACCTATTTTCTATATGTACGCGCCCAAACAACATACATATTCTCATTCTTCTATGTTATATCTTCTAATTGGCATCTACGTGGCTTTTTTCCGTATACGCATGTATTTAAGTGTATACGCTAAGGTGTATACATGTTTGACCTAGGCCTATGTACGCTAGGGTTTTGATTCCTACGCGTGCATGTACACATTTGTGATGTGTACATGGGAGTGCACACATGATTTGGACATGTACGCATGTGGGTACACATTTTTACACGTGTACACGCCCCTATGACTGCCTACGCACCCCTAGGTGTTTGTACACGTTTTTAACACTTAATTTAACCCTAATTAGAGTTATTAAATGTGAAATTCAACAAGAAGGGTTTGGGCACTCACAAACGGTGGGTCTCTCTCTTCCGATAGTACTCTGAATGATGTCATCTCTCCTCCATTGTCTCTGGACACGCGCCATCTCACTCACTCACCCCTTACTCTCAAATTGCTTGCGGTAAAAACTTGGCAGGACTCCATAACAAATGAACTTGTAGCGATGGTTTACCCCACCCCAAGAGGGGTATATCTAGTCATTTTAACCTGTCGTGATGCCTTAGGGGCATATTTTGACTGTCATCGCGGTCATTCTAACACTTCCTCTCTCCGATGATGATTATTTTTATTAAATAATCATTTTTAACTACTTTCCGCTACGTTGGGGTATATTCTTGTTGCCTGGCGCTCGTTTCTTCTCCATGGGGCAATTTTCTTGCTTTTGGGTGACCTCTTGTTTTCTCCTTTCTTCCATCAAAATTAGAAAACCCCTAAAAATTATAAAATTAAAAAAAAATCAAAAAAATTATAAATTATAAAAATTTGCAAAAATGGGTAAACAGCTCCAAGCGGCTAAAACTTGTGTCTTGTGCATGGTATTTATTCCATATCTTGTTGGTATTTTCATGTGTTCATGAATCAAATGACTCATGGATCATCAGATTTACAACCATTTACAAAGCTAGTCTGCTTGCTTTGTCGATACTCTGGGGCACATCGAGTTGCCTGATGTTGTTTCATTGCGCACAAAGCTTTATCATCAGACCATACGTCCTTCATCCTTTTCCCTCACATGTATCCTTGCAAGGGCATCATTTTTAACCCTTGTCATCAATCATGAACATTTGGGGATCTTCAACTTGATAACAAAACATTTGTGTAACAATCTTGACCGTTGTTGGTTTGAGTATGTGTGTTTGTACTTGTTTCCTGTTACATGAGCTTGTTTCCTTCTCGTATTGCATTGCTTTCAGTATGTTGCATTGAGTTGGTGTTTTTAGCAATGGGTAATTGTTCGTAGTATGGATTTTCATGTCATTCTTTTTTTTTATGCTTATATTTTTAATAAGGACCGATGATGTAGATCTATGGCAATATGATGACACATAACAGTTGTTTTTAATACAATGGATGAAAACTCATTCCTTTCTCACCATCTTCATTTTCCCTCTATATCATTTCCCTATCAACACTATTCTTCTTATTCACCTGGGGCATCCTACCCCTACCCATTCTTGTATCATTTTTTCGATCGTCGATCGCCTTCTTTCATCACCCCATCGATACTCGAGGGGGCATCTCTCACTTCTACTAATTTTTCTTCTATCCCTTTGAGCCCATTTTCCTTTCTTTTTGACATTCTTCTAATAAGAAATATAATTACAACTTTTCGCATGACTTGTTTAAAATATTAAAAATGTTAGGAAATATATATTAGTGCTCCATTTGTATGGGTGAATAATAATTACATGTGTAATTATTATTATGGTAAATTAGTGAAAGTACATTTACTATGTAAATGTAAATAGTAAATGTAAAATGTGGTTAGTATGTGGTAAGTTAGTAAGTTAGAATAATAAAACAATTAGTATTGTTTTATTATTATATTGGTGAGAGGTTGAAACCATATGGGTGTATGGTTGTATATGAAGACAAATGTTGTTGTAAGGATTGTTATTTTACATCTCCTATATAATGGAGTGTATTGAAATAGTGAATTAATGAAAATATAATATAGAGTTGTTGATTTCAATTATTGTCTGTGTATCTATTTCATGGATTCTTTGTATTAGATCAGATTAATTTCTACAAAAATTAGCATAGTTTCTTATCGTATTGTTTCATGTCCGTTATTACATGTTCTCAAACAAGTAAAATCGAACAAATCACATCATCTAACAACGTTCCTATTTCCAACACTTCCTCTCAAAAAACTTCAGCCCTTTCCATTATCTCTTCCACCTCGTTAGTCACTCACTTCTTCTTCAAAGAACACAAGCTAACACCCCTCTATGAATCTAAATCTATCCAAACCAACCCCCATGTTGAGACTAACCCCTTTGTTTTCATTCCTTCTAGACTAGTTACACGCCCATATGCCACTTCCTTAGAAATATTTGGGCCTCCCCTTATCCCATGGGGATCCTTGGAGTTCGGGAACTCCCGAATGTTAACCTTGTCGCCCTTCATGAATACCTTCTCTGTAAATCCACCAATATTCCCATCGATGGACCCCCTCTTCAAAAAAATTATGCTTAGCACTCTCTATAGACACCTATAATTTAGCTCTAAGAATTTAAATACTTAAATTACCCTAATCATACCCCTTCCAAATTGAGGATATATCATAAATATCACACATTTTCTCTTCTATTGTCATTAATTAATTACATTACGCTAGTTAATTAACTCTTCTATCCAACAAACGATGTCGATTAACAACCTTCCATTGATCAGCTCCCCTTTCTATCTAGATTAATTAATTAACCTTCCCCTTCTACTAGATCAATAAATCATCATTTATTTGATTAAACCCCTTTCACCCCACAAATCATGCTAATTTTCTTCTAAAAATCTTCTATAAGCTTGCACACCTATTAATTAATCACTTTGATTAATTAATAAACCCCCTCAACTCCCATGAGTCACTAGAGGACAAATTAAACTCTCCTAAAGTAAACTCAACCCCTCCTAAACCATACTTATCCATAACTAACCTAGCTTTGCTATTATCCCACATACAATAGGATGTAACACTCCTTCAATCCAGAGGGTTATATAAAGAACCCTCCTCCTACCTTTCTACTTACACCTTACATGTATATAGCTAAACTATAGGCATTTCATCTTAGAGAATCTTTCATTTGAGCTAATAGCCTCATTCTTGCATTTCATCCATCCAAGCTTTTGGGTCATATGGAGATAATCAAAATGGTCTTGTAGCCATATTTTGATGAGCCTTCATTCCCAAACCCTTAAAGATCAAACAATCAACTTTGATTTTCATGGATCTATCTAGGTTCATTCATTTGTTTTGGTAATCTAAAGAGTAGAGATTCAAGTGCTTAACATGTTAGTTTGATTTCCATTTCAAGTTCTAATGCATAATGTTGGTAGTTAGTCTCTTTAAGCTCTTAACATGATTATATTTGTGTAGTTAACTTAGTTTTGGAACTATTAAGGTGTTAGTTTCAATTCTCTTAGCTTAGTTAACTAATGCATTTATACATTCTCACCCCGAATCCACTCAGGTCCTCACCTCTCACTCGTTGTGTTCTTCCCGGGAGGTAAGAATGATAGTACCATGACACAATGTGAACATAGATCCCATCAATATTCCTCTACAATCCCTCAAACTCACCAATCCACTCAACTGGTGGTTCCCATTCCTCCTAATCTTCCCTACATCAACACCACACCCAATTCTTCCATCCCCATCACTTCTTCATCCATTGTCATCATTAGCACCCCTACCTAAACTTTGCAAGAATCTCATCTACTTCCTCCACCACCCGAACATCATGATAAAAATTTGATCCCTATCTCTACATCCAATTCCACGCAAATGTTATCACCTCACAACCTCATCCTTCGGAGTCTACCCAAACTCACCAACCTCCACTCCAGTGCTTTTCACTACATATTCCCTAATCAATCTACTCAAGCATCTCAACCCCCATACTTACATCCCCGCTCATCCCATGAAAAATAAATCTAACATCCTGTTGGTCGTCAAATAGGACTTTTTAGAGAGCAACAGACAGGGGACGAAAAGTCCCTCCTCTTTAATGGGAGAGGTTCCCTTATTCTGAAACGAACTTATTTACAAATATACAGAACATTATTTTATGGTTAAACTTGGATATTACGAAAGTGCTTTTCACCAGGATCATCAGCTACGCAAGGACTGAGGAAAAAGAATAAGAAGATGAGCAGAACAGCAACATTCAGAATTATAGATAGCAGAATAATTCTTCGTGTATGCGAAGCTTCAAAAGATTTAAGACAAGATCATTTGAATGAGATTAAATTTAAAGACACAAAGTTCCATAAATAACCTTCTTCGGATTTATTAGTCAAGGACACAAAGTTCCTTCTTGGTTGTACAAGATCGCTGTATTTGCAAAACTGGACAGTATGCAATCAGAGAGACCAAACGAGTTAAGAACAAAATGATCTTCACAATATTAAAGGAAAACACAGAGACAACAAGAATCAGATAGACAAAGAACGGAAAGCCCTTTTTGTATTGATTTCTTTTAAGATCTATTTACACTTTCAGCAAATATCCAAGTTCTTCCTCCTTTTCAAAATGGCGTGGAAAGGCCATTATATAGCTTACAAGTCGGTTACTCTTCGTAACCGTTTCTTTTAACTAAGAATAGTTAAGTACCGATTGCAATACCTTAACTAATTACAAAGAATACGAAAAGAAAGGAAAGAAGAGGAAAGGAAGGAGAAGGAGACAGTGGCTTGGCCACTCTTTGGGAGGGACCCACTATCTTCGAGAATCCGCTGCCGAACTTCTTCAATGACTCGCTATATCTCGCCACGAGGGACTGATGTGTTAGTTGCAGATCGAGTCCAAAATCCGGGCATTTCTCCATCTCTTTATCAAACTCGACGTGAGTATCATAGTCTTTGTTTGCTTCTTCAATATGCATCAAGGGAACAAATTTCCTTTATCTTGTCCTTAGAGATGGAGTCTTCCTTGAAAAGATTATCTTTGACAAAAGCTCTGAACTGAGCTTTGATTTCTTGCAAGGACAAGGGAACGCGAGTTTTCATCCTGAAGATGACAATGCATATCTTTGAAAGCAAAGCAATGCTAGCGTCTTGAAAGCTTCTCCCTTTGCCTATTCTTCATTTCTCCTACTGCTTCTTCCAGGACTCTGATTTTCCACTCTACGCTGTAGACCCAGGATTTTGATAGATTATCTTTGGCATCATCGAAAATCTTATTTGCCAGTAAGATGTTCTCATCTGTCTGTCCCATGAGGCGAAGGTCTACAATGCAACTGCCCCAGAGTTTAAGCTCCTTATCCATAACCTCAATGGTAGAGGATAGCTTCTGTTGCAAATTGTCTACCTTTCCATGTAGCTTAAAAGCTTCGTCGATGAAGTTTAGCCCGGCAACAAGCATGTCATCCACCATGGCTTCGATAGCTCTACCATAGACAGAATACTTGTGCATATCTTTTATACTTTGCACTTCATCTTGGCTTAGTATTACAGGAGGAGGTAGAGCAGTCAAAGGGGTGGGATCCAAAACTTTGTCCTTAGATAGAAGAGACTTGATGAAACCTGTAAGAACTCGGGCTTGCTCTTCCAGCTGTTCGATAGTTTGCTGTCCTTTTTCCACTCTCCCAATAACTCTTGTGACTGTTTCCTGGAGGTTATGGATCTCGCCTTCAGGGGTAGATTCTCCCATTGGGATTCTCAGTAGCTCCAAGTCAGATACTTGCAAGTCCTGTTCTGATTTGTCCATTGCAGGCTTGGCAATCTCCAGGAATTGCTGACCTCGAGTATCAGATACTATTCTGGAGGTGGTTCTTGCTTTCTTGGCACGGGAAGGCGTGGTGCCCAACATGGCTGCAACAGCATCAAAATTTGGTCCCAAGTTTTGGGAGGATGGTTTTCTCTTCCTTTTGTCAACCAAGGGTTGCACCCATGCAAAAGAGGAAGAAGAATCTGCAGGAGAAGCAAGGGGACCAAGAGACAGGGAGCTCATGACACTCAGGGTCTGTGCAGCTGTTGACTCAAGCTGGGATGTGGAAGGAGCACTGGAGACAATGGCAGTAGAAGAATCAATAGCACCTGGAAGTTCAGTGCTCTGGACCTCCTTGTCTTTATCTGTTGGGTCCTCAGGAACATTTGTAGGAGTTGGCCTCTCACTTTCTTCACTTTCACTGAGGATGATGATGTTCTCTGGTCCGATAGGCAATTCTGCCTGTTTCTCCTGAAGATCTCTTTCCACCGGTTCCTTCTTTACTTCCTTGAGCTTCTTCTTATATACCTGAGTGGATGGAGAAGGAGTAGATTCCACAGGTCCCTGAGCTGCTGAGGCAGGAGGGGTTTTCTTTGGTGTTTCGGACCTTGGAACTGGTGCTTCTCTTATTGGTGTCGATTCATCCTTGGAGGAGGATTCTCCCGAGTGCCTCCTGAATTCTCGGACCTTCTTATTGAACCAAACCTTAGTCCTGACTAAGACAGGAGCAAGGATTTCAGCCAAATCATCCCTCTCTTTTCTGTTCCAATCCAGGTCCTCCAGAGGGGTGTGCTTGATCACATTTTCATACTCATATGAGTATAGCTCAGAATTATCATCTTCGAGGCCTTCAGGAACTTGGTACAGAGCAAGTTCTTGAATCAATTGTAAGGAGAACCTGCCATAATGCCTTCTTCTGGCCTCAAAGTCGTTTGCACAGTCAGCCCAGTAGTCTTCTGCATCTGCCACATGGTGATAGGCTATCTTGATATTCTGTTCAATAAACTTCTTCAAGTCAAAGCAGGTTCTTGGCTTGAAGAAATGAACGGTGATAGGGACCAAAGTTCTTTCTATATTCTGGGCATCCAGGGCTGTTTTACATGTGTAATTTCCCAGAGAGATGGGAAAGTGCAAGCCAGAAATCTTCTTGTCTCTGCAAGTTCTGTGCAACTTGTCCAGTTGCCTGCATATTTCGATCAAGGCCATCTTGTCATTGCAGAACATGGGAAGCCGCAGAGGAGTACTCTCATAACCAGCAAGCCTGATGTATGAGAACTTCCTGAATTGGATGAAGTAGGCCCCATACCGTGATATCAAGTTCATGGCTTCATCTGAAAACCTCCTGGCGGTGTCACCCTCGAGCAATCGGACCACGTACATAGTGAAAGCATCATTAACCCTTCTGAAATTGCGGTTGCTGGTATCCAAGGTAAACTGCGGGCAATAGGCATACACTGGGTTGCCTTTGTGGGCGTCTATATATGAGAATCCAAACCATTGCCTTGATGCTGCTAGAGTATACATCAGATATGAAGTCATGAAAAACTTCTTTGTTTGCAGCACGTTGGATAGCTGCTCCGTCAGATTCATGCTGATGATCTCAGCCCAGTTGATATTTTGTGTACCCTCGCACACCATACTGATGAGCGGGCACATCCAGAAATGGAACTCGCTGGTGGAAGGCAAACCCATGACCCGAGCCAGCAGTATTATGAAATCTGACAGTTCTTCGTTGAAGTCTGCTCGGATGAGGGTTTTGGTGAGGCGGGAAGCTCCCTTCTTAGGGTTTTTTAGCCAGGACTTCGCCACTCGTGCTCTGTACTTGTCACTGTCTTGATCGAACATGGCTTGCGCTTGGGCTTGGGAAACAACTATGGCATTGTCCAATTCCGGGATCCTCAGAGCGGCAGCAATGGCGGCAGCGTCTAGCCTGGCGATGAGCTCCCCATGTACGTTTGTCAATTCACTTGAGGCGGGGTCGAAGTGAGCTCCGCATGCAAGCACTGTATCAGCACACTGTACTGAAATTGGGAATCCTCCAGCGTACGCCAAACCACTGTCATGAATTGTCTGAGCCATCGGTGAGGGATTTGCATCTTCCATCCTTGCCCAAAAATCGCTGAAATCGAGATGTCGGGCCTCGCTATCTCCAATGTTGCTTACAGCAGACTCGAGTGGAGAAATCTGTTCTTGTCCTTGAAATTTGATCTTCATGTCGATAGTTTCAGGGGAACAAGGTTGCAAACTAGACTTGGAATGGAATTACAGAAGCAGAGGAACGTGCGCAAGTTTGTAAGCGGCAAGGGTTTGAGCAAAGGATAACAAGGAAGATGTGAGAAAATGCAAAGGGGAAATGTTCATTATATAGCCGTTTGGGGAGCGGAGTGAATTCAATGCGCATTTAATTACGCAACCACCAATTTGAAAAGCGTCTAAGTATGGATGACACTAGGCACGCTTGGGACATGTGAGACGCGAATGCGCGAAACACGCGGCTCGGGCGAAATGGAGAGAGAATGCACAAAAAGCTTTTGGAACAATTGGGACGAAAATGCGCGAGGTACGCGGTTCGGACATTTCGGCCGAAATTGGAACAGCGGGCCCGTTTGGACTTGGGACTTTTGGGACAGAAAGTTCCGGAGTACGCGGTTTGACCGGCTCGGCCGAAAATGAAGCGGGGCGCATTTTTTCGGTTTGGGACAAAGAATTTTGAAGTACGCGACTAGGAAGCTTCGGCCGAAAAAGAGAAAGCTCGTACTTTTGACTTTGGGATATTTGGGACAAAAAGGTGCGAAGTACGCGGTTCGGGCGGTTCGGCCGAAATTGGAATGACTTTGCACAAAAGTTTCGGGACACTTGGAACAAAAACTTCCGACGGGCCCGAAGATAGGACAATTTCGGGGATTTCGGCCGATCGGGGAACAACTTGCACTTTGGAACTTGGGACAGTCGGGACAAAAATGTCCGACAGGCCCGAAATACATGCGAGAAAGGCCCAATACTTGGATTTCTTCAATTTTATGACTTAGGTACCTCAGAGAAAAGCACTTAGACTCAAAATTTTCAAAATTTGCTCTTGTTAGAGAGGGGAATTTTGAGTAGACAACACATCCCCATATCTTAACAACAATAGATGTAATTATAGACACTAAATCACGTACTTGGGTACATTTCTAGATCATAATCACATACCACTATTCATATAATTCCTAAACGAGAAAACTAGTAATTGACATCTATCTTTGGCCTCTTTCTATTTTTTTTCATGATTTCTCTGTGGTCTTGCACACCTCACCACCCACTCGATATTCATTTCTTTATCTTTCTTAGATCTAGACACCAATGCCCAACTAGGATGCCAGTTCCTCGTCCCCTCTGGGCACCCCCAACCTCTTTGTATCTTACTCGTCCCTTTTGGGCCTCTTTTATCTTTTGGGCATCTTTTTTTCTTATGGGTCAGCCTTTTAGTTGTCAATTATGAAATTCAAACAAGAGAATCATATAAATACAAAGCTATGTGACCATAATAAAGGACCAAGCTCTAAACATCTACTATCACCACCTAAGGTTGCATCCAAAGGCATTTTAAGATCATCAAAGAATCTATCTAGCTTCATTCAAGGCATAAGGGGGATCATTTTATTATGCATACACGCATAGGAGGGGAAGTTCATTTTTCCATACACACATCTACTTACATTGATACATCTAGTTATTTCTTGTTATTTGGTGCATCTTACACAAGAGATATCTAGGGCATGATTCTAAACACACGCACATAGAAACCGCATGGATTACGAGATGTAGTGCAGTGCTCAATCATAAGTTCACTTTGTCGGGTGACCGTCGGGTTCATTCCAACTCCCCATTTGCATATTTTTTTTTTTAAGGATTTGATGTGTTTTAGGATTTTGTAGGAGATAATTTGTTTTGCAGAGTTATAGGAAAATTCTACGGACATAGTGTGATATATAGGAAACTAATAACAAAGGTTAGCAAATACCGGTCCGACACAAGAAAAATCAGTTTTGAGGATTTGCATAGTCATGGACACCCAAAAGCATTCTCCAGTGCATAGGCACCCCTGACATAGTCCACGTGCCTTGGTCCAATTTATTCTAGTAGCTCTGTAATTTTCTGAGTGCGGATACGAAATATTCCTCCTCCTACTCAGTAATTTTCCAGCCCAACACAGCTCGAGATTTATTATGGAATCAACTAAGTCTTTTATCCCATCTCTCGGCACCCAGAGTTTCATTTTTTCTACATTATTTCTTAGGTCGGATATGTGCTATAACGTTTATTTATTCATGTGACTTTGCAATTAGGTTTTCACAAATTTCCATATTTGTTAAATCATTTGGTGAACCCATTGCTTGACTCCAACCTTATTTCTAGGGTTTTCTTCTTATGCCCATCACCCATAGTGGTCATTTTAGGTCTTTTGAGCATATAGAGCTCCCTCCATCTACCCGTAGGGTTTCTAAAGAAATGGTTGAATTTGATAACCCCTTTGCTAACTCTCAAAATTTTCCTCTCGAAAACATCGAAACATATGATAGTGAGAAATCATATGATGAGGACACCAATGTTGATAAAGAGAAATTAGACAAGCTTACCAATTTTCATCAAGCTTTGTGTGACAATCCCACTCATCTTCTCGCATATTCTTCATGCTTTGTCATTACTAAAAAATCAAGATTTTTCTTTGCGCCCCTTCGTCGGTTCTTCCTCACCATCATGGCCTCCACTCAACCTATTCATATTCCCACTTCCATTCCCACTACTACCACTCTCATCATTCAACTCAATGGTCTTATTACATAACTTGGATCTTTTCCAATACTCCCTGATTTAACTTCTTTATATTAGGATTTGCAAACTCAAATTCATCAACTTCAAATGGCTACTTCTCATGCATCTCCATCTCTTGATTCCACTTTACTCCTTCACACTTCTTTTCGCACCCATTATTTCCGCCTATCATCTTCCTCCAAATTTCATCACCCCTAAGTTACCCACCTTCAAAGGCCATGGTGACCCTCAAGATAATCTCCGAGAATTTCATGTGGCATGTCTAGATTATGCGAGATGATCATAATTTACTAGCAAATCTCTTTCCTCGAAGCCTCCAAGATTATGCAATGCGTTGGTTCTACATTGTACCGGTCCATTTGGTAACATCATTTATGCATTTGGCCGATGATTTTTTTACTCATTTTCAATCAATATCATCTCTAAGATCTCCTATGCTCTACTCGCACAAATTAAACAAGGATCTAATGAATATATAGCAAACTATATTTTATGATACAAAAATAACTTAGCTAAGATGTATAATATACTTGCGGAATCTAAATTGCAAGATCTATTTGTCTAAAGTATCTTACAACCTCTCTACAAGAGAGTGCCATTTTGAGACATCTCCATCATTTGATCATTTATGTCATACTCTTAAGTTACACAAAACTAAACTATTATCTATGGGAAAGCTTAAATATCATGATCAATCTTCATTTTCTACTCAATTTCAAAGCAAATCCACTTTCAAACCATATGCAAAACCTACTAAAGCTAAAGTTATTGTCAATGTTGTATCTACTCTGAATAACTTCATTGGTAGCCTCCAAAGCGTAAATTCACAAAGTTACCTTGTGCTCCGCATATTCTATTGCCATAACTTATGAAGAGCAATCTTAATACGCTTCCACCTCCACTTAATCTGGATCCATCTCACCCTAAAGGCCACAATTATAATGAAAATTTTGATACGACTATAATGAATGCATTGGAAATTCTACAAATCAATGTTTCAAACTCAAGCATCTCATTCAGGATCTTATCAACAACAATGCTATTGAGCTTCCTGAGCCTACGACATCTACGCTCGGTCAATGAAAATCATAAGATCAAGATCTTCAACAATCCTCTTCCTAAGCATGAAAAACAAGCTAGCGACTCTTCAGCCAATCATACATATCGTGCAGTGCCTCCTCCTTCATCGGGGGCTCTTGATTTTCTAGTTTCTCACGTTAATGCATCTCCATCGTTTATTGCATTTTCTCGATCACACCTATCATGCTACATTCTCTTCGACACATTACATATCAATACTTTTATCGGGCCTCATGTTATCAATAATAAAATTATTGATCCATCAATTCATATGTGTCTTTGCTCTATTGTACTTCTTGTTACTATTGACTATCCGCTATCACATATTTGATATCTAGTTCCCAAATCTTATGGTTATGTCAATCTTCCAGTCACAATTTGACCTCTTACTATGCTTGTGTCATTCCTCATGGCACCTTCAATCAAAGGGTGTAACATTCTCTTAAGTACTCCCGGCTCTGCTACTCAAGTTATAATTTATATGAATCGCTTGTGTCTAAATTTCATTAAGAACAAGTAAGTCATTATTATCAATGATGTTCTCGCCATGCACATTGTGGCCATAGCCTCCTCTTGAGGCTGCCATTGCACTTAATAGAGCATCTAGGTCCCCTAGACCTCTAAAATCTAAGGTAAAATCTACTCATAGTTCTCCTATTCACACTTGACCTACTCGGTCTCATCAGTCCACTAGTCCATCTCATTAGCCTCGGTTCATTACTTGAACAAGGCATTCATCACCTCGCATGATCTCCTTCACATAGAGATACATCACCTCTTCGATCACCTTCACATAGGTGTTCATCACCTCTACGTCTCCTTCACATAGGAATACATCACCTCTTCGATCACCTTCACATAGGTGTTGATCACCTCTACGGTCTCCTCCACGTAGGTGTTCGTCATCTCCTCAATCTCATGCACATAGGTTACCTTCATTGATACACCATTTGTGTCATACATCACTAATCTCATAGCATGGTCACATGCCTTTATATCCGTAAGCATCAGGTGGAGGAACCTTACCCTTAACATTTTTTCGGATAGCACACTCATCATCATGCACTTGGGGGGCATCATGCTTACTCTCCCCCCTACTAGCATCATCCCGTCCCACATTTCTAATTTTCTCGGTCTACATTTTACATCTAGTCTTTCGCACGCATCTTACAAATCTTAATACATCTATTGTATCTTAATTACTCTATGACGTACTCTTGTGCTACAGTTCACACTTGAATATTGAGGGCATACTAGTTACATGAACCTTACCACACTCATTCACACTCTTTACGCTAGATGCTTCATTGATCTATCTATCTAGCACACAATTCAAACCATTTCCCGATGACACACTCTTGTTCTATGGTTAATTCTTGATTGTCAAGGGTTATTTTATAAATGAGCCTCATCTCATACATACTCATCCATATACACTTGGGGGGCATGCTGCTCCAATCACACTCACATTGCATATCATTCCATCTTGCTCATTCACATCATAATGCATATCTTGGTTACACATTGTTCTTGTTTGCTTATACTCGCATGTTACACTTTGCTTACTATGTTAGATGGATATTTTGTATGTCATTATCTTTATCATATACACATGTGCGTTTAATTTCCTTCTAGTTGTGAATGCATACTTTACACAAATCATTACACACAACATGGATGTTTGGTATTGTACCTCTTACTTGTCTACATGAGGCTCCTAGGGGCATCTACTTTCATACATACTACATGTGTTATTGTTTCATTCTTAATAATACTTCTTATTATTTCTAGCACACTACTTTATCGATATATACATGTCTTGACATACTTTTTATCTTTCTAATATGCTAACGGGTGCTTCATGTGCAACATTTTCTTTGTAGGAACTATTTACTACCATGGTTGTATGTTACTCTTTGCTTGCCACTATTTGCTATTGTATGCCATTGTTGCATGGGATTTTCCCTATGTCTTACTTGTATGCTTTTGGCCACTTTGGCCTTGATTGTCTTGTGATATTGTGAGCGATGTCCCATGTTTACAACCCACTTTTTGCGGTCTACATTGTCTTCTTGCTTTCTAGATTACACATTGTCTTCTATATGCATATTTGTCTTGTTTGCACTAACACATATTTCTAGCCACTTTGTTTGCATGTGCCTTGGTTTCTACCAAGCACATTCCCTCCCCTATAGGGTATCAGTTTCAGATCACATTTGGTCCTCTCCTTTGGGCCGCATACTCCTAGTGATGTCATATGCACCCCAAATGAGGGGGCATATATTAGGTGAATCAATTACCCCATTCAGCAGATACACAATCACAATTCAAACCTACACAATATAGGAACAAAGAATTCTTGATTATAGAAACGTCCCAGAATCGACTCGGGTCCTCAACACAAAGATAGATGCCAACCCCAAGATACATACATGAACACTTGGGCACTCTTGACCATTCCCTGGGCTCCTATGATTAGGGCAAATTCATAAATTTTTCTCTCAAACATGGTTCATAACATCTAGAGAGCAGTTTTCACAAAGTACATGCACAATCCTCCAATAATTAGAATGCATTCTATCTCCATTTGTTTTCTTTTTCTTCTTGGATCGAACTAGAACAAAGAAGGATCACACTATCTTCAAGTGGTGTATAAATTTTGGGAAGTAGTCAGGGATGGAGAATAACACTAAACCTTTCTCCCCAACACTTCTTCTGCCATGGCATGAGATCAATCAAAAAATTCGTTCTGGCATGAGATCGCCCAAAAGACTTGTTCCTAGCATGAGATCCCCCAAAAAACTCGTTCTTCTACAACATTTCAGGATATTTTCTATCCTTTTTACTCATCACGAATCAGGTGCACATGTTTCTTTTTCACATTTTTACATTTGTAGGTCCATCCTTATGAGAAGTAATGATCATATAATCAAATACATAGAGTGACAATGATGAAAAAAGTACAATGCGACATAACACATACGCTTTCATCCCCGGTCACTTCCTCTTCTCTAGATTCCACACTCCATTTTATCACTCCATGCTTTTTTCTCATGTCCTCGGATTGCTTTCACCATCGATCTACATGGTTATCAAGTACGCATCTCTTATCTACTTTATGTTATCGAGTATTCAATCAACAACATAAAGTTGGGGACAAATATAGACACTAAATCATGCACTTGGGTACATTTCTAGGTCCTAATCACATATTACTATTCATATGATTCCTAAGTGAGAAAAATAGTAATTGACATCTATCTTTGGCCTTTTTGCTTTCTTTCTTGCTTTCTCTATGGTCTTGCACACCTCACTTCCCAGCTTTTATCTTTATTGTTTTATATTTCTTGACTTTGGACACTAGCACCCAACTAGGATGTCGGCGCATGCATGACACCTCTCGTCCCCTCTGGGTGCCCCCAACCTCTTTGTATCTTGCTCATTCTTTTTGGGCCTCTTTTATCTATTAAGCATCTTATTTTCTTATGGATCATCCTTTTATTTCATCAATTACAAAATTCAAACAAGGGAATCATATAAATACAAACCTATGTGACAATAATAAAGGACCAAACTCTAACCATCTATTATTACCACCAAAAGTTACATCCAAAGGCATTCTAAGAGCATCAAAGCATTGTTCTAGCTTCATTCAAGGGACATGGTACTACTTATTCTGCATACATGCATAGGAGGGAAAGTTCATTTTTCCATACACACATCTACTTGCATTGCTACATCTAGCTATTTCTCGTTATTCAAAGTGCATCATTCACAAGAGCCTCTTAGGGCACAATTCTACACGCACGCACACATAACTACATGGAGTCTGAGATGTAGTGCAGTGCTCGGTCATAAGTTCACTCTATCATGTGACCACTAGAGTCATTCCAAATCCCCATTTTCGTATTTTTTCTTTTTAGGATTTGATGTGTTTTGGGGTTTTACGTAAGATCATTTATTTTGCGGGTTATAAGTGAATTCCGCATGAGACATAGTGTGACATACAGGTGACCAACAATGAAGGTTAGTGACTTTGGTGTGATACAAGAAAATCAAGTTCGAGGATCACATGTGGCAATCAAAGGCAATCGGAACCCTTCTCCAGTGCCCAAGTGCCACTAACCTAATCCAGGTGTCCTGCCAGCTTATTTCGATAGTTTCATAATTTTTAGTATGGTTATAACATGATTCCTCCTTCGTTTAGAATTTTTTTAGCCCATCACACCTTGAGATTTATTGTGGAATCAACTAAGTCTTTTATCCCTCTCTTACACCTATGGTTTCATTTTTATCTAGCTTATTTCTTAGGTCGGATCGTATTATAGCATTTATTTATTTATGTGTCTCTATAATTAGAATTTCACAAATTTCCATATTTGTTAAATCGGATCCCATATTTCTCGATCGGTCTGACCCTTAGATCTAGATTACCTTATAGAAGTCTAATGATGAACATGGTGATTGAATCATTCACCCTAACAAAGTGATGGTTGATCTCTTTGTGAGTGAACTACAGTACTTTTGGTAGGATATTTTTGGGAGACATCGAGATCAGCAGTCGGGCCCTTGAAGGGTCTTGTGTAGGTGAGCATATACTGTAGGAATTCATGGTGAACTTCCTAGTGGAAGGTAACTAAAGAAATTATTGATGAATTTTATCACTGATAATCTACCCCCAATCAATTACTTGGTTCCCTTTAGTGGCAACAAGGATGAACTGGGCCATCCAGTCTCGGAATTCTCTCGTTGTTTCCTCACCCATCACCCTGTGTAGTAGATGATGGAATCGAATAACCTTCATGAAATTCACTCATGTATAAGTTCTTTGGAATGTGAGAAGGTTTTCTTCCTTATCTTAGTCATGATTCGATAAGGCCTTACAAATATGAATTTGTCTTTTCCCACTCTTGTGATGAAATCTCCTTAGTGATGATAACCATATTACTACTGGTGGGAATCTACAGGCATTGAGAAATTCCCTTGGGAGTGAGAAACGCAAGGATGTAATTGTCGTCTACTCACTCTATCCTAGAGTTAGCTTCATAGTGTTGTGCACTGATCGGGACCAACTCAAAGTCTGCTATGAATAGACAATGGATGACCTCATGTAGAGAATAGCTTGCTTGAAAATATATTTTCTTCCATTGGCTCTCGAAGTCTGCTAAACATCCTATTGTTTAGGTATTCAAGATCCATTTGAGTGAAATCACTCTCTCCCACACGATGATACTTTGTGTTAGGTTTAAAATGGGTTCCAGTCCTAATTATTTGAAATTCATAATTCAAAAACAACTGAGATGAGTAGAGTAAGAGTCACCACAAACTTTTTGAACTCAAATCCAAAATTTTCTATTTCTAGCGAGGTCATGTCCAAGACTACCATTTTAACTTTCCATTGTTGTTTCTCTTTAATGTCACTAGCTCATTTGGATTATTGCAAACCTCCAAGGGTTTACTTTTCTTAGAAACTTACTATTTTTAGATACCCATTATTATGAATACTATTATTTTTATAAAGTTTTCCAAATTCACCCTTTTGATGTTTCTTGCTCATTCGGGATATTACAGATCATGAGGATTCATTATTTTGAGAAAATTACTATTTTTAGCCACCCACTAATCTAAATACCTTTTATTTTTAGAAAGTGCCCTTACACGTGTTGTTGTAATAAAACCATTAACAAAAAAATTATTTTGCACGGGACCTTCTGCTATGAATTTCATGGTTTCCCATTTCTTGGATCTCATAAAATTGAAAAATTAGGTTTAGGATTTGGAGATTTCAATTTTTTTGTCAAAAAATCCCGGACATCAATGGATTTTCTCTATTAGCATTCCCAATGGAATTTTGGAGAGGAACTTACTAGCAAAATTTCAATGCAAACGGGTGTCTAGATGAGAAGTTATGATCGAATCTTCGTTTTGATGGATATGGATGTTTGGAAAAAAATTGTAGCATGCCCGGAAAAATGGGGTTTTGGAGGGTGTTACAACATCACAATTTATGAAAAGTGGTTAAGTTTTGGGTAAATGGAGATTTAATGATGCACTACTTAATCGGGGTTTGAGTGGAGTGAATGTGAGGTTACACATGGTGTAAGGGGGATAGAGGGGACACTAGGACACCAAAGTGTGAATTTCACCATATGGCGACATGTGGACTTGATGTGTGTGGTGGATGAGAGGCGGGGGCTAGGAAATATCATCGGAGGAGTTGGAGGTGGTCACATGGGGTCCAAGAGTTGCATGCATGAGTTGGGTCACACTTTTGTGTTCCCTTTATACCTTAGGGTATAGAGGGGACATATGGGACACAAGGACACCAAATTGTGACTTAGGAGAATGAGGGAGGTCGCACTTGTTAGGAAATATTTATATAGTGCTTCACATATTTATGTGTGTGAATAATAATTACGTGTGTAATTATTATTGTTGAGAGATTATTGTTAGAGTTGTTATAATATATTGTTTCAACAATATATTATTATATTTATTGTTATGTGTGGGTTACGTGAGTTATTCTCACCCCACATAATTAGGCTTGGTTGAGATTTTGTAGTTGAGTTAGTTTCCTATATTCTAGGAAACTCCGGCCTATATATTAGGCTATTGTATAGTGTGAAGAATATTATTATGTGTGCGATTAATTATCGGTTTTCTGTACATTCCTCATGTGGTTCCTATTAGTGGTATCAGAGTGACTATGAGATCCTGAGCATTATGTGAGCAGATCCATTGTGATTCATGGTTTCCGTACATGGTTTCAATTTTTAAATAAGGTTTTTGTTTTTATAATCAAGTATTTTATTGGCTGACTTCTTCCTATACACACAACTTTGGTGCGGGTCTCCCACATTACTGGACATGGTGACTGGAGTCTTGGATAGAGCCTGAGAACTCAGATTCTCTGCAAAGAGTATTGTCTGTGCATCTTGCAACATTCATGTCATAAACTATGAGCTTTCCAATAGTCATGAGAGTCAATAAAGATAATGCGACTATGATGGGTTCATCTACATCCTGTTGAATAAGTTTTGAATCCATGTTTTCCATAATTTTGGTGGCATGGTAGTATTAGATCAATTGATTTGTGAACTCGCGAGGATCTATCATTTCTTGGTGGTGCATTATTAGGATTTTCAGATCACAGTTTACTCAACGTGAAAATCTATATAACTTCGTTCATATTCTCTGACGAAGATCTGGAAAATAAGTCAATTCTCTGCACCCAGATCAAAGGCTGGTGCCAATTTGAAGCACAATGTGTTTGCATTTCTTGGGCATGAATACTTTATGTGCAGTCTGATAAATGTGTTCATGTGCATTTTCTTACGCATACTTACTATCAAGATCATCCTATAGTCAGTTTTGCTACGTTTTATTTTCTGCATTTAATCTTGGTAGACTGCATTATATTACGGCTTATGGTTATAGGCATTGGATCGTTCTCCTGATCACACTAGAAGATAAATACAGTGTCATCCTCTGTCATCAAAGAAGTCTCCAAAAACTAGCTCAAAACAACTAAGCCCGTCCACCATTTCGAGATCGGGCGTGCCCACGGCTTTTAATGATATGTCAATATATGCACCATCAGTCTGGGGTTCACTATTTATATTGTGAATCAGTCCACGTATGCCACATAACTGAAGATTTAAGTGGAAAACCGACGGCTTTCTCATAATTGGCGGTGGTATCATTCTAGCTCAATAATTTCGTGGGTTCATAGAAAACAAAAGTGTCCACAACAATCTCTCCGCTGGAAGCTAGTCGTGCATGCATTGAGTTCAAATCGACTTATTATTTCCATAGACTTTTCTTTCATTTCTCCATTCAAGCTGGTAGTCTGCGTGCCATTTTTTTGGTATTTATTCCATTTTCTTCGGTCAAAGATTGTTTGTTTTTATAAAGGGTCTTATACATTGGAGATAAGTTTCAATGTTAGGTAGGTTCACATTTAGTTCATTGTTGAGTCATATGTTACTTATAATCTAAATCTGTTGTTTTAGTCTCTAAAGTATGTGAGTCATTTTTTTTGTTTTAAAGTCCAAATAGTCATCGACACCATTCATGTTAACATAGTCGTACTTTATGCACTGTTTAAACTTCGTAAAGCATTGTCTAGTAGTATGTAAAAAGTAATTAAAAATTACTTTTTAAAGAGTCATTAAAAAAATGTTAATCAAATTATTTGTTTAATAATAGTTTGTTAAAGTATTTTCTTGTCTAGTATCAAAACATAGAGTCACTAGTCGTCATATATCAACATTGTAGTACGTCAAGAGTCTTTGTTAAAAGTATGTCAGTCACATTCGAAAAAAATAAAAATCCTTATGAACACATTTTCGGTGGAATCCGACGTTCGGGTAAGGTATGTAATTATTGAGCCTCAAAGCCAAATTTGCTAAGCTAGTAGCATAACATCGAGAGGATGGAGGCACAGGAGGTTGGAGGTTAATCAGCGACCTCTCTCGGCCATGCAACGACGGGCTGCATATCAGCTTTGGTGACATGTGTGTGTAATTTGATTTTACTGCTTCTAGTGTGGTATAGTTTACAGTTTTCAATAAGTGGAAATTTCACATTGAGGGGGGAACATGATCCAATGTTCCATTTCCATTATGTCAGCTTTTTCTATGTATGTACGAGCAACAAATTTCAGTAGAATTCCCTATGTTATTCCCTGCAGTGAAATGTGATGAGGGCTGATGATAGTACTTGGCACATCATGATGTGGTTGTAGGTAAACCACTTGAAAACCTTCATTTGTGGTTTGTGGTAAACCAATAGCAAAACCACCATTCTTGGTTGTTGGTAATCCATTCACAAAACCATCACTTTATGGTTTGTGGTAAACCAATTGCAAAACCACCATTCTCGGTTTTTGGTCAACCGTTTGCAAAACCATCCCTGAGGTTTGTGATCATCCTGTGAAAATCACCAGATCATGAGCAGGTGCAAGTATAAGGCAGGTTTTCCCCATGTTCGCACTAAGGGGGGGAATGTTAGGAAATATTTATATAGTGCTTCACATATTTATGTGTGTGAATAATAATTACGTGTGTAATTATTATTGTTGAGAGATTATTGTTAGAGTTGTTATAATATATTGTTTCAACAATATATTATTATATTTATTGTTATGTGTGGGTTACGTGAGTTATTCTCACCCCACATAATTAGGCTTGGTTGAGATTTTGTAGTTGAGTTAGTTTCCTATATTCTAGGGAAACTCTAGCCTATATATTAGGCTATTGTATTGTGTGAAGAATATTATTATGTGTGCAATTAATTATCTGGTTTTTCCTGTACATTCCTCCCATGGTTCCTATTAGCACTTTGGTGTCCCCCTTGTCCCCCTTGCTTTGTGGAGACAGAGGGGACAAAGAGGACATTTGGGACACTGGGTGTCTAAAGTGCAACTTGGGGAGGAGGAGGAAAAAAATTGGTGTCCCCCTTATATATTGGGGTACATAGGGGACACATGGGTTTCCAAAGTGTGACTTTTCAATTATGGGAAAGTCAAATTTTCCTTGGATGTCCAAATTGAGACACCAAACTTGATTGTTTCATCTCGGAAGCTTAAGAAGGTGTTTTGGAGTCAAAAATTATATGATTTTGAATCCACAACCCATTATATGATAAATGGGACCATTATTAAGACTTTATTTGACCTTGACTGAAAATTTAGGCCCTATTCCTTCTTGAACTAAGAGGGGCAACTGCAAAAGTTTGAAATATATTAGGAAACCTTTAAACCTTGGATAAAATTTGATGTTTCCACATTGTAGATAATTATAAGAGATTTATGATTCCTATTTTTTTCTTATTAAATCCTTTAGGAAATATAGAAATAATTCAAAGAATTCAGCTTTTCCGAGGAGCTTTCATTCCCATACCTTGAAAAATACTCGTTGAAGCAGATTCCTCATGAATAAAAATTCTCTTTCCTAAAATTTCCTAAATTGATTCAAATTCCTTCAATGCTCTTCAAAATCACACTCAAATGCTTTATATTTTCCCTAAACATTCTCGGAGGATGTTTACTAGTTCTAGAATGGCAAAAAAATAGCCTTTTAGGCCTTCGGAGGAAGTATTCTTTCATCAAACCTCACTTGAATTCATCCATCAAATTATTCACTCTTCCTTGCACATTGAGGCACACTTGAAAAATTTATTCTAAATTTCCTATAAGCTGGGGTGATGGTGATACTTAGGGAAGGTTGGTTAGAGGAAGGATTCATAGCGATAGGGAAACATGATTTTCAATCATGGGTTTGGTTTTCATGCTCAAAGTTTCAATTTTTCATGCTATTCATTTTTCATGACAACAAGACTATATTTCTATTTTGAATGAATTTAATTAGAAATGACACTTTTTGGGGAGATTATTATTTTATTTTTAATGATTTTAAAAGAGTAAATCATTTTTATATTACAATTTCAATTCTAAAAATATTTATAAAATGTGTACATTTACTCATTTTACAAGTATTGTTAAAACTTTGCTTTTGTGTATGTTTGTTTTCATACCAAGGCTACATGTTTATGCATCCATTTTCAAGAAGACATTCAAGTTTATTTTCACCCTATCAATCACAAGGCCTTTAATCTATTTTAGAAAGATTTCAAAACTATACAAGGTTTTCAAACCAAGATGGAAACTATTTTCCATGCTCATAAGAAAAAATCATAGATGCAATGCAATTTGGTAAATTTGTTCCACAGTCACAAGTCAACATAAATGTAACACCTCGTGATGTTTATGATGTGGAGGACAATCACAATGTGTTTACTCATGATATTGACTTAAACCATGGGCCTAATAATTTTATGGAAGAAGATTTTGAAGTTGTGGAAATTGTCCCTGCAACTCAAACATTTGACAATGATATGACTATAAAAAAGATACAACCAAGGAGCACATAAAGGAGCATTGTCTGAAATCCATTATGAAATATTTGATTCTAAAATATGAAGAAGTGTATATTATCACACAAAAGTAAAAACCTAGGATTTGATCATTAATTTTAGGTAACATGGGATTGTCTCCAAGTGTGGGACTTTGATCTTAAGACAAACCTCCAAAGAAGGTTGGTTCCTCTACCTATCCTAATGCTAACACTACTCCTAAAAGTCCAAAATGCAACTAAATTAGGCCTAAACTAGACATTCTCAGGGACCATAGTTAGAGAGATGCATGCAAATGAAATCCTAAACTAAGAAAGAGGTGATTAAACCAAGAAAAGGGGGATAAACACTCTCCATGAGGGAAAAATGAGAGGGAAATGCATGAGGAGAGGTCAAACAAGTGTGACACAAGCCAAATTGAATTTTATACTCCATTTCTCACACAAGACAAAAAAAATGGGACTTGCAAAGGGGAAATACATGCACAACACACCACATCAATAATAGGGAGGCAAGAATGTAATGAAAAACAAGTTAGGGTAGATAAATAACCATAAAACCATATTTTATTGCTTTAATTATGCACAAACCATTACAATTTAAATGAAAGAAGGCACAAAACACATTGTAGAAGTCTAAATCTGAGGTCTGAAACTCCATGAAAGCTAGGAAAACATTTTTGCATGGTGCCCTTGCATTATGAAGTGTCCAACATTACAAATGAGATGCTTTTTGTAATTATATAGAGAAGGCGGAAAAGAAAGAGGGGGAAAGAGAGGGAAATTCATCCACCAAAAATATGCAATAAATGCATGTAAGACCACATGGGCGCATGTAAAATCCATCCCTCCATGTCATTTGACTTTTAGGAGGAGGTATGGGTACCATTCACCATTAAATATGGGAGATTGAGGTGTCGAATTGTATTTTTCCCCTTTGAACATGTGTTTACCTTTTTCACCCTCAAAACAACATCATTTTTTACATTTCTTGACATCAAAATAAATCTCTCGATGAGAGGCAGTTCAACGCTGCCAATTTTGTGCAATTTGGAGCTCCGGATCATAATTCATACCAAAAAACCAACTCTTAGTCGGCCCACGGATTTTAGGAGAACATGTGGAACTAGGGAATGTTCTTCGTGGGCCTTCATTCACTATTTTAATGTTTTTTCTTTGGGTGGAGAAATTGGGATGTCGGGATACTTATGGAATGACGGCATAATTCTAGTTGGACCTAGCATGGCTCTTGCGTTGTGTTGGGGCGAGTTTCAAATTGGCCGAGAGATTAGGGTATTGTTCTGTTGTGTCGTTAATGACCATCTTAATCCATTCCTCCCACTCTTTGATGTGCTTAGTGTGGGGTTACAATGAACCATTAGAATGTATAAAATTTTCTGTTAGTTCCCTATTACCCCAACTTACGACTTCACTATCCCTTATATTATGTGTGAAGAAAGTTGTTGAATCGATCTATCGGTGAATGTTGGGAACACTATAACCATTCCAATTGTGCTTTATAAGCCCAATTTTCTTGGTTGTAATGCCCATTTCCATTCTATTAGTTATTGCGGGGAATTGAAGAGCCTGAGAGCTCTGGAATTGTTCCTAAAGTGCAAGAAATGCCCGATTAACTGATTGAAGTGCCCATGTGGCCCAAGTAGTAATATGGGGAACCTTGGGAACATGAGAACATTTCCACTTGTGCATGTAAATCTTGATTAACCAAATTAAACCCTTTATGGTGGTGAATGCAAAGGAAAGAGGAATAAAATGAATTGAGGAATTGTTTGTCATGTTCCTCAAAAGGTGATTTGCCCAAATTTGATCTCTGTTTTTGCCCAAACTTGTAAAAATGGCTAAGTGCCTTAAACTCATTAGGCTTCCTGTTACGCCCTTAACCTATTACTTGTATTAGGATATGAGTAGCCGACTTGTGGCTTACCATATCATTTTATTATATCATTTATAATTTCTCATGCTTAATAGGTCGGCCTTGGTGATGGCCATAGCATATAAATAGTATATATAGGTGATTATAGGTAGTATTTCTTTATCATTTGAGCATTTGAGTCTTATTATATGGTTTGGAGGTTGCCCCCTCGAAGTGGCGAAGCTATTCTAATTACATATTGAGATCATTATTCTGAAATATTGTGTTATTTTGTGTTCCATTGTTTCTCTTAATCTGAATTATATAAGTAATTTCATTACAAGTAGCATTAGAGCTGCGATCTGGGCCAAAATTAGGGCAAAAAACCTAATTTTTTGTTTCCACCATATATTGCAAACAAGAGCGAATTGATTGGAGATATTTTTACCAAAGTTGTGAAAGATTTCAAAATCTTGTTCTGAAAATTTTAGACTTTTTAAATTTATTTTTCAAAAGTTATTACAAAATTAGGGTTTTTCATAAAATCACTCCCTAGTGTGCAAATTGTGAAATATTTTCAAGTTCTTTACATATTCAAAAATACCTCAAAAAAATATTATTAATATCTTCTCTGCTTTTTTTTCTGTTCAGGCGAAATTATATCAAAACCCTAAACCCTAAGGTTTGACATCATGGCAGGGGCCTTCCACAACAACAAAAAGAATCTGGTTACTCCGGGTAAAACCTCCAGATAAAGATGGGTATTGCTTGAAGAGATGGAGTCAGAAGGGGTAAATAAAAATTCTTCAACACTAGGGTTTACCTTAGTTGATCATAAGGTGAGCCAACTTGAGTATGAGCTGCGAAATGTACAATCTGAGATGGCCTCTAAAGGAGACATAGCCCAAATCAATCATCAGTTGGATGATATCATGTAACATGTAAAGGGTAACCAGTATGGCCCAAATCCGGCCCATATCAACCAAGGAGGATCTTCAGTTCAAAATCATGGACAAAATAACCATGTTGGATCACTTTTCCAGCCCAATCAGAATCCAACTTATTCGCAACCACGGAACATGATGTTGAAAGTGGATATGCGCAAATTTGATGGTAAGGATCCCCTGAATTGGATAAATAAAATGGAGAACTTCTTTGAGTTACATCAAACACCATTAGGACAAAAGGTGACATTGGCATCCTGTATCTTGAACTCGACCAATTTGTTTGGTATCGATGGTTATGTGCTCAGAGGCAGAAGAATGGTCTAGGTGTCACTTGGATAGTTTTTACCGAGGAGTTGTAATTGCACTATAGTTCCAGTGTTTCAGAGAACTAATTTAGTCAATTAGAAAAGTTACGGAAAACAGGATCAATCAAAGATTATGTGCATCGATTCCAAAACCTATCCTTAAGAGTGGAGAATATTCCAGAAGAGAATCTGAATGACTTGTTTCTTGGGGGTCTTAAGGACCACATCGAGCATGAGGTACGTATGTTTAATCCACTAAAGCTTTCTGATTCTATTATCATGGCACGTTGTGTAGAGGAAAAATTTCTTTGTAGTAGGAGGCCACCTTTCATTAACACCAGAGACCGTAGTATCTCTTCCCCTTCATTTCTAGGCCAATTAGACTGAATCCTCAACAAATGGAAGAAAAGAGAGCAAAAGGATTATGTTTTAACTGTGATAGAAAATATGGACCAGGACATAAATGTGATGAGAAGTTGTTCTATATTGACGGAGGTAATGAGGATGATGAGGAAGCTGAAATTATAGGAGAGGCTAAGGAACTAGTAGAAGATGAAGTAGAGGATCACCAACCTATAATTTCTTGCCATGCATTGTCAGGTATTATTACTCCTCAAACACTCAAGGTTATTGGCTATCTCAAAAAATAGAAGGTGACGGTGTTGATTGACTTAGGGAGTACTCATAACTTCATAAATAGTAAGTTAGTTGCCCGCCTCAATTGTTTTATTTACCCCTCTCCAGAAATGCAAGTTATGATTGATGATGGTAGGGACGAGTCAAGTGCACGGGAAAGTGTCGTAGTATCAAGATTTCCATGGGAGACTACATGTTAGACTCACCTATGTTTTCTATTTCTATGGGAGGGGAAAATATTGTTTTGGGTGTCCAATGGCTCACAACCGTAGGTACTATAGAGATGAATTTTCTAGAATTGTTCATGTGATTTCATTCAGATGGAAGGAAAATACAATTGAATGGGATGGTAGCTAAGTCTCCACAGATTACTAGCTCTCATCAGATGCATAAGGTTCTCAGACAAGGAGTAGATGGATTTATAGCAAAGTTATTTTCCATAGAAGTACACAATGTAGAGTCTTCAATGCCACCAATCTTCAAAAGATTGTGGATGCTCACTCATCATTTTTGATGCAATTCCAAAGGGACTACCACCGGTTAGGGATCATGATCATGTCATTCGAGTTGATTCCAGGAGCCAAACACCTAACATCGAGACCATATAGATACCCATATTCCCAGAAAAGTGAGATCGAGAAAATGGTGGAGGAAATGTTGAAGGCGGTATCATCGGGCATAATTTAGAGTGCATATTCTTCACTAGTGGTCATGGTACGTAAGAAGGATGAAACATGGAGGATGTGTCCAAATTACCGAGAAATCAACAAGTACACCATCAAAGATAAGTTTCATATTCCAGTAATTGATGATTTACTTGATGAATTGCATGGTGTTGTTTATTTCACAAAATTAGATCTTCGTTCGAGGTACCATCAAATTAGGATAAAAGAGGAAGATGTTCATAAAACAACTTTCAGGACTCATGAGGGCCATTATGAGTTTTTGGTAATGCCTTTTGGTCTTACAAATGTGCCCTTAACCTTTCAAAGCTTGATGAACACTATTTTTAGGCCGTTTTTAAGGAAATTTGTATTAGTTTTCTTTGATGACATATTGATTTATAGTAAGACATGGGAAGAACACTTACAACATGTAAATAAAGTGTTGGAAGTTTTGGAGAAACATACTCTCTATGCAAAGCCATCCAAATGTTCTTTTGGTGTACAAGAGGTAGAGTACTTGGGTCATATTGTATCCCATGAAGGCGTCAAAGTTGATCCTCAGAAGATCAAAGCTATGGTGGAATGGCCAAGGCCCAAAAATCTCAAAAATCTTCGTGGGTTCCTAGGACTAATAGGGTACTATAGAAGATTTGTGTGGGGATATGGTAGAATAGCAACCCCACTCACTGCATTTCTAAAGAAGGATGTCTTCCAGTGGATAGACATAGCCACTAAATCCTTTGAGCTACTGAAGGAAGCCATGTGCAGCACCCCAGTTTTGGCTACTCCCAACTTCTCAAAAACCTTCATTGTTGAATGTGACGCTTTAGGATCAGGATTGGGAGCAGTTCTAATGCAGGAAGGAAGACCAATTGCATTTGAGAGTCACAAATTCAAAGGAAAAGATCTGCTCAAACCTGTATATGAGAAAGAAATGATGGTTATTCTTCATGCGGTCAAGCAATGGAGGCCCTATCTCATGGGTAGACACTTCAAGGTAAAAATTGATCATGATAGTCTCAAATACTTTTTGGAGCAAAGGTTATCATCTGAGGAACAAAAAAATTGGGTAACAAAAATGTTGGGTTATGATTTTGAAATCATATACAAAAAGGGTAAAGAAAATGTAGTAGCTGATGCGTTGTCCAGAAGGGATACATCCGCAGATGCCTTACTATGTGGAATGTCCATGTTGACGGCCGATTGGGTGGATGAAGCAAGATTGGAATGGAATCAAGACAAGGATACACAATCTCTAATATAGAATATCAAGCAAGGATATATGACATCTAACAAATTTGAGTGGAAAGGTAATGCCCTATGGTACAAGGATAGGTTATACTTGAGTAAAGATTATGAGTTGAAGCATAAGATTATTGCAGAGCTACATGCCTCACTTGTTAGAGGACACTCTGGGTTTTGAAGACATATCATAGAATAAAAAGAGAATTATTTTGGGAAGGACTCAAGGGGATGTACAAAAGTTTGTATCAGAGTGTTTAGTGTGCCGACAAAATAAAGGGGAAACAATTAAGACACCAAGTCTGTTGCTAACCCTTACCAATTCCTAGCCAGAGATGGGAGGAGGTCTCCATGGATTTCATCACTGGATTGCCTTATTCAGAGGGTAAGAATGTTATTTTCATGATTGTGGATAGGCTCACAAAATATGCCCATTTTTGTGCCCTATCACATCCATTTGCAGCCAGTACAGTCGCAACTATTTTTTTGGAGACAGTTCAAAGGCTACATGGAACCCCAAAGATAATTGTAAGTGATTGTGATCCTATTTTCACAAGTAATTTTTGGACGGAATTATTTTCATGCTTGGGTGCTCAGTTAGCTCACAGTTCATCTTATCATCCTCAAACTGATGGGAAAACAGAAGTGGTCAACAAATTCTTAGAGGGGTATCTACGTTGTTTTGTATTAGATAAGCAGGAAAGGTGGATTAAATGGCTACCACTGGCATAATGGTGGTATAACACATCTTTTCATACCTCTTCTCAAATGACCCTATTTTTAGCATTATATGGTTACCATCCACCTTCTATCACTTCCTCCTTGAGGGTGTAAACTAAGGTCAGAGATGTTGAGGAACACATTCAACATCAACAATAGGTTTTAGCTAGTTTGAAGGAGAATTTAGCATTAGCACAAAACAGGATGAAACAACAAGCAGATCAACACTGTAGTGAAAGACATTTTGAAATTGGTGACTAGGTTTTTGTACGTCTCCATCCTTACAAAGAGATGTCCCTAAAGCAATAGAAAAAGGAAAACAAACTTGCTCCTAATTATTATGGCCCTTATCAGGTTATACAGAAAATTGGCAGTGTTGCTTATAAACTAGAGTTACCTCCATCTTCACACATACACCTAGTATTCCATGTTTCATGCCTGAAGAAGGTTATTGGATAGAAATTTGAAGCCCAGACAAAGTTACCAGAACTTGACAAGGAAGGAAGAATCATTTTGGAGCTAGAGAAGATTTTGCAAACATGTGCTAAGAGGCTGAGAACCAGAGACATTAAGGAATATCTGATCAAGTGGAAGAATTTGAACATAGAAGACGCAACCTGGGAGGATGAAGGTTTTATGCAGCAACATCCAGGATTATTCAACGTTGAGGACAACATTGGTTTGAAGGAGAAGGGCATGCTACGCCCTTAACCTATGGCTTGTAGTAGGATATGAGTAGCTGACTTGTGGCTTACCATATCATAAGATTATATCATTTATACTTTCTCATGCTTAATAGGTCAGCCTTGGTGATGGCCATAACATATGAATAGTAAATATAGGGTATTATAGGTAGTATTTCATTATCATTTGAACATTTTAGTCTTATTATATGGTTTTGAGGTTACCCCCTCGAAGTGGCGAAGCTATTCTAATTGTATATTGAGATCATTATTCGAAATATTGTGTTATTTGGTGTTCCATTGTTGCTCTTAATCTAAATTACACAAGTAATTTCATTACACTTAACATGAGGGAAATTAATTCTTGAAACATTGAGACTTGCCCCAAAACACTAAGATTTTCCAAAAATTGCTAAGTCTTTTCCTATTTTGACCAACTTACACTACCTAATTCCAAAAAAGGGTTTGTAAGTTGTCAAAATAGCATGGGGGTATTTTGGACTATAGTGTACACATATTAACACCAAGGAAGTCTTGGTAAGAAACATTGGGATAAACTAGAAGATGATATAAGCATGCAATGTAGAACATATTTTATGGGCATTGAATGTAAGTACAAGTTGAATATATTGAAAAGACATTCAAGAAAGAGAAACAATTGGAAAATACTATAAGGAAAAACCATCTTCATGGAGTTTATATGAAGATATGGATCGCATAATAGGGAATACTCCAAAAGTGATTGGTCTTATGAATGGTTTTAATGGAAGTGAATGGGTCAATAGCACTTCTAATACACCCAAAAATGACATGAAAGAGAAATCCCTTGAAGAAAATCCATCCATAAATATTGACAATGTTGAAGAAAAAATATCAAATGAAGAAATCAATTTGAACAAGATTGGAATTGAAGGTTGATCCATCAATTGGTAAAAAAATTTCACTTTGATATTTTTTACCAATGGATCCTTATAGAAAAATTAATATTAATTGTGAAATTCATAACCACGAAAATAAAATCAACTCAAAGAAAATGCGGTGTAAAAAAGAATAACATTTCATAGAAATTGATAACGGAGTTCGGAAATTGCCTACATCTCCGGGTTTGTCAATTTCCAAATCGATTCATTATAAAGTTTCGATCGTAAGTATAAAGAAACTTACAATACTATAATGAATGTTCCGGTCCACCACGAACTCAGTGCTAATAGGTCAAACATAACCAAAGCTGGTCTTGGAAGGCTTGCTCAATGTTGTGGCACAACCTCTCACTTCACACTTCCTATAGACTTCCCCTCTATTGCACAACCTCTAGCTTTGTACACAAAGTTAATTCAAAATAATGTTTATTATCGAGATTAGTAACAAGATCCTCCTCCACAACCTCCAAGCAATACAAACTTGGCTATAATATTCCCAGTGAATGAATAATCGAGCTTTGTAATGTTTCTCCAGTGTTTGAACAACTCCCTTCGGCTCCACACTTGAGCTCTTAAATAACAAGAGAAGATTAGGATTAAATAGCCCTATAAAATAACAATGATTTAAATAATAACTAACTCACAATAATGCCTAAAAAGGCCTTAAATTGCCTACAAAATTCCTCTAGTTTGGACTAAGCTTGAAGATTAAGCTTGAGGCTTGTGTGTTGGTGAGTAGGCCTCAAACCCATTTTATAGTAGGTTCGGCCCGAGTTTCTTGTATAAATTACTTATGGGCTTAGATTGAATCAACCAACTGAGTTGGTTGAGTTTTTTCAACACGTCTACTTTACACGTAGTAGGTTCGGAGTTCAATCTACGCCCCATCTCCATCGTCATCTCCCAACTCGCCAAGTCAATGGTGCCATCGTTGTGAGCTGCCAACTCAACAACATCGACCACCTTGCCTATCACATTCTTACCTTCCCATTTCAAATATTGTCACGTCTGTCTTAACCTACATTTCGACCACCAAGTTCACCTCGTTGTCACCATTACGCACGGGGTGTTTGTTGGTCACGGGATAATAATCCAGCTTGATTCTCGTGGGGTTGGTATGTGGGGGCTTAAAATAGCTTGCATGTGTCACGTATAGTGTGGCTTCAATCATGCCAATCCATTTTCTCTCCTGTTATTGGACTCACCTTTGGTTATGTGGAGAGGTGGTTATGTGTAACCCATCATTCAACTCGGTGAGGTGGATTGTTAGTTGTCTTGAGCTTGGTTCTCATCTTGCCCATCAACTCACCATGAGATCACCTACTAGCTTGTCCTTAGCTTGAACCCAACTCACCGATCAATTTCTATCTTGATCTCCAACTCGACGAGCCAAACAAAAAACATTGAGTTAATATCTAACTCTAGTAACTATGTCCCCTTCCAAAACAAGAGTGGACCCCACTTGTTGAAAAAATAATTATCGATTGTCAAAGACCGGTGGTAAAACACGACCTTCATTTTGATCGGTGGCACTTATCAACGCCATGATGACCTATTTTCCATTTGCAACATGCCCAGTCATTACATCACTTGTGCTCGGCTTTGTCATGTTAACCCTATTCTTGCTCAAACCGTATTTGGAGCATACAAACGGTCTCTACATTTCAGCGCTCAATATACCACCGGAAATATCTCAAACCTGTTCTTCCATAAGGAAAAAGTTATGGGAGATATTGGGAACTTTGATGCTAAATTTTGACCTCCGGATCAAAGGAAATCATTAAAAATAAAAATATTTTCTCATGAAGACATTGGAGAGAAGATGGAAAAAAGTTTGTTGCATTTTACTCAAACAATGAAGGAAATTGAGCATGTAAAAATGGAGTAAAAGAATAAGTGAATAGACAAAATATTGGATGTGCAACTCCAGATTGTAAATCTTTTTCTCAACACCAAACTAGCTCTATATTAACTTTTCCATTCATGGAACATAATATCTCTTTGTGCCTTACCTTGATCTCTTTCGATAGCTTGATTATGAATCTCAACTTCAGAATTAGGATGTGGATCTACTTGGATCTCTGGTTCATCTTCATTATTCATTTGTAAGAAATTATGTAGTATGCAACATGCCACAATAATCTTGGGCACTTTTTCCAATTCCACACCCACATCTTGAAGAAATCTCCATCTTTTTTTAGTAAGCCAAATGCATTCTCAATTTTTACACGACCTCTAGACAAGTATTTGTCAAACAATGTATGCGATGGAGAGATATTTCCTTTAAATGGCTTCAACAGGTATGGCGATATTGGGTAGGCAAAATCTCCAATTATTTGTGGATAGATAATGTTTCCTTCAATCTGAAATGTTGGAGATGCTAATACCTCTCTCTTTTGCATGCCTTTTTATTTGCAAAACAATTCCATTGATTAACCATCATGAGCATTTTCAAGAGAATTTAGACAAATATTCTAATCATTTTTACACATCATGTATTCCTTGTAGCAAAACACTGTAGAAATGATGTCTATTTACATAGTTCATAGGAGTATAATGTTTTTGTGGACAATATGACAACTTAATATGAATGTAAATCGATTGCACTACTTATTGTGGGAAGTAGAGTCAAAGTGAGAAAATCGTTAATATATTTTGTAATTTTTGCCTAGTGGAACACTTAAATATTGATTTTGTAACTTTTGGATGATAATATTAACAATGACCATAGTGTTTTTTTCTCATTATTGATTCTCACGTCTGATAAAATCATGCGATTATATGTGTAGGGGTCCCTTGGGAAAGACGATGCAAAATCAAAGCGTAATGTTATTTTTGGTGGTATTGGATCTCTAACAAATTGAATTGTGTAGAAGCTTGGCATATGTGGTTGTAATTTTGACAAAAGCAAATTGAAAAGAGGAAAAGACATTCTATAATGGCGACGGTATAAAACATCACAATAATGTGGTTGTTGCTCCCATATTTCTTGTTGAATTAAATTCCAGAATGTGCTCTACCTTGGAAACATCCACCATTCTCTATATGATTGCATTGATAATGATTCTCTTTCTTCATATATCAACATCATTTGCATAAAATAATTGAAAAACATGTTTGATATATTTGTGGAAGAAGAGTATTTCAATGTTTCTCTAAATAAATCCAACTAAAATATGATAAATTTAGGATCCATATTGATTGATAAGCCCTTTTGTTTGCAATCACATTGTAATATTTCTTGTTATTGATTATTGAATTCAAGTTAATAAAATATTGATCTTTTTAAGGAAAAAATGACATAATTTAACATTGTTGGAAAAGCATAGTTTAGTTTTTGTGAGGGATTTGAAATGTTAAATATGGTTTGTTTCAATTCATATCAATTTAAACATAGATTATTCGATTTTCCCATTACATATTGTTATTTCATTCTTAGATAAATCTAGAAAATTTACTAGTCTAAAACCGGAAGAATAATGCACATCAACATAACTACTTTTTAGGTATGATGTTAAGTAAAGAACAACATTATGAATTAAAGATGTTGGAATTTGATTCTATATAGTTATGAATTATTATATATATAATTTGAAAGGTGTAGCCATGAACCCCATATGTACAGAATGTACAATTATACATAATTCTATTGTCGGGAGACATGATCATGACTATTTTGTTTGTTATATTTATTACATTCTCTACTCATATTTGATTTGAACTACACTTTTTACAAAGTATTTCCCTTCGATTATTGGCATCCAAGCACTCTGTGCGAAATGGATCATTCGATGCATTGAAGGAAAAGAAGCGTGGAAAGTGCTTCTATGTCATGGCATCAAATAGGGGCCACCTTACGACCGCCCCGCATGGAAAGGTTTGGGGTTTTTTAATCTCCTTATTGCCCATGTTCTATTAAAGTTGTTGGCACTTTTGTGCTTAAAAGCATATGGAAGACATTGGAGTGCATCAACCATGATTGTATTGGAAAGGAAATGGCTTTCGTAATGGTCTTTCCATTAACCATCATTCCCTCTAGTGGTCGTTGATCTTTCAGGCTTAGGAAAAGTGTCTTGCAGATATCTCAGGGATCCCTGTGCTCAAGCTTTTCAAATGTAGAATTTGTACTATTAAGATTTATTCTACAAACACTCTCAATCTTGGTATTCTTGGCCTGAGCTTAAAACTTGGTTTTGGTTGACCATCCAGGATCATGCTAGTATTACAGAAGTTATCAATTCAGTCCCTGACCATATGTTGCACAAGATTTTTGTGCATTCTTCTCGCCCTTGGTGGACGGACTAGAAATGGTATGTTGATACCCCATTTTGTAATTATTCAACTGTAAAGGCTACTGGCGGCTCTCCCTCATCTCGCAATGGTTGAAAAACTCAACACTCGATGGGGGAATCATTCTACTCCGTCTTGTTAGAGAAGGTGATTTGACCTTGTTTGGTTTGTCTGTGTGGAACCTCAAATTTCCCACTTTCTTTGGTGTATTCTGCACCATGGTCTTCCTATGGGTTCTTGACTTGTTCATATTGGGGTTCTAGCTCCCAAGTGTCATTATGTGGCCACTTGAAAACTTTGATGCACCTCTTCTAGTTTTGTCTAAAAGCACAACTTGTTTGGAATTAGATCCATTCCTTTTTCTTTCCTCTCAGACCTCAGTGTTTTACTTGGTAGCATGTCCTTTTAGGAGATAAACCCAAAATTCCGCACGTGTTTTCCCATATTTGGTATGTTTTCAAAGGGTAATTTTTTTTGGATATGGAAAAACGAGAATGCTCTTTTCTTTCTTAATTCTAAAGTTGATCAAGTAATTTTAGTGTATAAAAAATCTATGGTTATCTCTAATGTGCTTAGCCGCAAATTTAAGTTCAAAGCTAATAAAGTTTCCCTGGAGGTGGACCACCTTCATACCTTGCTTCAGCATTAGGGGATGCCTCATGCAATGTCTCCTAGGAGCCACCATCACCATTTCAACGCTCCTCACGTGCATGGCCGTGGTGGTCGATGTAGCCACTCTCAAGCGGTGTGTTTTTAGTCGGGCTTGTTGCTCGCCCCACAATCAACACCAAAGGATTATTTCGCCACCACCTTGCCAACAAAGTTGGGGTTCCCCTTCTATTCATCATCTCGGGTGGGGCTCACCTCTCGCCCTGAGCCGTGCACCTTGGATGGGTGGAATCTACCCCACCGCCCCGCCACCTTCTAACAAGTTTCCCCACCTCCCTCTCGCCATCTCCTCTATTCGAGTGGTGGCGGACAATTATGAGGATAACCCCACTAGATGGGACATTCCGGATGTTGTCAAGGACCTTCCTAGTTCTAGGCGGCCTAACGACCACGATCCTCCTACTTTGGGGATGTTTTGTTCTTTGCTTAGTTTTATGTTTTGATGGTTTCATAGGCTTATCCTAGTGTGTTTGTCATTTTCCTAGGCGCAACCTAGTTTTTTTGTGGTTTTGGGGTGTGTTCTTATACCGCCTACTTTTGCTGAAAGTTATCTTGTATCTTATGGAATTAATATAATATAAGATATTTTTTCATCAAAATTATTAGCATCCATATAATGAACCAAATTTTTAAATATGCCATGTGTGCACCCCTTGGAAAATGTTGTTTATCATCAGACAATGGCATGCTCCTAGGGATAAAAATATATTCTATGTGTGGGGTTCTTTAGAGGCTATATGTGTACACCCACCTAGCACTCTACATCTTAAAGTATACATGCTATAATTTTGTAAATTATTTTTAAAAAGTGGATGTCATGTGGGAAGTGAACTACTGTGAAGTTAAATGTCATGTGGGATATCGAACAGGTTGTGGTCCAATGATGCCTATGATGTAAAATATGTTTCTAGCCATCCACAAAGTTTTAGTCCCAAAAATATCAAATAATTAAGGTATAAGATAAGAATCGTGTTTTATATGAATAAAACCCCCTTAATCCTTAACTAAACTTAAAAAATCTTACATATAATCCATATAAACTTTAAATTCAATTTAAAAATAAAAGAATTGAAAAAACTAAGACAAATGAAGGGTTCTCACATAACTTAAACACCTTCATTAGTTCGACAATTGAAATATCTATGCCATAGGGGAGAGGAGCCAGTCATCGTGAATTGGCCAATGACCGTGACAAGTTATGTTAATTTAATAGTTAATAGTAGAATATTCAAATCCCTAAACTTACATGAAAATTTTCTAATAAATAGAAATAAAATGGCCTTTTTGTAATTAAATACTAGACAATATAAAGTGTAAATTTTATTATATTAAGAAGAAACATGATATTAAAAAGACAATAAATGATGCAAGTACTAATACATCTATGTATTCAACATGTCTAGACATATAAAAATTCAATCTATATTTTAAAATGAGAAGTGGAGATAGTTCTCATTATTACAAACATTTTTTTAAGTTTGAATATATTTTCAAACTTAAAAAGGCCATGTCATTTATAACCATATACACTTTCATTCACAAAATTGAAAGACTTTATTATCACAATAGGACACAACTCCAATCAAATACCACATTAAATGAAACTTTTTCAAATAATAAAATGTCAAGTCATATCCACATTGCCCCTTCTTTCCATCCCATCTACAAGCATTAATGAAAAACCTGCAAAAAAATACAAATTTGTAAGGCTCAAGAAACATTATGCATTTATTGAAGGGTGGAATTCAAACAAATATATCTCACCTAAAAATCCACCGTAGCCATTAGATTTAACATCTCATCACTCTCAATCCACACTCACCAATTTCAACCAATCACAAACAAGCACATGGATCAAGCACCCAATAACACTTCAATAACTTCTATAAATTCATTTCATTGTTCAACAATTAAATTTCACAAATTTTCCCAAGCAAACTTGCACCATCGAACCAATATTGTTGGAGTTCTCAATTATGGTAAGTATTTGGAAATCTTCCAATATTGAATGTATATATATTTTGCAACTGAATTATTTCCATTCTCAACTCTTAAAAATAAGGTAAATATGGTGTTGCATAACTACCAACAACATGATATTCATTAGCTAGTTCAGTATTAAATACAAGCATAAATAAGAAGGTGAGAGATATATATACAACTATTCTCATTTATGGTGTGAATAAAAAAATCAAATTGAGTTATTTTCATTTTTGTAGATATACACCTTATTTGCAGGTTTTTTTGTGTGTATGGGAAATTGAACTAGAAAATGAAAATCAAAAAGACTATTTTATGCATGTTTCATATATATAATCACTTACCTTCTTATCGTAGGTTTTTACGTGTAGAAGGAAACTAAATATATATATATATATATATATATATATATATATATATATATATATATATATATATATATATATTCTAAGTATGTTTCCCACACACACATTCTAGTACAATTTCGATACACATAGAAAACTTGCACATAAGAAGGTGAATGAATATATAAATCTATATAATTTGAGTTTCATATACACACTGCAAATGACAATAGTTGTATTTATAACTGTATATAAAACTGAAGTAGATAATGAATATCTTGTTGCTGGTAATTATTCATATTATATTTAATTTCATTTTAGTTGTTGGTGACCACGTCACACTCATTTTCTAAGACATATTTTTGGAAGATATGAAAATTACATTTTAAAAAGATGTACATTGTGAATTGAGGTTTTATCAACCAATGATTGACAAAAAAATATAATAGTATTCAATTTAAATGTTGTTACATTTAATATAAAAACTAATTATATATATAACATCTTGCATTCAAAATCAGTAACCTTGCTTTATTGGTAAGTGGTTAACAAATTCTTAGAAATATACATTGGTAGATGGATTGCATTTACACTACTGTGATGAAGCCACAACCAGTTGTTATGGAGTGACATGTGTTGGTTATTCAGAGTTGCTTGTTAAGAATAAGATCTTCTTTTCATATTATTTCAAATTGCACTGATTATATTCCTTTCTTGTATTTTTGTAGGTGTTATTTGCTAACATGAGGAGAAAACGATCACTCAAAAGAGTTGACCTGCTTGCGCCAAAACAAGGGGAGTCATATTTCCACCAAGTGAACCAGACGAAGATGAGGTTGGCAACAATGGACCACAACTACAGGCTGCAACTGTCCAAGTCACTGGAGGGGCAACAACAAAAAAAATCAGAATACGTGGAGATTGGGATGAGACTAGCATGAATAATGCCATCAAAGAAGTCGAAGAATATGGTTCCTCAACACATGGTGCTGCAAGAAAGTGGGGCATACCTCCAAGCACACTTACTTCATGGTTGTTGGGGATAACCACTAAGAAAACAAAGGGACCACCCACAATTCTTACTAAAGAAGAAGAGCTTGAGTTGGTGCAATGGTGTCATGAAATGGCTGATATGGGTCATGGGTTAGAAATCTCACAACTTAAAGCATATGTGGCACAAATATGTGAATCTAGGTCCACCCCATTCACAGATGGTATCCCTGGAAACTCATGGTGGGCAGGTTTTAAAAGAAGGCACCCAAATTTAATTTTGAGGACAGCAGAAGGCCTTGATAGAGATAGGGCAAGTAAGTCTAAGACCATCTATTGTTAATTCTTTCTATCTAAATTTGTCCTCTGTTTATAAAGCTAACCTATATGGGCCAAGAAAAATATGGAATTGTGATGAAACTGGATTACAAGCAGGAAGAAATTGTGGTATGAGAGTGCTTGCTAGAAGAGGAAGTAGAAGTGTCCCATACATAATCCCAAAAAGCAGAGAATGGATAACCATATTATGTTGTGTCAATGTTGCTGGACAAAGCATCCCTGGTTTCTATCTTTTCAAAGGGAAGAAACAATTGCAAAATTACATAGCAGGTTGTGAGCCTGGTGCTTGCATGGCAGCACAACCTCATGCATGGATGACAAAGGAGTTATTTATGAAATGGTTGCATCATTTTGCAGCATGTGTACCTGGTGGTGTGTCTCCAACTAACAGGCATTTACTGATTTTTGATGGTCATGGTTCTCATGTGGCTCTAGGAACAATTCAAGAGGCACGAGTTTGGGGATAGATTTACTTACTTTACCAGCACACACTTCTCACAAACTACAACCACTAGATGTCAGTGTCTTTGCTCCATTCAAAAGTTACTTCAAAGAGGAGAGGCGTAAATGGCTATTTGAGAAACATGGGATAGATGTCAATAGGGCAAAATTAGCTACATTGGGGAGTAGGGATTTCTATAATGTAATTAATTGTATAAATCTTATTATTAGCAGCAATATAACACCAATGAACACAATATTTCAGATAAATGATCTCAATGTGCAAGAAGAATAGCTTAGCCACTTCGAGGGGGCAACCTCCAAACCAGACAATAAGACTCAAATGTTGAATATGATGATCAAATACTACCTACTAACCCCTATATATACTATTCCTATGCTATGGCCAACACCAAGGCCAACCCACTAATGAAAATATAACATATATGAAAGAGATACATAATGATAAGAAGTTATGATAGCCACAAGTTGGCTATATACATCCAATATAAGATATATGATTAAGGGCGTAGCATGCCCCTCCCCTTTGAAGCAACATTGTCCCCAATGTTGAGAAGATCTGGATGCTTCTGCAGGAAATTTGCATCCTCCCAAGTTGTGTCTTCATTGTCTAGATTTTTCCACTTGATCAAATACTCAGTGATGACCCTTGTCCTCAATCACTTAGTGCATGTCTGAAGGATGCATTCTGGTTCCAGGATGATTCTTCCCTCTTCATCAAGCTCGAGTAACCTTTATGCGAGTTGATACTATTTATCCAATTACCTTCTTTAGGAAAAATACATGGAAGACTGGATGAATTTGAGTAGCCAAAGGAAGTTCCAGTTTGTATGCTAAATTTCCAATCTTCTGTAACACTTGATAAGGACCATAATACTTAGGTGAAATCTTGTTATCCTTTTTCTATTATTTTAAGGACATTTGCTTATATGGTTGTAAATGCACAAAAACCCAATCACCAACTTCAAAATGTCTTTCATTGTGATGTTGGTCTACCTGCTGCTTCATGTGGTTTTGTGACATGCCCAAATTCTCCCTGAGACTAGAAATTACCTCTTGTTGGTGTTGAATATGTTCTTCAATTTCTCAAACCTATGGCTGGAATCTCAAAGATGAAGTGATAGATGGTGGATGGTACCCATATAATGCCAAGAAAGGAGACATTTTAGATAAAGTATGAAAGGAGGTGCTATACCACCATTTTGCCAGTGGTAACCATTGGACCCATCTCGCTTGCTTATCTGATGTAAAACAACGAAGATATCCCTCTAAGCACTTGTTTACCACCTTTTTTTTTTTCCATCAGACTAGGGATGATAAGAGGAACTACGAGCTAGTTGTGTTCCCAAGCATGAGAACAAGTTAGTCCAAAAATTACTAGTAAAGATAGGGTCTAGATCACTTACTATAATCTTTTGTGTCCCATGTAGCTTCTAAATTGTATCCCTGAAGGCCGTTACTACTGTACTCGTAACAAATGGATGTGATAAATAAAAAAATGAGAATATTTGGCGAGTTTGTCCACCACCACCATGATTACCTTTTTACCTTTTGATTTAGGCAATCATGTGATGAAGTCCATGGACACCTCTTCCCACCTCTGGCTAGGAATAGATAGAGGTTGTAAAAGACCCAGGGACTTAATTGTTTCGCCCTTATTTTTTTGACAAACCATGCATTCTACCACAAACTTTTGGACATCCCCTTTTATCCCTTCCTAGAAAAAATCATGCTTGATTTGATGATAAGTCTTCAAGAAGCCAGAATGACCCCCTACTAGAGAAGCATGGAGCTCAGATAGAACCCTATTTTTAAGGATTGAATTCTTACATAGATATAATATATCTTTATACCATAAAACATCTCCTTTCCATACAAATTTTTTTGACATGCTTGGATCTTGTTGGAGATTCTGAATGAGATTTTGTGTACCTGGGTCATTTTTCCATTCAGACCTTACATCCTCTATCCAATCCTCATGTAATACAAATATGGCACACAACAATGCCTCGGCAGATTCATCCTTCTGAGATAAAGCATCAGCAACTACATTATCTTTCCCTTTCTTGTATATTATCTCAAAATCATACCCCAACATTTTTAGACCCATTTTTGTTGTTCTTCAGATGATAAATGTTGCTCTAAGAAGTATTTCAAACTATCATGATTTGTCTTTACTTTGAAATGTCATCCCATTAGATATGGTCTCCATTGCTTCATTGCATGAAGTATTGCTAACATTTCTTTCTCATAAACTAGTTTAGAGATATTCTTACCTTTGAATTGGCGGATCTCGAAGGCAATGGGTTGTCCTTCTTACATGAGTACTACCCCCATACCATAACCTGAAGCATCACATTCAATAATGAATGTTTTTAAAAAATCTGGGGTGGCTAGAACTTGAGTGGTGCACATGGACTCCTTTAACTTCTCAAAGGCCATAGTATCTTACTCGTTCCAATGGAAAGATTCCTTCTTCAATAAAGTGTGAGTGGTGTTGTGATGCTGCCATAATTCCTTACAAATCTACGATAATACCCTGTAAGCCCCAAAAATCCTCAGAGATTTTTTAGGGTTTTGGGAACCTTCCATTCAAGCATGGCTTTTATCTTGTTAGGATCCACTTTAACACCTTCATAAGAGACAATATGACCCAAATATTCAACCTCCTTGACACCAAAAGAACACTTAAAAGGATTTGCATAAAGTTGATGTTGTTTAAGAGTTTCCAACACCTTATTTACATGATGCAAGTGTTCCTCCCATGTTTTACTATAGATTAATATATCATCAAAGAACACTAAAACAAGCTTTTGAAGAAATGGCTTAAAGATGGACTTCATCAAGCTTTGAAATGTAGAGGGTGCATTTGTTAGTCCAAAAGGCATTACCAAGAACTCATAGTGTCCTTCATGTGTCCTGAAGGTTGTTTTATGAATATCTTCATCCTTGATTCTAATCTGATGATATCCATAACGAAGATCAAGTTTTGTAAAGTAAACAACACCATGTAACTCATCTAGTATCATCAATTACATGAATAGGAAACTTATCTTTAACTGTGTACTTATTGATTTCCTTGTAATCTGGACACATGCGCCAATTGTCATATGTTTTCCGTACCATCACTACGGAGAAGAGTAATCACTTTCACTATGACGAATAAGCCCTACTTCTAACATCTCTTGAACTATCTTCTCAATCTCCTTTGTTTTGCATATAGGGTTACCTATAAGGTCTGATGTTGGGTGGTTGACTCCCTAGTACTAGTTGGATGGCATGGTCATGGTCTCTTTTCGAGCGCGAGACCCTTGGGCATTTCTCTAAATACCACTGAGTGCTCATCTATAACTGTTTGCATATATGCGGGTATAAATGTATTGGAATGATGTGCTTCCAATGAAAATAGTTGTGCCACAAACCCCTCTGCACCCTTTCTAAGCAATTTTTGCATCTGATGAGAACTTACCATCTGTGGAGACTTTGCTCTTAGTCCTTTTAGTTTAAAAGTCCTCCCTTCGATGAAATTGCATGAACAACTCTTGGAAAATCATTTCAATGGTTCCCAAGGTGGTAAGCCACCGAACTCCTAACACAATGTCTTTTCCTCCCATGGCAATGGCATACATATTGCTAGTTAGCAAGTAATCTCCCATGGCATACATATTGCTAGATTAATGTTATGGCATTTTCTGAACAAACTAATGAGTTTTCCCATCGTGATCATGACTTGACATTGAGTTGGATAAACAAAGCGGTTCAAGCATCGCCAACTTATGATTGATGAAATTGTGAGTACTTCCCGAATCAATCAACATTATTACCCTCTGTTTTTTTAAGAATCCAACTACTTTGAGAGTTTGGGGAGTGCTAATACTGGAAATTTCATGGCATGATATTGTTGGCTGGGGATCTCCTAATTCCTCCTCTGGCTCTACCTCTTCGTCTTCTTCAATTTATTCTTCTTCAGTAGGTCCCTCAATGTAGAAAAACTTCTTTTCAGCACACTTATGTCTGGTCCAAATTTGTTGTCACAATTAAAACATAACCCTTTGGCTCTCTTTTCTTCAATTTGTTGAGGTGTCAATCTCACTAGCCGAGGGAATGATGGTGGAAGGGTGCTACGATCTCTGATATTACTGACAGTTTGTTTCCTACTAGAAATAAATTTTTCCTCTGCCCTACATGCCATGATCATAGAGTCTGAAACCTTATGAGGATTAAACATACATACCTTAGTCTCAATTTTTTCTTTAAGACCCCTAAGAAATAAGTCATTGAAATTATCTTCAGGAATATTTTCCACCCGTAAGGAAAGGTTTTGGAATTGATGGATGTAATCTTTAACTGTTCCTGTTTGTCTGAGCTTTGCTAATCAACTGAAATAATTCTATGACACACTAAACTATATTGCAATTGCAACTCTTTGGTGAATATTGTCCATGTAACATTGAGGCCACTCTTTTCCTTTGAGCACATAACCATTGATACCAAATGAATTGGTCATGTTCAAGATACAACAATGTCATGGTAACCTTTTTGTCTCGATGGAATATGATGAAGATCAAAGAAATTCTCCATCTGGTTAATCAATTGAGTAGATCCTTTCCATTAAACTTATGCATTTCCAGTTTTGGAATCATGTTTACAAGCTTGCAGAGTGTTTCACACAGAATGTTTCCGTTCTTAGAATAGAGTTGCTTCTATCCTTTCATTCTCTTGAGAAACAGATAAAGGTTAGGGCTAGGAGGAATACCTATTGAGTGTTGGGAGGGTGTGCGCGTCGCAGAGAGAGATCGGACCGATGCGAAGAACTCCTTTTTGTCTGGGAAGGACTACCTGCAAGTAAGAATACAAGACCACCAGATTTTAGTTAGACAATAAATGAGGGAACTACCTTGGGCCCAGGAAATATTAGACTTCCTTTCGAAGGTGGTCAGTTCCCTTTTTAATACAAATTAACACAAATGATAACAAAGAAGTTATTGCGAAATTACACTTTAGTTACCTCGTTAAAAAGTAATAGAGGAAAGGTTGGTTTTGGTTTGAGTCATAGTGACCGATGCCGGTCACTATATAACCGACTGCGGTTATAACACCGGTACCGATTTCTGATAACCGATATCGGTAGGGGCAGTGATTTAGGGGCTTTCAATGAAGGTTGGCTGTAAGGCGGTTATGGTGTTTATAAGGTTGGTAAATGATTAGGGGTAGGCAATAGGGTGATGGAGAAGACTCAGAGAGTGTGGGAGTTGTTCTTGGGGAAATGTAAGGGTAGAGGAATGAAAGTTAGATGTAGGGTGCTATCGGGTAGTAGATCTAGGAGTGAGCTTATAATTACTATGAATCAGAAGTTCAAGAAATGGTATTTAAAAATGTACAAGACACTACTTACTAGTTCCTGATGAAGGTACAGCTCCAAGGACTGTGATGACGAAGACAAGGCTCAGGTGGGATGATCCGACAATCAAAAGTGAGCTTATCTTCTCTCCCAATGCTTGGATGAGTGTCAGTTGTGCTCTGGTTACTCAGTTGCAGTCTTGGGCTCGATGTCCTTCTCTCGCAAACTCTTCTCTTTTCTTCACTTGTCTCTGTCTTGCCAAGTGAATTCGGATCTTTCAAATGAATTCCGATCCCTTGTTTTTGGTTGGGGAAGGTCATTTACAGGGAACCGATGGCGGTTACATAACCAACGGTGGTCGAGTAGGAACCGATGTCGGTTAAGTCAAAGTGGGCTATTTTTAGTAAAATAGCCAACTTTCCCTCCTTTTCTCTCGAGGGATTAGTTGTGGGCTTGGTCAAGTCATTATTAGGTTGGTTTTGGTGCGGGTGAGGAGTAATTAGTCATGGGTGTGGATGTAGACCAAGTTATAGGTCTTAATTAGGTTAGTTTAGGGTTAGGGCTAGGTCATGATGAGGTGGCAAAATGAGGTGGCAGGTTTGGAGATGTGGATTTATTAATTATAAGGTAATTAATAAATAATTGTGTAAGGTTTAGGTGGTGAGGTTAGGTTGCGAATGAGATGTGGGGCACAGGTGTCGTAAGACACAAATTTGGTGTCTACATTAGCCACTTGTTGTCGTGTAGCTTGTCTTGTAAAGCTGCACTAACAATAATAAGAAGTGGTTACTCCCGTTAAGGGTATAGGTAATCCCCCTCAAATCTATCACAGATTGAGGTGACGTGAAATCAGGGATAGGGTTGATAAAGGGTGAATGGTGTTGAGATGATGGTAAGATGGTGGGGTAAGTTCAAGGAAGCAGACGCACGTTGAAATGTAATAGTGCGACTAGGGTACATGATTTGAAGAGCAAACAAGCAATTCATAGGCAAAGGTCGATAGTTTATCCAAACAAGGGTGATATAATCCTGGTATCCAAGGCATAGGAAGTAGCTCCAGGGGATATAACGGGTAAGGTATAGGAACGTTTAGGCATGTTCGGCAGTACCAAATGGTTGGTTTGGTTGAGATAAATGTCACGGTCTCGATCTAGGCAAAGTTGGTCGACTGATCAATTCAAGTATCCTAATCATGCTAAAAACACGAACATGTGAGCGCGATTGAACAAAAAGCTACATGATGGGTGGATAAAATTGTAATTTGCGAGTCTTGGTCGAGGTATTTAATTGGTGTGGCCTTGGGTCGGGCCGGTTGGTTGTTGCGGCCTTGGGTCGGGCCTGATTCGGGGCCCGGTCGTGCGGCCGTGGGTCGGGCCTCGATTGGTTGGTTTCAGCCGAGGGTTGGGCCGATTGGTTGGTTGTGGCCTTAGGTCGGGCTTGATTGGTTGGTTCTGGCCGTGGGTCGAGCCCGATTGGTTGGTTGCGGCCGTGGGTTGGGCCTAATTGGTTGGTTGCGGCCTTGGGTCGTGCTGATTGGTTGGTTGCGGCTGTGGGTCGGGCTAATTGGTTGGTTGTGGCTTTGGGTCGGGCCGATTGGTTGGTTGCGGCCTTAGGTTGTGCCGATTGAAGTCAAAATAAGGCTAGTCGCAACAAAGCCGGGGGTAGGTGATGTGGGAAAAAGTGGAGATTGGTGGATTAGGGTGGGAGTTAGGTTAAGGAAGTAGGTAACCGATATCGGTTACAAGACCGATACTGGTATTCTAGGGCGCGAAATAACCAGTATCGGTTATAGGTCAAAACCTATAAAAAGAAAAATATGGCATGTCATTGTCACTTTGTAAAGTTGAGTGCTTATTTTTGTTTTGTCCGAGGTGTTAATTGATTGTGTTGAGTTTGTGGGTTGAGTGGCACTAGTGGAGTGGAGGAGTGAGTTATTGGTAGGCCCCAACGATCAGGAGGTAGAGTTTGATTGGTTGAGGACCTTGCTGAGGAGATTTGGAGCCATGGCACAGCCGGAGGAGCAGGAGGTGCTGGAGGAGCTGGACCACCGCCACCTATCCCACCACGATGACGTGTAGTCGTACCGGTAGGCTCTGAACCCCGACTTATGTGAAGTTAATGAATTTAACTAGGATGTGGGTTTTGGGGTAGGAATCCAAAATTTAATAAAATAATGAATAAATGAAGGTAAATTGTAAAATGGAGTGGGTAGGAATGTTAGGTAGGCCAAAACGGCAGGGTGGGTAAGTTTTTAGGTCTTTCTTGTGGGTAAATGGGTAGAAATAGGTAAAAAGGGTTTTGGGGGCCGTTTTGGGTTCGGCTCCAGAATTTGACAGTGACCGATGTCGGTCACTAGGCGACCGGCATCGGTCACAGAATAGTCTAATTGCTATGTCTATAGACCGGCGTTGGTCATATGTCGACCGGCGTTGGTACATACAATGTGATTTGGGGACCGATGGCGGTCGAGGGTGACCGGTACCGGTCATCATGGGTAGGAGTCAGGGTTGTGAAATTTGTGGTGTTTGTTTGTTGTAGGCGGTAGGATAGAGTTTTTTTTGGGGGTGAAGGGGAGGAGGTAGAGTTGATAGGATAGGTGATTGGGGTGGGGGAATTGGGTTGTTGGGGGTCGGGTCGGGTAGGATAGATTATGTGTTGTGTATGAAGTAGGAGGTGTTAAATTGGTAGGGGTATGGTTAGATGGCTAGAGTAGACCGAGGTGGTTGGTAGGGTGTGAGATAATTAAAGGGGATATCGTAGATGTATAGGGTAAGATAAGTGGGTGCAGATGTGTGTATAGAGTCGGGTTGTGGTTGGGTGGGTAAGTGGGTATAGATGGTTAAGGTAGTTATTTTTGTAAAGGGTAGGCCTGATGAAGTGGGTTGTTTTGCAGCACGCCAAAGAAATGCGGTGACGATACTGGGATCGGATGCCACCTCTATGGGGCGGATGCGGCCACATGTGACCAGCATCTGGGGATGGGCGTCATGCGAGAGGTTAGGCTTGGCGGAGTCCAGAGGTATAGGGCTATGGATAGGGACCACAACCTGATGGTTGCCCTCATCGAGAGATGGGATCCGGCAACCAATGTCTTCCATCTCCCTACTGGAGAGATGACTATCACATTAGAGGATGTGTATCGCATCCTGAGACTGCCGATCATAGGTGAGGTAGTGTTCTAGGTAGATGTGGAGACAACGATGGACAAAGCATCCTGCAGGTATTCAGGATGTAGCCCCATTGATTACATATCATAGCGCGAGCATTGGCTACGGCGATATGTATCACGCACACCGACAGGAGACACGGCTTGCCATGTTGATGATGATTGGTATCACCTGCTTCACCCTCCCGACTCAGAGGGAGGCCACTTCCCACGGCTTTGATGGGAGTGTTGCATGAGAGATGGAGGAGCATACTGTTATGCCTGGGCACCAGCAGTGTATCCGTGTGCGGCTGCTATACAGAGAGCTCTAGGTTATCGCCGTATGAGGTGATTTGGTATATGTTCGACATTTTGTTATATGTTCACGAGCATATTTATATTACCCTCTGCCTGGGCCAGTAGTTTACGATATGGATTTCGAGGTGGTTGGGGTCGTGGGCGCCACGATAGTGATCGCAGGTGAGACCATGGCATAGGAGTGGAGGCCCCATGAGGCCATCAGCCCCGAGGAGGAGCCCCGATAGTTTACAGGATGGATTTTAGAGGTGGTGAGTGATGGGGGTACCCCGAGAGAGGGGACGCCACTGGGCTTACGACAGATGAGCCACCTCCCTTTCACAAGATCGAGGGGTGAGATGTGGCATCTACTACCGGCATATGTTAGAGGGCCTGACCGCACTTGATGATATTAGATGGAGGATGCCCTACGAGAGGCCATTGGCCACGAGAGGAGGAGGAGCAGCTGCATGTGGGTCCAGACATCTTAGGCCCTGATAGCGGAGACGGAGATCTCAGGGCCAGGAGTATGAGAGGATTCCCCACAGAGAGGGTGCAGGAAGCATAATTGGCAGATGGGCATTGGCACAAAGCTTACGACAGAGCCACCTCCCTTCTCACAAAGATATCGGAGGGAGGATGTAGAGGTACCATTAGGAGCTGGGACCGCCCATTTGACATGGTGGCACGGCCCGCTAGGGGAGGTGAGAGAGAGGCCGGTATTATCTGACGTGGATCACCATATGCCAAGTGAGTCAGTGCATTTTTGGTGTGATGGGTAGGAGGCGCACAGGGGCAGCGGGGGGGTGGGAGGGTGGAGAGAGCTGAGACATCCTAGAGCGGATATGGGTTTTTGTTATTGGATATAGACACCGGTCTGCGAACCGAGTATATATATAGAGGCCTGCGTGCCCACATAGGATTTATTTATTCATTTTTGTTGTATATACCGGCCTGCGAGCCGAGTACATTTTGTATAGTTGATACCGGCCTGCGAGCCGAGTATATTTTTGACATGAGAGACCGGCATGAGCCGAGTCGAGATTTTGACAGAGACAGCGGCCGTGCATGTCGGCTTTGTATTTTTAGATCACAGAGGCCCCATACAGGGTAGTTTGTATATTTTGACATTGAGTTGATGATGATATATATAGATGAGTTTGATCCACATGGTGTGTAAATTTTTTTGATTTGATGCATATATTAGAATGTCTCATGTGTTTTGTCGATGGTATTGAAATTTAATGTATATAGATGATGTTGATGAAATTTTGATGATATGTATATGTGTTGATGGTATTTTGATGATAAATATTGATAATGATGTCATTATGTAGGGAAAAGAGGCGGGCGCCACCAAAAATTTGCAAAAAACAAAGAAAAGGCCTAGGTTTAAGCAAAAGGAGACATGTGACCGATATCGGTTAGCTAACCGATGTCGGTAGCTATATGACCGATACCGGTTAGGTAACCGATATCGGTTATGCCAAAACGAGTTTTTCTAAAAATAGAAAAGCTTGGGAGGCAACTTAAGTTCATATTTTTAGAGTCATGCAACAAGTTAAATACGAGAATGCGACGTTGTTGACGACTTATACAGGTAATTGCATGGGAGAATTGAGTGATAAGGAGGAAAGAGACAGGTAAAGTGATTGTGGGATGAGATTAAGAAGGCAGAAAGGCAAGTTATATTGAAGAGGGTGGTGAACATGGCTGAACAAGGAGAAGCATCCAATGGGGAGAGACGAGAGAGAAGGAAGACAGTTCCACCTCAAGTCGCCGCATCCCAAGAGGTAAATTTTTGGTTGGAATTCAACTCTTGCATGTTTTATGAATAGGATGAGAGAAGGTAAGTGGGTAGAGATGAAAAGAAAAGGTGATAGGCAAGGGTTTGGGATGGGGTGAGTGTTATGGGGTAGGTAAGCAGGGGTTTGGGTATGTTTCAGAGGTACAAGAGAGGGGTAAACGAGTAAATAATTATCGTAGGTGTTGTTTTTAAGAGAAGGAAAGTGTATAGATAGAATGACAAAGTGACCGATATCATTTAGAGATAACCGGTATCGGTTAGATAACCGGTATCGGTTATCTATAACCGATATCAGTTATTGTATGAAATTCCAGAATGTGATAAAAAACACTTGGGGATTTGATTTATTGAATTGTTGTTTGTTGATTTGATGTACGCAGCAGAGAGGCGGGGTTGAGGATGAATGATAGGGTGCCGATTTGTTGTCACGAGTCCGAGCGGATGTAACACCAGCTGAGTGGGCATTGATAAACCATGTGGGGTTAAGTGGAATCCACTATTATTCACGAATCACACGCAATCATGCTATGTTGCAGGCGTTGATTGAGAGATGGAATCCAGAAAAGAATACCTTCTATCTGCCAACAGGGGAGATGATAGTGACGTTGGAAGATGTGTTTCAAATTTTGAGGCTCCCAATTACAGGAAGACCAGTGTATCAGCAGGCCTAGCCTACTAAACAGGAGGAGCGATACAGTAGTATTTGGTCCATTGCACGAGAAGACACACAAATGAGGTTTGACATTCACTTATGGTATAATGTTTTCGCAAAGACACCCCGAGGCAACAAGGTTGGCAGTGGTATTAATGATAGCGGTGGGGTATTATGCATTACCGAGGGTGGATGGGGGAAGATTTCCAAAATCATTGATGTGTATTATTTGGGAAATGATAGAAAGGAGCGTGACTTTTGCATGGGCACCCGCATATCTGGCGGAGCTATACAGGGGTTTATGGGCCTGCAGGTGAAATCACAGGACTACACTGGATTGTGCATACTTATTACATTGTTGGGCCTATGAGCACATTGTTTGTGTGTGACCAATAGGCCGACCCATCCAGTCAGGAGAGACAGGAGTGCAGAGGTTGGGATTCAGGCGATGGGTCCAGACAGAGCAAGAGGTGAGATTCGAGGCCGTGACATATGATGTCGAGTATTATAGGCAGATGTGGGAGATGGTGACGATTATGGATATCCATTGGAGGCCTTACGGGAACTATATGGTGATGGAGAACATAGCTGAGGATTTGAGGGGTGTAGAGTGATTAAGGTGGATCGGGACACAGGCCAGGTGAGTACGAGAGGATTCCTCTAGATCACGTGTGGCGACAATTTGGATTTGTTCAGGATATACCCATGGCTTATAGACCATACATGAGGATCGACGCCGAGGCATCATTCTCACCTCCCCGGCCGACACCTCCAGAAGGACCAAGAGATAAGACAGCCGATCGCAGGTAATGGATGCAGGAGCGACAGAGGCTTATAGATTATGGTGGGTAGCAGAGCTGCGAGGTTCACGTGAGAGGGCCGATCATCCTGACATAGCTGTGATTACAGTGGAGAGAGATCACCTGCAGGGTTTAGTTCACCAGCTTCAAACGCAGGTGAATGAGACAACAGGATTGTTAGCGGTTGCGCAGTCACGAGTGGAGAGACTAGAGGTGAGATTCCTCCACGCGAGAGGGCGTATTCATATGTTACAGGAGAGATTGGTGGATCAGTGGGAGGAACCAATAGCAGTGGCACCTTTGAGGATGGAGAGGCCAGGTGAGTGGCGTCGACGATCACGATCATCACCTGGTTCGGGATGAGGCGCAAGGGTCTAAGTGAATTTCATAGGGGTAGAAGAATAAATAAGGATGCCGACCTACGCATCGATGATAGAGAAGATGTATTTGTTTAACATCTAAATAAAACTGAATATGTATGTTGATTTGAGTTATGATAATAATAAGAATGTTTGTGTTTTGAATGTTTGTTTTGAAAAAGGATAAAGATGAGTGTTATCAAATAGAAATACCCAAAAATATTTATATTTACAACACATGATAGGTTATGGTAGGGGATGGTCGAGCTAACCTTCGGAGACCCCATGTCTCCTAAGTGCTGCCTACATAGCCCATTGCACAAAGCAAGGAGGGGCCTCAGACCGATGTAGTTCTCCCTTAGGACCAGGGAGAGGTGAATTCAGGCAATTTGGTTGTGGTTAGGCAATTTGTTGGTTGGTAAAAATATTGATATTGGTAGGGTAATGTTGTTGGTGTTGGTAAGGTATTGGCGGTATTGGTGTAGGTATAGGTGAAGCGAAGGTTAGCTTACCCAAGCATAGGAAACCATGTCCTGATTAAGGTCAACACATAATCCTAGATTCGGGTAAAAGAGGGAAAAGTGTCCCATAGTTGGAAAGAGCTAAACAAACCACGTATTATCGTAGGATGAACTTGAATCCCTAGGTACCTTGCATAGGTGAGAAGTCGATAGGTGAAAAGAGTTGTATAATCACAATATATCGGATATACGTCACGTCCCTTGAGTTTTGTTGTTTTGAAGAATGGTGAGATGAGGTGGATGGTATAGCTGGGGTGCAGAGAACTTGTTATAAGGTGATTATTCTGACGAAAGAGAACCAAACCTAAATAGACAAGTCCATGACTCAAAAGTGCTTTTGAATACTTTTTTTTTTTTTTTTTGAATATAGACTGATCGATGGGAAGTCTATATGGGATATGCATTTTGTTGTTCTTGAGCTCTTCACGAAGCTGATCAATGCGAGAAGCTTCTGATAGAGGCTGACTTTGTATAGCTGTCCTTCAAGGGAGTAGTCTATTTATAGTAGCAGATGTGGCTTTTGTGTATAGCTGTCCTTCGAGGGAGCAGTCTATGTATAACTTTGAGGTCTAGATGTCCGTTTGGCATGAAGCATCTAGTTTTGTAGGAAGTTTGACTCAAGAATATCCCATAATTGTATAATTGAGAACGTGTTATTTTGATACTTTTAAGTCATGGACCAGACTAAAAAGGGGAAGGCATCTTTAAGAGGAGATGATGACCAAACCATGTGAGCGTGATTCTATTTTGAGATGTATGAAACAAGGTGTATGAGGTGGTAAATGAGCTCAAGGGACGAGCGCAAGGTAGATAAGAAGTGATATAATACTAAATTCAACAGTAGAATGGTCGAAGATGCAAGGCATTAAGGGGTTCAGGCTCAGGTTTACCATTGAGTGAAGCTAAACGGTAAGTGCCTGATCCGTAAGTGTGAGTGATAATGTAAGGCCCAATCCAATTTGGAGCAAATTTTCCACGCTTGCTCTTTTCTAGTTTGGTTACATGTTGATTCTCTTTGAGGACAAGATCACCAATCTTAAAGGTACGCTCATGAATTCACTTATCATAAGCACGCTTGATGCGCTTTTGATAGATTTGAAGGTGGTCAAGAGCTGTAAGACGACGCTCGTCAAGAAGCTCCAATTGGGCTAACCGCTCTTGGCGGAAATCATCATTGGTGAGAATATCCTGGAGAGATATTCTTAGGGAGGGTATTTGTATTTCGAGAGGCAAGACAGCCTCGGTACCATATACCAAAGAAAATGGTGTGGCATTAGTGGAGGTACGAATACTGGTACGATAAGCCCAAAGGGCAAAGGGGATGTGATCAAGCCAATTTTTCCCATAATCGTTAACGACTTTCATGAGAATTTTGGTCAGGGTTTTGTTAGAAGATTCGGCTTGACCATTTGCTTGTGGATAGTAAGGTGATGAGAAGCTAAGTTTGATACCAAAGTTGTCACAAAGGTCTTGTAACAACTTATTTTTGAAAGATTTTCCATTATCTGTTATCAGGCGATGAGGAACACCAAAACGACAGATAATGTGATGGTTAATGAACTCTACGATTTTTTCTTTTTTGGTTGAAATGAGTGGAATGGCCTCCACCCATTTAGTGTAATATTTGGTTGTTGTGATTATCCAATGGTGACGTTGCGAAGAGGGCGGGTGAATCTCACCAATAAGGTCTAAACCCCATTGTGAGAAAGGCCAAAGATCTCGTGCGACCTGTAGCGGATGGCTAGGAGTATGTTGAAGGTTGGCATGTTGTTGACACATAACACAACGCTTAACATATTCGTAGCAGTCGTTATTAAGAGTAGGCCAATAATAGCCTAGGCGAAGGATCCGTTTGGCCACGGCAAGGCCACTAAAATGTCCACCACAAATTCCGTCATGGACTTGTTGGATGGTATAGGTGACCTCCGCGCCGGTTAGACATCGAAGGAGGATGCCATCAAAGCCACGTTTATAGAGGAGTCCCCCCATGATGACATAACGAGAAACACTTTTAAGAAAAGCACGTTTTCCGTTACTAGTAAGGTCAGGTGGGAGAACAGAGGTTGTAAGGTAGTCGTGAAATTGGTGATACCAGGTATCCTGCGAATTAGCAGATACATTATTTACCATACAAACATCCGGGACTGAGTAAGATGGGGCAAAGAGTTGTTGGACCAAGACAAATATGTCAGAGTCAGTTGGTGAGGCAGGAATTTGTGAGGCCAAGCAAGCCATAGTATCCGTAAATTTATTAGTTGAGCGGGGAATGGTTTGGATAGAATAATGAGTAAATAAGGTCAAAAGTGAGTCCACGTAATGTTTGTACTTTTGAAGTTCCTCATTTTTACATTGGTAGATGCCCATAACTTGATTGACTACCAGTTGAGAGTCACCGAAAATGTTAATAGACTTTACACCTAAGTGTAACGCAACCTGGAGACCCAAAACAAGGGCCTCGTATTCCACTGTATTATTAGTGCAGGGGAAATCGAGCCGAATGAAAGAGGCATAGGTTCAACATCAAGAGGAATGAGAACAACGCCTGGGCCCCTCCACCACACTGGCATTTGGATCCATCGAAGAAGAGGGTCATTGGATACGACTCCTCACTGAGTGAAAGAGTGGCGATGAGTTTGTCAGGAAAGTAAAATTGGTAAATTGTTCCCTGTAAAGGGGCTTCCGCGAGTTGGTCTGCGATAGTTTGTCCTTTGACTGATTTTGGTGTACAAACTCAAGGTCGAGGTCGGCGAGGAGCATAAGCCATCGGGTGATGCGTTGGTTTAGATGAGGTTTGGCATACATATAATGGATGGGGTCCGCGTTGGTGATGACAAAAGTTTTGTGATTCAGGAGGTAATGTCAGAGTTTGGTGGCCACGAATGATAGGGCTAGGCACAACTTTTCTACATGTGTATACCTAGTCTCGTAATCCACAAGAGTATGACTTATGTAATAAACGGCTTGTTCTCGATGCTCGGAGTCACGATGTGTGAGCATGGCTCCTACAACATGGTCGGTGGCAGAAAGGTAAAGGTAGAAAGGGCGATCGTCCTGAGGTGGGATAAGCACGGGTGGCTGCAAGAGATAGGCTTTAAGAGCCTCAAAGGCTTGGTGGCACTCTTTCGCTCCATCAAAGACAATGTCCTTTTTAAGGAGATGATGAAAAGGTTGACATCGATCCGAGAGTTGTGAAATGAAACGCCGGATAGATTGGAGTTTTCCCGCAAACTACGCAATTGTTTGAGGTTAGTGGGTGGGGCATTTCTAGGATAGCTTTGACTTTAGCTGGATCGACCTCGATGCCACGCAAAGAGACAATAAAACCAAGGAGTTTTCTCAAAGGACACCAAAGACACATTTCTTTGGTCAAGAAGACGAACAGATTGTAACAAAGATCGAAAATAATGGTTAAAACATCGAGATGTTCACCGCGATGTTTAGATTTTCCAAGAAGATCATCGACATAATCCTCAAGGATAGTGTGCATAATGTCATGAAAATGTAAGTCATAGCCCGCTGATAGGTCGCACCAGCATTCTTAAGGCCAAACGGCATGACACAATAGAAGAAGGTTCCCCAAGGAGTTATGAAGGTGGTTTTATGTTGATCGGCCGGGGCTACCAAAATTTGATTGTATCCCGAGAAGCCATCCATGAGAGAAAGCATCTCATGGCCCGCAGTGAGATCAACAAGTTGATCAATACTAGGTAGGGGGAAGTCATCCTTTGGGCAAGTGAGGTTAAGGTCCCGGAAATCCATACATATCCGAAGTCCCCCCGTTGCTTTAGTGACAGGTACGATGTTAGAAATCCATTGAGGATAGTCAATAGGTAAGATGAAGGAAACAGAAAGGAGTCATTGAAGCTCTTCTTTGACCAAGAGGGCAATGCGTGGATGCATTTTTCTCAGTTTTTGTTTAACTCGGTTTGGAGTCGGGTTTCGAGTAATGTTATGGACAGCGATGTCGTGGATCAATTCCCCGGCATGTCAACAGTAGGACCAAGTGAAAGCTTGGTTATGGGCACGGAGGAAGGTAGTGAAGGTAGTTTGTTCTGATGCGTTAAGAGATTGTCCGATCTTCACAATGTGAGGATCATCCTCTGTGTGGATGTTGATTTCTATAGTCGACTCATTCAACATGGTTTGAGTTTCAGATGGTAAGGCGCGTTGAATATAAGAGTCGTCCGCACCAAGATAAGTGAGGATGGAGTCATCATCCTGGCACTCAACAACATTAATTGAAGGTGAGTCTTCTTCAATCATGTCTGGATACAGAAGGGGAAAAGAAGATGGGTCTTCATTATCACGTTGATAAGTGAGAGGACCCAGGAAGATAGCGTTTACGAAAAAAAAAAGTTAGGAGGGATAGATTCCGGGTCTATCGACTCTGTGGGTGACGATGGCAAAATGGGTGATGATGGTTCAGAAAGGGTGACTTCATCATCTTCCTGGATACAATGGATATGCGGTTTCTTCGGTGTAGGTGGTTCAGAGAATCCAAGACCACGACGATCTTTGTGTTTGCGTGTAGTCATGGGAATGATCGTATGTCGGCCTTGTTCATAAAGACCGAAACCGAAGCCCTTCCAAGCACAACGCGTCAGGAAGGTGAGGGTGAAACGACGATTAGTTAGATATTGAAAATCAGATTGGAAGGGAACCACACCAAGGGGAGGTTCAGGGGTGACAGAGGATGCATCGACACCCCCATACGTTAGGTTGGTGCGGCAATTAGGTGGTCCATAGGAGATTACTTCCCCCACACGACGGTCGTAGGTAGGATGCGCATGTAACTGTCCGTACTCCTGTGGGGTATGGAAAGTGCTAACGTTATATAGGTGATACTCCCCAACGTAAGGCGTTGAAAAACATCTACCAAGGGATCTGAGGTTGGGATGTTGTCCTGGGAAGGAAGTGGTATTTGGTGGGGGTTTCATTGGTTGAAGGTGTAGGTGTGGCTAAGGTGGATGGTTGAGGTGTGGTCGAAGTAGATGGTTGGGTTGGATGAATGGGTGTCTTGACTGGTACAAGCACATCATTAGGGTGATATAACATATTGCAGGTTTTGAAGGGGGGAGCGTCAGCTTTTACGGTGTAGGACTTCCCCTCATACTCAAATTTTATGCATCTATGTAAGGTGGAGGGAACGCATCCCATAGCCCGGATCCAAGGGCGGCCTAACAACATGTTGTATTGGAATTCTCCCTCAAGGACATAGAAGAGTTCGGGTAAGGTACGTGGCCCTACACGAATGTTAAGGATCACGGTGCCTAAAGTAGAAGTAATAGCATCATTAAATGAACGCAACATGGTGGGGTTGGCACACATGCAACTAGAAGGGATATTCATTTGTTGGAAGGCTTTGGAAGAGATGATGTTTAGGCTAGCACCCCCGTCAATCATAACACGACGTACTCGGATGTCCCAGACGTAAGCCGAGATGAAAAGAGTGGGGTCAGGATCTTCTGCACCAAAGTCGACAATTTCATCTTCGGAGAAACCGACAAAGCAGCTTGCTTGTTGTCAGACAGTGGACGAAGTGGTGGGGAGGTAGGTTGTTTGGTGAGAGAAGCAACGTGATCGGGGTGTTAAAATGGAGGCAACGGGAAAGGTTTCATTAGGTAGACCTCTATCCTCAAGGATCTCAATGAGAGCTTGTCGATGAGATTCAGAGGTTTGAATGAGATCATACAGTGTCATTTTTACAGGTGATTGGTGAAGTTGTTTGATCATGGTACGATGGACAACTCCATCAGAGATGGGGTAGGTAGGTCCACGAATAACCACTTTAGGTGGTGGTGGTGCGATGGGATGGTGGACGGAGAAAGAGAGGCCGCAGGTGTGCTTTCTTTAGCTTTCCCATTGTTTTTCTGCCCTCGAGTAGCAATACTAATCATGTTGATCTCGTGAACACGAGAGGAGGAAGATGGTAGGGATAAGTCATTGTCTTCGAGAGGTGGGGTTGCAATAATGATAGATCTTGGTGAGGTGGGGACAGTGGTATAGAGAGGGATCAAGCTAAAGGTTTCTCCCTTCGTAAGTTGTCTTTCTTAACCTTTCTATCCGAGAGAGGTGACTCGACGAAGGATGGCTTTCAAAGCTTTGCATCCCTCTACATCATGTCCCGGTGTGTGGTAAGTAAGCAGATTTTAGACTCATCATAACCTATAGGTCGAGGTTTAGATGGATCATAGGGTCTAAGTGGGGGTAGGTAAATGGTCACATTCTCCACCAACATATCAAGGATCTTGGCGTAAGATCCTTTGAGCAGGTCAAAGTCGAGGAAGATGAGGCTATTGATTGGGTGGCTTTTGGTAATGGTTGGGTATGGTTGGTTTGTATGGGTGGTGGTTTAGACAAGGGGTTTTGATAATTGGATTTAACTAAACGTGGCTTCTTCGCATGCAGAAGTCATGTTTAGCTGGTTAGATGATGAGGCCACAGATGACGTGGTGGCAGGAAACAACCACGGAGAAAGAGGAGTGACAACAAACAAATCCTTTGATGATGGAGTTTGTTTAGGGTTGATAGGTGGACAGGATACTTGGGGTGACGGTGTTGATACACCCATGGATCTCTGTATGGGTGCAGAAGGTGCAGGTCATTTTAAAGAAAACGCAGGAGGTATGATGTATTGAGGCAAGGTGGAGGGGTGAGGTCCCAATATAGAAGGTAGGTGTGATGGTGAGGGTTTTAGTTGTGACAGAGGCATAGATTGGACTTGAGGGGATTGGGTTTGTCTCCTAGGTGGATGGACGGCTTTATTTTTGGATAAATCTAACCATTTAGGTGGGTGTGTTAGGCTAGGTATTGGTGAAGTCCCAAGCGTAGGGGAAGGTTTGGTTAGGTTAATAGAGGTGGATGAGGTATTTGGTAGAGATGAGAGGGGTGAAGATGAGGACATAGGCATTTTGAGCTTTTGTAAACACCTCGGGTATATGGTAGAGGTGTCTGGATCGGTCATCTGCATTTGAGTAGAGCATGGTGTACTCAAACGCTCCCATAGGACTCGCCTATCTTCTGAGGGATGACAATCTTCACGTGTGAAGAAGAAATTTTGTATGGAAGAGAGGTGGGTTGTGATTCCGGTCCACTGTGGGTGTGATACAGGGGGTAAATGAGGCACTGTATCAATGGGTGTTAAGAGGTCAATCGGTCGCTGAAAAGATTTAGGCGATGAAGAACTAATAGGTAGGAGAGCATGTTTGAGGGGATCCATCATGATTAAGGAGTTTGGTGATGTCGGTTCGAGAGGTTTCTCTTCTAAGGATGACAGAAACAGTGGTGAGCCTTCTTCTTTTACAGCAAGAGTGACGGAAGGAGATGTTTGGGAAATAGATAAGTTAGATAACATCCGCTCACAATCTTGCAGGATGTGGTGTAAGAAGACTCATTCGTGAGAAGAGAACTCTGGGTGGTTAATTCCTTTATGGGTAAAGGAATGGCAAGGTTATCATCTTGTCTTGATGGTGGTGAAGTGGGTGCGGATCCCTGCATGTTAGTGACGAGGCTTGATTCAGAATTTCCTCGATAGAAGCTTTTGGTTGGGAGTCAAAAACTGCATGGATTTCATGAACACTCTCCTCGGCTAAGATATCTTGGTTTATGTTACTGTTAGATGAGTGGTTTGGGAATGGTTTGTTGAAGATTTTCAAATTTCGGTTAGCAGGGGCATTAGGATTATCGAGGGTTATATCCCCTGCATCAACCATTTCCTGCACTATGTTTTTCAACATCTTGCAGTTTTCGTGACTGTGTCCCTTCACGCGGTGGAAGTTACAGAAGTCATTTTCTTTGTACCAAGAAGGTATAGCATGGGTGGAATCAAACCCGGAGTGAGGTTTAACAGGAGGCAAGGTGATAGCTCCTGCTTTGAGCAATTTTTCCAAGATCACACCATAAGTTTCTCCCAAGGGAGTGTAATTGATGGGCTCGGCTTTATACTTATAGGTGGTTTTTGGTGGGGTACTAGACGGTGCTTGGGATTTGACCATCACCGCGTGTACAACTCCTTTTGATTTTGAAGTAGTCGATGCATGAGAATTGGTGGTGTTGGGTTTGTTGGTGGAGTCTTGGGTTCGGAAATTGGGGTTTTTGTTGCGCAACCTCAATTTCTCCTCCTCTAAGGCTCGAATTCTAGTTTTCGAGCCATAGTAAAGGCCTCATCAAAGGTGGAAAGTTTGAATTTGGAGGGTGGGAGAAATGTGCTTAGCAGCCCGCGTAAAGAGTTCGATGAGTTCGGCCTGAGGTAAGGCATAAGTGAGTTGGTTGATGAGGCCCCGCCATCGTCCAACGAAATCTGCGATAGATTCATCTTCAAATTGTCGGATGGCATAGAGGTCGGTGATGGATACTTTCTTGGCAATATTAATGGAGAAATGATCCAAGAAAGATTGGGCTAATTGGTTAAAAGAGAAGATTGAGTGTTGGGTTAAAGCACTGTACCACTCCAAGGTGGGTCCTGATAAGGACATGGGGAAGGTACGGAGTAGTAAGGCATCGTCATGGGCAATCAGGTAGCAGGCATGTCTAAACGATCGCAAGTGTTGTTGAGGGTCCTCCTTACTATTAAAGTGAGTGAATTTTGGTAATTCCCATTGAGGAGGATATGAATGAAGGGGGACAGAAGGATGAATAGGCTCCCGACAAACTTGCTCGTATGTCAGGGTGTTACGGCTTCCTGAAACAGAAGCCTCAAGATTTTGCATCTTGTCCATCATTTGTTTGATTAAATCAGTGGTTGGGTAAGATGATGGTGCGGTTGTTGTAAACGGAGGAGGATAAGAGCCGCTACTAGACAAAGGTGGGGTTAAATATTGATAAGGTATTGATGACGAATGTGTTGAGGTGACCGAATAAGGGTGTCCTATATAAGATGTTGAGGCCACCGGATAAGTTTGTGGAAATGAAAAGGTGGGCGGAGCTTGAGAAGGAAAGCTCGTGTGGATAGGTGGCAGAGAGCAAGTTATGAAAGGGGCAGTCTGTGAGAGAGACGAGGTAGGAGCAGTCGGTGGTAATGATATGTGGGGCCCTAGATTAACCAAAGGAAAGCCAATCTGTGCCGTATGAACCCCCAAAGCCACTGAGTTGGGAGATGGGGCTAAGGATGAAGAAGGTAAGGCGGAGTTATTAGGTGGGGAAGGAGCTAAGTGAGCAGCTATACTAATAGGCATACCAACGAGAAGTTGACCGTCGGGTGTATGGTCAAGGGTATGAGACAAATAATACTGTACGGCACTAGGATTAGCATCCAAAAATTTGGCAAAGTCCTTATCTCCTACAGGGATCTTGGGAACATCACTGGTGTCCGTAGGATTCCCCATAGGATGTGAAGGGGGTGATTCAGCAAAGGCATGGAACATGCATGTGAAACCATGGTCGGCTTGTTTTCGAGTGATAACAACCATGGAAAAGAGTACACAGCAAGGATTCAATCTATCAGGAATAGAAACAACAACAAAATGTTGGAATTGGTAGGTTGTTGGTTTGTCAGAATCGTGAAAGACAAGAATCGATATCGGCCGATAACCGATGTCTCATCGATCAGCGCGCGTCGGCCGCGCTAACCGATGTCAGTAGAATAGGACCGGTATCGGTCACTGTGAAAGCAAAGAGAAGATGTAAGAAGCTGCTGATTTGGGGTTAACAATGCTTAGTATACCCACCAAACTATTCTGAAGTGATCACTGAAACAGGGTATGACAGAGAAACAGAACTAAAAACAAGCAAGATGCACAAGCAAATCAAGAGACTAACCCTAGGATTAGTTTTAATTATTGTGGGCTTATGCCTTAGACGCAAGATGATGTCAATCCTAAACAAAAGACCTAAGGGAGATGTCAAGTTTGTTTTGGCTTATAAGGTTACCTCAATCAAGCAGAGGAATACCGCATGGAAAAGGGGGATGTTTGAGTTGTTGTGTTGATTATGATGTGATTTGGTATGTGTTGTGCAGTGAAAGTAAGATTAATTTCTTGTCAATACCGTGGATATCACCCCCACGTGTATGACCTGTTACTTAATCTACGTTCACTAGAATTAAAAACAACAAGCAAGAATGTGATGCACGTGTTTTAAACCCAAATCGAAAATGATATTCGATGAAGCAAAGAAGATGACTTTCACTAATGCAAAGATGAGGAAGAAAGACAAATTCTTTTACCAAAATGACAAAATATCTTGTGAATATTTAGAAGAAGAAAATAGCAAGTATGCTCCCTATATGAAAGCAAGCAAGAAAGAAAGAAACCGAGAAAGGGTCCCACCGGGCGTGCCAAAATGTTTCGCATAGAATGTTTCCATTCTTAGAATAGAGTTGCTTCTATCCTTTCATTCTCTTGAGAAACAGATAAAGGTTAGGGCTAGGAGGAATACCTGTTGAGTGTTGGGAGGGTGTGCGCGTACCATAGAGAGAGATCAGATCGATTGCGAAGAACTCCTTTTTGTCTGGGAAGGACTACCTGTGAATAAGAATGCAAGACCACCAGATTATAGTTAGACAATAAATGAGGGAACTACCTTGGGCCCAGGAAATATTAGACTTCCTTTCGAAGGTGGTCAGTTCCCCTTTTAATACGAATTAACACAAATGATAACAAAGAAGTTATTGTGAAATTACGATTTAGTTACCTCGTTAAAAAGCAATAGAGGAAAGGTTGGTTTTGGTTTGAGTCACAGTGACCGATGCCGGTCACTGTATAACCGACTGCGGTTATAACACCGGTACCGGTTGCTGATAACCGATATCGGTAGGGGCAGTGATTTAGGGGCTTTCAATGAAGGTTGGCTGTAAGGTGGTTATGGTGTTTATAAGGTTGGTAAATGATTAGGGGTAGGCAATAGGGTGATGGAGAAGACTCAGAGAGTGTGGGAGCTGTTCTTGGGGCAATGTAAGGGTAGAGGAATGAAAGTTAGATGTAGGGTGCTATCGGGTAGTAGATCTAGGAGTGAGCTTATAATTACTATGAATCAGAAGTTCAAGAAATGGTATTTAAAAATGTACAAGACACTACTTACTAGTTCCTGATGAAGATACAGGTCCAAGGATTGTGATGACGAAGGCAAGGCTCAGGTGGGATGATCTGACAATCAAAAGTGAGCTATCTTCTCTCCCAATGCTTGGATGAGTGTCGCTGTGCTCTGGTTACTCTTGCAGCCTTGGGCTCGATGTCCTTCTCTCGCAAACTCTTCTCTTTCTTCACTTGTCTCTCGCTCTGCCAAGTGAATTCCGGATCTTTCAAATGAATTCCGATCCCTTGTTTTTGGTTGGGGAAGGTCATTTACAGGGAACCGATGGTGGTTACGTAACCGACGGCGGTCGAGTAGGAACCGATGTCGGTTAAGTCAAAGTGGGCTATTTTTAGTAAAATAGCCAACTTTCCCTCCTTTTCTCCCGAGGGATTAGTTGTGGGCTTGGTCAAGTCATTATTAGGTTGGTTTTGGTGCGGGTGAGGAGTAATTAGTCATGGGTGTGGATGTAGACCAAGTTATAGGTCTTAATTAGGTTAGTTTAGGTTAGGGCTAGGTCATGATGAGGTGGCAAAATGAGGTGGCAGGTTTGAGATGTGGATTTATTAATTATAAGGTAATTAGATAGTTGACCTTATGGTCCGTTGAAGTAAACCCTAACACTGAGGACTTTGTAGATACCCCTTATGACTCTAAATCCTCAACTATTATCTCATCCTTATCAGGGGTTTTACCCAGTGATGGGATTCTTTTCCTCTTGTCAAAGGCCCAACCATGATGCCCCAAAATGGTAAGATTTAAGGATCAAGGTCAAAATTTAGGGTTTGGGATTTCAATAGGAATTCGGCCAAATTTTATAAAAATCAAAGAATGAAATCAAACTAATTTTTAATATTCTTTCTGGAAATGTAAATAACTTTGAAATTTTCCACAAATTGCACCCTAGGTAGCTGAATTATGAAAAAAAACATAAAACCACTATAACTTTTGCAAAACAAGTCAAAATTTCTTAAAATTTAGAGGGAACCTTATTTGACTAATTTTGCCACACCACAGAAAAATTTGCATAAAAATTCGCCATCGAGTTTTAGATATGTACGAACCTTCAAAATTAGGGTTTGACGTAGTGTTGGCCAAGTTCAAGCTCGATACCACTTGTAATGTAATCACTTTTATAAATCTGATTATTAGCAGCAATATAACACCAATGAGCACAATATTTTAGATACATGATCTCAATGTGCAAGAATAATAGCTTAGCCACTTCGAGGGGGCAACCTCCAAACCAGAAAATAAGACTCAAATGTTGAATATGATGATCAACTACTACCTACTAACCCCTATCTATACTATTCCTATGCTATGGCGACCACCAAGGCCAACCCACTAATGAAAAGATATACATAATGATAAGAAGTTATGATAGCCACAAGTCGACTATATACATCCAATATAAGATATATGATTAAGGGCATAGCACTTTCCAAAAGGCTCTTTCCCCTGAAAATATTAAAGCAGGTTTCAAGAGGACAGGTATATGGCCTCTTAATCCAAATGCCTTGGATGAGGACATGGCACCTAGCAGAACATTTGACACATCTAATCAAGATGAATCACATGCAGTGGAAAATATATTAAGGCTAGCTAGAGATAATTTAGAGGTGTCAAGCAGTGAGTGTGTAGTGAAGATGTTGAGATTGTACTCAACACACAAACAAGTAAAGAATGTGATGCTGAACATATTGAACAAAATACAAATGAATATGTTCAACAACAAGCTTCAACTCAGAGTGGAGGGAGTCAATTCGATGAGTCGCTAGCATTGCCTACCCAAGTTAGTTGTCCTGATTGGATGAAAGAAGTTGCTCTTAATCTTGGTGTCAATAAAGGAAATATTCCAACCTTTTCCCCAAAAGTCCATGCCTTCGCCATTGACTTTTCAACATGAACACGTGTCCCTTTCTGATTTGCTATGGACTTCAACTCGGAATTTATCCTTTCTCTACAAAAAGGTTAAAAATGAAAGATGCAAGGTCCCACGCATTCCAAACGCATAAAAGAAGAACTAAAATCATTTCCCATCCATTGAAAATAGGTAAAACATTTTAACAAAGAATGACTAAGGAAATTTTGATTTAAAATGTCATGGGAAATGAAAACGAGCATCTAAGGAGTTTAAAACATGAATTTCTTCTATGATAGGGCTCCAATTTTCATGAAATTAGATTCGAAAGGGTGGGGAAAATTGAGAGGACAACAACTAGCTCCTTTTGGGGATGATTTGGCAGAGGAAAGAGGAAAAATCAAGAACCTTAGAGAATTCTGGGTAATTAGATTGAATCAGTGTCTTAGCCAATGGGCAACGGAGTCAAAAAGAAGCAATACCAACACAAAAGACAACACACACAAGGCAGAAAGGAAACAAAACAAACCAAAAGACAAGACCCAAAACAAACACCACACACAACAAGGAACAAGGAAAAGAAACAAGCCAAAACAAAGACTATACAAAATATACAAAGGGGGTCCTAATCACTTTGGACTTGAAATTACACAACTCCAGAGATAGGCTGAGAAAAATAGGTACCTTTGTGGAACAACCAAGTGAAAGTATGAGGTACCCATGAATTGGGAATGAGCAATTGGGCATACCAAAACATCATGTGAACACTATGTGGTTTGAAAAGAAAAAATGAGGCAAGAAAACCGTCCAGATAATGATACCCAAGACCAAAAACATTCAGTCCTTGTGAAGAGTTGAATGTCTGCCGAAAGCTCTTCTCTTGTGAAGGAGTAATGATGCAAGTATTGTTCTTAATAACCAGACAATTCCTTAAGTAGGTCTCCAAGGTCAAAGCTCTCCAAATGGAATCTAGGCTCCCTGACCACTCTCTTTGCCTTTAGACCACTTACCCTAACTCTTCACCAAGTGTCCAGACCCTTCATACAACCTTGTCCCTTCCAACCATGCTAGTTCTCTAGTTCTCACCAAGAAAATACTCATACTCCTACTATAAGGCCTTATAGCCTTCTAGCCCTCTCACCAAGAAAATACTCCTATAGCTCAATTACTCATGAACTAATATCACCCTTTTAGAATTTATTCAGAGACCCTTTATTAGACTCTAACTCATACCCAAATCTTAGATGTTGTTGTTTTATGCAAAATTAGACTTCCTTTGTAATGCCCAAAGGCAAATTAAGCCTCTGTTTGACCTCTAAGTATAACAATGACACTTTAGGATATGAAAACACCTAGATATCAGTGGATCCACCTTAGGAATGATAAGGAGAGGGAGTCTACCAAATTTTGAAGCTTGATTCCTCCATTTGAGCATTCATGCACCCAATTTCCCTCTTTCCTTGAGCCTGTACAACTTGGACTGCAATTTCCATCATAACTCCTCCACATGTTCTGATCAGAGATGAAATTTTGTGAAATTCTTGGTATCACCTAGATAGAAATAATACTAAAATTTCATTCATTTTTTATGGATAGAATTAGAGTTGTGTCTTGCCCTAGTTAGGGCCTGAGAGGAGAAATCTTGAGCTACAGGAAAAATTTCAGAATTTCAAGGGTTATAAAAATTCATGGTGAATCCTCTTTCCTTACTCCTTCTATTCATGATTTCATAGATATTTCAAAGGTATTCCTTGATGATATTCCAAATTCTAGCATTCGGCTAGGAAAGGGTTTTCCTAGTACAGTCCACTAACAAGCAACAATTCATACAAATTGTACACAAAAACACCCGCAATATTATTCCATTTGTTTATTCAATAAACATGCATCTCCATTACATCAGGATTTCCTCCATTACATCTCCTCCCATGTTCATTCCATCATTTTCTCCTCTAGTCTAACTTCTAACGTGACTGCACAACTCATATATGAGCTCTAACAAACAACAAACTTAGCATACTTATCATGACCACATCTTATCCACCCTAAACCTTGTTCAACTTCCCATTGCAACTTAGTACACCTCATGACAAGCCTTAATTGGTATAAAAACAACTAATTTCCACCTACCTATCTCTATTTACTTTCTCTTGCACACCTAGTTATTACATTTACACACATAGTCACTTTTTACATTGACTTGACCAAGTAAAGTTACTCATTCACTAAGAAAAATACACTAAGATAGACTTTATACTCTCATAACATTGTATTCACTTGATTATCCTAGATCAGATTACCCCAAGGAGATATTGAGATCCCGCTCAATGCAATCATTGTAGATTTATTTCTCCTCCTTGTCTTTCAGGTTCCTTATAATGCTCCTTGCTTGTTTTCCTTGGATTGTTGATGTGTTCTTCCTCCCAACCACCACTTTGAACCTTACATTTTCTTCTTCTTCTTCTTTGTAGTCTTTGTCTCGAAAGGAACGATAAGAAGATTGTTCTAAGATGAGATCTCGATGATAATAGCACACCACATTAGATTTGAAAAACAGAAGAGCTAAAATACCATATATAGAAATCCATCATAATCCATAATGCTCAATACATTACAATAGAATGACTTGAATTACTCAATAAGAAATATGTACATATAGGAGGATGAAAGTGCAACTACTACCTAAATCGGTGGTGATGAACTCCCACTAATTGATACCGGTAGTTAACTTCAAAAGACTAGCAAGCTAACTCTAGATAACCGAGAAGCTAACTCCACACAACTAGTACACCTAAGAAAGTTAACCCAAAAAGTGTAGGGCTAACACAAGTGTAAGAATTATTCTAATAAATAAATAAAATGATAAATAATAGCCTACACTAACACCCTCCCATAAGCATAGCTTAGGTGGGTAAAAAAGAAGGTGGGTCCCGGCAATAAGGCCTGATGAGGTACCCATGTACAAAACCGGGAAAATGAACACCGCAAGGTACCCAAATCCAGTAATAAAAACATAGAGAGAGAGAAATCTCGTTATAAGATATCCCAAGAAGCTTGGCTCCAAAATCTCATACAATGTTGAAGAAGTTTGGTGCGCACTGTGGTCTGAATCCACTGCTCGATCATAGAACTCAAAAACAACTAACACTAGGCTTCACTAAAATAGCTCCATGCAAGGAGACTATCAATGGAGTGATGTCGAAAATGTAAAAAAACACCAAACATAATTTGATCAACTGCTACAAATAGGTGTGCCACGATCCAAGAACAACCAAGGCAACAAGGCAAGGACACGAGATCCAAATAAATAGGAGTGCCACGATCCAAGAAAAGCCAAGGTACAAGCCAAGTACACAAAATCCCAAGAAGAAAGATCAACTACTACAATAAGTGTGTCACGATCCAAGAACAATAACCAAGGCAATAAGGCAAGGACACGAGATCCAAATAAATAGGAGTGCCATGATCCAAGAAAAGCCAAGGTAACAAGGCAAGGACACGAAACCCGAAGAAGTAGTATCAACACCACACCCTCCCATATTGTTGAATGAGTAGAGTGATACCACAGATCTGTATGAGTTGTCAAAATCAACTACTTGAACACTGAAAACTAACACTGGGCTTCACCAAAATAGCTCCCCCATAAGAGAGACTGTCAACATGCCAAAAAAGTGTCAAAAATACAGATCCAAAATATCTCAACAAACAAGAGAGATATAAATGTATACACCCATAGATACAAGAATGCAACACCTAAAATTTTAGGACGTCGGGCTCAACCAAAATTACGTCCACAAGTGATTACAACACCCTCCCAAATTTGGCACTTTATAATTGAGTGCATGTAAATATTACAATGAGTAACAATACCTTTTACATTTGAAATATGTGTATAAAAATGTCACCAATGCGTAGATCTCAAAAAAATCACCTTAATCTGAGCTACGGATCAAAAGTTATGAGCTCTAGAAGGTTTTGCTATTAAAATAATATTTTAATGTTGATTTTTTTTTAAAGGTACATGTGACACCCAAATGTCCAAAGGGTAAAAGAGTGCATCCACACGATACTGGACTTGCGACCAAAGGATAAAATCCTGCGCCCAAAACCTAAAATGTCCAGAGGGTAAATCATTGCATCTAGAGGGTACACGTCAATATCCAATGGATAAAAGAATGCACCAGAGGGTACAGATCTACGTCCAGTGGATAAAAGACTACATCCAAAATAGAAATATCCATAGGGTAAAAGAATGCATCTAGAAGGTACACACATATATCTAATGGATAAAAATATCGCACCCAGAGCCTACGATATGTGTCTAGTGGATAAAAATCGCATCCAAAACCAAAATATTCAAGAGGGTAAAAGAATGCATCCAAAAGGTACACACTTATATCCAATGGATAAAAGAATGCACCCAAAGGGTATAGATCGTGTCTAGTGGATAAAAGATTGCATCCAAAATCGAAATATCCAGAGGGTAAAAGAATGCATCCAGGAAGGTACACGCTTATATCCAATGGATAAAAGAATGCACCCATAGGGTACAGATCTGCATCCAATGGATAAAATATTGCATCCAAAACCGAAATATCTAGAGGGTAAAAGAATGCATCTAGAAGGTACACGCTTATATCTAATGGATAAAAGAATGCACCCATAGGGTACATATCTGCATCCAGATTTGATTGTCTCAAAACATGGTCAAGTTTATAGTTGATTCTATGGTTTTGGCACCTTCCAAATCCAATGTCGCACTCCGTTTTGCATAAAAATGCATGTTACAAAAAAATTTCTAACAAATTCTAAATATATGAAAATAATAAACCCTTGCTTACAAAAAAACTTATAGATGGATGTCTACATCATCTATAGCTTTGATACCATGAAAGGAATGATAAGAATATTGTTCCAAGCCGTGATCTCATATGATAATAGCACACCACATTAGATTTACAAAACAAAAGAGCTAAAATACCATATATGGAAATCCATCATAATCCATAATGCTCAATACATTACAATAGAATGACTTGAATTACTCAATAAGAAAGATGTACATATAGGAGGAGGGAAGTGAAACTACTACCTAAATTAGTGGTGAAGAACTCTCACTAACTGATACTGGTAGTCAAGTTAACTCCAAAAGACTAGCAAACTAACTCTAAATAACCGAGAAGCTAACTCAACACAACTAGTAAGCTAACTCCACACAAACGAGTACACCTAAGAAAGTTAACCCAACAAGTGTAGGGCTAACACAAGTGTAAGAATTATCCTAATAAATAAATAAAAGGATAAATAATAACATACACTAACAGTCTCCAAGTACATTGATTCCTTATATGTCTCTATGTTCTCTCTTCTCTTCTCCTTCACGCATCTTACTTGAGCTACTGCCCTATTTTGGGCTTCTTATACCCTTGGAGTTATTGTATCCTTGTCAAATTTAGGCATGTCAACATAAGGTCTGATGGCTTCCTCCACTATGTCTAAGACCATCTTCTTCTCCTCTTCATTTATAACTTCTTTATAGATTTTCTTAGCCTTGTTTACAAAATAGAAATCTTCCACAATGAAGTCACATTCCTTTTATTTTCTAAAATTCCTCATGAATCCTTAGTTAACATTCTGCTCCACTGATTGTGTCCACCTTCATCATGATATAAAACATCCTTACTTCTATAATTTTCTTGTGGTTTGATGATTGCTAGTTCCTCTAGCTCCTTAGGTTCTAATTGCACTTGTCCTTCTTGCCTGTAGGTGGGTACTTTTTCAGTACTTTGACTTCTTGAATGGAATTCACTTACCTGGTTTGTGTCATTGTCTTCATGTTTTTGGATAGCTTGAAGTGTCTTCTTCTTAAATACTTGCTCCTTGTCACATATTACTTCATTCTCCTCAATGCTCTTGAGTCTGCTCATATCTTTACCTTTCACTTTGTCCTCTATCACTGCAGCAGCAACTTAATGCTCCTGCATCACTTTTTTTGGCCTCTTTGACTGTTTTCTAGTTTCCTCCTTGGTCTTACACACCTTCTTTCCCCGATCGACTTTTAATACTTGGGTTTTTCTCGAGTCTAGACATCAACACCCAGGAGCCCTAGTCCCAAAGATTTCTAGCATCTACACAATTTTATGGGTTCTGGCCATTGCGACATTCTTCTTTCCTACTTCGTCAATTTTCCATCTCGACACAACTTTAGATTTATTTCAAATAATCTAAGTATCTTACCCTCACCGGCACTTAGGGTTTCAAATTTATTAGCTTGTTTTCTTGTGTCAAAATATGTACTTTATTGTCTATATTTGAGTTGGTACTTAATTAGAATTTAAATTTTATATTTCAATATTTGTTAAATCAACAAGAAACCAACATTGGAACTCAACCACTAACATGCAACACATCAACTTCAAGCATGGTTATAGATTCACCACCACCATTTCCTGGTTTTTGGAAGCAGGTGCCATAGATAGTATAATATTTTTTTGGAGGCTTGTTAGGGCCATTCGAATAGTATATAATAGATATATATTTTGATAACTTTGTGGGCCAAATATATTTCTAATCGTTGTAAGGCCATGGCTATTTTTTATTGTTGTACTCGCATAGCCACATATGATATCATAAGTAATAGATGACCTAAATATGTTTTTATATGTACACTTGCTTGAAATATGTAATGAAAAACAACTTAGTTTCATATTGTCTCTAAAACAACTGTGTTCCATAGAAGAGAATCAAACTTGTAGGATACAAATATTTTGATTTTAATTGCTTTTCTATTTTCAAGAAAATGATGCAATACAATTGATAAATTGAACACAACAATCATACTATGTTCCTATCATTGCCTTAGTGAGGGCAGTATCCTCACCGATTTTCACAGAGAACATTCATTCATCCAAATCCCTACAAAAGAAAAAAATAGGATGCAAAAGCACAATTCATGATCAGATGGGTAAAAATAAAATTATTCTTTAAATTTGTATTTAGATTGTAACAAGGGCAACAAAATATTTCCCATGACATTTTTGTGTTCAAAAACACAATTCACATGTCGATGAGGGTTGGTTGAGGGCATGGGGAAATCGTGGCTTCTCATATCCATCGGGGTAGCCACCCTTGTGACCCAGGCATAAAGTGTGGATGGACTTATTTTCACAATGCAGTGACTTATTTTCATCCTTACGACTTGTTTCACCTCAAAAGTAAATGTGATAAAATAGATAAGTGGGTAACAGGCGTAGGAAGAATACTTTTGTTATGTGGACAGTAGAAGGCGTTGTGCGCGTTATAGACTTTTTATCCAAGCTAATTGTGTGAGCTTCCATTTGGCTAGGAGGAACGACCTATAGAAGAAATGCAACAAGACCACCAAATAGTATTAAATAGCAAGAGTCAGAGGACTGCCTAGCAAGGATAGATCCAGGAAGTGTGATGCTTCCTCGAATGGTTGTCAATCCTCTGTTTAATACAATTTAATGTAAGAAATAATAGTTCCTATTATAGTTGATAAGATTTAGGTATCTCTTATTAACATACAACAAGTGAATTTAACTCAATAGGAAATGGTTAGAATTAAATCCAGATGATTAATGGGTTGGTTTGGGTTTGTAGGTGTGTAGAAAGGTTGTAGGTGAGGTTTGGGTGAAATTAGGCAAGGTTTTGAGTTGTTTTGGGGAAGTTAACTTGTTATTATAGGTAAAATTGCCAGTCTCAAAGACCGATATCGCTTGGTCGACCGATGCGGGTATAGGAGATAGATCAATGTCAGTTGGCTAACCAGTTTCAGTAGGGGCAATTTGGTTCAAATGTTTAAAACATGAGTTTGAACCTCTTTGTGATTGCATAGAGAGTGAAGGGGGTGTTGATAAGGTCGTGATATTGTTAAGAAGACTTGGGTATGCTAAAAAGGAGGTTGGAAAGGGTGTAAAGGCTTGGGATGGTTGAATAGTGGGTTAGTGGGAAGAAGGTGATATACGGGTAATGGAAAGAATGAAATACAAAAAGAAACAAAATATATATAATTGAATAAGCACAAATGATAAAATCACAATACTTACTAGGTATGTTACAGATCCTGTGAGTGGAGGTGGTTGGTGGTTGATCGAAGAAGAGATGCATGGGTCCAGTGTTGCGGAAGTACAACATGTGTGCTCCCATGATTATTCCCACGCTCTAGAAGGAGAACCGGTTGTTTGTCTTGCGTTATGGTTGTGTGTGTTCTTCATCTGGATGTAGGAGGGCTTGAAGATTTGTGCTTGAATGCAATAAGGCTCCAATCACTGAATGACCAACTTGGGTAAAGGGTTGTAAAATTCTATATAAAGGAATCGATGGCGGTTTAGGTGACCGACGTCAACCAAGGATAAACCAAAGATCGATTAGGGTGAAATAGTCTTATTTACCAAAAATAGGTAGATCTTCCCAGATTTGGCGTGTTTTCCTTGTTGGGTCCGCTTAGTGAGGTAGAGTTCTCATGAGAGAAGGCAGAAGATCTTAGAAGAAGTCTAGTTAGGTTTAGGAAGAATTCTTGGTTAGTTAGGTCAAGTAGTGACTCAACACTAGGAGTGATGACTCTGCTGAGAGTAATGACTTGGTCACAAAGTGAGTTAAATGCCCCCTGGAATGGGTCCAGGATGAGTCTGTCATGATGAGGTGGAGGTGTGAGGATGAAATTAACTTAATTAATTTAATTAATAATGTGAGGATGAATATTAATATGGGATGAAGGGGTCATGATTAGTTAAATGTGTTACGTTAATTAATTGAAGGGGACCAAGGGGAGTGTGACCCAAATTTGGTGTCTACACGACCCTTTGCACCCAAGCAAAGGCCTTGAACATATCTTTAATTTTCACAATAAGCTCGTCTGCCCATTCTTGGTAGGAAGAACTCAAAGCAGTTCATAGAAATGTCACTACCAAAACAAAACAATGTCCCTTTTTCCCTACTTGTACAATTTTTGTTTGCCTCTCGGTAAGGTGTTTGTAACATTTATATTACGCCATGGGGCCTGAGATCATCGTGATAATTTGAGGAGAGTCGAGGATCAAAGATTCAACATCTACAATCGCATTTGCATTACCACCTGGAAATTCTCTGTAGCCAACTTGCTCGTGTCGGTGTTCTTGCTCATCATTAGGATAGGACCAGGACTAGGACCACCACCACACATTTTTGTTGTTCACCGTACGTACCCAAAATTGTAAGGTCTTGCATCGCCGAATAGTGTAACAAGTGCCCCGATGATGATACAGGTCTCCTCGCAAGGTGTTCGGGATCCGGAAAATCCCTCGGAGTATGCGTTAACATCCCGCATGCCCCGCTTAGCCCCCGCGCCCTTTGTTTTCCCCTTTTTCCCTCTTTCCTTGGCCTCTTGACCTTCAGTGATGAAACCGCCGCCCTGGTAGGGCGGCGGTCCTGTAACCGCCGCCCTGCTCAGAGCGGCGGTCCTATGCGCGTTTTCCAGAACGCTCTTTTGACGCGACTCGCGTGAAATATCATGATTCACCAGCTTTTCTTTGCCAACTTGAGCATGCATTTATGTTTTTGGTCCCCTGGAACAGTGTTTTTCCTTTGTTTATTGTTTAGGAGTTCAATTTGGTTTTGGTTTTTGAGTGTTGGAATTCCTATAAATGCATAGCTTGTGCTGAGGCAAATGGCCACCATTTTTCCTTGTTAGAGTCTTCTGATTTTCAGTGGTTTGGTCTGTTAGCTTGCTTAGGATTGATAGCATAGTTCATTTCATACTTGGTTAGTATTATTCAGCTGTTGGTAAGCCACAGACCCATCTTGTGCAGGCAGTGTTGTTATCTCATCCCAATCCAGTTAGAAGCTTGCCTCTGAATTTCTCTTTGCTGTAGATTTGTTTTTATTGTGTCTTGGAGTTCTTAGTTCAATCCATTATATGCCTGGTTAGCTTTATTCAGCTGTTGGTAAGCCACATATCCAACTTGTGCAAGCAGTGTCTTTATTTTATCCAATCCATTGGAACAGAATAGCTTAGGAAGCCATTAAAGTTGCAGGTTTTGCTCTTCGTATAGGATAGTTACAGGTTCTGGTCGCTTCATGTTGCATGACTCGCAGTAAAATCCCGCTAGGAATCGCATAAGCCAAGCTCTGTACTCTTGCGCTATCCCTCTCCTACTCGCATTCTCGGTCTGCATTCTGAGCTGTCCTTGTCCCAAAATCTACTCTTATCGGTGCTAGCATTACACGCTTTTCTGGATCCACGTGAACATGAAAGAACGAGGAGATCATACTGAGGGGACGAGATCACATACACCATCGGATTCACCACTGTTCTACGGAGTCCAGGTTTTAAATTTCAAAGTTCTAGTCAGATTCATATCAAATAGAGTAGTTAATCGCTTTATTTCATTTCATTCTATTCTCGACATTGCCAGGGAAGCTATGGGGATTGATAGTTTCTGAGAAACTATGATTCACTCCTCACTTCTGAGGTAGGATCGAGAATCTTGCCGGTAGATTAGACAAACTGTTTTATTTAGAATAATTCTACAAATCGCACAGGCAAATAACTACACTCGGTTATCTTGTCTGTTTCAAATTATTGTTTAGTTATTATTTCTAGATATGCTTAAAATATATTGCTTTCCTTAAAATTATTAGAATATTTCTTAGAAGAATAAAAGATATATATGTTAGATTTATTTCACGTAGTTAGAATTTGTTTCGTATGACAATCACGGGACCTCAAGAGCCAGGGAATATATATTTGAGCCAATCGTGCCTCAACCAAACCTAGTCACGCAATAATTGACATAGACCAAAATCTTAGGATACAAGTATTCCGAACAACCACGCATTTACAAGCCCGATCGGTTCTCGATTAAGAGGATTAAACATAGAAGACGACCAAGCACACACGTTTTGGTCAAGTCACCAAACTACAGATTACCCTAGAAAACATCCACATGATCGTAGAAGTGCTCGAAAGAGAACAAACATTCGGGTGTGATCCTCTAGTTCCTGACCCAATACGCTGGAGACACCCTCGTAGATATAGATACCGAACTTAAGAATCCAGGTTGCGAGAACGCCTGTAAGGTATTCTGAGAAGATTGCACAACTATTGGTTCTAAACATAGAAGCTGAGAAAGCATACGATTACTGGATACTAGGGATTAGAACTTGATCCCGCGTATGACCATAATAGGACCGCAACAACCAAGAGTCTATGGTTGTGATCCACAGATCCCACAGCCCAACGAATCCACAAGTCAGTTAGACATAGACACTGGCCTACGCATCTTGGTATTCAGGTCCACTCCACTTCCACCTATCATCATCGAACAACTGTCCTTACTAGATATAGCGGCTAACGAAGCTAGGGAATTCTGGACTAGGCCAGAAAATCGCCCATAGAGTCAATTATATTCATCATCCACTATATGACCTTATCAGGAGATATACACGAAACAATCCCAGGTCATTTTCCACGTATTCCGCAACCCATAGATTGAATCACGCCAAAGCTCGATATTGATTGGAGCCTTCGAGCAGTCATCCTTGCTGATCGATCTATCACACCAGTCCAAGTTAGAAGGGCCTTCTTCGCCTTAGATTCACAAATTCCGCTAGTGCGTGTCGAAGACATTAGACTGCCTAACTAGTTTGTCTGCATATTCTACCCCCCACCGGCTGTCTCGGCACGACCTCGGGAGGTCAGTGCACGAGAAGAGTTACTTGTTGATTCTCACGCCGCCTTTGTCGCTTTTCGATGTACAAAATTGGTGAACTCGACGTGAAACAAACAACTGTTTCACCTTCTCTTTGAGAAGTTTCAAATCTTCTCTCTTCCACCTTCACTCCTTCCCATTATTCTGCGGGTATTCATATACCCCCCGAATATGTCGGGATTCGATGCATATGGCGAGGCCCTCTTGGGTCTTGAGGTATACTACGCCCAGCCAGCAATGCACAATCATCACCCTCGCTCTCAGTATGGGGTGACAACTATTCAACTAATCAGTTGTCAACACAAACCCCAAGAATCAGATATAGTTCATCTTTTCAAACTGAGGAGTTAGATCAACCCCCTCGAACCCAACAAACAGAGCCTTCAGGTTCAAACAATATGACGTTTACCGGAGAATCTGGTTCATCTCCTCAAATGCTACTCAGACCACAAGTTAGTAGGCAATCGGATCCATACCTGGTCTTAGATGATGGACAATCAATACGTTATCCTAGGAGTGAACAACGCTCCCGGGGAATGTACCCACCTGTAGGAGGTTTACAAATACAACCCGAAATCTCTTTTCAAGAAAATACCTCTATGCCACTGCATACAGGAAATATTCTTGGAGAAACTTGGCAAGATAGCGATCAGTTTATGACAGGATATCACGTACCTTTACAACACCAAGGTATACAACCAACGCCACTTAGGCAAAGTACCGTGACTTCACCAAATGAAGTCATTTCAACGTTAGTAGAAAGAGTGAGAGGGTTAGAACTGGCTCAAGCAAGTCAAAATTCTCCGTTCATACAAACAGGAAGTTCCAATCCTCCATACCACTCTGGCCAAGTAGATCTCCTTACAGGAATAGGCACGTTAGGCATGCCTCCTCAATATCCACAACAAACGCCAACAAGGCCCACCATCTCTAACACTATTCCTCCAGGTCTGGTGTCAAACAATCCATTCCTTGACAATACCCCGTCCTACTTAAACATATACTCTAAATCACCACAAGGAGATATGTTCTCCTCTCCCGGCATGTTTGCTCAAACGCAGGGACCTCCCTATGCCCCTGCCAACACATACGTTGCACCGTATCAACAACCTATCCCACCACCACTCCCTCAGCAAACACCATCAATGGTCGAAAGCTATGCAATAGGGACTTATTCAGAATACCTAAAGGAACCCTTAGATTTCACCATACGAAGCGTCATGCTTCCAAGACCTCTCCCTGATTTTCCCAAGTTCAAGGGTGAGGGAGATCCAAACGCGCATATCAAAGCTTACGCTACAGCCATACGAGAATTACTCCCTTGGGATGGGGTTGTTGCTAAAATATTTCCCAAAACCTTGGAAGGCATTGCTCTCGATTGGTATTACAGAATACCTGAGGCTTCCATACATTCATTCAAACAACTTGTGTCTGAGTTCATCAAGGCCTTCGACATGAACAAACTATTAAGAACAGGAATCAGGGAGTTCTTACACATCAAACAAGAGCATAACGAGTCTGTCGCCCACTTCATCCAAAGGTGGCGTACCGTCCTTTATTCATCAGCAAGTGCTCCAAACATGGATCAGATGGAACTATGCGATTTATTCCTTCATTCTCTCAGTAGAGAAGTGAAGGAAGAAGTCCAGAAGTTCCCACTAAGGACTTATGATGAAGTACTCGAGAGCGCTCTGCGAATAGATCAAGCAAAGAATAGATAGTGGTCGTAAGACATATGGAACAAACGGGAGGTTAATCACCTCCACTCAAAACACTACAACTACCACAAATGTCAATCAAGGACCCAAAATCCTTAACAAAAATCGTGGGGTAACAACGGATGGGGTAACCGACCAGCCCAAGAGGGTAAATGTTGTTAATACTCTGTCACAAACAAATAACCAACGAAACAACAACTTTACCCCGACGGTCAATACAATGGATTTTAACCATCCACAACAACAACGACAGTGAAATCCCATACAAGGGCCAAGCCAAAACTCATTTGGTTACCAAAACCAAAGTCAAAACCAGAAACAACAATTCCAAAACTTTGGTCCTGAGAGGCAACAGTTTGATCGAGAATTTTAGGCCACAATACACACCAAACCAACAAAACGGGAATTACAACCCCAATTCTTATTGTGGTTTCCATAAAATTCGGGGTCACGATACTAGAACGTGTCGTGACTACAATAAATTTATGCAACGCTTGCCAGAAGAACAAAGACAGTTCTTCACAGACCTGTTTTTGGCGGATCCCGTCTCATCATCACCAAATACTCTCGCAGGGGTAGTTTCTCCTCAGAATGCTCCCCTCAAGATCTTTAATGATCCGCTCCCAAATCATGATAGCAATAGGCTGAATCCAACCGGAACAAACAAAGGTGCAGTGACGGGAAACAATGATCATGAAGCCTCGACTTCATTAAATCCATCAGTTGCGCCACAGTTGGGAGCTCAACCGAGACCTAAGATAGTCAGTTTGGTAGAATTAGACGCTGAACTACCTATCGAAGCTATAATAAGAACACGAGTATATCTCTCAACCGAGCCCAAGTCATCTGCCAGAGGCAGATAAGAGTCATCAAATAGTTGAAAAACCCATCGGTGTCTATGATTTAATTAGTGACCTAACAAAGACCTTCTCACACATTTCATTTTTGGACTTACTAAAGAACTCTCCCCCTCACAGAGCTGCTCTTTTAGAAGCATTAGGTCTAGGCCATCTAATTAACATCACTCCACCTCCCGAAACACAAGTAAATCACATAGATTTTGATATCCACCCTCCGGGGCAGCCGGACAAGGATGTTGAATTCATATTTGAAATAAGTAAAATGCCCACAGATGCTGAGATCGCACGCCGAGGTGATCCAGCCTTACACTTGCAAGTGTGGGTTTATAATAACTATGTAAAACGAGCAATGGTTGACGATGGGGCCGTAGTTAACATAGTCCCTTTCTCTTTCCTCCAAAAACTTGGATATGGAGAAACAAATTGTTCCACTACTCAAAATACCTTGAGAGGCTATGATAGCCTTAAAGCCACTTCGATAGGAACTATAATACTGCCGGTCACCTTAGGGCCCAAAACCATCTTGACCGAGTTTTATATTATAGATCGGGAAACTAACTATAATATGATCCTCGGCCGACCTTGGATACATCGAATGAAGGCAATCCCTTCTACACTATTTCAAGAAGTAAGATTCTTGCATCTGGGAAAGGTGTTTGTAGCCAAAGGCGATCCAAAACCTTTCGATTTGCACCTAGCTGATTTAAAGAAAAGACCAGGGTACACTCAGAATTTGAACTGCCAACAAACCAACTTAATAAACCCTCGACCCAAAGCCGAGAGGAAAAGTTGATACCTACGACGGATCTTGAAACTACCAAAGATATCCAAAACAATTCCAACCCCTAAAGGTAAAACTAAAGCAGATATCATTAGGGACTCACTGCGAAAATCGTTGAGTTGATAGAACAAGATTCACCAATGTTCTTACCATTCGATTCAGTAGGCATAGGATTTTCCCTAGGTGTTGGTTCCTTGCCAGCAGAGGATCTCTGTATGGTAGAAGTAGAGTGCGCAAACGCAGCAGATGCCCCAACATCTACACTCCCGGATAAGTATTGGACTCTCCATTTCGATGGAGCTAAATGTCGTTATGGAGCGGGGGCAGGTATAATTCTTACTTCACCCGAGGAGAAGGTCCTCCCTTTCTCTTTTAAGTTAAACTTTGAATGCACAAACAACGGCGCTGAGTACGAAGCCCTCCTTCTTGGCCTCACCTTAGCCAGAAGAATTGGTATTGATAACATCAGAGTCTTGGGAGACTCGCAATTAGTAACAAACCAAGTTTCTGAAGTATATGAAACTAAAGCCGAACATTTACAACTCTACAAAAATGTTGTATTAGATTTAAGCAAGGCGTTTAGCTTTATATCCATTGAAGCAATCCCTCGAGAGAAAAATCTTCTCGCCGATTCAATAGCAACCTCAGCATCACGTTTTACTCCAAGCAATGAGCTAGAAGATACTCACTTCACAGTATCCATTCGTGACAAACCATTGATAAAAACAATGACAAATCCTCTTTCAAGCGGAAGTGAGTCTACCGTCCTAGACCATGTTGGAAATGATGCGGCTACTTTGGATTACTTAAATGCCTATGCAGCACTACATCTCTCCTATCACATGCTAGATTTATCCCTGATTCCACATTCGTCTTCCTACTTCGGAAATCCCGTAACGGATCTTCCCTCACAAATGGAACCTAGCATATACGCAATAGGAAACGGGGATGATCTAGATTTACCTCCAGCACCACCTGAGTTCGAAGAGGGTAACGCCTCTTTGATCGAAGAAACAATCGATGTCAACATCGGGACAGAAGAGGAACCAAGAATATTGAAACTAGGTTCTTCGTTAACCCCAGAAGAAGTGGAAATACATACTCAGATCCTCAAAGAACATCAGAAGGCGTTTGCATTTAATTACAAGGAGATGACAGGAGTCGCACCCCACATTGCGGTGCACAACCTCGTCACTAGATCAGATGCAAAGCCAATTAAACAAAAATCAAGACCCATGAAGCCCAAAGTAGCTCTCATGGTAAAAGAGGAGGTAATAAAACTCCTTCAGGTAGGATTCATCAAGCCAGTTGACTACTCCCAATGGGTATCTAACATCGTTCCCGTTCTCAAGAAGAATGGAAAGATACGCATCTGCATAGATTTTCGAGATATCAACAAAGCTTGCCCTAAGGATGACTTCCCATTGCCATCTATTGATTTCATTGTTGATGCAACAACCGGGTTTGAGCTTTTGTCTCTCATGGATGGATTCTCGGGATACAATCAAATTAGAATATCTGAGCAAGATCAAGCTAAAACCACATTTATAACTCCTTGGGAACCTATTACTTTACTGTTGTTATGCCATTCGGTCTCAAGAACGCCGGTGCTACGTACCAGCGGGCCATGACATACATATTTCACGATCTAATTCATAAAATCGTGGAATCTTACGTAGATGACTTATTGGCTAAAGCTAAGAAGCGTTGTGACCATCCCGAAGTACTCCGCGTCATTCTTTCACGTTTAATAGAATACGGAGTCACGCTAAATCCAGAGAAATGCGTCTTTGGTGTAACAGGAGGAAAGCTCCTAGGTTACATCATATCATCACGAGGGATTGATGTTGATCCAACCAAAATTCGGGCTGTCCTCGAAATGGTCCCACCTTCGAGTGAATCTGGAATCAGATCATTTCTCGGAAAGGGTGCAATCCGGAGATTTATCCCGGACTTAAGCTTCGCCATTCATCCAATCAACAATCTACTCAAGAAAGACTATAGCATTGATTGGACCGAAGATTGCAATGAAGCCTTTGATGCGGTTAAGCGTTTCCTTTTGTCACCACCTACGCTAATGCCACCTAAGTTAGATCGCCCGTTAATTCTATATTCACGAGCTACCGATGTCTCGCTGGCTTGTATGTTGGCCCAAGAGGACGATGACAAGAAGGAACGCGCGATTTATTTCATCAGCCGAACGCGCTCGACTATGAAACACGCTATACACAGGCAGAACAAGAATGCCTTGCCATAGTCTTTGCTACTAAACGCCTAAGACATTACATGCTGAATCAAGAAATGAAGGTCATGGTAAAAACGGACCATTTACGGACTTTTCTCACACAAGGTTCCTTGTCTAAAAAGGTTGGAAGTTTTATAACCTTAATGGGAGAGTTCGAATTAACATTTGTAAATCAGAAATCGATTAAAGGACAAATCATCGCGGATTGGTTAGCTGACAACCCATTAGATGGAGGCGATCTAGTAGATTTGGATTTTCCAGATGAGTGCGTATACTACATCGAAACTCGACCCGCTATCTCTGAGTGCCCTTGGTACACTGACATCGTTAATTATATCATGGACCATATGTACCCGGAGGCAGTTACACCGCAACAAAGAAGGCGGTTACGCATAATCGTAGCCAAATATGTCATTATAGAGCAGGTGCTCTATCGAAAAGCATTCGATGGAATGCTCTTAAGGTGTGTCGAGACAGAAGAGTCCAAGAGGATTCTCCATGAATCCCACAGTGGTATATGTGGAGGCCACTTCGGTGGCCATGCCACCACTTGAAAAATACATCGAATGGGCTATTTCTGGCCCACTCTAGAACGTGACGCGATAGAGTTTGCACGCAGGTGTCATAAGTGCCAAGAATTCTCCCACGAGATCCACATGCCAGCACAAGCTCTGCAACCAATCGCTACTCCATGGCCCTTTTCTACATGGGGTCTAGACTTAATAGGGAAATTCTCTCCCTCATCCACAGACGGCCATAATTTTATAATCACGGCCACTGAATATTTTACCAAATGGGTGGAGGCCATGCCTCTTACTACTGTACCTGGTTCTGTGATCGCCAAGTTCATTTTGAACCAAATCATTTGCAGGTACGGTATCCCGCAGATCATTATCTCCGATAATGGAACTTCTTTTAAGAATGAAGAGGTTCGTGAGTTATGCAATAAATTTAAAATAAGCCATCATACAGGCTTCTTTGTATTATCCCCAAGCCAACGGACAGGCTGAAGCGACAAACAAAACACTGAAAGCCATTCTCCTTAAAACGGTGAAAGAAAACAAGAGAGATTGGCATTTGAAGTTATATCCGGCCTTGTGGGCCCACCGAACCTCAATAAGAACACCAATGGGAGCAACTCCTTTCTCATTTGGTATTTGGGGCGATGGCAGTTCTCCCACTTGAGGTCGAAATACCCAGTCTCCGCATTTCACTACAAGGGATTCTAGATGAAGACACTTACAGAGAAGCACGTCTTTCCCAACTAGAAAGCCTAGATGAAACTAGGTTAGATGCTGAACAACGGCATAGAGCTTATGCTGACCGAATGTGCCGGCAGTATAACAAGAAGGTCTATGAACGTGATATATATGAAGGTGATCTAGTTCTAAGACTAGACAACCGGATCGACAAGAAGACCGGCGAAGGAAGGAAATTCCAGCCCAAATGGTTGGGCCCATACCGAGTCATGAAGGACTATGGAAATGGTGCATACCTCTTATGTACGTTAGAAGGTGAGGAGTTTGGCGAAACAGTCAATTCCCTGCACCTCAAACGTTTCTACGCATAAGCAGCTAACGCTACCTATATAGCTATCTACATTGCATTTTCATATAAATTAGGATCATTTTGTCCATTCGTTTCTTACACAGATTGTGATCAAGGAGTCTATTCTCAAAGCAATTCATTACAAACTCATGATGTTGTTGGCACAAAACTTTCTAATCATATCTCTCCATTTTCACGATATCATCAATCACTTCAGAATCTTTTATCAAATAAAATCAAACATGACGAAGTCTTAATGGTAACCATACCAAGATCTGCAAGTTTGTTCTCACTTTGATTTCTTCTTAGGATAGGTGTCTTGCCTATGGTCTATTCTAGAAGCTTCATGGTGTCACATCTATCCCATATACACATCTCTTTGGAAATAAGCATATACTGACATTTTACTCAAAAAGACAAGTCAAAAAGTGATTAAACAGAAAATTTTATTTTTACACATTTCCTTGCCCCACCAACCTTCGGTGATGAGCTTGCGTCTCTTACTAGTGACATAGGGTTGGGAAAGGATGGAAATGCCCTTACTCGCCTATGCCTTGCCCATGGTGATAAACCCATGCTTCTTACTGGCAGCATGGGGCAAGTGTAGGGGGTCCTCTTGACAATGCAAACATTAAAAGGTCATAAACAAACTATTCAAACTTTGAGTCAAAAACGAATGAATCAGATGTTCAAAATTCCAAGAGAGTTAAAATCCTAAAAATCTAGATTTTGTCTACTATGTGGCCATCTACGGGTCTAAGTCTAGATAAACCGCAAAGCAAGTTGCACCCAAAACTATGAAGTCATTCAGGTAGAGTAAGCTTGTAGTTTTCAATTTGGTTCCACCAAAGCTTCGTCTATCTTTCATCACTATCGTTTCACCATATTTCATAACTTGCGCCCTTCGCTCTTGGTGATGAGCCCTCGCATCTTACTAGTTGCGTCGAGTTAGGAGTGGGGCAAGTTAATCTGTTCATCATACTGGTTATTTTCATCACTTTGCCAAAACAAACATGAGGTATCCAAATTGCTCACAGAAGCTAAGATTTAAGATCACAATATATCTACAATATCATGTATCAGCATCATGAAACACAAAAAGAAAGCAAGCATTTGCATCATCTGTTCTCCATTGCATACATATAAAAAAAAAAGCATATAAAACATACATCGTAGTATACACAAAGCAGTTGGAAACAGAAAGGGAAAACACCAGTGACAAGTTTTGATCCAAAAACGAATGCATATATATAAATAATCAATGTTTATATACAATGCCATCATGCTCTAGGCATGGTCAAAACGCTCAAAGAGCCCGTGATATACAAAAGAATCTATAGTACAAAACGCATAGGAGCCAAGTAGTCTCTCAACCCCTGCGCGACCCCTCTGAAGGTGCGCGCCCTCGCCTAGGGCTCCGGCTACACCGGCGCTCTGAATGCACGGAGGGCTCAGGGTCCCGAGGGGCAGCCGCGGTCTCGCCACGAGAATGGCTCCTCATAAGACGCTCGGCTATCCTATAGCCTGCCAACTCTGTACGGAGAGTCGACACCATCCTGGCCACGTGCCAAATGGGAGCGAAGACGTCGGTATGCCTACCGGCTGCTGAGGGCTCCCCGGCATCTACAGATAGCTCCGCACGGGTCCTATCCATAGGGATCATCAGGGAATCAGTGCATACCCTGCGGATTAGATCCCGCCACTCGTCAACAGTCTCTGCAAACAAAGAAGAAAAAATGAATTAGAAACTAGGCAAGAGACTAAAAGATACAAGATCAAAACACAAGGAGAGATAGCAATTAAAACAAATCCTAAATTAAACAAACATTGAAAAGATGAGAGGATAACTTACTCGGATCACCGGGCCTCCAAGATGGGTCGTGGGACGCCAGCACCTGCCAGATGCCGCCGCTGATCGAGGGGCTGCTCTGTAGTAGGAGCAACATGACGCCCGCAACCGACTCATCCTCTCCACCATGGCCCCGGGAGAGTGTCTCTCTCCGAAGCTAGAGTCTCTCTCTCGCACTCGCTCGGCCCTCTCTGCGCAAAATATCCCGAGTGTCATGCCACTCAGATCGCTATCATCCGTCTCGCTCCTCTCGACCCTCCTCCGTAAACTCCTCAGAATCGGAGTCAATATCTATGGGGTCATCGCTGCTGTGAGCAGGACCCGCAGCAATCTGAAGCAAAGGTGCCCGGGGCGCACCGGCTCTCCCTCTAGCCCGAACTACCCTCCTGGCTGCAATGGGAGTGCCGGGCGTGATCACTTGGCCCAACCACGGCCTCTAAGCCCCCTCAGCCTCGCGAATCGATTCAGAATCTGCCGCACTGGGGAAGCATGCCCGCATATGGAAGGCCGAACTGCTGAGGAACTCTGCCAAAAGGGTGTACCTCCACCCATCCCACACGGTCGATAAGCTGCCCTGTGGTGGAGCAGGAGATCAATGTAAGGGTCTCCTCGCCCCATATGCCGGCCATAAGCCGGTACGGCGTCGCCTCCATATCTGCTATGGTAAGGGAGGCAACTGGCTGGTGAGGTGCTCTAAGCACCGACATATCTGACCATCTAGCGCCTCTCATGCCCCGGGTCTCGCCACCTCTACCCCTCTGCCATAAGGAATAAAATGCTCATACACCCAACTCATGACTAGAGTCGGGTGGCTCAATGATTCCCTGCAAAAATGGACCACCCTGTATAAGTCATGGTAGGTGGTCCCTGAATATATATCACCCTGCATATATCCGGCCATGCCCTCTATCTCGTGCAATGATGGGGGCCAGCGAGTATAGTAAAGTATCTCCTCCCTTGTCCCGATCAGCCTCGAGGCAAGGATCCTCATAATAGCCTATCGAAATACGGGGATGGGCAAAGAAGGAATCGATCGAACTCTCACTCCCTTCTTCGACCCCGTAGAGATGGTGCATCCCCCATGTAGCCCGCCCATTGTGCAATCTGTGCTCGAGACCCTGCTGTCTCCAGTGTGAGTCTCCTCCCGATGATCGGGACCCCCAGGATACGGTAGACATCCTCCAAAGTGATGGTCCACTCACCGCGGACCCCTGGCAGTCGGAAAGTGTTCCGATCTGCATCCCAATATGAAAACAAGTCACAAAGTATGTGACTGGATGGTGTGACATGGGGCACGCGTGATATACGCAATATGCCGGCCCTCTGTAATGTATCCTCCTCATCCTGAGAAAGGGCATCCAATACCCCGAAAGCCAATCACACTCTCTCTCTCGGCTCCATCTGATATACTCCTCCCTCGCCTGCATACACCCAAAAACACACAAAACAGAGCAAGTTAGTATCTAATCAATATCGAGAGAGTCATAAAAGCATATAGAAATGATAAAAGTACAAGTACAGTCTCCAAAATAGGTTCCTTTTGCATTCTGTGCAAAACCGCCGCCCTGAGCAGAGGGGCGGTTTTGTAACCGCCGCCTTGAAGGCGGCGGTCGTGTAACCGCCGCCCTGATCAGGGCGGCGGTCGTGTAACCGCCGCCCCCAGCAGGGGCGTCGCGTTCGAAAACCCGCGCGGGTTGTTAACCCCAAAAAGCCCAAAATGAGCAAAAATAGACCATTTAAACTAAAAATGGAGCCTACCCAGTAGGCGCCCCCCCTAGGTGGACCTTTTGAACCTAACATTTTCAAAAATAACCCCCCCATTATGACGAATTTAGCATTTCAATTTTAAAGGGGGAAAAACACAAAATGGAAGAAAACCAACCTGTGATCACTGAGGTCGGTGTTCCGCTCGTGGAGGCATGATCATGATCTCGCTGCAAACGTTTCGACTCTACTCGCGTGAGAAACCGTCACCGTGGGTCCCAGAGCTCAAAACCAATCAAATCAACTCGCGCAAATGAATAGGAAAATGGGCCCACTTTCATATATATATCGTTCTATTTCGTTTTAAAATGACTTTTTCGCAGGTTTGGAGCGCTGATGGAGGTAAGTTTCTATCCCCGCACGAATGGTACGTTCTCCTTCCCTATTATTTTAGCGTTTATCTTCCAAGTTATTGCATCTATCTGCACTTGAGTTCTCTTTTCATTTTGCAGGTAGCGGGAATTTCGATGGCGTCATTTCAACACACGGACGAGTAAGGTATAGCTTCTAACTCCCCATTTCGGGACTGCCATACTCGGACCCAACGTTTTATGCCTCTTCATGGCTAAAACGCTTCTCCGAGGGGGCAATATGTACGTACCCAAAATTGTAAGGTACTGTACTGCCAGAACAGTGTAACAAGTGCCCCGATGATGATACAGGTCTCCTCGCAAGGTGTTCGGGATCCGGAAAAGCCCTCGGAGTATGCGTTAACATCCCGCATGCCCCGCTTAGCCCCCGCACCCTTTGTTTTCCCCTTTTTCCCTCTTTCCTTGGCCTCTTGACCTTCAGTGACGAAACCGCCGCCCTGCTCAGAGCGGCGGTCCTGTGCGCGCATTTTCCAGAATGCTCTTTTGACGCGACTCGCATGAAATATCACGATTCACTAGCTTTTCTTTGCCGACTTGAGCATGCATTTATGTTTTTGGTCCCCTGGAACAGTGTTTTTCCTTTGTTTATTGTTTAGGAGTTCAATTTGGTTTTGGTTTTGAGTGTTGGAATTCCTATAAATGCATAGCTTGTGCTGAGGCAAATGGCCACCATTTTTCTGGTTAGAGTCTTCTGATTTTCAGTGGTTTGGTCTGTTAGCTTGCTTAGGATTGATAGCATAGTTCATTTCATACTTGGTTAGTATTATTTAGTTGTTGGTAAGCCACAGACCCATCTTGTGCGGGCGATCTTTGTTATCTCATCCCAATCCAGGTTAAGCTTGCCTCGAATTTCTCTTTGCTTTAGATTTGTTTTTATGTGTCTCTGAGTTCTTAGTTTAATCCATTATATGCCCGGTTAGCTTTATTCAACTGTTGGTAAGCCACATATCCAACTTGTGCAAGCAGTGTCTTTATTTTATCCAATCCATTGGAACAGAATAGCTTAGGAAGCCATTAAAGTTGTAGGTTTTGCTCTTCGTATAGGATAGTTATAGGTTCTGGTCGCTTCATGTTGCATGACTCGCAGTAAAATCCCGCTAGGAATCGCATAAGCCAAGCTCTGTACTCTTGCGCTATCCCTCTCCTACTCGCATTCTCGGTCTGCATTCTGAGCTGTCCTTGTCCCAAAATCTACTCTTATCGGTGCTAGCATTACACGCTTTTCTGGATCCACGTGAACACGAAAGAATGAGGAGATCATACTGAGGGGACGAGATCACATACACCATCGGATTCGCCACTGTTCTGCGGAGTCCAGGTTTTAAATTTCAAAGTTCTAGTCAGATTCATATCAAATAGAGTAGTTAATCGCTTTATTTCATTTCATTCTATTCTCGACATTGCCAGGGAAGCTGTGGGGATTGATAGTTTCTGAGAAACTATGATTCACTCCTCACTTCTGAGGTAGGATCGAGAATCTTGCCGGTAGATTAGACAAATTGTTTTATTTAGAATAATTCTACAAAATCGCACAGGCAAATAACTACACTCGGTTATCTTGTCTGTTTCAAATTATTGTTTAGTTATTATTTCTAGATACGCTTAAAATAGTTTTCTTTCCTTAAAATTATTAGAATATTTCTTAGAAGAATAAAAGATATATATGTTAGATTTATTTCACGTAGTTAGAATTTGTTTCATACAGTTAGATTTGCATTTTGTTTCGTATGACAATCACGGGACCTCAAGAGCCCAGGGAATATATATTTGAGCCAATCGTGCCTCAACCAAACCTAGTCACAGCAATAATTGACATAGACCAAAATCTCAGGATACAAGTATTCGAACAACCACAGATTTACAACTGATCAGTTCTCAGTTAAGAGGATTAAACATAGAAGACGACCAAGCACACACGTTTTGGTCAAGTCAGCCAAACTACAGATTACCCTAGAAAACATCCACATGACTGTAGAAGGGCTCGAAAGAGAACAAACATTCGGGTGTGATCCTCTAGTTCCACAGCCAGACGCTGGAGACACCCTCGTAGATATAGATACCAGCTTAAGAATCCAGGTTGCGAGAACGCCTGTAAGGTATTCTGAGAAGATTGCACAACTATTGGTTCTAAACATAGAAGCTGAGAAAGCATACGACTACTGGATACTAGGGATTAGAACTTGATCCTGCGTATGACCATAACAGGACCGCAACAACCAAGAGTCTATGGTTGTGATCCACAGATCCCACAGCCCAACGAATCCACAAGTCAGTTAGACATAGACACTGGCCTACGCATCTTGGTATTCAGGTCCACTCCACTTCCACCTATCATCATCGAACAACTGTCCTTACTAGATATAGCGGCTAACGAAGCTAGGGAATTCTGGACTAGGCCAGAAAATCGTCCATAGAGTCAATTATATTCATCATCCACTATATGACCTTATCAGGAGATATACACGAAACAATCCCAAGTCATTTTCCACGTATTCCGCAACCCATAGATCGAATCACGCCAGAGCTCGATATTGATTGGAGCCTTCGAGCAGTCATCCTTGCTGATCGATCTATCACACCAGTCCAAGTTAGAAGGGCCTTCTTCGCCTTAGATTCGCAAATTCCGCTAGTGCGTGTCGAAGACATTAGACTGCCTAACTAGTTTGTCCGCATATTCTACCCCCACCTACTGTCTCGGCACGACGACTCTGGGAAGGTTGGAGGTACGCGGAAGAGTTACTTGTTGATTCTCACGCTAGCCTGCCGCTTTTCCAACGTACATTCACCTTGGCTTTGCCTTAGAGTAAAACCACATGATTCGCCTCGGTCTTTACTTTGTAATTTGTGGATGGTGGATTTCCTTGTTCCTACATGTTAAATCGTCGAGCCGAGCCATCTCTTTTCGCACAAAGACAATCCCTATTGTTAAATCTTCGCAAGAAATGTAATAAAACAATCGCATGTTGCTCGACGTCCCTCCTCGCTACATCTGCAAGGAACATATAAAATCAAGAGCAACACTCGATTTTTACAGTAACAATAATCATTCTTCATGATATATTTCAATGTATTCCAAGTCTCACATTTCAATATGGCACATTACAATTATAAAGAAGAAGTCGCTGCTCTATACTCAAGGAGGTTGCTCTAACAACTCTCCCTATAATAGCTCTCTCCACAAACAACTCAACTAATATAATACGTGAGTTGTTTCAACAACTCACCCAATAATAATCACCTAAACTTATAAACATAAATGTGGAGCACTAACTATATGAAATCCTAACAATCCCCCGTTAGTGCGAACATGGGGAAAACTTGCCTTATACTTGCACCTGCTCATGATCTGGTGATTTTCACAAGATGATCACAAACCTCAAGGATGGTTTTGCAAACGGTTGACCACAAACCGAGAATGGTGGTTTTGCAATTGGTTAACCACAAACCACAAAGTGATGGTTTTGCAAATGGATTACCAACAACCAAGAATGGTGGTTTTGCAATTGGTTTACCACAAACCACAAACGAAGGTTTTCAAGTGGTTTACCTACAACCACATCATGATGTGCCAAGTACTATTATCAGCCCTCATCAATATCTCACTGCAGGGAATAACATAGGAAAATCTGCTGAAATCTGCTGCTCATACATACATAGAAAAAATTGACATAATGGAAATGGAACATTGAGATCATGTTCCCCCCCTCAATGTGAAATTTCCACTTATTCAATCACGAACACTGCAAACAGGACACTGATACTGGAACTCTGAAAAAACATGACAAGAAGCACACGACACAAGCTGAAAGCAAATACACCACAAAAATGTCACCAAACCATCTGTGCGGCCCCATTGTTGGCAACTGACGAGAGGTCGTTGAATGACCTCCAACCTCCGTTTTCCTCCATCCTCCGGTTTCATGCTCAGAACAAGAAGTCTTCAGAACCACTGTCTTCATTTACTTGTTCTTCCTCATTCTCTGATCTTTCTTCAGTAATAAAGTTGGCCTCAATTCCTTTGAGTTTTCCACTAAGTATATCTTGAGCTCGAGCTCTACAAAATGAAGTTGTATGCCCCTTTTTCTTACAGTAGAAACATTCTCTTTCCTCTTTATATTTAGAAAAAAATTTGTACTTCCTTTTTACATACATTGTTGTTTCTTCTTCTACATCTTCTTTGGTCCGTTTTTCCTCAGCTAGAAGAGTTGATATCATATCTTCCAATGAGTTAGAAGGTATCTGACCAAGAGTGAAAACAACATTATCAGTATTTGGGTGGTAAACTATTCAAATTGAGAATAGCTTTTGCATCCTCGTCATCTACTGGAGCTTTTACTTTTGCAAGTTGTCTCAGAAGAGATCGTAAATTGTTGATGTGACTAGACATTGTATCTCCATCACTCATTTTGAGCTTGAACAACTGAAGTTTTAGAGAAAACTTTGCATTGACTGCTTTTGAACCAAATAATTTGCTCAGATTATCCCAGATGTCCTTCGAGTTTTTATCTAGATCAACATAATGTAATTCAGAGTCCGAAAGGGCAAGGCCAATAATGGCTTTGGCTTTATCATCCCGTGTTTCCCATTGCCCCGCCAATCCGGTCGATCTCAAGGTTGGTTCTTTTCCATCTACTATCCTCCAAAGATTTTTGTTCATCAACTACATCTGGATCTTGACTTTCCATGTGTGAAAATTGAGACCATTGAATTTTTCTAGTGGAATGTCCATTATATCTTAGAGCGTCGGTTTCAACCGAAAATGCACTCTTAGGGGAGTCGGCTTCAACCGATATTGCTCCCAATTTACACTATATTTAAAAAGTAATAAAAACAAATTACTTTTTAAATTTTACATGGATATTTACTAAAGACTTAAACTCAGAAAGTAATATTTAATTACTTTCTATATTTAAATATTTTGATACACAAATTAAACTAAAAGACACATGATTACAAATTATAGACCACCCACTACTATTGACACACTACGAGATTTAATCCCTTGACTAATAAATTACAAATAATCTTATTCTAAGATCTGTGGCTTTTGTAATTCAAAAGAAACCGCACCTTTTTATTAGAATCCCATGCATATTTGTGAGCTTGAGCTGGAAGGATAAGCAAGCATTCACGTCCATGATCTAACCGTGCTTACAAGTGGGCAACTTGCATGCCAAAAGGATCCGCGTGTATAGTGTTTGAAGAGTCCAGAGTTGAGCCTACGGTGCTTGGAATGAATAGTGTAAATCAGATCTGTCCAGTTGCATGAACGTTGAGTGGCAAGTCTCTGACAGTCGTCCTCCTCAGTTATAAAATAACACAAACGGATTTCTTGTTTTGGATTGAGATGGTCGCTTTCTTCGCATGGCGTGATGTGGAAGTGGTAGACTACCAAACATTGCACACAAGAATTGTAGATTGCTACAAAATAGTAAATTTGCTTTCCTCAAACCATAACCACACCGTAAAACATTGTCCACAAATCTATGCTTTTGTTGTGCAGTGCATATGTATGAGAAGGCAACGATGCTAACAAAGTTGATCTTTGATCGCTTTGCATTCATCTACTCGAGGGAGAATCCAAACCAAATCCTCTACTTATCAAAGCGTCGCTCCAATGTTAATGCCGCTCGGGTAATCACCGCAAGTCAAAATGATTAATGCGAACCGGTGATCAATGGAAATGGGAGTACATGATTTGGAAATGGAAATGTAATGGTAAGCCGATTGAGCCAATGCAAAGTCTAGATCGACAAAGCAATCAATCTGCCATGAGTACGAGTCACCGTTGAATATATTCACATCATCGAATGAAGATAAACATATACGGCCTAGATCCCACACAAATTCGGATCGGGTTGCAGATCGCATAAATTAGAATGCCATCGTGCGGGTATGATGCAATCAATGGATCTCTACAGCACCGAGACGAATTTATACTCTTCTAACACGTTTTCAATCACATAGACTCCCCATGCAGAGATTTTCTTCATTCTCGTAGTGCTATTCTAAACAAACCATAAATGTCTCGTATCACTCCTTAAGATAGAATTTAAAAATGGAAGCTTTTATTAACGGGCAACAAAATTCTAAATGAATCTTCCATTAACAAACAAATTATCTCTCCATGATCAAAATCGCTCTGGTATCAAATGAAGAGCAACACTCAAATTTTTACTGGTAACAATAATCATTCTTCATGATATATTTCAATGTATTCCAGGTCTCACATTTCAATACGGCACATTACAATTATAAAGAAGAAGTTGCTCCTATACTCAAGGAGGTTGCTCTAACAACTCTCCCTATAATAGCTCTCTCCACAAACAACTCAACTAATATAATACGTGAGTTGTTTCAACAACTCACCCAATAATAATCACCCAAACTTATAAACATAAATGTGGAGCACTAACTATATGAAATCCTAACAAAAATATTGTCGTCTACATGTAAAAATGGAGATTTGGACAGTCTTTCCAAAACCAACACATTGGAGTAAACATGGATTGGAGGGAGATGAATTAAAAGTGTATTGGAGTTACTATGTCATTAACTGGTGGAGGCTACATCATCCAACGCACGACACTCCATAACAAATGCAATGTCCGCTTCATAATAGGTGGTCTAAATGCAATCCATTTACCACTTTATGTTTTTCAAAAATTGTTTACCACTTAGCAATAAAGCAAGTTTGGTGATTTTTAATCCAAGATGTTAAATTTAAAATTAGTTTTTATATTGAATGTAACAACACTAAAATTGAATAGTATTATATTTGTTTTGTGTCGATTATTGGATGATAAAATCTCAATCGATAATGTACATTTTTAGCATGCAATTTTAACATCTTCCAAAAATTAGCTTAAAAATACATATAGGGTGGTCACGCCAAATTGAAACGAAATTTGTAAATCAAAAATATGTTAAAATATAAAAGAATATTTTAAAAAATTAAAATTTATTATATATGTGTATGAAAATAGACCCTTATATAGGCTGGAGTTTCCCCACTTCACGTCTTTACCTTTTTTTGGTTGGAGGAGAAACCTTCCAATTTTGGAAGAGAAGACAAAATGGAACACAATTGAGGCGGTGCATGTTGGATTTCTCATTTTAAAAGGGGGAAGCCACATGACCCACTCTTCATCTCATCGCTGACGTGTCTGACAGCACACACAAATCTAGCTGGTAAAGACGCGTTCGTCCACCTCGTAAAATGCATTGGCCGGCCCTACTCGCATGCGCAGCCACGTGCCCGCCACTCAGCTTAATATTATATTATTAATTAATTAGAGAATAAAATATGTCATCATTAGCTTTAGTGGTTTTTGTCAGTCGTTTTATCGGTTGGAGTCTCGACGATAAAAAGACACGTGTATGGGGTCCACCAAAGTTAGTAAAACTAAAAGGAGACCGTTGTAAGAGGAACCAAATCCGTCCAGATTGGCAGAGACGTCGTGACTCGTTTTCCTCACCCTACAAATCTAGACGCCTTTCTACAGCTATCTCCATAATTTCAGTCGGCGCTTGTTGCGAAACAGGGCTAAACTAGACTAAACTAAACTACACTAAACTTAGAGAATAGGTGCTGAGTGAGTATTCATTCCTGTGAAGAGAAATGGATCTGAGAGTGTCCTTGGCATTGGGTCTGGTAATGGTGAGCGCCCTCACCATGATTAACCCTGTGTCAACCACGGATCACATTGTTGGCGGAAACCGCGGTTGGAACCCTGGGATTAACTACACCGACTGGGTTAACAACCAGACCTTCGTCCTAGGCGACTGGATCTGTAAGTATTTTGTGTATTCCTTGTAGTTTCGTCTTGGTGTGTTTCGAACCCTAAACCTGTTGAGCTGATTTCTCTTTTTTTTTTTTTTTTTTTTTTTTTTTTGCAGCATTTAGGTACCAGAAAGACCAGCACAGTGTTCTTCAGGTGAACCAGTCGGGGTACGACAACTGTACGACGGATAACCCCATCGCCAACTGGAGCAGCGGCAAGGATTTCATGGAGCTGAACGAGTCGAAGCGGTACTATTACATCGACGGCAAGGGTTCCTGCTACACCGGAATGAAAGTCACTGTGCGTGTTAACAAGACCGCACCTGCGCCGCAACATTCTGCTGCCAATACTTCGTCTAACGATAAATCTTCAGACTGTGCGCTTCGGCCTGCCTTGCCCGCACTGTTTATGTTTCTCGGAGCTCTGTTTACATTCTGATGCTAAGTATTTCCCTCTTTCGATCCCGGCCCTGAAATGTATCAACGACACTCTTATTTTATTTGATCCGATGAGCTGCTCTGTTTATTTTGGCTGTGTAATGTTATTTCATTCGATTTGACGCTAAACAAGGATTCAAAATAATGTATCCCTAGGGTATTTATTTATCGATGAATTTATGCTTGTTGATGTTAATGATCAATAATTTGACAGGCTTCATTCCCAGTTAAACAATTACTTATGTAGGCCAATGATTCACCCTGTAACCTTACAATTTAGAACTGCGCATAGTAACAAGTTTAATAATATATTTTTAAGTTTGGCCAAAAACTTTTTACTTTTGCATACGGTTGGTTAACTGCAACCTGTGAAAGTAAAGTAATCATGATTTGTTTCGGACGAATCTTCTTTCTTCATGTTAGTTAGGGGTGTGAGCTGGCAAAAAGTATAAGATTAGAAAAACATCACACGTAAAGGAAGAAAACTTATCCCCAAACAAAATGAGAGAATTTGAAAGAATGTTTCTTCGAAAACATTTATATGGTTTGTCCGCGTCATACCCTCTTGTTTTAGGGCTTTTATTCTTTAAGGGTCTCTCACACTCTTCGAAACAAACTTTAAGATTATTCTTTTTTTTTTTTTTAAGTCAAAGAATATAATTTAGTTTTACAAAAAAATATCTTTACAAGTATAAATTGCATGGGGGCATTGTGATGAAAGTTGTGTTTTTTTCTCTTACAAGAAGAATTAAAAACAGGAAAATGCGTATTGTAAAGAACATTTAAATTTATGTCATTTTAATTCATGCATTTTGGAAATGAAGACGAATTTCTTTGGAATTAAGTTTGGTTTTTTTTTTTTTTTTGGGGTGGTGTGTTAGATATTTTTAGTATATTTTATTCTTGTGTGTGTGTTTTTTTGTTTTTGTTTTTGTTTTTGTTTTTTTGGTGGGGAATATTTCATTTTTGTTTAATGTTGTAGGTAGATATTTAAGTCAACTAACAAGTGAATTTTTTAGTTTGTAATAAATGTTAATTTATGGTAATTATTGTTGTCTTATTGTTATATCTTGTGATTTTATGTGATTTGTAAACAACAATAGATCGTGGTATTATTTTGAATGTTTACAGAAACGATCAATTAATTTATTAGTTTTGTGACTTGTATGAATCAAAAATTGATAAAAATCTAGATTATAAATGTGTTAAAACTCGAATCGGAATGAATCTATTGATTACCCAATATCCACTTAATCATCAATTCATTCAAACAATCCATATTTCATTTTACCCGATTTCTCGTAAATGTCATAAATGATTAAATATGCACTTGAATTGGATCCGATTAATTAATACGTAAAATATTAGAAAATTAGAATGCAAAACCAGATAATAAGACAACACGAGATTGTTGATAGAGTTCGGCAATTTGGCTACGTCAAGGGTTCATTTGAACCAATCCATTAAAATTGTCAAAATTGCAAGTACAATCAAACTTACAATAAAAATTATGGATCCTGAAACTTGCAAAATTATGCTCTCGGGCCTTCGTAAAACTCGATGATGATCAACGCTTGTCCTCCACTTTGTTGAAGCACTTGCACGGTCCTTTTCCTTCGATTCTCTGTCAAAATTGACTTTCACACTTTAAAAAGACATCAAAAGAACTCCAAATCGGGAAAATAATGGATGCACCAGAACGCCTCGGGTTTCGAATAATTTTCGAGTTTACACCAATATCTGAAAATGCCCCTACACTGCTCAAAAATCCACTTCTTTAAAAATTGCTTTGTTTTAAAAAACAACATAGTCATAAGCTTAACCGAGATCAAAACCCAATTGGTTCTTATATAGGTTTGATCAACTCGATGCGGTATAACGACAGAGTATAATTTTAGCATGAATGTGGTTGGGGTTCGATCCTCCCCAACCACCCACCGCCCAACATTTGCTTTTATTGGGACTTAGTCCCACATGCATCGGTTTTTAGCAACATAGTACGCCTTTAAATAGGCTTTGACCAACCTTTATTCCCATGGCTAGGACCACGTCCCCATTTTGTTTTGCCGCTTTGGTCACAACATGTGCGTGTCGTGAGCTCGTTTGCTTCGCAAGTTCAGTTGCTTGGCCGCCGTCGCCAAAGTTGGTATAAGCGCCCAAATTGGCACGTAGGCGGTTGTGCTTTGGTTGATTTGGTACATCGACGCTTGAATTGGTTGATGCGGCTCGGCCGCTCAAGTGCAAGTATATTGGGGAGTTGGAACAATGCCGAGTTTGGAATATATGAAAAAACGGCTAATCCGCTGAGGTGGCAAGCCATGTGGTGGCATGAGGATCCACCACGTGGAACTTTACAAATCCATTACAATAAGTGCCACATGCACCAAGCAATTACAATATGAGGCATATATATGCAAAAATGTGACAATGCTAATATGAAGTAAAGACGACAAAGGCACCCCTTCTCAAAAAGAGTGTGTCGACCCTGGCTAAGGGCCTCCACCAACAAATAAGCAGGCCCACTTGTCTCGAACTCGAGTATCGAAAACCAAAGGCGAAAACTAGAAACACCTTTTTATTATTTTGTTTTGCATTGCCACATGTCACATTATGATTAGTCGGTTGCCCTCATTTTGCTCATCAAACTAGGAACTTCTGCAGATGACATCTTACTCAAACAAAGTTCGTTTTACGCGTTCAAATAGGCGTTTGAAAGCTCTCAAGCCCTCTATCGTACTATAATGATTTAGGAGATCTAGGGAAACTTTTTCCACTAAAATGACCTCCGGATCACACCTCCCCACTAAGAAGGCTTTTGTTCCACAAAAGTTATTTTTACCCACTGAAACTATCAATCATCTTCCTACATCTCACAAACATACATGATCCATAGAAATAACATTGTAGGAAAAAATTTATTGCAAATTATTGAAAATCATATCACAAAATTGATCAGTTTAAACTGGACAATAGAAATGCCAACAAGAGGCTAGAGTCCAACTGATTCCCTATGAATCTGCCAACATATGCAAACAACATAGATCAGTTTGAAAAGATAAACAAATGCCAATAATAGGCGAATGTCTAATTGAATCCCTGTAGAATTGTCAAACCACAGTGGACTGCAATCGCCATCACAAAATTGATCAGTTTTAAAATTAACAATCAAATACCAAAAGAGGCAACTATCAAATTGATTCCCTGTGACATGGCCAATCTCTACAAATACAATCTCACCCAAAATAGATCAGTAATAAATAGACACCAAAATGCCAACAACTAGGCTAATGTCCATTGACCCTGTAAAACTATCGTAGATCACGCAATGACAAACTCGTAATCAAAATGCACTCTAATGTTGTAACCATATTTAGAAATCACATTTATTGCCCACATGAGTCTTATAAAACATGTGATTTAAAAGTATGTCAACAACGAGCTTTTACATTGTGATCACAATTGCAAACACTTTGCTCAAAATATGGGTTTTAAAATGCATCCAACATATACATGCCAAAATAGATGCATTCACAAAACAACAGTTACTTAAATGCAAGTATGGAAAACTGAACATTGCCAATGTGCCCAACAACCTACGTAAACTATTGTCAAAAATCTAAAGATGAAAAATATGAGTTTAATTCCTTGTACCCAAATTGTATCAGAACTCAAAATTCTAAATAGGAGATTCAAATGGAGTATTTTCAAATTTTCAAATGTAAGAAGATAACTGAGCATGATGAACCTGTCTCTCAGTTCCTCTCATGAATCGATAACTCCAAAATTAAAGCTAAACAACATGGAAAATTTTTCCTTTCAACATACAACAAGAATCCCATATAACCAAATGCTCTGAATTATTTGCATGTCATTAATAATCATCAACTATGCAAACATAAAACTAAGGAATTGTTTATCACCCATTTAATCATATTTTTCCTTTTTAGTTGGTTTTATTTCCTCGGTTAATTGATCCTGGGTTGTTAACTGAATAGTTGGTGTTTTAACAACTTCATTATTTCTTATCCTCTAAACAGGAATGTAAACCATTTTTGTCTTACCATGACTTTGATGGTGTGATGGATGAAGTTTCCAACATGTTTCAATCCGATGTCCACTCATACGACAATGAGTGCAAAAATTCCTCTTCTTGGGAGAGGAAAATTGTTTTCCATTTCTCACCTCTAAACGACAAGATTGGTCTTTAAAGATTGAGCTCATCAAGAAACCACTTTTGCAAAAAGACTTTCTCTTCCAACAAAAGGCAACAAAATGATTACTTAACCCACAAAATGTGCATGGAAAAGCATACATCATTTTCTGTATATCAAAACCATATTGTTTAAACTAAAAGAGTGCATCATCAGAAGTTTTACAATTTCCTTATGTTTATGATTATGATTTTTGTAAGAACGAGGAGGTGGAATCTCATTACCTCTTCTCTGAAATTTCTCACCCAATCCTTCATCAATATGTGATGATGAATCAATGATTTCTTGTAAAGAGTCTTCCTGCAGGACTAGTGGGGTAATCACTTGGTTGTCAGCAGCTTGTCTCCCTTCAATGGTTTTGGAGCACTCTCTAAATTCCATTCCCGCACTAGATTCAAATGCACCAAAAACATTACCTGAATCTAAACGGGAGGAAGAACAAGATGGTGATAAACTTACAATACAATCATCTCGCCATGGTTTCGCATATGAAGTGGAAGTCAAATCCTTCTTCCGTTCATCATACTACAATCTTGCTAAGAGCTCATCCTTGGCGATATTTTGATTTCAAGCATTCAATCTCCTCTTCCAAGGAGTAAAGTTTGCATCTGAGGAATGCATTCTCTTCCTGGATCTCGTCTATTTATGCTTTCAAGCTCTTTCAACTCTCTCTTTTCAAGGCTTTACCCATGGCTACTTGCAAACAACTTGTACTTCCCAAACAATGCACACTGCAAATAGAAGATCAAGCCAATAATGTCTCGCAAATGGAAGATCAAGCCAATAATGTTTGCAAATCTGCTGGAGTTAGAAAACCAAACTGATATCAAATGCAACTGAAAGCAAAACCACCGAATTCAACCGGATCTTATACCAAAACTTGATATGAGAGAATTTGAAGATCCTCCGAGGTTGGTTGTAGTTGGTGCTTTGTGCTTAAAATCCCTATTCAACAATGATAGCAAAGTATGGACTGCATATACACATTGACATCTTTTTCCCAAAAATCATTAAAAATAGCTAATGTAAAGATAATAACAATAAATTCTAAAGAAATAACCATGATATATACTCTCTATTTTGTCCTAAATAAACCATAAGTTTAGAAATTACATTTAGATCCACTTTATGCAAGGAAAACGAATGTCAAATATTGTATGAAATGGGCTATTTCTTTGGGCTCATCAGAAATTTCATGGGGATGCTTGTGAGATGCAATTTACGCTTGAGAGAGGGAGTAAAATTGAATTTTTTTGATTTTTCCAATGGAGATGGCGAATATGATGAAAAACACAATCATCCATATCTACTAAAATACTCCACCTCACCATGCAAGAGATGGATCAAATGAAAGGTGTTTTCAAGAGGAAGCTATGCTCCAAATTTCAAGTCATTTGGTTCAGTTGAGTCACCTGGGAAAAAGCAAAAGGATTTTGGGCAAACTAGAGCAAAAATGGTTTTCATGGCTGGAAAATACTTTCCCACATTAAAAATAAACCAGTTTATCATTCAACACAAGGTTTAGCTCTTCTTAAAGGCATTTTCAAATGGAGCATTTTGGAAAAGTTTCATGATTTTTCCTCCATGGAATCAATGGGGGTGAGCAAAATGAGTTTTAATGGAGTTTTGCAAACAAGAAATGAGTCTCTATGTTATATTTCTCCATTACTTTTTCTATTTCTTCATTGTATCATTTGGGAGGGAAAAAGAAGTTTGAAAATCACTTAAGTGGGGGATGGAAATTTGGAGGGGCAATGCAAAGTTTTAAAACATTATGAAAATGCATGGAGCACTTCCAAAATCCACCCAATAAGATGAGGGTGCACTTCGGAATGCCCGTGCATTCCAAAACCCCACCCAAATGCATGAGGGGGCCCAAAAATCTACCATGCCTTGATGGAAAAGCCAAGGGGGCAAAACAAGGAGAGTTGCATTCTTTTCTACTCTTGGTCAACAAAACTCAACCAATATGAGGGGGCACAAATTTGAGAGGGAAATGCAAAAAAATGCATGGAGTCTCCCAAAAGGTCGCACCAAATCAGAAATTTTCACTTAAACTTGTTGATGTCATCACCCCAACGGAGTAATAGAATAAAAAGTGACTTTCCATGCCCTCGGAGTGAAAATGTGAGTTTCAAAGCATATAATATATGATTTTGAATGGAAAACACTCAACAAATCCATCGCAACCATTTCAAGATCTCGAAATTGTTTTTTTGAATTTTGAGTCAACTCGCCTTTTAATGTAAGGAGCGATAGTGAGTTGAGCTACAATAAGAACCTAAGATGAGTTGGAGTAAAACCAATGCTTAGGCCATGAAGAGGACTCCATGAGTTATCATTTGACTACTTATTGACCTTTTGAATCCACCCGTAAGTCCCGAAAAGTCAATTTGAAGATGGCCTTTCTTGGGAGACCAAAACAACTTCATAAAAAGTGCTAAGAGTGAATGGGGTCCCAAAACCCGTCAAGAACTTCCAAATTTTGACTCGAACCATACCAACATGAACTAAACTTTAAAACCTTTCCAAAACTGCAATTGGGATTGCCAAAACCACCGTAAATCACCTGGGAATGCCCAAAAGTTGACACTTGCAAAAGGGTAAATTTGTGACTTTGACAGAACTCCTAAAAGAGGCAAATTTTTCTTTGGGGTTGTCAAGTAAAATGCCTAAACATTTTACATGCCATCAAATATCTTAAGGTACTTTGACTATGATGGATGCAAGTGAGTTGTTAGAGACAATGATATTTGTCTCTATAATTGTCACCGTAAACTCCAAAAGATAGAGAGGAAGACCCAACCCTATCCCCATATCCACAAACTTTCTACTATCTACATTTATACATAACATAGTCGTACCCTTACTCATTTACTCCCATACCCCGATTTGAAATGGCATCTTTGTCCCTTTACTCATACTTACTACTAACACATCTCCATGTGACTATGGTTTATATGCTTTGGGAGTACAAAAGGAAACATATAACATAGCGAGTGGAAGCGTTGGTCAGAGCCTCACAACACTACCCACAAGGGCACCAATAAAATGGAGGTAGAAAGCAACTTGATCCTAACAATAAATTGTGCATAATGGTAATATGAAATATCCACAACTTCAGCTTACTATATTTACACATGACACGACCATACCCTTACTCATTTACTCCCATACCCTGATTTGAGATGGCATCCATGTCCCCTTACCCATACTACTACCACATCTCTCGGGTGAATATGATTTCTATGCTTTGGGAACACAAAAGGAAACAAATAACATAGCTATCAGAAGGGTGGTTGAAGGCCTCCACGACACTATCGGGGTACTAATAAAATGGAGGTAGAAAGCAACTTGATCCTTACAATCAGGGATGCAATCATGAAAGAGCCCCGAAGCCTCCATAACACCTTTGAAGACATTCACGAGGCATTGTTTTTCAAAGGCTAATGGCGCTAGAGATTTTTAGCTAATGAAGAAGCAACCTTATAGCAAAATCACCAAGGTCCTTGCATTAATTATAACGTGGAGCAATTTTGAGGTTTTGGGAAGCAACAGCTAAGGATGATACAAATTCAACATAAGAACCATAATCGTTTTAATGCCAATGACTTACTAGATTCGAGATTCCAGTCCATTTATTTGTCTTGAATGTGAATGGGTAATAATTTCCCGAGGTATGACTTTGGCTCAGCCGCACAAAAGAAATTTTTGGTTTGGTTTAATAGGAGATCATGCTCTGCATGCCATTCAATGAAAGTATTCACCTGATGTCTCGTCTTTTGATTGTCAAGCCCCGTATTGTATTGATTGCCAGGCACCATATTGATTCCTAAGTGCTTGGAGTTATGAAATACTTTATATTCATGAAGTTCAAAATGTTGAAATGTTATTTGTCAAAATCCCTTTAGGTACGAAAGTCATGCAAATGTCCATACTCTCTATATATATTAAAAAAACATAATACTCATTTTTTGTCCATAAAAGTCTAAAAGTGAAGTTTAATTTTGATGTGGGACCTAAGTGAAGTTTAATTTTGAGGGACCAAAACAGAAAAGGAGGGAGAAGGTTTTAGAAGAGGGGTTAGAGGGAGGAGAAGAAATTGGGAGAGAATAATATGAATTGTTTGAAAGAGAAATGCACACAATACATTTAAGGGTCGAGAAGTGTAGGGGAAAGGAAAGAGGAATGGAGGAGGAAACATGAGAATATGTTGTCTAATAATTTGACGACATGTTTGTCATTTGCAAGGAGGGAAACCCATGTTCTGGGAGACATAGATGAAACTGTTGAGGAATATATCTTGCAATGCAGACTACAATCACTACTTGTTGCAGAACTTACTAGGACCTATTTTCAGTTGTGAGGTCCACTAATTGCAGGAAGTAGATGTATCAGACATGTGTCGCTAATTGACATCTTCCAATGATTGGTCATACAAGTCAAAGGTAGACCAACGATTTGGGTCGCATTCCCCACACGTTTTCTAAGGATCATATTGTCTTGCCCCAAATATTATTTGTTATGCATTTTCCACATAAGCATTTCTATCTCACAAAGAGGACACAAGGAAATTTGGTGAAACTTGGAAAGTTTTAGGGTTTGAACCCCGCGGTAAATAGATGCATCATGTAGTAATTTATAACCTACCTTTCAAATAGTAATCTCAAGTAAGTGTAGGCAAAGAGATGTTGTGCAAACAAACATCGCTAATTGAGTCACAGAAATAATCAAAAAAATTAGTAAAAGGTATGTTTTATCTGTTAAGAAAGTTTTTATTTTATTTTATGGCATCAAGGTTTTTGACTGGACAAAATTTAATTGGATATGTAAGATGTAGACATGAATGTATTGTTGTAAATTAAATGGTGGGAAAATTAAATACATGCATGCCCCACACCTATTCCATGAAGCAAATTGTTCCTTCCCAAATAAGATCTATTATATGTGCTTCATTAAATTGTCATAATCTCATGCGGTCTATTCATGAGAGTGCAATGTGAATTTAAAGGGGCCAAATTAAAAATTTACAAAAATTTACAAGGGCTGAAATGTGAAACCTAAACACACTGCTTCTTTCCTATAGCACTTTGCAGACATGTTTTTTGCAGGTTCACGCTAGAAAAATTATAGTGAAGTGGGTTATGTAGGAGCAATCATTGATAATTGAGCCCTTCTGGGGAATGGATGTACAGAGTAATAATCTCGTACCCGCTCCATGTATTTCAAAGTGTCAGCTAGGTTGTGTTTCTCAATCGATAAAAAACCTTTCTCTTGGGAATTATTATCAAATTCAACATGCAACACACCCAAATGTTTCATTTCCTGCTCATATTTTTGCTTGTAGTTTCTATTCTTTCAGGAAAGATTGCAGGAAGAGTAATTATCTGATAAGCTACGCCTAGATCCAAACTCATACACATAGCCTTCTATATCATAATTTTTTAAACAGTCTATTCCCTTGTTTTTTTATTTTTAGATTTGCTTGATTGCTTTATGCTACTCCTTGGTTATTTATTTTATCTTTTTACCCTTCTCGAATGGTAACCCACCATCATAGAATTGCTAAGATAATTATTTTTTTGACTCTTCAATTCCACTTTCTCAACTTCATTTGTTCCGCTTGCTTGCATCATTAAACTACGGAAGCCCATGAACTCATTAGAGTAATATGTATGTGGAACAAAGCCCAACTCTGGCAATGGGAAAATGTAAGGGGCATGACCAAACAGTAAAATGTGTATTCGACGTATATAAAATATTTTGTAATCATTGTTCGCTCGTGAGTGTAAATTTTACACGTTATGTCAAAAAACAACATGGCACATAGATTATTGCAAAAGCACCCCACACTATTCACTTCCCATGCTCTTTTTCCATTTGTCTATATCTTCGTAAACCATGCATTACTTTCCTTCTAGACATTATGCTGGGTGCAAACAAAATTCTTCTTGGCTCTGATTTTTCCATTATCAACTTCTTCCTCTCCCACTTCATCTCGTCTTCATGTCTCTCTTACATGCGTTTGATCCCCTTGCACCAACCCATATGTGAAACGGATTTGGCGTAAAAATTTAACAATTTAGATATATACAATGTTTAAGCACAACTATTATATGTGATTTTTAAACTCGCTCTTAAACATTGAAATATATACATTAGTATATTAATGAAAAGATCAAAATAAAATGGCTATAACACAAAGGGAAACATAATCCAAAGGATGTGATACTAAATTCAAAACGTGGTTGTAAGGCAACACATTTTATTTTTAAAATGTTTAACAGAGCTACATTCTCACAGTTCACCACAACTTTCAATAGTGTCTACAATTTTGGGAATTTTGGTACTTTTGTACTTAACTTTGGGGATTTGATGGTCAATACACTGTTTTCCAAACTAACTTTGAGATTTTCCATATGTCTGCATTGCCCACCAAACTGAATTGCCACCAGAATTTACTTGCAAAATGCTCCACTCTATGTCATTTGTTGCCCTCTTTCTCCTCTTCTTCAACTCGTTTCTCGGTGATAATTAAAACCCTACTTTCTTCCACTATAATCTTTATCTCGTCTTTTAGTATTCCTGTAAAAATATCAATACCTCCATTATAAACCATTAATAAAATCAAACAACAAAAGAAGGAAAGGAAGGAGAAATAACCTGACACATCGAGGGTAAACACATGAGCTTCAGGGGTTTCCTTCTAGTAGTTGGGGCTTCCACAGGGAAACAAAATAAGTGATTTGGTCCAACATTTTCAAGGTAACCAACATGTCGTCCCATAGATCACCGAAAGGCCCCATATATGGAAAAAGTGTTGATGTTGAACTCAACAAACACACTGTACATACAAGTAAAAGACCTAAACTTGTAATTTTTTCGCCATTTATAAATATAAGCTATAAACCATTGATTGACAGAAAGAAACCTATTGCAATACGTCTAAACTGCATTCTTTGTTTATGTTTATGTTTCTGGCTCTGTTTCACATTGGGCTTGTAAAAACATCAATGCTGCCTCCTGCTTCAGATGTAGCTAAACAGGAATCCACAACATTTTTTCATTGAATTGAGTCATGACATGAAGAGAAGTTAAAGCAGGATCCAAATCCAAGTCCCCTTCCTAATGAGGAAGGGCTAAATTTGACGGTCGTGTAGACATTTTTCATGATTTTAGCCGTAAAATAGTTGCAAATATTTGAAAAAAACTGTCACATGCAACTTTCAATTATAAACCCTAGATTGACAGAAAGAAACCTATTGCAATATGTCTACACTGCATTCTTTGTTTATGTTTCCATTTCTGGCTCTATTTCGCATTGGGATTATAAAAACATCGATGCCACCTCCTACTTCAGATGCGATTAAACATGAATCCACAACATTTTTTCATTGAATTGAGTCATGACATGAAGAGAAGTTAAAGTAGGTTCCAAATCCAAGTCCCCTTCATGACGAGCAGGGGCTAAATTTGACGGTCGTTTAGACGTTTTTCATGATTTTAGCCATAAAATAGTTTCAAATATTTGAAAAAAATTGTCACATGCAACTTTCAATTATAAACCCTTGATTGACAGAAAGAAACCTATTGCAATATGTCTACATTGCATTCTTTGTTTATGTTTCCGTTTCTGGCTCTATTTCGCATTTGGTTTGTAAAAACATCGATGCTCCCTCCTGCTTCAGATGCAACTAAACATGAATCCACAACATTTTTCATTGAATTGAGTCATGACATGAAGAGAAGTTAAAGCAGGATCCAAATCCAAGTCCCCTTCTTGACGAGCAGGGGATAAATTTGACAATCTTTTTAGACGTTTTTCATGATTTTAGTCATAAAATACTTGTAAATATTTGAAAAAACCCATCACATGCAGATTTCAATTATAAACCCTTGATTGACAGAAAGAAACCTATTGCAATATGTCTACACTGCATTCTTTGATTATGTTTCCGTTTCTAGGTCTATTTCACATTTGGCTTGTAAAAAAATCGATGCTCCTTCCTGCTTCAGATGTAGCTAAACAGGAATCCACAACATTTTTTCATTGAATTGAGTCATGACATGAAGAGAAGTTAAAGCAAGATCCAAATCCAAGTCCCCTTCTTGATGAGAGGGGCTAAATTTGACAATCTTTTAGATGTTTTTCATGATTTTAGCCGTAAAATACTTGCAAATATTTGAAAAAAACCGTCACATGCGGCTTTCAAATTTAATGTATAACCATCATTTTTTATACAAATTTATTGGTAAACTATACAAATATATTTTAGATATAATTAAATATATATAGAATAATCTTTTATAATTCTTATTACCAGTATAGAAATAACATTATTTTACATTCTTAAACGGAAAAATTTGAAAGTTCAATCACCTAAAAATTGTTTGATGGGCATATATGGCTGTCAAATGTACCCCTGCAGTGAGAAAAGGCATATGCCAAGGCTCTCTCACATTTTTCTGCAGCTTCTTGGTTCTTGTGTTTGTGCTCTAATTTCCTCCATGGTACGGGCATGACCATCCCAAACCAGGAGTGCATCTCTATAAAGAGACCGAAACAATAACAACAAATGAATGAGTAAACTACTACGATTAAGTACACAACCATTTTATTTTGTATTGTTATATTTTCTGTGTTTACCAGATGTTTTATGACAATGGCTTCTTGATGTGGACGTTGGAAGGAAAGCTTTTCATAATCCTGAGCGAGAATAAGTCGACGGTGGCGGACCCACGCCTGAACTCTCACAAGAACTTGCATACATTGTAATGTTGCCTTGGTTTGTTTTCTCACATTATCCTCTTACCAACGTCTACAAGCCTCACAAGCCCTTTCAGTGCACGAAAATCCCGTCTCGCCTAAATAGGAAAACCCAAAGTCTCACACATCACAATACCTAGTTAACACCAAACTAAAAATGGCCACACATGTCTATAATAGCTGCCCAACCGTCTATGTAGGGATATATGGAACAATAATAATCCCTCTTGACACCAAAAACTTCCGCAGCTGTAGCATTAATTGCATACTTTTCACCGCCATCATTCCTCTTTTCCTTGTCCTTTTCCAGCTCAACTCCCCCCATCAATGTCAATTTTTCCTTTTCTTCATGATTGTGAAAATGTTAGACTTTCCAAACACCCATTTTCGCTTCTCCTAAGGGCTTTTCTTCTACACATAATAAATTAGCACCCTGTAAAAACCTTAAAGAAAAAGTCCTAAGAAAAAAAGGGATGTAGGAACCTCTTGTTCCTTGAATGCGTTGAGGTAATGTTCGCCTTTAGCTTTGGAGGAAGAATGACACTTCTCACATATTTTATATTCAGAATCTTTGGAAGGAGATCTAAATACCCTTTTCATTGCTCCAAACCAGAGGAGCTCCCCTTCTTTCCTATGTGGCCGCATTAATCATTCCTCGCCACCGTGCAACATTCATTCATCTTTTAAAGATATAAGATATAAATAGGTGTATGTAACCAAACAAAAGAAGAAGAAGAAACATAAACTTTTATTCCATGGATGGGACACAACAAAAAATTATTCTAAAATATATTGTATAAGTATATTAAAAATACTATAGATTTATTTTTAAAGGAGAATAATTATTTGTGAAATATAAACTCTGAATCTAACGAGGAACATCACTTTTAAATACATGATAAAATGTTTTGCTGCTAGCCATAGTCGTACACATTTTACAGGATTTGAAAAGCATGTATGATTTGTCTTAATGGTGTCAAGACGTTTGTGTGGAATTGAACAGGTACGTAGCGACTGATTATCCAAGCGATCTTGTGGTTGAGATACAGGATGTGAGCAATAGATCATCAATTTCACAAATTGAAACCCTACTGTATCCATAAACTATTGTTTGATGTACTCACTTCGTACTTTACTGGATGATTTTAGTTTCCCCTGCTTTCGAGGAGCGGAAAACTGAACCGAATAATATACGACTACCGGACCGACACAGAGAAAGATCACATAAAACTAGATGAAATCCCAGGAGGCGCAGAATCCTTCGAGTTAGCAGCCAAATTCTGCTACGGCGTAGCAATAGATCTAAACGCCTCCAACATTTTAGGTCTGAGATGTGCCAGGCTCCTCTTCCAGTCACGTCTCATCGATCAATTTGTATACAGTAAAATGAGGAGATATGAGGGTTACAGATTTATCTCCCTCTACAGGTTTGATTTAACTGATGATGCTACTGATTTTAGGACGACTATTGGGGAGAGATCCAGTTAGCACAGTTCCCAGTAACAGCCTGCTCGCTGCGACTATCCAATTACTATCCAGTGTTTCAATAATATAATTGAACAAAATGGATGAAATTATGAATGGCACAGATTTATCCGTATTCAACGTCGTCCTGTCCCACTGCATCTCGTCCGTCAGTCTTTCTGACATGTGTCAGAGCTCCCTAGCCCCAACCCAACTGTAAAGAACACCTTTGGCGTAACTAAAACTTTAGTATATAGTATTTTTATTTTTATTTTTATTTTTGGCACTTAAAAACAAAAGTAACTCGAATGGTATAGAAACATCCTAGCTACGACTCTAGAATATATCATCTAGATTTTTCTCAAATACCACTGAAACTTTAGTATCTAATGTTTATAAGCCATTTCTTTGCACACTATTTGTAGTTACAGCTAAACAAAATGTATATTTTTAAATTATTAAATAATAAAAAATTATTTAACATAGATTGGCGGGTTGTTTAAAACCTTTTAACATCATAGATTTTTGATTTGACGGGTAGGGTCAGCTATCAAATTTCATCCCTTCTGCACTGCATTTAAAGCAATACTTTTTCCTATAGAGAATTTATATATGTTAATTGAGGTCTTCTCACGTCTCCTCTAGGCTGTGAATGTCACAAAAATTATGTCTTGCTTTAAAAACATGGATTCCTTTTGTAATGACCTCAACTTAAACCACCCTACCACACCCATCATAAATATGACCGTGTAAAACCAAAAAAGAAAAAAATCTTATAGTTAAAATTAGTAACTTTTATAAATCAAAAGGCATAAGAGCATTGACTAATAACGCCTAATGGGTAAGGGTTGTAAATATTTCAATATTGTGAATGATTCTCTATGCATTATGGTTGCAATTAATCATTAGGTGTGTATGGTCGAGCTTCTTCACCATGGTAGCTATATTATTTTATAGTTTTTTATTAAATATTTAATCCGTTTGGTTTGGAATGTAAAAAGAAAAGCACTTAAAACTCAACATTCGCATGGATATGGTTGTACTAGGTGAAGGAAGATAACACTTTGTAGTCCAAGAGCCAATTATTTTGTTATATCTCAATATATATGAGCTAAAGGTTGTTGGGGATTACACTTTAAAACAACCTAGTCAAAGCTATTAATGGTAGTTTTCTCATCCCTTTCCCCTGGAATGACATTTAACCAATAAATCACTTCCACATATCTACAATATAAACCTCTAAACCTTCACAAATAATTGTCATGCTCACATTTAAAACCAAGGGGCATGAATTATGAGGCACAACCTCTATGAAGAACCTCACATTACAAAATTCTTGATTCAACCAAATCAACTCCCATGTGCCAGCACACTTGTGGGCCATGGAGAGAAAAACGTTTTGCATCAAGGTATAAACATCCATTTGTTGTCGTCCTCAAAATTCCCCTCTTTTGAAGTCAAGTTTCAAAAATTTGAGTTTGTTCCTTGGAGTATTGGATCACGTCAAGCTTGGCATTGTTTGTAGTTTTCCCATTCATGGAGAACAATTTGAAATTCGGGCGTAATGGTGAAGTTTTTTTCCTTCTTTTTATTTTTCTTCCCGCAGTCAGGAATGACAGGCATATCTTCTCTGTTATTTTTGCCCCAGAATCCACGGGTAGTATGTGGGCATCTCTGATTGGATGCGGTTTGGCCATGTTCAAGTGTCAGTGGAAGCCTCCACTCGTCCAAACGGCACAACTCGTGGGCGGTGGTCCAAAGGACAGTCCTCGAATAAGTGCAAGCTTTCCGTGTGTCCCAGGTTCAAAATGAAGGTAAAACAAGCTCAAATCGGCTAAGTATGGAAGGTTCAGCAGACGGTGCCACGTGCCTCACTAGCGCAGCTTCAAGAGTCAAAGTCGGGGGTAGTTCTCAAACTTGTGCCAGTCTTCCACATGTCCCAGGTCCAAAAAAGAGGAGTCGGTAGTTAAAATTGACTAAGGATGGGTGGGTTGGTGGAAGTCTCCACGTGTCTTAATGGCACAATTTCAAAGTGAAATCAAAGGGTCAATCTTCAAATGAGCGCCAGCTCACCACGTGGTTAAAGTCAATGGAGAGGCAGAGTTGGCCGTTGAAAAATCCAAGACCGGCGGAAGGAGACACGCGTCAACTCGGTGCAATTTCAGGAGGTGTTTCCAAAACGGAAACTCAAATGAGCACCAACCCTCCATGTGTTTAGGGGTCAACATAAGTCAAGCAGGAAATTGGCCCGAATCGGCTAAGTATAAAGGAACCGGCAGAGCTCTCCATGTGTCAGCTTGGTGCAACTTCAAAGGCAAAAATGTAAAAGGTGTTTGCAAGCCCGCTCCAATCAATTCCTTCCACATGGGCGGCCCAAATTTAAAGTTGTAGAAGCAAATTGAATGGCCCATGTTTTAACTGGCAAAATAATGTAATGGTCATATATTTAAAAACTAGTTTTTCCGCCATTAACGTTTCTTTGCAAATCAAGAATTCGAGAGGCGCGAATGATTGGAACAAGTCAGAATCGCTTTCTTGCTTGCTCGAGGAAGTGTAACCATCTCTTCTCATGAGCTATATCATGGGCTTTCAAAGCCATTGATGGGTTGGAATTTTGATATTTCTAGAACTGTAATTTCTAATCGGAAGAAATCAATACAGAGGTTTTCCCTCTTTTCCTTTGCTTTTCTTTCCTTCTTGCTCCGATCGTGAATCATTTAATTCTTGCATGCTTAGAAACTTTGTGCTCTAGTTTATACAATCTCAAGAACTTTGAGTCTCATGGATTGTGCCCATTATAAACGTGAATGGTTCTACTCTATATCTCATTTTCTCAATACATATAGGGTTTTCTCTGTCATCTCTTTTCCCGAAAGTATTGTACTCTTCTTCGCCTCCCTCCTCTCTTCAATGTCTTCTATCCTCATGTATTGATAAATTTCCGGTGCATAAAACACATTTCAAGATATCAGAAACCACCTTTGAATTAAAGATTATGTATTTGTACATAGGTTTTGCCTCGCTTTCAATAAGGGAACATCTCCCATTAAAGAGGAGGACTTGCTTGTCCCTTGGTTGTGGTTTCATTCCAAGTGCAAATCTAAAACCCAACAGTTTTTGGAAACTCTGTTGGGCATTTGTTCAACAAATTTCTTTTCCTAAAAGGACAACTAATTTGATCATTTCTTTGATCTAGCGACTCTAAGATATACTCGTGGTAGAAGGGCTCTTGGAATTGAAGATCCCCAATTTCAACTCTTGGATCAACAAGGTTTTCAACTTCCTCCAACAAGAAGAAATAGAAGAGCTCGTTCTACAAGCACACCTCTTGTTGAAGACAGAGCTTTTGGTAGTAGCATTCCTCAAGCACAACTTAGCCCTAATCTTCATGCCCTAATTCTTGTTGGTGTCTCAGTTCCACTTCAAGCAATATTTCCAAGGATGGCAACACCTCGGCCTTGGGGACAAAGAGTTGGGCCTCTGGCTCTTCCTCAACCATTGCATGAGTTACCTAGGGGTAACAGGAAGAATTTTCCCAAATTTAGAGGTGATGGAAAATTACACTGATGAACACATTGCAACCTTCATTGTTGCATGTGGGGTCCTTGGAGTTGAACATGAGGATGTCTCTGTTAGGTTGTTTGTGGAAACCTTGCAAGACAATGCTGCAGATTGGTTTTACCATCTTCCTGCTGGGACCATCATCAATTGGACTACTATGAGGACTGAATTTGAGCAATGTTTCAAACCTACTGAAGATGTGCATGCTTTGCTAGCTCAGATTTCTCAAATCAAGAAGGAGCCACATGAGCCTATGAGAGAATTTGTGGCCAAGTTCAACAATTTGGTTAACAAGATTCCACTAGATACTAGACCTGTTGATCAAATTCAGAAGTGTTTCTTCTTGAATGCTCAATTGCCGAAGTAAGTTATGCCCTGAGGAGAGCAAATCTTGCAAATTTGGATGTTGATCGAGACCGGTTGTCGGTGTGGAAGATGACTTGATCATGTCTGGCAAGCTGAAAAGGGAGTTTTTCAAATCTAAAGCATCTTCTTCTTCCTCTCCTCTTGGAGGTAATGCAGATCAGTTGGTGCAAAATTTGGCTAATGACCTCATTGCCATTAAGAAGCAATTCGCTCAAGACGCTCCATATCAAGATGTTCCAAGGAAAAACTTTCAGCCCGGGAACCGCTTGCCCTCTTCTCAAATCAAGTTGGCCATTGAATGTCCACCCCTCAAGGTGCCTCGTCAATGCTACTTATGAGGTTCTTGAGCCTCGATGATGAGGAAGAAAATGGGCTCTATGATGAACAAGAAGAGGAAGTCGATGAAGAACCGGAGGACCCCTGGTGGTTCTCGAGTTCATTTCCTCACCACCGAAGGTGTGGGTGATGAAGATGACTTTAATGATGTAGTGGTGAGATGAACAATGAGTCATATGTTGTTATGACTCGGAGAGCACCAACAAAAGGAAAAAGTGGTACAACCTGCAAAAAGATCCAAGGAGTACCCCACCACCATCCCGGTGATTGCAAGAAGAGGAGCTCTTATTCCTACTACTTCCACCTGAAAGGTAAGCTCTACTAGTCCTTCTTCCTCTACTTCTATTTCTGAAAATTATTGTCCAACAAATGATAAAGTCGATAGATCAAAATATCCTCCTACTCCTAGTAGTAATTCCCCATCCACATCCTGGATCTTTTGACATTATAGACCATCTTAAAAGACCAAGATTCATAATTCGAGGCGAGTTCTATCAAACCCATCCTAAAGCCTTCGCCAAAATGGTTAAATTTGTAAATTCTAAATCTAAAACCCCAGCCCATTCTTCTAAAGGTATTTTTCTTACTCCTTCTCCGCCTCAACCCAGCCTTGTGGTTGTAGTCACTTCACCCAATGAGAAGATCAAACCCTTCTATGTGACTCTCCTCATAGCTAGCCACAAGCTTAGCAATTGTGTCATTGATTCTAGTGTGTCTGATAATGTAATGCCTGCAAAAGTGGCTCATGCTTTGGGTCTAACCTTAACCCGCACTTATGGCTCTTGTTATTCCATGGAAAGTAGAGAAGTGCCTTTGGTTGGGAGAATCAAGGATGCATAATTAGTTTTGTTGCTTTACCAGAGAAGAAGGTCTTGGATACCATCTTGGTTGTTGATATCCCTCCTTCCTATGGCATGTTGCTAAGTAGGAACTTTTGCAAAGATCTTGGAAGTGAGATCCAAATGGATTGGTCACATGCCTTGATCCTTGTCAATGGGAAGATGAAGAAGTTGATGCCTGAGAAACAAGCAGAGTATATTGTGCAAAAGACAGATGATCCTAAAGCACAAACACCGTATGAAGACATCGGGCATGGGAACTACATGATCATGTGACAAGAGGAGACAAGTCTCGCCTAAGGGAGTGTTGTTTGATCCTAATGGTGTGCGGACTTTGGGGTTGATGGAAGCTTCTCTTGAATTTGGTTCTAGAGTTGTGTTATCTTGTAAAATTGACAAGGGAAATTTTGCAAATAACCATACCAAAATTACGCTTTGGTCCCCTGAGGAGGTCTATTAACATTCAAAATGGCCTAAAAGTTCCCTTTCGGAAATCAAGTTTTAAGAACTTAGCCATTTTTCACCTTTTTGAATTGGGCGCAAGAAATGATGTGTCGACACCATAAAATGTGCACCCTTAGAAAGTCCTTTGGTGCAGAAAATAACATGTCAACATCCTCTAACCTGCGCCTAAAATATGCACTTAAGGCGCGAGAATCGGCATGTCAACACATCAAAATGTGCGCTAAATAAATTCCTTTTGGTGTTGAAAACATCATGTTGCCACCATAGAATATACGCTTAAGGCACCGAAACTTTTATGTCGACGCTAACCAACTTGCGCCAAGGCGCATCCAAACCCGTGTCGACACTCTGAAAATTGTGCCAAAGAAATTTGGTGAGATAATTAATGTCAGGTTTTCTATAAATAGGCACTTAACACCTGTCATTTTCACGAATTGAAAATTGTGAAAAGTTTTCCTCTCTACCGTGCCTATCCCTATCATGCCCACGTGCCATTTTTCAAGTTTATGGACCCCAACGTCGTCCTTCGTCCTTTATAAAACTGGGTAAGTGGATTTTATCACTCTTGTTGTTGTTTATGGTTTTGTTTCTTGGTTATTGTTAGGTTTTAGGGTTGTTATAAATCTAAAAGGTTAAATCTAAAATGAATAAACTACCAATCCATAACCATCTGGAAACCGCCTTATCCCTCCTTCCAGATCTACAAATCTGAGAAGGCTCTGCCTCAGAAGGAACCATCCTTTATATATCTACTTACTACCTTGCAAAAGTCCCTCTCCTCCCTGCCATTTTGCAAAACCAAAGAGAGAGAAAAGGTCATGTAAAGTGAAAAGAAATCAAAGAAAGTGCAAAAATCATCTTTTCCTTTGGCGCACTGTCCTTTCATGTTGCAACCCCCATAGTCGCGCCTTGGTGCACTGCCCCCACATGCAACATATCCATAACCTGCGCCCAATATAAACACTTAACAAATTTCCTAAGGGCGCAAGTGCATCCTGACCAACATCAACATTGGATGTTGTGTCCTCCAAATCCGCGCCAAGCAGTTTTCCTTTGGCGCATTGATCTCCTTTGCAACATCTTCTGAAATTGCGCCTTGGGCGCACTTAAAAGCCATGTAACACCATCTTTTTTTCAGCCCCAATTAAAGCAAATTTTCTAAGGCGTAGGCGCATGATCCTTGACATCAACATGCCATGTTGTGTGTTGTAAAATTGCGCCCCGCGCCTTTCTCCTTAGTGCTAAAACCTTTTGTGCAACACTCCTCAAAAGTGCGCCCTTTATCCCTTTGGCGCAACTTTTCTCCTGTCAACACAGGTGCACCTTTTTGCATGTTGACATCCCCAAAAGTGTGCCCAGCCTTTTTAAGCCTCTGCAACATGCTATGAACTTGTGCCTTGCGCCTAAGCCTTATAATTGCTCATTCTTCTTTCTGCAAGCTTTCATTATGAATAACATGACGATTGACATGGCTCTTCTATGTTGGACCTCCTACAGAACAACAACAACCATCCTCGAGCTCACACATGTCTTCATCAAGCAAAAAGCCAACCAAGTCTAAAGGAAAAGCAAAGTTGACAGAGCAAGAGATGAAGTACAAATATCAAAAAGTCAGGATGCCTGACTCATATGCAAAGAGTGATCTCGATATCAAAGACTCGAGCTTGGACACATTGATATGGAAGACTTCTAGGCGAGAACCAACCAGCAACTAGTGGCCCCTGGATGAACAAACTGGTGGGTAGTGGATTGCACTTTGCAGTTGGGCTGCCAGTAAGTGTTGTTAATAACGAGTTCATCATGTTGGTGGCTCGATGCTATAACAAGGACACAAGATGTGTCAAAGATAAAGAGGGAAAGACGGTCATCGACCTCACAACTCGTCATTTTGAAATAACCTGGGCATCCTCATCACAGGCAATACGTCGCCATAAGCCTAGAAGACTGCAAGAAGGCATGGGACGACAATGAGGACAAGTGTATGCAAATGATGAACGAGCTATATCTTAAGAACAAAAAGCCGGTGAGCCGATGGCCACAAACCATCCACCGCAGTGACTTCAATGAGGAACTGAGTGATACAATCACCTTCCTAAGCAAAGTATTGGGCTTCCTGATGCCCATCATTTCCATAAATGGATGTTGAGGTACTTAGAGACCATGAGCAAGAATGTGCCTGAGCAGCGTTTTGGCTGGGGGAAATCATCAGTGACACCATCTCTCAGCAACTTCAATAGGTCATGACAACTGGGAAGTTCTATATGAATTCCTACGTTGTATACGCTGCAAAGATCGCGAGAGATTTCGCAGGCCTAGCACGAAATGGGGTATGGCCCCAAGTCAAAATATATGAATACTACCCAGAGCTAAGGCTCGAGAACAACATCCCCAGTTCTCAAAAATCAACGACGCCTTCTTCTATGAGGTGATCTGCCTATTGAGGCCGAATATGATACATGATCGAACTAGCCCAAGTGTGATCACTATCACAAAGAAGTGGGGAGCATTGTTCACTCAGTTTCCCACATTCACATATCTCAGGGCGGTGAATTTTGAGGGTGAACCGACAAGCTACCAAGGTATGTAGGGCCCAAGCTGATTCTCTTGGAGTTGTCAAGGCAACTAATCACATACCATGAGAGATGCATGAAGAGAAATAAGGGAGGAACTCCATTCCCCCTTATAGTGGGCCAATACACCTGCACCACACTGGCCAAAGCACGGAAATGTATGCCGAGCTTGAATTGCTGAATCTAAAGCACAACTTCCCAGCCAGGCCTACCTTTGATTGTCGGGGTTGCCTCCCAAAGGCAAAATTGATCCTATCCATGTCCCTGAGATCGAGGACATCTACATCGACCTAACACACAAAATAGATCTCAGGCGAAAGGATCACTCCAGGCTGGCTCTGGAAGAGATCAAACATTATGGCGTGGCCATCATTCCAAAAGGATTCCAAGAGCCTGATCAAGAAATTGATCAAGTTTACCTTGACACGGATGGGGACGATTGGCCGTTCGCAGAGATCGCAAAGCAAGGCACCAAAGACCATTCAGAAAGGGTCAACACACGCCGTCAGTTGCACCAAACATTGGTGCAAATACAATGGTCTCACCTACGTTGGGGTAGATTTCACTGCTTCTCCTTCATGAAGAGCACCTCTAAGGCCGGCCCAAGTGCCGAAAGGAAAATGGAAAGACAAGGAGGGAGAATCAAGCAAAGAAGAAGCTCCTCAAATCCCTCCTACTACTTCTGAGAAGCAAGTGGTCGACCTGGTGTCTCCAGGTAAAGAAGAAGAGACCACTGAAGTTTCGACGGACACATCCACTCAAGATGTGGTCACAGCTACAACTACTGAGGTACCCACCATTCCTTCTTCCACTCCTTCTCCCCCCTATGTCGTTGAAGCATCTATTCCAATGGATGTTTCTTCTTCTCTCCCTTCCTCCCTTCCATCTCCCACCTCTTCCATCTTCTCCTCTCTCGTGGATATGTCGCCTAGTGTTCCCTCCATCCAATTGCAGATCCATTCCGCCTCCATGTCCTTTTCTTCCCCAGTAGTAACTCTAGACCCTACAAGCAAAGAACGTTAGACTCCTTGTCAATGCCACCACCAAGTGTCTCAACATTCTTCCCTGTGGCCTCTTCAGTTGCTTCCCCTTTCACTCCTGTTTCTTCCTCCATTCCCTCTACTCCTTCTCCCATAAGTCCAAGTTGGATTTCCGACCATCTGGGTCAACTCAAGAGAAAGGTTCCCATAGCACCCATGGACTTCTCTGTCATTCCGAAGAAGGGACCAAAGAAGCAGAAAGCGATAACTCGCTTTTCAAAGAGCACTTCGGGAGAGAGGGTCATGGAGATTGCATATCCTGATCCCACCAAAGAGAAGAAAGATTTGTCTCCTACAGAATTTACATAGTGACTCAAGTCACAATGGGAACCTCATCTGAGAGCCTGCAAGGAGAGGCCTTGTCTGCAGCTAGATGCCCTCTGCAAGAAACTTCAAGAAGCAAAAGAGGAGAAGAGGATACTAAAGGAACAAAACAAACATCTCCTCCAAGATTTGCAGAAAATGCTAAACGATCCTCCTATGATCAGAATCGAGCCTCATCAAGTTCTCGGTCCAAGACAAGATAAATGAATACACCAAGATTGGCGAACAAGGCACGATAGTGTCCTCCTGGATAGAGCGAATCCTCAGAGATAGTGAGGAAATAATCAAGAAATTTACAAGACTCTACCAGGGTATAGATCAGGCAAATAAGGAGCTGTAGGTAGTAGCAGGATCCCTCTCCAAGGAGTTGGACAATGTCAGATTGCAACATGAAACATTTCAGGCAATGGTCGACTGCTCGCTGATGACCTATTAAAGGTCGGTGTCATTGATCACCCGCGGGCACATAACAAAGCTCTCGTCACACTGGATTACCGGGTTGATCAAATGGAGTATATCCTAGAAAGGATAGACAAAATCAAGGATGAAGCCCTGGATGCAAAATATCAAATGGAGCAGACGGTCACAAAGATGTCTCCAGGGATGCTTAGTGAGACGTTCACCTTGAGGGAGGCAGATGATACAATCCAGCTCTTCAAGGATATCGCAACACAAGGTTTGGCGCCAGAGGTCACTTTTGACCGAGAGTCTATCAATAACCTTCTGGCTTGCCACGATTTCATTGGATACTTGATTGAGGCATGCGAAGAGTATGTCGGGCTACCTGACAAGCTCAAGACTGAAAAAGAAACTTGTGAAGTTATTGGCGACCATTTCAAGGGTCCTGATCATAATCAACTTCAGACAATGATCAGCAAGTTTATGGAGTACCGAGCTCAGTGTCACATCGCCTCTCCTGATCAGAAGCAAGACACTCTGTTCAAGCAAAGAGATGACGATGAATAGTTTCTCTTCTTGTGTACGCTTCAATCTTTTTGTAAAAATATTTTAAAAGTATGTTGGCATTTACGATGACATCATCCATGTTGCACCATGGGATGTTGCCATCCACAAACTTGCCCAAAGTCAACTTTTGACTTTTTAGATATTTTGTAAATAGTGGTTGGTTTGTTTTTGTCCTCTTCTCTCCTCTTCTTCTATAAATACTGGAATACTTGTTGTATTCCGGTGGACATTTTTGTATGAAAAAGAGGTGAAGAGAGAAAGACTTTGTGCCTTCTTGTAACATAAGAGATATTAATATATATGTTAAGACTTTGTGCTCAATATATGTGTTATCTACATCAGATCTCTCTTAAGTTAGATCTATGTTTCTATTACTGTTGGATTCATTCTTATTATCGTCATATGTTCATCAATATTGCTTTGTTTGTTTATGCAAGTAAGTTTGGAATTCATTTCTTTTCTCCCTTTACTAGCCCAAAGCGTAACCCTTTCGAATTTTCTATTTTGGAATTCATTTCTTTTCTCCCTTCGATCTACCTTCCTCCATTCCTTCCCTCTTACCTTCGTTCATGATTGGAACTACCTCTACCGGGATGAGATCCCAAACCCCCGAAGTTCGAATAGTGTAGATTTGCACATATTCCCGCTTTATATAATAGCAAGAATCTCAGTTTAGCTTCTTTGTCTCAAAGAGGGCTATGCCCGCACACCGTTGGCCTATTTTCCCACGAACCTGCCTAACCGATGCATTTTCAAACCAACAAGTGGTGTAGTGCTTATTTCTCCTAGGGTAAGGTTCATCCTTTCTCTTTCAAATTTTAGTTTGAAAATACCAACAATATTACCGAGTATGAGGCCCTTATTCTTGGGTTGAGCATGGCGAAGGAAATGGGAGTGAAGAACCTTCTTGCTCGTGGAGATGTTGAGCTAATTGTAAAACAAGTTAGAGACCTTTATCAGGTAAAGAATGAAGGTCAAGCACTATAGGAATCGTCCGGGATTCTATTGAATTCCTTGATGCTTTTCCATTGAAGTTGTGCCAAGGGAAAGAAACACTAGGGCTGACTCTCTAGTTGTTTCGGGGTCCTTGTTAATTCCTCATCCTAATTTTTCTCAAGAGAAATTCACCATTGAGCTGATCTATAGACCCAGGTGTCCGACAATGCAAATAATTGGAAAGTTTTTAATAATGACCAGCATTTGCTTTCTTTCTTGGAACTCGAGAGACAACTTTGATCAGTTGTACTTTGAAGGAAGTGACAATCTACCTAGAGAGTGTGTGTCATCAAATGAAGAGGGTGTCAAAGAAGAGATGGATCAAGATGGATGCATCAAACTGAAAGGCAACAAAATTCCTAAAGGGTTGGTGATTTTAGGGATCTTTTTGATAAACATGATAGACATATGAAGTTTAACGTTTCCCAAGGAGCCCGACAATCTCTTTGAGATCGAGAAAGTGAATATTGGGAGTCTTGATGATCCCAAAATAGTCAACATTGGAAAATGTTGCACTCGTAAAGAGAAAAAGAAGGTGGTGAATTTGTTGAAGAGGTATGTTGATGTTCGCTTACTCTTATATGATCTTAAGGATTTTTAGCCTAAAGAAATGCAACATTTCATTCCTCTTAAGCACGAGATCAAACCCTTCAAAATAGAAGCAAAGGCAATATAATCCAAAGATAGATGATACAATTCTCCAAGAGATACAAAATCTTCTAAAGGCTAGGATCATCTTCTCCATCCACCATTCAACGTGGATTGCTAATATAGTGTCTCGGGAAGAAGAATGGTGAGATCCGGATCTCTGTGTGAACTTCATAAATCTAAAACAGGTTCTTTGAAGAACAATTACCCTCTCCCCATGATGGACCAAGTATTGCAAGCAAGTTACGGAGGCTCGAAGATGCTATCTATGTTAGATAGATTCTCGAGGTACAATCAAGTAGAGGTGAATACTTTGCAAATCAACATAAGACTCGCCTTTAATACTCCTTGGGGCACCTTTGCATACAAGAGGATGCCATTTGGTCTCATTAATGGTGGTGCTACTTTCTAGAGGGGCCATGGATTTGGCTTTTTGGCGGTTTGAAAGGGAAATGCATTGTTGTGTATTTGGATGACTTGACAGTGTTTTCTAAAGCAAGAACAGATCACTTCCAACATCTTGAAAATGTATTGCAGAAGTGTAGAGAGCATGTAATTTTTTTAAACCCTAAGAAGTCTATGTTTTGTGTCACGAAGGAAAGTTATTGGGACACATTATTTCAAAGGAAGGGATCAAGATCGATCAGGAGAGGGTTAAGGCTATCCAGCAAATTCCTCTTCCATCAAGTAAGAAAGGTGTCCATTCTTTCTTTGGTAAGAACAATTTCCTAAGGAGATTCATCCCCGATTTTGTAGAACTTACTATGAGCATTGCTCGCATGATGCGAGGGAAGCAAACTTTTGGTTGGTCCTCTAAAGGGAAGAAATCATTTGAGGACATTAAACAAGCTATTGCAAAGACTCCAATCTTGGCGTGCCCTGACTTTAGCAAAGATTTCATTATCTATTGTTATGCCACCTTTGAAAATACCTTAGTTGTTGTGTTTGCCGGAAGAATGTTAAAGATCATGAGCTCCCAATTACATTCATGAGTTATGTCTTGAAAACTCATGAGCTGAAGTACACCATGATGGAGAAACATGCTTTTGCAGTTGTCAAAGTTGTCAAGAAGTTTAGGTTTTACATCCTTAATTCTCATTCTGTGGTGCTGGTGCCTGATACAACAATCAAATCCATTCTTACTCAAAGATGAATTTGGAACCAAGAGAGGTAATTGGGTAGCAAAAGTGCAAGAGTATGATCTTGACATCGTGCCAACAAAGCCGGTTCGGGGTAAGGGGCCTGTGTGAACTCATTCACGAGGGAGTTGCCAAGGAGTTGTCCAAAGATGGAGTTGATGTCCCTATTGTTCTATTCCTCAGCTCATTAGATGTATGGTATGCTAACATTGCTCACTTTATGACCTATGGAGAGTGTCCATCTCACTTGAGTGCAAAGAGAAGAGAGCCATCAAACTAAGGTCTGCACAATATGTGCTATGGGAGAATGCTTTGTTCAAACGAGGCATAGATGGAAGGTTTTGAAGTGTGTAGACAAGGAGCAACAAAAGAAGTTGTTCTCTGCTTTTCATGACCAAGGCTTGTGGAGGTCATTTCTCCTCTGTCTGTTGTAATACTCATAAAATACTTCGTCTTTAGTTATTATTGGCCCACTCTATTTAGAGATGCATCAAAATGGGTTGGTAAATGTGAAGCATGCCAAACGTTTGTTGGAAGACCTAAGTTGGCTTCTTTGCCACTAAAGCCAGTAGTGATTGATGAGCCCTTTCAATAGTGGGGATTGGATTTCATTGGAACTCTTAACCCACCTTCCAGTGTTGGACATACCCATGTGTTGACTACCACAGATTACTTCACCAAGTGGGTGGAAGCCATCCCAGTCAAGAGCACTACTTCTGAGGTAGTTTGCAACTTCATTAAGGAGAACATATTGATCAAGTTTGGGACCCCAAACAAAATTGTGACTGACAATGCTTCCAACTTTTCTTCTGCTAAGATGATGGACTTCTGCTATGGGTATGGGATCTCACTTGCTCATTCTTCAGATTACTACCCCCAAGGGAATGGACAGCGTAATCAACAAACAAGAACTTGGTGAACATAGTTAGAAAGCTTGTAAATGATTCTCAGAGGAATTGGCATAAGAAGCTATATGATGCACTTTGGGCTGATAGAATTACACCCAAGAGAGCAATTGGAATGTCTCATTTCCAAGTGGTGTATGGTGTGGAAGCTCAACTGTCGTCAATCACGGTGGAATTGTCAGCCTTGAATGATGAAAACCATTGAAGATTCAAGTTTCAGTAGCTCTTTGGACAAGAGAATTGTGTACCTTCAAAAGCTTGATGAGGACAGATTGCAAGTGGTTGATAGGATAGCAACTCATTAGTTGAAAGTGAAGGCTTTGTTTGACAAGAAAGCCAAACCCAGAGTTTTCCAAGTGGGAGACATTGTGCTACTTTGGGACAAAAGACATGAGCCACAAGGAAGTCATGGCAAGTTTGATTCTCTTTCGCTTGGTCCTTTTAGAATCGATATTTTCTGGAGAGAACTTTTTTTATCTGGATTACATGGATGGTTCTCCTATCCCACTTCCTTATAGTGGGCAGCACACTGAAGTTGTTCAAGTCCTAGGTGACTAGGCGGTCCTTCTATATATTATGTACAGTGTTTTGGTTTTGGGTCGTTCCTTTGTGTTTCATTTCTGTTCTTCCCTTTTGGTTTGTTTTGTTTCTTTTCTTGTCTTATGTGTGTTGCCTTGTATTGGTTTTGCTTTTGACTCCTTTTCCCAATGGATAAGACATTGGTCCTCTTTCCTAGAGTTATCTGCAGTTCTTGATCTTGCCTTGTGTCTTTGTTCCAAGCCAAGTCATCCCCAGAAAGAGCCAGTTGTTGTCGTCCTCAAAATTCCCCTCTTTTGAAGTCAAGTTTCAAAATTTTGAGTCTATTCCTTAGAGTATTGGATCACGTCGAGCCTGACATTGTTTGCAGTTTTCCCATTCATGGAGAACAATTTGAAAGTCAAGTGTAATGGTGAAGTTTCTTTCCTTCTTTTTATTTTTCTTCCATGCAGTCGGGAATGATAGGCGTATCTTCCCCGTTATTTTTTTCCCTAGAATCCACGAGTAGTACGTGGGCATCTCTAATGGATGCAGTTTGGCCATGTTCCAAGTGTCAGCAGAAGCCTCCACACGTCCAAACGGAAACTCTGTAAGGGAGGTCCAAGGGACAGTCCTCAAATAAGCGTAGGCTTTCCGCGTGTCCTAGGTTCAAAATGAAGGTAAAACAAGCTCAAATCGGCTAAGTATGGAAGGTTCAATGGACGGCGCCATGTGCCTCATTAGCGCAGCTTCAAGAGTCAAAGCCGGGGGTAGTTCTCAAACTTGCACCAGTCCTCCACATGTCCTAGGTCCAAAAAAGAGGAGCCGATCGTTAAAATTGACTAAGTATGGGCGGGTTGGTGGAAGTCTCCACGTGCCTTAACGATGCAATTTCAAGTGAAATCAAAGGGTCAATCTTCAAATGAGCGCCAGCTTGCCACGTGGTTAAAGTCAATGGAGAGACAAAGTTGGCCGTTGAAAATTCCAAGACCGGCGGAAGGAGACACACGTCAGCTCGGCGCAATTTCAGGAGGCGTTTCCAAAATGGAAACTCAAATGAGCGCCAGCCCTCCACGTGTCTATGGGTCAACATAAGTCGAAAGCAGAAATTGGCCCGAATCGACTAAGTATAAAGGAACCAGCGGAGCTCTCCACGTGTCGACCGACGTAGCTTCAAAGGCAAAAAATGTAAAAGGCGTCCGCAGGCCCGCTCCAATCAATTCCTTCCACATGGGCGGCCCAAATTTAAAGTTGTAAAAGCAAATCAAATGGCCCATGTTTTAACTGGCGAAATAATGTAATGGTTGTATATTTAAAAACTGGTTTTTCCGCCATTAACGTTTCTTTGCAAATCAAGAATTCGAGAGGGCGTGAATGATTGGAATAAGTTGTAATTGTTTCTTGTTTGCTTGAGGAAGTTGTAATTGTCTCTTGCGAGCTATATCATGGGCTTTCAAAGCCATTGTATGGGTTGGAATTTTGATATTTCGGAACAGTCATTTCTAATCGGAAGAAATCAATACAAAGGTTTTCCTCTTTTCCTCTACTTTCTCTTTCCTTCTTGCTCGATCTCGTGAATCTTTTAATTCTTGCATGCTTAGAAATCTGTGTGTTCTAGTTTATACAATCTCAAGAATTTTGAGTCTCGTGGATTGTGCCCGTTATAAACATGAATGGTTATACTGTATCTCATTTGCTCAATACATATAGGGTTTTCTCTACCATCTCTTTTCCCTGAAAGTATTGTCTTCTTTTGCCTCCCTCCTCTCTTCAATGTCTTCTATCCTCATGTATTGATAACTTTCCGGGCATAAAACACATTTCAAGATATCGTGAAACCACCATTGAATGAAAGATTGTGTATTTGTACATAGGTTTCACCCCGCTTTCAATAAGGGAACCTCTCCCACTAAAGAGGAGGGACTTGCTTGTCCCCTGACTGTGGTTTCATTCCAAGTGCAAATCTGAAACCCAACACCATTTCACCCTAATCAACTCACCATTGCCAACATACTTGTGGGCCGTAGAAAATAAGAGCTTTGCAACAACATATGGACATCCACCGAGGCATAATAGGCACTTTTTTTTCTTAGAAGTTACTACATTGTTCTCCCCTAGGATAATTCCATGTGAATGTGATGTGATTTTTGGTGCATTGCCTATAGATGAATAAATTCTCGTGTTTATACCTTTCCGATCGGCCATGTGCAGTTTCTTATTAAATTAACTCAAGGTTGTTGAAAACATCTGATATTTGAAAGCCCTCCATTTTTAAAACAAAGTGCTTGTATGTGATTATAACTCGAATCTGGTTATATTTGACATTTGTTTCCCTTTTCGTGTTTTTAAGTTGTAAAATACAGAGAAATTTTTAATATCATGTATCTTTTAACTTGGAGATTTATGATATACATCTTTCCATTCCTGCCCATCACTCTTTTTTGATGACCTTCAATGTTTGCTACGCTCCAATTTTGGTCTCTTTTGTTCTTCATTTGTGCCTTCCCTCCATTGCTTAATGTGCCACAACTAATCCCTTCTCTTTCTTCTCCATGCAACTTCTCTTCATTTCATGTATGTTTTTCTCGTCCTTTCTATGCACATGTTTTCTTCTTGTCCAACATGATGTTTTTGATTCTCTATTTTCCGGCTCCTCCCTTATGACATTAGAACTTCCCCTCCTTATTCCTTTCGACGTCGCCATTGCACATTCCATGTGTGATTGCTAGTATTAAAACATTATTTATATACATACATATAAGATATGTGTTTGTATAACATAATACTCAATTTTGGTCCATAAAAGATAAAACACCTTAAATACCTTATATTCACGAAAATTTGGAACATTCAACATGCTTATATTTTCATACGTCTCGAACAATATAAAAACATTCCAAGTACGACTCTAAAATATATCATCTAGATTTTCCTCAAGTACCATTGAAACTTTAGTATCTAATGTTTTTGACTCGATTCTTTGCACACCATGAGTTTCCATTTAGGTTACCATGAAACATGTATGGGTACGTGTTAAAAATGCAAAAATGCTAATTGTTAAAAAATCCTTGGGTATGAAATGACATGGAAACCTCCATACAATATATTATCAATATATATATTAAAAAAACATAATACTCCTCCCGATAATGGGAGTAGGGAAGATTTGAAAGTTCTATGGCGGCCTCCCAGGGAAGGATGGATTAAATTAAATTTTGATGGTGCATCGAAAGGAAATCCAAGAAGAGCAAGTTGGGGTTGTATTTTTAAGGATTCAAAGTGTCAATCTCTCGATGGCATTGGGATGGGATTGTGGAGTTTGATCCAATAATGTAACGGAAAGCATGGCTCTCCTCTATGGACTTTCGGAAGCCAAAACTAAAATTGGCTTCGTTTATGGATCGAAGGGGACTCTCAAATCATTATTGGAGCAATCAATGGAAAGCACGCTAAGGCATGGATGTTGGATCCAATCTTTCAGCAAACTAGATCCATCCTTTTTTTCAGAGACCCACTTTTCTCATATAAAAAGATTAGGGAATCAAGTAGCTGACTGCTTAGCCAACAAAGGAGCAGAGGTGTGGGATGAATTTCATAAAATCGCCAAGTATGGAAAGGGAATTTTCCAAGTGATATCATCTCCTTACTTCGCTCGATGCCAAGAAAGCCTTTTACCTTGATAATGAGTAATTCCCTTTTGACGGTTGGGGTGATTAATGCCATAGGTTTGAAGGATTATGGTAAGGCATGGGAAATATTTAATTGGATTTTGGGTACAGGACACCTCACCCTTCCTCCGTGCGATGTGTGTCGAAGGCCTATTTAGTGCATTCCTCCTGTGTGCATTCTCACTCCCAGTTTTGCTTTGGTGCTTGGTTGGTTTGATCTCTTCCTGGTTTCTCAAGAGTGTTCTGCAGTAGTCATGTGATGAAGAATTAGGGAGGTTCGGAGCGGGGCCAAATAAGAAGAGAAAGCAGTGGTTTTACAGTGGAAGAAGCGGGAGACTCCTTTGCCTCTTGGATGGATGGCAAGATCAAAATGCGGCCATGAGGGTGTGCCTAAAGAAACCCACAGTGGTAGCAAAGAAATTTAATGAGGTTGAAGTAACTAATATTTGTGAGTGCATGCGGAATTTGATGTTGGATCCACACCAATCAGTTGGAAGGCGCAATGTTTTTGAAATGGCCCAGTGTTTGAGCTCTGCAAATATTCTGTCAAATGCTTCGACCAATTCATCCTTCATAGGGGTTTGTGCAACCCCGGAGGAAAGGTTAATGAGCTTGTAGTTTCATGTGCACGCTTTGGGTTGGGGACTACAAGTTGTGGCAAAGGGTCAGGTGGCTCTTGCGTCTAATCTAGGCTTTTCTCTTCCAAGGGAAGCAATGGTGGATTTTCCATGTTGTTGTGTCTCTTGCATCTTCGGTCCAAAGCTAGGATGATTCAAAGGTCGAGATTATAGCGGAAGTGTCACCCAATGACAAAAAGGGAAAGAAGGTGGTGGCCTAGTCGACGCCATGTGGCAATGATCGAATGTATATTTTTTTGGTGTCTGTCTTTAGCTTTTAGTAGGTTTCGGATGTAGCCATTTTGGCATGTTTTTGTATATATAGTTTCATAATATAATTGGATGGAGGCTAAGATCAGCTCTCCTTCATTAATTGCACAATAAGGTGCCTTTTTATTTTGAGAGTCCAATGATGAGCGATGTTATCATGGACTGGAACTTCATGTATCTTTTTTACAAAGCTAAGGCCTTCTCCTAGGTATCAATAAAGCAACAAAAAAACATAATACTCATTTTTATCCATAAAATGATAAAATCACCTTAAATACCTTATATTCATAAAAGTTTGGAATATTAAACATGCTTAAATTTTCATGTGCGCGCACACACACACACGCGCACACACACACACACACACACACACACACACACACACACACACACACACACACACACACACACACACACACACACACACACACACACACACACACACACACACACACACAAAAGCATAATACTCATTTTTGGTCAATAAAAATAAAACACCTTAAATCATGAAAGTTTGGAATATTCAACATGCTTAAATTTTGAAATGAAAAAATGAGGCCGAAAGAACAACGGTACCCCGTGTTCTAGAGCAGAATCACAAATTTTGAATTTTCATCCCTCCAACGGTCTCCTGGCTATGCCCCCCCGTGATGCGGCGATGGCACCCCGGCAGCCGGGGCTTGCTCTAAGCTCTGCAAAAGAGGCTGGGTCCCCGTTGTTCAATGTCGGATTCGTCAGACAGCGGACAGAGCAATCTCGTCTTTCAGACGGTCTTGTTACCATCCCTTTCGTGTCCCTGGTTGACGACGTCGCCTTTGCAGCCCAAATTAAGCGTTTTTATTCGAGAGCTATTTTTGCTAAATTTATTGGTAGAAGGTTATCGATTTCAGGCATTCAAAACTGGTGTGAAACCAGGTGGGGTAGCGGCCTGAGTATTCGATTCCTTGAAAAGGGATTTTTCTTTGTGTTATTTCGGAGCGCAGCCAGAAGGACGACACTATGGATAGGAAAGATTTTCTCCTTTCCGACTCTGGTTTAGCGATCCGCAAGTGGGAGCCTCATTTTGACTGCAACAGAGCAGATACTGAAGGGCTACAAGTTTGGGTAAGACTCTACTCCCGCCCAGTGAGTTTTGGTCTGCTCCAATCCTTACTAAAATTTGCTCAAGTCTGGGTCGCGTCATTCGCATTGACCCTGTCTCTCTGAATGGTACCCTCTCCTCTTTTGCTAGAATCTGCATTTTATTGATCCTTCTCAAAAGCTTCAAGAAGTCATTCATATCACCACTCCCTCTGGACTTTGGGAAAAAAAGTGGAGTACGAAGGCGTGTCCAACATTTGCTTTAAGTGTAAAAAGCCCGGACACATTCGCAAATTCTGTAAAAATCCCCATTACAATAGCGTCCCGCAGTGGAGGAAAGTATACCCTCCCCTTCGCCCCATCACTCTCTCCCCTCACCCTTCCCCCTCGCACTCCCCGCCCTTGGTATCCCATTCCCCCCCGTCTGTTCATGAACCCCTTGCCTGGACCCTGATACTTTCTCTCTTGTTAAAGAAACGGTTGCCGTTGTAAAGGACTCCACCAAGATTCTGTCCCTTTTCCACGAAGGCATATCCATCGGAATGGGAGGTAATTCCTCCTCTTTAGAAAAATGGATTATTGATAAAGATGATCTTCTTCAGTCTAAGGATGGCGACCATACGGATTCTCCGGAGGATACTATCGAGAATCATTCTTCCAATAATTTGTTGCTTGGTCCGCTTCTCCCTACTCCACCCTTACTCAATATGGATCTAGGTCCGAAAAGCATTCTAGGTCGTCCCAACAAAAGTAAACTCTCTCTTAACGAGGTTGCACTGGGAAGCAACTTCAACTGCGTTCCTTCTTCCCATCTACAAGTAGGAGAGGCGAGTCCTCTCTGAAACACAAATGATCCTTTTTTCATGGAATGTTAGGGGCCTCAATGCCCCTAACAAGCAGCGTCTGTTAAGACGCTATGCCACGGATGCAGTAGTTGATATTTGTCTGATTCAGGAAACCAAAATGTCAGAAGATGGATGCTTAAATGGATGGTTCCGAAAATGGAAAGGTTGGGATGGAAAATGGAAAGGTTGGGATGGCTGCTTCTCTAACTCTCTTGGCACCTCGGGTGGTCTTGGTATTTTGTGGAAAACTAGCTGTTGTGCTATTGAGCCCCTTCTCGTGGATTCGAATTTTATTTGGTGCAAAGTTCAGATTAAACATTCTGATGATTTCTTCTTCATCTGCAATGTTTATGGCCCTCATACTCCGATTAGAAAAAGAGCTCTCTGGAATACTCTCCGTCTGCTCCTTGATACCACTGCAACTTCCAAAACAATCGTTGCCGGTGACTTTAATGCCACCCTCTCTAACCGTGATAAGCGTGGAGGTATCCAATGGCAGCCATGCTCTCAGGTAGATTTTACCTCCTTCGTCTCTTCCTCTCATTTAGTTGATGTGGAGCCTTGTAAGGGATGGTTCACATGGAATAACAGGAGGTCTGGGTTCAGTTCCTTGGCAGTGCGTCTTGACAGATTCCTGGTTTCAGAACTCTGGCTGCAAAATAACTTCCTCATAAAAAGCTCTGTTCTTCCTTTCTCCGGTTCAGATCACTTTCCAATCTCTCTAGATTTAAATTTTGATCTGCCTCCACGCCGCTCCCCATTCAAATTTGAGAACATGTGGCTACATGATTCCTCTCTTAAGCCTTTAGTCAATGTCTAGTGGGCCTCCTTTCACTGTCAAAGGGACTTGGATGTTCCAACTCTCCAAAAAGCTTTCTCTGCTGAAAGACAAATTACAATGCTGGAATTATTCGAATTTTAAAAACATCTTCCAAGAAAAACTTAGAGTCGAGAAGGATCTTCGTATTCTTAATGAGTCCATTCTGGCCCAAGGGATGTTTCAGGCTGATTTCCAAAAAGAAAAATCTCTCCTAAAGGATTTGGGCACTCTCCTTCTGAAAGAGGAAACCTTTTTGGCGTCAAAAATCCAGAGAAACTTGGCTGATTGATGGAGATAAAAATACCAAGTTCTTTTTTCCTCCGTCAAAGCTAGAAGAAATTTCAACTACATTTCCTCTCTTAAGCTTGAAGATTCAACCTTGCATCTTCCCAAGTTCAGATCAAATCAGAAGCGGTGGATTATTTTCGGAAGCTCTTGAATGATTCGGCCTCTACCCTTGGCATGCAGTCCCATCTCCTTCTTCAGACCCCAGTTGTTGTTACGGATGCTGACAATGACATGCTTCTTTCTCCCTTCTCCTTGGAGGAGGTTCGGAAAATTGTTTTCTCGATGAAGCGGGATAAAGCGCCTGGTCCTGATGGCTTCCCAGCATCCTTCTTTCAGGATTTTTGGGATGTCGTCGGATTTTCTGTTTGGAAAGCAGTTGAGGAATCCAGGATTTCGGGGAAGATTTTAGGTACTCTCAATCATACATTCATCTGCATGTTTCCCAAAAAGTCCCCGGCTGAGACTATGGATGATTTCTGACCCATCTCTCTTTGCAACACTACTTACAAAATCATTTCCAAAGCTATAGCTAATAGATTAAGCCCTCTGCTGTCCAAATTGGTTGCCCATGAACAAAGTGGTTTCATTCCTGGCAGGTCTATCACCGATGGGATCATTATCTCTCATGAATTGATCCACTCTCTTCATAACTCCTCTAGAGCGGGTATGATGTTGAAACTAGACTTCAGTAAGGCCTATGATCGTGTCAATTGGAGGTTCCTCCTCAAATCTTTGCAAGCCATGGGTTTTTGTGATCATTTCTGCAAATGGATCTTCAACTGCATTGCTTCCCCTCGTTTTTCTGTTTTAGTAAATGGTTTCCGCTGGAAGGCTTCTTTCAAAGCAGCAGAGGTTTAAGGCAGGGAGACCCTCTCTCCTCCTTCCTTTTCACTTTGGTTGCGGAAGCTCTTAGTCGCAACATTAAGTCCGCTATTCAGGATGGTTCTCTTAAAGGTCTACATATCACTTCCAACCTTCCACCACTCTCTCATCAACAATTCGTGGACGACACCTTTCTATTTGGTCAAGGGACCATTCCAGAAGCCAAACGCATTTCTTCCATTCTGGACTCTTACTCTCTTGCTGCAGGTCAGGTTTTAAACTTTCATAAATCAGTTATTTTCTTCTTCAACGTGGCTCCTAGACTTCAGTGCAGGATTAAAGCAATTCTCGGCTTCTCTTTGGGTAATCTTCCTCATAATTATTTGGGCATTCCACTTTTCCATGGCAATGGTAGGGCGCATCTTTAGAACGGGCTCATGAATTCTCTTTCCACCAAACTTCTTTCTTGGAAAGGAAAATGGCTCTCTCTGGCCGGCCGCGCTCTTCTAATCAATTCGGTGCTTCTGTCAATTCCAATATACATGTTATCAATTTTACAGATCCCAAAATTTGTTCTGCTCAAAATTGAAAAAGTGGTGCGCACCTTTTTATGGCAAGGTCACAGTATTTCGAGCGCAAATTTCATCTTGCTAATTGGGATCTGGTCAAGCTTCCAAAGCGTTTGGGCGGCATGGGTATTCTGGATCTCACTCTTCAAAACACTGCCCTTGGGGCTAAACTGGTGTGGAACTTCATTTCTAATGCTGATAGACTCGCCTTTCAAATTCTCTCTCACAAGTATCTCGGCGGACATCGCCACGATCTTTTATTATCCAGTTCTGAGTTACCGAGAGGTTCACATATCTGGAATTTTCTATGTAACTCCAAATCTCTAATTGCAGAGATGGTCACCTGGAACATAAACAACGGTCTGCTCACTTCTTTCTGGGATGAAAGCTGGAATGGATTTCCTCCCCTTAATCTTTCCACCGCCCTCAATGGTGTTATGAATTCTACCAAACAGGCCTGGGGTACTTTGGTCTCTAATTATGGCAGTCAACACCCTGACGGCTCGCCTTCTTGGCTTTGGAAAGATTTCTCTTCTATAGGAGCCTCCGTTCAAGATTCCACCCTCCTTATGGACTCAATTCGGGACAGAAATGCCCTGTATCTCAAAAAGACGACAGTTTACTTTGGCTTGGGGATGCCTCTGGTTCCTATTCGGTAAAAGCTGGCTATAATACACTTGTTTCACATTCAGAAAAGGGACTCCTTGCTCCTTTGGTTGCTGGCATCCTAGCATCACTCCGAAAGTTGCTTATTTCAGGCTGGTTAGTTTTGAATAAGAAGGTTCTTACTCAAGCCAAAAGGCGCTCTTGGGGCTTTTCTGGTCCCTCCAAGTGTCTTCTGTGCGGTGCTGCTGAGGAAGATTTGGATCACCTCTTTTTGTTTTTCCCCTTTGTTTCCCATTGCTGGGACTGGCTTCTCAACAAATTAAGTCTTACCTGGGTCCCTTGCAAAAGCATTGTTGCGAATCTTTCCTCTTGGCCGTCTTTTAATGCCAAAAGTTTGTTCAGCTCTATTTGGCACGTCAGCCCATACTTTTTGCTCTGGCATATCTGGTGGGAACGTAATCTCCGTCTCTTTAGGGAGCAAGCTGCTGATCTTCCCACCTTTCTCAACAAGCTCGAAGTGGCCATTTCGGAGCGTGTTAGCGCTAATCTGTCTCTCCTTTTCCACCTTCTCTTCCAAGGATTTCTCAATTTTACATTTTTGGCCCCTCATCAAGCTCCCCAGACCAGGATCAATTGTTAAAAAGGGCTCTCACAACTAGAAAAATTGATTCAAAGGAAAAAAACCAGATGGCGTCCTCCTCCACAGGGTCAATGGAAACTGAATTTCGATGGGGCTTCTAGAGGTAACCCAGGTAAATCCGGAGCCGGCTGCATTCTCAGAGATGATCGCGGTAGTCTCATTAGAGCAGGCTCCTTCCCTCTCAAAGAGGGCACTTGTAATTCTGCTGAAGCCCATGCTTTACTAGAAGGGGTCAAGATGGTTGCTCTTCTTGGTTGTTCAAATCTCTTAATTGAAGGGGACTCCCAAATAATAATTTTCGCGGTCTCCAGAGGTGTCTCCCCTTCGTGGAAACTTAATCTTTTCATTCCTCAAATTCTTTATTGGCTGGACAAATTTCAATCTTGGAGCATCTCTCACAACTTTCGAGAAGCTAATCGTGCGGCGGACTTCCTTGCTAACTTCGCCATTGATCATCCTTTTCACAGCATCTCTTCCCGCTCGGCTCATGATTGGCATGGATTGCCGATCCTTCTTTCCCACGATCGAGTTGGCTCGTCCGAGTAGCCTGGCGGGGTCTTTCTAGCGTGTGGTTGTCCTCTTTGTGCGAACTGTCCTTTCTTCACCTTCTCGGTGGCGAATCTCTGTTGCATTCCCGCGAGCGATCTTTCTCACGCGGCCCATGTCTTCTCAGACTCGTTCGCCTACTCCTTGCCCCTCCATTTCTTCTGGGGGTCGGTTCCCATTCTCTTTCGCATGGTTTCTGTTCTATTTATGTCGTATCCTCCATTTTCGGCGTCATCTTTTGATCGGTTCTTGCTCTGTGTTTTCTTCTACACCCTAATGTCTTTCGTCGGCTTTCCTTTCGTGGTGCTACGAGGTCAATTTCGGGAACTGGCCGATGCCACTGCTATCGATAGGCGTCGACTTGCTATGGTTTTCAAATTCTCCTCACTGGAAGAAGCCGAAGCTATTGAAGCGATTCTAGGAGACTCATTTCGTTTCCATGCCCGCCGCCCTCGCACTGACTCCGACATAGCCTCTGCGTTCGTCTCCTTCTGCCTTCTGCTTCATTCGGATACAGCGGATGTTGAACGGGTTGCCATCGACCAAATTTATGTTGTTCACCGTGTCGGCTTACACGACCAACTAGTCGACTTCTCTCCTCCGGATCCTCTCCTGTGGGTGGAGGAAGTCGATGAACTTGCTCTCGGCTCTGGACGCGACATTCGGTGGCTTTGCGGTCAATACCGAGATTTAGTGACTTTCGCCCAAAACTTCCACCCCACTCTGGATCAACAATGTTTCCTTCCGGTGGTTGACGTCGATGCGGCTCTCTTCCCAGTACACTCTACGGTTGATCACCTGAATGCACTTAAAGACCGAGCCAGCTCTGCCTTCCATTTTCTGCTTCGAGCGGCCAACTCGCGGGCTGGCTCCTCACTGGGTTAATCGGTTGGTGCTTCTGCTGTCCTCCGGGTTCGGTTGCAGTCCTACTCGGGTTCGGCGTTCTCCTTCCTCCCTTCGTTTCCTCGTCCTCTTCCTCCTCCTCTTCGCCTTTCTCTTCCTCTTCTTTCCGTTGTCTTCTCTCATTTCTTCTTGTTGTTGGGTTGGGGCCCTTCCCCACCGGTTCATAGCTCCGGTCAAAAGCGTTTATCAATCAAAAACAAAAAACACATGCTTAAATTTTCATATGTACGTAATTATAATATAGATTTTAGAATATATCATCTAGATTTTCCTCAAGTAACACTAAAACTTTACAATCTAGTGTTTTTATTTTCATCTTTTGGCACTTTAAAAACAGAAGTACCACTCGAGCGGTATATAAACATCTCGGTTACGACTCTGAATCTTTAGTATCTAGTATTTTTATTTTTATTTGTGGCACTTAAAAACAGAAAAACCTCTTAAACGGTGCCAAAACATTCCTGGTACTACAGAGCCATACCTAAAACTGTTGTGGCATTTCAGAAATATTTCAGGCACATACAAGGATGCGTACCAGCGATCAGTACATCGGTATGCTACCCTGGTTGGTGTTAACAGGTATCCATGGTTTCCATTGAAAACTTGCCTTGTGACAGCAGTAAGACATTTTCTTTTAAGGATTTTATCCACTTTCATATTGAAGTCCATAACAATGGGTTCGACCTTTGATTTTTGTTGTTCAGGAAAATTGCATGCTCAAGAAACTTTTCCTAGCTTAAACAGTTTTGACATCAGTCCTCATTATATATGCTTTCAGGGATAGTTAAAAATCCAAATATGGTTCATAAGTCTCTTTCTCCTGATGATGGATCACGGTTGGTGATCCGAAATTTCAAGTAAAAACAGGTATGCAGTATACTTTATTTCTAAAAAAATCCATAAATCTAATTTTTATGGACTGTGAAAGCATAAAATCTCGAATCCAAATATATATTTCTGCATGAATATGGGATGCATAATGGTTCAGAATTATTTTTTTGCCTGGATAGCAGGATACTGTTCAAGTGTTCAGCTTTATTTGTAAAGAAAGAAAATATCTATGGTTCAGTGTTCCTCAAGAATACCACTGTCACTGTAGAAGATACAGAGGTTCTGTTGCAGGAGCATCTCACTCTATATGGATATAGTATAAAACTATTACTTGTTTCCTTAGGTCCCTGACATAATTTTCATCAATTGCTGAGAAATGGTAATTTATTACCTCAGATGCCTTCGCATCTCTCAGGCTGTAAAATTTTCTGTCTGGGAAAAATTATGACAGCCATTTTTGGGCAGCTCATTTTTAGAGCAGCCATCAATTAACCCCTCATTCAATATAGATTTGTGTCCCCTACATGCAATATTGATAGAGTAGTAGATTTCTAGGGAACAAAGATAACCATCTATGCAATTTTATTAGAAAAACTAAAATCGCATGTTGAATGTATATTCATCACCAGCCACAGGCAAAATAATCCACAAAGACACATTTCTCAAAATGTCATAATACAGCTTCAAAAGACTCCAAAGGTACGCCAAAATTTAGATCAAGTCACAGGGTTTGCTATGAAATGAGTAGAGGTCGTGTCTTTCAAACAAAATTTTCTCTAGGAATGGATCCACAGGAGCTTCAACGTTGGTGTTACTCATGCAAAAAGTATGCAATTATTCAACCCATACAAGAATCACCTTAACAACCACCAAACCTCTTTGAAAATTCAAAACCCAAGCTCATTGTCTAAGGTTGAGTATCAAAGGGAAAGGCGTATACTAAATCCTAACTTGTCAACAAGAAAGTTGCACCAAAAAGGTTTATACTAAACTGCAAAAGATGTATCTTATAAGGCTACGCAAGCAAGCAAGCAATGCATTCCTCTCAAGCAAAACAATTGCCTTCGGATAGTTTCTTAGGGACCTTTAGTTGCATGTTAAATTGTCATAGACTCATATGCATATTCATAACCAACAAACAGAAACGACAAATGTAGAGACATCATTCTTCTGTGGTCTGAATGTTTTGCTCCATATTTGTTATTAGAGTGAACATATTAATAAGTCTCCATATATCAGACAATTGTGCAAAGATATTAGTTTGAACTAATGTATCACTCACAAACCAGAGCACTTGACAAAAGAAAACTGCACTGTTTCATTCCAGTCTGAGAAAAGGGAAAAGTCGTATCCCAACAATGAGATATTCTCTGATGAGACATACCACACTTCCGAGCTTGTACAAAAATATTATTAATGTGTAGATTTTATTAAGCAATTGGAATAGCAAACCTTACCAATATAAGAATACTTAACCACAAAATGAATTATTTCAAACCACCGGTTATTGGTGATATATTATCCTTATGAATAAGGAAATATAGTGAACAAAAGAGAACTGCAGAAAATGTACTGTATCTAGTCTATGAAATATGGCAATTAGTGAATTCCTCAGTCCAACTGACCTATTCCACGACACAATTATAGAAGATATATTCAATATACAAGGTAAAATGAGCATAGTCAGGAAAGAAACTATCTAACAATAACCACTATAAGAAATACCAGCAGTTTGCTAGAACATATATACATTCATCAATTTCTATAAAAAAGTGTTCTGACTACATACATTAACAATAATCAGCAGGCATAATATAAATAAGTGCCTTACATATCATCACCGATAAAACACATTTTTCAGATCGAAAGGGTCTTGCAGCTAATGACTACATCATCTGAACAAGGCAACTCGGCAATTGAGGAAGTCACCAGCATTCCCCTACCCCTTTCTATTTTATCTGTGTCTATCATCACTGTCTGCAGACCCCTTCCTATTACATAAAGCATGTTATCAATAGCAGTAATCCTGCATGGCGTTCTTATTAAATGAGGAGATAGCCTCCCAACAAATACCCAGCACCTTTTTACCCTGTCCAACATCATCAGCTTAACACCTAACATTTGATCTACCATGTATACTTCACCACCAGCCTCTATTGCAGGCCCATACCAACTCATGGTCATTTCATCATCAACAGTGGACCATGTGTTGTTGGATGCGTCATATGCAGCTGCATAGGTAGGTGGGTATACATTTGTCCCAACATGCCTAATATATATTGTATCATCAAAAGTTAACGATTCCCCAATGTCAGGCAGAACATTTAAGTTTTCATGTGATGTCCAAATATTTGTTTCTGCATCATAGGTTTCCCAAGACGTCAGGGCTGCTGAAGTGGATCCCATTCCCCGATCGCATAGAGACGACCATTGCAAGCTTCAGCAACAAAATGGCACCTTGCTGTCTCCATATCAGCAACTCTCTGCCACTTGTTTGATAAAGGATCATAGCAGTATACCTCATTGGTAGCTTCTTCAGACCAACCACAACCACCTAGCAGGAAAAGCCTTCTCCCAAGAACTTCACATGTCATGCCAAATCTTTTTGAGCATGCATCAGGGAGACTTGGCAGCTCCTTCCACCTTCGCCTTGCAGGATAAAGAACATAACAGTGAACATATTCAGAGCTATCTCTACACAATGCATAAATCCAACTGTCTGCGATCCCCACACTTTGGCGATATTGAAAAAGAGATTCAGAGGTTAAAAAGTCTCTCCACTTCTTAGAAACAAATTTCAGTATATGATGATATTGACGTGGAACCCTTGATAGGCAGAGAAATGCTATGTCATTAGGCAGACCAGGGATCAAAGATGAATCAGTGGCTTCAAAATTTGACTTCTGATGAAATTGAGCTGTTTTCTTCTCCTCATTCTCCAATAAATGAAGTGATTCTAGATGTTTCTGAGAATCCATATGCAAGTGTTTTTCCTGCAGCAACCCTGAACTCACTGAGATTCTCAATATATAAGGCGAGGAGTTAATGGTGTAATACAAATGCAATGCTAGATAAAGATACGTATATGCTTCTATAAAAAAATCTTCAGAGATCAGATGTCCATTTCATTAACTGGAAAGTGATTCGACCACATTCATGCACTCATTCCAGATACAGGTGCTCCATACCATATAAGTTCATAGCCACATTAAAAATTGTCAAGCAGTTAAAAGCTTTGCAAATACATTACACTAACAATTATCATTAAAAGAAAGATCTAACTGCTATTGGGGAATCTACTTCCACATTACATCACAAGTAACTACAAATTTGCAATACAGTATAGTTGCAGGATTCGGATGTGCGACATCGGTAGGATTTGAACTCAATGATTGGGCGACACTTGCCTAATGTGTGACCGAATAAAGAATATTGAAACATAAGATGTTGACATTCTTCTGTTTCCATCCATGCAAAAATATAAGATGACGTCTTTCCATGCAATGAAATTTGAAAACATTACATAACCTTTCTATGTTTTGGGCCAGGTAATAGTCCCCTGACAATGCTAAAAATTCAATTTTCAAGATTAGAGGTTCTCATTTTCAAATTATATATCTATTTAAGGATGTCAATTCTTTCTGCCCGTTGTTTTTTGAGTAGGCTGTAATATTTTATTTTTGAAGTAATATAATTCCATTTCAGTAGAAAAACATATATCTGGAATCAACAGCATTTTATGCATTATCCACTCTTCTTTAGCAGACAGATGAAGGAAACTGGATAAAACACAGTTGATTACAGAAATGTATTTTAAAAATGCTCTAGTTACAAAACATAAAGATATTTTAGCAAAAATATATAAGCAGGCAAAGTAAAATGATGCTTTACTTTCAAAAATACTTGCCAATAGATGGAAACATTTTGTTGTTTCCAGAATAATAACATCTGTAATACTGCATTTTATGAATTATCCAGTCTTCTTTAGCAGATGGATAAAGAAAACTGGATAAAACACAGTTGATTATAGAAATATATTTCTAAAATGTTCTAGTTAAAAATTGTTGGCTAAATATTTTGTTAGGGACAGACAAAATATGGGCTTCGTCAACGCTTGCAGGACTAGGTCCCTCCACTACTGAATTGGGGCAGCTCCCATTTATTGAAAACTAGAAATTATATACACTAATTCTAACCTCGGGGTGGTCAAAGACTGGAGAATGTGCAGAAACACCCTTGTTGTCACTGCAACAGCAAATTAGAGAGGGCAGAATTTGCAAGTTGGAGAGGAGAAAAGTGCAAGGAAATAAGGGGAAAGTGAAGAGGGAGTTATGCTAATGGGAGTAACACAGAATCCATTAACCAATAACTTAGAAAAATATTCCAGCTCAATGAGAAGAAATAGGCAAACACATGTAATCATATAAGGATCATGAAACAATGACACAGATTAACACAAAGTTCAATCAGCAATCTCATTCCATTTTAGTAGGTACAAAGCCCTTGTTTCCTTACAAAAATTGCAATATGCTCGACTGAGTATCAAGAGAGAGAATGGAGGAAAATATTTATGCAAGAAATAGAAGAATACATCATGCTAAAGAGAGAAAAATTTGATCCTTTGGAATGAAGAAGTCATTCCAATATATAGTCTTTTAATATGTCTTTTCATATTCCAGGTTTAAATAAGACATTTTTCCTTATTTTAAGAAAAGTACTTCTAACAATAAAGGAATATGAAATCACTTAAGTGAATAAGACAAAATTAGAAAAAGTGCACCCCCAACGAAGAAATAGAAATCACTAAGTGAGCAAAGTCACTTTTACAAAAGTTAGAGAAAGAAAAGAAGAGAGAGAAGATGTATCTAAGTGAAGGTGATCCAGGATGCAATTCTACTCTTCCTTCACTATGGAGACACTAAATAAGATCTTCCTCACTTGCTTCCCTAATCAAAACATGTCTTTTCTTGGACTCTGAAATAATGCTCCACATATTATCTGGAACGATCATTTTGGTTGTGCCTCAGAAGTTTTCTTTCAATTATTCGTCTTTGTACAGTGTAAACAATGGTGAATATCTCAGACTACACAAATCAGCTCTTGTTACAAACATGATCTCTTGCCTCCTGCTCAAGTGCTATGAAAGACCAGAAATGGTTTTTCTTCCTTTTAGATGTTTTCAATGGTCTTCAATGGTGTTTTTGGCTGAAACACGAATGTGGTCACCACAGATGAAGTACTCAACCAAACCAAGCAAGAATGGATTCAAATGAAAGATATAGGGGAAACAAAGTTATGCTCCAAATTTGAGAGAGTTTTCTCCTCGGAATCAATGGGAAAATGCAAAAGAGTTTCTAGTCACAAAGGGGCAAAGCGTGACTTTTCAGCTGAAAAACTCAGTTGTGGATTAAAATAAATAAATCAGTCCATGGCTGCGCACAAGGTTAGGATCATCTTGAAGGCGTTTTGGAGAGGAGCATTTGGTCAAAATTTGACAGAAGTTTGCCCATGGGAACTCCAGGAATGAGCAAAATGGTGTTTTGACACACTAAGGCATGGAGCTGGTTTTCATGGAGTTGAGAGCTTTTATTTGCCTTCGAGAGAACAAAACATGGAGCACTTGTCAAATGGAGGTTCTAAAATGATATTGGGAGGTCTTAAGTGATTTTGAACTCACTTTTTGGAGGGAAAACCAAGTTACAAGCATGCCTTATGACCCAAAGCGCATTTTGGAAGGGGTTTGAGAACTCTCAAGTGCAAAAGCACACTTTGGGGCATGCTTGGGTACCACTTAAAGTGCAAAAGCACACTTTGAGGCGCTCGCAAGAACTGAAGCCAATATGCAACTCACTTTTAGAACCAAAAGCACACTTTAAGTGGTTCATGGGAACTTGCAAGTACAAAAGTGCAATGTCAACTTGAAATCAAAACATGGGTGGTGGAAAAGGTTCCAAAAATGCACTTGACGTGTGACTTAAGTACCAAAGCGCACTTATAACATCAAATTAGAACCAAGGATGGTACAAAAGTGCACTTGGAGGTGGTTCCAAGAACAAGAAGTTCCAAAAGCGCATTCTCAGCCCTCCGCAGAACGTGAACTTCCCAAACCAAAAGTGGGAGTTCCAAGGTGGAATGATATATGATTTTGACTGGAAAACACCCAACAAATCCATTCTCACAACTTTCAAGACCTGAAGATGCTTCCATTTTGAGTTTTAGGCAAAAACCTACAATTGGCCAAAATGACCACAAGGAGGCAACATGCGATTTTTGCTATCAGGAAAGATTGGAATGACTAGGATCAAAAAGAATGTTGGGATCATGTGAGGGACTCCATGAGCTTTCATTTGACTGTTGGTAGGGTTCTCGAATCCACCCAGAGCTCTCGTAACCTTAAATACAAGATCGCTTCTTCATTAGGACCAAGACACCCTAGCGCTCAAAAGGTTTTTGTTAGCAGAACATATCCAATGCTTCCAACATCTTACTATGAGTATACCAATGTGAAGTAGACTTGAGTACTTTCCGTGACTACACACAAGACATCTCAAGCCACATAGAACTCTCATGGTGCCATTCACAAGTTAACATTGTTATCTCTGAGACATAATTTCTAACAAATCTAGATATTTTATCAAACCTTAGGGCAGTAGTATAAAATACTGAATTTTTATGACAGCAGCAATAAACTAATTTTTAATAAAAAAACATGATGTAGAGAACTATTAAAATCAAGCTTATTACAGTCTTTCAAGAGAATGCAAAACAAAACTTCTCACAGTCTCTGCATTAGAGGACTTACAATAGGCCTCTATGGGCTAAAACTGGTCTACATTGCTCAACTTGTTGAATAACACTACAACACCCTTAATGACTCCCTTACCCTGCTCTTGACACTCTTCTCAACACCACTACAATCATGAAATATCACATTCATCATCCAAACTGATAATGTACTTTCTTACCTCAACTTACTCTACTCATGCTCTTGGTTTGTACCATAGTTATGTTCGTGCATTTAACATGCTGAAAATTTGATTCGGACTGAACTTTTGGGGAAAACAAACTTATTCGGAAGATTCGGTTCGTATTAGTTTTGACCATTTTTTTATTTGACAAATAAATAAATTAAAATCATAAAGTGCATAATGATAAAGTCGAAAACCCTAAAAGTTAAAACGTATTAAAGTCAAAAACGTTAAAAGGAAAAGCGGCAGGGTAGATATTACAATGTTGTGATTCATGAATACTGAAAGCAACCAGCGGAAAGTGAAACCACGCATCCAGCGGAAACCAGAGGAAAATGAAGTGGCGACCAGCGACAACCTGCAAAGAAGCATTTCCACCATTGAAAAAACCATGCAGCAACTCCATTAAGCATTTTCCAGGTAAGTCGTGGTTCTGCCCTGTGCAGCGTGCTTGTTTGCTCGGGACGGGAATAGTTTTTAGGTTTAAAATTCAAACTTTTATAAATTTGTAAGTTTAATTTTATATGGGGGACTAAATACTAAATAGTAAACTTAGATATAATTTTATAAATATTTAGGGCTAAAACTTAAAAGTTTAAAACTCCACACATATACGGTAGAGTTTTATGTTTTTAATTTGTTAAAAATAATATATATAAACCATAAAATGTCTTACATTTAAATTTTTAATTAAATAATTAAATTTATTTATTTTCTATAAAATTATTAATTTGAACTTGTTAATTTAATTTAAAGTTTAAAATAAAAAAATTACATTTTATTTAGTATTTATTATATTTCATATAATATTAATAAGTTTACATAATTTGAGTTGTGTTTTATATATTAAGCTTTATTTTATTTTAAAAATCAATATTAAAAATGATTATTTATTTATTTGTTAGTATGTAAAAATATTAATTAAAATATAATATTTATTTATTAATTAAACTATTTTATTTATTTATTTTAAACCGTAATTGTTATTTATTAATTTGTTAGTAAGTAAAAAATGCTAAAACTTGTTAAACCGTAATATTTTTAATTTTGCAGGTTCAGAGGGTAGTTGGAAGGTAAAGGGAAAGACAAGTTGGTCAAGATGTCTAGCAGCAATCGTTCCTTGGAGATGAAATACATCGTCCAAAGAGATGATAATAAACTACATATGAGATGCACCTTGTGCAATGGGAATATTACAGGCAGTGTAACTAGAGTTCGGTACCATTACTTGGGAGGATCCAAAGATGTCAAGCAGTGTCCAATAGCAAATGTGAATTCAAAGGAAGGTGAATACAGAGATTTCATACATCAAGTTCAAGCTAAATTTAATGTGAGTCATGTTGGATCATTAGCTTCAGAAGCAAAGAAGGCTAAAATCCAACACTCTATCTCACAAATGGGCTCCTTCAACAATTCAAATTGCCCTCCATCACCATTTTCACAAGTGAAAGTGCAAGCAAAGGGGAAAAGTCACAAGGTTCATTGAAGTCCATGTGGAGGCCACAACAAAAACATGAGGTAGACAGGTTGGCAGCTAGATTATTTTATGCGGAGGCCATCCCTTTAATGTAATTTGTTCTCCACATTTCAAGTCTTTCATAGATGCAACAATTGAGTTTGGGAAGGGTTACACATTGCCTTGTTATGAAAGACTAAGAACTAGTCTTCTTGAAAAGGAGGTGACATCCATATCCAATGAGCTAGATGAAATGAAAAAAATTGGAAAAGAACAGTGAGGCAATAGTAATGATGGATGATCAAATTGCGAAGGCCGCTCCTAAATCTTTTGGTAAAATTTGTGGGGGTTTAATGTTTATAAAATCAATAAACCATAGTAATGAGCAAAAAGTTTCTTTTCATTTTGGAGATAGGAGAAGATAATGTTGAAGTTTTGGGATAAGCAAAAAGGAACAAAGGAGCAAGAGAGATACTCATGGATAGATTTCCTCATATATTTTGGACACCTTTTAGCCCATGTGTTGGATCTTTTCTTTCAAGATCTATCAAAAATAGAATGGGTAAGTAATATTGTGATGAAGGGAAACAAATCTCTAAGTTTATCCTCAAACGCTCTAAAGGAGCAAATTATGCGATAAAAGCGAGGTAAATGGGCGGTTTATCGGGAATCTCCGAGCTATTATTAGAGACTCTCCTCCTCCTAGTTGGGATAGTTTATGAAGGCTTTGTGATGGGGGGCAAGTGGGAGAATGGAATTTGGGAAGGCTTAAGGAATATATGTAATTGGAATGGGATGGTTCCCTTTGGTCTTCCTGGCCTTATGTTAGATGCAAATAAATAAGTAGATCGACATTCTTTCATCACAAAGAACTTCGAGAGCCCGGTTCATCCTCTCCCAAATATAACTGGATTTCTTTGGTTATCACTTAGAAGCAATGCACCGGGAGACTCGGGTTTCGGGTGGTGTCGGAGGCTGTCGTGGGGTTACCTATCTCTCCTAGAGACTCCCTCCAAAGGATGACTCGATGGTCGGTTCATAATAAGTCTCCGGTACATGTGGATTTGTATTAGTGGGGCCGCTCAATTCTCTAGGGATTTCTATATAGCAATTTGTTACTTTCCTTTGGTTGTTTCCCCTTATGCCATCCACAATGGCCCAGATGGTGATCCTTTCTTTAACTTATACGATGAAGTATTGGGAAATACTCCATCGTTGGGGAGGTTATCATTTTAGGTGACTTTTATAGTTGGTCTCATACATTTAGAGTCCCCTCCATAAGCTAGATCGGAGGATACGCTTTAGCACACAAAGGAAGGAAAACTGTCTAATTGGTCTTCAGGATTTATGAGGATACAAATGGCCCTTTCACACACTTATGGAAGGTTCCTCCTCAGCTCGTGGACACAAAGTGATCTTTAACAGATTGAGTCTTTATTCACACTTCTTCACATGCCGTCCCCATGGCGAATGACATCAAGTGGTGGACTATGTCCTCGAACCCAAATATCTCACCTCTTTTGCTCCTTTGTAGGCCCATTCTCCTCTATTTATAGTGTATACCAGGGCAATCCTATTTTTTAATTTGGTAAATGCCAATCCTCCTACCACCACCACCCCTTCTCTTCCTCCCCCACTACCCCCTCGCATCTCCTTTCGGTTTGATAAAGGGACTACGGATCTTACTCATCCCACATCCGCGACCTTCTCCCCTCTCGAGCCCCACTTCTCTAGCTTGCCTAGTGCGGAGGCCAAGTACACATGCCTTTCCTCCGCCATGTCCAAGGGAGGCTTCCCGAGATCCTTTCCCAACTCCACCACTCATCCCTACCATTTAAGTGATTACTAAATCTTGCCCCATGAACCAATGGTATGATGTAGAGTGAGAAGAAATCCCTTCACCGGCGCCTTCTCGGTCTTGTTTTTCTTCCACGCCCTCCCCTCCTTCCCCAATCTTAAGGTTGCCTATTGGTGCCTTCTCCTCTAAGAAGAATGATCCTTCATTTTCCACCGCAGAATATATGCTTCCACCTCCCTTAGGACTAATCCTCGGTCCTTCGGCATTCTATCTTCCCCGCCACTCCCCTCCTCATGGCGATCGATCCTATCTCCTTTTTTCCCACACCTCTACCATTTATGATTTTCTCAAAGACGGCAACACTTACCCAAATTGGCATCCCGCCGCCTAGTAATCCCTTCACTCATATGAGCAATATCAAAGAGGCAATAAGGATTTTGAAGGAAAATACAGGCGGCGGATGTGGAAGGTTTCTGTGCTAAGTTCTTCAAGCAGGGTTTTGAGGTCTTTGTAAATATTTGACAGATCTTTTCAATCAGATGGTTACCATGGGCTTCCCTCCTACTTGGTCTCATCATATCATCCACCAAATTCACAAAGTTGGATCCATTTATGATCCGAATAACTACAGATATATCATGGTGGGCCATTCTTTCTCCGAACTCTATCTATAGTTCTCCACATAGTTGTTGTAAATGAGATTTTGGAGCGAAATAATCGAGCCGCCCAAGTCATAACACAAATATCTGGTTTCTTCACACCATCGATTATACATCTTCACCCTTCGGGCTATTTTGAGGAGGCCCGCCAACGCTCTTCAAAAGTTTATTGTTGTTTTGTAGACTTTCGAAAAGTTTTTGACTCGCACCTCACATGGCCCTCTTCCAAACTCCCGAGACATTGGTATTTCGAGATTCTTATTATCGCCATCATGCGCCTCTATGAGTCCATCCTTGGTCGTCTTCAGCGTTAAGGCATTTGCTATGCGTAATGGGTGACTTTTTTATCATGTTAAAAACAAGAAGTAAACAATGAGGTTTACCCCTGTCTCCTACCCTCTTTGGCATTATATTGATGATTTGAATCTTTTCTGGGAAAAGGATCACATTCTAGAAGGGGATGGTTGCCTTCTTCACCTACCTTGATTTCTATTCTCCTAAAATTCCAATGGATATTGTTTTACTCGCATCTTCTCCCGATGGGCTTGATAAAAGAGCTTGATGCACTTGCTTTATTCTATGATCTTCGGCATTTGATGGTCAATCTGGGTAAGACCAAGGTCATGGTCTTCAACGGGTTGAGGACATCACACCTCCATTTCTTCTTTAAGGGGCAGGAGGTTGAAATTACTAATACATACACCTACCTAGGAGTCCAATTCTCGTGGCCTAGATTCAAAGATGAGACATGCTCTTGGGAAACGAGGGTGAATAAAGGGTATGGGTCTCTTGCCATTCTCGAGAGACAATGTTTTCGCACCACTTCCGTGACATCTCCTCCAAGATGTTTCTTATGAACTCCCTTCCGCCCCATTGTTCTCTATGGAAGAAAGCTTCTTTCCAAAAGTGAGGGGAAGAAAATTCTTTCCAAAAGTGGACACATGAAGAGATTGGCTTCTTCCCGAGAGGATGCATGACTCTCCTCCTTCGCCGCTTCATCGATGCAAAACTCATCAACAACATATTATTTTGGTAAAATTCGAGCCCGACCTTTTCATCCTGGAGACTATATTTGATATATCAACCTTTCTTCACCGTATTAGAGGTTTGGTCATCTCTGGAAAGAGCGGGAAGTATCCGTATCTCGCTTGCAAGTGCCTCTGTGAGTATTGCCTGTGCTATGGGCCGTTGTTGGGTGTTGTTTTCTCGAGACTTCTACCTTGTTGGACTCGATTCTTTATCCATTGATCATCTCCCCTCTTTCCATAAAGATTCATTCCCGAATGCCCTGGTCATCTCTTGCCCAACAAGCAAGTGTTGAACAGGTCCATCCGAGAGGATATCTACAGGAGCTTCATTCAAACTACTTGGGTGAACCCTCATGGGGGTTTGCACCCTAAGATGTTCTTTTATGCAAATCACTTTCTTGAAATCAAAGATGGACTCATCATCCGCCTCGGTACACCTCTAGTCATTGGGTGCATGCCCGGAAGAATAATTGAGTCGGGTTTCGAGAAAACCCCACAAACTTTGGTGCAAGAAAGATCGCCACATTGATCGGGAGGACAGACTTTTGTAGGCTCTATAGCCTTCCAAGAGGTGGAGACTCGAGACTTATTTTATCTTCCGCTACCCCATATTATGAGATAATAAGACGATTAAACTGCTCTCTTCTAAGGGATTATGAGACTCTCACGTCTTCTTTAAGATATATTGATTTATGGTGTCTTGCCCTCTACATCCGTGAGTCTTTGCTATTACGAGACCATATTCTTCATCCCCCTACCGAGTCATCCCCACGAGACGAATTATGCCTTCTTTTCGGTTCTACCCACGGTGGAGGAACTAAACGACAGAGCCCTTTCGACCCGATTTTTTAAATGGATAGTGCCCAAGATCGATTCGTCCCTCAAGAAGACCTTCACACTTCCTCGATCACCGCCTAGATGAAATCGGATGCACACACGTGAAAAGGCAATTGCTCAATTTGTTGATGGATGTCACATCGATCTCAGATCTTAGCAGGAGGAGGTTTTCGCCCCCTCTTTTGCAATATCCATCAGAGCTTTTTTTTTCGTCGGCCTCTAATGTATAGGGGGGTGTGGCTACCATTAATGAGTAGACCATTGGTCTTTTGCCCCCCATCATTCCAAATTCTTTGCTTCTCTTGTTTTTCCCCGCTTGCTCCATTGCCTTGTTCAATTGTGGGGGTATGTAACTCGTAAAGGGTTTCCTTTCTCGCTTTGTCTTTTATCATTTTTATGTTTTTGGGAACTCGTTTTGAGTTGTCCTCGTTCGCACTTTGTATATTGTTTATAAAAATAGTCCCATTGACCTACTTTTGTGGTCATTCGTTGGACATTAATATATTTATCTTATCTTATCTTATCAATCACCGGTTGACATTGAACTTGTATCGTTCTTTTTGCAAAATGTGAGCTTCTTTCCCTGCCGAAACAAGATGTGCCACCAACTTCATTACTTTGCAAAGGGAGGTAGAGGAGAGGACAACATTAAGAAAAGTGGTGGTTACTAATGAATGGGCAGAGTCGAAGGTTTCCAAGGAAACCCATTCAAAAGAAATTGAAAAATTATCTTAGGGCACACATTTTGGGAGGGTGTTAAGAAGGTTGTAAATGTGTTTGAGCCACTTGTTCGAATTTTGAAAATGGTTGATGGTAATCAGCCATGCATGGGTTTTGTATATGAGGGCATGGATAAAGCAAAGGAAGAAATACAAAAGATATTAGTAGATGATGTTGAAGAAGTCGAGCGTATTTGGGAAATCGTGGATAAACGATGGTTCATGCTACATCGTCCTCTACATGTAAGCTCTGTTATTTAGATCCTAAATTAGTAGAGGTAGATCATGATGCAGATGAGGAGATAAAGAGAGGTATACTTGCAACCATAGACAAGTTGGTACATGATGAGGATGGGAAGGAAAAAGCAAGAGAACAACTTACTATTTTCAAGAACCAACTCAAAATGTTTGGTGAAAAAGAAGCAAGGGCAAGTAGGATGACGTGGGAACCATCTAAATGGTGGCAGACTTATGGGTCTTCTACTCCAGATTTGCAGAAGCTTGCCGTGCGAATTTTCAGCCAATGTTCTAGTGCTTTTGCTTGTGAAAGAAATTGGAGTACACATGATTTAATCCACACAAACAAGAGGAATCGATTAGGGGCTCAAAAACTCTCTGATCTTGTTTTTGTGCATAGCAATTTACGATTGCTTACTCACTCTCTTGCAAATGAAGATGACAACTCTCGCCTGGGAGAAGCATGTTTTGGAGATGAAGAAAATGTTGTTGATGATAACCCTACTACTGCAGTATTAGATGAAGATGCTAGTGATACTTTTGATGTAGAAGCAGGATTTGATGTTGCAAATGTTTAAAATTGCATTTTAATTTTTGGTTAATGCTCAAAACTTTGAAGTTTGAGCAATGGATAATTCTCATGCTATATATTATATCAATATGTATGAACTATGAATTTTCATTGTTTGAGTCATAAATATAACTTGTAAGTCTTAAGTTTAACATGGATTTTGCTATACATTTATATGTTTTAAGACTTTAGTATACTTGTATGTTTATTTATTTGTATGTGTGATTGGTTTTTTTGAAGCAAGTATGGATAATTATTCAATTTTATATTTTTTAAAAATTTATATTTTTTGAACCATACCAAACCAAACCGAATTTTTGCAAAATTCCAAACTTCCGAACTTTTTTCCATGTCCGAACAACCCAAACTTTTCAAACATGGTAACTATGGTTTGTATTATCTTCTTGCCCAATATGCTCTTTGTCCTCTTCAAAACCTTTTGACTTTAACCCCGCTTCACACACACACAATATTGTTAGAAACAACAAAGAAAGGTATTCCAGCATCCAAAACTATACCTTGTTTTCTTCTTCACAAGACTGTCCAATAGATCCTTAACACATGTTTGCTTGCTCTAACCATGCATTCACACTTCCCAAGGCACCCAGAAGGTTTTAAGAGCTCCATTAGTTTACTCTTATCTATCCTGACATGTGCCCAAAATTTCAAGTTCCAACTCAACCTACAACTCCCTATACTTCTCTTTTTGCAATTTGGTTCTCAACCCTCAAGTAGGTCTGTCTGTAGAGACTGTCATGATTATCTTTGTTTATAGAAGGCTTCAATGTAAGGTAAAGGGGTTTTGGACACCCATTAAGTCCTTTATTATTTCTTAGAAGTTTCAGACTTGAACTCAAACCCTAGAGTACACTTCCTTTGTTAATGCCTCTACTTTGTTAGCCCTTTCACTGTGCAAATGGTTCACCCTCAAAACTGTCATGAAAATCTCTAAGGTTCTCTAATAAATCCTCGAAATTCCTTGTCAATCAGTCAGAGGACTCTCTTGTCACTAATAGTTACAAATTCCATGCTTGTTCTCACAGTTTTGATCCTCTAAAGTTTAAACCCTAGCTCAGGTTGTTGAAACCCTCTCTGTGAGCCCGAGGGGGGTTATTTAGTTATAACTTCTCTAAGTTTTTCCTTCAAGGCTTGAGATTTGAATGAGAGATATGTCTACACCTCGTGCATGTGCAAAACTTAGTAGTGGCACTCAACCATCAAAGGAAAACTTGAATCGCCTTATCACTTAAACAAATGTGACTGTGCATGTAGGTTTTATGCATGCAATCAGTGATTACAAATAAAGAGAGATCTTAACACTTAACAATGGCTTCTCCCCTTCATGCTCGTGGTTTTCCAACTATAAGACAACATCATCAATCGTTATTACATAGGTCATTCATCACACAAGTCCACAGTGAACAGGGTCCTAGAATATATGCATGCACAGCTTCTTTAATTGTCTTACAATGAACTTGGCAAATAGTCTCACTCACTTGAGCCTCCACTCAGACCTTGTCTTCTCCAAACCTCCTTCTATGTTCTTGGGAATATTGATTAGTTTGAATGAAGCACACAGTTGCACACCTCTCCATGCTCTCACAGTTTGAACACACTATACACACACAGTTGCAGTCTTCCCGAGGCTTGTGAACCTACAATGAGTTATCACAAGAACCTAACCAAATGCATATCATTCTCAGCTTGCTTCAAAGAACTCAAAGAGATTTCAACACAACTAACATACCCATTTAACAAAATACACCTCAATACCCACAGTTTATGCTTGACCATATGATGAAAATAGAGTATGAACTAGTTCATTGTTGCAATCCATAGTTTGACAAAGTCTAAAACTCTTCTTCTTCATGCAATGAAAGGAAAAGGATATTTAGTTCTTACTACAAACTCAAGAAACACTTTGAAAGAAGAATACACACACAAAACAGTGATATTCATAAATTCCATTAAAAATCTTCACACAAACCCTTGTTCCTCCTTCAGTCCATCCTCCTTCCCTTCCTTTCCACAAAGAATGCTTCTGATAACTAACTCCCTCGAGCTCTTATCTTCTCTTTCTTGACTTCTTCACATCCCTCACTACTTTCACAAGACCTTCAAGCTTATACATAGCAAAAATACATCATGCTACATTAGTTTAGACCTTTTGATGACTTATATTTCCTTCTAAGACTTAGTCAATTCCACCTAGACACCTAACATGACACTCATAACACCTTTATAAGCCTATATGCCTTATTACATATTTTGAATTTTCAAAAGTCCCTTTTGGAGGGAAACACAAAAGAAGATCAATTCAACTTTCTCAGCTCCACTGAATGCTTGAGATGCTCCATATGCCTTCACCTAGATCCTCTGAAGCTCCCTACCACTCATATTGACTCCAAGCAACAAAATTTGCCATTGAATGTAGCTCTAAGGATGCTCCTGCATCAAAACAACAAACCCCAATTACAGACAAAATAGAATTTATTTATTTATTTTCAAACCAGCTTCAGGGCAAATACCAGAATAATTGTATACAATTATTGGCTCAATTTTGATGATCCAGATACATAGAAGGCTGCAAGAAATAAACATGCAAGCTGAAACCCTTGCAAAAACTCTCCAGATGTGGCGCCCAACATAGAATCAATCTCCCAAGGGTGGCATCCAACTATGGAAGTGTCCAAAGTATGCCTTGCAAATGTTTGTCTGAAGAAATCCTTGGCTGTACTTTGTTGTTCTGGATGTTAAAACAGCCCTAAATATGATGCCCTAGCTGAACTGGATGAATATTTGAACTCTGAATGATCACTACAACCCCTGGATGGAATTGCCAAGCTTAGATATGAGGGTTTTCGTCCTCATCTTTGTGTAAATGAGAATTTTTCGTCCTCTATTACTGATGCAAAAGAAGAAGCTACTTGCAGACAATGAAGTAGTTGATAAATTTCTAAGATGTGTCTACAATAAACTCTAAATCTGCCTTTATAACCTCCCATCCTCTTCCAAAGTGGGTGCCCCCTTCTAGAAATACATGCATGCCCCCATAAACCAATAAAATAATACTTTTTTCCTCCTAAAGTTGGCACCCCATTCTAAAATTAGGGATATGCAATATTAAAAATCTTTATCTTCACTTTATCCTAAAAATAGGATTTGATTTCTCATGCAGCCCACTCTATCCTTGGCGCCCCCATTATAGACTGCTTTATTTAATTATTATCCTAACTTGGCGCCTAATAATAGAAGTACATCATTCTATTATTATTTTATTCTATTTCTGCTTTTTAAAATATAATTCAAGTGTCCTTTTTCCAAATAAAATATAAAAATACCCTTGGACCACTTATTTAATTTATTTTCCTCTTTTAATCTCCCCTTAGCCTACGGAAAATAATAAAAATATAGGCTTCAGGTATCCAGAATTAATTAATTATGAAAAGGAGCCATTCACAAGTTAACACTCACAAAGGGGCAAAATTTGCGATGTAGGCCAAAGATCTCAAAAAAGAGACAAGTTTTTTGAGGTTGTCAAACAAAATGACTGCCGAGATTTTACATGCAAACAAAAAGATAAAGATGTTATAACAAATATATATAAGCGAGGCAAAGATAAAATGATGCTTTACTTCCAAAAAATACTTGCCAATAGATGGAAACATTTAGTTGTTTCAGAATAATAACATCTACAATCCCCCACTTACCACACCCGTACTGAAAGTGGCAGCGGACGTTTCCCGAGTGTGGCAATCTCCAAAAGAGGTTTACCATAAGCTTAACTTCCATGGAACATCTCGATTTTTGTTACAGCTATTGGATTAGCTATTATTCTGGCAATATATCGTAACAGAAAATCAACTCGTATCGATCAATTTAATTTGTCAAAATGGTAATATCTACATATTATTAATCTGTATATCTAGTCCTATTCTAAATAGATAGTCTGTATCTCTAAAAGATAGATCTCTCGCTCTATCTTTTTTTTTATTTTCTAAATAGATAAAGAGCGTATTGCGATCAATCAAGAACATTATTCATATTTAACTAATTATCCAAATGATCTGTCTAACACAATTAGACCAGATTTGGTGAAATCTGGAGAGATGAAAGTTAGACAAATCTGTTTCTTAACAGATAGAATCCGAATCTATCCATTATATCACTGATAATACAATTATTGATTTGCTTTATATTCATCATATATCGTTATTGTCCATATATTAGAATATTTTCTCAAATTAAAAACTTTTTAATACTAACTAATGGAATTCTTAGATCCAATGGCACATTCTGTTAGAATATGCGGAGAGAGGAAAAAGAAAGAATAGAATGTACAAAGATGGAATGAAGAGAAACCGGAATGCACACTGTACAAATGGGTTGTGTGTCCGGGTATTTATTATGCAAAGACGGTTACAAAACTAGTTAGCGGTTACAACCGCATAACCATACAAAACAATTATAAAAAGGGGAAGTCTTATTCATTTATTCCTACACCCCCTCTTAAGACTTACCCTACATAACTCAAAAACAAACAATCTAACAAAACAGAACTACGCTATCTTCAAACACTTTCACTTTGAAAGCAATGCTATGATAAGGTAGGGCTCCATCAAGCTGCTTCGTAACCTTCGTAAAGGTGTAGTTCCCGAGCTGAATTCCCGAGTTCCCGGATTCCACCTCCCCAAACTCCCGAATCATAGATCTCCCAAATTATCTCGAGCAAACCATCCATACCAAGCTTCATCTACCCCGTATCCTTTCTTGCCTTCAAAGTTTAGAGCATCTTTATAGCACGTATTCGTCACACTGTCCTCACTACCTCTCGCATCCAGGTGGGTCTTCAACCATGGCTATATTAGTGTATTTGATGTGACTTTACCCTTGAGCACATCATTGGCTCGAACACGACAATCCCATGCTGTGTGACCTCTTTTCCTACAATAATGACATTCAATCTCCGACTTATCTGATCTTCTATGATATTTTCTGGTTCTAGAATAGAAGGCACTTTCTTGCTGGGAATGACCTTCTGCATCCTCTGTAGTTCGTTTTTCCTCAGCTAGAAGAGCTGCTATCATATCATCCAGAGATTGAGATTGAATTTGACTGAGAGTAAAAACTACATTGCTATATTTTGAAGACAGACTATTTAATAGGATAGCTTTGGCATCTTCGTCCTCAATTGCAGCTTTCACTTCTGCTAGTTGTCTGATTAAGGACCTTAGATTATTGATGTGGCTTGACATAGAGACTCCGTCATCCATTTTGAACCTATATAACTGAAGTTTCAGGGAAAATTTGGCATTGACTGCTTTCGCTCCAAATAATTTATTTAGAGTATCCCAAATGTCCTTTGATGATTTGTCTAGGTCTACATGATGAAGTTCAGAGTCAGAGAGAGCAAGGCCAATAATAGCTTTCGCTCTATCATCTCTGCTTTGCCATTCTAACAATTTCGATGCATCGGTAGGTGTTGTCTCTTTCCCGTTTACAATGCCCCACAAATTTTTATTCATAAGTTGCATTTGTATTTTCACTCTCCATGTATGAAAATTTAGACCAGAATATTTTTCTATGGGCATTTCCATTTTAATAGAATAAATACAACTGCGTATTTTGGCAATGAATAAATAAAATAAAATAAAATACCAGTTGCACAGTTCCGTGCCCTAGCGCAGGGAGTCTTTTTGCTTCTGTGTCTTTGAAAAATATTTGTGCCCTAGCAATTCGTGACTGTAAAATGCAGCATATTAGCGCAAATCGCGACTGTATTTTCGTGCTCGAAAATACTGTTAATTTCCTGAAAAACGTGCCATTCGCGACTGCATTCGCGACTGTATTTTCGTGACTTTTTTTTTTTTTCGAAAAACGCGAGTGTATTCTTCTGATTCGCGACTGTACAGCGTGATTTTTCGTGCCCTAATGGCGCGCCCTTGATTTCCGACTGCAGATTTTTCTATGCTGTCGTTTCTGAAATCCGTCAATGAAAAACCCGCGATTTTTCTATGCTGTCGTTTCTAAAATCCGTCAATGAAAAACCCGCGATTTTTCTTCAGTCTTCGTTATGCCCTTGCGCCTCTATTTTATCTTCAGATCGCTGGTAATGACAAAGATGAATGCGGAAGTCTATGATTCGTTTTCGAGCTTCACGAAAAAGTTTTGATTTCTTTCACGTGCCCTAATGGGACTGTCACGAAAATATCTCACTTCCTCTCTATGCTTGCCCCACGCTCTGATACCACTGTTAGAATATGCGGAGAGAGGAAAAAGAAAGAATAGAATGTACAAAGATGGAATGAAGAGAAACCGGAATGCACACTGTTCAAATGGGTTGTGTGTCCGGGTATTTATTATGCAAAGACGGTTACAAAACTAGTTAGCGGTTACAACCGCATAACCATACAAAACAATTATAAAAGGGGAAGTCTTATTCATTTATTCCTACACATTCAGTCAAAATTTATGATACATGTATTGGTTGTACCCAGTGTGTACGAGCGTGTCCGACAGATGTATTATAAATGATTCCTATGAAGGATGCAAGTGAATTATAAAAGACAACAAGAGAAAATATCTGTTTATATCAGATCACCGGAAATTCCAGTTTAGAGAGGAGGACCCAACCTCATCCTTATACCCATAAATTCTGCCAACTATATAGCTGCACATAATATAGCCGTACCCTTATTCATTTACTCGCATACCCTGATTTATAATGGTATCCATGTTCCCTTACCGGTACTTACTACTGACACATCTCCAGGTGACTATGGTTTCTATCCTTTCGGAATACAAAAGGCATCAGATAACCTAGCTGGTGGAATCATTGCTTGAAGGCCTCCACAACACCATCAACAGGAGTACCAATAAAATGGAGTTACAAAGCAACTTGATCATAACAATCAGGTATGCATAATGGTAATATCTCTTGTTGGCACTTAATGGAATCATGCAAGAGGCCAGAAGTCTCCATAACAGCTCGGAAGATATCCATTTGATATTGTTTTTTAAAGAGTAATGGAGGTAGAGATTTCCTAGGTAGTCAAGGAATAACCTTGGAGCAAAATCACCAAATTCCTTGCATTAGTGATAATTTGGAGCAATTTAGAGGTATCAGGAATTATCAACTAAGGATGATACTAATTCAACCTAAGAACTATGATCTTTCTAATACCAATGAATTAATAGATCTGAGATCCCACTTCGTTTATTGGACTTGACTAGTGACAGAATGTATTCGGATGAAATGTGATGCGGGTGAACTGGTAATAATTTCCCAAGGTATGAGTTTGGCTCAGCTGCACAACGGAAAATTTTGATTTGATTTCAGAGGAGATCATGCTTTAGCATGCCATTCAATGAAAGTATTCACCTGGTGTCTTGTCTTTTTATTGTCAGGCCCATATTGATTCCTAAGTGCTCGGAGTATTCCAGAGGCTATCAGGGATTTGGTTGTTTTTTTTGGTGGGTGATTTCCACTGTGTTTGGGCTTCCAGCTAGAAGTGGGGCAGAACGGTTGCTCACCTTTCTCCTATCAAGCATCTGAATTTGTTTCCCTTTTTGGCTATGCCTGAAAACATAGAGATAGGACGAATGGCAATGGCATGAGAGCTCCAAACTGAAGTGGGAATAAGCAAAAATACAAATTGGGCCCTTCCTTTAATAAGCTGAAAACAGCAGTCAAAAACAAGGTCTGTTAAAAGTGTGAAGACCACAGTGGGAAAAGTGCACAATATCGTTCACAGGCCGTCAATGGAAGATGTGGGGACTGGTGAGAGGAGAACAGCTAATGCTCTGGATGCAAAAAAATGAGGAGCTCAAATGCAAAGTCAAGGACCCTACAGCGCACAAGTGGTTGCTGGAAGTGGAAATTATTGGCGCAGCTGGACAAAAAATTTGCAACCCTGCTACCCATTTCTTTGCAGACCATGGGTTCCCATTGAGAACTTGCCTTATGATAGCAATACACATTTTCTTACAAGGATTTCATTACTCCCTTTCATATTGAACTCCATCTTCATAATGTGTTTGGATTTTGATTTTGTTGTTCAGAAAGTTTTCATGATACAGAATTCTATCTTTTTCTAGTTTGAACAGTACTATCATCAGACCTTAGTTTCTAAATGCTTTCGGGGATAGCTAAAAATCCAAATATATAATTCTGCATGAATATGGGATAAGTTATGGTTCAGAAATTTTCTTTAAGCCTGGATACTGTTCCAGTGTTCTGCTTTATTTGAAAGGCAAGAAAAATATCTGTGGTTCAGTGTTCCTCGAGGATACTACTGTATCCAGGGAAGATGCAGAGGTTCTGTTGCAGGACCATCTCAATATATGATAAAAGGATATCAGTTGTTTTCTTGAGAGTCTGAAATATTGTTTTCATTAATTACTGAGAAATGGTAATTTACTGCCTCGGATGTGTTTGAATTTTTCAGGCTGTCAAATTTTCTGTCTGGAGAAAAATTATGCCTCTGGCCATTTTTTGGGCAGCTCATTTGATTAGGGCAGAAATCAACTGACCCCTTTTTCAATTATAATTGAAATGACGATAGCCATATTTTCCGTACAGAACAAGGATGCCCATTGTGACAACGGGAACACTCCTAAATGCATAACGCAGATCCAATGGTGAGGTTGTGGATCAATAATTACAGGGCACAACTAGACATGACATACATTTATAAATCTTATGAATACGGTCAACCATAGCCCGTACCGCTTCAAAGGAAATCCATTATGCACCAGAATAATAAAATATGACCATTTTCAGTCCAGTTCGTATAATAATTTTAACCTGGTCTATAATTTCCTTCCCCTACTTGGTTTTAACTCATCATTTCACTTGAAAAAGAAAACCCTAGAAATTAACAGTTTTTTGTGACACAATTGAAAGCAATGTAGCAAGAAACATCATGTTTTAATTGAAACCGTGGAAAATGCAAACCCTTACCTGCAAATCAGACCGGTACATAAAGAAGATATGCCACCGCGCAGGCTGGAATAAAAGTTAGGGTTTCATTCCACAGTTGCCATCTAGAGCCGATCCCCCAAATTGAATCAATTTACAACAGGTTTAACGCCTGTGCTGTTGAAACCCCGCTACCAGGACTACACATCAGGAAGAGATTTATGCGGCAAAAACATCCAAATGAATTCTATGCGAAACAAGATTTATCGCTGCAATTGGGCACTGACTTTCGGTTTCATGCGATATACAACGTTTATGTGTAGATGACGTTTCTGTAGGAAAGAAAGCCTTAAAATGTTTTTTTGATGATTTTTTTGGTTCCCTTCTTTGGGTTTACCGGGTAGGGTAAGTGTTCAAAATTCAGCCTTGTACAAGGGTCTCAAACCTGTGCGGGAAGTCTAATTTAAAAAGTGCACGTTAAAAAAACAAAGATACATAGGGGAGAAGGGCTAGTATGCGAACACCCTAAGTTTGCAGGGCCATGGAGCCAATTCCTTGCCACGTAGGAGCGCCAATTTGACAGCTAGTTATAAAATAACATTTTTTTATCCTAAGCCTTTAATTTCGTATCCAATTGTAATAATATTTGCTTCCATATGATCGATCAAATAAAATATCTCAAAAAAAACACATTTACTGGTGGAGACCCGTAGTGGTCCACCGAAGAGGACAGGTGTTGAGCATTAAATTCGAAATAAAAGAGGGAAATGCAACCTGTCCTCCACCATTTCCGCGTGCGTATTAGATAAGGAACAAATAAATGTTCAACCACCTTGTTCGGAGCTCATTAACGGGCCTTACGGGGCTCCTGCGCAGGATTACATAAAAAATTGGATTTCTTCTTTCTGGTTGGACTGGGCATCGGAGCGACTCCTTTCATTTTGTTTCGCAGTGATGAAACCCTTGTTTTTCTGCTGCGGGAGATGAGTTGTCGCCATACACGAGATAACAATTTAGGCTGTGGTCGAGACATCGTTTCAGCTTGACCGGATGGAGGGAGGTAATTTTTTTCACCTGTTTAGAAGCCTTGTAATTTACGCGGTATCGCTCTCTTCGCATTCTTGTTTTTCATTTCGTTTTGTTAACTCGGTGTGGGGAGAAGTTGAATTCGTTTAAATGTTACGAGAAATTTGCTTGTAATCTATACGGGATTTAGGAGTTCTGTGATGAATCTTAACAGTTTGGCAAGATGAGAGCAGGTAAAGTTGTTTTTGAGTGAAAGACAGCGTGAATGACTTTTTGTTTAGTCTTTTTTTTATTTGTTGGGGGTGATGGGGGTTTTCATTTACTCGGTGGCGATTTTTTGCTTAGGACCCAAAATTAACAGCATACATAACCGACAAATTTTTACCTTGTAGTTTGGACTTGAACTTTTATCTGGTAGACGGATTTTCTGAAGCTGCTTTTAATAGAATAATGTTGAGTATACTGGTTGCTCGAGGCTGTAGGATTGTTTCGAGTTTAAGCATTTAGAACTTTTCAGACTTTGATCTGTCGTGTCCTGTTAAACGTAACAACTAATACCCACTCATTTTTCCATACAGGTGCGCACTCATTTTGCAAGGCCCAATTGGAGAAAGGTCTTCTCACGAATATGCACAAAGCATCCCAATGCCAAAGTTGGTGAGTATTATATCAACATGGACTTTGTGTCTATTCCCATTAGGTCCCTATATATATATTTTTGGCATTTCCACAGTCCATACGCATGGTAAAAGTACAAGCTTCTAGAATGTGATGTTTATTATTTATTAAGCAAGTTACATTTTTTGGATGGACGTGTAGGAGTATTTTATTATGGAGCTCCGGTGTTGGCGCAAGAGCTGAGAACTTTGGAATGGCGTTTTATGCGGCGAGATCGTTTAGCGGGGTTGAAGCAGTGTGTATTCACACTACTAATACTCAAGGAAAATGTTACCGCAAAATTCTATGTTTTTAAGCAATATCTTGGTGAGGTTTCAACCTCACCAAGATTCAAATAAATCCTTGTCTTCGGTTTTTATTTAACGGTGTTCATTTTAAGTATGCAACAATTTAAATAAGGTTATGAACAAATTCCGAGCTGATTTGGTTTCCACATCTCAAACAATGATTACATTTTGAGCAAAATGTAGTAATATAATCTGCGTGTCTTTATATTTCTTACATTTGGAGCAAAACATATAAACTTATACTTGTATGTGTCCATATTCATTACATTCGAGTAAAATATACCAACTATAACCTATAAACGTGAATGCGATAATGCATTCTCAATTGATTCGATACATATTTTTTATGACACAAAAAGAATTCTCCTCGAATCTTTGCCAGTGCAGGTGTAGTTTGTTAGTCCATAACCATGTCACACCTTCAAAAATGCCCTTAGTTTGGACTATCGGAACGATTGTATCATTGATGAGATGTTGTTGGAGTCATTAAGAGGTTCACTGGATGAACCCATGGTGGAATAGGAAAACCGGATATGGCATGAAAGGTTGTATGTGAAGTAGGAGGTTGTGGGATAATGGGGTGTGTAGTTGGAGTTGAAGTTATTTGCATTACTGTTGGTGTCGAGGAAGTAAGGGTGGTAATCTGGGATGGGAACTTTCAACATATCTTGTAACATGGAGTTACGTACGGCATGGAATGATGCATGGGAAACAAAGCTGCGGATTGTTTAACTTGTTATCTCTTTCTTGTTTCTCTTTCTCCCTTTGATGGCGAGTGGCTTCCTTACATTGTAATTCCAATTCCTTTTTTGGCGAGCTACTTCCCGTTGTTTCTCGCGCTCCTGTCTTTCAACAAACTTTTGTAGATCCCTTTCTTGCCTCTCTTTAATGCGTTGCAATCTCTCTTCCTTTTTTTGCTCCTTTGCTGCCAACCTTTCTTGCTTTTTTGCCTCAATATGCTCCTTTTTACGTTGTTTCCCTTCACATATTTCTTGTTTTTTTTGTTGTGTATCTTTTAACATCGAACATAAGCATCGAGATGTTAACAATTGTGAAGCCCGACTTATCCGAAGTGCAAGCATCACTCTTACCTTTGGAAGGATCCGTATAAAGTGTGTCGGTAACCTTAAAAATTTACCCAATTTCTTCTCATTTGCAGCAACACCATCATTTGATATACCACTTTCAACATCATGGCGAGTTGTCTCTTCCTCATTTTTATCTTTATCAATGACCTCAATTTCCTCTGTGTCAGCATAATAATGAGTAAAGTTTGTTGGTTCAAAGTCTGTTGGCTCAAGGTTGGTTAGCATCGAAGGTAAAGATATACTTTCATCCTCGGTGTTTCCAATCGATCAAGTCCCAACTCGCAATATGCTCTTGCAGCCAAGTAGGTTGTTTTGGTGCACTTGGCAATGAGAGATCGTCCTCTCCAAATCCCTGGGCCTCAGTGTTGCAGCTGGATGTGCCTTGGTCACGAGTATTCACAATGTGGTTCACTTCATAATCTTTGGTCTACATTATACTTTGTCTTTCTCCTATATACTTGGTTCCTCCGTCTCTACTTTGTCTTTCTCCCTATATACTTGGTCTACATTATACTTAATGGTTGGATGGAATTCTTGTGTTGTTGTGATTCTCAACTGATTCCATTAAGTAATTTTCTCAATTTTGTCACCAATGGTGGAGCTACATCTCTTGACAAACTTAGGATGTTTTCAACAAACATCAACATCTATTATGTTTTCGGTACCATCAACATTCGTAATGTTTTTGTAGTATCATCATCGTGACATTTTGACATCATCTTCGTTGGCATCTTCTTGATGATATATAGTTTACTACATTCCATGTCATTTCGTAATGCATTTGGATCAAGTGGCCATATACCTGTGCGTCTAAAACCAGCCACGAATATTTGCAGTGTCGAGGCCTTTGCGAGAGCTCTACTACCTATTTCGCCAAGTCCGAACATTTGACTTCTTGGTACTTATTATTACACATCCACTTTGCATCCTCTCGGATCTGAAATATGCTTTAAAAGGACCAAAGATACTAACATCCAGTGGTTGCTGACTGTGTGTAGTATGTCTTTGGCAATGTCAATAAATCAATCCCCAATCGCTGACCTCTTCTATAGTGTGACAATGCCACATGGCTTCCATGACCATCAAATATAAGTAAATGCCTATTTTCATGGCACACCCCTCTAGGTACGAGACTTCGAAATGATACAACCACTTATAAAGAGCTCTCTAGTCATCCAAGCACTTGGATGAGCAGCCATCAAGCTGGTTCACATCCCTTGATGTAATTTTGTGAAACTTTCGACCTTTAAATAAGTAAAAGTTAGGGATACATTGCCCTGCAACATTTACACAACATAGAATTGTCATCCATTCTCTGCTACGAGGAATGATTTTGGGAACATTCCTGCAACCCTTGGTGGCAAGCACCCTCATGCCACAATTTCTCCCTGCTTGGATTCTTGTCTCATCACAATTCCATATTTTTCCTGCACCATAGGAATTGATATAAATGTTAGCTAGTTTTTCATAAAACTTGCTAACCACCTCTAGACGTAAACCTATTGCACGATCTCTTTCAAGACCTTCAGCAGATCCGAAGGACTATGTCTGGGTGTCTTTTTCTAAATCCTTCACACCAAGATTTTCTAGGTAATCCTTCTCGAAATGGAGTCTCTCTAGTTTCACAAATTTGTGCAACACACGCCCTCAGTTGCATAAATCCCACTCCATGCCCTAAATCTGCCATTTGCTTACACCATTCAACTATCTCTTTCTCCTCTCCTTCACTCAAAAGCAGTGCGGGGCCCTTCCTTTTTGTATGGGTGGACCATTCACCCAATAATGAGCAGATGTAGGAGGTAAATTATATTTCGGTGCAGCTGCTCTAATAGAATAATTGTTGACTTCAATATCATCTATGGCCTTTAACATATCTTCTTTTGACCAACTAGACAAAATTCTAACCTTCTTGGTGAAAAGTTGCCTCTAACAACCACGAGTCTCCTATAGTTCATGCCTATTTAGTTCACATCCAAGCAGAGTTAAGGTGATGATCATCAGTTGTGTTTGTATCTCCTTGATTTGTTATTGCACCATCCTCTTCACTTATTATTGTAGCATCCTGTTCATCTGTTCCATGGTTAGATGTTTCAATTTCAAATTGTACACCTCGTTTTTTGGGCATACGTTGTGCTCGATGTAAACTCCTCTTTCTCTTCATCTTCTCTAAACGCTGCAGTATGAAACAATATAAAATTAGTAAAATATGTATTAATATATCAATAAGATCATCTACAATGGGAAAATTTTAGCAAGCTTATGATACATGACAGTATGAATTATGAACTTGTAGGTGAACTTGTGATTACCCCGTTGGGCGCCATTAACGATGATCGAATACATGTTTTATTAATTTCATATTATTTGATAAAGACAGAATTTATAAGCTGGGTTGTTGATTACATAGGGGAGAAGGGCCAGTATGTGAACACGTCCCAATACTTGAACACTATTTTTCATTTAAAATATCCAATACCTGATGGAATAAAAACCATGAGGACAGATTGCATTTCCCTCTTTTATTTCGAATTTAATGCTCAACACCTGACCTGTTCATATTACAATATGATTCGAAATTAAAGGCTTAGGATAAAAAAATGCTTATTTATAACTAGCTGTCAAATTGGCGCTCCTACGTGGCAAGGAATTGGCTCCATGGACCTGCGAACTTAGGGTGTTCGCATACTGGCCCTATATAAACTTCAATAATCAAAATTTTGGTTTTTATTCCATCAAGTATTGGATATTTTAAATGCAGAATAATGTTCAAGTGAAATATCATGTCACAGATGACATGATATTTCAGTGCAGCAGCTCTAATTGAATAATGCGAGAAACTCAATATCATCTATGGCCTTTAACATATCTTCTTTTGACCAACTAGACAAAATTCTAACCTTCTTGGTTGAAGTGTTGCCTCTAACAACCACAGTCTCCTGTAGTTCATGCCTATTTAGTTCACATCCAGCAGGTTCTGGCTGATGATCATCAGTTGTGTTTGTATCTCCTTGATTTGTTATTGCACCATCCTCTTCGCTTATTATTGTAGCATCCTGTTCATCTATTCCATGGTTAGATGTTTCAATTTCAAATTATACACCTCATTTTTTGGGCATACGTTGTGCTCGATGTAAACTCCTCTTTCTCTTCATCTTCTCCAAACGCTGTAGTATGAAACAATATAAAATTAGTAAAATATGTATAAATATATCAATAAGATCATCTATAAACACTTCTAAAGATGATGAGGTGTTATCAAATAACTCTACATTCATCACTTGTTTGTAATTGATCAATATCAATTAGAATGTTTCACTCGAACATGCAGTCGCCCCTTTCCACATTGTAATTCATATCGATCAATTGACGCAGGTCTTGTTAATGTAATGTTTTGTGACATCAAATCATCTTCAGAAGTGAATGCATGTAAGAATCGTAATTGTAATAGCTTGACTACATATGTTGTTATGGTGGCAACAAATCTGTTGTACTACTGTAGGTCTTGGTATGGACCACTTCGGATCTCCACCAGTAAATGTGTTTTTTTTTTGAGATATTTTACTTGATCGATCATATGGAAGCAAATAATATTAAGATATGATTTGAAATTAAAGATATAGGATTAAAAAGTGTTTATTTATACCTAGCTGGCATACTGTCACTCCTACGTGGCAAGGATTTGGTTCACTTAACCTGTGAAGTTAGGGTGTTCGCATACTGGCCCTTCTCCCCTAAACTCTTCTAAAGATGAGTTGTTATCAAATAACACTACATTCGTCGGCTTGTTTGTAATTGATCAATATCAATTAGAATGTTTCACTGGAACATGCAGTCACCCCTTTCGACATTGTAATTCATATTGATCAATTGACGTAGGTCTTGTTAATGTAATGTTTTGTGACATCAAATCATCTTCAGAAGTGAATGCATGTAAGAATCGTAATTGTAATAGCTTGACTACATATGCTGTTATGGTGGCAGCAAATCTGTTGTACTACTGTAGGTCTTGGTATGGACCACTTCGGATCTCCACCAGTAAATGTGTTTTTTTTTGAGATATTTTACTTGATTGATCATATGGAAGCAAATAATATTAAGATATGATAAATAATTAAAGATATAGGATTAAAAAATGTTTATTTATACCTAGCTGGCATACTGTCACTCCTATAAATAGTTAAGAATAAATAGTTAAGTTGAAAGGTATGAATAAACATTTTTCTTTCCTATATCTTTAATTTCTGGGAGTAGTGCAATTATGTCAACACCCTAAGTTCATGGGTCCATCGGGCCAATTCCTTGTCACGTAGGTTTATCAATTTTACAGCTAGCTATAAATAAACATTTATTTATCTTATCTCTTTAGTTTGGAAACCCTTTATCTTATCTGTTTAGTATTGGGCAGTGTTCACATAGAGTTACAGATTTCTGTTTTGTATTAAATGGTACAGATTTTATATCTTATAGAGTTAGCGAGAGATATATAAAGAATGTGCTGGACATATTTTTTTTCTTTGTTAGCGAGAGGGGTGAGAAGGTTAGTGGATTTTCAAAATTTTCTATTATATTCATGGTTTCGTGATCCTAAAATTTAAATTTTTGATTATTATTTTTTGGTTAAGTTATTGGAGTTTCTTTGTAGATTTGGGCATTTTGTGGATTTGACAAATGAAAAACATCCAAGCGGAAGTGGGGCTTAAAATTACTCGTTTATTTTTGGTTTTGACCGAGATAAATTCAATTTGATCTAAATAGAAAGTAAAAGTGGTGTAAATAGGAGTTCTAGTTTTATTTTTAGTTTTGGGTTCGTGTGAACTATGAAGATAGGTTGAACTCTGGGCACTGGGGAAGCTAGAATTGATTGATGTTTATGATGGAGCTTGAAGCGAACACAATCTCTTCTTCGTTTGTTTGAGGATGTAAGCTAACGCGTCGATAAGAGTTCCTAAAGGCTCTATAAATGGACTTATTGTTGGAAACATTTTGTTTCACTTGACTCGAAAATAGAGTTGGACACAAGTGTTCACTCCTACGACGATGAAGGCTTTGGTCCATGTATTTGATCAGAAACAGAATTGCACTGGATGCTCTGGAGAATTTAAGCCATGGAGGGGGCTTTTGGATTTCTTCTCCTTTATGTTATAAGCTGAAGTAAATGTCGAGAGAATGATGAAAAATTTGATTTTTGAAACTAACGTAATACTACTACCTAAGTAATAACAAGATACGGGCATAAGTAATGTAGGGGAAACCATCCCAAAGTTGGTAAAAGTGCCGGTTTAGCCGATTTTAGTTTTTAGTTTCATCGGGTCTTGTGCTTTACAAGGATTTGTGAAAAATCAGATTTGCAAACATTTTGTCTTCGTTTGATGTTGAATCCTTGGATAAACGAAAATGATTATTGCGAAAAATTACACTTACTCTCGTCTTCTAGTTCCTTATAGAGTAGTTTTAGAGTGGTGGAAGGGATAAATATAAAGTAGAAAGAACTAGGTTCATTTTGTGGTCTCATATGAAGCAATTGTCTATTCAGCTTCCGTAAGCACGTATAGTTCGAGAAAACTGTACAGTTGAGAAGGATTTTCTGTTAAAAATTCAACGGTGTTCATTGTAATGAAAGATTCAATTTTGATTTGTTTGCTAGTTGTTGCATCCTTAGGTGAAGCCAATGATGTCTTAGGTGAAGCCACAACTCTGAAATATGTTTGAGTTGTTTTGGAATTTTGTTACATTCTCTATTTCTAAAGGTGACGATGTTTTGGCTCACGTATGTTAGATGATTTCTCTCTTACCTACACTGTACTACGATTTATATTCACTACCATTAATCTTTGTGGATATTGATAATGGTTTGAATTTCAGTTTTTCAATTTTATAGGATGCAGTGGATGTTGTTTGTGAGAAAATTCAGTTCTCTATATTTTGCAGATGTCTATGGGTTGAGGACGAAACCAATTGATATGTCTTGCACATTCTTGATATATCTGTAGATGACTTATTTTTAGAAAAGGCCTATCCCCCTCAGTTCGCAAATCCATGGAGCCAATTCCTTGCCACGTAGGAGCGCGGTTTAACGACTAGTTATAAAAAAACATTTTTTTATCCTAAGCCTTTAATTTCGTATCCAACTTTAATAATGGTTGCTTCCATATGATCGATCAAATAAAATATCTCATTAAATACACATTTTCTGGTGGAGACCCGAAGTGGTTCACCGAAGAGGACAAGTGTTGAGCATTAAATTCGAAATAAAAGAGGGAAATGCAATCTATCCTCCACCATTTTGACGCGCGTAATAGATAAGAAACAAATAAATGCTCAACCACCATGTTTGCTGCTCATTGACGGGCCTTACGGTGGTCCTATGCAGGATTACAAAAATATTGGATATCTTGCTTCTGGTTGGACTGGGCATCGGAGCGACTCCTTTCATTAGCATTTTTAAGGACATGCTTCATAACATCAGGCGGACAGAAGACTTGCTCGTAAGTATTAGATTTCAGATTATAATGATCATTTGGGGAAAGAAAAGGCAGATGGGTAATAAGGGAAGACATTGTGAAGTTAATAGTTCTCTTGTCAAATAAGTAAGGAAAATACTTCAACTGGATAACAAGAGACTTCAGCTGAGAAATTATAACTGGTTTTGATGGAAGCCGCTCTTGGGGAAATGTGGGGCGCCGACTGCATATTAGCTTAATGAAAACCATTTATGAATATCATTTAGAAAACTCTCTACCTCGTTTTTGCTGCACATAGGGGAGAAGGGCGATGTCACGAACACCCTAAGATCACGAGTCCATGGAGCCAATTCCTTGCCACGTAGGATCACCAATTTGACAGCTAGTTATAATTTAACAATTTTTTATCCTAAGCCTTTAATTTTGAATCATATTGTAATATTATTTGCTTACATATGATCGATCAAATAAAATATCTCAAAAAAAACACATTTACATTCTGAAGTTATTAGTTCTATTGTGAAGTTAATATTATTTGCCTTTAAGGTACTTTAAGGGAGAAAACATAGAGCGATATCTAATAGATGTTCACGAGAATTAATTAGCAGGATCTTTATGATCAAGAATCACTCAATTCCAATCTTAATATTTTTTTGATGTGCTCTGCAAAATGGGCCAATTTTTGATAAAATAAATAGAAATCAGTCCATAAACTTGCAGTTCTGCTCAGCAATCTGTTATGTCTAATTCTAACCTAATTGAACAGACATCAAAATGCGTGTGCAATCCTGCTCTTTCTTTTCAAAATGCGTGTGCAATCTTAACTATTTCTTTTCAGCTTAGATTTTTTCGATTTTTTCGATTAGCTGTGTTTTAAGACTACCACTGCAGGGTTTCTCGAGGCTTGTTTTTCTAGTAATTTTTCCTTTGCCTTGGTAGGTACTACTGGTTTGGAGCTTTTCTTTGCGCAGATAGGCACTAGGTTCTCATTGTTTACTCTGATCATGTGCATATTTTAGTTCACCATGGTCATTCTCAGAACTAGTCCACAATGGTATCTAAATTAAAATAAATTGTAAAAGGCAAAAAGAACAAAGCTGAGGGCCTTTCTTTAAATTCTATTATTCCAGACTCATTCTTTACTATAATTCTATCAGTCCATAAACTTGCAGTTCTGCTCAGCAATCTGTTATGTCTAATTCTAACCTAATTGAACAGATCTTTGGTATGAAAACTAACCTGCAATTTTTGCAGTAGGTATGAAAACTAACCTGCAATTTTTGCTTTGCTGGACCTTTCCTTTCCTCCTTGATAGAAGTAATCTCTTCTTATAAACTCCACTGTAATCAGGCACCCTGCAGAAGTAAATCAGCAGTAAACAAGACTAGGAAAGTGAATATATAATACCAACATTGATTTGAGAGTATCCAATCAAAATGTAAGACATGGATCAAGGTGTAGGGTCTTTTTAATCAAAGGTTGAAATTGATTTTGAGATGATCTTGTGGCTGAAATTATTTGATTTGATATTCATATTTATTTTTTACCTTCAAGTGTACAATTTAGTTTGTGTTTTTAATGGATGAATCTTGAGAAGAAGGTTCCCTCTTTTTTTGCAGTACGTATTAATGTCGGATATGAAAGATCGGTGATTGAACAACCCAACTTGGAATATGGAAAGAGATGAATTGAGAAGACAAATATTCAACCCATTAAATAGATATGATGGGTTTGTCAAGTGATATGTTGTTTTTATATTTTGAACAAATGAGTCTTTTATTGTAGAAAATGAAAGTACCAATCAAAAGTATTTATTGTGTACTTAAGAAATGAGATGTTGACCTACTATGCACATATGGTTTATAAAAAAACAAATTTTTGAACTTCATTGACCAAAATTTTGGTTTTTATTCCATCAAGTATTGGATATTTTTAATGCAAAATAATGTTCAAGTATTGGGGCGTGTTCACATCTTGGGTCTTCTCCCTAATTTGTTTGTGCAATGTAGTTGAGGAAGTTATAACTTGCAATTGCACACTAGGTGTTGCAAATTATGTCTTGGAAAATCTAATTATTTATATATTTATTTTGGCATAGAAGAAAATAATGTTGTTTGAAAATTTCTGATCAGAAATATTGTCGGATTTTGACACTTTCCAACAAAGACAACTTTAAAGGTGAACGCCTACCAAGAAACTACAAAAAGAAGGGTTAAATGTTGTTTTGTTAATTTTGTATTTACTTTTTATTCTTATTGTCACTTCACCTTTCAAATTCCAAAATATTTGTTTGATCACTAACACGCTCCAACTCGTTATGAATTTACATATTATGATTAAACTCCAAATCTAAAAGCAAGTGTCACATACATAACACGTTATCTATTTAAGAAAAAAGAAAAATCATATATATAAGCTCAATTGTGCATGCAATACTTATCTAGATTCTAGATATAATAATTTTCAACACATTAAAATGTCATGGTATTGATCATTGATGTTATAAAAGTATTACACTTTTAGTATTCATGGTGAAGTATTATCAAGGTTATAACCATATTTGTGGTAGTGGCAAGTGGTGATTGGCATTATATGCTTTCTTGTAAGTGTGTAATGACTTTCTACACACTCCACTGAGGGTAGGAATTATTTTTTTAGGTACATGGACTGTCGTTTTTCAAAACTCCTTTGTTTTGCTTTGGTAATTGGCATGGATCAAGTTGCATTTTATAACTCTATGTTAGGCTTCGAGTTGGCAAGAAATTTGAATCTTTATGTTATAGGTAGGGCTTGAACTTGATTGATGCTCGCCACCACTTAAACATAATTCACATAATTGTTATGCGAGATCCAACTCTATTTTTGGCTTTAGCTAATCCAATTCCTTCTGCTTAAGAATTACAAAGAAATGTGTATTCAAATAAGTAGTCATTTGTTAGGGGATATTTACTTTCTTTGGTTCTATTATTTATAACATATTTGCTTTTCAAAGGTCAAAACATATTAAATTTTGATTATTTAAAACTTCGTTGTTGTAAAATCTTAATTCATTGGTCACCTTGAGATTTGAATTGGCATTTGCACTTGAAAATAACATCCACCATTTTTTAGGCTTTACAATGATAAACCATTTTGCCATCATGTTTTTAGGTCTTATAGACATCTAAATTTGGTAATTTATCACTTGATAATGTTAGCATTGACTTAATCTCATTAATCGTGACTTGTGCACATATTCTACGCTAGCTTGATAAATCCTAGTGCATCCTTAGTCTATTGTGATTTAATTTAATTTGAATTAAATCTAGTTGCAAAGTAATTATTGTAACAAATGATGTATGAATGCTAAAATACAAAAGTAATAACACAAGCAAACAAGCATGTACAATATGAAACTAGTAGGAAATTTATATGTTATTGTGAACATTAATTATATGTGTATTAGTAATATATGAATTGTGATATAAACAACTCATATAATGTTGTAATAGTTTAATTATATTGGTGAGTTGTGGTAATAACTCACATAGATAGAGTTATGTGAGAGAATAAAGGGATGTTAGAGGGATATTAGGAGATGACGTTGAGATTATGTAGGGATTGAAGATCATGGTTGACTCCACCATTATAGGAGTTGATTGATCTATATATGTAACTTATCAATTAAGAATAAGATGTCCTAAATTTATTGAATTATGTGTTTGTATGTGTTTTATTTATTTACAATATGGACCAAATATAATAGAAACCCTAAGCAAGAAGGAGAGATAGGAAGAATTAATTGATTTGAAGCAGTGACTAGAGGTGATTTGGGCAAGTTAAAGTGTTGGATGACCGGAAACAACGTCGTTAATTGCTCACTGTAAATTTTGGAATTCAGGAATGAAGTATGACAGGGGTGCTCATAGGAGGGTAGAAGCCCCCGGGTGTTGATGACCGGATCTTGGCATTGGTGGCCGTGCAGATGCTCTGGAACTAATTTCTTCTATGTCACAAGGGTTTTGTTATTGGCACTTGTTTGTCGCTTGATATTCGCTCTTTGATCATCAAGGGTACATGTAACCTATAAAACATAGTATCTACATGCACATGTCCACAAACCACATCAAATCTAATAAAAAGATGTAGAATGTGGAGTCGTAGTGACCCTGGAGGTCACCTAAAGAGTGAACTTACGACCAAGTGCTACACTACATCTTAGACCCCATGTACTTCTTGTGTGTGTGTAGGAATGATGCCCTAGGATGCCCTTGTGCAAGTTGCACAATGATAGCGGACTAGATCTAGAATGTAGCAATGTATAGTATGTGTGGATGGAATAGAATAAACTTCCCCTTCCTATGCAGTGTATGTAGAAGTATGCAGCCCTTGTCCCTTGAATGGATGTTAGATGGATGCCTTTGAAGTGCTTTTGTGCCTTTGGATGCGGCGTAGATTATAATAGTGATGTTTAGTGTTTGGTCCTTATTTTTTAGAAGTAACTAAGTATATATATGATTCTCTTGTTTGAATTTTGTAATTGACAACTAAAAGGCCGACCCATAAGTGAAAAAGATGCCCAAAAGATAAAAGAGACCCAAAAAGAGCAAGTAAAGAAGAGAGAGGGTGTAGACACCAAATTTTGGTATCCCTTGTCCTTCATCATGTGTTCGCTCCCATTTACCATCTTGCACATAAAAACCTCCCTTCCTATTTTAATTTTCTCCTAAAACCCAATCAATTCCCATTTTTCCCATCTTTATCTTATATTAATCCCACTATTAATCCACCTTCCCTAATATACCCCTAATCACACTTAATTATTCCTAAACCCATCCACTAATCCTTTTATCATCCCTAAATCCCTCTTTTATCATCCCTAGGTCTAAACTTATCCTCATTCAATGCATTCTTATCCCCCAACCACATTTTATCCACCCTAAGCACCCCTAACCCGCATTAACCACCCAAGACCCTAATTTTGACCTCGTAAGGGCTCTTTGCATCAAGCTCCCATCTCTACCGCCTAGATCGACGGTTTATTGTAGTTGTCGCCGACCCAAGTAGGTCTTCGTCAACCCTATAAGTATGCCCATACCCCCTCCTCAGGATGTAATTTTGAGATCTCAAGCTTTCTTGCAAATTTTATCGCATTTCTCTCTTCTTTAGAGTAGTTGTTATCATCTTATAGTTGTTTTGAAGACCTTGTATGCCATTATTGGAGATCTTGGAGACTTTGAGATAGCTTGGATCCTACACCCTTTTCATTCCATCCCTCTTGTGCATCAGCCTTGTAGGTTTATCAACCATATTGGAGCTCTTCCCTTGATATGTTGTTGTTAATCTTTCTTCATCCTTCATTTTTTTACCCATCTTACCCCATTAATTAACTAAAACTGGACTAAACTAAGTAGTATAAAGATAGTTAATCTAAGTTATGAACAACTATACAAAAGTAAATAAATGTAGTAAAGAAATATTTTAAGGGTCTAAGAAAATATGTAAAATGGAATACTAAGCCCTAATGTGAAAGAAAGAAGAGGAAAGAACTTCGTTGAATAACAAAAGCTTATCGGACTATGTCATGATGAACAAAAAATCAGAAAGCAAGAACAATTGTGTTGAGGTCCCATGAGGACATAGATCTAGGTGATGTGGCTGGACTGGAGCACCTAGAAAAGGAAGGGTGCCCCTGGAACTCTACAGTAAGCAAAATAGATGCCACGGTCTTGGAAAAAGGTCAGAGAACTGGTCTTCATAAGTCTTGGAGATGACTGATAACCTTCGTTGTTTGTCACATTAATTTTTATGTATTGCATCGAATGCTCCAAATATTCCAAGAGGAATAATAACCTACAAAATACCAAAAAGGAAGTATCAAAACCCTAAAAAATAAAGATGCAAATGAATGGGTCAGACTGACCTTAGCTACCACAATAATGGGCTTACTAACTAAACGTTGCACTACATTTCGAGACCGGATGTAGTTGGTGAGTGTGTGTGCATGTCATGCCCTAGGTGTTCTTGTGCCAATCACACTTTGTGAAATAGTGAGTAATAACTAAATGTAGAAAATGTAATAGAATGTGTGCATGGAATAGAATAGAATCCCTCCCCTATGAAGTGTGATGCATATGTCCTAGTTTGTGCCTTGATGATGGAGCTATGTGGATGTCAATGCAATAGATGGATGCAACTCTAGATGGAGTGATAGTAGTAGATGATGTTAGGTCCCTCATTATGGTCTCATAACTTTATATTTATAGGGTTATCTTTCTCTAATTTGTAATTAACCCAAAAAGGCTTACCACAAGAAAGATAAAGATGAAAAACAACTAGAAGAGGCCCAAAAAGTGGTGGGGAGAAAGTACTAGAAGGATTGGGGTGCCCAGTGTGGGACCAGGGCACCCATGGTGCCCTAATAGTACTAAATTTGGGTGCCCAATGAGGCTAAAATAATGTGAAATGTCAGAAAATGGTTGGGCATATGGGTGCAATAGGTTGCAAATTATGAAATAAAATAAACAAGATGGCCAAAAGGACAGGGGTTAATTAGTACTTTCTTCACTCAAGAACCTTCTAAATAGTAGTATGAGACCTGAGATAAATAAATGTCTAAAGTGCATGATTTTGTGACTACATTTTTCCCCCACTTTATGTTGGTGAGGAAAGCTCGGTAACATAAAGTAGATAGAGATGTGTACCTGATGTCCATGAAGAGTGTAGTAGAAAATGTGTGAAGGACTAGACAAAAGCGTGGAATGAAAAAAGATGGAGGAGCGTGGAAACTATAGATGAAAAATGTGCAAAGAAAAAGTGATGAGAGTGAACCTAGGGTAAAACGTGTGTGTGTAGCTGCCGCAGTGTGTAGTGTACCTACATGGTTAGTAAATCATGTGTGTTTGCCATGGAATTTTGTGTTGTTGTTGTTGTTGTTGTTGTTGCCCCCATTTGACTGCTTGTTTCTCATATGGCTAGACCTGCAAGGAGAAAATGATCAAGTAGTCAAATATGTATGTATGTAAGTGTAAAAAAATGCTATGTAAAAAGATGCATGTGTATGTAAAATACGCTAATGAAAAATGTAAAAAAAATGTAAATGTAAATGTAAATGGAACATGTGCACCTGATCCATGTTGAGAGAGAAAGTGTAGAAGGATATCATATACTGTGAGTTTTTGGGGCGATCTCATGCCATAGGCCAAGAAGAAGTGTAGGGAGGAAATGCTCTGTGTCCTCAAGCTCTAACTACTTCCTTGAATGTGTGTGAAGAGATCTTTTGTATTATCATCCTAGTTTTTTGGGTGATCCAACGCCACTGGCCGAAGTAGTGTAGAGAGGCACACCCACTATAACCTCAAGCCTGTAACTACTTCCCATAAATGCTAAGGACACCATGTCCTATAAAATCCATTGTGTATGGGGTTTGTAGACTGGTCTAAACCCACTCGTTGTATGTAACCCACAATGCCAAGGGTGGAAAGTGAAACTGAACCGGTGTAAATATGTTGTGTTAGTATGTAAAACCCCAAATGATGCCCCCTCTTTGGGGGCACATGTGATCATCACTAGATAGGAGACATGTGGCCCCAAAAGAGGACCAACCACATGTACATTGAAACTCTTCCCTATGGGGGAAGGGAAAGTGCTTGGTAGAAACCAAGGCATGCACAAACAAGAAGGCTAGCCAAAACAAGTGTGTAAACACACATGCATGTAGAAAAAAAGTGTACTATATGCAGAGAATGTAAAAACTACCAAGAAAAGTAGTGTAAACACAAGAAGACAAGTAAGCCACACAAAGCGGGTCACAAACATGGGACATCACTCACGATGTCGCAAGACATGCAAGGCCATCATGGCCACAAAAAAAAACAAGTGTGCACACAAACATAGGGAAAGGCCCACATACAAGAAGCAAAAAAACAAAAGACAATGTACAATAAAAGAAAGTATGGAAACAATATCCCTGCATAAAAAATGTTACACATGAAGCACCCATTAGCATGTTAGAAAGATAACTAGTATGTCAAAAGCATGTATAACAAGTAATGTAAAGTGCTAAGTACAAAATGAAACAATAACACCTTTGAAGAGATGAATGTGGATGCCCCCAGCTGACTAGTGTAGGAAGGGTAGAAGGCAAGCATCCATGTTGTGCGTGAAGAGATCTATATCTACGATCACAACTAAAAAAATGTGAACACGCATGTGTGGATGATATAGATAATGACATATAAGAAATCAATCTAACATGTGTAATAAAGTGATCATGAAAAACAATAGTAAACAAGAGTAAAGCCCCCAAGACAATGTAAGTATGTTGTGGATGGATGGAATGGAATGCAAGATGGAATGATAGGATCCACGTGCCCCCTAAGTGGATGGAAATGTATGTAATGAGGTTCATTTTGTTTTCCCCCTCAGTAGTCAAGAATGAACCGTAAACGAGAGTGCGTCATCGGGAAATGGTCGAGTAGTGTGTGTTGTGTCTAACACGTTGTGATGAATGTATGTATGTGTAGTGATGAGATGTGACCTAAATGATGATGTGTGTGAACCTATATAGCCAAAGCGTATATCACAACTAGATGAATGTATAAGTGATGATTTATCCTAAGCGTATATATCACTATAAGATGAATGGATGAGTGATGATTTAGCCTAAAGTGTATGTCACACTAAAAATAAGGAGTGGTGATGATATAACCTAAGGTGTATACCACTACAAAATGATAGAATAGGTGATGATTTAGCCTAAAAGTGTATGTAATGTAACTAACTAAGATGTCAATGCAAAAGGTGATGAGTAAATAAGGTCCATTTGATTGGTAAACCCTCGACAATCGAGTATGGGTGAGGAACTAAAGTGCATCATAGGGTGGTGAGTGTAGCATGTAGAAGACAATGTAGTATGGTGTAAATGTGATGTAAATGTGACCATTTGATTTTAAAATGTGAAAATGTAGTGCAGTATGGATGTAGAAATGTAAATGCATAAAGTTGTGTAGTAATGTATAATGTAAACGTAATATACATGTAGATGAGTAATGTAATATGTAAGGATGAATATAATGTAGACAATAATGATAAAGATAGCATAATGTGTAGATGTAAAAGTAATGAATGTAGTGTATGTGATGTATGATATATGAGTATGTATGTATAGGATGTGAGGCAATATGTATAAATAGCCTAATAGTATGAGAATATGATGTAAAATGTGTAAATGAGGATGTATGTATATGATGATATAATGTACGATGTATGATGTATAAATGTACAAATGATGCATAATGTTATAGATGAACAAATAGAATGTATGGTGATAATGTATGACACACAATGTGTTACATGTATATGTGATAAGTATGTAATGCCTAGAGTGTAGTGTGTGGGATGTGGGTGTAATAAATCCCCTCAACAATCAAGTGTGAACCAAAGCACAAGAGTGTGTCATCGGGTAATGACGCTAGAATATATGATGAATATGCCTAATTGTGAGGATATGAATGTATAATAATGTGAAATATGATGATGATAACTATGCTAAGATGGGTAGGTGGGGGGGGGGAAGTGAAGTGTTATGCCCCCAAGTGTGTGTGCCCAAAAAAAGATCATGTAAAGTCATCAAGAAGATCATCATCCTCTGGGTCAAAGTCATATGGATAAGCATTGGTGACTTGGTAAGCAATAGTGTCTAGTTGATCATGCAATGAGCCATTAAGGTGTAAGTTATACATGCCCATAACATACTCCTCATTGGTGAATGGAGGAAGTGGGCAGCCATGTGCATACCAACGAGTGAGATTTTGTGAATAGCCAAGAAAAGAACTATTGTAAATAAAAACACGACCAAAGGGCATAGGAAATGAAATGTTTGTATGACTAGGATCTAATGTGCCTCCAATATAAGTAAGCCAAGATTCCCCTAATGTGAGTGGAGAAGAATGAGGGGTTCATGATAAGTAGACCATAAGATGAAATACTGCAAACCATAAGCAACAGTAATGGTGATAAAGCCATAGTAGAGATGAGGGTCATGAGTGGAAGGATGAAGATCCTCAAAAGTGAAACCAAGATGAGCTAGACCATCATGGGAACAAATAGTGACATCACATGTAGGATCAAATGGAATGTGTTCCCAATATGAGTTATTCATGAAAAGTGTGCAAGTGAATAGTGGGCGTGCTAAGGTAGGTGGTGCAAGTGAAGGTGAATGTGATAGAGTGACGTCCATAGACTGGACATGCCCCTGATAAGGAATCATAGCAGTAGTAGTAGCAGGTGGCATAGAAGAAACTACATCTATCACACAAATGGTACCATGTCAAGTGGTGGTAAGTGAGGTAGTCATCCATAGGTTGGGGATCATTGGTAGTATTAGTATGTGGAATAGGAAGACTAGTATTAGGAGCATAATCACAAGTATTGGAATGGGTCACGATCACTAAGGAATAGTATGTTCAATGTCATCATGAAGGAATTTAACACAATGATGTACAAGTAGATACAACGCTTGCATGGCATGATGGCCATGACCTTGCCGAGAAGATAGTTATAAGAGACCGGGAAATCAATGACAAAGAAGATAGTGTGGATATTTTTGGGACCAAAGTAATGGGAAATGTAATGTGACCTAGACATGGATGGACAAAACCATCATAAACATGCAATGAAATACTAGATGGGCTAACGTCATGAGAGAGAGACCCAAAACTTCAAGGAATGACATGGGACACAAGTTGAGCTCAGATCCATTATCAATTAAGGTGTGCTTTACACCTACATTTTGAATACGACAGATGATATGCAAATGGTGGGTCATTGTCAAAAGTAGCAAGATCATGCCTGAGGAATAGATGGGAAAGAAATATGGTGAGAGAATGCATCCGCAAAGGTGTTATAAACTATATCGGGATGGGTGTTGTCGGGAATTGGAGTAGTGAGTAAAAGATTGATGATTTTAGCTCATAATTCAGGATGGAGAAGAAAAAAGTCATGAATGGAGATAACCATGATGAAGAAACCCTAAGAAGAATGAGGATCCTAGGAGTATGTAGGTCGGGTTGGGTTCAAAATGATTAACTAAAATTGGACTAAACTAAGTAGTATGAAGATAGTTAATCTAAGCTATGAATAAGTTATACTAAAGTAAATAAATGTAGTAAAGGAATATTTTAATGATCTAAACAAATATGTAAAATGAAATACTAACCCTAATGTAAGAGAGAAGAGGAAAGAACTTAGCTTAATAACAAAATCTTGTTGGATTGTGTCGCAGATGATGAACAAAAAATTAGAAAGTAGGAACGACTGTGTCGAGGTCTCACAGAGGACAGATTTGGGTGATGTGGCTAGACTAGAGTGCTTGGGAGAGGACTAGGGTGCACCCACGGGTGCTCTGGTAAGCAAAATAGGTGCCCTAGTCTGGGAAAAAGGTCCATAGAACTAGTCTTCACAGGTCCTAGAGATGATTGATAACCTTCGTTGCTTGTCGCATTAATTTTTCTATACTGCACCGAATGCTCCAAATATTCCAAGAGGAAGAATAACCTACAAAAGACCAAAAGGAAGTATCAAAACCCTAAAAAATAAAGATGTAAATGAATGGGTGGACTGACCTCAATTGCCACAACAATGGGCTTACTAACTGAGCGTTGCACTACATTTCAAGACCCAGATGTAGTTCTTGTGTGTGTGTGTGTGCATGTCGTGCCCTAGGTGCTCTTGTGCAATCACACTTTGTGAAATAGCGAGCAATAACTAAATGTAGAAAATGTAATAGAATGTGTACATGGAATAGAATAGAAGAATCCCCCCCCTATGAAGTGTGATGCTAGATGTCCTAGCTTGTGCCTTGATGATGGAGCTATGTGGATGCCAATGCAATAGATGGATGCAACTCTAGATGGAGTGATAGTAGTAGATGATGTTAGGTCCTCATTATAGTCTCATAACTTTATATTTATAGGGTTCTCTTGCTCTAATTTCATAATTAACCCTGAAAATCCAAAAGAAAGATGCCCAAAAAGTGGCAGGAAAGTGCTAGAAAGATCAAAAGGATCTGGTGCCCTAGGCGGGACAGGGCACCCATGGGCGCCCCAATACTAAATTTGGGCACCCCGGCCAAGGCTAAAATTGTGTCGGATGTCGAGAAAATGGTTGGTCATGTGGGTGCAACAGGTCACAAATTATGGAATAAAATAAACAAGATGGCCAAAAGGATGGGGGTTAATTAGTACTTTCTTCACTCAAAAACCTTCAAAATAGTAGTATGAGACCGAGATAAATAAATCTCTAAAGTGCATGATTTTATAACTACACCCATCAAACCCTAAATCCTTTCCCAATTATCGTTGACTCTACACAGTATTCATTGACTTGATCTACATTTGTCTTATTATATGGCAACCACCCTTTCAACTATTTATTTTCTAATCCCCTGATCTCTCGAGATCTCCCGATCTTGTCATTCAAAGACACCCTGTTGCTTGGTCTCAACTTCATCACACCCGGTTCATCAATCCAACCAAGTCGTCATCGACCATGCCTCAATCTGTCCTATTTTTGGTTATCTGTTTCATTTGTAATATTTCTTGTTATTGCACGAGTGCCCAAACCCCTCTACTTTTTTGATCCACCCATTCGAAGCCCAATCGGCCTTTCGGCTTTAGTTGGTATCACCTGGATCAAAAGTTGTCACGTTTATCATCAAATCTAACAATTCTCTTACATCCTTTATGTCTTCATCGAGATCCAAATTCTCCGCATCATCATTAGCCTAAGATCAACTTCATATCACCCCTTTAGTTCTGTTATTCATTGTCGATTGTACTAGCGAGTCTCGGGTTGTCATTGATCCGATCGATTTGGTTCAATCTTCATCATTATTTGTTAGTAGCTCGCATTTTATCTATAGCACTTTTCATATTTTCTATTTCAGTTCAAATTCTACTGCATCTTATCATTTATCTATCATTATCTTATCTATCTTTTATTAAAGTGGGTTGACATCCATCCTAGGAAGTTTTCACTTCTCGGGACTATCGTTTTCGGGCAACCCACCCTCCTATCTACTAATCATTTTTCTTGTCGAGTTTCTATTTGGTGTGGAGGTAATCAAGCTTGCTGCGAGGAGGATATTTTGCACCCATATCCATCATCGTCTTATCACGAGGTATCCTTAAACCTCATTATTGGAGTTTCTTGTTTTCTTTGTTATCATTTCACTAATCTAAAATAGGAGCAAGAAAATTTGATCAACATTCTAACTAATAAAATATTGAATTAAATAGATGTTAATCTAAATATGTAATAGTGTTGAATGAATATGAAATAAAGTACATGTTTTTGACGCTAAAGCAAGTAAGCTAGAAACTATAAAACCCTAGTTACAAATGAAGGGATGAAATACATAGTTGATTCGTAATGATGCTAATGATGTCGAAGTTGTGTCGAATTTTGCCGCGAACTAAGAGAACAGGAGGAGGGAAGTGTCGCACCAAAGCCCCAAAAAATGTAAAAGTGTTGGAATAAGCTAGATTGGGGTGTTAGAGACCTATTATGGGTACGTGTGACTACTCAGAAGTTGTGAAACCCAATTTTACAAGGTAGCGATATGTTCCCTAGTTATTTCCTTTGATCACTGAATGTCGATGCACTTAAGCGTCATTATTCACCTAAAACCCTGCTGATAAGAAAGAAGCACATGTAAACCCCCAAACTACATCAAATATTGAAAAAAATAAATATAAAATGGGAGTTTGAACTGTCCTTGGTTGCCAACAAAGTGAACTTATGACTCGAGAACTACACTACATTACGGACCGTGTATTTTTATGTGTGTGAAGAAATTGTGCCCTATGTGGCTCTTGTGCACATCACACTTGATATCAAACAAGTAACTAGATGTAAGAGATTTAGATAGATGTGTGCATGTAAAAATGAACTTCCCCTCCTATGAAGTGTATGTAAAATAATGCAGTTTGTTGCCCTTGTGTGGATACTTAGATGGATGTTTGAATTCTCTTGTAAATGCCTTTGGATGCAACCTTAGGTGGACATAGTAAATTCTTAGCACTTGGTCCTTTATTATTGTCACATAGATTTATATTTATATGATTCTTTTGCTCCAATTTCGTAATTAACCACTAAAATGTCGACTAGTAAAAAGTAAGATGCCCAAACAACTAGAAGAGACCCAAAAGATGTGAGCAAAGTATAAAGAGGTCGGGGGCACCCAGAGGGGACAAGGGCGCTTGGGTGTTGGTGTTCAGATTAAGAAATTCTAAAGTATGAAAAGACATACTGGGCAAGAAGGTGTGTGAGACCAAGAAGGAAAATAGAAAGAAAGAAAAGAGGCCCAAGACAGTGGTCAATTAGTACTTTTCTTGCTTAGGAATCATATGAATAATAGTATGTGATCAGGACTAGATAAATACCCAAAGTGCGTGATTTAGTGTCTACATTTGCCCCCACTTTATGTTGTTGAGTGAATGCTTAATAACATAAAGTAGATAAGAGATGTGTACCTGATAACCATGTAGATCGATGGAAAAAATGTCTTTGAGAGACAAGGAAAAGCGTGAAGTGATAAAAATGTGAAGCGTGGAAGCTAGAGAAGAGGAAGTGAAAAATGATGATGATGACCCTAGGGTGAGAGCGTATGTGTAGATGTCACATTATACATGTTGTTGATGTAGCTTGATGTGTGATGATGTGTGATTGATGTGATTATCACTTCCCATAAGGACAGACCTGCAAAAGAGAAGAACGAACAAGTAGTCAAATACATGCATATGATCAAAATGCGTAAGAAGTATGTAAGAAAGTATATGAAAAATGTGAAAAAGGAACATGTGCACCTGATCCATGACGAGTAAAGAGATAGAAAGGATCTTGAATATGTTGTAGAAGAATGATTTTTGGGCAATCGATGCCGGTTGCGCAAGTGTGTATTTTTGGGCGATCTCACGCCAAATGTGCCAAGTACATAAGAAGTTTAGGGGAAAGGTCTAATGTTATTCTCCAACCTTTGACTACTTCTGAAGAGAAAACACCACGAAAATGGTGCATGGAAATCTAATCCATTTCAATTAATTCTAATCCAATGCAAAAGTAGAAAAGAAGGTGTAATACATGCATGTCAAGTGTTGAAGGAATGTGTGTCCTATAAAATTTGTTGTGTAAATTGTTGTGAAATGTTTCAAATTGAGAAAAAATGTGTAACTTCCCCCTAGTCACGGGCGCCCAAGAAGGTCGGTGGCACCTAGGTGCTCGGGGAAGGGTCATGTGGCACCTAGGCGCTATTGTATATGCAGGCACTAGCGTCGTGTTGTCCGAGGACCCAAGTCGGACTACGAGGCCCGGAGACTATGTTGTATCGGTCTTGAACTATGTTGAAGCTGTGTGACTATAAATTACTTGAATGGGGTGAGTGTTTTACCCAATGATGCCTCCCTCATTTGGGGTGCATACGACATCGCTAGAAGAATGCGGCCCAAAGGAGGACCAGTATATTGAATCGAAATGATGCCTAGGGGGAGTGTGCTTGGTAGAAACCAAGGCACACACAAACAAAGTGGTTGGAAACAAGTGTTAGTGAAAACAAGATAAACACACATGTAGAAGACAAGATGTAAGCTAACATGCAAGAAGACAATGTAGACCATGAAAAGTGGGTTGCAAACATGGGACATCACTCACAATGTTGCAAGATATTTGAGACAGGAGTGGCTAAAAGAATACAGTGTGCACACAAGACAAAGGGCAAAGCCCCATGCAATGACAAACAATGAAAAGCAAGAACAAGTAATGTAATAGAAAACCACGGTAGAAAAGAGTTCCTACAAAGTAAACGTTACACATGAAACACACGTTGGTATGTTAGAAAGATAGAAAGTATGTCAAACCATGTATAATCCAATATAGCAATGTGCTATGAAAAATGAAACAATAACATATGTAGTGTATACAAAGTGGATGCCCCATGAGCACTTGCGGGCAGATGGTGAGAGGTATTGCACCAAACACCCATGATGCATGTAACGATCTATATAAAGTCTATGATCACAACTAGAAGGCAAGTGAACGTGCATGCATGTATAGAAAAGATAATGACATATAATGTATCTAGCTAACATAGTAAGAAAAATGTATCATGTGAGAATAAGTAAGCAAGAATAATGTGCAACCAAGATATGCAGTATGTTGTGGATGTGTGAGATGGAATGGAATGTAAAGTGAATGAGATAGGAGCAGTGTTCTCATCGAGTGAGTGTGACTGAGTATGCATGTGATGATGTTCATTTATAAATGCCCTTCAAATGATCAAGAATGAACCATAAAACAAGAGTGCCTTATCAGGAAATGGTTTGAATAATGTGCTAGAAAGATATGATCATCAAAGCATAGAGCGTAGAGAGCGAGTGAATGAGTGAGTGAGTGTGGTGAGGTTCATTTTAGATTTAGACCCTCAATAGTCAAGTATGAACCGTGAAACTAGAGTGCGTCATAGAGAAATGTGTCGTGATCAATGTGTGTTAGAAAGATGTCATGAATGCGTTGAGTGTGAAATGTGTCATGTGATGTGATGTGAGGTTCATGTATGTATTAATCCCTCAACAGTCAAGTTTGAACCATAAGATAAGAGTGTGTCATTGGGTAATGATGATACAAGTGTATCAAGATGTGTAAGATGTGTGTAAAAGACTAGATGTGAAGTGTAGAATGAGAAGAAGAAGTATGAGACATCAATGATGCTAGAATATTATTGTTATGAGTTATTTTACTAACTCGCGTATTATTGGTGAGAAAATTTGTCTTGTGGACAAATTGGTGGGTTTCAAGCCAACGCTATGGGAATCTAAGTCCCTCTACTTGAACGATGCAGCTTCCGTAGGTGCATGCATGAAAGATGGGTTTCAATGGTGGCCTTTCGACCAGAGATCCAATAGGGGCACTCCACTGACCCTGTGGCAAAGCTAGTAATGTCTCGCTAGAGAAGAAACTTTGTCTTGGAAAGGGGAAGGGGAGTGGAAATGGAGGTAGGAGAAAACTAATGTTGTGAGTAGAATATCAGATGCCCACACACATTAATTAGAAATTTCATTTACATGCATTTATAGTTAGAAGAAAAATAAATCCGCAGGAGAAGCTACAAGACCGAATGAAATTCATTGGTCGCAAGGTACCAATCAATCCCTCAATCAAAGAGGTGAAAATTCCTTATTTTATTATTGAAGCTAAAGCAAGAATTTGTACAGAGCTTTGAGAATAGAGGAAAATCTAAGGAGAAGGGAAAATAGAAGAAGTATGGCATTTTCTATCTTTTCTAGGTATAGAGCACTCTGGTCTTTTTGAAATCAATTGCCCCTGAAATGGCTCGGAGGAGCCATTATATCTCATGCCAAAATGGTTACAACTTTACAAATCATTTACGCCTCTTCAAATTCCTCCATTGCGAAAAAAACGCTCATGGCGGGTTAAAAACCAGATCTTGCAACGCGAACATTACATTTGATTTTCCAATTTGAATACAGACCATTTGGTTTTCTCTTATAACTTTGAAAGGGCCATCCATGTGGTAGAAAGAGTTTGGAGCGGAGTGCATGGGGAAAGCCCTTTGCGTTTTGTGATTTTTTTAGAGATTTGGCAATTTGGAAGAAATTGGCTCGCACCCCGCTTGACTTTTTAACTTAGGCACGTGGTACATTTTCATTGGAAATGGGGGGCACGGCCCTTTTCTCAACATTTTAACTATTTTTGGAAAAAGGCTCAAAAACTCAAAGTCCTCCACCATTCTACTCTCTCGCTTTGAATTTTCAACCACAGATTCACCTCGAATTTTTCCCTTTATAGCTGATCGGGTGTGGGTCACTTTTTGACTTTTCACCTTTTTTTTACAAAGAGGCTCAAAAACACAAATTTCTCCACCGATCCGCTTCCAATTAGGTATGTCCATGTACCCGTCGATGATGGGGCCAAAATTTGATTTGGAAGAAAACACCCGTCGTTCCCAACTGTGGGAAAAATACACAAAGGAAGAGAACTTCATCATTTTGAGTCCAATTTTTGAATTTCATTCATGAGCCTAAGGCGTGGAGGAAAAACAATGATTTGATGACCAGCCCTAAAACAAGTGAACAATTTCGATAAAAAGGAGATTATAAAGAGGATATTATGTGTATAGACCGGGAGACTCAAAACTAGCAAAACAAAGATTTAAACAAAGACACTAGGGCATGGATTTTGCTATTTCTTGAACTTTCAACTTGGCTTAAATATTTTAGGAGTGCGAGAGCTCAAACTTTTAAACTTAACTTGGAAAAGCGAAAAGTGGTTTTCGGGAGACAACAATGGCTCTAGCTTGGGGACATGACTGGATTAAGCATGACGAAGACATGATATGAGGATTTAGAATCTCAATTTTTAAACCGTATAACATTGACCAGTGCCTTATCCATTGGGCCATGTAGAGTCATGTACAATTATGAGAAAGAATGGAAGAAGGAGGAAACACACAAGCCAAACCACACACAACAAAACCAAACAAAACTAAACCAAAACCACACAACAGAAAAGGGAAAAATGCACCTACGAAATCACCTATGGTACAAGATGGGGACAACCCGCTTTCATTGATGATACTGATTTCAAGTATTTCCTACTTTGAGGCAATTCCAATGGTGTTCCATCCAAGTATGAGAGGAGAAAAACATTCTCACCACAAGCTCCATGAATTTGGAATGGGCCCAACCACAATGAATCAAACTTTCCATGGCTGCCCTTTGGTTCTCTTCTCTTGTCCCATAGTAGGACAAAATCTCCAACTTTGAAATTCCTTGCTTTGGTCTTCTTGTCAAAAAAATTCTTCACTTTCAACTGATGCTCCTTAATTCTATCCACCACTTGGCATCTGCTTTCTTCCAGCTTCTCCAGGAAGAGGATCCTCTTGTCAATGGAGTCTTTGTATTGACCATCTTCTATTTCTTGCAGCAACTTGAGAGCTGACATCTCAATTGTGAGGGGAATCTCTGCCTCAACTCCATACAACATTTGGAAAGGTGACATACCTATTGCCTTCTTAGGAGTGATCCTATTGGCCCACAATGCATCATATAACTTCTTGTGCCAGTTCCTTTGATTCTTATCTACCAACTTGCGAACAATGGTCACAATGTTCTTATTGCTTGACTCAGTTTTCCCATTTCCCTGTGGGTAGTAGTTAGAAGAGTGAGATAGGGAGATTCCAAAGCCATAACAAAACTCTATGAGCTCCTTGGAAGAGAAATAGGTGGCATTGTCTACAACAATTTTCTGTGGTATTCCAAAATGAACAATGATATTCTCCTTGATGAAGTTCTAGACTGCATTTTAGAGTTGACTTGCTTGGTCGGAATGGCTTCCACCCAGTTAGTGAAGTAATTAGTTGTAATGAGTACATAAGTATGCCCTGTACTAGAATGAGGATTCAGAACACCAATAAAATCTAGCCCCATTCGTTGAAATGGTTCTTCAATCACCATAGGCATGAGTGGCAATGCAGCTAGTTGTGGCTTTCCAACAAATTGTTGACATGATTTGCATTTGGAAACCCAATCTGAGTGTCTGCAAAGATGGAGGGCCAATAATATCTCCCTCTAAGGATCTTATGTGCGGTGACCATTGCTGAGAAATTTCCACCACAAGCTTGATCATGATATGCCCTGAGCAACTTTTCTTGTTGCTCCTTATCTACACACCTGAGGAAACAACCATCTAGGCCTCTCTTGTAAAGTGCATGATTCTAGATCACAAACTTGGCTACCTTTAGCTTGAGTGTCCTTATTTTTTTGTAATCAAGATGAGGAGGGCATTCTCCATAAGTGAGATAGTAATCAATGTCAACATACCACTCATCAGTAGTGGTGACAAAGAGCGCTATGGGTCCGCCTCTGAACAGTTGGGCAAACACCATCTTTTTCTCCCTGTTGAGCCTTGAGAGCTTCATCTTCAGCAATCATCTTGCACAAACCATTTCCTCTTACCAGATTAGAGGGTCTAATCTCCAAGTCATACTCTTGGGTCTTTGTAATCTAATTTCCTCTCTTAGCTCCAAGATCTTGTTGAGTTAAAATGGACTTGATTGCACTTCTAGGGACCATCACCATTGTATGGGAATTGAGAATGTAGAATCTGAAACTTTTAATAGCTTTGACCACTGAGTAGGCATGTTTCTCCAATTAGTGTACTTTAGCTCATGATTTTTCAAAGGACAACTCATGAAAGCAATGGGTGCTTCTAAACCTTCATCATTTTTCGAACAAGGAGAGAACAGAGAGTGTATGTTCTGATGCATAACAATACATGATGTAATCCTTGTTGAAATTTGGAGATACAAGAGTTGGAGCTTTGGCAATGGCTTTCTTGATCTCCTCAAATGTTGATTTTCCTTCCTTATTCCACTTGAAACCTGCTTGAGGCTTCATCATGGAAGTTATATGCTTAGTCAGTTCAGAAAACTCAGGCACAAAACAACGAAGGAATTTTACCTTTCCAAAAATGAATGAACTCCTTCTTCTTGGTTGGTAAGGCTAGTACCCCAAGGTGTTGTGAAGGCTATTTTGTTGCAATCCTCTTCTGCCACCTTGATTTGGTTGTACCATGAGAATCCATCAAGCAAAGAGAGCATTTCAGATCCAATGACTGCTTGCAAAATATGATCCATGATTGGAAGAGGGTAGTTGTCCTTGAGAGATGCCTGATTTAGATTTTGGAAGTCTACACAAATCCTTATTTCCCCATTCTTCTTCCTTACTGGCACAATGTTAGCCACCCATGTTGAATGGTGGATGGGGAAGATGATTCTAGCATTGAGCATCTTTGTCACCTCTTCTTTGATAACATTAGCAATCTTTGGATTGTAGGGCCTTTGTTTTTTCTGAAGGGCTTAGCTCCTTGCTTCAAAGGAATGGAGTGATGCATTTCCTTTGGCTGAAAAGATTTGAGTTCATCATAGGAATAGGCAGGACATCTGAGTACTTTTTAGCAGAGCAACAAACTTTATCTTCTCTTCTGGTGAGCAGCATTTACCAATGTTAACCATCCTTGGATTCTCTGAAGTGCCAATGTTTTCTTGATCAAAATCAGATGGACACCGAGAAGACTATTTTTCTTTCTCTTGGATGAACCTATCATGCTTGTCAAAGAGGTCTTCCAAAGAAACTAGGCCTTTGGGGATTTTGTTTCCTTTCAGTTTGATTACTCCCTCTTCATTAATTCCCTTAATTCCTTCCTTCTCTTCTTTGGGGACCGATTCATGGTGTGGGTTTTCACTTCCTTCAAAGAAATGATTATTGCAGTTATCCCTTTGTTCTAAGAAGGTTAGGATCTGATTGTCATCATTGAAGACATGCCAGTGATTTGCATTGTTTGGTACATGCTGAGTGCGAACACCCTCTCAATGGTCACTTTATCCTTACCAAAAGAAGGACGAGGTATCACTAAGGAAATTGACACTGCTAGAGGATCAACCTTTTCATTATGCTCCCTAGGGATAGCTTCGATGGAGAATGTATCAAAGGATTCAATGCAGTCCCACACTCTGTTTCTATAGTGCCTGAGTCTGGGTTTTTCACCTGATATTGTTGGTGGACCTACTTTACCACAACCTCTGCATCACCTTTGCATCTCAACTTCTTGATTCCCATGTCCTCTGTTGTATTCATGCCTAAGAGTAATGCTTCATACTCTGTTTTATTATTTGTATTGTCAAATTACAGCTTGTAGGCAAAAGGATATACCTCATTGGAGGGAGAGTATAATACTACACTAGCTCCTAAACCTGCTTTGGAATGACTGCCATCAAACTCCATTGTCCAAATTCAGTCTTCTTCTTCCTCCATGAGAAGTGGCAAGTCCTCTTCCTTCTGTGATGTAAGGAGGTAATTTCCAAGCCCACAATCTTGAAAAAGGATATCAGCTCTTGGATCATCATACTTCCTTACTGTGAACTTCATTTTTTTGACTGGCAGTAGCTTCTTCATTTCTCCTTTCACTGGGATAGTTGTAGATGACCAATCCATTTTTATTTCTCCACCTAGATCTCTGTAAAAACTTCTACTCAACAACATACCAAAAGATGTTGGGATGTCTGCCACCAAAATGGTCAAGAGTATCTTCTTGTCAGGGTAATCAGCTAGTGCAACCTGAGCATCCTTAATCCTTCCTACCAATGGAACTTGTTTGGATTCCATTGAGTAGCATGTGCCATTTACCGGGTCAAAGTGAGGCCAAGAGAATTTGTAACTTTTGTTGGCATCACATTATCTGAGGCTCCAGAATCTATAATGCAATTGTTCAACTAGAAACCTTTGATGAGAAGTGACAGGTAAAAAGGCTCAACTCTGGTGGTGGAGGCACTGAGGGCTAGCATGTTTTGAGAAGATGGTGTGGATGGTGTGGGAAGTAAGCCTTTAGAATTAGAGATTGGGGATGTAGAGTTACCACCCCAAAATGTCTTGATGAATCTGTCAAATTGGGCAGGATGTGTTCGTAGGTATTCAATTTAAGAGAGTTGGACTTTGGTTTTGCTAGCCTGCTCGACAAAGTCAAATGAAGTTATGGTAGATGAGGAAGAGTTTCCAGCAATGGATGAGGACTTAAATGGCAGATGTGTCGTTACTTTTTGTGTTGGGTTCTCCATTTCAAATGTAGCAATTGGCTTGGAAGGAGATGGGGGTGTAGCGTTTGATTGAAATTTAGATGTTCTTGTAGAACCAACATTTAAAAGAGAATTGCTCTTAACAGCTTTTGATTTAGGAGAAGAATCAGATAACTTACTTGGCACAACAGCGTGATCCTTAACAACTGGTGAATCTGATTTATCTCTAGCTGATTCCATGGAAAGTGGTAATGGCGATCCCTTGCTGATGATCTTGTTTAGTGGAGGCTTTGAAGATCTATCTTCTTTGTTCTTCCTACTCTCGATTCTGTTGTTGAGGCTGGAATACCATTCTTTGATTGTGCACGAGTGAAAATAACACATGAAAAACTTGGAGCTTCTTCATCACCTTCCTCCTCATCATCAATGTATTCAATCAGGCCATTGTGCATGCCAACCTCTTTAATTTCAAGATAGTTTTCATAGTCATCCATGCTTTCTTCTTCAATTTCCTCAATGTTTGTTCCTTCTTCTGATTCCCTAGTGTCATAGATGGCATTGACTAGTGGTGCTTCAAGAGCAAGCCTATGAGGAGGTGGAGCAATTCTTGGTCTATCAGGAGGATTTGGTCTCCTTGGAGCATTCCTCATTGTGATTTGTGACAGCTACTTCTTTAAAGCAACTAGGTCATTTGCCATTTTTTGGAACATTGGATCAGTGGTGACTGAATTTGAACTCTGACCTTTTACTTCCCATTTGGTCCTTTCAATTTGCCATAAAGAATTAGATCATCATCAGTCTCAGTTGTAAAGTCTTGAACTTCCCGCAATGTTCTTGGTTGGGCTCTTACGAGGAAGAAACCAACTTTTGATGGCAAAACACTGATGAAGAACCTATTCAAGTTGTTTTCAGGGGGTACCACATCTTTTGGGATCCTTCTTGTCAACCTATCATACCTTGCAACAAAATCTCTCATTGATTCGGACATCTCCTTCTTCATCTGAACCAATTAGACTAGTAGATCCTGACAATCTTTTGTGCTCTTGAACCTATGTTCAAATGCACTTCTTATATCTTCCGAACATGTGACAGATCTTGGGGGCAATATGTAGAACCATTCAACAACTTTTTCTTGGAGTGACTCCACAAAGAGCCTGACTAAAACATCTTCATTTTCAACTCCCAACACTTAGCAAGTTGTGATGAATACTGCTACATGTTCTTCAGGGAGCCGAGAACCATCCTCTGAATTTTGGGAAATTTTTCTTGAGCCTCTCGGCAACTCATGGAGTTGTTGAGCAAGAGTAGGTGGACCGATGTTTCCTCCCCATGGTACATTAGGCCTACCGGGCTTCATGATCCCGTTCATGCTCATGATCTTGATCCCCCATTCAGTGTCTATTTCTATCTTCCAGCCTTGCTAAGGCTGCGGCTTCTGCTACTACTCTTTTGTCTACCTCGGCTTGAAGTCTCTCGATTTCTTCGAGTTGAGCTCTTATTTATTCATCGGGTCTTGCTTCTCTTTCTCTAGCTTCTTCTTTGGTCTTTATGTGAATGAATTCTACAAGGTTCTCGTTTATGTATGAAAATTCACCGTCCAAAGGATTGACAACACTCAGGTTCCCAATGTGACCGGTTGCTTGAAAAGGAAGCCTCTGGATTCCGAGTAGCTCTGATCTCCTTTGAAGTTCCTCACAAATGGGATCAGTTTGTCCTCCTTATCTCTGTTTCCAAGTGAATCTTCTATCTGCCAGCTTGAAAATCTATGCTCTTCTTTGCAGTGCTGGGATTTGACTTTGCCTCTCTAATTCAGCGGCACATTCTTATTCAAGGTCCAAAATTCTCATGGTAATGAAGTAGTGATTGGCACTTTGTCTATTATGCCAAATAGTTTCCCTCAAATCTGAAGCAACATCTTCTTGGATGTGAAAGAGTAAACCAAATCTCTTAACGGGAGGATTTCCCAAAATAGCCATGATTTACATCCATGTAGTTTGTGTGATTATTCAATCTCCGGAAAGTTTTCTTCTAGAATATTTTTTGTATTTTATGACCCCAAGGTCGTTTTTAGGTGCGAATCTTTGCAAAATCTGCCCCATGATGGGCGCCAAAAAAGTATGGTGAGAAAATTTGTCTTGTGGACAAATTGGTGGGTTTCAAGCCAACATTATGGGTTTCAAGCCAACACTATGGTCTTTTTGAAATCAATTGCCCCTAAAATGGCTTGGAGGAGCCATTATATCTCATGCCAAAATGGTTACAACTTTACAAATCATTTACGCCTCTTCAAATTCCTCCATTGCGAAGAAAACGCTCATGGCGGGTTAAAAACTAGATCTTGCAACGCGGATGTTACATTTGATTTGCCAATTTGAATACAGACTGTTTGATTTTCTCTTATAACTTTGAAATCGGGCCATCCATGTGGTAGGAAGAGATTGGAGCGGGTATGGGGGAAAGCCCTTTGTGTTTTGTGATTTTTTAGAGATTTGGCAATTTGGAACAAATTGGCCCGCACCCCCGCTTCAACTTTTTAACTTAGGCACGTGGCACATTTTCATTGGAAATGGGGGGCCTTTTTCTCAACATTTTAACCTTTTTGGAAAAAGGCTCAAAAACTCAAAGTCCTCCACCATTCCGCTCTCCCACTTTGACTTTTCAACGACGAGCTTCACCTTCGACTTTTTCCCTTTATAGCACGATCGAGGTTGCGGGCCACTTTTTAACTTTTGCCTTTTTACAAAGAGGCTCAAAAATACAAATTTCTCTACCAACTGCTTCCGATTAGGTATGTCCACATACCCATGGATGACGGGGCCAAAATTTTATGGGGAAGAAAACGCCCGTCGTTCCCGATTGTGGGAAAAATACACAGAGGAAGAGAACTTCATCATTTTGACTCCAATTTTTGAATTTCCTTCGCAATCTAGAGGCATGGAGGAAAAACAATGATTTGACGACCCAGGACCTAGAACAAGTGAATAATTTTGATCAAAAAAGGAGATTGTAAAGAGGATATTACGTGCATAGACCAGGAGATGGAGAATTTCTCAAAACTAGCAAAACAGAGATTTAAACAACACTAGGGCACGAATTTTGCTATTTCTTTGAAATTTCAACTTGGCTTAAATATTTTAGGAGGGTGAGAGCTCGAAATTTAAACTTAACTTGGAAAATGAAAAGTGGTTTTGGGAGACAACACATATATAGTATTTTGTGGAGAGAATAGTAGGGAGAGTTATTAGACAAACCTCCATGAAAATGGAAGTTGTCTCTCCTATATATATGTACTTGATTTTTATATGAATATTAAGAACAATTATTGTGTGTTCGGCTTATCCTACTCTCACATCTTGCTCCTTTCTTTTTCTTCATGTCTTTGTCAAATACAACACTTCATTTTGGACTTAAAAATAACCTCTTCATACTTGTTTGATAACATAGTCTAATTAGGAGGTTAATTCTTTGCATCCACTTCTTCCACACACATCCAAAATGCACGCATCAATTTACACATCTTAAACATCTTCTACAAGGTATAACTATTGGGATTTCATCACCCAATAGGAAAGTTATCGCGGTGTTACAGTCGTGTTGTAATCTTTTTGACTATTGGTATATTGGCTAAACATTTGACACCCTTATCGCCACGGTGCGTGAAGTGTGGGGTAGGCCACAATATTAGGCCCGTATCGGTAGTCATTAAAAATTTTAGCTTCACGTACCTTGAGTATATAGAGGACGCCATATAAAACTACATGAAACCATCTATAGTTTTTACATTTCCTATGTTCCCTTTGAGCCCTTTTTCTTTTATTTTTCGCACTCTTCTAATAAGAAAGATAATTAATAATTTGCTTCGTGACTTATTTGAAATATTAAAAAAAAAGTACAGTTTATTGTTTTTGCTTCATGCTCGATATTACACGTTCTCAAGAAATAAAAATGGAACAAACCATGTCATCCAACAACATTCCTACTTCAATATTTCCTCTCAACAAACTTCAGCCCTTTCCATTATTTCGTGGACCCCTTTGGTCTCCTCCTCCTTGGTTTCCTAACCTATTGTTTCTACCCTTCCTCTTCATGAATCCTATACCATCACAACTAACACCCATATTGAAACTAATCCCTTTATCTATCACCATTCTATCCCCTCTAGACCAGCTACACCCCCATCTATCACTTATATGGGAGCATTTGGACCTCCCACCATCCCTCATGGATGTGTGGAGTTCTAAGAGCTCCTTGATGCCAACCATGTATCCCTTCATGACTATATTATTTGTAAATCCAATAATCTTCCTATCGAGGGACCCCCTCTTCAACAAATTTATGCTTATCATTCTCAACCTGAATCCACTCAAGTCCTCACCTCTCAACTTGTTGTCTTCTTTCATAAATTTGTGAAAGAGTTAGTAATGGCCCAAAAGGAACACGCCCCCACAAATCCTCTGCCACTATCTCTCGATATCAGAAATCCACTCAATTGGTGGTACCCATTCTACCCAATATAACTCATGTCAATACCATCCACACTTCTTCTATCCCCACCACATCTTCAACCACTATCGTAACCAATGCCCCCATCCACAATTGTCAAGAATATCATTTACTTCTTCCTCCACCCAAAAAACATGATCAAACTTCACTCCCTATCTCTACATCCCATGTCCACACAAATTTCATCACCTCACAACCCCATCCTTTTGAATCAACCCAAACTCATCAACCTCCCTTTCAAAGTGTCTTTCACCACATGCTCCCAATCAATCTACCCAAACATATCAACCACCCCATACCTACATCCCAACTCATCCCATGCAAAATCAATTAACATTCCCATCTCTCAACAACCAACACAATCTCATCCATCTCACTACATCCCTATCTCCTAACCCATTATTTCACATGACCATTCAACTATCTCCCCCTTTATCAACCACAAACACCTACTCATCCTCAATCATATCAATCTCATTTTAAACCTAACCCATTCACTTCTTATGTTCCACAACCTCATCCTTCAATATCTCATACATCCAACAATCCCATGGGTGCTTTTACTAAGTAGAATGGAGAATCTCAAAGTCGCTAGTCGGGGTTTAATACCACCTTCTCCTACGAATAAATTTGTAACAAGCCTATCAATCCTTTGGTTCTGTCAAACCTTATCCTCCACCTTTGGGAAATTCCAAAAAAATCAAGTTTAATAGTAAGGAGGATCCACAATATCACCTTCGTGCCTTTAGGAATGCACCTATTACCTTATTACTCATAACCAATATCTTATGCTTCGTACTTTCCCTATGTCATTGGCCAACCTCGTTTAGGACCTGGTATAATGAAATTCCTGAAAAATTATATATTCTCCTTCACCCAACTCATACAGCTATTCTTAGAGCACTTTTCTATTTACATTAACCATAAAATTACCATTACATACCTATACGTCATTAGACAATTTGACGATGAATCTATCACTGATTTTGTCGCCAGGTGGCGTGGCACAATCAATCAATTGTCCTTCTCTCTTCTGAGACTAAGACAATAAAATTTTATTCACGGTCATGTGCGAAGCATATTTCATCAACTCTTCAAATCCAATCCTTCCAAACTTTCAAGGAGGCATTCACCATGGCTCATAAACTTTAACTTTGTGCCCTTGAGTAAGGTCGTGTCAAATTCTGATCCAAAAAACCAAAATCTAAATTCACCAAGCCATATAATCATGGTGAAAAACTAAAAACACGTCCAATGCTATCATAATCAAATATTCTTCTTGGTCTACTTCCTATCACGGAGCCTCCATAAAGAGCTCCTAGATCAAATCCCAACTATACCCCTCTTAGGGAATCCTATAGTTCTATTTTCGACAAGCTAATGGTTGTACATCTCATCCAACTTCCCCTTATCCGACCCGTTGATGAATCGTGACCTAAACCCACATGGTATCATGAGGATCACTATTGTAAGTACCACCAAGTCCGTGGTCATGACATTGAAAAGTTTCACACCTTCAAAGATCTTGTACAATGGCTCATAGATCGTGGTGACCTTTAATTGGATAACCCTAACGCACCTCCTAATTAACCCCTAGATGTCTTCAAACAACCCTTCCCTAACCATCCGCAAAATAATCAAACTACCCCTCCTACATCCTAGGTTCCTACGCCCATACGATCAACACTTTAAACCAAGAATTGACATCATCACCTACACCCACTATCCCTTCATCTACTACACCCATGTCTATTCTTGTCTCTCCTCCCCCATCAACAGTCTTATATGCATCCATACCTACCTCAACATCAATAATAGTTACATCTAGTATTCCACCTACCTACTCCCATCAAATCTACTTCGTCATTTGTATCTACACATACTACATCAATTACATCTAGTTTCTTCCCCATATCTATCCTAACATCTATCACAACATCCTCCTCACATATCCCTACATCTATATCCCCTTCCATATCCATACCTAAAACCACACCTATAGCTATAACCACTCCCACATCAACATCTGAACCCACCAAACAAACATCTCCCCCTCATATAATCACAAATAATCCCCCCATCTCATTCGCGTCTTCAACAAATCCCACATCAACACCTCCAAAATCCTCAAAATCCATGACTTCTTCCAATCTTATCAAGCCTCTTATCCAAAAACCACCTTTGTCTTCAACCCCCACATCCTCAATGAAATATTCATCCAAATCATCTTATTCTACCTCTAAGAACCATACCCCTGTAGAAATCATTGTCATTTCCGAATGAAAAAAATTCATAGTAAAATCCAAAAATCTTGGCATCCCTACTCAGAAATCTCTCACTCACCCATATAAAAAGTTGGAGCTACCTCCTAAACACCTTCACTCTCGGTAATCCAATGTCTCATCATCAATCCTAGGAGCGCCTCCATCCATTTTGGGGTTAGGCCCTTCATCTAAATCCCCTATCATCAATCAATCAAAATCAAGACCACCTATTTCTCCCCTAAATCTAAATCAGAATCATAACCATCAACCCCTTCTTCCAAGACCAAATTAGAATCCAAGGTGCCCACAAGGCCTCATAAAAATAAAACACCTCTCTTACCCTCATCTACCATTCCCAAATCTAATTCATCTATAACTCACACAACCTCTTCTTTAAAAACTCCCATTGGTTCTTATTCAGAAATCCTTCAACGTCTCATTCAAGCCTCTATAATTACCCTCCCCCATCAAATATTTTGATTCACGTGGGCATAAGCCCATGTGGTTTGATTCTAATGTTATTTTCACTTATCATCGTACCCCTAGACATGATAATGAACATTGTAGGGAGATTCAAACCCTCATCCACCATCTTATAGAAGAGGGTGATATTCTCATTGAATAAGATCATCTCTTCCATCTAATAGTTCACCCACATCCAATTGAAATACTTCAATAAAATCCTCATCCCCCAAAAATCTTAAGTCTTCTTCTTCATTTAAAACCTTCGTCGTGATCCCCTCTCCAAGCACTAATTCTTCCAAAGAAGGCCCCCCTCTATTTATTGATGTCATTCGTATCATCACACACTCTCACCCTCATGATTCTCAACCACATTCTTAATCCAATCCCAAAGCTATCACCATCACTCCTTCTAGAGATCCCATTTTGTCATATTCTTCAAAAGCTAAGGTATCCATCTTATCTACCTCGCGTACCCTAACAATCGATGTCATCGAACAAAGTATCATGAAGCAACTCCATTAGGCCCCTATTAATATGTCACTCTATGAGCTCACCCAAATCTCCCCAATCATAGAATCTCTCATTGAAGCTCTACAATGTATTCCTATCACAAGTGATGAGACTCAACCTTTCATGAGACCTTGTTGGAGTGCTCACAACTTCTGTCATCATTTCTTTTGATGACTCCAAAATTCCTAATATCTCACCCAAATATCATGATCTCCCTCTTTTCATCATTGTTCACATCAATGATACATTCATTCGACGTTTAATGATAGACAATGGAGCCAATATTAACATCGTATCATCCCATATCTTTGATTGACTTAAGATTCTCAACTTTGTTGTCGCTCAATCACCACGGTTTATCGGGCCTTTAACGTTGTTTTTCCCCCACTTTTGGCACATTATCCTTCACATTCGCATCAGTGAAAGAATTATCCATGAGATCTTTTACATCGTAGATGGGGAGTTTCAGTATAATATCTTACTTCGAGAACCATGGATCCATGTCATGCATTGTGTCACTTCTACTCTCCATTGTTGCATCAAATACGAGTGTGAGGAGAAAATCCTAACACTCCCCGTAGACCTTCCTCCATTTAAATCATGCCACATGACCTATCGACCAAATTATGTGTTTATCCCTAAACAAGATTCATCCAAAACATCCACTAGCTTATCCATCCCTACATATAAGCTACCTAATGATGATTTTATTGATAATGTGATGTAGCATCTTTCATTGGGGGAATATCGACTCCTCGCTCTCAATGCCCTTCCCACACATAATCAACTTGGTAGACCTGATAAATAACCTATATATCAACCAAATATCGGGGACATAATTTCTTTCGGTCCACCCCACCTGCGAACTAATCTCATCTATGGCGGCATCGATCGCCCTTCCTCTCACATCGGTGCTTAACCTCACACTAAACCATATACTAATGGCTTTGAAGTCCTCTATAATAAATCCTTTGCATACACCTACCTCCATCGTTGCTCATGGAAAGGATGTGGTATGGGGTGTTATGAGACAAAGGTATGCATGATTTTATCATCAACCAATCTCATAAACCCCATGAGAAGTTTGACTGGGTTTCAAAGAACAATCCACCGACTCTCTCACACTTTCTTCATCCCCATCTCTCATGAATATCAATCCCTCATCCATTTCTTCTCCATCCAATGAGCCTATGGATATGGATGATACCATGTCCATCTCTTCTATATTTTTTAAAATCTCCACTATCACTTTGGGACAATCGTCATTTATCAATTTGAAGGTGAAATTAGGTCCATTCCTCTTCAATTTCCTAACATGGTAGAGGAAGATTCCCCTACCATTTACATTCTTCATGCATTGATGATGATTTTATTCTTTCCTATATGGGGGTAGAGGATTCCTATCTTCATAACTCATTACCTCTTGACATATCCACTCTTCCCAATGAATCCATCATCGACATCAATATAGGGACTCACGAGAGCCCCACATTCTCAAATTCGACCAATCCCTTGATCCTCAAGAACTTGAGTCTTTCATCATCTTCCTTTCTAAGTACAATGAAGCCTTTGCATGGTCCTATGCTGACATGTCAGGCCTCAATCTTACTATCGTCGTCCACAACATCATTACCATTCCTAACGCTAAGTCAATTAAGCAGAAGCTTCACCATGCATCCTCGCATTACCCTCCTTGTCAAAGAGGAATTACAACACCTTCTCTCGCCAACTTCATCTTACCTATCAACTATCTGCAATGGGTTTCCAACATCATACCCATTTCCAAAGCCTCTAGAAAGCTTCACATCTACAAAGACTTTTGAGACTTAAATCTCACTTTCCCTAAGGATGACTTTTCCCTGCCTAACATTGATCATCTTTTCGACCTCACAGTCATCCATGAGATTTTTTCTCTTATCGATGGTTTTTGTGGCTACAATCATATCCTCATCCCACCAAAATACCAACATAATAATTCTTCCATAACTCCTTGGGGACCTTATATTAACATGTCATTCCCTTGATTTAAAAAACATGAGGGCCACCTATCAACACACTATGACCTACATCTTCCATGACCTTATCCATAAAACTGTAGAGGACTATGTCGATGACCTCTTGGGTAAATCCAAATGTTGACAGGACCATCTATCCATCCTTGAAGTCCTCTTCATGCATCTTATCTGCTTATTCCTTCTTCTTAATCCCGCCAAGTGTGTGTTCATATTTTTAACTGGTAAGCTCCTTGGCTTCATCATCTCTATTAGGGGTATTGAGGTTGACCCCACCAAAATCAAGGCCATCCTTGAGATTCCTCCTCCTAATCTAAAGCAACTTCGTAGTCTTCAAGGTCAGATATAATCAGTTTATCGTTTCATCTCATAACTCTTTGGCGTTGTCAACCTTTTCATCATCTTCTTTGTAAATACATTGACTTTAATTGGGATGATGATTGCTAAAAGGCCTTTAATGATATCAAAAATACCTTATATCCCTTCTTATGCTCACACTTATGAGTAAGGGGGATCCTTTCTATCTTTACATATCTTCCTTTGATCACGCTTTGGGTGCCACGTTGGTGCATAACAATGAGTAAGGTGGGAACAAGTCATCTATTATGTCAGTCACATTGTTCATGATTATGATACTCATTACACTAAAGATGAAAATGTTGTGTTCTCTTCTTCAGAATCTCCAAATTTGATTACCATCTTCTTAATCACAAAACCTATGTTGTCACTAGTTTTCATCCTCTCAAAACCATGCACTCTAAGCCTTATTATAACAAATGCATCACTCGATGGCTCATGCTCATGATCGAGTTTGACCTATATTTCATCTATCAAAAATCTATCAAGGGCTAGGCCATCGCGGATTAGCTCACTGAAGCCCCTCTTCCTGATAATCATCTTCCTCATGAATAATTTCTAGATGAGTCTATCCACACCATCGATCATGAATATTCTCCCCTCTAGGATGTCATTTTTATTTGACAAATCTAAGTGTCGACAAGGGGAGGTGTCGGTGTTATTATCATTCCTCCTTGGGATAATCCTATCCCCATCACTTATAAGATTAACTTGAATGTACTAACAACATGGATGAGTATGAAGCCCTTATCTTGGGTCTCAAACCAATGTCATGCTCGGTGTCCAAATCCTTGACATTTATGGTGATTCTTATCTTATCATTAATCAATTCAAGGGATATTAGTGCAAAAATGAAGTCCTTCAAAAATATAAGGACATTGTCGACTTTCTTCTTGAGGCCTTCGACTTCTATACCATCTAATTTTTCCCTCATTCATCTAATCATTTTGCAGATACTATGGTATCCCTCGCATCTCTCATCTCGTGGACAATGAAGAATCCAAAATATCTGGTGTTGTTCATTTCCTTGATCAACCGATCTCATGTCCATGAGCTTCGGTGTTAACATGTTGATACTAATCAATCTAATATCTGGTACTCTCATATCTTTGACTATCTTTCTCAATCCAAAATTCCTTCTAACCTATCAAAAAATGGTAGGAGGTCATTTCTTCAACACACTAACCACTATGTTATTCTTGGTGGTGTCCTCTACAAATGTGGGTTTGATGGCATTCTATTACGATGCCTAAAATCTCATGAATCTACCTGTGTTATCGAGAAGTCCACAACGGTATCTGTGGTGGTCATTTTAGTGGTTTGGTTGTTGCAAGTGTGTTCTTCACATGGGTTATTATTGGCCTACTCTCAACCAAGACTTTTGGAATATGTTAAAAAGTGTGTTAAATGCCAACAACATTATAATCTCATCCATATTCCTATCCGGGCATTGCATCGACTCAAGATTTGTGGACTTTCTTAGAGTGGGGCCTTAACCTCATTGGTCTCATCAATCCATGCTCCTCTCAAAATTATCACCGCTACTGAGTACTTCACCAAATGGGAGCAAGCCATTCCACTCACTTCACTAAAGCTTTTTTTTTTTTTTTTCAATTTTGTTTATCAACATATCATTTTCATTTCAGTGTTCCTCATAAAATCATCACAAACAATGGAAAGTCCTTTAAAAATAAATACCTTAAGAAGCTTTGCAACTCTTTCAATATCAAGCTTATCTTCTCATCTCCTTATTATCCTCAAGCTAACGGCCAAGTTGAATCCACTAACAAGACTCTTCATAACATCCTTGCCAAAACTATCGATAAGGCATGTCGAAATTGGCATCTTCACATCCCCTTTGCTCTTTGGGAATATCAGATTAGCATCCACACCTCTATAGGGGATACTCTTTTCTCTCTTGTCTATGGTTATAAAGTCATTCTTCCCCTTGAAGTCTGAATCCCATCTTTGCACATTTCTCTTCGCAACTTCATCTCTAACGAGGGCTATCGTTAGGAGCGTCTAGCACAACTTGAATTATTAGACGTGTGTTCAAGAAAAAGTTGGTGTAGCTATGGTATGAAGCTTAGAATACTCAAGAAAGATTCAAAGCTTGTCAAACTTCAACAATGAACTATCAGATTAGAGCTAAGTAATAAACTATCTCTTTGCATGCATATATAAACTTGAAATAAACATTCAAATCCTAGCATGTCTAGATATCTCTCTACTCCATGAAAGCTATGAAAGATGTACCTAGAAGATCACTAGTAATTAGTTTTGTTGTTTACTCCATGAAGGTGAATGAATCTTACTAAATGGCTACAAGGCCAAGTTTAGTATATTTCATTATTAACCTATCATGGATGCAAGATGAAGTTATTTTAATGGTGGATGTCTCAAGATCAAGTTCCTTATTAGCTTGGCTAATGCAAATGAGATCTTAAGCTAGGTCAAGATGAGATATGATATTAAGATCAAGATGTTAATAATATATAAAGTTTGAAAGGGAGGGGTGGCCCTTCTTTTATAGTTTTCCACTTGGGAGAGTTCGAATTTTGGTGCATGTGGGAATAAAGGCAAGCCAAAAATCACTTTATGATTAGGAGTGATAAACATGCTTTAGACTAGTCAAGCTAGGTTTAGGTTAGTTAAACTTGATTGACAAGTGATTAGAGTCTCATTGAGAGGGAGGAGTCGGATTAACCATATGTGACTAATAGATAGCCTAGGAAGCTTGTAGAAGTGGTCTAAAAGGGAACAAGGATATGTTTAGCTAATAAAAGGGGTTTATTAACCAAATGGGTTGAATATAGGAGGAATACAACCAAGAAGGTGTCATCAATGGGTATCGAGAATGGAGCAAAGAGTAGGTAATTGAAAAAGTGTCGTCAATCGGTTGAATTAGAGGAAATGATAAGTGTAAGCATACTTTAGGTGTCTACATTTACCCCTCTTTGGGGTGGCGTAAGTGATGTCACTTCAAAGATAGTAGACAAGCATAAACAAGTAAATTTTTTGAAGGGGTAGGAGAAAAATTAATAGAATGAAGGATGCCCCTCAAGTGTTGATGGGGTGATGAAAGAGGTCAATCGATGATCAAAAAGATGAAGGAAATATATAAAATATGAAGGGAAGAAAGGGAATATAGAAGAAAATGAGGATGAGGAAGGGGGAATGAGCTAACATCCATCCAGTTGCCTTGTAAACAACTTATTTTTCATCATATTGCTAATGATCTTCATCATCGGTCCTTATTAAAAAGAATGAAAAAGTGCAAAGTATGACATGAAAAACCATATACGAACAAATGTTCATTGCTAAAAACAACAACCCCATATAACATCCAAAATGTAATGTAATACGCAAAAGTAAAACAACACCTAACTCCATACAACATACATAATGTAATGCAATATGAGAAAGTAAAAAGATAACCTAATAGGGAAACATAATGCAATTTTTTTTGTTATTGAGCTTAAATTCCAACATGTGCGAATCAACGACAAGGTTTAAAAATGGTGCCCCAAGATAGGATACATGCAAGGAGATTAACAGAGAGCTTGTGGGTCCTATAAAAAGAAATTTTGCACTATGAAATAATACTAAGCAACTCATTGTGCCCCAAAGTACAGACATAATAAGCAAACCATCTTTGTTAATGGGGTAGATCTAGATGATCCGCAAAATCATGCAAATGAACAGGAAATAACCAAAGAGTGATGTTTTGTAGGATGATTTTTATTTTTAGAAGTTTTTTGAAACATATTTGAATGTTTTGATTTTTCTAACATTTTTGAATGTTTTGATTATTCTAACATATTTGAATGTTTTGATTTTTCTAACATATTTGAATTTTTGATTATTCTAAAATATTTGAATTTTTTGATTTTGAAATTTTTTTGAAGCTATGTACAGGAAGACAAAGAAGTGTGGATGCCCCAATGATAGATGGGATGTATAAGGGCAGAATGCCATACACATGCACAAGAAAGTGAAGATGTGAAAATGCCCCAGCGTTAGGTGGGAGTATTCAAAGGAAAACTCTTCATGCTCAGAGGCTATATCAAGGAAAATATCGATAGGTTCAATCATGATGATGAACGTAAACCAATGACGTGTTAGGAAGGAGAAAGGATTCCCTCAACGTAAGATGGCCAAGAAACACATGATAGAAAGGAAGTAGAAGATTGTTTTTTTGTGAAAGGGGACAAAGGTGTCCATAAACATGGAAAAAAGGTAATCTTATACACATGGATGTTTTGAATGAAGTAGAATAATGATGTGAATGATATGAATATAGTTTAGAAGCCTCACGATGAAGAAGAAGTAGCCAAATTCATAAATCATGAGACAAGATATAGGCTAAAGCAAGAGTTTGAATAAGGTCCAAAAAAGACACTTGGTAACATACTAATCCTATTCACTCATAGAGATCCGAGTGTGTGTACATGGAAATTAATTACCTCTTGAAGTGAAGATTTGATAGACAACAAGTGAAGACACACTACCCAATGTGTAGGAATGATTGATTTTCAAAGTTGATCTATGAATGGATTGTGGAAGGAGAGTCGTACATTACTCCATTGCCATCTAGGCATCCATAGCCCGATGGAGATGCATTTGATTCTAATTGCAACATTTCTCTCTTGTCGGTCAGGCGTCCATAGACTCAGTAGAGATTATTGGAAATACCCAAGAGAGATTATATATATATATATATATATATATATATATATATATATATATATATATATATATATCAATTTGTTTTTGCTTTTAGCCTTTTGTTTGTTTGATTTGATTTTTTTATTGTATTCTTTTGCTTTCGAAAACTTATTTCAGCTCTCTTGTTAGACAAGGGGTTAAGAACCATTGATGGCTTGATGGAAGGAGGCAGAAGTGATTGTGATGATGACATTGTCTAGTGTCAACAACTATGTCCAAAATTTTCTTCGCAACATTTTTATTAGATGTTGATTGTGATAGGATCTCTACGAGGTTAGTCATTCTTTAATTTACCAAGGCGATGAAATACCAAGGTCAAACAGATACCATAGAGATAAATGTCGTAAAATGTGTGCAAACAAGCTAACTAAAATATCATTGAAGGGATGAAAATGGTGGATTCCTTGCAAAGGAATGGAAAGAAAGGGAAGAAAGGAAATCCATGCCTATGCAATACACGATTACTGCAATGTTTGATCTTTGTTCCTTTGATTTTTTTGTATGTTTTCTCATTTTTTTGTGTTTTTTAAATTGTTTTGATTTTTTTATTTGAATAGTTTTTAGGAGGTTGGGACCAACAACGTCACTAGACATGATAAGATCTAACAATGATGTTCACAATTTCCTTGATAAGGAAAACTAGGCATTTTTGTTTATCAAGAGTCATATTATCCCGATCTCGATGATCGTGGTGAGCAGTACTCAACAAATGACTGTGACTTATCTTGAAACATGGATTTCACATGCGAGAGCTTGAGTTCCCTATCCAGAGGTTTATCCACTCTACGCCATACTTGATGGTTGCATTGGTGTGCATTCTTGAATCATGTTTGATTTATAACTTTGAGATTGTTTGAGTTGTTGGGAAATTTGGAGCTCTTGGAATTTTTGATATTAGCTTGGTAATGAAATTGTTTGGGTTTTTATAAGTTAGTACATGACTTATCGATCCCGAGAAGTGGGAGGAGAAAATGGATGTTTAGAATGATATGATGGATGAAGAGAATACGGTCCCAAGGATTGAAGAAGATGGGCTACTCAAAGGTGATCCGTTGATAGAAGATAATGAAGGATTGCTAGGATGTGGTCCCAAGATGAAAGAATAAGGGATACCTAGAGGTGAACCAAAAATAGAAGACAAAGGGGGGCTACGAGGGCATGGCCCAAGTATAGAAGATAATGGGCTACCCGAAGGTGTCCCATAAATAGAAGATGACGGACTAGTAGGACGTGGTCCAAGAATAGAAGATAATGGGTTACTAAGAGGTGAACTAAAAAAAAAAAAGATAAAGGGGGCTATAAGGGCATGGCCCACAAATAGAGGATGATGGGCTACTTAGAGAAGACCCACTCATAGGAGATGGTGAGCTAATTCGTGGAGACCCAAGGTGAGATTTTGATTGAGGAATTGTGATAGATAAAGAATGGTTGGATAATGAGAAGATAGGCCACCGATCAATGTTGACCCCGACATCTCATCATGCTCGAGAGGAAGGTAAAGATGGAATAATAGAAGAAGAATCAAGTTCCATGACCTTAGGATATCCTCTACATTTTGATAAAAGGAATCAAATTCTTCCTCCCCATACGCGAGCGTATCGAGTTCAAGATTGAATCCTTGATTGTAATCTTCTAGAGGAATAACTTCATGTACCCTTATAAATTATCCAATCGTTTCTTCATCCTAAAATGAAATGATCGGTAAGGGTTGTTCTTTGACCATAGGAGATTGATTAAAATAAAGGGATACAAATGGTGTGGACGATCTTGAAGATGTTTGTTGATGTAGATGAAAGGAAAGTTTGACCTTATTATGTCCATAAATGAATTGGATAGTGCATCGAAAATATATCTTAGCACATTGTTTCTTGTGAATGGTTTGGTATGGAAGTAAACATTGATATTTAAAGGATTGATGAATATGGAATAAGGTATGATCAATATGACTTATGGGCCAAAGAGGAATTGGATTTCGATTGATAAAAGAAGGTGAATCCGGAGATGAAGTAGACTTCGATTGAGATGTCTTGTGCATGGAAGAAGATGACATGGGCTTACCTATAAGATGGTATAGTGATGGTATCCAAAGAGGATAACACATCCAATCAGTAGAAGAAGACATAGGATTCGACTTGGATGATTGACTAGAGGAAAATCGAGTCAAAGAGCTCTTCGACGGAGGAAGAGGTCGTTGAGGTGATTGATAAAGGTGGTCTTGCAAAGTAAGGGAGGACCACGACTCTAGAGTTGAATTAGATATTCAATTGATGGAACTTGGAGTTCACATGAGTCTTTAAAAGAGGAAGACATCGTTGAATTGATTGAGATAGAGGGTCCTGCGAAGAAAGGGAGGACCTCAACTTAGGATTTGAATCAAATACTAGTTTGGATTAGAATCTTCATAATATTGAGATGAATCCAAAGAATAATTATGATTGGAATAAGAAGAAGAGTGGGGGAACCCGAATAATAATTTGAATCATAATAATCCAAAACATACCACCGACTATGAGATGAAGGTGGGAACAGGGTACCGAACATGCCCTCTAACATGAAGAACCAAAGCGAGGTTTAGTTGTAACGAGCATCTTTTAATGTGAATGCCTTAACCTAGGTACTGTTTTGTTGTAAGTGTGAGGGACTATCGATCATTATTCATTGTAGGAATTGTGGGGTCTCGAATGCTAAGACCTAGATAGTGTGATCAAACTTCTTCAAAGTGAATAAGGTTCCATGTCGATTCAAGTAGCATAACGGCGACCAACTATAAGTATTTTAAATATAGATTTTCCTAGAAAGATAGATCAATACGATGAACAAACACAAGGCACAATCACGTAAGTTTGGTAAAACAATCCAAACTAGAAGAATCTACTCTTTATGCTAAATGCACTATCAAATGGTAGGTTAGGCATAAATAGTGACAACAGGATATCACCACTTAGGTCAAGTTTGAAATAAACAAGGCCTAAGTGCTAAGAAGGTGTTGACGCACTCTCCTAACAAGGTATGCTAAAGTAAGTTTGTAGAAAAAACAAATTCCAAGTATTTTGAAAGTGGAAGTTACCAATGCAAGAAGTGTAACAACACAATTTTGGATACTTGAACCAAGCTTTGCGATGAAAGCAAGATTTTTAGTATCAAAATGATGTTATTGCGATGCGAACACCATAATATCAACACTCTCAAGAAACCTAAGGTGATGGTGGTATAAAAAACTAAGTCAAGTATATCGAGAAGCTGTATGTATGTATGTGAGCATCGTAAGGATACAAGTTAGATACTTAGATCAAGTTTCACAAAAGAAACAAGATGTAAGTATCAAACTTGTATGGATATAATCTGAGCAACGTAATAACCTCAAGGAAGTCAATGATGAGACAATCCTAACTATGATGATGATCTTGAAATCAAGATCAAGTGGTTATCAAGATGTAAAAATGTACCCACACACTTTAAACATTTAACAACCCAGCCGCAAACATGGATGAGCATAAACAAATATAAAAGTGGTGAACACAATCTATTGATAACACTCGCAAAACATGCCTTCCCTTGTCCCAAATGGGAAACAAGAATGCAAAGGAGTAGACCAAGTGGTGGTGAAACAAGCTAGCATAACTTTGGTAGAGTTTCGCCTTGCCTTAGGGCAAGTGAAGAACTAAGCAAAAGTGGTATGTTGCGAGTTTCGTGATGAATATCACTAGACTCCAACTTTGATGGGCTCTCCCCTTGTTCATCTAACAAGGTTTTGACCCCAAAGAAGTTAGCATTTCGTGATGGCTCTTGACTCGATGATGGACTAGTAAAGTGGGCTCTAAGACAATATGGCTTCCCTAAGTGGTTCGCTCATCTAGGTGTCACAAGTTTATCTATTGTGAGCTTGATTTTCCAAGAAAGTCACAATGACTAATCTTGGTTTATCTCGGCTTTACTTTACCCCCTTCAAATACGATGAGAAATGAATGCGTTCACATGTATTCTCACTAGGGTCATGATATGGATAACTTTGACTCTAACTCACAAAAGTAAAATCTAGTCAAGTGGGTGTGTGGAGCACTTCCTATTTCATCCACGAGGTTACTCAGTGGTGGACTACTTTAGGGTTCCTAGAACCACCCCCATTGTTGTAGCTTAAGGCGTTATGCCAAAGGGTTACATTATAGTTAAGCGAGATAAGGACATACCCTTTTACGAACCTAGCTATACAATGTTTTTAATGTAGTGTGTTTTTAATCTTTTTAGACTTAGTGTGGTTTTGTCACACACCGTTAGCACATCGTATCAAAGCAATTAGTATTTTTTGATCATGATTCTTTCACAAGTGTTTAGGCTCCTATACACAACGATTAGTAATTTTCCAAGAGATCAAGATATCATATAGAGGAGGTAGAATGTTGTTTTGATTTCCAAGATCGTCCTAAGACACAAGGAAAGAGCATACACAACAAAAATACCTCACTAAATTTATGAAAATGGAAAATATGTAATCAAATTGCAAGTAATAAGTTCTTTTTAACCAACTTTGAAGTTCTTTCCCGTTTAGAAAACTTTATTTGAAGTGTTTTAGAAAGCATGAAGAAGGTAGTGAAATGTTTATGATTCCTAAGATTGCCTAGAAGGTGAGAAGGAAGAGCATACATGTTTCAAACCATCACAAATAAATATGCAAACACTTTAACTAAGTTAGTATGAAAAATATGATGGAAAAGAAACCCACCCTGCAAAACCACTGTTAGGACCCTGTAAAAAAGTTATAAAACTAAGAAAATCATAAAATTCTAGAAATCTATTTTTGTAGGTTTTCAAAGAGCTTTTAGTATTTTACATTTGTAGAGGTCTCTGCGAAGTATTTTTAGAGTTTTTACGATAAAAGTAACGATACAGAGGTATATTGCTTTTGGATATTCCATCACCAAGTTCACTTCATGCTCTTTTTTACGGCTATTCAAGTTCGAAAATTGACTAACGAGCTAGGAGATATGACCAAAACTAGGAGCAATTAAAATAATAGGAATAACTCTAGATCAAAGAGAGAAACCTGCACACCCTTTTTGATGTGTTCGTGGGTGCGTGGAAATGACATAGAGTACTTATGCATGCACATATAAAATGATGCATGTCCTGGGATTTTTAGCATGTATACGCCACATAATATGTGTACGCACCCAGGTAAAATGTCAAATAAGACAAAGGATGGATTTAGAGGTAAGTGTCCAGAATGGTGTGTACGAGGGATTTCAATGCATGCGCACGAGTTTTGACAAGTACACAACTCTGGTTTAGTTGATAGGGTGAAGGACACCTTTTTCTGTGGGTAAGTATAATGTGTACGTGCCCTTTTTGATGTGTATGCAGTAGTTTGAATAGGTACGTGTCCTTTTTGTGTGTATGCACCCCTCTTTGATGCCTACGCGTGGCCCTGAAAAATCACAAAAAATCACGAGATCTAGAATTTTAGAAATGCAAACAGGTTTGATTTCTACCCTTTAAATCAATTTTCAACCTAAACCCACTAACTTTGCATGAAAAAGGGACATTTACCCCACCCAAAGCTAGAAAACCAATCAAAGCTAAGCTATTTAACCCTAAAAAGCATGAAGAAAGGTTAGAAATTGAAAGAAATCTTGAAAAACTTCTAAAAATACCATGGAAAAGGTCCCACCGGGCATGCCAAATGTGTTCAAGGAAAAGTTGGTGTAGCTATGGGATGAAGCTTAGAACACTCAAGAAAGCTTCAAATATTTCCAAACTTCAACAATGAACCATCAGATTAGAGATAAGCAAGAAACTATCTCTTTACATGCATATCTAAACTTGAAATAAACATTCAAATCCTAGCATATCTAGATATCTCTATACTTCATGAAAGCAATGAAAGATGAACCTAGAAGATCCTTAACAATCAGTTTTCTTGTTTACTCCATGAAGGTGAATGAATTTTACTAAATGACTACAAGTCCAAGTTTAGCAAATTCCATTACTAACCTATCATGGATGCAAAATGAACCTATTTTAATGGTGGATGTCTCAAGATAAAATGCCTTATTAGCTTGGCTAATGAAAATGAGATCTTAAGCTAGGTCAAGATGAGATATGATATCAAGATCAAAATGCTAATAATATGTAAAGTTGAAAGGGAGGGGTGACCCTTCTATTTATAGTTTTCCACTTGGGAGAGTTTGGAATTTTGGTGTATGTGGGACTAAAGGCAAGCCCAAAAAGCACTTTATGATTAGGAGTGATAAACATGCTTTAGACTAGTCAAACTAGGTTTAGGCTAGTTAAACTTGATTAACAAGTGATTAGAGACTCATTGAGAGTTTGGAGGAGTCAGATTAACCATATGTGACTGATAGATAGCCTAGGAAGCTTGCAAAAGTGATCCAGAAGGGAACATGGAGATGTTTAGCTAGTAAAAGGGAGTTTATTAACCAAATGGGTTGAATATAGGAGGAATACAACCAAGAAGGTGTCGTAAATGGGCATTTGAGAATGGAGCGAAGAATAGCTAATTGATAAAGTGTCGTCAATTGGTTGAATTGGAGGAAATGCTAAGTGTAAGCATACTTTAGGTGTCTACAAGATGATCTTCACTCAATCTCTCTTCAACATCATCATGTCTATCAAGAGCGCATTAAACGTGCCTATAAAAAACATCTAAAAGAACGTGACTTTAATATTGGTGACTTAGTCTTAAAATAAAATTAGAACATCACTACTCTAGAAATGAGCCAACGTGGAAAGTTTTATCCCAACTGGATTGGACCTTATATTATCACTCATAAGTATGGGTCTGAAGACTATCATTTAGCCTCTCTTTATGGTAAACTGGAAACATAACCCCTTAATGTCATGCTCTTGCATCCTTTCTATTATTAACATACTTACCAATGCGATCTTAGGCATATCCACGATCTCACTTCCATCACTAGCCTTTCTATCTCCATTGTAAAGATTTGGAATAATGTGGTCTCACCGTCAATATCCAATACGTCACCTTGAATATGGGCACCATGACTTTGAATATATCATATTCCTTATGGAAAAGTTCCTCCTTCTAAGTGGGAACCCCACAATCAATACATTCGTCTCCTTCTTATCTACCTACTGGAACCATGATAAGGGTCCATAGGTGTCACTTGTATATCTTACCTCCCCTTACCAATTGGTCTACTTGGATATCCCCAACTCTATCATAAAAAGTAAAAAAATCTCGGATGCTCATATCAAAGCTATCATATCCAAAAGCAGCATTGCTCCTAGAAAGACAATTGTTCATATAAAGCAAATTGTCAAAAAGTATAGACCACTCCGTCGAAGGAAAACTTTCATATATTATGCCATCTAAAAAGAAAAAATCTAAATGTAGATTGCTCCCTTAAAGGATGGCTACTATCTTATATCATGGTAGTAAAAGGCTTCCCGCATTGATTAGCCTTAAAAATATCAAAAGCAAACATCCTAAGAAAGCTTCCCGCATCAATCAACTTTCTCATCTGTCATAAACTTCCCACATTGATCAGTTTGCACTATATTTCTCAAAGTCAGGGCATAAACCTAGGAAAACCACGTAAGGAGGACGTATTTTCCCCCATACGAGTTACATCTAAAAATCCTTTTGTCATGTCGATAGTAGGTCTATAAGCACACTTCTCATTTTTTCTTACGATCTTACGCATGACTAACTATTGTTAGTTATGTGTTAACACATTCTATTGTCCACGAGTGCATTGCTTTGTCTCATTCCTTTTCACATTTACCTCCAATCCAATCTAAAAGCATATTTTTCTCATGTGCTCCTTACTATGACAAAGTGTACTTCATACCTTTTGGTCACTTTTATCAAAGTTGCACCCCTTTTTTCCACATCTAATATAATCCCATTTCATCCTCTTATATTTTACCTATCTAAAATTTTGAATCCATCGTATCATTTCTATCCTACTCATCACATCCTACCACATATATCTAATCTAGCTTATCACATCAATCCCACATCACATAAATCAATAACATAATCATCTATAATCTAATCAACACCATCTAATATCATTTATCTACATCACATAATCTACATCTAATCATATTTACTTCATCACATGTAATTTACATCCAATCAAATATCAACATCACATGTAATTTACATCCATCAAATATCAACATCCCATAACATCACATCTAACATCTAAATCAATATTCATATGTTGATCAAATATCAACATCCATCTAAGCATCTAAATCATCACATCTAAAATGATTTTCACAACATATGAAAATCACTTGAAAAAATCATTATATATATAAATCATCGAAAGGTTTATACATTCGCTATAGGCCTCTCTTGGGCTCTATCTCCAATCTATACATCAAAATTTCTATCTCAAAAATCATCAAAGTATATCTATACAATGTTCACAAACTATAGGGTGAACTGAAGATTAGACACTCTGAGTGTCGATCGCCGACCTCTCGATGAAGGAGCTTGTCCATCCTATGGTCCCTCATTTCCCATGTGATCACGTCTTGGTTGGATCATGTTATTTGTGCTCCCTGAAGATTTTTATCATGCATTGATTTCCTGACCTCCTCTCTCTAGTTATATATTCCACATAAGCATGACACCTTAGGTAGTATCGCTCTCACTATACACTCATAATACTATGCCTCCTCACCCGAGTGCTGCTACTTCTCTAATGACACATTACTAGGCAACGCCATCGACAGCTCCCTGCGCATGGCTCCTCGAGACTTAGTCCTGTCACCTCAAACACGATACCCAAATCTCCATACTTGGCCCAATAGGCCTCTCATTGTCTCCTATCTCTCTCGGTATCGCCACTTGTATGGCCAGATCTCTCCCGACACACCCCCACTAGCTCGTAGATATCTGCATCCAACTCTCCTGTAACCTAGTTATCCGAGTGTTCTGCTCTTCCATCTCCACCCATAGGTGTTGCCACCTCTCCTCCCTGTTTGTGCCCTCTCGTTAGTTGCCTAGGTTTCCCATTGTTGTGTACACCAATCTACATGCCCCTCTTGACTCATACATCACCATAATTATCCCATGGATCTCCCACCTCCATCGTTAATGGGTCCACCATCATAGGGAGTGGGAGGTCCCTCTTTATCTCATTATGTCTGTATCGATGGGTGCTTCAACCATCATATGCACCACACCAAACTGTCTCATCACCTGAGAAAACTAAAAGACCTCTATCATCTTTGGCCTCCTCCTCCTTGCACCGACTTCACTCTCCTCATCCCTCGCCATTTGTATGTATGTCCCAGGACATGCATGGAAATATCTGTAGGGCCTCCATCTCACATCCTCCACCTCTAAGCTCCCCAATCTATCCACATATCAATCCTTGTCGCGCTCACCTCTTTCTCCATACACATGGCTTGCTCACCACCTCAATAATATGAAAGGAAGCTCAATGCGGTCCCTGAGTGACCCATGTAAGCTCATGGTGGCCTCACTATAGCTATATGCTCATAGGCCCAACAATGTAATAAAAATCCCACATCAATGCTTAATCGATCTCCTTTATACATACATCCACAAATCATAATATACCTATGCTAGCATCACTCGATCCAAAAGTGAACATTATCATGTGCTCGACTATGTCTACTACAACCCCTGTTAATTCCCATGGAAACCGAGGCTCCACCAAAATTTGGCAATGCATAAGAATAAATCACCATCATGACCAATCATATCAATTGATTCCTTGGCGTCGTCAGCTAGTATCAGGCCTCTATATGAAAGGCCCCTGAAGTGAATGTAATATGTGGGGCATCCTCTCCAAAACAACCATGTCAATGTCACCATCTTATGCTCTATTATAACTAGTACTACATGTGCCCTTTGGATAGGTAATATTAGTATATGATACACATCCTCTAACGTGATCATCATCTCACCTGTCTAAACTAGAAAGTATTGGTCCTAGGATCCCATCTATCAACCAAAGAAGTAACCCTTCTTTTATCTCTTGCCACCCTCTAACAATAGTGATGGAAACCTCTCAATCCCATAACAACTAAGTGATCCCACTCATCCTCCATCACATCTGCCCTCATCCTCTTAAAGATATCTGGGACCCTTTCTCTTAGGTATAACTAATCTCGAGCTTGCAAAAATCCATCAAACAACCATCCATTAGATCCCAATCATCCAAAAATATCATTTTCATCTAAATTCTATCAATCTACCCCCTATCCTACTTGGTGACGTCAAACCCTTTCAAGTCGACATCGAGTTTCCCTTGATTGATGGTGGCTGGTCAGTCATCGCCGACCAGCCCTTGGCCCTCAAAATATAAAAAATCTAAAATATAAAAAAATCAACAAAAATTCAAAAACTAAGCTAGCGTTTTGATGCTTACCACTCTTCGAGTCCTCTAGCCCTTCCTAAGTCCTTTGTGGCTTCAATATCTCCCAAATATCAAGCTTTTATACCTATTTGAACTCTTGATCCTCAAAATCGTGTGGTGAAAATGAGATTAGTCGGTTGACCATGTCACTTATAAAGGTGCATCAACCCAGATCGATAGTGACCCACGAGTCACCGTCAACCTAACCCTATTTTGTACTTTTCATCCCATCTCATCAAATTGTCTTTTCTTCCACCTTCTTCCCTATTTGCTCCTCATAACACCTTTTTCTTTGTCCCATTGGCCTCGGTTAACTACCTATTGGTTTATCTCATTACGTATCTTCATCGAGATCCATAATCGATCCGCACCTATCTTCATGTGCCCATCCTAAGCTCACCATCATGGCCTTCATCACCATATTTTATCCTCCTCCCACCTGGACACATATTTCCGATTCCTTATATATGTAGAATACCGCATATAAGTTTTTCCCTTGCATCTTGTAGACCGTTGTCCTAACCATCCTCACATTTGTCTACGCATACTTTTGATGTCTACCTTTGACCCATTAGTCCCATGACTTATAAATCCATCCAAGTAGATTCCCATTGGATTCCCTCTATATTACAAATGTATTTCTCCAACTCACAAGTCTATAGGGCATTGCCATCGTCTCCATTGAGGCCATAATTTGTTCCTTACCAAAATGACTCCAAAATCACGCCATCATTTTTTTTTTTCATATTTCAAATCCTTATCCCTCTCCTCTTGGGTTGTCTTCTCTCCTCCTTTTTTTTTAGCTCTCCCCTTTTCCTTTTATCATCTATATCTTTCAAACTTGTGATCAATTCCTCTTGTGTCATCGATCCCTAGTTTGAGGGGGAGCACCTCAACCATCATCTTTCATCACTTCTTGTTTTTGTCTTGCGGTTTGCTTAACACAAACCACTTGACAAAAAGGGGCAAATGTAGACACCAAATTTTGGTATCCCTTTTCCCTCATCCCGCATTCACTCCCCTTCACCATCTTGCACATACATACCTCCCTTCCTATTTTAATTTTTCCTAAAACCATTTATTTAATTCCCATTTTTCTATCTTTACCTTATGTTAATCCCTTATTAATTTACCTTCCCTAATCATATCCTAATCACCCTTGATTATTCCTAAACCCATCCACTAATCCTTTTATCATCCCTTAATCCCTCTTTTATCATCCCTAGGTCTAAATTTATCCTCATTCAATGCATTCTTATCTCCCAACCACCTTTTGATCCTCCCTAAGCACCCTTAACCCACATTAACCACCCAAGACCCTAATTTCTACCTCTTTAAGGGCTCTTTACATGGAGCTAATCCCATCTCCACCACCAGATCAATGGTCTTCCGCAGTCATCGGTGAACCAATAATGTTTCTGTGACCCTATAAGTATGCCCATACTCCAACCTCAAGATGCAATTTTGAGATCTCGAGATTTCTTGTAAATTTTGCTACATTTCTCTCTCTTCTTTGGAGTTGTTGCTATCATCTTGGAGTTATTTTAAAGACCTTGCATGTGTCATTATTAGATATCTTTGAGATTTTGAGATATCTTGGAGCCCCCATTTTTATTCCATCCTCTTGTGAATCAACCTTGCAGGTTTATCGACCATATTGGAGCTCTTCCCTTGCATCAATCGTCATCGATCTTTTCTCTGTCCTTCATTTTTATCCATCTTACCCCATCAAACCCTATATCCCATCCGGTCACCATCATCCATGCAAAATTTTCATTGACTGATCCACATTTGTCTTATTATCTATCATCCACCCTTTCAACTATTTGTTTTTGATCCCACAGCTTAGATCTCCCAATATTGCCATTCGCACACTTGTTGCTTCAGTCTCAACTTCATCACACCCAATCATTGTCAACCTTGCCTCAATCTATCCTATTTTTGGTTATCTATTTCATTTTCAATTTTTCCTTTTGTTTCTTGAGTGCCCAAACCCCTCTACTTCTTTGATCCACCTATTATGAAGCCCATATCGGCCTTTCGGCTTGATCGTTGTCAACCGTGATCAATAGTTTTCACTTTTATCATCAGATCTACCAATTTTCTTGCATCCTTTCTGTCCTTGTCAGATCCATATTCTCTACATCATCATCATCTAAGATCAACTTCATATCACCCCTTTAGATGTTTTAGTCAGTCACCGTCGACTGTGCCTAGTAGTCTTGGGTCGTCATCGACCGATCCGGTTTAGTTGTCTTCATCATTTGTTGTTAGTAGCTCTATATTTTTTCTTATCTAGCACTTTTTAGATTTTCTATTTCAGTTCGAAATTAAAGCTACATCTTATCATTTATCCATTATCATATTATCTATATTTTATCAAAGTGGGTTAACCTCCATCCTAGGAATTTTTCACTTCTCGGGACTGACATTATCAAGAAACCCACCCTCCTATCTACTAATCATTTTTCTTGTCAAGTTTCTTTTATTGTGCAGGTAATCAAGATCGCTGCAAGGATCTTTTGTGCCCATGGCCATCATCGTCTTATCAAGACCTATCCTTAAACCATCTCATTATTAGAGTTACTTATTTCTTTTCTATAATTTCACTAATATGAAATAAGAGCAAGAAATTCGATGGTTAGGGGCACCCAAGAGGGACATGAGCACCTGGGTGCTACTTTCTTGTCTAAGCACCGATGTTTGAAGCCATAAAATATAAAAAATTAAGTTCGATAAGAAATTTGTAGGGTGTGTAAGACCAAATAAAAATAAAGAGACAAATAAAAGAAGCAAAGATAGTTGTCGATCTTTGGTTTTCTTACTTAGGAATCATATATACATTAGTATGATTTTTAGACCTAGAAATGTACCCAAGTGCATGATTTTATGTCTACATATTGTAAGGATTGTTTTCCTCATTACACTGCTCATCCAATCACATAAATGTTCATATCATTCGAAGTAGTCCGTTACTCCTAATTATCATGTATAGGGCTCCACATCACCATTCTTCACTCCTTGACCAAAACGGCCAATGGTTCCATCTTGGGCATATATGGTCTCATATTATGTCATCCAACAATTAGTTTTCCCATTTGTATATCGTTTATGGGTCGACATCTCCACTATATGTTGACCTTAATGCAAATTTATATTCATGGAACCCTATATGCTTCAAGTCTAATACTAATTTACTCAAAAATGATTTAAGAGTAAGGAGAGGAGTTAATTCCTTTTATTTAATTCAATTTTATATTAGGGTTAGAAATGTGATGTATATTCAAAAATTAAGCATGCGCAGACAAAACATACATATATAGTAATTTGTAAGATATAACAATTAGAACATGTGCTAAATATAAATATGAGAGAGTTAGTGCACTTTGTTATTTAGATGATCTTGAAGCTGATTTGGGTGTGATATGATGATGAATAGAATGGAAATGCCCTATAGATGCTTCATTTCTATTTTATGAGTGTATTATATGTAGGTATTGAACAATAAAACTTAGGCAAAATCGTTAAAAAAATTGCCACTTTCTATCTTAACTAGTAATTCCATCCAGGGGAGATGGTGATACATTCAAAGCTGTTTATGCCCTTATAATTGATTATAATGTGCTTTTTGTAAAATATTAGGTCTCATAAATGTGTGAAACCTATATAATCAACCAAAAAGACCCAAAACCCTAACTATAAGTGAAACCAATGTAAAAAGGTTAATGTTTGGATTCAAGTGCAATCTATACACCATTTATGTTGGCACTACTCGAAGAGGCCTAAAAATACATGTAGCTATCCACCTAGAGATGTGATATTTATATGGATGCACTAATATTTGATAATTAGATCATTTGATTATGTTTGTAATGACTTGTTTGCTTCGTGATTGAAATGGATTTGATGGTCTTTGGCTTGGGAATCTTGACTCTAGAACCTAGTTTAGAGTGCTTCAAACATGTGTAGGGGTTGTTTTCTAATGTATGTTATTGCTGTGAGCAAAAAAACTATGCATAAAAAGAAAGACAAGCAAACAAAGAAATAAAAATCTCCTCCATGTTTTTCCTGCAAACCTCGAATAAGGTTATGGAAGTTTTGAACTTGTAGAACTTTGTAAAGCATGGATTGTGGGTGCTCTTGAATTTTTCTCCAAATGTGGAATTGGAAATATTACGAGCTCATAAACATGAGGATGCAGGTGGAAAATTTGGCGAAGTTGGATGCAAATTGTATGAGATCTTCCAAGGATGGTTTATAAAGGAATGACCTACTTTTATAGTGAGGGTGAGGCCATGAGAAGTGGATCATAGTTTGAATGAGCTTCAGGATCATAATTATAATTTCTGAAATAGTAAGAGGATTTGGTCTGTGTAGTTGCAGCTTTGTAGAGGGCAATGATGATTTTGATTTTGTGCAGGAAGATGGTTGTACATGCAACTTTGTTGCCCCCACCATTATAGGGTTATAGAAGTGGAGTGGAGTGGAGAAAAGTGTGAGTAGATAAATAGGATTAATTAAATAACTAATTTTATTAGTTATAAATTGTGAGAGGATAATTAACTATTTAATTAAATAAATATTTAATTAAATTAGCTAAAGGGTGTTATGAATTAATTTAATTAATTCCAAGAGCATGATATAATTAAATTAATTAATTTTAAAGGGTAGGAGTATGTAATTAGAATTAATTTAATTAATTCTAAAGGGTTATGATTTAAATGATAGAATTAATTTAATTAATTCTAAAGGGATATATTCTAGTAGGATATAATTAATTTAATTAATTCTAATGGGATGAAAATAGGCTAGAAATAGGTATGTATTTTTAGGGTGTCTACATTTTCCCCTCTTTAAAGTGTTATTACGAAGTAATAGCATTTTAAAGATAGTAAACGCATTTGGGATAAACGAGCGGAAGGCGGTGAAGCATTTGGATGCCCTAATAAGTAGAATGGTAAGGGAATGTCCCCTCAAGTGGGTGGGTGATGCGACAAAGTGGTGGACAACCACTTGATAGGAATAAGACAAGGAATTGGAATAAGGATGGGAGGGATTGTGCTTGTAGCATGAGCATCATTTGGAGAGTGAAATTTAGAGAAACCTTATTTTGTTGTTGCATAATAGAGTTGTCACCATGATTATGAAAGAATCAAGATGTTTAACCCATTATGTGCATAAAACAAACACACAAACACACAACAAAGAAAAGATTAAAAAAGGAAAACAAAACCAATATACACAGTAGGTGCAAACATCATGATTATAAATGAAACGAGATGTTATCACACTACTTGTAATTGGTCTAAAGAGAAAAATATCAACAAAGCAAAACAATTTAAAAAATAAGACAATTAACTATGCCCCTAATATGTGCCACAATGATGATTAAGTAGATGTGAAATGCCCCAAGCACCAAACTTATCAAATGCGAGAGAATAAGATCAAAGTGAAGAACAAAGTGATATTAGATACTCCTTACGACACTCTAGTGGGATCCATAATGAATATTGATCTGAGAATAAAAAAGAATCATTTCCCCTAAACGATAAACTTATGAACTATAGGAGAGGGAATGAGAGTTGAGATTGCCCCAAACAAATTTATATCGCGAAGGAAAAAATGTAAAGACGTTAGCCGTAAAATTGAAATGATCACTTGGGAAGTAGATAAATGTTTGATTTTATCAAGATTGTGTTAAATTGTTAAATTTTTAAGAATCTTGTAATTTTCAGGATTTTTTGTGAATATTTGTGTTTATGGTGATTTTTGGTTCGTTTATTATAATGAGAAACACCAAAAAACTCACAAGACAATAAGGTTTAACGATATCTATCTTTGACAATGCAATGTCAGGATAAATGGATGCTAAAGACATGAGATAATCCTCCCAAGTGAATGAGGGAGCCTACATGCAAAGACAACTAAAAAGAGAGAAATTAGATAGAAATTAGATGAGTTTCTTAGCAAAGGTCGATCCCAGGAACTAATGGGATTCCTCGAAGGGTGTCAGCTCATTTTGCAATTAAGTGATTGTGATAATAGATGGTTAACAATACAAGGAATGATTACAATTCTAGGGGATAAAGAGATCTTGTTCTGCTTGATAGGTGGCCCAAAAGAGGGCTACAACAAGCTCAAATTTGAAGAATTAGTCAAACTAGAACTATTTAGGAACGTCTCATTCTTCTTGTATGATTTTGAGCTGGTCTTTGATGTCTTTTATTTCAGGCTTCAAGGCGATGGCACAAAGTTTGAGTTCATGTGCGATGTCAAAATGTTCCGAGATGAAGGGTTGTTGCACAATCAGAAGATTGTAGATGTTGGTAATGGGATGTGATTCACCTTGCATTATCATCTACAGGGAGACACGTCTTGAAAATAAGATGATTAGACAAAAAAGTGATAAAATGACTGAAAGTATGTAAATGTGATTAAAATGATAGAATAACAGGGATTACTAGTGATTTGAATAGAATCGTTGGCGATTGGACATAATCATTCCAATTCTTTGCTAAAATGATTAATTCTTCAATAGTATGAAGATTAAATGTAGAATAATTAATGTAATGATTGATTTGGAATAATAACTATGCTGAAATAATTGGGAATATAATTTAGATGGAGATACTTTGAATGCATAAATAAGTGGACAAAGTTGAGGAAGCCTTATTGAGATTTGTGGATGCTCCAAGGGCTTAATAGAGGTGTTGAAGGTGTTTGGATGTTCGTAGTGGTGTCATCGGGGTCTCAAATGCAACATGAGCTTCACTAATGACGAGTCAAGATTCCTTTAAAGGAGGGTTTATGATCTATTTATAATCATTGATGATTGTGTTAGAATCATCAGTGATTTGGGAAAAGTGGGGAAACCCACTTGGGAGTGGTTTAAATGTGTCTAAAGGTACATCATGAGCAAAAAAAGACAAAATATTAACTTGATTGAGATCCACATTATTAGTTTCATAATTAAAAAAGAAGTATGGTGCTCATCATTTTTTTAAAGGTGTCCAAAGGTACATCATGGTTATCATTGTTAGGAACGTAATGGATACCTTAGACATGAAGTAGGGAAGAAGACACGGTGGATTCGATGCTTACGAGTAGCATTAGAAATTTTAATATGTTCAATTGGCTTATGATTAAGCCAATTATTGTGCTAAAAGGGCATAAAAGGAAAACATATACAAAGTTGAAATGAAACCTTAGAGAAATTTTGGTTTTAGTAAGGCAAGTGATTCGATCAAGAGTCGGGGTCACCAAATGCTTACACCATAAATAAAATAAATAAGGTTTTGTGTAAGAGACATTTTCCTATTTATTAAAATATGCTATAATCTTACATGCATAACATTATGAATTAATTAATAAACATTAACCATACAAATCAAAATATAGATATTAATATAGTATATGTTGATAGAACGATGACACACTTTCTTAAATTATAAGGATGAAATATATTTTGTTTAATAGAGAGGTAAAAAGGTGATCCGGGTGTGTAAATTGGATGTGCATATTGATAAAGATCTAAAAATGCTTCATCTCTAGAACTATACTTATAAACTAACATGGTATAGATTCGTACAAATTTTATCGGGGCATAGTATAATATGGTCTTTAGCTATACGATCTTGGACTGAAATATTCTAGAGTTATATAACTTGTGGCGGTTGTCATTAGTATGGAAATATGCTTTGTTTTATATTTTTAGGGATCACAATTGTGTGAAACCTTCCTGTAATGACCTATAATAAATAAAACCTTAGAATACCCACACTAGCACTTCATGAACATGTTTAGATAAAATAATAATAAATATGTGTGTGGGTGGAGTTGGATTGACCCTAGCATTCAACCCTTACTAAATCAATCGATATGTTACACTACATCCATCATAGGTGGGCTTAGATATTCCATGTATTCTTCTAATGTAAGTGAGATAGTGTAATCAAATCTAAGCCAAACCCTGTGTTTCCCTTATGTCTCTTGATACAAAGAGTAGAGGTTGTAACTATAGTTAGAATAGAAATTTACCCTACATAATAGTGTTATAGTGTGATGTGTTTCATATGATAAAATTATTACCCTTGTCCCTTAAAGACTTTGAAAATGCTTTGTGTGACTTTTTTTTGCTATGACATGGCTTTAGGACCTTTAAAAACTTGGTGTTTGAGGAAGCTAGACTCATGAACAAGGTTTGAGTGCTTCAAACTTAAGTGGTGGCTTCTCTAAAATATGTATTGCTACTTTAGGGAGATTTAGGAGATCCTCGTGTGCTTTAGGAAAGTATTATGCTTAAGGAATGATTATAAGTGTCAAGTAAGTTATTAAGCGCATTTCGATTTGCTTATATAGGATTTCGTTGGTTAGATATCACATTAAGATTGACCTATATAATAAGAAATGACCTAGAAAATATATTTGAGTTGAAAAATGAGTGATTGGAGAGTGGGAAACAATTTTAGACACAAAATCTCACACTTGGGTACATTTCTAGGTCTTAAATACATACTAGCATTCATATGATTCCTAAGAAAGAAAACTAGTAATTTACATATGTTTTTGGCCTTTTTCTTTGCTTCTTGTTTTATATTTGGTCTTTTACACCCTAAAACCCAGTTAGTATTTTACTTATTTATCTTTTTTGGTTCCAGACACTAGCACCTAGCTAGGGCAGGAGCACACAGTGCCCCCGACCCTCTCTCACCTTGGTTCTTTTGGGTTTTTTAATCTTTTGGACATTTTTTTCACTTATGGGTCGTCCTTCCAGTTGTCAATTACGAAATTCAAACAAGGGAATCATATAAATACAAAGTTATGTGTTCAAAATCAAGGACCAAAAATTAAACATCTATTATCATCACCTAAGCTTGCATCCAAAGGCACTAAATAGTACTAAAGGCATTCATCTATCATCCATTCAAGGGACAAGGGGCTGCATTTTCTGTATACACAACATAAGAAGGCAACATTCATTATTCCATCCACATATCTATCTATATTGTTACATCTAGCTACAACCCATTATCAAGTGCACTTGCGCAAGGGCATCCTAGGGCACGATTCTTACATACACTCATAGGAACCACATGGAGTATGAGTTGTAGTGCAACACTCAATTGTAAGCTCACTCTGTTGGGTGGCCGCGGGTCATCCAACTCCCCATATTGTATCTTTTTTTGGATTTGATGTGGTATTATGGGTTTTGTAGGTGAATATTTGTTTTGCAGTTATAGGTACCTCGGTGATCATATTGTGACACATAGGAGATCTAAAAGAGTTACTTGTAACACTTATGAAAAACATTTAAAACCATATTCTGTTAGCAAAAAATTGTGTAACATTATTAAATAAATTGTAATATTATTAATAATGAGTTTATAGAACTCATATTAATAATATAGTTGTAATAGTTTAATTATTTGAGTGAGTTGTGAGAACAATTCACGTAGCTATTTTGTAGTGTGAGTGATCCTAGGGATGTTTGAGAGATATTAGGAGATAAGTTTGAGAGATTCATGGAGAGTGATATGAGGGATTGAAGATGAAGTTTGACTCCACCTTTGTAGGAGATCAAACACTATAAAATGTATTCTTGATCTATGTAAATACATCCAGGATGAATTCAATTTGCATATTATAATATTCGGTGTTTTTATATTGCAGTTCTTATCACTGGTATCAGAGCAGCTTCTGATCCATATAATGGAGAAATAACAGTGAGCTCACAACGGATGAATATCAAAGCAGAGTGTTTGCCATGAGAGTCTAGTGCATATTTTTTTGTTTGGCATATATTAAAAATTTGTGATCCATTTATCAACTCTTGCCGATCGTGCATTTCTAAGATCTCGTTTTGCTTTCAAAGTTCTTCTTCATTCAACATGCCCCACCGCTGTCAGATCTGCGAGGGAAAAGGTGATCCAAAATGCATTTATGGTTATAAATCAGGCAGACCTGTTTTTGTGTTTTCTCTCACTTTCCATTCAATGGTATTCTGAGCTCTCCTTGCCAACTCAGAGCCTCTCAACCTAATTCGTGCATGTGTGGAAGTATGTATCTCTGCATTCATTGATTTCTCTTATGGAATTGTTTTGGATTAGTTTAATTAGTGGTTGCATATAAGTTTCAACCATTTTGCACCTATTGGATCGTGGAAGACTGTATGTTAAAGCCATATGCATGCACGAATTCTCTTACAGCTTGGAAATTGGAGGTTCATCTATCCAATTCCATCCATGTCCACGTCTTCCTTGCAGTTAAAATCCTTTAATCAGACTTACTCCCAGATATTGTGAACCTCTGTGCATCGCCAATGTCCATTATGGGTTATAAAAATGATATGCATGTTCCAAGGTTATACTACTTTGTAAGTCGATCCCCATTGCATGAGTAGGCCCAGATACCTCTAATATATAGCAACCTACGCTTTCCAACTGTGTTTATACGATAGAAAAGTGACATGCGAGCATGAGAATCTACAAGTGACTCTTCCTCACACCCGACCTCCCCATGTCGCGTGCGAGATAGCCGGTGGGGATGGAATACACGCGGGATGCGCAGATAAGCTAGTCGGGTAATCTTATGTCTTCAACACGTAATAGTGGGATTTGTGAATCTAAGGCAAAGAAGGCCCTCCTAACCTGGCTGGTGTGATAGATCATTCGAGAATAGCTGCTCAAGGCTCCAATCAATATCGAGCTTTGCCGTGATCCGATCTATGGGGGTGGGATACGTGGAAGATAACTGTGGGTGCTTCAGTATATATCTCCCGACAAGGTCATAAAATGGAATGGCCAAAATGTGTCGTGGATCCTTTGGTGTTTTATGGACGTTTCTCTAGTCTAGTCGAGAAATATTTAGCTTGATTAGCTGTTACATTTAATAATGATAATTGTGTGATGACTTCTTCTTGTAGTCCATTGTTCTTGGAAGACCTGAATTATGAGATTTTGATCTATGTCAGTTATTGTTGCAACAATATTTGGTTGAGGCACGATTGGCTCAAAGACGTATTCCTGGGCTCCCTAGGTCCCGTGATTGTCATACAAGATCAATATAAGCCTAACTGAAATGAAATAAACTAATTATGCAAGATATATCTACAACATATATATATTCCTCTATTTTTGTATTTTTGATAGGATTTTGAATGGAATTGAAAGAGCAACTAATCTAATATATTTAGAAAATGACAACTAATCTAATAACAAAATTAAAACAAACAAGGTAGCCGGTGTAGCTACTTGCCTGTGCAGTTGTGAGTTTTATCCTAAATAACTAGATAGCTGATTAACTTAATTGAAAGATTCTCAATCCTGCCTCAAAAGTGAGGAATGAATCATAGTTTCTCAGAAACTATCAATCCCCACAGCTTCCCTGGAAATATCGAAAATGAAACTTAACTGAAATGAAATATTTCACTACTCTATTTGATATGTTTTAACTAGAACTTTGACAGATAAAACCTAGAATTTGTAGAACAGTGGCGAATCCAGTAGTGTATGATTTTGTCCCCTTAGAATGATCTCCTTGTTCCTTCGTGTTCATGTGAGTCTAGAAGAGTGTGTATATGCTAGCATCAATAGAAGAAGGTATTTTGAAAAATGGCAGCTTTGCATATAGACTGAATATAATGGGAATAGGAGAGGGACAACGCAAGTGACAGAGATTGGCGTATGTAATTCCTAAGCAGGATTTATCGGGAATACAACACAAGTGCACCGAGAGATTCTAGAATCTACCTTCATGAAGAAACAGAACTCAGTAACTCTAATGGATTCAATCTACAAATGACACTACTCTGCTCTAAACTGATTTGTATGAACAACAATGAACAAGACTAAAGCAAGAAGATCGAATGGCTTCCAACAACAAAGGAAAACTAGCATGGATGCAAACATGAAAAAAAATGAGCTCTAAACAAGAAATTGAAAGACTAAACAATGGAAATGAGAAGTTGAGGGGCCATTTACTTGAAAACAAGCTGGATACTTATAGATTTCACATTCACCCAAAGGTAATTCCCATTAGAACTCTTTTACCATTAAACAATGAAGAAACACTATTCCAGGGGACATAAAACATTAATACAAGCTAAGGCGGTTGAGAAAAGCTGGTGAAAGTTGAAAAATTATGCAAGTCGTGATCAAAAGAACGTGCTAGAAAATGCGTGAAGGACCACCGCTGCCAGGGCGGCGGTTTTGTCACTAAAGGTCAAAAAGAGAAATGAAAGGCAAAGGAATAAAACAAAACAAAAAGAACATGGATAAAGCATTTGGGATGTTAACATATACTTCGTGAGCTTCTCTAGATCCGAACACCTTGCGAGGTGACCTGTATCATCATTGGGGCATGTGTAACATCGTTTTGGTGGTACAATACCCTACAATTTTGGGTACGTACATATTGCCCCCTTGGAGAAGCGTTTTAGCCATGAAGAGGTGTAAAATGGTGGGTTCTGAGTATGGCGGTCCCAAAATGGGAAGCTAGAAATTATACTTGACATGCTGTGTGTTGAAATTTCACCATCCAAGTTCCTACTACCTACAAAATGGAAAGAGGACTCAAGTGCAGATAGATAAAATAAATCGAAAAATAAATACTAAATTAGTATGAAATGAGGACTTACCATTTGCGGGGATGAGAACTTACCTCCGTTGGTGCTCTAAACTGCGAAAGGGGCATTCAAAATGAGTCAAAACATATATATATATATATATATATATATATATAATGGGACCATTTTCCTATTCATTTGCATGTGTCGATTTGATAGTTTTTGAGCTTTGGGACCCACGGTGACGGTTTTCGATGAGAGTATAGTCGAAACGTTCGTAGTGAGATAGCGATCATGCCTCCGTGAGTGAAACATCGACCTATGAGATCTCAGGTTAGTTCTTCTTGTTTTAACATTTTTGCACCCAAAATATAAAAATGATGAAAAATTTGTCATGGGGGGTTATTTTTAGAAATGTCAGTTTTAAATGTGTCTCTTAGGGGGGGCACCTAATGGGTAGGCTTTTGTTTTAGCTAAAACGATCAATTTTAGCATTTTAAAGCATTTTTAGGGCATGTGACCGGTTTTTAATTGCGGGACATGACCATCACGCCCTAAGCAGGCGGCAGTTATAGGACCGCCGCCTTTAAGGCGGCGGGTAAACATGGAGCCCGCCGCTCGCTCAGGGTGGCGGTTCTCTCTAGAATGCTAAAACAACACTAGTTTGAATTCATTTTTGCATTTTTAGCATTCCTACTTGCTTTAATGATTTTTCTAATGCAATCTTGATGCTAACTTGCTTCTTTTTGTGTGTTTTGCAGAAGAAAGAAGAGTACATTAGATGGAGCCGAGAGAGGGAGAGTGATTGGCTTCCAGCAGTGTTAGATGCTCTCTCAGATGAGCAGGATACTCTTCAGAGGGCAGGTATATTGAGGATCGCATGGGTCCCCCATGTTGCACTTGCTAGTCACATACTATGTGACTTATTTTCTTACTAGGATGCGATCGGAACACCTTCCGATTTCCAGGTGTTAGGGGTGAGTGGACTATCACCCTAGAGGATGTCTACCGCATTTTAGGAGTCCCGATTATTGGGAGGAGACTTTCATTTGATACAACAATATCCAAAGCTCAGGTGACTTAGTGGGCCACCTATATGGGAGACACAGTTGTCTCCACTGGTTTGAAGAAGGGGGTGAAGGTCCGTTTTATTCTTGGCTTTGCTGATCCTCTAATCCATCAAGCCATTATGGGCATCCTTGCTTCGAGATTGATTGGGGACAAGGGAGGGGATACTTTACTCTACTGCTGGGCCCCCATCATCACACAAATTGAGGCACATGGTTAGATTTATGCCTGGGGAGCTGATATACTTGGGACCACCTATCATGACTTATACAGGGTGGTTCGATTATAGGGACAATCGCTGAGCCATCCGACCTTAGTTATGAGTTGGGTCTATGAGCGCATCATCCCTTATGGGAGAGGCATAGAGGTGGCGGATCCCGGGGCCGTGAGGGCAGCTAGATGGATAGAGATGATGGTGCTTAGAGCACCCCACCAGCCAGTTGCTTCCCTGACTACTGAGGATATGGAGGCCACACCTTATCAGGCCATGGCGAGGTTGTGGGGTGAGGAGACCTTCACTTTGATTTCTTGCTCTACTACAGGGCAACTTGTGGACAGGATAGGGAAGGTAGAGACACACCCCTTTGATCGAGTGCCTCAACAGTTCGGCCTTGCTTACATTGACATGCTTCCCCCAGTGGTGCGGTGTTCGAGATCGTTCGGGAGGCTAGGGAGACCCAGAGGCCGTGGTTGGGGTTGTTACTCTGGCATCCCTATTGCAGCCAGGAGGGTGGTACGTGCCCGAGAGAGAGTCGGTACTCCTGCACCTTTACTTTGGATTGTCGTCGGTCCTGCCCATAGCAGTGATGACCCCATTGATATAGACTCGAGTTTGAGGAGTTCAGGGGGAGAGATGGAGGAGGAGACCGAGGACATAAAGGTCAGCGAGTCGGGTGGGGAAGAGGATAGCGATCCTGAGTGGCATGACACTCAGGAGATCTTACAGGCCGAGAGGGCAGAGCAAAGCGTGGAGAGGGTGACTCTAGTCTCAGAGGAGTTACTTTCTCAGGACCTAGGTAGAGAGGATGAGTCCATGGCAGGACGCCATGTTGTCCCAGACATGGGAGGAGGACATCAGTCAGCAGCGACATCCGTGGTAGGCGTGGATCCCAGAGATCCTTCTTGGAGGCCCGGAGATCCGAGTGAGTTGCCACTCTTCTTTTGATATTTATTTTAGCTAGAATTACCTTAGTTGCTACCTCTCTTTTTGTTCATCCTTGGTTTTACCTTTTGATCATTTTCTAATTTGTTTTTCTCCTTTGCTTGTAGAGACTACTGATGAGTGGCGAGACTTGATTCTAGGTATGTACTAATACCCTGATGCTCCCCATGGAGAAGACTCGTGCCGAGCTATCCACGGATGTAGGGGAGCCTTCAAGATGGCGGTAGGCATACCGATGTTTTTGCCCCCATCTAGCATGTGGCCAAGATGGTGACTTCCCTTCGTACCGAGTTAACCGGGTATAGGACTGCAGAGCGCTTGATGAGGAGGAGCCGTTCTCATAGCGAGGCTACGGCCTACTACTCGGGATTGCGAGCACTCGGTGCATTTAGAGCTCGCGTGTAGCTGAGTCCTAGACGTGATCGTGTGCCTTCTGAGGGATCCCATAGGGATTGAGAGGCCACTTGGCTCTTTTTGTAGTGACTCTTACTAGATTGTTTATATGACCATTCTGTATTTTCTGGGCTCATTGAGCATTTTGACCATGCTTAGTGCATGATGGCATTGTACATAAAACCTGATTACACACACACACACACACACACACACACACACACACACACACACATATCTCTTTTTGGATCTATATCTCTTTGTACCTAGAGTTTTGTGATTCACTTTCACATGTATATTAGATGTTTGTAAAATTTTTGTTTTTATATGCTTTTTTAATGTATGAATGGACAAAAATATCACAAATGTTTTCTTTTTCTATTTCGTGATGTTGATGTATGATGATGTGGACATTATGTGATATTGAACTTTAGTTTCTATAAGAAATTTTCCGGTACTTCATATTGTTTTGACAAAATGTGATGATGAGCTGGTATGATGAGCAGATGAACTTGCCCCACTCCTAACTCCACATAACCAGTAAGATGCGAGGGCTCACCACCGAGAGCTAGAAAGGGCACAAGCTATGAGGTGTGTTGAAATGGTAATGATGGGAGATAGACAAAGAGTTGGTGGAACCAAATTAGGATGCTACAAACCTATCTTACTCAAGTGACTCCATAGTTTAGAATGCAACTTGCTTTGCAGTTTATCTAGACTTAGATCCGTAGATGGCCACTTGGTTGACAAAATCTGGTTTTCAAGGTTTTGAACTCTCTTGGAATTTTGGACATCTGATTCATTTGTTTTTGACTCAAGATTTCAAAGGTTTGTTTGAACTATTTGCTTATGACTTTTAACGTTTTCTGTCAAGCGGACCCCCTACACCTTGCCCCATGCTACTAGTAGGAAGCATGGGCTTATCACCATGGACAAGGCATAGGCGTGAGTAAAGGCATTCCCATCCTTTCCCATCCTTTCCCACTAGTAAGAGATGCAAGCTCAACACCGAAGGTTGGTAGGGCAAGGAAATGTGTAAAAGTAAAATTTTCTGTTTGATCTATATTTGAATTACTTACTTGAGAAAAATGTCAGTATGTTCTTATTTCCAAAGAGATATATACGCAGGATAGATGTGACACCATGAAGCTTCTAGAATGCGGACCATAGGAAAGACACCTACCCTAGGAAGAAACCAAAAGTGAGAACACGCATGTAGGCCTTGGTATGGCTACATGAGTTAAAACTTTGTCATATCTAGCTTTAATTGATGAAATGATTCTAAAAAGCTTGATTGATGATGTTATGAAAATGAAGAAGTATGATTTAAATGCTCCTGCCAATACTATCATAAGTTTGTAATGAATTACTTAAGAATAAGTCCCTTGATCACAAAGTTTTACGAAGTGAGTGAACAAAATGAACTTAACTAAATGAATATGTAATGTAGATATAATTATACAAATAGTGCTGATGCTTCATGCATAAAATCATTTAAGATGCAAGGAATTGATTAATTGTGAGAGGATTCATTGAACTCCTCATCACCTCCAATGTGCACAAGAATACGCACCTTCCGTATTCTTTCATGATGGATATGGGCCCAACCATTTGGGCGTAACTTTCTTCCTCGCTGGTTTTCTTATCGATCCAAATTTGATAGTCTTAGAATTAGATCTCCTTCAATATTTCTCGCTTAAAGATGTTTTTTTGTTATATCACGAGAACACATCCATGAGAGAATAGGCTCTATGCCGTTGTTTGGCGTTTAACCTGGCTTTGTCAAGGCTCTCTAGTTGAGATAAACCATCCTTGGGACAAGCTTTGTTAATATCTCGAAAGTCTATACAAATGCGTATCTTCCCATTCTTTTTAGAACAGGGACGATATTAGATACCCATTGTGAATAATCGACTAGTTTGATGAATCCTACTTGGAGAAGTTTTACTACTTCCTCTTTTACCATGAGAGCCACTTTTGGCTTCATTGGTCTTGACTTCTATTTAATTGGCTTTCGCATCTAGTTTAGTGACAAGATTATGTACCACAACTTGTGGTGTGATACCTGTCATTTCTTTATAATTAAATGCAAAAGCCTTTTGATGTTCTTTGAGGATTTGGGTGTGTATTTCTATTTCTTCCAGAGTTAGCGAGGATCCCAACTTCAAAATTCTTGGTTCTTCCTCCATTCCAATGTTTATGTCAATGGTTTCTTCTATCAAATAAGCGTTACCTTCTTCAAATTTAGGTGGGGCTAGAGGTAGTTCCAAGCTTTCTCATTTTCTATCTCATAGATATCGAGATCCTTCTGTGGAGGAGACTCTACCGTGGGATTTCCAAAGTAGGAAGAGGAGTGTGGTATTAGGGAAAGATCAACTATAGGGTGAGCAAGGTGTAGCTCTGCATAGGCATTTAGATATTCGAGAGTGACTTTATCACTATCAACATGATGTAAGATAGGAGATTCATTCTCAACTATATGTGTTAGAAGAGGGTTTGTTGATATTTTCTTCACCAATGGTTCAGTATGAAGTGATACTTGAAACTTGTATCTTCCAACTCATTACTTGGGGTAAAACGTGAAGCTAAGGTTGCTATTGAATCTGTGAGAAGGTTTTATTCTCGTGGGATTTCCTCAATGGATATGAAGTTGAATCCTTTGCTTAGATCTAATACCGTTGTTTTATAGAGTCTGTAAGTGCTCGGCTCTAGTCTCATATACTTCAAAGACTTGGTTTGCAACTAATTGTGAGTCTCCTAACACTCTGATGTTATTAACACCGATCCTTTTGGCTATGATGAGGCCAAGGAGGAGGGCTTCGTACTCAAGCACTATTGTTTGTACATTCAAAGTTCAACTTAAAAGAAAAAGGTAGGATCTTTCCCTCAGGAGAAGTAAAGATCACACCTGCCCTAGCTCCATAGTGACATCTAGCTCCATCGAAATGGAGAGTCCAATACTTACTAGGAAAGATGGATGTTGGGACATTCTTTACGTCTCTTTCTTCTGTTTTGGTTACTTCTACCATGCAAAGTTCCTCTACTGGAAGAGAACCAACTCCTAGGGTACATCCCATACTTGTGGAATCAAATGGTAGGAAAATTGGTAGATCTTGTTCCAGTAATTTGACAATTTTTGTAGTAGTTCCTAATGACATTGTTTCTACAATGTTAGCTTCATCCTTGAGGGCTGGGATGCCCTTGACTAGGTTCGTAATTTCTAGTTCTATTGTAGGTATTAATTTTTCTTCCGGTTTTGAGTCGATTGGTTTGTTAAGTTGGTTTGTTGGGAGTTCAAACTCAGAGTGAATGCCTGGTCTTTTCTTCAGGTCTGCTAGGTGTATGTCGAATGGTTTTGGGTCACCTTTTGCTACGAATATCTTTCCTAGGTGTAAGAATCTTATTTCCTGGAATAACGTAGAAGGGATTGCTTTCATGTGATGTATCCATGGTCGACCGAGGATCATATTATAGTTGGTTTCCGATCTATGATATAAAACTTGGTGAGGATTTTTTTGGGTCCTAAGGTGACTGGTAATATTATAGTCCCAATTGAAGTAGCCTTTAAGGCTATCATAACCTCTTAGCGTATTTCTTGTTGTGGAATAGTTTGTTTCTCCATATCCTAGCTTTTGAAGGAAAGAGAAGGGGACAATGTTAACTGCTGCCCCATCATCCACCATTACGCATTTAACGTAATTATTGTAAACCCACACCTGTAAATGCAAGGCCGGATCACCTCTACGTGTAATTTCAGCATCTATTGGCATTTTTTTATGTCGAATATAAACTTGGTATCCCTATCTGGCTGCCCTGGAGGGTGGATATCGAAGTCTATATGGTTTACTTGTGTTTCGGGAGGTGGAGTGATGTTAATTAAATGACCTAGACCTAGTGCTTCTAAAAGAGCAGCCCTATGGGTAGGAGAGTTTTTCAACAAGTCCAAAAAGGAGATGTGAGAGAAGGTCTTTGTTAAGTCATTAATTAAATCATAAGCACCTACGGGTTTTACCAATGTTTGTTGAATGTTATCTGGTTCTAGTGGATAGATTGGATTTGGTTGAGAAGAATATTCTCATGTTCTTGTTATGGCTTCTACGTGTAGCTCAGTATCTAATTCCACTAGACCAACTATCTTGGTTCGTGGCTGATTTCCTAATTGTGGTGCGATAGGTGGATTTAGTGAAGTTGAGGCTTCATGATTGTTATTTCTTGTCATTATACCTTTGTTCGTCCCATTTGGATTTAATTTATTATTGTTATTGTGATTTGGAAGTGGATCATTGAAGATCTTAAGAGGTGCATTTTGAGGGGAAACTGCCCCTGTGAAGGTATTTGGCATAGGTATCACAAAATCTGTTAAGAACATATCTATGAAGAGTTGTCTTTGTTCTTCTAGCAAATGTTGCATGAACTTATTGTAATCGTGGCAAGTCCTAGTGTCATGGCCTCAAATTTTGTGGAAACCACAATACGAGTTAGGATTATAACTCCTAGGTTGTTGGTTTGGCATGTGTTGTGGTCCAAAACTTTGATTAAATTGTTGATTATTAGGATTAAAGTTTTGCATTTGTTGTCTTTGGTTTTGGTTTTGATATCCAATTGAGTTTTGACTTGGACCCTGTGGATCTGCCGTTGTTGTTGTTGTTGTCATCATTGGGGATGATTAAAATCCATCACGCGTTGATTGTTGGGGTGAAATTGTTGTTTCGTTGGTTGTTAACTGGTGGTGGAACATTTACAACGTTTGCTTTTTTTTTTTGGTCAGTCACTCCATCTGTTGTCACTCCGGTTTTTGTTAAGGATTTTAGGTCCTTGATTGGCATTTGTGGTAGTAGGATAAGTCGTAGTGTTTTGGTTGGGGATGATTAACCTCCCATTTGTTCCATATGTCTTGTGACTACTATCTATTGTAGCTTGATCTATTCAGAGTGCTCTCAAGTACTTCATCATAAGTTCTTAGTGGGAACTTCTAGACTTCTTCCTTTATCTCTCTGCTGAGAGAATGAAGGAATAAATCACATAGTTCCATCTGATCCATGTTTGGAGCACTTGCTGAAGAATAGAGGACTGTACGCCATCTTTGGATGAAATGAGCAACTAGATTCATTGTGTTCTTGCTTAATATGCAAGAATTCCCGATCCCTATTCTCAACAACTTGTTCATGTCAAAAGCCTTGATGAATTCTGACATGAGTTGTTTAAATGAATGTATTGAGGCTTTAGGTATTCTGTAATACCAATCAAGGGCAATACCCTCTAAAGTTTTGGGGAATATTTTAGCAACAACTCCATCCCAAGGGAGTAGTTCTTCGAATGGCTGTGGCATAGGCTTTAATATGTGCATTTGGGTCTCCCTCTCCTTTGTACTTGGGTAGATCAGGGAGAGGTCTTGGAAGCATGACGCTTCGTATAGTGAAGTCCAAAGGTTCTTTCAAATATTCTGAATAAGTTCCTATTACATAGGTTTCGACCATTGATGGTGTTTGCTGAGGGGGTGGAGGTGGAATGGGTTGTTGATATGGTGTAGCATATGTATTTACAGGGGCATAAGGGAATCCTTGTGGTTGAGAAAACATGCCAGGAGAAGAGAACATATCTCCCTGTGGTGATTTGGAATACATGTTTAAGTATGGAGGAGCATTGCTTAGGAATGGATTATTTTGTACTAAACCGGGAGGTATCATATTTTCCACTGGAGCGGTGTTAGAAAATGCGGTTCTAGTTGGTGTTTGTTGTGAATACTGAGGAGGCATGCCCAACGTGCCTTCTTGTGAGGAGGTCTACTTGGCTAGGATGATGTGGAGGATTGGAAGTTCCTGCTTGCATGAATTGTGAATTTTGACTTGCTTGAGCAAGTTCCAACCCTCTAACCTTCTCAACTAAGGCTGAGATGACCTCGTTTGGTGAAGACATGGTATTTTGCTTTAGTGGTTTGTTGTATACCTTGAGGTTGTATAGGCATATGGTATCCTGCTATGAATTGATCAGTGCCTTGCCAAGTTTCACCGAGGGCATTTCCTATAGGTGGAGGGATGGGGGTGTTTTCTTAGAACGAGACCTCGGGTTGTGTTTGCAAACCTCCTATAGACGGGTACATATTTTGAGAGCATTGTTCACTCCTAGCATAACGTGCTAAGTATTCGTCATCTAACAATAGATATGGATCTGATTGTCTACTAATTTGTGGTCTAAGCAACACTTAGGGAGATGAACCAGATTCTCCAAATGAGCGTCATATTGTTTGAGCCTGAAGGCTCTAGTTGTTGCGTTTGAGTGAGCTGATCCAACTCCTCTATTTGGAAAGAAGAACTATATCTAGTCCTTTGAGGTGGATTTTGTGTTGAAAATCGGTTAGTTGAATAGTTGTCACCCCATGCTGAGAGCGAGGGTGATGGTTGTCTATTTAGTTGATCGTAGTATGCTTCAAGACCTAGGAGAGGTCTGCCATATGCATCGTATCCCGACATATTTGGGGTATATAAATACCCGTAGAATAATGGGAAGAAGCGAAGGTGGATAAAACTAAAAGAAGAGTGTGAAAGTGAAGCAATTGTTCCTTTCACGTCAGTTCACCAATTTTGTTGGTAAAGCTGATGTGAAGGCTAAAGAGGTAGAGAAGATGAAGCAGTTTGTTCATTTCACGTCGGGTTCACCAATTTTGTATGATGGAAAAGTGACATGCGAGCATGAGAATCTACAAGTAACTCTTCCTCGCACCCGACCTCCCGAGGTCATGCCAAGATAGCAAGTGGGGATGGAATACATGCGGGATGTAGATAAGCTAGTCCATTTGGCATGAGGCACGATTGGTTCGAAGACGTATTCCTTGGGCTTCCTAGGTCCCGTGATTGTCATACAAGATCAATATAAGCCTAACTGAAATGAAATAAACTAATTATGCAAGATATATCTACAACATATATATATATATATATATATATATATATATATATATATATATATTCCTCTATTTTTGTATTTTTGATAAGATTTTGAATGGAATTGAAAGAGCAACTAATCTAATATATTCAGAAAATGACAACTAATCTAATAACAAAATTAAAACAAACAAGGTAGCCCGATGTAGCTACTTGCCTGTGTAGTTGTGAGTTTTATCCTAAATAACTAGATAGCTGATTAACTTAATTGAAAGATTCTCGATCCTACCTCAGAAGTGAGGAATGAATCATAGTTTCTAAGAAACTATCAATCCCCACAGCTTCCCTGGAAATATCAAAAATTAAACTTAACTGAAATGAAATACTTCACTACTCTATTTGATATGTTTTAACTAGAACTTTGATGAGATAAAACTTGGAATTTACGTAGTAAAGTGGCGAATCCAAAGAGTGTATGAATTTGTCCCCTCGAATGATCTTCTTGTTCCTTCATGTTCACGTGAGTCCGTAAGAGCGTGTATATGCTATCATCAATGTAAAAGGTTCTTTGAACAATGACAAACTTTGGATATAGACCGAATAAAATGCGAGTAGGAGAGGGACAATGCAAGTGATAGAGCTTGGCGTATGTAATTCCTAGCGAATTTTATTACGGGAATACAACACAAGTGTACCAAGAGATTCTAGAATCTACCTTCTATGAAGAACACAACCTGCAACTCTAATGGATTCAATCTACAAATGACACTACTCTACTCTAAACTAATTTATATGAACAACGATGAACAAGACTAAAGCAAGAAGATCGAATGGCTTCCAACAACAAAGGAAAACTAGCATGGATGCAAACATGAAAAAAATGAGCTCTAAACAAGAAATTGACAGACTTAAACAATGGAAATGAGAAGTTGAGGGGCCATTTGCTTGAAAACAAGCTAGATACTTATAGATTTCACATTCACCCAAAGGTAATTCCCATTAGAACTCTTTTAACATTAAATAATGAAGAAACACTATTCTAGGGGATATAAAACATTAATAAAAGCAAAGGCGGTTGAGAAAAGCTGGTGAAAGTTGAAAAATTACGCAAGTCGTGATCAAAAGAATGTGTTGGAAAACACGTGAAGGACCGCTGCTGGAAAGCAGGGCAGCGGTTACAAGACCACTGCCCGAGTAGGATGGCGGTTATAGGATCGCCGCCGCCAGGTAAGGCAGCGCTTTCATCACTAAAGGTCAAAATGTTGAGAAAAGAAAGGCAGAGGAATAAAACAAAACACAAGGAACATGGATAAAGCATTTGGGATGCTAACATATACTTTGTGAGCTCCTCGGATCCGAACACCTTGTGAGGTTACTGTATCATCATTGGGGCATGTGTAACATCGTTTCGGTGGTACAAGACCTTCAATTTGGGTACGCACAAAGGTCCTATGCTCATGCGTTATTTTCCACATTTGGTCTAGTTACTTTCAACAAATAGTACGCTTCATGAGGATGTCATTGACAATGGAGTGTGGGAGTTGGGAATGACCATCTAGAATGATAGATATGCAAAGATTATTGTGTTGATAGATCAACTCATGGCTCAGCTTCAGAGGATCTCGTGACCATTGGAGTAGATCAAATAAATTCATTTCTATTCATTTACTAGTGGAGGATAATAAGACAATAGGGGAGAATACAAGTTGCAGGAGTAAAATCACCTTCAATACATACAAAATTGTGGATATCTCAATTGCAAAGGTGTGGTAATATGTAAGGTCTGGTATCAAGTTTTTTTAGAGTCTTTAATAAGCGTTCAATTTTTTATCAATAGATTTATAGTCTATAAAATTGTCAAAGTCATGTTCAAAGTATAGTCCTTTATCATAAAAAAGAAGAAGTCATTATTTCATATTCATTCAATAGTGTTAAGGAAATATTGTAATTTTTTTTTAAAATAAAAGAAAATTTCCTTACGAACGCATTTTTGAGTAGAATCCAACGTTTGGGTAAGGTATGTAATTTTTGAGCTTCATGATGACATCCGACTGAGGTAGCAACATGTTCATGGAGGATGGAGGCACATGAGGTTGGAGGTCAATCAACGACCTCTTGTCACTCACCAACAACAGGGGCGCACGAAGCTTAAAGTAGTGTGTGTGTATATATTTATTTTCTTTTATTTCAGATTTGCAGTATGATTTCAAAGTTCTTGTTTGAATTAGTGAAATGTTCACATTGAGAGGGGGAACTGGAACATGGTCTCAATGTTTAATTTTCTCTCTATTCAGGTTGTATTCAGAAGTGAAGTGGTTCTTACATGATTCCCCTCGAAGGAAAGACATAGTGGATGCAGATGAAAGCCCAAAGGAAAAGCAACAACATGATATTTGGGTTGTTGGTTGTCTTGTAAAACCATCCTTTGTTTTAGGTTATTGGTTGTCCTGTAAAACCATCATTTGTTGAGGTTGTTGGCTGTCCTTGGAAAACCATCCTTGTAGGTTATTGGCTATCCTACAAAACCATCTAGATCATGAGCACGCATAGGCGGCAAGCTACAGAAGGAAGTGTGATTATTTTTTCTACCTTGTCAACATTAGGGGAGTGTATATTGGGAATTAATAATGTTAACAATAGGGGAGTGAATGTTACCAAAATATTATGTAACATTATTTTTTTAAATTTTTGGTAAATAGTTTTTTGAAAGGGACTATACCCCTTGTACACCAAGGCTCGTGGCTTAATTGAAAGTTAAAGCACAAGAGATGGATCAAAATCCAGATAGAACAATTAAGCCCGATTTAGAAAACTGTCTACAAAGTAAAAACCAACAACCGACAAAGCAACAAAAAAAAACAACTGATGTACAACAATCAAACAACAATGGCATATCAACACCATTGGAAGCATTCTGCTATCCGGCCAAGAAAAATGAGACCAATGAAACCTAGCTAGCCAATAGCAGAGATGAGAATCATCAAGGCGAAGTGTTACCCTTCAGAGTGGTAGATTTTTTCTTTTTGTTGACCATAACCCACCCTGATGGAGCCTTCGCAGTTGGAGAAGAAGACAAAGGAGGAGTATTTTCCTTAGTCACATTTGTCCCATTTGGAACAGCCACATTGTTATCCTGAGAGAGATATTTATCATTTTCCATGCTGCCCTCAACAACTTGTGTATTTTTCATGTTGCTAACAATCTGAGTTTCGAGATAAAGGGGTTTTCATTGACTCTGGTTTAGCTACTACTTTAGATTCAAGATCCTTTCTATCCACAAAAATCAAGTGCTCTGGGAGTGCATCTTTCCACCAGTTGCACTTCTCATGTTGACGTTTTTCCATCCCACAAGTAGTAGAGGTGTGTCCTAATCCAAAACACCTTCTACATTGGAAAGGTAGACCTTCATAATCAAGAGTTTGTGACCAAGTTCTATTTTGCACTCTAAGATCTATGGTAGCAGGAATATTTTTATCAGTGTCAAGTTCCACTAGGATCCGGGCATAGTTAGTATGGGTGTAATTAGTTGTTTGAGAATCTATGTGGAGTGTAGTACCCAAGGTATTGCCAATGGTTGTCAGACATTCATGACTCCATAATTGGAGAGGTAAATGGGGCATCCCGATCCAAACAGTTTCATGAGAATGACTCGTGTGCGGGTTAAAGGATGGGAACCAAGGTTTCATGATCAAATATTTTGACTCGTAGGTCTAGAGCTTGGAAGTAATGATGTCTTTATCAGCTATTGAAGAGAAAACCATAATGAAAATGCCTTTAGCACATGGATATAAGTCTATCTTACCAGTTAAAGATGGAGTCCAATGCTTGGAGATCCACGCGTGAAGAACAGGAAGGCTGGGCCATAAACCCCAAATCTACAAATCAGAGCATGCTCTTTGTAGTAAATCTTAGATGAAATGACATCTTCCCCAAATGTAATACATGGGGTGATGTCTGCAGGTTTCATGGAGGATTCCTTGCTTTTTAAGACGTCTTTAAAGGAGGTTTCAAGAGACTCGCACCTAATCTCTTTATCCAAAGATTAGAATTCGGGTAGATCTCCTGTTTCAGTTCACCACGAACCTCGCCTTTCCCAGGAACACCCCCAGATGGTGATTGAATATGGCTAGGGTTTGCAGAACCGTCTGAACGTACAATCGCAGCATTGGTAAAGGTGAGGTCGATCCACGACCAAGGAGAAACCCCTGAAGCTAGATTCGAGCCCCCACCGTCTGGCTGAAGAGCTCCAATCTGATCTCGTGGATCTACAGGTTCACAAGAGGCTTGCGTGTAGTGAGAGCAAGGGCGCGCGTAGATACCATTAGGGCATGTAGAGTGTAAGAGCCAATATTATGTAACATTATTAAATAAATTGTAATATCATTAATAATGAGTTTATAGAACTCATGAATAATATAGTTGTAATAGTTTAATTATTTGAGTGAGTTGTGAGAACAATTCACATAGCTATTTTGTAGTGTGAGTGATCCTAGGGATGTTTGAGAGATATTAGGAGATAAGTTTGAGAGATTCATGGAGAGTGATATGAGGGATTGAAGGTGACGTTTGACTCCACCTTTGTAGGAGATCAAACACTATAAAATGTATTCTTGATCTATGTAAATACATCCCGAATGAATTCAATTTACATATTATAATATTCAAAGTGTTTTTATATTGCATAGTTCTTATCATATTTCGACCATTTTGCAGTCACGGGTGCCCATTAGCAGACTCTAAGCACCCCGACCCGATCAAAGTGCCCATATCCAACCTATTTTGTGACCTAAAAATTTAATACGAGTATTGACGACACACAACTCTTCATGTTCGTGAGTTTTCTTAGCTTAGACAAATCCCAAACAACACGTAAATAAGTTAAGTCCATTCCTCTCTATTGCACTTAGGGTTTCATATTTTATTAGCTTATTTCTTGTGTTAAATCTGTATTTTAACATTTATTATCATACGTTACTCTGTAATTAGGGTTTAATAAAATTACATTTTTATTAAATCATTTGGTGAACCCGCATTTGAATACACTTGGATCCTTATTTTTCTTCTTTCATAGCTCCTTAATTTCCTCAAGTCTCTTTACATGACCTAATTCAAATGCATCCACATTGCAAGGTTGTTCTTTAAAAACCCTAGACACTATGTATCTTCCTCGCAACACGCCACCTGCTCAAGTAAGTCCCATATTCGATCACCTATCCGATGACTCTATTCGTCCTATTCCTCCATCCAATCAACCCATCTTCGAGTTGATTTAAGCTTTACATTCTTTATTTCAAGAAAATTTCAAGTTATGGAAACAACGATCACATCTCTTAAATCAAAGCCAACATCTCAAGGATGCTTCTCAAGCCCATGTTAGTTCTTCTTCTACATCTCATCCCACTTATATGTCTTCTACATATTCTCATGTCAGTAAAACTTAAGTCTTACCATTACCCGCACCTCTCAAGTTTTATCTCAATGTTGAGAAACAAGATATTCTTCCACAACTTCTCAATCATCAATTAATCAACTTGTCATCTACTCATTTCTATCCTCCTTATTGACTTACAAAATATCAAGGTCATCCATATTGTAATTATCATTGAATTAATGCTCATAATGATGATGATTGCTTTTCTCTTAAAAGACAAATTGACCACCTTAAGCATTATGGTCTCATCGCATTTGTTGAACAACATACCGCTACATGTTCATCTCTAATTACTACATCCCACTGGATTCCTAAATCCGATTCATCTATGTCTAATGTGTTAGGAATAAAACTTAGCTTAATTTATCATTAGTTGATATTTGAATAAATGTAATAAGTTAAAGTATTTAATTTAAATACTTTAAACTTATGTCAATAGGTATTTGTTATAATTAGTTATTAGTTAACTAAGTGATATTGTTCTCATCCCTATGTTTGTGGAATCATGTTCTATCTTGCATATTTTGTTCCCGTGATGATTTCCATGAGGGGCAATAGGGCAATATGTTATACCCGCATATTTGCTTAGATTAGATTATTTGTTTGCATATATTGTGGATGAGATGGAAGCTTTCCAATATCTATAAATATTGCAGAACTCTCTCATTTGTTTGTAATGCTTGATTTTGATAATAATAAAATACGCAAGAATCATCTTGGTTCCGTGCAAAGCTTCTATGTCAAATATTGCTTTCAAGTATTCATTGTCAAGATTTGGTATCGTGAGCAATATTCGATCCAGAGAGAGTGTAGGAATTTTTAGGGAAGTTTAGGGAGATCTGGAGAAATTACAGAGCTGGGAGGAGCCATAGACGCCCTCACCATTTCACCCTCCTACTCGAATCCACACCTCGGTCCACGGTTGATTTTTAGTCAAGAACACACGGAGTACAATCATAGGTCCTGAAGATGTAGATGTAACTCAAAAGGTGGCATTGTTCCATTCTCTGGTAATTTTTTTAAAAATTACTGCACTGCATTTTTTTCAATAAAAATGGAAGCATTTATATATATATATATATACACACACACACACAATATTTTTGTATTGGGAACCCGAGATTTTCTAGCTCCCCACATAACTTCTCCTTCATGTTCTTTGTGCTTTGTTTCAGATCTGTACATTTCATGACATTTCAAGAGAAGATCTCTGTCCAAAGCGTCTAAGCTTGCAACAATTGAGGAGCAACACGATTAGAGATCAGCCTACAAGAATAAAATATTTCATGACGGCCAAGGTTATTCTGAAAGTGAACTTGGAAAATAGAAAGGCTAAGAACGAAGCCTGCAAACATCCGAAACAATGATATGCAAACAAGATAGTAAAATCAGCCAAAAATGTGAAATAATTCTCGAGAATGCAATAAAAGAAAGGCAAACGACAGATATATTGAAGGTGGCGGAGAAAAAAATGGTCAACGCAAACAGAAATCCCTAATTCATGTTTAGTTTCTAAAAATTCACCTAAGCATAGAATTTTTGTTCCATTTTTGGAAAGGGGTCTCAAAAGATATTGAAATCATAACTTAAAAAATTCATAACTTTCAACCTGGTACCTTAGATTGAGGTGTTGTTTTTTTGAAAGTGCGTGTTTTTGTGAGCTCTACATCTTGGTCTAGTTTTAAATAAGATTGGTCCAAATTTTAATTGTAAAAATTAGATTTTTGGTATTTGAAAAGAGGCCAAAGAGTCCAATTTTGTTTTTAAATCGGCTAGAGAGACATTTTATTTTTACAAATCGCCATAGAGCCAAATTTGTAACAAGGCCAATAGTGCCAAAAATTCATTGTACACGGCTGAAAAGGAGCCCAAAAATAAATAAAATAATATTTTTGGGGGTGTGCATGCTTTAAGGGGGAAAAGTGTTCAATTTTTTCTTCTACTATTTATCACTTTTCACAATGGCCGTAATTACGACACCAAAATTATTTTTGCCAGATTCTCAACTTTTACGTTCTGATAATTACCTAGCTTGGAAAACAAAAATTTACGCACAACTTGATTTTGAAAATCTATGGTCCATTGTTTCTAGTACATTAACAAGATCTGCAACATATGTTACACAATAAGCTACATTTGATTATGTAAATAAAAAATTAAAGTTGATAATCTTGTTTAGTGTTTCAGATGAGGTACAACCTCATATTTGTGAGACCACAACAACAAAAGAATCTTGGGATACGTTGAAAACAAAGATATGAATCCAAAAATAAGAACACAATTCTTCATCTCCAGAGTCAACTATTGAACTTGAAAATGCAACCAACCGAGAAAATTGAAATGTTTTTGAGAAGATTATCAACTCAAGCGTGCATCATTTCAAGATTTGGAAGAAGAAGTAATCGACACGTCACTCGTGCCCATAGTATTGAGAGATCTTCCTCCTTCTTATAGAATTTTTGTGACCATGTTAAACATAACTAGTCAAACAACAAATTTTGAAGAGTTAGTGAAAATGTTATAACAAGAGGAAGCTATTCGCTCAACTACCGAAATTGAAGAGCAAGCACTTTCTTCTAATCAAAAAGGCAAAAAATAGGCTAAGTCTAGTAAACAACCTCAGAAGTAAGGTAATACTCAAAAAGGCCAAACAGACAAAAAAAAATGTCTTATTTGTGGTCGAAAAGGACATGAGTTAAAAAATTGTTGTACAACACATTCCAACAAGGATCATCAAGTGGTAAAAAGATTAATTACCAACAAACAAAATCAGTCAACAATGAGCAAACATGGACAAAATCATCAAAAGTGGAAGAAGAAACCAAATCAACAAGGAAATGTAGCTGAAGAGGAAGATCAATTTTATGATGATGACTTCCTATATTTTGCATGATACAAATGAAGTATACAATTATACAAATCAAATTTGGTATGTCAATTTGGGTGTAACTCGACATATGACTAGGAAAGAAAGATTGGTTCTCCATAATGAGTAAAACACCCACCAAAAATCATGTCTCTTTGGGTCATGATACATCATACAATGTTGAAGGCATTGGTTCCATTTCACTTCCACTTGGGCATCATAATTGTAAAATTATAGATGTTCTTTATGTCCTTGGTTTAACAAAAAAATTGTTATCCGTGAGTCAATTATTAGATCACAATCTCAAAATTGACTTTGATTATAAAGGCGGTAAAAAGATAGCCTAATTTGAGATAATTCGCGAAGCTCCAAAATTGTTGCAAAAGCTCTGAATGTGGGAAGAATGTTTCAGTTGGATTTTGTTCAACGAAATGATCAAGCATTTGTAGCCAAAGATACATCATCAACTCAACTATGACATCAAAGACTTGGACATGTGAGTTTTGGCTATCTTGACACACTTCGTTGATACGACATGGTTGAGGGTTTACCACCTCTAAAAAGGGTATAGATAAATGTCAACATTGTTTGGCAAGAAAACAACATAGAGTACCATTCAAACATAGTACATTTTGAGCTAAGGCAAAACTTGACTTGGTGCATACAAATCTGTGCAGACCAATGAGACCTAGCCACTCTGGGTTTCAATATTTCATGCTCTTTGTTGATGATTTTTAAATAAAAATGTGGATATACTGTCTTTCTACAAAATACCAAGCTTTTGAAACTTTCAATAAGTTTAAATCCCTTGTTGAAACAAAGTATGGTAGGAAAATAAAAACACTCTGCTCATATCAAGGGGGAGAATACACCAACAATGAGTTTAACGATTTTTTTGAAACACATGGCATTCGTCGTCAAATGACTCCTCACACACCGCAACAAAATGGTGTTGTTGAAAGGTGAAATAGTACTATCATGGATATGGTGTGATGTATGATTGATGATGCAGGTTTATCAAAAACATTTTGGGTCAAGCAGCTAAAACGACAATCTATTTACTAAACAGAGTTCCCATTGCAACTCTTGATGGAGTAACACCAGAAGCATGGTTAGGGCATAATCCATTTATTTCACACCTTAGAGTTTTTGGATGTAAAGAGAGTATGCACATTCCTAAGAAATAAATAACTAAGCTTGATATGAAATCAAAAAAATTTATCTTCTTGGGATACAGTGATGAAGCACTTGGCTACAAACTTATGGATCCAAGAACAAGGAGGGTATACACTAGTTGGGATGTTGAGTTCTTTGAGAAGAAATAAGTAGATGCTCCTTCCATACACTCACGTGATGAAAAATCATCCCTACAGTGAAAACAGAGGATGGTAATCACTTTGATGATGAAAGTGATGATGGGGAAGATGGTGAAATTCAATCTCCCATAGGAACCACAAAAACTATGCCTAAATGGTATACAAGTATGATTAGAGATGTAAAATTGGATAGTGTCCCTAACACATCTACCATTGGAATGATGACTCACGGATGGCTTGAAATGAGGTCAATTTGGCCTTAATGGGTAAAGTTGTTGAAACTACTAAGTCATCCATAGTTTCAGAAGCCCTACAATCTAAACCTTGGAAAGATGTTATGGATGCAAAATATAAGTCACTTATGAAAAATAATACATGGCAACTTACAGATCTTCCACTAGGTAAAAAGCTGATTGGATGCAGATGGATCTTCAAAATGAAGTACAAATCATATCACAAAATCGATAAACATAAGGCTAGACTAGTTACTAAGGGATATGCTAAAAAGAAGGCATTGATTATGAGGACACTTTTTCTCCCACAACTAAGATAAAAACTTTCAAGTTAATATTTTCTCTAGCTACACAATTTGGTTGGAAAATACACCAAATGGATGTGAAAAGTGCCTTTCTTAATGGTGATTTACAGGAATAAGTTTACATGACTCAACCAAAAGGTTTTGTCATACCAGGTAAAGAAGAAAAGGTATGTAAACTCATAAAATCACTATATGGTCTAAAGCAAGTCTCCCAGAGCATGGTACATAAAAATCGACGAGCATCTCATTCAACATGGATTCAACAGATTCCATATGATCCTAATCTCTATCTCAAAAATCAAGGGGGAGATAGTGATCGTTGTAGTATATGTCGATGATCTAGTCATCATTGGAGGATCAGTGAGGATGATTGAGTCAAAAAGAAAGATCTAACATGATCATTCGACATGACCGATCTCGAGCTTCTACATTATTGTCTTGGACTTGAAGTTTGGCAAAGAGAAAATCATATCTTTGTGTCACAATTGAAATACGCCAAGACAACGCTTGAGAAATTCAATATGATGGATTGTAAGCCATTTTCCACACCTATAGAGATAAGACTTCAATTGTCTCGAATGATCCATCACCACAAGTAAATGTAACTCTCTATTGGTAGTTGATCAGAGTCTCATCTACTTGACTTACACTAGGCCGGATATCAGCTATGTAGTCACTATCTTTCACGGTTCATGAAAGAACCAAGGGTTTCTCACTGGAAAGCAAAAAGTAGATACTTAGGTACATCAGAGGAACTATGGACTATGGCCTAGAATATAAGAAGAACAATAACTTCTTCTTGATAGGATATTCAGATTCAGATCATGCAGGAAACATAGATGATAGGAAATCCACTTCATGATTTGCATTGTTTTTGGGATTTGGATGGATATCATGGGGAGTAAGAAGCAGACTTATGTTTCAAGATCCTCCACAAAATAAAAATATCATGCAACAAGTGGAGTTGTCTATGAAGTGATATGGCTCCAACGTATACTTGAAGGATTGGGAATACCACATAAAGATCCAACTATCCTACATGTTGATAATGAAGGAGTAGTAAAACTTGTTGAATCCATTTTTTCATGAGCACACCAAACACATTGAGGTGCAGGTACATTTCATTCATGAACATGTTCATAACAACAACATCTAACTCCAATATTCCTCAACAAATATGCAACGTGCATGTGTCTTCACAAAGTCACTGGCTCGAGGTAAATTTGAAGGTTTTAGAGAATTTCTCTCCTGTTCACTTGAGACCATGTTGAATTAAGGGGGGAATGTTAGGAATAAAACTTATCTTAATTCATCATTAGTTGATATTTGAATAAATGTAATAAGTTAAAGTATTTAATTTAAATACTTTAAACTTATGTCAATAGGTATTAGTTATCCTTAGTTGTTAGTTAACTAAGTGATATTGTTCTCATCCCTATGTTTGTGGAATCATGTTCTATCTTGCATATTTTGTTCCCAGATGATTTCCATGAGGGGCAATAGGGGCAATATGTTATTCCTGCATATTTTCTCAGATTAGATGATTTGTTTCCATATATTGTGGATGAGATAGAAGTTGTCCAATATCTATAAATATTGTAGCTCTCTCATTTGTTTGTAATGCTTTATTTTGATATTAATAAAATACACAAGAACCGTCTTGTTTCTGTGCAAAGATTTTGTGTCAAATATTGTTTTCAAGTACTCATTTTCAAGATAATGAGCATCAAGCCATCGTTACTCATGTTCCTTCTCTAGTAAGTCAAGTTCCACCTATGCAACTTCCTCTCAAAATCAGTCCAACCCCTCCTCTTCTCAAGTATTCTACCACATCACCAACTCCTAAGAAACTTCCTCTCAAAATCGGTCCAATTCCTCCTCCTCTCAAGTCTTCTAAAACATTACCAAGTCAAACTAAGAAACCGCCTCTCAAAATTAGTCCATCCTCATCTCCTATCAAGTCTTATATAGCATTATCAATCCCAAATAAGCCACCACCATTCAGGGTCCCTATCCACCCTCCACTTCAGCAACCAATCAATTTTTTCAATCAAATATATTCCTTATATTGATGACTAGGACACATTTCAAACACTGCCATAGATCTTCATCTCTTACACACTTGGGGGCATCGCACTTTCACTCCCCCTCTAGCACTCTCACTGTCTCTAACACATACACTCATACTTAACACTTTGTGCTTCATGTGTAATATTTCCAAGCAATTTCAAACCCTTTGATACACATTTTGTATCGTCACTACCCTATGACGCACTCTAGTTCCATGGTTCATAATCGACTACAGAGGGTCTAAATCTGAAATGAACCTCACCACATTCCTCCTTTACACTCTATGCTTCATGATTTATCTTTCTAGCACACATTTTCAAACCATTTCCGATGATGCACTCTTGTTTTATGGTTCATTTTTGATTTTGAGGGTATTGTATAAATCAACCTCATCTCATACTCATCCATATCCACCGGGGGCACACTGCTCCTATCACATTAACATTGCATACTATTCCATCACACTCATACATTACATACTACATATCTTGGTTGCACTTATTCTTTCTTTCTTATACTTACATGTACACTTTGTTTCCCATGTTATATGGGTACTTAGTATGTCAATATATTTTCTATATACACATGCGCGTTCACTTGGTCTTTTGAATTGAATTCAGATCTCTTTCTTTTACACGTTGTAATGATCTTTGACACTGCACTCTTACCAGTCCCATCGAGGCTCTTGAGGGCATATAATCTCTCACATATTACATGTGCTATCATTTCAGCATATACTATTTACTATTCTTACTAGCACACTACTTTACATTGATACATACATGCTTTGACATACTTTTTATCTTTTTAACATGCTAACGAGTGCTTCATGTGCAACATTTTCCTTGCAAGACTATTTTCCACCATGGCTATCGATATATTTTGTTTACGATTATTTGCCATTATTTCATGGGCTATTCCTATATTGTGTTTGATCACTTCTTGTATGCTTTTGGACACTTTGACTCTAATTGTCTTGTGAAATTGTGAGCAATGTCCCATGTTTGAAACCCACTTTTCTTGGTCTACATTGTATGTACATTTGCTTTTACACTACTTTTCCGTGATATGATTATTTCTTTTACTTAACACAAATATCTAGCCACTTTGTTTGCATGTGCCTTAGTTTCTACCATGCACATCCCCTCCCCTATAGGGATACCATTAGATCCTCATTAGGTCCTCTCTTTGGGCCTCATACTACTACATTCATCTCAAGTACCCTAAACAAGGGGGAACAAATGGGTGAACAAATCATGCCATACGTAAGCTCGAGCTACAATTGGTCTAACATAGTACAAAATCAACACAAAAACAATTACATAACGACCCAAAATCTAACTTGGGTCTTAAGCAAAACATAGTAAAACCAATTGTCGGGCTCACTCGGGGAGTTCTGGGCTCAATCGGGAGCACACTAGGTGCCTCGTGTCTTCCTTGGGTGCCAAGGTCCCATGGGCACTCACAATCAACTTATTAGATTAACACAGTTCACAACAGCATTTGAAAGCAGTTTTCATAGTATAAACACGGTCCTCGAACAACATGGGACACACCATCTGTAGTGGTGTTTATTGGGTAGAGTCATGGAAGGAGAGTAACACTATACCTCTCTCCCCAACACTTTCTCTTTGGTGTGAGATCGCCCCAAAACTCACACTTGGCATGAGATCACCTAAAAACTTGTTCTTGGTGTGAGATCACCAAAAAACTCACTCTTGGCATGAGATTGCCCAAAAAATTGTTCTACACAACATTTTAGGACACTTTTTCTATCCTTTTACACTCTTTTACATCAGGTGCACACTTTCCTTTTACACACTTTTACATACTTATGCACATTTTTCTCTGATTTATCATATACAAGACTTTGACTACATTCTTGTTATTCTTTTTTCAGGTCCATCCTTACAAGAAGCATCAACAATAGGTATAACATGGTACACCACATACACTTCACCCCTTAGGCTCATTTTCCTTTCCTAGTTTCCACATTTACTTTACATTATTCCACGCTTCACTTGTCCACTCGGCACATTCTTCATCGCACACTCTACATGGTTATCAGGTACGCATCTCTTATCTACTTTATATTATCAAGTATTCATTCGTCAACAATATAAAGTGGGGGAAATGTAGACACAAAATCACACACTTGGGTACATTTATAGGTCTTAAATACCTACTAGCAGTCATATGATTCCTAAGCAAGAAAACTAGCAATTAACGACTATCTTTGGCCTTTTTCCTTTGTTTCTTCTCTTTTATTTGGTCTTTTATACCCTACAACCTAGTCAATATTTTACTTATTTATCTTTTATGGCTCAGACACTAGCACCCAACTACGACAAGAGCGCCTGGCGCCCTTGTCCCCTCCGGGCGCCCCCTTGACCCTTTCTCACCTTACTCACTTATTTTGGGTTATTTTTATCTTTTGATTATCGTTTTCACTTATGGGTCAGCCTTCCAAGTTGTCAATTATGAAATTCAAACAAGGGAATCATATAAATACATAGTTATGTGTTCAAAATCAAGGACCAAGAATTAAACATCTAATATCATCATTTAAGCTTGCATCCAAAGGCACTAAAGAACACTAAAGGCATCCATCTAACATCCATTCAAGGGACAAGGGACTATATTTTCTGCATACACAACATATGAAGGGAAGTTCATTATTCCATCCATACATCTATCTACATTGTTACATCTAGCTACAACCCGCTATTAAGTGCACTTACACAAGGGTATCACAGGGAATGATTCTTACACACACTCACCGAACTACATGGAGTTTGAGATGTAGTACAATGCTCAGTTGTAAGCTCACTGTGTCGGGTGACCATCGGGGTCATTCCAACTCCCCATATTGCATCTTTATTTTTTTGGATTTGATGTGGTATTGTGGGTTTTGTAGGTGAATCTTTGTTTTTCAGGTTATAGGGACCTTGGTGATCATATTATGACACACAAATTATTAACATGAGATACTTACGACAATTATGTGACACAGTAAAAACCAGGTTCTAACCATTTTCATAGTCATGGGTGCCTAGTAGAAGACTTTGCACCCCGACCCGATTTAGGCACCCATGTCTAACTTGTTTCATGACCTACACAATTTAATCTGAGCATTGACGACATAGAACTCATCATGTTCAACAATTTTCCCATGTCAGACCAGTCCCAAACAATGTTTAAATCAGCTAAGTCCATTCCTCTCTCTATTACACTTAGGGTTTCATATTTTATTAGCTTATTGCTTGTGTCAAATATGTATTTTAGCATTCATTACCATACGTTACTCTAGTATTAGGGTTTAATAAAATTACATTTTTTATTAAATCAAAAACATTATATGGGTTGCCCTTGCACCATGGTTTTAGATAGGAAGTTAATGATGTTTAAGTAAGATTCTAGGTAAGATGCCTACGAGTGATATATTGCTTTGGATAAATGCAATTGAATGAGAGAACGACATAGCCATTTGTAGAGTTAACAAAATCATTAAAGAGAAAAAATATGTCAATTAGGTTTAGGATGGGTGCATGAGTCATAATATACAAACAAAGTCAAAATTGTCATTTTTAAAAGATAAGTTACGAAATTTAAATGTCTACATAACTAGCAATCACACGTAGATAGTGTAATGGAAATGTCGAAAGGGATCTCGACGAAGAAGTACAATTTACAAGAGTCAATAAATTGTGAAGGAAGAAGGGTTTGAGGGCATGGGGGAATAGTGGGGGAATGTATGTGGGGATATAATATGTAAAGACACATCGTGTAAAAATAAAATTACCTCTACACCGGATGATTCTTCCAAGTCCAACCCATCGACATCGATTGCATTTTCAAGCCATCAAAACCATATATATGTGTGGAACATAGATGTTGCCACTTGTATCTTCCAAAGGTGAGGAAGACAATTATAAGATATTATTTTTCAACAAAAGGTAAAATAATTGAGAACATTGTATAACTTGCACGATAGTCAAGAGCCCCAAGCTATTTTCCCAAGACTTCATCATGAAAGGTTGTGAATATGTAGTAAGTATACAAAAAAATATTAGGGTTGGAAATAATGTTAAGGTTCCTCCATCGTTGAGTGATTATGCGTGTTTGCATAGGGGATTGCTAGAAGCAACACATGAGCAAAGGAATAGGTTCACCGATAGGGATGAAGCAAAAGGAAAAATTTTGAGGAAGAAGTTTGGTGATGAAGAAGGAGATATAGGGAAGGATAGTTGCTAGGGAAGGAAAGATGCTAGAGAAGAAATAGGTGATCCTCTTCTTTATTTTGGAACGTTAGTGTACGCACCCAAAATTCAGTAGGGTACCATACCGCGTAACGATGTTACACATGCCCCAATGATGATACAGGTCACCTCGCAAGGTGTTTAGATCCAGAGAAGCTCACGAAGTATATGTTAGCATCCCAAATGCTTTATCCATGTTCCTTGTGCTTTGTTTTATTCCTCTGCCTTTCTTTTCTTAGCGTTTTGACCTTTAGTGACGAAACCGCCGCCCTGGCAGGGTGGCGGTCCTTCACGCATTTTCCAACACATTCTTTTGATCATGACTTGCATGATTTTCAACTTTTGCCAGCTTTTCTCCACTGCCTTGGCTCGTATTAATGTTTTGTGTCCCCTGGAATAGTGTTTCTCCATTGTTTAATGGTAAAAGAATTCCATTCCAAGTTACCCTTTGGTGAATGGGAATTCTTTAAATAGCTGGTTTGTTTTCAAACAAATGGCCCCTCAACTTCTCATTTTCCATTTTTTAAAGTCTATCAATTTCTTGTTTAGAAGCTCATTTTGTTTTCATGTTTGCATCCATGCTAGTTTTCCTTTGCTATTGGAAGCCATTCGATCTTCTTGCTTCAGTCTTGTTCATTGTTGTCCATACAAATTAGTCTAGAGCAGAGTAGTGTCAGTTATAGATTGAATTCATTAGAGTTGCAGGTTGTGTTCTTCACAGAAGGTAGATTCTAGAATCTCTTGGTACCCTTGTGTTGTATTCCCGCAATAAATCCCGCTAGGAATTGCATACGCCAAGCTCACATTTCTTGCGTTATCCCTCTCTACTACTTGCATTGTATTCGGTCTATATCCAAGGCTGCCTTTGTTCAAATACCTTCTTCTGCTGATGCTAGCATATACACGCTTTTCTAGATTCACGTGAACACAAAATAACGAGGAGATCATTCTGAGGGGACAAAGTCATACACTACTGGATTCACCACTGTTATGTAAATTCCGGGTTTTATCTGTCAAAGTTCTAGTTAAAATATATCAAATAGAGTAGTGAAATATTTCATTTTAGTTAAATTTCATTCTTGATATTGCCAGGGAAGCTATGGGGATTGATAGTTTCTGTGAAAATATGATTCATTCCTCACTTCTGAGGTAGGATCGATAATCTTTCAATTAAGTTAATTAGCTATCTAGTTATTTAGGATAAAACTCACAATTGCACAGGCAAGTAACTACACCGGCTACCTTGTTTGTTTTAATTTTGTTGTTAGATTAGTTGTCATTTTCTAAATATATTAGATTAGTTTCTCTTTCATTTCCATTCAAAATATTATTAAAAATACAAAAATAGAGGAATATATATATGTTGTAGATATATCTCGCATAGTTAGTTTATTTCATTTCAGTTAGGATTATATTGATCTTGTATGACAATCAAGGGACCTAGGAGCCCAGTGGGAATACGTTTTGAGCCAATCATGCATCAACCAAATATCATTGCAGCAATAAACCGACATATACCAAAATCTCGTAATTCAGTCTTCCGAACAACAACAGACCTACTAAAAATCAGCTCACAGTTAAGGGGATTAAACATAGAAGACGACAAAGCACACACATTCGGTCAAATCGACAAATTATAGATTGCCTTGATAGACATCCGTATGAATGTAGAAGGACCTGAAAGAGAACGAACTTATGATTGTGATCCAAAGGTCCCACAACCCAACGGGCCTACAAATCAATCCAACGTTGACACCGGTTTGCGAACATTAGTGTTTAGATCCTCTCCACTCCCACCAGACATTATCACACAACTATCATTATTAAACATAACAGCTAATCAAGCTAAAGATTTCTGGACTAGACCAGAGAATCATCCATAAGGCACCAAAAGGATCCACTACATATTTAGCCTTTCCATTTTCATGACCTTGTCAGAGACATATATGAAGCACCCATAGGTTATCTTCCACGTATTCCACAACCCATAGATCGGATCACAACGGAGCTCGATATTGATTGGAGCCTTCGAGCAGCTATCCTCGTCGAACGATCTATCACACCGCGTTAGTGTTAGGAGGGCCTTCTTTGCCTTAGATTCACGAGATCCCACCATTGTGTGTTGAAGACATAAGATTACCTAACTAGCTTATCTGCATCCCGTGTGTTTTCCATCCCCACCGGCTATCTCGGCACAACCTCGGGAGGTCGGGAGTGAGGAAGAGTCACTTGTAGATTCCCATGCTCGTATGTCACTTTTCCATCGTACAGTTAGTTGTAAATGACGTGTCACATGGGCAAACACTTTCAAGGTGAAATGGGGTGTGAGGCATAAATTCTAGAGGAAATATATTACGGAAATAGATATGAAAAAAAGCCCATTATGTTAAAAGCTACCAATGTGTAAGACATTTTGTGCACTCATATCATTGTTATTAAAGCGTTAGAGCTCGTAACATGGAATTTTTCTTATTATTTTGTCATTTCTCGTGGAACTCAAGGCTTCATTCACCTTCCTTTCGATTGAGCATCATTTTCTTGGAATAAAAACCCTTCGACATGTGAAACAAAAGAATAAGAAGATTTAGAAGAAATATTTATACAGCTTCTTCTTTTCACGTTGTTATTTTTTTGTGATTATTTCATTTTGTTCAAGAAAGAGGAGACAACCTTTCGAGCATCCAACAATAGAAGGAATCAAATTTTCTAGTGAAATGCTCAAGAATTTCTTCCTTGGGTTATATTTTAAAGGAAGTATAACATCTGCAGTAGGAGGCACGCGCAATGTTGATGGATTTGTAGGGGATATAGTTGTTAAAGGTGAGAAGGTCAACCTAGTTGAAAGCCCCGTAACAACTCAAATTTTCCCTCTACCATCTATGATCCTATTCTATCTTATGGTAAGTCACATATGGACTACATGTTATTTGTGTGAACCACATGAAGGAGAAAGAGTGTGTGAAACACATGTATAACATACTCCCATTGAACAAATCGTCTTTTCCACTCATATTAAATGTTATCGAAAGTGCTAGAGCTCAAAAAATAGAATTATTTTTGTTATTTTGTCATTTCTCGGTGGAACTCAAGGATTTATTCACCTTTCTTTCAACTGAGAATACTTTTTTTTGGAGTAGGAACCACCACTAACATATTTTTGGAAAGAATGAGAAGATTTTGAAGAAATAGTTATACAATTCTTTGATTTGACATTGCTATTATTGTTTGTGATTATTGAATTTTGTTCAAGAAATAAGAGACAACCTTTTGGGCATTCAACAATAGAAGGAAACAAATTTGCTATTAAAATTCTTGATAATTTCTTCCTTGGGTTATATTTTAAAGGAATTCAAACATGCATAACATGATGCACATATAATGTTAGTGGATCTATATGGGATATAACTATTAAAGGCAATGAAGAATGCTAACCTAGTTGAAAGCACCCTTATAAGTCAAATTTTTCCTCTACCATCTATGATCCTCTTCTATTCTATGGTAAGTCACATACAAACTACATGTTATTTGTGTGAACTAGATGAAGGAGAATGAGTGCGAGAACATATGGATGACATATGGTGAAATATGTTGACATGATGGTGGTACTACATGCCAAAACACAACATTCCACTAGCCATGATACTAACATGCATGGAGAGGTGGACCCTAATGGAACAACATGAAGAAAAGATGCCACCTTGCAAAACATCTAGAGGAATTCAAACAGTTCCACATGACATAGTGCATCCAAGAGTGTATAAGTTAATATGAAACATTTAATGAGGGAGAGAGGTGTAACACAAATAATGAAATATGTGCTACAATATTGTTTGAACACAAAGAAGAGGCTCTAAATGGAAAATGTGAGGGTAAAGAAAAGGGAAGTAAAATAAGAGAAGAAAAGCATATTCTACTACATATAGGCCCATTTCCACTGACATACTTGAGACATCTATGAGTGTAAGATCTATGTCATCATTTATCTCCAATGTCAATGGTTTTGTATATATCATAAGAAAGGTGAATGGGATGCAAACACTATAATCATCCATAGTTTTTGTTTTTCTATTTTCATCATGGCTGAAAAATTTGATACAAGACGAAAAAACACTAACATGATTCCATTATAATCACTTGCAAGTTTGGTTATGTCTATGTTGAAAGTGAAATTCCTATAGGGAATCAATGTGAATATGGGGGAGGTCTTGACTCAATGAGATTGAGGGAAAGGGAGATGGAATTCTTGTCAAAGTGAGATCTTACATGAGGACTGAATAGTATGTACAAGTGCTTTGTTAGTTGATAATTCAATATTGACAAGGAGGATGTGGTGGGGGTGTTTTGGCCCCAAACACCTCATTAATAGCAATAAAAACAAAACTTGGTGAGGGAGTTCTCACCCCAAGGAGATCTCAAGACAGAGAACTAATGAAGGAGTAGGGAAGGTCTCACACACCTTTGATCATTGGATTTGAACACAAAATTGTTGACTTATAATAGTATTAAAAAATGTACACCCTATACATTAGAGCACATGTGACATTAACACTGACACAATCAATCCAAAAATATTTGGATATTGTAGAATCCAAAATATTATATGAATGTGGGGGAGGTGTCACCTCTATGAGGCATAAAGACTAACTGAGAAATGAGACCAAGGGAGATGAAATTCTCTTCAAAGTGAAATATTACAAGGTGGTCAAGATAGTGCATACAACTAAAATCTCAAGAGAGAATCAAGAGTGGTATTGAATAGAAATAATTATCAAATTGAATCTTCAATTTTTTTGAATTATTTAGAAGCAAACACATGCCTACGATGATGCGAAAACCAAAGGTGAATGGAAGAGCCTAAGAAAATTTAATCAACCACATTGGTGTCTTGGATGGAGAGGCAGCGTCAAAAATAGAGGGTACCAAATGGATGCAATCACAACTCCTTCACTAAACCTTGCAAAAAGGGAAGCTTGTAGATATCCAACTTTTATAACCTTTCCGTCAAGTGTTTCCATAAATACGTTTGATTTGGAAGTCATTAAGTTTTTGGTTTTGTTATTAAAATAGAAGAAACAATTACATTACTTTACGGATTAAGAATTAAGAAGGCACACACTATTACAAGAGCTCACAACAAAATATCTCATATCAATGGCATGTTTTTAAGCAATCTGGACAATGTATGCACTCACAACATTGATGGCAATGCAATACTAGGTGCAATTACAACATGGGCTCTAGCCTACCTAGAGGATATGTAGAAGAGAAAGCCCAATAATCTTCACATTGCCATCACTGACTATTTCAATACAATTGCATGAGTACATACAACATACAAATATTGATGGCATTGCTCTTTCCCAATAAAATACACAAAACATAGTACTAAACAATGAAGTGGTTCACGAAATATTCACATAGCACTAAATAGGAAATAGTTTTCACATGTTAAAAATTAAAAAAATGGTAAAGATAAAAAATTGTTTCCACTTGTTAAATGAGATAGTAAAAGATGAAAAAGAAAAATACAATAAGTGTATTAATTTTAGGCATTGCCTTTTCCATAGTTACTAAAGGAATTCATGATACTTCTCAAAAGGCAAAATTATTTATATGTGGATGGTTTGTCCATGGTTAAAGAAGGGTTAGTTATTTTCAAAGTTGGTGATATTATGGCCTGTTTTTAATATTCTAATTTGATGAGTTGATTTAGTTTTATATTTTATATTTAATCTTATAGATATTTTAAATATGTAATCTTTTCAAATGTTTAGTATATTATTTTAACATTTTAATTTATATTTTTAAAATAACATTGTAAATTGTAATCTTATTAATTGTTTTTTTAAAAAGATTTCATTTTTAAAGAAACATTTAAATTATAGTAATGATTTTTTTTTTTGAATATCAAGTGACCTCGAAATGAATCTTACTTATCATTTGTGATCATCAACCAAAAAAATTATTAGATTTATTGAATAACATCACTTAATAAAAAATAGTATGGAACTTAATAAAAATATTGTTGTACTACTTTTTTCAACCATATATAAGGATCACTCAATAATATGGAAGGGTCACTAAGTCAACCTTTCGTCACTTATAGGGCAACCACAACCGACCCTACCCCTTACAAAATTGAAAGAAATAGAAAATTAATATGGAAAAAAACTTTAACTATTTTATTATATATTTTTTGACAATGTTAAGCGTTAAGGTTTTAGATTTGAAATGGAAAGTTAGAATTTAAAAAATGGGAACTAAATATGGACTATCCCTATTCTAACAATTTAAATTGTTCCCACCCAAATAATATGTTTGCATTCTTCTTACAAAGGGGTCAAACTTAAAAGGCGGGAAAAATTCAATAATTTGCAAGTTTGGAAATGGCAATGCTTGTTTGTTGTAGCACTTTGAGACCCCCTTTTAGTTATAAGCTCGAGGAGTGGGGGAACAATTATTAATATTTAAGCCCCTCCAGGTTGTTGATCATATGAGTGATAAATAGATTTTAAGTACCATTTTTTACCAGGACTCCATATAATTTGTGACGTTTTTGAAAACAAATTGGTCTCGATATACAAAAAGGGGATTGAGATTCAATATTTTCTTAATTTAAAATCTGATGTACTTACTTTAAGTTGAAGTGACTGATTTCTTCCCATTTGTAGCCATATAATTATTTGTAGATGTTGTTGCACGTAATTTTGCAAGGGGCAAAATTTACTATCAGCAGACAACCATACCACAATGTCAAAAAAATTTCAAAGTCATACCTTGAGATATCATACGTAAGTAGTTGTTGCTATTTTGGGGAAGTCATCACTAGAAGCGGTTGTGATGAATACAATGTGCATTGAGGAGGAAAACAAGGTCGAGATCCAGAAAGCAAGAAAAATTATCTCTTACTAAAAATAGTAATTTTCCATATAGGCACTTGTCATATTTAGTAAGTCATCCTATAAGGGAAATCGGGGAAGAGAAGTGTACACAAGGGGCAATAATACAAGTAGATCTCATCAATGCGGTCAATTTGGGGTAAAAATCACTATTTTCCAAAAATAGTAAGTTTTCTTATAAGCACTTACTATTAATAGTAAGTAAATCCAAAAAGTAGTTTTCACAGGAGTACAAAGAGGGGTAACCATTAGAGTCAACATCATCAATTGGGGTCCAAAAGGAAAATTTCGACACTTACTAAAAATAGTAAGTTGCCCTTTTTAAAAATAGTAAGTGTCAAGGAAAAATGAAGTTCAAATTCACAAGGATGAAGCCAATACAAGATTTCCCATCGAGTATGTAGGAGTAGGTGACAATGAGGTCTATTACATGGATCTCAACGGGATATCTCAACACTCATTCCATGTTTCAATTTGTCTATGTGGGGTGGAGTTTGCAATCAATATTGTCGGATCGATCATAGTGTGTTTCATCAAGATCATGTTCAAATCAACTTAACAATGTGGTAGTGTTCTTTGGGAGTCATAACAGAGTCGAGTTTTGAGTTTCTATCTCTTTAGATGGGATCTTCATGAGTGACGCTCATGGTCACCAAAGAAATCACTCAACAATTTTCTAAACACTTAGTTCGTGGTGTCTATGGGTCATCTAAAGGCGGTTTCTTGTCCGCAACCAAAGAACTTGTCCGTAGCAACCCGTCTGCAGCATAAGAAAACTATTCATAGTAAAGAGTTTGAAGGCATTGGGTTCAATCTGGTAGAGCTTTCCAAGAGTCCTTCAGTGGCAACATCTTCTTCACCGGAACTCACCCTTCCTCTCTCTTCTTTCTCTTTCTTTTCTCCCCCAACTTTCTCTCTCCTCCACGTTCTAATTCTTCACTGAGGTTGCACTTTTTAATAATGCCTTAATTATTTAAAAGTGACTTTATTTTTCAATGTAATAAGTCACCCTTAAGTTATAAAATGGGACTTAATGTTTTCCTAAGAATGCGAAAAGTTTTAAGTCATGTGAAGGAATATGAAGGCTCAATGGGGAGTCGATGAAGAGCCATCTCTCTTCTTATAAAAGGAAAAATACTTCCCCTTTTATAAGGGTTGTTGGTTACAAATTTGTGAATTCATGAGAGAGAATTTGTCTACTTGTGGAAGAACAAAGAGTTACCCAAATTTCTTCTATTTTCCCCCCATTCTCATACTATATACAACTTTAATTGAAATGCTAATTAAGGAATAAGATTCTATTTTCCAAGGAATATGAATGTGTGCATCTTTATGTGAATGGTTTCCTCTAACTAGTAGCATGGAATTTTTGGTTGTTTCTTCTCATAAATGTGTGTTGAAATTTTTAACTAGTGTGTGCAGGAATATGAGTTTCTACTTGCAACATTAGTTCTCCTATCTTTTATTCTCACTCCCTTCCCACTCTCCAGACAAAGTCTTCTCTAGCAAGAGAAGCTATCTTCTTTGTTGCAGTAGGTCGTGGAATGCCCCCTGTTAGATCCCCGATCGCAAGGCCACCAAGAAAAATCCACTTTTTCATGTGCATACAAACACAAAAGATACACCGTTTAAGTAGAGGGACTTCTATTCCCAGAGCGTTGGCAAGAAACCCATAAATTTTTCCACTTGAAATTTTTTTCTCGCCAACAATTTTTAATGCCCACCATGGGGCAAAATTGGCAAAGATCTCGCAACCAAAATACGACTACAAGGTCTGAAAATCCAAAAAAAAAAATATCCAAAAAAATAAAATTAGAAAATTAAAAAAATCAGATTTCAAAAGGCAATCATTTTTGAAGGCGATTCCATCAAGGAGCGAATTCTGTCATGTTCATTTCCGCATCACAATGAAGAAATTTCCAGATTGGAGTGAAGTACTAATGAGTGATAGTGAAGAAGAAGAAGATCGTGATCGAGAAAAGAAGATCGTTGATCAACCATGGTTCCGGACCAATGTTTGTAAAAAAAATTCGAGAAAGGTAAAAGAGACTCCTACTTCAAGCAATAGTCCTATGCAAGTAGGGACAAAGGAAAGAAAAAGAACTTATAAGTAAAGAAGAAGATAATGAATGGTTGAAAGATGCACTGAAAAAGATACAAGATGCTACGTGAAGCCCAAAAGCTCAAGAATATGCCAAAGGTAATACTCTCAAACTATGCAAAATTGAATAAAAATCTTAGAGCCATGTCTTTCATCACCCTCCCTTGGGATGATTTCCTTGCATATAGGAATGATAAAATGGGAGTCTTAAAATTGAGTATATGGAAAGAATCATGAGCACTATACAAGGAAATTCCAATCCCCAAATCTACCTTGAAATGCTGAAATATGTTGAAGCTTTGCAAGAGATGTATGAGCAACTTGAAGCAACCCGTAGCAAGGAAGAAGAAGAGGAGACTTGTCCTATGAAGGAAGATCCTAAAGATCGTTCATACCATATGGTATTCATCCCTGAAAGATTCTTGAATGCTGTTGAAGAAAATCCTATTCTTGAGCCTTCCGATGAAGATCAAATCAACACTATGGAATATGATGAGAGGTAGGATGATGCAAGATCAATTGAAGAATATCTTATTCTTGAACCCTCCATTGAAAATCAAAGAAACACCTTTGAAGATGATGAGAAGGACATGGAGACAGAACCACCATTCATCAATTCATTCTGGCTCGAGGCACAACCCTTTGGAGGAGTAATATATTTGATAGAGGAAGATTCTTGTTGCATAATGGATGATTCGATGCTTTTGAAGACTCCACCAATGATGAAGAAGTACAAGATGACCAGTTCAAAGTAAGCATGAATAATATCCTCTCAAATTTTAATCTTTTGATTAATGGTGGAATGGAGATATGTGAAGAAGCACTTGAGATCAATCTGCATCATGGACTAAAGATGGTGAATTCAAGATGGTCATGGATGATTTGCCTTCCTATTTTGATCCTTCAAGTGATGAAGAAATGTTGAATGAAGAAATGGAGATAGTTGAAGAATCAAATTCCCTTCTCGATTCAATCATGGATGACTAAATGGAAGAGGCCCAATTATTTTTTTAAAAGAGAGGAGAATAAAAAGCTCAAACACAACCTCTTCTCACCTAAGGAGCAAAATGATCATCACGGTGAGTATGAAGTCTTTCATTGTCCATATGAGCAAGAGAATTCAATAATGGATGATCAAGATAGAGCTGAAAGTTCTAGCCCATATCGCTGCCCCAACATGGTTTTCTTTTTTCCACCAAAGGGAGGATGATATGAGTTTTGAACTCAAAGGAGTGCCCTTCCCACAAAGCATGGACCTCTTCTCCTTATCAGAAGGTTGCATGAATCAAATATGTTTGTGCTTGCAAGAGAGTGGATCTTGGACAACACAAATCATGGAAGGAGTGAATGAGGATGTTTCAAATGAATCATGGGCTCGGATGGATCAAAATTTCAGTCATTGGCTGGAGAAAAATGTAGAGACTCTTACAATAAAAATGAAGATGAGTCTATGGTGAACTTAGAAGAGCCATCTGTGCAAGACATTTGGAAGGCTGCAGAAGAAATTGAAGATCTTGAACTCAGTTCTAAACTCTTGACTCAGGATATGGAAATTTAAGACAAGTATGAATCAATTTTTACTTCTCATTTTGATTCACCAATGTTTGATGTTGAGATAGAGCAAATGGACAAGTTTGATGACCTACCAGATGCCTTGGTTGATGAGAGAAAGCATGCAAGCATGCCTTTTTCTTCCACATTGTACAAAGAGGTTCATGAGTGCAAAATAAGGAAGGTTCTTGAATCTCCTTTGGAGGTTCCCTGTCTTGAAAATGACATCTCTACCATGGAGGAAGATAATAGGGAAAATATTGAGCTGATTTGTATTGAAGAAAGTTGTTCGAACAAGGTGAAAAATTGCAAGAGTATTGGGAGTGTATTCAAAACCAACTTGTTCCCACCACTTTGGAATGCTCCACCAATGAAAAACAAGATTTCATATGGAAAAATCCACTGAAGGGTGAAGAATGCTTATATGAACAAACCAAGAATTGTAATTTTGAAAATGATACCAAGGTGGACTTCGAGAAGATGAAAATTGATAATGATCCTTTGATGGAGCAACAAAGAGAGATGTTCAAAGAAGTCCTCAAACGAGAAGGAAATCATTTTATTCTCACTCCTCTTGAGTACCTTAATAATATAGGAGATGATTTTAGGCTGCCATCTAAGGATGAAGAATGTCTCTATGATGAGGTCAATATTTCCAATTTTGAAAATATGGAGGAATGGTGTCTCATGCTCACAGGATATCAAGAGGAATCCTCAAAAGGCAAGAGTTTCAAGAAGGTGACCAAATTTTCAATGGATGAAAGAATGTTCTTGGTGTCGTGTGACTATAAGGATGGAATCACGATCAATATTCTTCTTTTAAAACCATGCAAAGCCATCACTAGAGCATGGTTTGATCGAATAACAATTTTTGTGGTTTGAAGGATAGACTTTAGTTCATTATTCCACGATGATATGTTCTTTTATACACCCATTTCCGGGTATGTGTATATTATTTCCCCACCATTGTAGATATCCCTCACCCTGTATATAATTTCCCTTTTCCTTCCCATGTTTTGTGTGTTTCCTTTTCGTCATGTGTGTGTGTGTGTGTGTGTGTGTGTGTGTGTGTGTGTGTGTGTGTGTGTGATCTTCCTTTGTGCCATCTCTCGTAAGTTATATATAACTCTGTAAAGCCCAATGGATAAGGAATTCGTCAACATATTATAAAATGAGATTATGGGATGTCTCATATCATGTATTTGTTGTGGTCAGTCCATAACATGTCCCCAAGCTAGAGCCAGTTATTGTCCTATAGTTTTGCAGGGACAAAATTCACTATCAAGCAGGACAACCATACCACAGTGTCGAAACATTTCAAATTCATACCTTCCCAAGACACCCCCAGGTCATTCCATCTCCAACGCTAGTCTTATCCAGTTATTCTAATGATCCCAAAGTGAATTTCAAGTATCCCTCTAGGTGATTTAGGAAGAAAAAGTGTTCGAAGAACTTCTGGAGCATTCGAGCAGTTTTGGGAAGGGCTATCATCAACCTTCTTGGAACTAGTGCACCACCCCGGAGCAGATCAGGAGGATAAAAATTTAGTGTGGAGGAGTATTCAAGTACTAGGAACATAAGGAAGATGATTTTTAAAGGTTCTTGGAAGATTCAGAGGTGTTGGAAACAATTCAACGAAAGTGGGTTTTCGGACACGAAGGAGAACATGCACCACTTAAAGAGGACTGAGCTTCAAAGTGAGATTTTGGGATCTCCTAGTGATTTGAAAGCCAAAAAAGTACCTATGGAAATAATTTTCAATTCCATACATGGTGGAAAAAATGGGACTTTTGAAACTTCATACATTGTTTTGGGAAGCTCACTCTTCCGACACACAACAAGCGATCCCGAGAAAGAAGGAACCATTTTGAGGTGTTTAAGTAAAAACTTAGATCTTGGTACTATCACCATTAGATTCAAAGGGTTTTTTTCAGGAGGAATCATATAAAATTTCACCCAAAAATTCATCCGGGAGCTCAAGATATCGTCTTCACAAGTTGGCTCCCAAGGTATGCTATTTGGTACTTAGTGAAATTTCCAAAGGGACACGTGGCATCCTGTGGTGAAGGTGCATTTTCATGTCCCCTTTGTCCCTTTTGCAAAGGGACATGAGGTGAAAAAAATTCACCCCACTCCCATTAAGCCTTCTGGTCACCCATATGACCTGGAAACCACCTCTCTCAGCCCCTAGGTGCTCCGTTTTAGCCCCCTCCTCCAAGTTGCACAACGAATGAACATGTGACAAATGACATGCCTAGGATGAAGGGGAATTTCATGTCCCCTTTTCATATTTCAAAAAGGGATGAAAGGGATATAAAAATGTGCCCCATCCCTCCCTCTCTCATTTGCAAGCTATATATGCCAACATTAGTCATTTTTCCACCATTTTTCCCCACACCTCCATATGTTGCCGAAATGTCCGATTTTTTTTTCCAACAACTAAATCCAATTTTTTTACATTTTAATACCTCATAAAATCCCCATGGTATAAAAACACAAAAAATTACAAAAATAATGGATCAAAACGGTGGAAAAATGGAAATTTTCCAGAAAATTGTCGATGTTAGGGGAAGGAAAAATTTCATATCTCCCAAAATATCAAATGGATCGAGGTGCCATTTTTTACAGTCATTTAGTTTTTCAAAGGCCACTAGAATCCAAGTAAAATATTTTTCAAACACACCTGAATTTTTTGCAAGTGAAGAAACCCAGCCTTGGAAAAAAATTAAAATTTAAAATCTCTCAAATCGATGATCGGGTGAAGTTGAAATTCTAGAGGAGCACTATTGGGAAAAATCCATATCTAAAACATTCATTTCTTCGTGAAGCAACCACTAGAGAGAAAATTTCCAAAAATAGTAAGCCTTCCTACATGGGTGACTGCTATTTTGGGTAAGTCATCACAAGAAGCACTTCATGGCGAAGACAAAGTGTGCACTTAGGAGGAAAATGAGGTCAGAATGACTGGTCAATCCAGGAAAGCAACAAAAATCATCACTTACTAAAAATAGTAAGTTTCCATATATGCACTTATCATATTTAGTAAGTCATCCCAGAAGGGAAATCATGGGAAGAGCAGTGTACACGGGAGGCGTAGTAATACAAGAGATCTCATCATGTTGTCGATTTGGGGTAAAAATCATTGTTTACTAAAAATAGTAAGTTGTCTTATAAGAACTTACTATTAATAGTAAGTCACTCGAAAAATTAGTTTTCAAAGGAGTACATAGAGGGGTAACCATTAGAGTCAACATCATCAAGTGGGGTCCAGAAGGCAAATTCCGACACTTACTAAAAATAGTAGGTTGCACTTTCGAAAATAGTAAGTGTTAAGGGAAAATGAAGTTCAAATTCACAAGGAAAAATCGACACGGGATTTCCCATCGGAGTATGTAGGAGTAGGTGATAGTGAGGTCACTTATATGGATCTCAAAAGTGTCTTTTGACACTCATTCCATGTTTTAATTTGTCTGTGTGGGGTGGAGTTTGTAATCAACATCGTTAGACTATTCATAGTGTGTTTCAACAGATCATGTTCAAATTAGCTTATCAATGTGGTAGTGTTACATGGAGTCATAACAAGGTCAGTTTCAAGCTTCTATCTCTTTAGAAGGGATCTTCATGAGTGACGTTCATGGCCATCAAAGAAATCACTCAACAATGTTTGTAAACACTTAGTTCGTGGTGTCGATGGGTCATCCAAAGGCGTTTCCGTCCGCAACAAAAGAACTTGTCTCGTAGCAACCCACCCACAACATAAGAAAACCATTCATGGTAAAGAGTTCAAAGGAATTGGGATCAATTCAATAGAGCTTTCCAGAGTCCTTCGTGGCAACATCTTCTTCACCGACATTCACCTTTCTCTCTCTCTCTTTTCTCCCCAAACTTTCTCTCTCCTTTGCGTTCTAATTCGTCATTGGGGTTGCACTTTTTCATAATGCCTTAATTAATTAAAAGTTACTTTATTTTTCAATGTAATAAGTCACCCTTAAGTTATAAAATGGGACTTAATGTTTTCCTAAGAATGCGAAAATTTTTAAGTCATGTGAAAGCATATGAAGGGTCAATGGGGGTAGATGAAGAGTCAACTCTCTTCTTATAAAAGGAAAAGACTTCCCCTTTTCAAAGGGTTGTTGGTTGCAAATTTTGAATTCATGAGAGATCATTTATTTACTTGTGGAAGATGTTTAGTTTTGGAGCTTAATTACTTCAGATTAACATGCTATATTAAACTTGCAGGAAAGCACAATAATTGACATTGGTTATGGAGGGACCAACATCGGTCAATAAAAGCACAAGAATCGTCATTGGTTAGGGCTAAAAAGGTGTCGATTACTTATGTGTGAGTGTTTTATTTAACTCACGGGAATTAGATCTAAATTTAGTATTAAAGTAGATCTATTGATTGTAATTGCATGGGTAAGTGCCCTAAGTTTGTATATGCCTATATAAGCATAAAATCAAGGGTTTGGAAGTAAGGGATTGAGAGATTTACTGGTTATTGTGAGAATAATTGTGAGAGAGAGAGAATTATTGGGGAAGAAAGAGAAGCTTGAGAGAAAGAAAGTAATGTACATCGAGAGGTGTGGAAGATTATAGATCTTCAATTGTATATCTTCCGAAAGCTTTGGATAATTGATTTGGCTTGTTTCTTGGTGGATGTAGCCCACATGGGTGAACCACATTAAATATGGTGTTGATTTATATCTCTTGTTTTGTATATATTTCTCCGGTAGGATACCCACTTTTATTGCATGTATGCTTAGATCTAATATATTATCTCGTACAACCTTCTCGCTAACCCCCAAAACCGGTATCGAGATATTTTTTGAGGGTTTTATGTGTTGAAAAATTTACTCACTGAGAGGGTTTTTTGATTGAGTGGGAGCTGCAAGAATGAAAGAAGAAAACAAATACAATGTAGAGAAGTTTGATAGCTGAAATTATCAATTATGGAAGATGCAGATTGAGGATTATCTATATCAAAGAGATTTGTACTTACCATTGGATGAAAATTCCAGACCTATGAAGATGACTGATGAAGAATGGAAGATTCTTGACAAAAAGGCTTTAGGATCTATAAGATAAAGTATGACAAAGATCCGTGGCTTCCAATATTGGCGACTTACTTCTATGGTAGAGTTAATGAAATCTCTTGCTAATTTATATGAAAAACCTAGTGCTTCAAATAAATTTTATTTGATGAAGAAACTATTTAGTTCTAAGATGCATGAAGGTGGATTTGTATCTAGTAATTTGAATGATTTTCGATATATTGTAAATTAGTTAAAATTGGTTGATATTTCATTTGATTACGAAGTGAAAGCACTTTTATTCTTATGTTCTTTTCCTTATAGTTAGGATAACTTAGTAATGGTTGTTAGTAATATGTCATCTGCTAATAATATTTTGAAGTTTGATGATGTGGTTAGTATAATATTGAATGAATAAATTCGTAGGAAAAGTACAGAGGAATCATCATCTGGGAATGCTTTGAATGTAGAAAGCAGAGGTAGATAGAAGGAGAGATCTAAGAGTAAGAATAATGGAAAATCAAAGTCAAGGGATGGCAGATCTAAATCTAGAGGTAAGGGAATTACTTGTTGGAAATGTGGAAAGAAAGGACATGTAAAGAAATATTGTTGGTCAAAGGATAAAGAGAACCAACACCCAAAAAAAGGTAAAGAGTCAAATAAAGAGGAAAATATTGTAGCAGAGGTAATGCAAGATGCTCTTATTCTTTCTTTGGATAATATAATAGAATCATGGGTTTTAGATTCAGGAGCTTCTTTCCATGCAACCCCTAATAAGGGTTATTTCAGAAATTATGTCCAAGACAATTTTGGACATGTTTATTTGGGTGATGATGAACCTTGCAGTATTACTGGTAAAGGGGAAGTTCATCTAAAATTGTAAAATGGAAATACATGGGTATTGAAAGATGTGAGGCATGTGTCAAGCCTCAAGAGGAATCTTATTTCTGCAAGGTAACTAGGTGAAGTTGGTTGCATGGTTACATTCATAGTAGACTCTTGGAAAGTCACCAAGGGTGCTTTTGTTGTGGTAAGAGGTAAGAAGGTAGGAATGTTATATTTATCTACATGTGTTATTGATTCTTTTCTGTGTTATCTACTTCAAATTCAAATGCATGCATGTGGCATAATCGGTTGGGCTATATGCGTAAAAAGGAATGCAAATCTTAAAGGCTAAGGGTAAGTTATCCAATTTGAAAGATTTAGATCTTGATTTCGTGAGCATTTTATCTTTAGAAAGTAAAAGAGGGTGAGATTTATCAAAGTTGGGGCAACTAAGAAGCATAAGAAATTGGAGCTTGTACACTTAGATGTGTGGAGACCAACCGAAGCTTCTCATGGATGATCCGAATATTATGTTACTTTCATTGATGATGCTAGAAGAAAGGTATGGGTTTATTGTATTAAACGTAAATATGATGTTTTTGATGCTTTTAAAAGATGGAAATCCCTTATTGAGAATGAATCAAATTCAAAGTTAAAGTGCCTTAGATCTAACAATGGTGGTGAATACTGTAGCAATGATTTCAATGATTATTGGTCAGTGAATGAAATACGTAGAGAAAAGATGGTTCTAAGAACACCACAAGAGAATGGTGTCATAGAAATAATGAATATGACAAGCATGGAATGTGCTAGAAGTATGAGGATACTGTTATCCATATTTCACCCCGTGCCAAATTTTGGATCAACCACAATCCCACATAGGAGGAAACAAAGTCAAAAGGCGGACAAAAAAGGGCTTCAAAATTGGCTAAGCATAAAGGTGTAAGTGGAGAATGCCAAGTGTCAGTATGGCACTCGATTCAAGGGTGAATAGAGAAAGAATTTTTAAACGAGCGCCTGATCTGTCATGTGTCCCTAAGGAAAGTAGGCCGTTGGGAGAAAATTTGGTTATTTTCCCTTACTATCTCAAAAGGGGGTAAAAGTTACAAAATGGTCCGCAACTCCACCCAAGGAAAAAGTCAGCATTTGGGCCCGAGTCAAAGCCAAAGCGGGGAATCAGAGGAAAGGGCAAAAGATAAATTGTGGACCCGTAGGCCTGATTTTTGTTCCAATCTAGATACCATGTGTTCGATATCAAAAGGGGACCCATCTTTCAAGCGGTTTTCCCGCCCATTCGTACTGAGACTCTATACAAAATTTGAAGGGGCATATCTTTCGACTCAAGGCTCGAAATATTGCAAATTTGACACCGTTGGAAGCATTTCGACGTCTTTTACGCCATGGAAAGATAAAAAAATAACTTTTCTCAAGCCCTGGTAGGTGAACTATGGAGAAATGTCTTCAAGCCTTTAATACAAAATCCTATTTTCTCAGCTACTAGATCTAGTTCGATTCAATCCTCCATTCTTCTTCAAAATTCTAGACAGACAGAGGGAGCCAGAATCGACAGATTTGGGGTGGATTTGAAAGGGGGCATTGATTGATGGCATTTGAATCTTCAAGGCATGATTTAATGCATATCCCGGGGTGGTTGAAACAAGATTCAAATTTTCCCTCTTCCCTCTCTCTTATTCTTTCTATATATTGTAACACTTCTCATTTGAGAAGGAGAGACATTTTGGGCATAGAGAAACTCTATCAACTTTTTTCTCGATGCTATTTTTGAGTGAACCTTTTCCCATGCCTGGAAAATGTATTTGTGCCTCTATTCTAGAAATGTAATGGTCTGTGCACCTTCTAGAGAAATAAAAAACGTGTTTTTGTGGTGTTCTTCAACCCTTTGCATCATTTTGTTGTTTCTCCATGCCTCTCCCTTTCAGTCTTGGTTTTTCTGTGCATGTATTTCACATTTGCAGGTGCAGGATGTTGTGTTTCATGGAGTTTAATGGATGATTTGCAGATATGGGCCATGTCACTTTTGTCTGACCTCCCTCATCTCCATTTTTTTCTATTTCTTTCTCCCTCAACAAAATATCTCATTTCCTTTGCTGGTGTATCACCACTTTAGTGTAGGCTATGTTTTTCCCTCTTTCTCTCTCCTTGGTTCCTTGGAATGGTTAGATTAGGATTAGATTAGTGTGCCCGCTTTGGAATAGCTTGTGGCGGGTAGTTTAGGAAGAGGAACCAACCTTCTTTGGAGAGCTTTCCCATTCGCAAGGTCTCACACCTTGGGGAAGTTCAATGTTATGCAATCACACTAGATGAGTCTCGCCTCGTAAAAGTAGATTTGATGACTCATTTGGGGGTGCCGTGATTCTGCACTAATAGTTTTGGAACGCTCGGTGGGACAGGTATGAAGCACCTTACCACTTCATCTTAACAAAGTTGATGTGTTTCGTTAAGGGTCAGCCTTTGAGGCACATACGAGCACATCTGGCGACTCCATCTGGTCAACAACCCATCCTCTGAGTTGTAGACCTTCTTCCCATCCATTTCCACCCATTATTTCTTCCATCTCTTTCATTCTTTTCCATTCCATGAAGTTGTGTAATCATGACTTCATTCCCTTCATGGAACTCACACTTATAGTAGTACAACAATCCACCCCAATATGTTTTACAACTCTTGCGAGATCAACATTATGATCAGATCCAAAACCATTATGCTTACCCATACGAGCAAAGTGTCAAAATCAGTTTGGCTACGGATCTTTCCAAGAGCAGGGGTATGCGAACAATGAAGACAATCAAATACAAGATGTTGGTCTGCTGGAGAAGATCCAAAAAATGGAGGTTGGCATGGTTTAGTCAAGGAGTATAGCACAAATGAAGGTGTTCAAGATTGGTTTCAGGGCACCTTGTCTATGGGAAGGCCCTTTTCCAAGACACTACAACCCTCAAGAGAAGCTTGACTTCATGGTTGAAATGCTGCCCCAACTTGCACAATGGATTGAGGAGATAGAAGCATATGAGCAAAGTCTGAATCAACCTTGTCAATGGGTAAGTCATTCAACAGATCCTTGTCTTTCTTTTTCTCTCTCTCAAGCTTTATCATTTCAATAGAGGCAAGAGTCAAGCCCCTCACTTGCTGCCCCAAGTGTTGATTTCATTTCTCCATCTTCTAGTCTTCCATCTCATTTCCTTTCCTCTTCCCTTTTCCCTTCCGAATCTGTGTCCCCCACAAGAGCCAAAAGAAATGCCTTCCCCTCTACCACAAACAAGGAAACAACTAGTGGAGACCCCACCCACCACTCCTCTTGCCTTCCCAAGTCCATGTTGGGAAGAGACTCCAAAAACCAGCCAAGGAGAACATCAAACAGAGGAACCCAACAAAGAAGAAATGATAGAAAATCTGAAGAGTTGGGCTACTAAATTTGAGTTTTCAAAGGTTCCCTTGTTGGTTAAGCCTATGGAGGAGGCTGAGGTCAAGCCGCAAGTGGTGGAAGCTCCAGCTACAACACAAGCAGGGGAAGAAGGAGCTACTCCTAATCCAAAAGAAGAGGAGTACATTCCGGCTGTGGAGGAGGACCATACAGTTTCAGAGGCTCCAAGTGCAGAGCAAGCCATAGAAGAACCTTCAGTTCTTCCTCCCACTTCATCCCCTTCAAGCTCTGATGTTGAGGAAGAGTTTGAGCTTTCAAACTTCATGTTTGAGGATGAAGGGAACCATGGTGAGTCAATTATAGATCAGGAGGACACCATGAAGGAGGTTGAGCACCTGCAACAAAACAACAAGGAGGCGAGACACTGTCTCGGCTTAGAGGATTGCCTTGATGGAGGGGAACCCATGGAGATCACATCATTTTTTCCTCCATCTCTCACATCCCAAGCACATGAGCCTACTACCATGGAGGAGAACATTCAGGAACAATAGCCTGCACTTCATAACAACCCTCTGGAACCAAGATTGGAAGACATGACTCTCCCATGTTCTTCATAGGAGAAGGAAGAGAAAAAGTAGGAAGATGTCATCATCCCTCTCACACCATCCATCCATGAGAGTCAGCAAGAAGGCTCCATTCTTGGAGTTAGAGTTCAAAACCATGGGTAGATTCAAAGGACCATACCTTGCCCAATCAGATACTTGGCTTCATTAGAGCCAAAGGAGAAGCCAAAACTAGTCATGCCTACTCTAGGGCATGAGGATGAGCATCAAAGTACTAAGGGTCATCATCAACACCTCCAAAAGTCGATGCAAGTCAGATTAAGGAGGTATTTTCCATTAATGCTGATACCTTGATGATTTGGGTGGAGGACTGGCTTATTGTCATTTTTCACTCATCCAACCAGCCATGTTCAGTGCCAAATCAGTTGCATGGCTGCAATTTTTGAGGAAGGGAAGCTATTTCTCCCTGCTAGTTGTAGGCTTTGTTTGAGCTCCCTTTGCTCTTGGTTAGAGTAGCGTAGGTAGGTTTGTTTTTAGTAAGAAGTGCTTTTCGCATGTTCCATTTGGAGCATGTATGATTTTTAGTTTGTACATAGTTTTTGGTGCTATTGCTCTTGCACAATGCATTTAGTTGGATTTTGGTGAAGTCCAAATTCAAGTTTCAAAGTGGGTTTCTAAGAGGTTCGTGAGGTCATAATTTCGAGTTCGGATCATAATTAGTTTATAAGGTTGGACTCCATGCCCAATGGATGGAGCCAAAAAGACCACCTGGTCTCTTCATCTAGTAGAGCGAGATGTCCCCGTGAGTCACCAAATTGTTATCCATATTTTTACCCATGCCAAATATTGGATCAACTGCGATCCCACATAGGAGGAAACATAGTCAAAAGGTGGACATAAAAGGGCTTCAAAATTGGCTAAGTATAAAGGTGTAAGTGGAGAATGCCAGTGTCGATGGCACCGATTTAAGGGTGAATAGAGAAAAGATTTTTAAACGAGTGCTAGAATGTCATGTGTCCCAGGGGAAAGTGGGTCGTCGGGAGAAAAGTTGGTTCTTTTCCCCTTGCTATCTCAAAAGGGGGTAAAAGTTGCAAAATGGCCCGCAACTCCACCCAAGGAAAAAGTTAGCATTTGGGCCCGAGTCAAAGCCAAAGCGGGAATCGGATTTAAAGGGAAAAAGATAAATTATGGACTCGTAGGCCCAATTTTTTTCCAACTGGCCGCCACGTGCCCGATATCAAAAGGGGACCCATCTTTCAAACTATTTTCCTGCCCATTCGTACGGACTCGATACAAACTTTGAAGGGGCATATCTTTCAACTCAGGGCTCAAAATATTGCAAATCTGACACCGTTGGAAGCATCTCGACGTCTTTTATGCCATGGAAAGATTAAAAATCACTTTTCTCAGGCCTTGGTAGGTGAACCATGGAGAAACATCTTCAGGCCTTTAATACAGAATCCGATTTTCTTAGCTACTAGATCTAATTCGATTCGATCCGCCATTCTTCTTCAACACACCAGACAGACAGAGGGAGCCAAAATCGATAGATTTGGGGTAGATTTGAAAGGGGGCATTGATTGATGGCATTTGAATCTTCAAGGTAGGATTCAATGCATATCCTGGGGTGGTTGAAATAGGATTCGACTTTTCCCTCTTCCCTCTCTCTTATTCTTTCTATATATTGTAACACTTCTCGTTTGAGAAGGAGAGACATTCTGGGCATAGAGAAACTCTGTCAAATTTGTTTCTCGACACCATTTTTGAGTAGTGAACCTTCTCCCATGCTTGGAAAATGTATTTGTGCCTTTATTCTAGAAATTTAATGGTCTGTGCACCTTCTAGAGCAATAAAAACATGTTTTTGTGGTGTTCTTCAACCCTTTGCATCGTTTTGTTGTTTCTTCGTGCCTCTCCCTTTCAATCTTGGTTTTTGTGCATGTATTTCACATTTACAGGTGCAAGATGTCGTGTTTCATGGAGTTTAATGGATGATTTGTAGATCTGGGCCGTGTCACTTCTGTCTGACCTCCCTCATCTCCATTTTTTTTATTTCTTTCTCGCTCAACAAAATATCTCGTTTCCTTTCTTTGGTGTATCATCGCTTTAGTGTAGGTTCTATTTTTTTCTCTCTTTCTCTCTCCTTGGTTCCTTGGAATGGTTAGATTAGGATTAGATTAGTGTCACTACACCTGGAATAGCTTGTGCAGGGTGTAGTTTAGGATTAGGAACCAACCTTCTCTAGAGAGCTTCCCCATTTGCAAGGTCCCACACCTGGGGAAGTTCAATGTTATGTAATCACACCAGATGAGTCTTCCTTAGAAAAATAGATCCGATGACTCATTTGAGGGTGCTTTGTGATTCTACACTAATGAGATACATGTGGAATTTCCCTTACGCTTTGGGCGTAAGTAGTTGATACAACGGTTTATTTAATTAAGCGTGGGCCTTCAAGTTAACTAGATGGAGGAATAACAGAGAGGAAACTTGGACGAGAAAAGAGGTAGATCTTTCTTTTCTTAAAGTTTTGGTTCGTAATATTTTGTGGATATTGATAAGGAAAATAGGAAAAAGTTGGATGCAAAATCCAAGAGATGCACTTTAGTCAAGTTATCGATCCTGGTGATTTCGGATTCCATTTTTGGGATTTAGAGAATTCTAAAATTATTAGGAGTCATGACATTGAATGGAATGAAAAGAGAATGTACAGAGGATCAAATTTTGGTACCCAAGGACAAAATAGTTGAGAAGTTTGTGAATGAAAATGAACTCTCAGATTTAAAAATAATATCGACAGTTTACACGATGTCGCTGTCGGTTGACCCTGACCGACATCGGTCCACCGAACCGTTATCGGTTACTGGAAGAAGAGCCAAACCAACATTGGTTAGAAGAACCAGCGTTGGCTATAGGTGATCAGTGTTAGTCACTATTAGAATTGGAAACAAATGTCCAGGAGGTCCAGAATGAGCCTCCAGTACCCCAAACTTCTATGAGAAGGTCACAAAGGGTAAGTAAACATCCATAAATATTTACACCTTCTCTATCTTATTTATTATTAACTGATAAAGGTGAACTAGAAAGTTTTAAAGAAGTAATGCAAGATAAGACTCACGTTCAGTGGGATCATGACATGGATGAGGAGATGAAATCCTTGGAATAAAATAAGACTTGGGATTCAGATTAAGTTCTTTATGAGGTAAGAGGACATTTTAGAATAAGTAGGTTTACATGATCAATGAAGAAGAGGGTGGACATAAGAGGTACAAGGCAAGGCTTGGAGTAAAGAGATTTGCACATAAATTATGTATTGACTTTGGTGAAATATTTTCTCCTATTGTAAAGATGACTTCTATTCATACTGTATTGAGTTTAGTTGCAGTAGATGATTTACATTTAGAGAAACTAGATGTGAAGATGGATTTCCTTCATGGTGATTTGGATGAAGAGATTTATATGTAGTAGCCACTTGGGTATGAAGTCAAGGGTAAGGAGAAATTAGTGTGTAGGTTGAAAAAGATTCTATATGGGCTCAAGAAAGCTCCAAGGCAATGATACATGAGGTTTGATAGTTTCATGCATGAGCATGGTTATTTAAGATGTGAATATGATCATTGTGTTTATTTCAAGAAGCTTGAAAATGGGAGCTATATTATTTTGTTATTGTATGTGGATGATATGCTTATTGCAGGATCTAGTATGCAGACATTGGTGAGCTTAAGGGAAAGCTAGCTCACACATTTTCTATGAAGGATTTAGGAGCTGAAAAAGAATCCTTGACATGCAAATACACAAAGACATGAAGAACAAGAAATTGAATTTGTCTCAAGAGGCTTATATCAATAAGGTGTTGGAAACGTTTAATATGTAAAATTAAAAACCTGTAAGTACACCTATGGTTGGACACTTCAAATTGAGAAAATATCAGTTTCCTTCATCACATGAGGAGGTCAAATACATGACACGAGTACCATATGATTCAATAGTTGGGAGTCTCATGTATGTTATGGTTTGTACCAGACCAGACATTACAGTGTAGTGGGAGTTGTGAGTATATTTATGGTCAATCTAGGTAAAGAGCATTGGAAAGCAATCCAATGGATACTCAGGTATTTGAGAGGGACATCTAGCATGCAGTTATGCTATGGAGGTTTGGATATTTCTTTATGTGGCTATGTTGATTTGGATATGGCTAGAGATCTGGATGGTAGAAGGAGCACTACTAGATATATTTTCACAAAGAGGTGGGATGACAGTTAACTAGATTTCAAGATTGCAGAAGGTTGTGGCTTTGTCTACTACAGAGGTAGAGTATGTTGCAGCTACAAAGGCTAGCAAAGAGATGATATGGATGAACAGGTTCATGGAAGAGTTGGGAAAGGAGAAAGATGATTGTAAATTGTTTAGTGACAATCAAAGTGTAATTCATTTAGTGAAGAATTCAACTTTTCATTATAGAACGAAACACATTCGGTTGAGGTATCACTTCACGTCGGTATTGGAGGATGAACAAGCAAAGCTGGAGAAAATTCATATGAGTGAAAACCTGCGGATATGCTAACAAAGCCATTAACAAAGAGAATTTGGAGCTACACTCCACTTATATTGGTATTCAAGTTTGAGACTTGAAGAGGAAAAAACAAAGATAAGGAAAGGATCTAAGAATGACACTATACAAGTATAGTGCAATAATTTATCTCCAAGTGGGAGATTGTTGAGCTCAATAACTTCATATTAGAATGCTATATTAAACTTGTAGGAAAACACAATAACCGACATCGCTTATGGAGGGAACTGTCATCGGTGAAGGCTAACCGACGTCGGTTACCTGTGTGTGAGTGTTTTATTTAACTCACGAGAATTAGATCTAAATTTAGTATTAAAGCATATCTATTGATTGTAATTGCATGGCTAAGTGCCCTAAGTTTGTATATGCCTATATAAGCATAAAATATAGGGTTTAGAAGTAAGGGATTGAGATAGTTAATGATTATTGTGAGAATAATTGTGAGAGAGAGAATTCTTGGAGAAGAAAGAGAAGCTTGAGAGAAAGAAAGTACTATACATCTGAGAGGTGTGGAAGATTGTAGATCTTCAATTGTATATCTTTTGAAAGCTTTGGATAATAGATTGGCTTGTTTCTTGGTGGATGTAGCCCACACTGGGTGAACCACATTAAATTTGTTGATTTATATCTCTTGTTTTGTATATTTCTTCTGGTAGAATATCCACTTTTATTGCATGTATGCTTAGATCTGATATATTATCTGTACAACCTTGTGCTAACCCCAACAAAAGAACAAAGAGTTAGCCAATTTTCTTCTATTTTCCCCCTCACTATTTTCCTCCATTCTCATACTATGTACAACTTTAATTGAAATGCTAATTAAGGAAGAAGTTTATGTTTTCCAAGGCATATGAATGTGTGCATCTTTGTATGCATGGTTTCCTCTAGCTAGTAGCATGGAATTTTTGGTTATTTCTTCTCATAAATGTGTGTGTTGAAATTTCTAACTAGTGTGTGTAGGAATATGAGTTTCTACCCACAACATTAGTTCTCCTATCTTTTATTCTCACTCCCTTTCCTACTCTCCGACAAAGTCTTCTCTAGAAAGATAAGATAAATTTTCCCTAGGGTCGGTGGAGTGCCCCTGTCGGATCCCCGACCATAAGGCCGCAGGAAAAATCCACTTTTTCACCCACATGCAAACACATAAGCTACACCTTTTAAGTAGAGGGACTTGATTCCCGCAGTGTTCGCAAGAAACCCATAAATTTTTCCACTTGAAATTTTTTCTCGTCAACATTTTTGGCACCACAAAGTGGGGTAGAATTGGCAGCATTTGCGCCAAAATATGACCACAAGGTCCGAAAATCCAAAAAATAAAATTATCCAAAAATTAAAAAAAAACAAAAAAAAACAAAAAAATAGATTTTAAAAGAAAATCATTTTTGAAGGTGACTCCATCAAGGAACAAATCCCTATCACGTTCATTTCCCACATCACAATGAAGAAATTTCTATATTGGAGTGAAGTACCAATGAGTGATAACGAAGAAGAAGAAGATCATGACCGAGAAAAGAAGATCATTGATCAACCATGGTTCTAGACCAGTCTTTGCAAAAAATAGAAAATTTGAGAACGGTAAAAGAGACTCCTACTTCAAGAAATAATTTGTAGTTGGACAAAGGAAAGTAAATAGAACTTGCAGTGAAGAAGATGATAATGAATGGTTGAAAGATGCACGAAAAAGATACAAAATGTTGCGTGAAGCTCAAGAATATGCCAAAGGTAATACTCTCAGTTATGCACAACTAAATAAAAATATTGGAGCCATGTCTTTCATCACCCTCCCTTGGGATGATTTCCTTACATATAGGAATGATAAAATGGGAGTCTTAAAACTTGAGTATATGGAAAGAATCATGAGTACTATGCAAGGAAATTCCAGTCCCAAATCTACCTCGAAATGCTGAAATATGATGAAGCTTTGCAAGAGATGTACGAGCAACTTGAAGCAGCCCATAGTAAGGAAGAAGAAGAGGAGACTTTTCCTATGGAGGAAGATCCTAAAGATCGTTCATACTATAGGGTATTCATCCTTGAAATATTCTTGAATGTTGCTGAAGAAAATCCTATCCTTGAGCCTTCCGATGAAGATCAAATCAACACTATGGAATATGATGAGAGGCAGGATGATGCAGGATCAACTAAAGAAGATCTTATTCTTGAACCCTCCATTGAAAATCAAAGAAACACCTTTGAAGATGACGAGAAGGACATGGAGGCAGAACCACTATTCATCAATTCATTCTAGATCGAAGGCACTTGTGGCTAGGGTAAGCTTAGGGAAAGGCTTGGTCAACATTTTTCTAGTTGTCATTTTTGAAGACAAATACTACCCATCTTCGTGCCCTCTTTTAATTTTGCAAATAACCTACGCAATTGTAAACGGTACATGTGCAAAAATTAGTGGGCTATTTAATTTTGAGAATCCCTTAATAAACATATAAAAATATAATTTCAGAATATTTTTTAAAGACAAAAACATCTTCAAGGTAAAAAATTGCCTAAGGTTTTATTCTCCACCAAAAAAACTTAAATATGTAGTCTTTGCGTATGAAATATTCGAAATAGAATATTCTTAGAAAGTAAAAACAGATGTCAAAAGATCCACGAAACTTATTTTCAAATGAAAGACCCAATATATATCAAGAAAGAGATACTGATGCATATGGTGTCTCGGTCTCGCTCACATTATTGAGTGAGTGCAATTTGGGCTTGAAGGGATAAAAAAAAATGGGGAAAATCCAACAAGTTCAAGGTTTGAAACGCATTGCAAAAACTTTGAATACCCATTACAACAATTTCAAATCCTTTTAATAAATCAACCAAAATCACAATACTCACAAAATCCCCTTTCAAAAGAGAGCTTCTACGAGAAAAAGTGCAGTGCAACACACATTTTTCACTCAACCCACAAATAAAATGATTCTTGTCGATCGATGGAGATGAAAAATGTGGTATCTTCATATTAGTTAGATCCCAAATCAAAACCTTCAATTTCTACACCTTCCTATGCAAATCCATAACGTGTGCTGCAGGAATGAGTCTCGAGTCGTTGCTTCACCATACACATTCTCCATTCCTTTACAAATAACAAACCTCTCTCTGTAAACCATTTTGACGAATCCACAACCATCGAGTGTTATTTATGGATTTCACACTTTTAGGGATAGAAATGTGATCAACAAATCAAGCTAAACCATACTTGACGACCTCCCCAACCTCTTCTATGCCATAGAATCTTTTGTCATGTGTCAGACCCATTCTTCTCATTTATGATTTGCAAGGGTGTACATCTTCAATCGACGGTGTTAAAGTACTCTACTTCAACTTCATTTCCGCTCACCTCCACATCATCGATCCTTCCGACAAGTGTCGGTCACATGTAGCCAAACTTAATTTGGAAAACACCTTTACGAACAAGTCTAAATTAACTACTCAAACACACAAACACTCCATATTAATGGCCCAAAGACATGCGTACTTCAACATTGTTTGTGACGTCTTCTTCACCATCAATACCCATCGCCAATTGTTAGCAGCGGAGGCTCTTTATCATTTCGAAAATGCCTTTTGTCATAAATATGTGGCTCCCTTAAAAAAATTCCTCCATTAAAAAAATATCTTCCCTTTACAATAGACTTCCCCCCTTTCAATACTTTATTTGAAAATGCTCGTGAATTCAAAGTGTCTTTTTAATTAAGGATACGCCTCCCACTTTTAAAATTTTCTACCATGGCTCGACCCCTTGATTTTAAGAGGTGAAAGATTATAATTAAGGTTTATATAGCCACTCCACCTTACAAGGCATTTAAGGATTCATATGGCTAAATTTCTACTTAAGTTTTAAATTAAAAATTAAAGCTTAAAAAATTAAGTATGTTTTGGTTCATGTTGACACTTGTGTGTGACCGCCATCGGTTTGCAGGGGGTTGGTTGATGAGGGAGTGTTGGAAATATCATATTAGTACTCACATATGAGTGAGTTATTAACTAGCAATCACACATGAAATTTGTGATGGAAACGCAAAGGGGATGCGTAGGAGAAGTTAAACTTGAGGGAGATAAACATCAAAGGAGGGAAGAGGGTGATAAAGAAGGAAATTGAGGGAGAAGTGTAGGAGTGAAAAATATTGGTTGAACCTATGGAAAATTCATTTTTGTTACGACCAGGAATATATAAAACACGTATCATTTGTGTCAATCATAAGAAGGCAAAAGGGAGCACAAGTGGTCCTTGAATACTTCCAAGGTAAACTTGTACATGTTTGAATCCCAAAATTTACATATATTAGAAACAAAATTTGTATGTTTATCTTTCCTTATATCAACAATTTCATGCACATTTCTTATTTGAGTTTTTTTTTTTGTAGTGCTAAAGGTAGTGAGTAACATTTCCTTTGTTAGTAGTCCTAATGATCAATGACCACTAGAACAACACTTTGATCTCTCATTTACCGATGATGAACATGCATAGTTATTGAGACATACATTTGGAAATTATTTTTAGTGTATTTAATGCTTGAGGCATTGGAAAAAAAGGGAAAAAAATTCTTTGCACACCATGTCCTTATTCAATCCTATAGGTCCTCCAAGGTTATAAAAAGGGAACATTTCAATTTTAAGATTATAATTCAATTGATTGGATGGAAGAATATAATTTGTTTGTCTGCGTGAAGATTATAATCTATTGATGAGCCAACAAATCTGAATCCATAGAATATGTTAAACACATGGATGTCAATCGAGGAAAATTGGAAGAGATGTCAATCCATATGTTGAGGCAAGGGGGCATGTGTAGCCAACATCATCGAGTGTTTGGAGAGTTGACCAATATAATGTTTAACCACCACATGTGATGTGAAATGGTAGGTGAGCTAAGGGAAGATGAAAATTTGAGTAATCCTATATATGGTGCGAGGAGATGGTATTTGCGGCTCACAAGTATGGATCATAATATGCAATACATTATCCATGATGTAATACAATTTTGAGCTCAGAGGACCCTCAATTCAAATATCGATGCATGTTGATTCTAAAACTAAATGTAAATCCAATATAGTTTGAACTCAATGGAACTAGCCAAACTTAGTGAAAGTAAAGTCTCGGTGGCGGATCTCATCGGCAACAGTAAAAAGAAACAGGACTGATGGCAACACGAATGATACTCATGCATACCCTTCTCAAAATGGTTTAGAGGATCTATAAATTCCTTTGTGGATGTGGTTTCCAAACAGTAAAGGATAGTGCAGAAACATTAGCAGGTTTATAAAACCCTTGCATAAGATTCTAGTACTGAAGATAGAGGAGGATTTGTTATGAAAGGTGCTCAAGGAGGAGGTGAATCTCTCCCACCTTGGCCTCATCTGTAAATTTCACAAGTTTTGGCCTAAGCTATCTCAGCTCCATGATTGGATTTCTCTAAGATGGAAGGAAAAGATTAAAGGTAAGATTGAGCTTTATCCTATGCTAAAGCTTATTTCATTATTTTCTTTGAAACCCCTGAAGAAAGGGATTTAATTTATGGCTAGTATTGGGTTTGGGGTGAACATGGGCTCATGTCCAAACCATGGTATCTGTCTTTTGATCCACTAAAAGACTCCTTTGATACCTACCCTATTTGGGTTCGCTTTCAAGGACTCCTATTACAACTCTAGAATAGCTCATGCCTTGTTGTTATAGGTGATACTTTAGGATCTTTTGAAAAAATAGATGATAAAACATCTTAGAAGATTCATACAACTTATGCTAGAATATTGGTAGATCTTGACACCTCTCAAGACCTTCTAGAAGAAATTAGTCTATAAATCAGTGATAGACATTGGTTGTAAAGGATCGACTACAAGGGTTTAGCCTTTAGATGTTGGTGTTACTTTCAAACAGAGCATCTTTTCGATGAATGCGAGTATTCAAAATGCAAGTGCAAAAAAATTGACGTGGTGGAATAAATCTCTTCTTGAACATCTCACAATCATTTCAGATTTGGTTGAGGAGAGCCCATCAAGGTTGCCACTCCCTTGCCAAAAAAGACTTCCAAAACTAATCAGAGAAGGAGTCACAACACCCACTCTCTAATCCTCTTGACTTTGTTGGGATATCACAAGATTCCTCTAACCAAGGGTCATTGTTGAATCTATGATGGATTGTGTGTCATTGCTTCAGGGTCACATCCCTATCAAGACTCTTGAAGTTGTTCTTTTGGCCTTCATGAAAGAAGATAACGAGGAGTGGACGGTGGTGGACATGAGAAAGAAAGGACATGAAAAACTAAAACCAAAGAACATTTCAGATAATTAACTTTGAAAATATTTGTTTCTCCTCTATTTTTTCTATTTTCATGTGGTTTCGGAGTTATTGTGGTGCTACAGGTTGTTGTTTTCATGCTTCTTATTGGCAGGATGCTCCTTGCTTTTGTTCTTTACTTTTATTTGGATTTTAGGCCCTTTTTCTCTGGGGTGTGGTCCCCATTTGTAAAAAACACTGATCTCTCTTTGTAAATATGGTTTTGAACCTTCTTATTGTTAGGGTATGGTCCCTCCCAAAAAACCATTTACCCATAATTTAAAAAAAATCTTAAATGCTAGCATGAAGCCAAGCAAATAGATGGGGAGAGATGATGCATTTCTCGTAAAAAGGGTCAGGGAGGAGAACAAGCCCGAGAAGATAACAAAAGGTGCATTCCATGGTGGAAAGAGGAACATGAGACCCTTATGTGGGACCTCTTTTCATAAATGACAAGCTCTTTAAAATCATTCATAGAATGGATATGACCATAAGGCAATGACTAAAGGACCTTGAATCATATGATATTTGTATGTTGTCGAATTTACTAGCATCAGTCTAGTTTGGAAAAATGGATATTGACACAATTACTTATTAACATTCCAAACCTAATCATTGGTATCATATATTATTGTTTATGGATAATTCATAGTTGGCCTTTCTTTTATATGTATATATAAGTGATTGTGTCCACTTTTATAGTTTGTGTTTGTTTTAATTATTTTGTGATGGGTAGTATGTTCTAGATCAAAATATTCACACTTGGGATATTTCCACCCCCAATGCCTGCAAGTACATATACAAAATGTAACATGAGTCAACCTAATCAAGAGTAGTATCAAGCTGAAGAATAAGGCTTTACTGCATCTATTATAACACATATGGAAGCTTCACTTATTCAATTGATGTTATCATGTCCACTATTTCTCTGATGGTAACACCTAATCCTTACACCACTAAAAGGAATAGAATTTGTTTGAAAATATGGGGAAAATGGGCTTTGTTATTATTTTCTAATTTATTTTTATGGCGTTGAGACTTTCAATTGGACGGTGTTATATTTATTAGATAAGATGAATACATGAATGGAAATTTGGTAAGAAAAATGTGTGGATGAAATACCTGTATGTCTCACACCTCTTCCATGACTCATATTGTCCCTACCCAAATACTATATGTTAAATGTGTTCCACTTTATCATCTCAATGTCATTTATATTATTTATGTTACCGCAACTTACGCTTAAATGGGCCAAAATAAAAAATGGGGAAAATATGATAGGTTCCATGTGATTGAATGCTAAAATTTAATGGGGGTGCAAAATATTCTTGGTATCTTCATGACATCTCACAATGGTTACCTAAAGACCTTGATAATGCAAACCTCCACAAGTGGATTGTGGGATAGTTCTCGGTTGTGGCATGCCATGTCTTCTACACGTGTCGGTCAAGATATCTAACAAACATTATCTTTAGGATCTTTATCTTGTTTAATGTTGGATTGCATGATCGATCGATCGACCACAATTGGATGATACATAATGCTTCTACAAAATATAAATTGTATGATCTAGAAAAAGTGTAATAAGTGCAAGGTCGTATTTTGGATTATTTTGACTTTTCGATAGTCCCCTCAATTTGATGACAACTAGATTTATTACCTTTTTAAAAAATAGTACGTAATTATCCCACCCATCAAATCTAGTCCTCTACTATTGTTAGTAGCCATTGAGTGTTGGGAACCATGGGAGGGATTAAATACCAATCGTGTAGTTTGAGTTACCTCAGACAAATAAACCAAAGCTGAGACACATCGATGTAAGTAGCTTAAAGACACATTAACGTAATTGATTTTCACCTAGATGACATATGTAGATGGTCAAGATTGAGCCAGATTGGACCAACATATTTATAAATTAGATCCTAGTGATTCCACTATCCATTCTTTGTTAGACCAAACAACCAAAAAACCAATAAGAACAATGTCTTCGGCATAATAATGTGTAATGTGTAATTTCACCACCATAAATATATTATTTCATATATATATATATATATATATATATATATATATATATATATATATGATATGTCAAAAACATTACAACCATGAGCATATGCTTCCTTGAAGCATGAGCAGAGATGTCAAAAATCTATGTAATCTAGTGCCCAAATGAGTGCACTACTCATTAAAAAAATATTATAACCAAATGTTCACTTTTATCAAGGTCGACAAAAGCGAGGCATGAGGCCATTTCATTGGAATGGGCAAAAGAGATTTTGTAGTTAATTGAGACATCATTAAATGGTTTATTGAACACTTATCCCCATCAAATCCCTCCAAATATTTGAGTCAAATGAACATATTTACATCCAATTCCAAGTTATCTCAACCCAATCGAGAATAATTTATGATAAAACCATATGTCATTTACATTTTCATCGACGTAAAAAAATCTTAAATCTATATTATTTGACTTGATAGAAGTTGTCATTATTATTTGGAGCTATGATTTAATGGATATTCCAGTTAAGAATAAAAAACCATATTCTTTCGGTTGTGGAAAAAATTGTTGTTGTCTATCCTTGTAACTCCATGAACCAGGGTTAAATTTGATGGATGTTTAGACATTTTTTGTGATTTTAGCAATAAAATACTTGCATATTTTTAAAATAAATTTCACATGTGACTTGCATATTTAAAATATGACTGTATTTTTTATATAGAATTATATGTGAATTATATTAGTACATATTAAAGAAGGTTATATTATTAAGGTATAAATAACATTATTTTGTATTTTTGAATGAAAGAATAAGAAAATTATCGTCAAACAAACGTAAGTAGATGTCAAATTTAACCCCTGCCATGAACTATTGGATAAGTTGTGGATACACATGCAAGGAGAAATAATAATGCCTTCTAAAGGCATCTTCCAAAAATGTTGTGATCCAAGAGTCTGGGACCATGAAATGGCATAGAGGCATTTCAGAATTTTTGTTTATGTGCATTTTCAATGGCTGAACACACTCATAGCCCCGCAGCATGAGCAAAAATGTACATCCGTGGAAGGGAACCCAATGTTGACGTGGGAGGGATAAAACCATGGTTTCACGCACATGTAATTGTAGTGCCTTGTTTAGAGTCTCCCCATTTAAAAAAATATTATAATGAAAAAATAAATATAAAAAACATATGGAAGTTTGTATAAGGTTGAAACGTTTTATCAAATATAATATTGTACATTTTTGAGATATTTGTGGCACATGTCCATGAGTTTTCCAAAGTATCCTCTGTAGTGATAATTAATGTTGTAACAATGCACATTTGTTATCGTGGCACCTTCAAACACCCGTTTCTTCCTATATTTTATTCATGTGTGGGGGCTTCAAAATTATGATGTACATAATACATATGTCATAAATGTGGATGGTGAAGATTAGAACATACTATCAACATCCCTAGAAACTAAACCATATATGTCCCACACATTGATTGCTAAACAACCCTGAATCTAATAGGTGTAACTAATTCAACGTAAAAATCATGGGAACTTGGAAGGATAACATATGAGGGAAAGTAACCGCTTGACCACTAGTCTTCAAAATCCCGGGGAAGATTGTGTTTGGGGTGAACCTTCCATGGAGACACTGTAAGCACCATATATAGCATATGCATTGCATTGATCTCGAGGTGCCAACCAAACACTCTTCCAACAACTCTTATTAAACTAAAAAAATGTTCGCAATTACTCTTTTTTTTTTGCAAAACTAACATCTTGTCAAGATTCATAGTAGAAGATATGATATTAAAAAGAGTTTTAATTCATCTTTAAGTGATACATGGGCATCTTCCAATGAGACTAAACAAATGTTATTCTGGGTTATAAGGTCAATGAGGTCTAATTGGGCATATGGAGTCACGAGGAAGAGAATCTTAGGGGTTGAGAGTGTGAAATTTCAAATGTCCCATTTCCCTCCTAAATGTAATTTCAAATTCTAATGCATGTAATGAGTTAAATGTGGACTTGTTAAGGGAAGTAAGTGGTCTAGTCATGTTTTAGGGGTTAATTAGGAGTTGTAAGTGTCTTGTTAGGTTGTAGGATATGTGTGATGAGTATTTGTGTGCTAGTGAATTATTAGGATGCTTAAAATAATGTAATAGGGAAGTTATGAGTCTTCATGGCAATGGAAGTTCAAGGGTCACAAGATGGGAGTTACGATTCTAGAATTAGGTGGCATGTATGCAAGAAATTTGAGGATAGGGGTTAGAGAATCATTCATTCCTCATGTGGAGGATGGAGAGAGGAAGGTAATGAAGAACAAATTTGTAATTTTATATGAAGGAATAAAGTAATCTAAGTTTAATTTGTATATCTTGTCTTGCCTCTTTAGGAGTATTTTTGAGTTTGTAGTGTGAATCAATAGTTTCTCTTTTCAATGCATTGGAGATTCAATTTGTATGATTGTTAATGATCCTTCTTTGTGTTATTTCAAGTTGAGATGAATGTCCGAGAACATGTTATGAGGACTAACATAAATCTAAAGGAGTAATGGTTATGAATGTGTTGTTTGTTATGTGAAAAGACCTGTATTTCTTAGTATGGTTACTTTGGAATTCAAGGATGAGGATTTGTGAGTACCTAACCATGTTATAGGAGTGAGTGAAGTCCATTGCATAAATTAAAATTGATTTCTCTTGTGATACTCCTTAGCAAATTGAAAACGTAGCTCAATGATCCATAGGGATCCTATATGACTCTGCTTCATTAGATTAGCCAACACTAGAAGGAGAAAATGGAGAAAAGGAGGTTCTGTTTGCATTTTAATAGAACCACCGCTCTGTGTAGACCAGCGGTTATAGAACCATTGCCCAACTAGGGTGTGATCTTGTAAACAGCCGCTGCCCAACCAAGGTGGTAGTCCTATGACCGCCATTTTGCCTTTGGGTGGTGGTCTTGTCACTTCTAGACAGAAACATAAATGGAAGCATGAATGGACATGGATTTGGAGCATCTGAATTTTTCCCTTCCCTGGCTAGGACCTTTCCCATTCTCTAATGCACGGGAGGACATGGGGAGGCTATAAATACTTGGGGAGAACAAAGGAATGGATCATCGAAGACATGAGAGTAAGTGAGCAAGAGTTCTTAGTGTTGGAATTGAGTTTATAGAAGAAAGGAGCTTGAAGGTAGAGCAAACAAGTAATTGAGAGGAAGTGTGAGATATTATCTACTTCTCTTTCATACTTATTGTAAATTCTAACTTCCTATTCAAATTGGCCAATAAAAGTGGGAAGAAAGAGTGTTTTTCCCTTCCTGACTAGTTTTCCTCCTTTGGAGGTTTCAAGATAAAATTGTTGGTGTTCATAAGCTTAGAATTGTCTTATTTCTCTACATTAATTGGTTCTAAAGCACAAGAAATTTATTCACTAGCTCTAAACTGTTATTTTCAAATTGAAAGTAAAACAACATATAATTGTGATTTTGTAGATAGTTCCAAAGTAGAGATTTTATAGATCATTTTGGTATCGAGCTAACAAAAATAAATTACTATGGTATTTTTCTTGGATTTGTATGAAAGTGACAAGATCTAAAGGCAAAGAAGCTTTACCTTGTGATCCAGATATTTCTACAAGGAAGTGGAAACAGAGAATTTGGGGACAAATGGAGGAAGATAACTTGGTCCGTAGAATCGAGATGCTAGAGACCATGATGGATAGGATGTATATGCATCAACAAGAGCTCTCAGATCTGTAGAAGACGGCTTCAATGAAACAAGACTCCATGGACTCAGTGGTTCGAGCGTTGGCCAAGAAGTTTGGCATAGGGAAGAGCCATGAAGAGGAAGATGAAGAGGAAGAACGTGAAGAAGAGACTTCAACTGCAAGAGAGAAGGTAAAATCTGATCATGCTCCCTTTAAAGTTGAAACCAAAGTGGAAATTAAGAGATTTGAAGGACAAGTAGATGCGAGTTGCTTGATAAATGGTTAAAACAGTTGGAAGTCTATTTTAGCATCCATAATGTTACTGAGGCACAAAGGATTACCTTTGCATGTCTCAAAATGGAGGGTCATGCACTAGTTTGGTGGGAAACCCACTTAGCTACTTGTGAAAAGAAGAAACATCTAATTTTCAGTACTTTGTTGGTGTAGGATATTTACCATGCATATATTTTAAGTACATGGGATTCCTCCACATAGGTGATTCACCATGCTTAGGTGTCCTAGGGTGTCATTATGGCCTTACACACGTCATAGAGCGTCATAGGAGTTACATTTGACTGGCTATTTCGGGAATGTAACTCCCACCTCTTGACGGCTACATTTGTGGGGGAGTTACACACCCCACTACTATATGTACACCCTTTCATCTTGAGCAATACAATGGAATGGAATAGAGTATGGGATTTGAGCCATTTTCCCTTAATGCATGCACATTTCTCTCATGGGTGATTTATTTCTTTGATCTTGAAGCTACATCATTTTATAGTTGAGTGCAATATTTTGATGCTCACGGATTCCCTCCAGATCTTCGTCATTCCTCCGACATGGTATCAGAGCTTGGGGATCGGAATCGTGTTGCTTCGCATAATAGTTTCTTACTACTCTCCGTCTCATAGTTTCTTGTGCAAGCTCTCCTTTGCATGTGCTCTACTTGCATTTTTAAAGGGTATTTGGTTGATTTGCACTATCAATTGCTGAGCTCGTGATTGCTTCTATACTGCCTTGACTTTATTGCTCGGTCGTTGCATTCACTACATTCACCAACTCGTGCATAGTTCCCACATGCACTCCATCCATCCAACTTGGATCATTCAACTCCTTCTTGGTTTGACACGGTGGTTTGGTCGTTTGGCTCTCATTCCTATTTTTTTCCTTGGCAGGGATCTATTTCTAGTTTGAACGTGTGTGATTTGGCTTTGTTCGTGGTTTCAAGTTTTCCAGGATCTGCATGCATTTTCTGTGTGTTTCGGGGTGCATTTTAGGTTCACGGGTTGCAGATTTAGGAGCTTAGTGTTGTCTTGTTTTTCACTTTGAGATATACTCTACCTGCTTGCCTTACTTGTCTGCATGCATCATCCTCATGGTATTGCATTGTTCATTCTGTTGCTCCATCCAACTCGTGCCTTTGCATTGATCCACGACTCAGGTTTTCTTTGGGAGCTCGTGGGCCTGCACACAACTCAGGTTTCAGTCTGCACTGCTTGGATTGTGCGTTTCGACTCACTACCTTGGTCTTTGAAGCTCGAGTTTTCCACCCTGCAACTTGCTTGGTGTGTTTTCTTTGAATGTTCCTTGTTGTTCGTGCATATGTGTTTGCACTACATTGGATCAGTCTTGGGCTACTCTAGTTATTTGGCATTTTCCTTTTCATGCACGCTTGGCTCACAACCTACACTTTCTCTGCTTGGTTTCGATTTACACTGCAAGGCTCTCTGTTTATGCTTGTACCTCTATGCACGGTGGTTACAGTCAACACATGGCTTAGTTGGGGATATTCATTTCCACCACATGTGGCTCGACTTGGGTGGACGTCCTAACTTGCTACATACCTTAGCATTGGATCTCGTGAACACATTCACACCAACTCGGTAGCTTTGGCCGTCAACTCGGCGAATCACCTCTACCTCAATAGAGTGCCACACCACACACGATGGCTTACCATACGATTGATTTGAGTCACTCCTTCGACTCCTATGTTGTGTTTTAACATGTGCACCACTCATTGCTCATGGGATCTTTGTCATACCATGGAAAGTTTGTGTAATACAACTTGGCTCGTCCCCTTTGCCCTAGCTCGGTCAAGATATCTATTCCTAGCTCACCAACCAGAGGTAGCTTTAGCTCGGTGCATCCATAGCTTGACACCTCATCTGGGCCCATCCCTTTTAGACATTGTTTGGTGGTCAAAACAATCTAGTTTTTGATGTTTTAAGGATAAAAACATTCATTTTTAGCATTGTAAATTTTTTTAGGGACCTATTTTGCTTGTATTTAATGTCCTTCATTCGTGTGTTGAAGATGGAGGGCGAGGTTCAGAGGTTGGTAGGAGGATAATTCCCCTCGCAAGAAAAACAAACCTTGCTTAAAATTTGATGCCATTTCCAATGAGTACCCACACGACACCCTTTGCACCCATTTTGGGCACTTTTTAAATTTGTTTTCCAGGCTTATTGGCATTTTCCATCAGTTGTGGGAATCATTTTCTTGCTATAACTTTTGACTTGCTGCTCGGTTTTGAGCGCTTCTTTAGTCAAAGTTGCATGATTTTTCACACATTACGTGATGAAATTTTCAGTTTTGTAAACACACTACTTTATAAAGTGCCACATTCTGGGGGGGTCATTATTACTCTTGGGCCTTGTATTACACGCAAACGCATTATTGGCCGAGTTCGATGCCTTGCATTTGTGCACCTTGCAATTTTGATTCCACATCATGGAGGGTGCTCTTTCCATACTTGAGCATCATAGGATTGCCTTACAGCCTCCGCCACTTCTTCTTGGGAGAGGGAACTATTCAATTTGGCGTGCTTCTATGGAATGTTACTTCACCTACGAGGGTCTTACACACTTCTTGCTTGGGCCAGTTCCTACACCCACTGATCATTGTCATCTTGATAACTTTCTCAACACTTACAACCATGTTTTTGGTCACTTGATGATGCATGTCTCCCAATATCTCTGGTTTCACATGGTAGACTCAGATTCACCCCATCGAGTCTGGAGCATTCTTTAGTCCCTCTATGGAGACCCTTCACATACCGCCACCATTGTTGTTGTTGTTGATCCGATTGTCTCCTCTTGTTGTTCGTGTGATAGCGTTTCCCGACACATACTTGCTTGATTCTTCTTTGATGATGATGATTGTGTACCCGAGGATTCGATGTCGAGAGTACTACAGAGGAATCTTCTCCTCCTTCTCTCACTATTCCAGAGAGTGTCGACACATCCCACATCTCATGAGATATTGATCAATCTCATATATACAGTCTCATACGTCATTTCACCCGCCTCTTTTCCACCTTCAGTGTGTGAGGCCCCTTTCACTCGTCTACCTTCACTGGATGACTCATACCTATCTGACATCGCTCTTCTATTTGTTGAGCCCCCTGATTGGGATGAGTATTTGTCTGACCTTATTTTTCTTTTCACATAGTACACTTGTGATGTACTACAGAGTTCCTCATCCATCTATAGGAATTTCAAAGGAGTTCATCATCTCCGTTGTTGGGAGTACCCCTTACGGGACTCTTACCACTTCCACTTTTCCGAGAGACCTTCATTAATCCACATTTGATTTTGGATCCATTTTTCTCGTTGTGGGGATGTTTTGTTGCCTTCACATCAGTTGGACATCCTTTCTATAGGTGTTCACCCTTCATACTCTGATAGTTATGCACTCATGACATTACCTTCGGTTCCTTCACACTCACTTGCTAGACCTATGTCACACTTTTGTGGACCAGACTTAGAGTTCTTCGTGTTGTTGCCTTGGTTTCCTTCATAGAGTGGGTAGACTTCCAACACATCATTTTTGTCCTTCCTAAGGGTAGGCACACAATTCGGTGTGAGATGGCTCTTCTTCAGTCCAGAGGTAGAGGATATTGTCATCGACATTATTTTGGGAGACCTCCTAGAGCTGCAGAGTTCAGATCTGTCCATGGCATCTTCTGCATTCCTCTCGTCTCCCTCTTCTTCTCTCTTCTTCTTCTTTCTGAGAGATTGCCTCTTTGTACATGGGTACCTTTACAGGCTCGTCTATGGCGGACCCATCCTTGGCATCTTTCTTAGATTAGAGAGTGGACTTGTCTCTCTTTTGGGGGGGAGTTTTTCCCACTGGGTTTTCTCCTTTTACTCCACTTTTTGAGAGTTTCTTGTACATGGGTACCTCATCAAGCTTGTTGTCGGGACCCACTTCTCCTTGTTTTCATCTATGTGTCCACCTAAGCTATGCTTTAGGGGGTGTTGGTGTAGGATATTTACCATGCATATATTTTAAGTACATGGGATTCCTCCACATAGGTGATTCACCATGCTTAGGTGTCCTAGGGTGTCATTATGGCCTTACACATGTCATAGAGTGTCATAGGAGTTACATTTGACCAGGCTATTATGGGAATGTAACTCCCACCTCTTGATGGCTACATTTTTGGGGGAGTTACACACCCCACTACTATATGTACACCCTTTCATCTTGAGCAATACAATGGAATGGAATAGAGTATGGGATTTGAGCCATTTTTTCCTTCTTTGCATACACATTTCTATCATGGGCAATTTCTTTCTTTGATCTTGAAGCTACATAATTTTGTGGTTGAGTGCAACATTTTGATGCTCACGGTTCCTCCGAAAAGTACTTAGAAGGGCTTTAAGGAATTACTTAGAGCTAATTTTTATCCTATTGGCCATAAAACTGACTAGATGATCAAATGGCAGTATTTTAGACAGGGCAGTGGTCAAAGTGTGCAGGACTATACTACAGAGTTTCGGAGGTAGGCCATGTTGTTGAATATGGAATTGGAGGATGAGGACATTCTAACCAAGTACTTGGGAGGACTTCACACTCACCTTCGAAGAAAATTCATCTCCACGAAGCCCAAATATTTCAATGAGGCGTGTGTGCAGGCATACTATATAGATGATGAGAAGAAGCAAGGAAAAGCAAAGCCAAAGGCAAAGCAATCGATGAATTAGCAGATGAAAGAACATGGGAAAAAAAAATATAAAAGGTAAGTGGAAAGGAAAGGTAAACAAGTTGCCACTACTTTAAATACTCGTAAAGATCCCAATTTTTTTGCAAGATTTTTGATATCAATGGTCATTCGATGCTACCTATTAGAAGTTGCATCCGAAGTTACATCTGAAGAACCAAACCAAGGACTCAAAGAAGTCCATGACAACTGTGAAAACAGAAGGGGAGGTGGAAATTGAAGATGAATTTGATGTAGATGAGAGGCTTGGATGCACGGCCACCAACATGGACAGCCAGGAAGAGGAGATGAGTAAACTATTCTGATCAAAATCTAGATCAAGAGAACTAAGGTAAATGCTTTGGTTGATATCTTGATTCTCATTTTAACCCGATTTATAAAGCAATTGTAAAAATGCTTGGTCTTGAGACTTACAAACATCCACACCAATATCCCTTGGGTTGGGTGAAGTTGAAATTCGAGGCAACAAAAAGATGTAAGGTCAAGTTTGGGACCAATTCCCAGTATATTGATGCATTAGAGGCTGATGTTATTCCACTTGATGCACTTGATGTTATTTTTAGGAGTCCTTACTTGTATATCAAGGATGCTATATTCATGAGAAAGGAGAACCGATACAGATGGGTCAAGGATGGGATCTACTACAACATCCGGGCACACCATTATAAGACACATGTTACTATGGCGAGAGTGTTAACCAAGAAAAATGACTTATTCGGGAAAATCGTAATCGGTTTTGTTTACTTCTATTAAAGTATAAACAAGATGGGGTAGAATTTTTAGAGATTTCTAACCAGGAAAGCAAGATTTGGATAATATTATTTGGTCTTTTCGGGAAGTTTTTAAGGCTCCGGTGGGTTACGACTAAAATGGGAGGTAGAACATGAGATTTAATTGTTGCGAGTCCCCTCTACCAAACATCAGATTGCATAGGGAATCCTTGCTTTGGAAATTACTGAAGTAAAGAAACAACTCCACACGAACTACTAGAATAGGGTGTGATACGTCCAAGCACCTCACCATGTGGTTCACCTATTGTGATGGTCTTTGAAGAAGGATGGTTCTTGGAGAATGTGCATCGACTACCGCACTTTGAACAAGATCACCATAAAAACAGATATCCACTCGCTTTGTATATATGATCTCTTGGACCAACTTTAGCATGCCAAATTCTTCACGAAGTTGGATCTCAAGTTCAAGTTATCACCAAGTCGAGAATGAAGGAGGAGGATATATGGAAGATTGCCTTTAAGACAAAACATGGTTTGTATGAGTGTTTAGTACTTCTTTTTGGTTAATGTAATGTTCCCGCTACATTTTTGAGATTGATGAATGATGTATTTCAAGATTTCATATATTCATGTGTCATTGTTTATGTAGATGATATCTTAATTTTTAGTGCCACATGGGAGGAACATCTAACTCATTTGCAGACAAGTCTTGCAAGTTCTCAAGGAGAAACAATTGCTATGTGATATGAAGAAATGTGAATTTACCAAACAATCACTAGTCTATCTTCGGCGCGTGGTTAGAGGAGGAGAGCTACGAGTGGATCTAAAGAAGGTGGAAGTCATCACCAATTGGCCAACACCAATGAGAGCCACAAAGACTAGGAGTTTTGTGGGAGCAAAGAGTAAGGGTTTTGACTAGGGTAAGGAACAAGATAAATCCTTTGAGTTATTGAAGTACAAGATTAGTTATGCTCCAGTACTTGATCTTCCTAACTTGCAACATCCCTTTGAAGTAGAGAAAAATGCCAGTGATTATGTTATGGGCATAGTGTTGCTACAGGGAGGTAAGCCAGTTTGTTACATGATTATGAGACCTTTACTTTAGCAATTAGAGGATATTCAATATATGATAAGGAAATGTATGCACTAGTTCGAGCCATTAAGAAATTGAAGCATTATTTTTGGGTAAAGAAAATATTACGCACACTAACCACAAACCTCACCAAGATTTACAAGAAAATTCAAAATTGTAGCAGGCAAGGCACTACAAATGGATGGGATTACTTCAACAAGTAACATCCGGTGATCAAATACAAGAAGGGTAGTACAAACTTGGTGGTAGGCATGTTATCTAGGCCACCCACACGGGATAAAATCTCCTTCTTGGTCACTGTCTCTTAGATCGAGCCCTTCACGAAGGAAGCTTATGGGAGGCATATGCCCAAGACATAGACTTTGGGGTGATATTTCAGCGATTTGCAGTCCCAAGGGGCTGAAAGTATGGGGATTGAAGATTGTTATCTCAAGGATGGGTTGCTCTTGTTAGGGGAAACTTTGTGTGCCAAAAGAAAAATGACCTCTATTCATGAGGGAAACACATACCTTGAAATTAGCGGGACATTTCGGTGTTGGTAAGACCCTAGTCCACTTGCAAAGGTATGTGTATTGGTCAACATGCAAGAAGAAGTATCAAAATTTATATGTGGATGTAAACTTTGTTGTACCAACAAGCCTAAGACTAGGAAGGAGGGTTTTTATATGCCTTTATCAATACCTACAAATGCAGCGTGGGAGGACATTTCTATGGACTTTGTAGGAGGATTACCTATGTATAAACATGGCCATGAATATCTATATGTTGTTGATATATTCGAGTAAGATGTGTATTCTTATGACATGTAAAAAGACAATAAAAGCATATGAAGCATATCTTTTCTTTACTAATGTATGGTTGCATTTTGGCTTGCCAAAGTCTATTAAATTTGACAGGATTCCAAGTTCTTGGGAAGTTTGAGACTACTTTATGGGATATGATGGATACCGAGGTTATAGAGGAGCACGACCTTCCATCCACAGACGGATGGACAACTAGAAGTGGTGAACATGACTTTAGTGCAACTGATCGGAGGGTATAATAACAAATATCCAAGGACTTGGGATGAGTCCTTAGCCTACGATCAACATTCCTACAATTTGGGTCGTACACACATCCATCATGAAGTCACCATTTGAAACATGCTTGGGGTATCTACCTACAAATCTGCTAGACATAGAATTTGGGAAGTAGGATGAGGAGGAGACATGAGACACAAAGGTGACTAGAGAAAACAAATTCATTGAGAGGATCCAGAAAATCCATCTCAAAGTCAAAGAATAGTTAGAGAAATCCCAAGCCAAGTACAAGGCTAGACACGATCAACATAGGAGAGAGCATAAGCTTCATGTTGGAGGCGAGTTTGGCTTTACTTGAGTAAGGAGAGACTACAAGGTCAAGCACGAAAGCTCAAGCCTCTACGGTATGGACCCTTCACCATATTGGAACATGTTGGAGAAAGTGATTTTGGACTTAATTTGCCACCATTTATGAGGATGTACTTAGTAGCAAGCGTGAGAACTTGCACCTATATGAGCCATCCATGCTAGATGAATATGAAGGATTATAGTTCTTTACCTTCCATTGAGGATTGTGTCTTGGACTCACTGAGGCAAATTGGAGGAGGATGTAGTGTTGCAGTAGAAGGTTAGAGAGATAAGGAGAGGTCCGCAGAGTCTTGTGAGTTGGTGAAAGGAAAGACACCAAGGCAAGCCCGATAGTACTCTAAGGAGAGGGTGAGGGAATTATTTCCTCATCTACTCCCCCATTAAGCTTTTGTGGGACCAAAATCCTCCAGGCGGGGATGTGTGATCCATATGGATCCTATATGAATCTACTTCATCAGATCAACCAGCACTAGAAGAAGAAAATGGAGAAAAGGAGGTTTTGTTTGCATTTTAAAAAAACCTTTGCTCTATGCAGAGTGTCGGTTACAAAACTGCCGCCCAACCTAGACGTCGATCCTGTAACCTCCGCCTAGCCAAGGTGGCGGTGATGTGACCACCAGTTTGGACTAGGCGGCGGTCCTGTCACTTCGGACAGAAAAATAAATGGAAGCGTGAATGGACGCAAATTTGGAGCGTCCGACTTTGTCCCTTCCCTGCCAGGACCTTTCCCATTCTCCAGTGCATGGGAGGACATGGGGAGGCTATAAATACTTGGGGAGAACAAAGGAATGGATCATCAAAGACATGAGAGTAAGTGAGCAAGAGTTCTTAGTGTTGGAATTGAGTTTGTAGAAGAAAGGAGCTTGAAGGCAGAGCAAACAAGTAATTGGGAGGAAGTGTGAGATATTATCTACTTCTCTTTCATACTTATTGTAAATTCTATAACTTCCTATTCAAATTGGCCAATAAAAGTGGGAAGAAAGAGTGTTTTTCCCTTCCTGACTGGTTTTCCTCCTCTGGAGGTTTCAGGATAAAATTGTCTTATTTCTCTGCATTAATTGGTTCTAAAGCACAAGAAATTTATTCACTAGCTCTAAACTGTTATTTTCAAATTGAAAGTAAAACAACAACATATAATTTTGATTTTGTAGATGGTTCCAAAGTAGAGAGTTTACATATCACTCAAATTTGTATTGTACTTTATGTTGTCATTTGAGTAGCTTAAGAGTATTGTAAAAGTAAAGGGTGTGATTTTATAAAGGGTAGTCTATAGATATTGTGAATCAAGTGTAGATGAGGGTTTGATAGGAAAATAATGTGAAATTTCTCCCACTTTGTAGACTTGAGGGTCTAAATACCATGCCCACTGGCGTGTATGCATAGTTTGAATAATAAAGCTGTTAACTCTTGTCAAACTTACACATCATTAGGATGACCTTTGTCAAAGAAAAAGGGATTTGGGTGTGGAAAAATCATTTTAGACAAATTTGGGACTTTAAATCTGAGTATAGTGAAAATTATAACCAATTAAGCCCTCTCGGAGCTTCTTGTGATGTCAAAGGTCAAGGTTAGGTTATCGCTAGGGCTAGCAATTTGGAAGGCTAGATCAACGAATTCCAATCTAGAAATGGGAATATATCATGTTCAAAGAGTCCTTGAGGGATCAAAAGAATAATTTGTGAATTTTATTGGCTATCTTTGAAGAATTCCTTACGTATTGAAGAGAACATGGTGCAATGTTTTGAAGATAAATGTGGATGGTGAGTTTTCAAAGGAAGTGTGAGAAATACTTGGAATTAGGGAGTGAAACTTTACAAGCTTGAAGAAATCTATAATGGGTACTCATAAACCATAAGTTTGTGTCTTGAAACGTTTTAGAAATGGATTTGTAGGACAAACCAGATGTCCTGAACTAATTGGGCTTAGTGAACTTTGAGAGCAAAAGTGAAGTAGAAAGAACAAACGAAAGAGTTGGGTCCTTGGTTTTGTACACACCTCGGGGGATCATAAAAGGAATCTAAGGAAGTATTTAACTCCTTTTAGGTAGGTATACAAGTCTCGATGCATGAATGTAGTAAGAAATCATGTCTTAAGGGCATTTAGAGGGTATATTTAACAAATATTGTGAAGAATTGAGTTTTGATTGAATTGAAGTCATTTTTCTAGTTGATCTAAGGTGGATTAAAGTTTGAAGTAGGTTTAAAGGATTTGGGAGCATTGGTGGAGCTAGAAAGCAAAAAGTTGTATGGTGAGCTAAGGAAGCTAGTCAAGAAACTTGAAGGGATGAATGAACAAGGTGGGTACAAATTGAGTATGAGTGAAGAGTGAACTCTTTGATGAATGAAAAGATGTTATGTGGGGCATATGAAGTTGTGTTGCAACCAAATATTGAGATGGTGAAGTTTCTTTAGGTAACATTGTGTCGGGTTTTGCAAGTTTTAGCCTTTTTTGCTTGTAAATGATCCTCCAATGTAGAGATAAGGTATAGTTGAGGTTGAAAACTCTTGAAAAGGTAATTATATGTTTGATATTTTTATTTTCTCTACATCATAAAGTATCAACTTTTAGTCCCATAAACTCTTGATCTAGTGGGCATCATTGAAATCTTTCTTTTCATTTCATTTAGCCATTCGTATTTTTTGATTTAGTGTAACTATGAAGTATATTTTCAAACCAGAGACACTTCGAAAGGACATGTTAATCATCTTGATCTAGAAACGTAGGAAGGTCGTTAAAATAACGTGGATCACATAGCCATAGCACCATTTAGGGCCATAGAGAAGGGTGTTTTTGTTTCTAGCGCGGCAACACCGAGCCTCCTTTGTCCATCGACTAGCGCAGTAGTAGATAAGAAAGGTGGGTGCGAAAAGTCTTGACATAGATTTCCCCACTTCGATAATATTGGGCAACCAAAACATATACGGAGGCATCTCTGCGTTTACCTTGATGGAGTAGATGTAAAATTGCATGGGCCTTTTCCTTTGGTATATGTATACACCGACACCGATTCAATGCATTGCCTCGACACGATGAAAGGTGAAATCGTGGTGTATGACGTATTCTTTATGGGAAGAGAAGGGATTGTAGTAATGTAGTAGGAGTTGCTGGTTTGGTTTTGCGAGCAGTTAGCTTTATGGGGCGCAATGCAATGATCCACCAAACCATACAATCGCCCACCATCAACGTGAGTTTTACGATTGCGAAGAAATGAAAAGTTACATCAACAATATGCTAGATAGCGCTTATGACTACCATGGACATCCCAGATTGATCGTGTTGGCCGCATTGGGCAATCTGCAACGATCGCTGCTCCCATCATGGCTCCCCTTGTGGTTGTGTTTTCATCAAGGGCGAATTCAACATATCAACACATCCTCAAAGCCGATATAAACATTCTCGGGAAACATACATGGGAGAAATACACTACTCTTTAAGTTTGGGGACGTCGATGGTTTCTCCCCATGACAACGGCGTCCAAGCTCGATAAAATCCTTCCATCCCTCCTTAAGCCCAACAACCATCGAATCGTGATTATGACGTCCTCTTATTTAAAATACATTGGACGTCTCTACGGTGTTTAAAATGTATTGACGTCTACAAAGCATAGATTGTTCACTAAGACCGGTGGATGGCAGAGCCTACACTGTACATCAACGACCAAATTGATTTACGCTGTTGAGCTCTCTGCTATTTGTCGACTCGGGAGGCTCATCTCATCTCACTTAGACAAATGTGTTTAGCGTAATTAAATATGTGAGAAAATAATAACTAGCAATTGCAAATGAGTTGCAAGTTACGCCGGAGAGGGATTGAGTTTTTGTATACAATATAGTTTGGATACAAAGTGAAGGTGAATTGTATTTGTATTGCATTACAAGTGGGGTTTGCGTATATATATGTACAACACTTAACTTATTTAATGTCGGAGATTACTAATGGATCCTAGATCCTGGTACACTATTGTGAGCATGATGGGGGAAGGAGTATGCACATGCCTTGTACGTTGTGTGCCAATTCTGTGTTGCAAAGTCTTTTCTCCTCCTCCTTGCGTGCTTTTACGTTCTTTGTATATCTCATTCTTGCGTAGCGTTCAAACGTAAAAGCTGGTAGGATTTGTAGATCTTTGATGGCACGAACTCTTGACATTGCTGTGAATGTTAGTCCTTGACGGTCAACATTTCCGATGTCTACTGTGGCCTTGTCAAGAGTTAGGCCTTGTGATTTGTGGATGGTGAGGCCCCAAGACATTTTTAGTGGGATTTGGCGATGATTTCCACGTGTGACAGGAGGTAGGGGCAAGTGGGTTGGGTTGAGTATGTCCCATGGGGGCCCTTGGTAGTGTTTGAAGTTGACAAGAACAAAGGATGGCAAGTCGGTGGTTGTGTTTACGGGTTGTACACGACATCGTCACTTGCCCGAGTGCACCATTAACCAATCTGAGCTAACCCATAAGTTAGATGTCAACATGACCTCTTGTCCAAAGTGCATAGGAAAACTCTTTGGGTCTAGTTGAGTGTCGTTGATGTTTGAGTCGAGTTATGTTTGCTTTGTTTTGTGATGCTCACTGCAATTGAGTACGTGTAAGGATTTTAGCATTTGTTTATTGTGCTTGCTTGCTAGGTCCTTTGTTGCAAATAGGTGCTTCTCGAGTCATGAACATGGATTGCTCGAGCATGGTTCATTTTAAGAGACCTCTTGGAAATCAGAGGTGGAGAATACCTGGTGAATATCTCTGGAACCGGTTTCGCGGGAAGGCAAATTTTTGGGGGTTGTATGAAAAAATTTCGCTGATTGTCAAGTGGTGCGATAGAAGGCTGCAGACGCGCGACAGGAGATTTTGCTATCGCGCATCAAGAAAATGCGTGTGACGCGCATCAATAGACCTTAGTGATGCGCGTCAACAACCTTATTGACGCGCGTCACTGAGGTCTATTGACGCGCGTCACTGAGGATGCTGTCGTCTGCAGCCTCCGACCTCTGCTTTCCCATCAAAAAATCTCCGTGTCGCGTGTCAACACTACCCTTGTCGCGCGTCAACACTTCCTCTATCGCATGTCAACACCTCCTCTGTCGCACATCACCACTGCCCAAGTCGCGCATCAACACTTCCTCTGTCACGCGTCACCACTTCCTCTGTCGCGTGTCAACACCTCCTCTGTCACGCGTCACCACTGCCCAAGTCACGCGTCAACACTTCCTCTGTCACGCGTCACCACTTCCTCTGTCGCGCGTCACCACTGCCCAAGTCGCGCGTCAACACTTCCTCTGTCGCACATCAACACCTCCTCTGTCGCGCGTCACCACTGCCCAAGTCACGCGTCAACACTTCCTCTGTCGCACGTCAACACCTCCTCTGTCACACGTCACCACTGCCCAAGTCGCGCATCAACACTTCCTCTGTCGCGCGTCACCACGCCAAGTCGCGTGTCAACACTTCCTCTGTCGCGCGTCAACACTTCCTTTGTCGCGCGTCAACACTGCCAAGCGCGCGTCAACACTTCCTCTCTGTCACCGTCGCATAACAAGCTGTTGTCACGCGTCAACAATCACAAGCTAAACAAAGAATCGAATCTCTAGTGCTTAAGGGTATGTGAGTTCAAATTTCACAATATTGGTAATTTGTTAAGCTACTTGAGGTATACTACCGGAAAATCAGCTAGGTTTTTATAGGAGATGTTTTCAAATGAAGGTGAAGCCGACCCCCCAAAAAAAATATACTATATATTTTAGGCGAACAGGACACCAACCCACTCCGAATAATTCGCCTTTTCAAATTTTCATAAAATGAAATTTTCGCCATATTACGAATATTCGCCGCTAAAATTATCCCTGGCTCTGAGGTAGACATGCACGACTTTGTACGTGACATGAGAAGAGACCAATCCTTAACGGTTGCTTCTGCATTTCTGATGTTGGTCAACATTTCTCTGAATTCAAGTTGTGTTGAGTTTAATCCTTGTTGCCTAAAGTTTGTGTCCAAGGTGATCACGGTATCAAAAGCATGCCAAAGGGAGCTTCCTACTTTGTTGCTGCATATAATGGTACATCGTTGACCGGAGGGAGCTGGCCTAAGTCACCCACCAAAATCATTGAACAGTTACCGAATGCATGGTTACTATGTTGGGGGAATGCCTCACGAAGTCTTTTGTTGATGTTGTGTAACATTGTAGGACCTATAAAGCTCATTTCATCTATGAGTATGTAATGTACGACACTCATACGCTCTTGAAAGATTGCTAGGGCTTGGCCTTCAAGAGGTTTCATGTCGGATATGGGTATTCGGAGGGAAGAATGTATAGTAGATGATTTTATATTGAATGCAGCAATACCTATTGGGGCTAGTACAAGGAGGGAAGATTTAAATTTGCAGTCATATTTTCAAGCCCATTTCTTATGCATGTATGAGGTATGATTTTCCTGTACCAACGGTTCCCTGAATGATCATCTTCAATGGTGGGTGTTTCCCTTGTTGAGTTGCATGGGAAAGTACAATTGAGTATGCAAGGTGTTGTTTTGATGATAGCTGCAGAGCGTCTAATTGGGTAGGTGGAGTAACAAGTGGTGGTGAATTTTCAGTGCAGGCAAGGTCTATGAATTTAGGTGCACTTTTTTGTAAGGCAGCAAGGATTGAATGAACCTTCCAATCATGGTTAATGTCAAAGTCATGAAGGCCTATCATGTCTACATCATCAATTGTTGTATTGAGTGTTGGGTGCATGTGTGATATATGCTCCCATTCAAATAGTTTTGCATGCAGCGGATTAGATCCCTGCGAGTTATTGTTGTCACTACTTGTCCCAGTTGCAGTTTCTTCTAGAGTAGTGGCTTTATTAACATGTAAAGGGACGTACGAGTTTTTCAATTTTTCCCATTGGTTAGTTATTTCAGATTTAGAGATGCTAATGGCTGTTTGGACATGTCGGAAGGGTTTATAAAGCGAAACTCTGTCAAAGCAAAAATCCTCATAGTGTATCGCATCGGGGTGGGGACATCATTGTATCGGGGAATACACGGATGACGTTGGGGTTCTTCTTTGTAGCCATTGAGTAACTTTCCTTTGGCTATTATAGGACCAGGAACAAGCAACTTCAAAGAGGGAGGTGTTCTCTAATTGTGAAGCGTGTTTTATGTATGCATCTATGAATGAAGGGAATTGGAATGTGTTTCCTAGGTCTGTGAGGACATGTTTGAATACCTGCTTATCGACGGATAGGGTAATAAATGTTCGACTAAACTGGAGAGGGGGAGTTTTTGTAACATGTGGCATGTTTCTTGTGCACCAATGTCCTGGTCAACAATAGTTTGAGAGAGGAATTTGCTATAGGCCGCTTTTGTAGGGTGATCGATGCTAACTTCATTAGATATCCTTGTCAACATGTGATGGTAGCTTTCTGATTTCTTCTCTGCCTTGGCTGCATATTTTGTAATGTATTGTAAGACCACATGTCGTGACACAACGGTGACAGTCAACATTGGCTTGCCATAGTGCTAGCATGTATGATTTGTGTATGTTCACCCATGCGTCATTGCGTGCGGGGGTGTACTTTTTTACTGTTTCATCTAAGCCCAAACTCGAATACTCTTGGAGTGGCCAAGGGGCTTTATATCTACATTGAAGTGTCCCATTTTTTTCTTGCAAGCAAGTTGCCTCACTACATTTTGTGTGGCGTTGCACGTGGTTCAACAAGTTTTCATAGTCAGCTATTGGGTTGTCTGTAAGTATCCCGTATGTGTCTAACAAGCACGGGTCATCTTCCTATGAACGATGTATCCCAGGTTTTCCACTCTCAGGGCCCCTTGGATTCCATGCAGTTACTAATTGGTCGAAGTAAGTCTTTGCCGCATCAAGTTCACGGGGGTTGTCCCAGTTTAGGACCTCCATGTTTGGTGCATTTGGAAGCCATATAAATCCGTGGATATGAGCCGAGCCTTAGTGTTGCCATTCGTACCTGTATTTTGCACAAAGAGGATCCAACTTGGTAAATGGGGTAGGGGTGGTATTGTATTAAAATCTAAGTGGTAGTGAGCTCACCTGTACCAGTAGTCGGTGCAATGCAGTTTTTTTAAGCACCTCCTCGCAAAATATTGTAAATCTTTTTTCCATGTATGTAGAGACGATATGGGGGTGCATGTTCAAGTTCGCATTTCTCCATTGCTGGCTAGTTCTTGTGGGTGGCATGGGGGTTCCTGGCATTGCTTTGTGTAAATCTGGCCATTTAGTATCTGCTGCACTTAAAGTGAAGAAAAGTGTAGGGCTTTCTAGTTGGGTTATCATATTTGTGAGTTCATGTCTGCGCTTGCACCAAAATGATTTAGTTCCTCGCAAATTGGACCCAAAGTGCATTAGTTGCTCTGCAATGTGGGTGTCTGGGTAGTGTGCAAGTTGCTGGCGTAACATCAAAACCGTGGTAGGCAAGTTGTCGCCTATATTTTTTTGTGAAAACAGCAGATGTTGATTGGCTTCTGTGGCGCAACATAATGTTGAGAATGAAGTAACGAAAGCGCGGATGGCTTCCAAATCTGTTATCATGGTAACGTAGTAGGTGCAATGCGTATTCATGCATGTGAACCCTTTTGATCCGTGCTTGGTGGAACAATGCAATCCCTGTAGGGAACAATGTTGGAAAAGCCATAGATAACAAACCCTCAGTGTTGTATTCGTTGACTGCGGATGAACCAATGTGTGGCCACTCAATTGACTGTAGCGGAGTTTGTTTTCTGCCTTCGATGAAATTTGTTATTTGGTCAACTTCTGAAGTGGCTGGAGGGAGGGAGGACACAAAAGATGATGGTTGCCGCTCATGGGTATTTGGTGGGGAACTTGGGGGAAGGTCTGCTTCTGATTTTGCTTCAGCATTGTCTGGGATAGTTGAATTGAAGTGTGGTAGGGAAGTAGATATATCAGTACTGTGAGGTGGTAGGGAATGCAATGCAGGGTGGTCTAGGACAACATCCTTGTAGTAAGGGTCATGAGCTATTTTGAATTGCAATGCAGCCAAAACATGAGATCTACTTACAAAGCAGTCGTAAGCTTTATTTGTTGCTCCGATTCTTCGGATGATTAAGATGTCCAAGTCTTCGACGCGCCGAGGCAAGTGTTTAGTTATGGATGAAACATCTTGGGGGAAGCATATGGTGTGGCCCCTATATTTGTATTGACCACCTACAGTGTGAGTCACTGCAATATTGGGTTGACCCTTGCTATCAACATTTCCTCAACTTGTGTAAGTGAAGATAAAACCTTAGGTTGCGGGCCTGGGTCCATGTTATTCCAACTTGAGAAGTGGCAATCATCCTTTTCAACAATGCATCTGTGACATGTATTGGCACCTTTGTAAACCCTTGTACGTAGCCCAACATATAATTCATTACAACATGAACATGTGTTTGGAGGTGGGAGGTGATCTAATCTTTGGCGGAATTGGCATTGTGTATCTTGGAGTGAATGCGTATTTGGTGTGTGATCTTCGAGTAGGTTGACATGGTTGGCTATATAGACTGGCGCCTGTGTGTTCAACTTTTGTCGTTTCATGCAAGCTATATGGCGACGATGCTCATTTAGGTTGTTTTTGTTGGCTGCATACCTCAACCGAGCCTTTGCATTTTTCTCAGTCCGTGTTAGGCCTGCACAAAATGAGTTAAAAAGGTAACAATAATTAGGTATAGAACGTAGTTAATGCATGCAAAAAGTAGAAGTTCTTTTGTTTGATTGGAGTGAAGTGTAACAATGTATGTCTAAACATCATTTTTTTGTTTAATAATGTCGACAATGTTTGCATTGCTAGTATAAAGTGACTTTTATTGCACCCGAATATGTGTATTATAAAGACATATTAAGAACCAAGAGTGATATATAAATATAGGAAAACTTGAGCACAACATGCATTAATATTAAAGGTTATATAACTTATGAATGTAAAAACCTATATGTGGAGTAGGTGGTATGGTAAGTATGTATTTGTAAGTTCCTAACATTGTGTGGGTACAGTATAATATGTTTTTACGAGATAGTGCAGGATCTTTTTCATCAATACATAGTTAAGGGGATGCGAGGAATGCATCTAGTGGGGATTCTTGCATGTTAGAAGTCATGTACTTAACTTCTGCGCGACAAAGCAGTGCACCGGGCTTTCTTCGACCTATAGACCTCTAGCTTCGCGGATATTGTGAACATGTAGCGGTGGAATAGAATTGGCTTAACAACAGGCCAAAACTTGCTGGGTGTTGGTGCAAGAAGTTGTAGCTCTTGTGCTAATATACCCATGATTGATGTAGCAACCTCATCAAAAGCAGTTACCCATGTTGTTGATGTGCCATCCTCAATGATGAAGTGTAATGCATATTTGTAGTTGCAATGAGAGACATCATGCTTGCATTTTTGGCAATACCAAGAGGAGTTTGCAGTTAGATCAAGTTTTTTCTTGCATTGCTGGTTGTTAACAATTGATGTGCATGCTGGATAGCTAAATGAGGACATATTAATGTGTATAATTGTTGTTGCGGTGGAGAAGGTGAGTGGTTTACCTAGCTGCGAGGAGGATTTTATGCCTGCGATATCGGTTTTCTCAATTTTTCCAATACTCACTGAAGGGTATGTAGTTGTAGAGGTGAGTGAAGTAAACCATGCACGCAGTGCATGAGCCTCAGTTATATCAGGATCTATGAAGATTTGTGTATTAGGGCCCGTGGCTAATGTTGTTCCTTTGAAAGTTGTAGTTTTTGCTCTCTTAATTGCAAGAACTGGTCTGATTGATGTCTGTGTAGCACATAGTTCACTTAGAAGTTTGCCCTCATTGTCACTAAAAGCACCCCATAATGTTGCCTCAATACATAGTGTCGAGTTATCACTAAGTAGGAGTGTGCATTTGTGGTTGAAAGTACTATCACTTTTCCTTATAGTGGAGGGGGCAGTAATGGATAGTGCAATAGCTAGTAGGTCAATGGTGGATTTGGCGGGGGAGGAGTTGATTTCTGCTATTGTTTTGAAACGGAAAAGATATTGCGGTATGTTTACGGACTGATTTGTACTAAGCTTTACAGAGGAGTCCAAGTCTAGGATGATGTCCCAAGGAGTTGTGGAGTTGTTGTAATCTTTTTTTGCAGTCCGCAAGGTGCCTCCTTTGATTGTGTATGTTTTACCTAGTTGTATTTGGTTGTAGTAAGAAGTTGCAGCTAGGTCAAAAGAAGTCACCACTATATCTGAACTGCTTTTGTCGATAATGTCGAAGCTGAAAACCTGCCCTGTGCGTTTGTCCGTGCTATAGTTGTTTAGGTAGCCTTTTTTGATGACCCTACCTTCAATAGTCCAAAGGCTTTGGTAAGGATTTAACGATTTTATTGGCGTGAGTTGCATGCAGTCTACAGGACGGCCTTCATGAGTAGTTGGCGCCAAAGTATCTGTGCGGGATGTTGGCATGTGTACGGCCAGTTGGGGAGGCACAACGTTGGGGGCAATGGAGTCTGTGATGCTGGTGGTTCCTAAACAATAAAATAAAATGGAAATGAATTAGCAAATGGGGTAACGTAAAGTACGAGGGAGCATGCGCTAAACCATAAAGTGGGGAAACCAAGTTATGGCCCACGTAAAGTGTTTTTTTAGAGAATAAGCACGTAAAGATATGTACAGTGGGGAAGATGTTTATATAACACAACAGTTTCCATGCTCATTCAAAGTAAAGTACGAAACATATGTACAACAACTATAATGTATATATCGTGATAGGAAATATACAAAACTTCTGATGACGGTTTCAAAATGGAACAAGTACAACATATTTATGCAAGTATAGGTTTATCGAGTCAGTCCTTCAAAAAGAGGTTACTGTGGGGTAGAATAAAAGAGGTGGGCATATGTATGAGCAGTGCAAAGTCATAGTAGGGGTGAGGTAGGGGCTAAAATTATAGGGACACAAGATAAGCTTTGAATGCAGCTCTAATGGAGTGTTCCTCGCCGCCAGAGTAGTACTAGTCATAGCTTAGCGAACGAAGGAAAGTGTACAATGCGTCAAGCCTAAGGTACGTTGCATCTACCTTGTGCATCATGTCTAAGACAGTGGTTAAATCACTATCGAGAATCATTGCTGATGGGATGAGAGACTCTGATATCCTACCAGAAATGGTTGAGCATGTAGTTGCAACAGAAGTAGCCAAAGAATGGACAGAAGTCTACAAGCGGTGGTTGGACACTTTGTATTGAGCTTTCATTGGTGGCTTCTGGGTTGCATATGACTGAGGGGACCCATTTGAAGCTACCAGTTCAATAGGAGGGCTCCCGAAAATGGCACCAGAGGTATCATCAAATATTGTGATAATGGATGGACTTCCATTTGGAGTGGCCATAATACCTGAAAAAAGCAACCAACTTTGTTTAGTATAAATTTTGCTTCTACTGACAAGTACAAAAATACATATACATATATATGTCACGGATAATGGTTAGGCCAAAGATAGAACCATGATATTTAGTGAATGTCATGAAATTGAGATGGAGATGTAGTTAAAACAACATTTCAAAAGGAAAATGATCTTTTCATTCCTTTCGGTTAGAGAACTATTTGAAGAATTCTAAACATTGCAAAAAAATTAGCTCGCTGAAATTGAAATTGCAACTACATCCATAATTCATATATCATATATTTCATCCATAATTCTCTGTATGCAACTATGGAAATGTCAGACATGCTCATTGTAGTTTTCAGCAGATCTTACATAAAGATTATCAATGATCATTTGTAACCTAACCCGTGGATTGGTATTTTAGTTAATACATTCCCTGAGAAAGAATTTATCTTATTTAATGATTAAAGAGAAGATTAAAGAGAGCTCAATATATCCTCTACAGGAAATACATGGAAAGATTGTGCATGCAAAATTTGAAGATTACTTCTTTCGAGTTCCTATCAGTCAAGTACTCTGGCCTCAGTAGTTTCATTTGATTTTGGGTATTGTTTAAAAGACATTGAAGCTAAAAGTCAGTTAAGTACTTTGGCTTCAATATTTTCGTGTTGTGCAATTTAAAAAATAGCACAAAGCTGAAGCAGCAACAGAAGAATTTGAGAAGAATAGAGCATTTGCCAAAGGAGAAGACAACAGATTTGGAAAATAGAGCACAGAAGAACAAAGTCATAAGCAATGAAATAAGATAAGTAGAAGAAAAACACAACAGTAGTTGTTAGATCATAGTCGCAAAGATATGGAGAAGATTAAAGAGAGCTCAATATATCCTCTGCAGGAAATACGTGGAAAGATTGTGCATGCAAAATTTGAAGATTACTTCTTTCGAGTTCCTATCAGTCAAGTACTCTGGCCTCAGTAGTTTCATTTGATTTTGGGTATTGTTTAAAAGACATTGAAGCTAAAAGTCAGTTAAGTACTTTGGCTTCAATATTTTCGTGTTGTGCAATTTAAAAAATAGCACAAAGTGAAGCAGCAACAATGTAAGAATTTGAGAAGAATAGAGCATTTTCCAAAGGAGAAGATAAAGCAGATTACGGAAAATAGAGCACAGAAGAACAAAGTCATAAGCAATGAAATAAGGTAAGTAGAAGAAAAACACAGTAGTAGCACACGTAATGCTGACTCAAAACATAATAAACAAAAATATGCATTTAGGCTACAAACGAAAAAAGATGTCCCATGTACACTCGCCCAAAGTTTTATAAGTTGGCCATATCCTCATTATTGTAGAGAATGAGATACACATAAAAATACATAGTAAATAAGCATACTTTTAATTATAAATAGGAGAAATAATGAAAATTACACAAAATTATTTAAGAATGCATCATTATAGACTAAAGAGATACCTAAATCGAATAATATATTCATTCATTCATTTAAATGTCTATAGATTAGAAATTAATATCTTACAAGAAAGATCAACTTATTATCAATCATAAATGACAATAACCACCACTAACTACTAACCTCCCAACAATAAAAACATTCTAATTTAGTGGTGTCCTATATGTATACAACATTTAAATGACATACATATACAATTACAACCACATGTAGAATGAACTCGATCAGAATGGTTTGCAGCTGATGATGAGCCAATATTTCGGATGAGATTTGGCCATCATTGGATGAATGCCATCAAATGTAGAAGCAGGATGATGATATTTTGACTGCACATTCTATAGTCTCGTAGCTGCACAGCGTTTTATGTTGTAAGTTGTGATTGTACTGATGAAAAACACAGCAGTAGCTGTTAGTACCACCTACTCATGCAAAAATTACAGAGTACATGTAGACTGAACTCGATGAGATTGATCCTAAATCAGAATGGTTTGCAGCTGATGATAAGATTTCGAATGAGATTGCCATCGAATGTATAAGCAGGATGATGATATTTCAACTGCGCATTCTATAGTCTCCTAGCTGCATAGCATTTTATGTTGTAAGTTGTGATTGTGCTGATGAAAAACACAACAGTAGCTGTTAGTACCACCTACTCATGCAAAAATTACAGAGCACGTACTGAACTCAACTCGATGAGATTGTTCTTATACTGGTATTGAAGAGTGAGAGGTATATAGAAAGGCCACAATGGCATAGCAACAAAACAATAATTTGCAAACCTGTTATATCTCTGAACTGTGGCGTATATGAGGCGAGAGGGTGTTGCAAGCGCTGGCTATAACAATCCAAGTGGAGATGGTGCAGGATGTAAATTTAAAAATGCAGGGGTGTATTTATAGACAGAGATAGTTTAAGCAGGCCTGTAAGAGAAGGACAACAGGTAGATAGCAATGACCGACTCTATAAGAAATGCAATTACTGCTCTAAATATCGCACCAGCTGTATGTATTGCCTGTTTGTTACCTGTTTCTTACATCAGCTATGCACTGTTACAAAATTGCACGTATATTTCATTTACAAGCTTTTACATTATCCAAATCTGTTTTCCCTCAGTTTCAGTATGTATCCCGTTCCTATTCTGCTGATGCATACACAGTGTGCAGTTTCCAACTGTATTTATTGCAAAGCGGTGGACTTAAGATTGATATGATATAGTTCATTTTTGAATTGGCGGGACAGATGTGACTGTGAAGCAGGCGGCTGGGAGGGTCGGTGGAGTAGCTGCAGCTGGCAGGATTACTGCCACTTTTCTTCTAAGAGGTTGAAACCTGTATAACAACACAATATCAAACACAATATCACGGGGTAAATTTGTCCTGTCCATTTTGCTTTCTTTATTTTGTTTATTTTATTTTCGGGGGACAGGAAGGAGAAGGGAAAATATAAATAATGACCCTCTCCAATTTACTTTAAGGATTGAATTCAATTGGAAATATCATCTTTTTTTATATTTAATTGGATTTGTATTTTAGTAGTGGTATAACAACAGTTTTTCAGGCAAATAAGACAACAAACTGGATAGCCGGAAAGGTTAAGCCGGAAAATGTTGCCGGAATTTGACACTTTCCAGCAAAGCCTTCTTCAAAGTAAACGCCTTCCAGTGAATGATGTGAGTATGTGTATATTGATTTGTTATTACAAATCAACTTAAGATAGAAATTGAGAAAAGATTTAAGAGAGAGAAAGTCAGGTTGTTTAAATGATCGTAGGGATTATCAAGGTATCCTTGATAAGATTTGACTAATAAATATGTAATCTCTCTCAATAAGTATTCCAATTGAAATTTATACGTATTAAACTTATACAAAACTGAAAATTGAAGGAAAAATGTCTTTTTTTGTAGGGGCACGCATTACGCTACTTTACCTTATATTATGTTTTTTTAATACATTTTTGCAAAGATGAAAGGGTTGTGACTTGTTAGGCACTCTTTTAATTTTTAGTAGCGCTATATGCTTGACATCTTCTCATATCTATGCGTTTTTGGTTTAAAAAAATAATTCGTTTTTAGTAGCCTATATGCTTGACATCATTACCATACTAATAATATTTGTAGGTCTTCCTGTAGCAAAGGATTTTCAAGAATGTATGTACTAATTCATCTACATCATAAGGAAGAACCAACAATATATTAGATGGGGAGAGCTAATTAGTGATTTCTGCATTAAAAATCAAGGAGGTTCATGTGACGGGAAGATTATACATGAAATCTTACCTTGTCTATCTTTGCCGCATCGTGAATGGGAATATGATAAGGAAAATTATAGCTACCTAAATGGATGGTGTTTGTGGACTTCATGTCACCACAAGAGTTACCATCCTCATTGCCACAGTTAGTTGAGGAACGGTTAGACGTAGAGCCCATGGTTTCCTCCACTTATGCTTCAAAAGCCCCAATCGATAAATTTAGCAAAACTATTTTCTAGTAGGTACATGTGAAAAATTGAATTATTTCTTATTTCATGAATTCGACACCCTTCACAATTGGCATGCACATCGTGTTCCTATTGCTCTACAGTCTCTTGGCACCACTTTCATCGAAGATAATAAGGCAGAACATATTTTAGCTTCCTTCGTGGACAAATTTGATCCTCCAACTTCATGTTTATCTCCAGAACAACAACAAACTTTCAACATAATTATTCAGCACTTCACGTACAGATCCAACCTTCCTCCACTGAGACTTATTATACAAGGGACTGCAGGTACTGGAAAATCATTCCTCATTAACATTATAAAGTCTTCATTTGCCTCTTCATCCAACCAGAGCCTTTCACCTCTCCTTCTGCTCGCCCCAACAGGAGTTGTTGCTTTCAACATTTCAGCTTCGACAATACACGCAAGCCTCCGGATTCCCATTAAAGAACTCAAACCCTTAGAGGGCCAAGCTTTATCATCTCTTCAAGACTCCATCAAGCACATCGAATACATTTTAATTGATGAAATGAGTTTCATCGGACCAAAGTTGCTTTTCAGAATCGACTACCGTCTTAGGGAGGCTTTCCCGCACTTCAAAAATTTGACATTTGGAGGTAGATCTATGATCCTCGTTGGAGACCTCGGTCAACTTCCTCCGGTTATGGACATCCCGCTTTATGCCATCAAGTCTTACGGAGCTACCCTTTGGCGAGAATTCAACATATCTGTTTCCCTACATTCAATCTTCCGACAACAAGGCTCTGATCCAGCACAAACATCATTCGAAACTTGTTGCTTAACATTCATAATGTTGTCCCTCTAATCCAGGACTGGGAAGCTCTTATGTCAAGATCGATTCCTCCCTTACCGAACAAGAAAGCATTGATTTTAAAAATGGCCCTCATCTTTTCGCTCAGAATGACCTTGTGCACTCGCACAACCTTATTATGTTGAAGTCCCTTAACTCTCCTATAGCCAGATCAATTGCCGAAAAAACCAGATGTTCTACATCTGGCGATACCGAAGACGACCAGTTGAAGCCCAAGGTTCTTCTCTGCATCAACCAGAAAGTAATGCTTTCCACAAACTTGTGGGTTGAGAAAGGTCTTGTCAATGACGCTACTGGTTCTATCATCGACATAGTCTATGGGGTATCCTCCAGGACCCATGCAGTGTTGCTGCCAAACCTTCTTTATAACAATCATGCATGTAGATTTCACGTGTATTTTGTATCGATAACCGCTTTTCGCTCGGTTCTATATTATCTGCAACTAAATTAAACTCCATATTAGATCTATGTTTCTTTATAAAGACGTCCAAAGTTTCTTGTTGCGCTCTACTTCTAGCCAGTCTAATATAACTATTGGATTTGTTATACCCCTTTTTCATTTCTTTTAACCTTTCCGTCAAATGCGTTCTTCTTCTCCACTTCCTTCAACTTATTCCCCAACCTCTCTTTCGGCGTTATCATCGCACACCTCACGTGCGATTGCTAGTTCAACAACCTATGGTAAAAATATATATACATGTTCTGGTGAATGCGCAATTATTGGCTAACAAAGGATATGGTCAACGGACGTATCCATGAAGCGCACAAATTTTTGTATGTACGTGCTTTACAACTAGCCATCAAATGATCAGTCGCTCAACGTTGAATTTACGACATTGGACTGGTTGAAACAGCCGCCTCTTGACGTGAAGGCTTTGTATACCTATATAGAGTAAAAGGCGCAGTCACTTAGAAGTCATCAATTGGGTTTGGATTAGAGATGTCTTCTTTGAGCGGTGATATAATTGCAGAGATCTTGAAGAGAGTGGATGGAAGCACTCTCGCACTCACAGCCTGTTCTTCTTCCGCTTTAAAATCCATTGCATTTCAAGAATGGTTGTGGGAAAATTTGTGCACCTCTCTCTGGCCTTCCACACAAAAGGAGGAAGTGAGACTATTGATCTCTTCCTTGGGAGGATTCAGAAAGTTTTATGGGGCTTGCTTTCCCCTGCTCAATGTTTGCTGCAAACAAGCCGAAGAAGAGAATTTCAATGTTCCAGAGGAGGATCATGATGACGATGCAGTTCCAGTTTCCCCGTCTGATCTAGTGTCAATTGTGGATATCCACTACAACAACAAATCTATATATTCCAAAGTCGTCTCTGCAGACGGTAAGAGCCATTTTCATCGCAGGTCGTGCTCTATCTTCCAAATGGCCCCATTCCAGATAGACCTTCTATGCAATGGCGATGCCACCATTCCTTCAATTTTTATTAATGATATTGACAAGGAAAAAGATGTCGATTCAAGCAAAATATTCCTACTGCTGAATATGATGAGGCTCAGCTGGATCATCATAAACACAAGAACAAAACGCGCTGTAAATCTGTCGAGTTGGAGACCTCTGCAAGCACGGAGAACTTATTGGGGTGGCCACAATGGTTTCACAGTACACTTTGGCTCCATTTTGCCTGCTGATCACAACACTTTGCCAATGGATTTCATTGCCTGCAACATTATGGTGAGATGCAGAGATGGAGGTCGTGGTGGGTGTGAGACCATGAATTTGCAGATTAGTGAAATTAGTTTGCAGTTGGAGGATGCGGTGGGAAATCAGATGAATGTCAGTGAGGGCGGCCTTGCAATAGAAAGAGCAATGAAGTGGGAGGGAAGGAGTAAGGAGCATGGCCACATTATACAAACATGCCGTCAAGTCCTGGAAATACAGAGCGAATATAATAATATGAACGAACAGAAAGTGCAGCCAATCCAAAGCAGAACGACTGGACTTCACCTACTGTTTACGTTTGCTGCAGCAACACTCTGTTATTATTGTTTCATGTAACTGTAAATATTGAGATACTGAAAATGGCGGTAGTGGTAGGAGACTAGGAGTCCGTCCTCTTTGACGGTCATATGTAGAAGAGGTGTGAAGGCCCTCATTATCTTCATTCTTATGGTAAAGTTGCAAAGCACTTAGCATTTAAGTGCGTCTATTTTAATCCTTTCTATGTGGGTCTAAAGTTACAGACACATTACACCACAATTAATGTCCTCCATCTCTTCATGAATTTTCCGCCACGCATCCCCATAAAATACTAGTTTTTGGCCAGAGAAGACTTTAGGCAACCCATGCCCTTCACACCACCTGTCAATGGCTTCCATGCGAGCAACGTCACGTCTCATAATTTTGGTGTTTGTGGTCAGATAACAAAAATCTTGAACAGACGTTGTAAACGAAGACATTGAGGACTCAATTTTCAAACATTTCGTTTTCAAAATGTTCTATAGTGTAATATTTGTGAATATGTAGTTTTATTATATCAATGAGAAGTCCAACACTGACTGGAAGAGAATAAATATATGTGGGTATGAAAGTTCTTGTTTTCCTGTAAGTGTTGTTTTTAATTGTGAACTAATGTGTATGTTTATAAAAGTGTGGAGGATAAAAAAGTATGTTTACCGTTGGATGGTTAATATGTGACAAATATGGAGGGTTGAATAGATGTGTAGGTAAAAAAGTATGTTTATCGTTGGATGGTTAATATGTGACAAATATGGAGGGTTGAATAGATGTGTCGGTAAAAAAGTATGTTTCCGTTGGATGGTTAATATGTGACGAATATGGAGGGTTGAATAGATGTGTCAATTTATGTTTTTAGTTTTCGCCCATGGGGTGGTTGATGAGAGGTCAATCGATTCTCTATCTATCTTCATTTAGTTTGTATTCACATGTTCCAATATTCATATTGAAAGATGAATGTTGGGAATTTCATGTTAGTGTATTCATATATGAGTGAGTTATTAATTGTATATGTTAGAAGGTGAATTTTATAGGGAGGACCGGTTTGTAGTAGGAAATAAAGAGGATTAACAAATGATGATGCAAATTACCAACTCTTTAAACAAAAATGAAGCCCACGAACCAAATTCATTAACAACCTTAGCTGCAATGTTAATGTGAATCCTTACGTCCATGCCAAGGTATAACCAACTACAATGGTGAGTCCTTGAGTTGTAAAATAGCCAATCCAATGCCTTAGAAATGCTTCATGAGATCAATTATTTTATACTAATAGATAATGCCTTTCAATGCCATTCTTAATAGTAAGACCAACACTACTATAAAAAAATTGACGTCTATAAGAGAGTTCTCTAGAAAATAATTCTCCTTCGATAGTACATACATTAAGCTTCCAACACTAAAATTTTAGAGATTTCAATATTATACTTCCCGAGAGGAATAATCGGTGAAGAAATAAGGTAAAACACTAATGTGAAGCGTTTTCTTGTATGAAGGAAAAAATAATTTGTAGCGACCATCCACACAAAAAGGTCACAATATTTTAATATTTGAAAAGACAGGTTGTATGACTTGAAATGTTGGGAAAAACTTTTTTAAAAGAAGTTTTTTCCTAAGTAATGGATGCAAGAAGCTCTAATATTGTACAAGAGTTGGGAAATATCTTCCGCAACATCACTTCTCCATTTCATCATCACAATCTAAAGCCATCAAACACAAGGAAATAAAATTTAATCAGTATGTGCATATTCATGTAATGTAAGATATAATAGGGATTCCATTTCCATTTATAAATACCTGGAGAGTTTGTTTCACAACATCGAATTACTATTATAGTGAACACACCAACATCAAGAAGGTAGTTATAAAATGGTCGCATCCTCTTATTACCCCGAAAGACGTGTCTAAGTTGGAGTTGGGGGGTCGGTACTATCAATGCCCACATGGGTTAAATTTGACGGCCACCTATGTGCATCTGCCAAGTAATTTTTGGGTGACGGTAATTTTTCAACACTACCTTTCAAAAATACAAAACAATGTTATTTATATAAAAAAATTATATTTATTTACTTATTTTTAATATAGATTTTTATTATTTTAATATAAATATCTATAAAAATTGACGGTCAACTCTTAAATATGCAAGTCACATGTGACGTTTATTACAAATATTTGTAAGTATTTTACGGTTAAAATCACTAAAAACATCCAAAACATGCGACAAATTTAACCCTTGAATGCCCACCCTCCATAAATCATGCCCGTCCACGTGTCTACTTCTGTCCCACCTCTTCGTGGATTGGCGAAATTTGACAGCCGTTTTGACGTTTCTTATTTTAGTCAACACAGAAACCGTGACTAAATTTAGGAGCAGTTCAGCATTAACCAACTGCGCTGATTCTTCCACGAGAATGGGGTGGATACGCAGGCTTTTGACTGTACTCATAGATATTTTTAAGAGATTAATGTCCACCACAAAGGCCCACATGACCAAAACCATTAGAAATGTAAAGAAGCACTTCAATGTGGAAATTATGAAAGTAATGTACGAATTGGCAAAGGGGAATTGGAAATTTTCATGCAGGTTTTGTGCCTCCTTTACTAAATCCCAAGAAACATATTCGCACGTTTTTTTATCCTTCACTAAATTCCAAGAAACATATTCGCACTTTTTTATCCTTCACTAAATTCCAAGAAACATATTCGCACTTTCATTATCACATTCATTTGCTTTGGATTACACCCCACTTTTATTACGCCAACAAAATTCACCCAAAGGGAGGTACGTAAAGTATGATTTCATATTTTAAGTATTGAAATGAATTGTATACAACTTTCAACTACAACTTTCAATCTTAGTTGTTGATTATTTTGATAATAAGAATTATGTTGCCATTGTTTTACAATTTTAATTATTGATTATTTTGATAGCACAATTTTTTTTTTTGGAAAAGAGTGAAAAATTGGAATCGGTTTTGTTAGGGTTTTACTCCTTGCACCGTCATACCACGGTCTTTTCGGGCTTTACAGAATTTATTGCTATAGTTTCTCCTAAGGTTTCTCACCCTTTGGGTGTCCCCTTTAAAATGACCTTGCCATCTTCAAACCCGGTTGTTACAACCGTGGGTTGGAGATAACTTTGAGCTTTGAGCAATGACACCTTGCATTGGCAAAACGACCCAGGAAGTTTGTTCCGAAAGTATTCCACGAGGTAATGTTTCTCCTCCTGATGTTGTATTGTCCATTCCTAAATTTAATGTTGCTTGTAAATGGTTAGAGCAATTTTGTCTCATTGGGTATTTTGTGGGTCGCATCCCCCGAAAGCATGCTCAAATCTTGGGTCAATACCGTCTTGACCCCCATGGGGTTAGACTGGAAAGTGTCCAAAACATGACTAAAGGTTTTTTTCTTTTTCGCTTTTCTGATCCTACCAATGCCCCCAATATTATGGCTCGACAAGCCACTTGGTATGTGCACAACTCTTTACTTGTTTTATCCCCATGGCACAAGGATTTCGTAGTATCTGAATATACCACCCTCAAAGTGCTCGTCTGGGTTGAATTCCCTGGCCTAACCTTGTCATTTGTGCCTTTTCTGTCACAGATTGCCACTTCTATTGGTTGGGTAGTCTGCCTTGAAGCAGATAGGTTTTACCATGCTCGCCTGCAGAAGCGTGTTTGCGTTGAAGTTGATCTCTCTCAGGATATGAAAGAATTTGTGGACATACAAATGGGAGACAAACGCTATTCTCATGGGTCATGTATATCAATTTTCTTAACACTTGCTTCCATTGCCAGGCTTCTAATCATAAAATCAAAGATTGTCCTCTTTATGTCCCTCGTAACCGCCAATGGCCAAAATAGCCCCGAACCAGTCAAACCCCAACAGGAGGAAGGTTGGCAAGTTGCCAAGGGTCGAAAAACCAAGAACAAAACCCAACAACCTAAAGCCTCTGGCTCCAATGGCCATCGGGGCCACCTGCTAAGGAACAACCCCATAACATACCAGTTAAAGAGCCAACTAGTCTTCGCTTTAAAGAACCAACTACCATGCCAATTGCCGTTGCCAAAATATGCCAAGACACCCCCAAATGGCCTCGGTTCTCATAGACCAGAAAAAATTCGTTTATAATGTCACCATGCCACAATCATGGCACTAGTTTTGAGAAAGCAACTCACAAGGGCCCTCCAAAATGCCCGAAGTCCTTCTCGCGTCTCTTGGGATCATAGCCCGGCTCGCAAAGCATGGACTCAACCGAAGAGGAGTACAACATTGAATACGTCGGACAAAAAAAATTGAATTACAAGGACTTTTTGCAAATGTAATATCGCTCAATTCTTATAAAACCAATATGACACCCTTGATGGCTTGGAGGACGGTGACATGGTTCTTGAACACCGTTTCTCATGAATTGTTTATATTGGAATGTTCGGGGTCTTACAAATTCCTATCGTAAATATGTTATTTGTGAAACTTGGCAAAGATTTGCAAATTTGGATGTTTGTTTTTCATGAAGTGAAAATTACAGTTTTCGATTCTGAGATGGTTTGTAAATCCATCTAGTTTGACAACTTGGCTTTTTGTAGTAATCATGAAGCAAGGCGTGGGGGTTTAATTTCCCTTTTGCCCCCTAAATGGTGGCCCTTGTTAATCAACCATGGCATCGACCCCACCAACCATGCCATATGGGTCCTATTTAATGTTGACGGCCACCCTTTTGGTCTCATTAATATCTATGCCTCTAACGATGTGGCCGAAAGAGCCGATATGTGGCGATGGATCGCCAACACAATTCCCGACGCATATTGGGTCATAAGTGATATTTTAATATGGTTGAGTCACCCATTGATAAATGTGGCCACTTGTCAATGAGGTGGACAATTGGCGAAAGGAAGGTGTGGTTCTTTACGCGTAATAAGTTTAGGTTTTATGACCCTAACGCCTCTCGCTTTCCTACCTTTGAAACATGGTTTACTTGGTCCAATCTCCGAGGAGGAATAAATTGAGTACTTAAATGGCTTGACAGAGCTATGTTGTCAGCTCAAGATTATTTTGAGTTTGATAACATTTATTCCATGTCAGTGGAGGTCATGCTTGACTTTGTCCTTTCGGATCATTCTCCAATACGATTTCGTATCACTTGGCAGGATACACACACTTTTTGTCATAAAGGCCAATTCTTCCTTAATACTACCTTGTTGCAGCATGGGCCCACACTCAATCATATCAAGCATGTGTGGAACTTAACTCCCGACCTAGTCATTGTCAACATTATCATCCACCTATGCATGCTAACTGGATTCAATGGTGGGAGGACGCGATGACTCGGACAACTAGATTCCTTCGAATCTATGGTAGACAGTTGGCCAAAATTAGGTGTCGCTCATACTCCGCTAACACCTCGGCTCTTAGTTGAGCGGTGGTGGCATGACAAGGAGATCCCCTTCTCTCGAAACTCTACAACTTCATGTTGCACAACTCTGCCAACAAATTCAAATTGTTGATAATTTCAATGTTAGGGGAGCACATATCCGAGCCCATTTTCACTGGCTCAAAATTAGCAATCGAGTATCGAAAGAATTCTTTCTTTCTCTTAGAGCCAAGAAACAATCTCAGCAAATTTGGGCCATCATGGAAGGCAAAGTTTGGGTTACCGATCCCCAACTTATCTTGCTAGCCTTTGTGCGCCACTGCAAGCTTGTGTTCCAAGATCAACAACCCACTGAGCTCGAAAAGCTCTCGACCAATGTCTGGGTGTTGTGCCATGCAAATTATCCGAGGCTCGAGAAGTGTAATATGTGATCGAATTGAAGACCTTCATGAATCTACCATGCAAATGGCCAATGATAAAGCTCCAGGATGCATGAGGGTTTTCCTGCGAATTTTACAAAGCCCTTTGGGATTCGTTAAGCCAAGACCTTTTTCAAGTTTATCTCGAAGCATTCCAAAACCAATCCTTAGGGCCACGAATCAACAAGGGAAACATTAAACTCATTCCTAAATAAGGAGATCCTGAGAAAATTACATGTTGGTGGCTTATCACTCTGTTGAATGTCTCCTACAAAATTATTGCCAAAGCTTGGCTATGCGGCTTTGCAACATCCTCCCGGATGTGATTCACCAGAACAAACATGATTCATTCAGGGTCATTATATCCTGGATAACATCATTGCCATTTGGGAGGGCATGGAATGGGCTTGTAGGTCTAAACAATCTGCCATGTTCATCAAAATTGATTTGAAAAAGCATATGACCGGATTGAATGGCCATTTATTCTTGCCATGCTCCAAGCCCTTGGCTTTGGCCCCATTTTTATTCAATAGGTCAGCATGCTCTTTGTAGATTCCTTTGTTCAAATCACTATCAATGGCATTAGCTTGAAACCCTTTGGGATTTTTGCTCCATTCACCAAGTGTGCCCTTTGGCTCATGCGCTCTATGTGTTGGCTGCCGAAGGATTTGGGTATTTATTGGCCCACGCCAAATCACAAGGGCTTGTTAGGGGAATCACGCTACCTTCTGCGCCTAATTCTCAATTGCTAAATAGTCAAATTTTGTAGATGATTTCTTCCTTACGCTCATTGAAGATGAAACCAACATTCACAATGTCATGCAATTCCTTGATGTTTTCTGTTTAGCATTTGGTTCCTTAATTCAATGCCGAAAAACCCAAAGGTGTTATCGGTAATCATTCCTTCCTACGCTGATTGGCTCGCCACTTTTGAATGGAAGGTTCTGGCTCATGGCGAAAATTTCAACTTCCTTGGTATTCCTTTTGCTTTTCAAGCTTCTTTAGACGAGCTCTGGTAGTAAGTTATTCAAATAGTGGCCAAAAAGTTGGAATATTGGATTATTAGACCTTTATCATTGATTGGGAAATTCCAAATTTTCTCCAAAGTTCTTGTGGCCACCCACGTTTATTACTCTTCAAGTTGGGTTCCTTCCAAACACCTTCCAAAGCCTCTATTTAGAAGTTGGAAAAGCTACTCAAAGCCTTTATATGGACTAACACCTCTAATGGAAGAGGTTTTCATCGTGTGGCTTGGGAATTATGTTGCCTTCCCTGCAATTTTGGGACGCTTGGCCTTATTGTCATTCAATGCCAAGGGTGGGTATTATGCACAAAATGGATTACTCGAAGCATCACTGACCAAGAAGCTTGGAAAGTGCTCCTGTGACATGGCATTGAAGAAGGCTCACCTTATGGCTGCCATGCGTGGAAAGGATTGGGGTTTATCAATCTACTAATAACCCTAGTGCCGGTCAAAGTTGTTGGCACTTTCGTGCTCAAGAGCATTTTGAAAGCATGGGAATGCATCAAACCCTGGATTCAATGGAAAGGTGACATTTTCGTAATGGGATTTCTATTAACCATCAATCCCTCTGGTGGTCACCAATATTCCAGGCACAGGATAAGTGTCTTGCAGAAGTTTTGGGAATCTCCACGCTCAAATTTTTTAAACGTGGAATTCACACCATTCAATATTTATTTTGCAAACACTCGCAATCCTAGTTCTCTTGGCCTGAAATTAAAATTCATTTTTGGCTATCCAACCAAGACCAGGTTAGTTATAATGAAGTGATCAACTCGGTCCCTAACCACATGTTGCACAAAATTGTTGTGCATTCTTCTCACCCTTGGTGGACGGACTAGAAATGGTATGTGGATACTCCATTTCACAACTACTCAACCAACAAAGGCTACCATTGGCTTTCGCCTCATCTACCCATGGTGGATAAACTCAACATGTGATGGGGAATTCAGTCCACTCCGTCCTCTTGGAGTAGACGATTTAACACTTTTGGTCTATTTGTGTGGAGCCCAATATTTCCCACTTCCTCTAGTGTATTTTGCACCAAGGTCTCCCTATTGGGGCTCGTCTTGTTCAAATTGGGGTCCCGACTCCCAAATGCCCATTTTGTGGCCATTTGGAAACTATTTTACATCTTTTCTGGTTTTGTCTGAAAGCTCAGCTTGCCTGGAATTGGATTCATTCATTCTTCTTTCCGCTTAGACATTTGTGTTGCTTTACCAGTAGCATAACCTTCTAGGAGATAATCCCAAGCTTCTGCCTATGTTCACCATTTGATTTGGCATGTTTTCAGAGGGGAAATTATTTTTTGGATATGGAAAGAAAGAAATGCTTTTTTCTTTGCTAATTTTGTAGTTGATAAAAAAATTCATTTATAACAAATTTATGGTGATCTCAAATGTGTTACTACGATACAAGTCCAGGAGTAAACAAAGTTGTGCTTTGGAGGTGGACCAATTTCCTGACCCTGCTTTGTGACAGGGGAAGCCCCATGTAATGTTACCTATGTGCCACCTTATCCAACTTGGTGTTCCCTCGTCGTTTGGCTATGGTGGTCGACATAGCTATTCACAATGACGTGTGCTTTTGGTGGGCTCAACGCTCCCCGGGCCCTCTCCACCAAAGAAGTTACTTACCAGCTCACCGACGTGGTCGGGGCTCTCTGCCCCCACCAACAAAGGAGTCCTTTTCCAGCTTGCCAATAGGGTTGGGGGTCATCGGCTGGCCACCGGTCGGGTGGGGCTCTCCTACACACCTCCGCACAACGCACTTGCTTTGTTGATGGGTGGAATCCACCCCGCCGCCACCATCCTCCGACAAGTTCCCTCATCTCAACCTCGTCATTCCCACTTGAGGAGAGGTGAACCATGAAGAAGAAAATCCCATTGGTAGGGATATCCCGAATGATTGCAAGGACTTACCTAGTTCAGGCTGGCCGAATGATCACAATCCGCCCACTTCGGGCATGTTTGTTGCAACTTCTTAATGTTTTGTAATCCTCTAGGCTTTTCTTAGTTTTATTGTCTCTAGGCTTCAGCCTAGTTTGTCTTTCATTTTCCTAGGCTTGGCCAGTTTGTCTTTCGTTTTCCTAGGCTCGACCTAGCTTGTTTTTGGTTTTGGGGCGTGCTCTCATATCGACCCTTTTTTTTTGAAAGTCGTCTTGTATCTTATTGAATTAATATAATATAAGATCTCTTTTCATCAAAAAATAATACAAATTTTGTTGACAATGAAATTATTATAAGTATAGATCTTTTAAATGCTTATACATATATTATGTATTGGTTAATAATTACATTATTTTCTCCGCTAATTTCGTATTCATCAATGATATATGATATCCATTTAATTACACTGTTGATTAAAAGTTTAAAAATTATTTTGAATATAAAGAAAACTCCATTGTATGTATAAGGTGTTACATTTTTTAGATTGATTCCCCCAAACCAAAAAAAACTTCCATATGACTATGAAATGGACATCAAATTAAAAAAAGATACAATGTTGCCATAGTTCATTACACCGAAGGTGTCATATAATTTAGATTGAGGGTGCTTCATCCCGACACTACCCAATCTAACTATATCAGTGACATAATATTTTTTTATTTGTTTCATTGTTCACGGCAAACGTTATCCAATGCGGGGCTTATCTACCTTATGTTTTCATTTTCGTACTTTCCCCTTCCATTAATCATCTCTCCATTACCTTTCTATAGGGGCGCATTTAGATCTAACATATTATCACTCATCTACTTTTTGCTCAAATGACAATAGTTGTAGTGGCTTAATTATCCATCAGTACTCGAGCTTAAAATTGACAAGGGTGGCTACAAAGTGTTATAATAAACAAGCATCAAGATTGGGTTTCGAATATGGAACCTATTGGATTTTCCCCATTTTCATTTTGGTCCATTTAAGCACAAATTGCAATCACACGAATAATGCGAGTGAGATTGAGATGATGAAGTGCAACACACATAACATATATATTTGGACCTAAGAACAATATGAGTCATGGAACAAGATGGGCACATGGTGGGACATGCATGTATTTGATTCCCACTATTTTCTTTTCAACTTTCCATTCATGTCTTCGTCTTATCTAACAATTTAAAAACTTCATTAAATCAAAAATCTTAACTCCATTAAAAAAAGTAGCAAAGCCTCTTTTTACATGTTTTTTTTCTAAAAAATTGTTTCTTTCTGTTGTGTAAGGCCCAATTGTTGGCACCATAGAAATGATGAACAATTTAATGGCATTGACTAAGAGACCCCTCTATATAGCTAAAAAAATTGAGTAAAGCTTCATACTATTTTTTATTAAGTTGACTCATGTTGCTCGATACTTATTTCATCATATTTGTACACTGCTGCAAAATAATTCTCTCATAGTTTTCTCCTCAATGTCAAAATATATTTTCAAAATTTTCACCTTTCAAAAATATATTTTTATCAAACTAATCCAGCCTATAAAAGTTAGAACATTAAAAAATGTCACAATTCTTCCTACGTTGGAATGAGGTTGGAATCAAGTATAAACTTTTTTCCAAATTAGACCGATACAAAAAAATTCTGACAACTTATGAACGAAATTATATTCTTCAAACTAAAACATTCCCTATTTATAACCTATGATGCTAATGAATCAAAGGAGGTCCCAAGTGCACACCAAATTTTATTTTTTCTCTTTTCCCAATGGTTCAAACATTACTTATGTTGATAGGTGTTTCCAAATAGGAGAGTCAGTGGATATTCATGAAATGCATTGGGGAAAATCAAAGGTCAAGATTTTGTGTCAGTTGTCATTGACAAATGGTGTCATCGGGACATGTACTAAGGGGAAACCATGATTACAACCATAAATGTTAGAGAAACCTTATTTATAGATGTCCATGGAATCAGGGAGACCCTAATTTCTACCTTAATCACTGTAAGCAGTGAAAAACTTAGCATAAGTGAAAGATAAACAAATAAACACAACAAACCTTTCTCCAAGCTCTTCCTTGCAAACCTCAATGATAAGATTGTTGAAGTATTAAACTTATAGAATCTTGTAGTTGTTGGATTGTGGATGCTCTAAATTAGTCTCCAAATGAAGGAACGATAATGCTACAAGCGAAGATAGACATGAGGATGCATGTGGCAATTTTTGTAGAAGTTGGTGCTGCAATTACACAAAGCTTCCAAGGATGATTTACAAAGGATTGACTTGTTATTTATAATGGAGGGAGAGGCCATGAATATTGGATCAAGGTTTGAATGGGTTATAGGTTCATAATTGTAATTTCCTAAAATAGCCATTGGATTTGGTCTGTGTAATTACAGCTTTGCAGGGGAAATGAATGTTTGGATTTTATTATCAAGAAAGTGGTTGTACGTGCAACTTTGTTGCCTCCACCTTTGTAGGATTCTAGAAGTAAAGTTAAGTAGAGTGTGAGTAGATAAATAAATAAATTTTTTATTTAAATAATTAACTTAATTAGTTATGAGATGTGAGAGGATAATCAACCATTTAATTAAATAAATGTTTAATTAATTTAGCTAAAAGGGGTAGGAGTCTAGCTTAAGAGTAATTATAATTAATTTAATTAATTCCAAAAGGGATGTAAACATGATAGAATTAATTTGATTAATCCTAAAGGAATATGATAGATTTAATAGAATTAATTTGATTAATTATAAAGGAATATGATAGATTTAATTGAATTAAATCTAAAAGGGATAAATACTCAAAGTATGAATTAATTAATTCTAAATGGGATGTGAATAACTTGAGAATAGGCTATGAATCGACATGTATTTTTAGGGTGTCTACATTTCTAGAGGAAACATTGTGCAGACCATGTTCGAGAGTTTGGGTTGAGAACGAATGAAGGTGTCGATAAGTAGCTAAAAACTTGAAGTTTTGAGACATTTGTTACTACTTAGAAGTAGGAGAAATTTGATTTTTAATGCTAGCACATACACTTGAGTGCACTAGCGTAGCCCAAGGAATGTGTCGGGCGTTTAAGTGTACACATTAGTGTGCAACTAAGAGTTTGAGTGTAAAGGGGGAAATGCGCTAGCGTGTTAAACACGCTAGCGTTAAAGTGAGAGCATGAGATTTAGTGTGAGTGCGCTAAAGCATTCAACCGGGCACACTAACATGAATGCGCTAGAGCTAAAGTGTATGCACTAGCGTATAAGTGCATGCGCTAGCGTAGCAAAGGGTGCACTAGGGTCATCGATGAGTTTTAGAAGACATTGTGGATGGTAGGGTAGAATAAAAATGACTTACAATGTTTTGAATGATTTTTATGAGAGACGACTAGCTTTGGACGTGCAAGAGTGTCACAGGACGACTTGTTATCCCATTTTACAAAAGTTGTCGGACACTAATTTAGTTTACAATGGAGTGCAAGAACTTAGTGTTCTGTGGGTTCTCCCAACCGCGTGTATGCAATGAAAAGTTGAAAAGCTATGGAATGAGGCTAAAGAGCCTCAAAGCTTAACTAACTCAACTATGCACCATGAGATAAGAGATAAACAAGGGAAACTAACATGAAAGCATTATAACTTTGACAAAAACATCAAAAAATAACATGTATATTACCCTCTACTCTTTGAATGCTAATTTAAATGAACCTAGAAGATCCTAGCAATCAATTTTGTTGTTTACTCCATGGAGGTGAATGAATCTTACTAAGTGGCTACAAGACCAAGTTTAGCATATTCCATTACTAACCTATCATGGATGCAAGATGAAGCTATTTTAATGGTGGATGGATGCAAGATGGAGGAGCTCTTAACAATGGAGGAAGGAAAGCTTTAGATCAAATGTCTAATTAGCTTAAAGCTAATACAAATGAGATCCAAGCTTTCTTAGGCTTGTTTTGGTTTTGTGTTATGTAAAGTTGTAAGTTTGAATGGGTAGGCTTAGCCTTGTATTTATAGTTTTTGGTTTGGAAGAATTTGGAATTTGTGTGCATGTGGTATTAAAGCTCAAAAATCAATTTTAGATTAGATTAGGATAAACATGCTTTAGGCTTAGTTAAGCTTGGTTTAGGCTAGTTAACTAGGGTTTAGGCTAGTTAAACTTGATTAGCAAGTGATTAGAGACTCATTGAGAGTTGGGAGGGGTCTAGATAACCATTTGTGACTGATAGATAGCCTAGGAAGCTTGCAGAAGTGGTTCAGAGAGAACTAGGGAGATTCTGAATGGTCGAAAGGAGGAATGTTTAGCTAATAAGAGAGATATTAGCCCAATAAGCTGATTATAGGAGGAATACAACCGAGAAGGTGTTGTGAATGGGCATCCAAGAATGGAGCAAAGAATAGGGAATTAATGAAGTGTCGTTAATTTATTGGATTAGAGGAAATGCTAAGTGTAAGCATACTTTAGGTGTCTACACCCTGTAACAAAGAAACATCAATTCGAGACTTAGGCAGATTTGCAACGAAAAATACCTTCGCGGCACCAATTCAGTCTTTGCGGGTCAAAGGTAAATCAAAGCACTTTGTGGGTTTAGGCTCGCAAAGAAGATGAAAAATCAACTAAAGACATAATGGAATCACAAAGTTGAGTAAATAAATGAGAAGCTTAGTGCTTCACAAAGACGCGAAAAAAATTGAGATGTGACTAAGGCTTGATACCACAAAACACTATTCTAGTGTTCCACGGGTTTCCCAATTTTAGTGTTGCACGATTTCTCTTGAAGCTATGGAACAATGGAGCACAACCACACACATAATGTTGCCAAGTGGGAAGGTTAGAGCCTCGTGAAATACCATGAACATAAGAAGCAGAGTGTGGAAGTTTTCAAAGCCACAACAAAAGCCGTGAAATATCCAAAGCCGCACAATAAAGAAAATCCGCAAAATGAAGACAGGGACCGCGAGACATTATAAATCCATAGAATCATAAAATTCTATGGGATTCTTCAAATCCACACCTACATTGAAATTCAAACCGCAATGAATTCACCAACCTGAATTAATGAAGTATGGGCGTTGTTCTTTGGACCCGTAAAATCGATGGCATGCGATATAAGCCATGTTAGGTGCCCACACCTTCCTGCGAACATCAATGATGATTGGTCCTTGGTGGTTGAATCCATCATTTTGGCACCTCTGTCTCTTTTCCCTCTTCTCTCTCTCTCTCTCTCATTCTCTATAAATGTAATATGATGTGGCATTTCAAAGGGTGGGATATTCTTTGTATGAATTGGATCTTGAAGTTGCAGAGACAGAAAAACTTTGTGTTTTCTTTCTTATTATAAAAGAACATTAAAGATATATTCTACCAGACTTTGTCTTGTGGATGAATATTTTCATTTAGGGTATTGTTCTTAAGTTAAATACACTATATGGTTCTTTGCTTTCATATCTAGTTTCATGAATCAGAGCGATTATTACTATCTATTCACGTGTGATTATCTTTTGATCTGCGTTTGCTTAAGTGAAAGCACATTCCTATCTATTCTCTTCTCATTCTTTTGAAATCCCTCCGGTCTTTCCTCTTCTTCTCTCTTTACACACATTCCTTTCTGATAAGAACAAATCTACTGGGATGAGATCCCAACCCCAAATGGTTAGTTTAGTGTTGATATTGTAAATTTTCTTTGGTGTGTTTTAGATTAGGAATAAACAGGAACCTCCCCTTTATTTCAGGAGGGACTTTGTCCCACGTGATGTGGTTGAACCTCATATTTTGTTTTTGACAAAATATCAAACCAACACGGCTGCAGATGTTTGAGAGGAGATTCACACATAGTCAAGCAGAGATAGTTGGTTGCATTATTAGAGGTGACGAGACTGTTATATATATGCGTAGTTTCCACACATCATACTAGATCACTATTTATTGACAACATTGGTTGAGCAATGACACAACGAGAGTCAAATATTCAGGTTGCCGACCGAAAAGATGACAGATTACTTTGGAGGATGTGCATCACATCTTGTGGGTGCCAATACAGGTGTATTGGAAAAGTTTGATGGGAATGCCACATGATTCTTGGACATATATAAGACCTATTCAATTTGGAGGAGATACTCGGAGAGGAGATGGCGGTGCACTTATACGTGTACATGGATGACATGATGGTAGCTCGACTACATATATATTTGATGGCTCTTACCAACGGCTATTTGCTTCCTAATAAGATCGAGACTCATTTTCGGTTGGGATTGATAGGTGTAGTGGTACAGTTTATGGAGGGAAATATTTTTGCATGGGGACAATGAATCCTCACTCATTTATACAGAGACTTACACATCATAGTGTACATAAGCATGAGGAGTCGAGCCCAACTACACTACTTCCGGATATGGGCATGGATCATATTGTGATTGGACGGCCTGTTATGTTTATGGAGCCTGTTTTCATGTTAGAGTTTGGTACACCTTCCATGTGTTACACTTGGATATTTTTACGACGGTCCCGCTCACTAGTGAGTGGGTCAAGGAGGTTCTGGGGGGTGAAGTCCCCAAAGCAAATTTTTATGGGTGGTTTATTAACCCATGGGTAATGAGTAACCGTAATGGGATGTTTTTGGGCCCATAGTTTTTCGGTACCCATTGTTTTGTAAAACCACCTCTTCGGCTACCTATTGATGTACTTATAAATAGATGGAAATATAATAGGATTTATATGAGTGTGTTTTGTGAAGGTGAATAATGTGTGTGAATTCAAGTGTGAATTCGAGAGGGTTTGTTGAGCATAGCTCCAAACAAGATCTGATTATTGTAATTGTGAAGATTGTTGGCTTGTAATAAAATCTAAACAAGTGTTCTTGGTGGATGTAGCCCACATTGGGTGAACCACGTTAAATATTGTCTTCATGTTGTGCATTTTTCATTTTTGTAATTCTATTCATACTTCTTATTATTGCGATTCTGAGGAATTATTCCGCATTAGATATTATTAATTCCTAACAATTGGTATCAGAACTTGGTTTGGTTTGTTGAAGTGTTGAATCGTAGGGAAAGTTTTTAGCTTGAGTGGGAGCTATGGCAGATGATGGAAGATCTAGGGTTGATAAATTCAACGGGTAGAATTTCAGTCTTTGGAAGATGCAGATGGAAGATTACCTTTATCAGAAGGATCTTTATACTCCGTTGTCTGAGAAGGTGAACAAACCCTTGAGCATGACAGATGTGGAATGGGATTTCTTTGGATAGGAAGGCACTTGGGACAATCCGGCTGTGTCTTGCATCTTTGGTATTATTTAATGTTTCAAAGGAAAAGACTACAAAAGATCTAATGGATGCATTAGGGAAGTTGTATGAAAAACCCTCTGCCTCTAACAAGATATTTTTAATGAAAAAGTTGTTTAATATGAAGATGTCTGAGAATAGTTTAGTAGCAGATCATTTAAATGATTTCAATACGGTTGTGAATATGCTAGCTTTGGTTACAATAGAATTTGATGAAGAAGTTAGGGCTTTATTAATTCTGTGCTCTTTACCTGAAAGTTGGAATAGCCTGGTAATGGTGGTAAGCAACTCGGTTCCAACTAACTCGAAGTTGAAGTTTGAGGATGTTGTAGGGGTGATTCTAAGTGAGGAAATGTAAAGAAAAAGCTCCAGGAATCTTCTACTTGTGGAATGCTTTGACAATGGAAACTAGAGGGAGACAGAAGAATAGAGGAAACCGTGGAAAATCGAAAGATCGGGCAAGGTCAAAATCCAAGAGCAAGATTGTATGTTGGAATTGTGGAAAGTCTGGGCACGCAAAGAAGGATTGTTGGGAGCTTCAGGATAAGAAGAAACAACAGAAGAAAACAAGGAGGCAAATGTGGCATCGGGTAATGTATGCCAGGATGCTTTGATTCTTTCTTTGCATAATATTACTGAATCTTGGGTTTTAGATTCAGGGGCTTCTTTTCATGCTACTCCACATAGGCATTATTTTGTTGATTATGTTCAAGGGGATTTTGGGCATGTTTTTCTTGGTGATGATGAGCCTTGCAATATAGTTGGAAAAGGTTCTATTCATGTTAAGATGCAGAATGGGAATACATGGCTATTGAAGGATGTCAGACATGTGCCTACATTAAGGAGAAATTTGATATCGGCGGGGAAATTGGGAAGTGATGGTTGTACTGTGATATTTATAGCTGACTCTTGGAAGGTTACCAAGGGTGCTCTTGTGGTGGCAAGAGGTAAGAAGGTTGGAACCTTGTATTTATCCACTGATAGTACTAATGATTGTAATCTTGTGGCTTCAGATGCAGATACAACATTATGGCACTATAGGCTCGGTCATATGAGCCATAAGGGCATGGACATCATAAAGAAGAATTTGCCTGGATATACAAAAATAGGTTTGGATTTCTGTGAGAACTGCATATATGGGAAACAGAAGTGAGTAAGGTTTCTCAAGGTTGGACCTACAAAGAAAGAGAGTAAGTTAGAGCTGGTACATTCTAATGTGTGGGGCCGGCTCAGGTATCATCTCTTGGGGGTTCAAGTTATTATGTTACTTTTATTGATGATGCAACAAGGAAAGTTTGGGTTTATTATATTAGAAACAAATATGATGTATTTGATACTTTTGTGAAATGGAAAAGGAGCAACCAGCTGCAGTAGTAGAAGGAAAATGCGTGGAGACACTTGGAGGCGGCATTGAGAGGGAGGCCGAGGAAGTGCTCACGGGAGGAAGAGATACTGCAGGGGAGGTAGACATGGGAATGGAAGGGAGCTGAGAAATGAGGGAAGAAATGGTGGGGGACAGCTCCGCGAGAGAAGAGAAGATGGATGATGAGGAAGGGGGAACAACAGAAGACGGGGAGAGGATACGACCAAAGGAATGGTCACTTGGGTCACTTGAGGAGGGGAAGGAGGAGAGGGAGAAGGGATAGAAGGGACTTCAATAGTTACAGTAGTGGCAACATCCTGAGTGGATGTGCCTATCGGAACATCTTCCGCTGCTTCTTTTTCCAGGCTTTCCGGGATTACAACCCGTTCTTGTGAAGCGGAAGGAGGACTTTCAGGAGCTTCCTCTTGGGTGGAGCTTGACTCACCCTCCTTGTCTTTCCCTTTGCTCTTTGGCAGATGTTTTGGCCTGGAAGGTGCGTTGCCCAATGGAGATGTGGTGAAATCAACTCGAGGTAGATGAGGCCATTCATTCTGCACCAGTGCTCTGTTCTCTCAGCAGAGTTTCTTTGACCCTTTCTTCTATTGTCTGAGGTGCTTTGGTTCTGTCAATTACAGCGAAAGGCCAGTCGTCCCCACCCGTGTCAAGATATACTTGATCAACTTCTTGATCAGCAGTTTGATAACCTTTTGGGACGATGGCTACGCCATACTGGATGATTTCAGCCAAGGCCAAGCGGGAATGGTCTTTCCTTCTGAGCTCGACCTCATGATACAGGTCGATATAAATATCCTCGATCTGTGGAATGTGGATCGGATCGAGTTTGGCCCTGGGCAGACAATTCCTTGGGTCAAAAGTGGGCCTTGCCGGGAAGTTGTGCTTTAGATTTAGCAGCTCCAGCTCTGCAAACATCTCCCATGCTTTGTGGTGAGAGAGACAAGTGTACCTGCCCACTGTGAGGGGGAAAGGAGTTCCACCCTTCTTTCTCTTTAAGCACTTCTCGTGATAGGTTATGAGTTGTCTTGATAGCTCCAACAGGATCAGCTTGGGGCCGGCATATCTTGGCAATTTGGTTGGTTCTCCCAAGAAGTTGGCTGCCCTCAGATAAGTGAAGGTGGGGAATTGAGTGAACAGGGCCCCCATTTCTCTGTTGCTGCAACAATGCTCTTGGTCATATGACCATGAGTCATGTTTGGCCTCAAAAGGCTAGACGATGCCGTAGAAGAAGGCATCGTTAATCTTTGTAAACTAAGAGATACTGTTTTCCAGCTTCAGCTCTGGATAGTATTCATATATTTTTACTTGGGGCCAAACCCCGCACCGCATCAACGCTGGGTAATCTCTCTCCGAGGCTGCAGCATAAACTACGTAGGAGTTCATATAGAACCTCCCCATTGTGGTAAGTTGTTGGAGCTGCTCGGATATAGTGCTGCTTATGATCTCCGCCCACTCGAAGCGTTGATCTGGCACATTCTTGTTCATTGTCTCCAAGTATCTCAGCATCCATTTATGAAAGTAGTGGGCATCAGGAAGCCCAAATACTCTGCTCAGGAATGTGATGGTATCACTTAGTTCCTCTGAGAAATCGCTGCGATGAATGACTTGTGGCCATCTGGTCACCACCTTCTTGTTTTTAGGTATACCTCATTCATTAATTACATACACTGGTCTTCATTATCATCCCAAGCCTTGGTGCAATCTTCCTGGCTTACGGCCACAAAGTGCTGGTGGTGAGGAATGTCGAGCATTATTTCGAAGTGCCGGGCAGTGAGGTTGATCACGACCTCGCCTTTCTCATTCTAGACACACCTTGTGTCTTTGTTGTAGCAGCGGGCTACTACCATCATGAAATTGTTATTCATAAGACGATCGGGATCCCCCCGTTAAATGCTCTCCACTACCTACCGCTTTTCCATCAAGGACTTCTGTGACCCTTCGGGTTCTGGCCCAGAAATCCTCCATATCAATGTGACCAAGTTCTGAGTCTCTTATATCCAGGTCACACTCTGCCTGGGATTCGGGCATCCTGACCCTCTGATATTTGTACTTCATTTCTTCCTCTGTGAGCTTGGCTTTGCCCTTAGACTTGGTTGGTCTCTTACTTGATGTTGACATATGTAGTTCTGAACTCAGTTGCTGATCTGCAAGAAGAAGAAGTGAAACCCAATGCAGGAAAGTCATATTAGTTGTTTGATCTTCCATTAAAGCGTTGACAGAAGGAAGAGTTAGCAATTTTAAGGCCTCAGGGCGCAGGGTGCATGAACACTGTAGGTTGCAGGGTTAAATAGTATGGCGCACAGAAAAGGGGTGCTGCAAGGGACAAATCAGCGCCAAAGGGTGCAGGGCGCATGGACACTGCAGATGACATTTTTGTTGTTGCAAGCGGAAGTGCGCCTGCGCCATATATATGCATTTTATAACGGGCGCTGATATTTTTCATGTTACACGGGTACAGGATGTGCCAAAGGGCACAGGTTTAATGCATGTAACATCATTTTTTCGTGTGCCACAGGGGAACTTGGTGCGGCGCATGGAAGGTCTGCATGACATGATGTTGCTGTAATAAGGGATGCGCCTGCGCCGTTAACAGTTTTGTACTTGGCGCAAGTAAGGTTGGTGTTGCATGGATGCAAGGTGCGCCAATGGCGCAAGTTTTTGCAATGTTACACATGAGTTTGGTGCACCAAGAGGGCATAGGTTAGCGGGTGTTGCAAGCAAGGAAAGTGTGCTTTGAGGGTGCAACTATTTTTATGTAGCAGGCATGGTGGATGCACCGTTGGCATGACTGTACTTCATGTTGCAAGGGTGGTGACTACGCCAAAGAGGAAAAAGAGCAAATCTATCAATTTTTAAGTCTTTGTTCTTCCTCTGGAGGGGTTACATGTGTTTAAGCCTCTTCTGTAGGGTTCCTTGGATGATGAACAAGCTAAAACAAAGAGATCCAAGTGATTTTTTCAGAGGCAGAGTCCTCTTTACCAGCAGATCTGGAAAGAGGGAGAAGTGCATGGGGGAGGACAGCAAAAACAACAAAGGGAGGTTTCATGGTTTCACAGATCATTCTATCCAACCCCACAAACAAACAGCCAATAACCAAAACATAAAACATGAGAGCAATAAGGACCACTTACTAGGAATATATATAATGTGAGAGGTGAAACTGGGTCCACGACGCGATACGAGAATGACAGGTGTGCTGATAGGCAGAGGAAAAAGAACAATCACGTGTTTTCTGACTGGTGAAAGTGACAGGGCGGATGCGCCTATATATAGGCAAGGTTGTAATAAATGTGCCAACCACTTTTTGAAGTGGCGCATCAAAACGCCTGTCGACACTGGAAAGCTTGCGCCCTTTGGCACATCAAAACACATGTTAACACAAATTATGTGCACCCTTGGCGCACCAAAAGTGTTGTCAACACGGAAATATGTGCGCCCTTGGCGCACCAAAATGTGGTGCAACAAAAATATTGTTGACACAAAGGCGCATGCGCCTTGGCACATGCAAGAAAGGCGCAACATGGTGAGGCACACCAAAATGGGTGTCGACACGCCAAAGGGTGCACCAAAGGATATGTAGGGGGCACAGATTTACCCTATGTTGCACAAACAATAGGTGCGCCTAACCCAAAAAGACCAAAAATGGCTAAGTCCGGAAACCAGATTTCCGGGAAAGGGTTTTGCAACGTTCCGAACGCAGAGGGGTCCCTGACGAGGGACCAGAACAAAATTTTGGTATGGTTACCCATAAAATTACCCTTGCCAATTTTACGGGATAACACTTCTCAAGTAATATAATGGAATGGAATAGAGTATGGGATTTGAGCAATTTTTTCCTTAATGCATGGACATTTATCTCGTGGGTGATTTCTTGCTTTGATCTTGAAGCTACATCATTTTACGGTTGAGTGCAATATTTTGATGCTCATGGATTCCCTCCAGATCTTCATCATTCCTCCGACATGGTATCAGAAGCTCGGGGATCAGAATCGTGTTGCTCGCAATAGTTGCTTACTACTCTCCGTCTCATAGTTTCTTGTGCAAGCTCTCCTTTGCATGTGCTCTACTTGCATTTTTTAAAGGGTATTTGGTTGATTTGCACTATCAATTGTTGAGCTCGTGATTGCTTCTATACTACCTTGACTTTATTGCTCGGTCGTTACATTCACTGCATTCACCAACTCGTGCATAGTTCCCACATGCACTCCATCCATCCAACTTGGATCATTCAGCTCCTTCTTGGTTTATCATGGTGGTTTGGTCGTTTGTCTCTCATTCCTATTTTTTGCCTTGGCTTGGGGATCTATTTCTAGTTTGAATGTGTGTCATTTGGCTTTGTTCGTGGTTTCAAGTTTTCCAGTTGTCTCCATGCATTTTTGTGTGTTTTGGGGTGCATTTTAGGTTCATGGGTTGCAGATTTAGGAGCTTAGTGTTGTCTTGTTTTTCACTTTGAGCTATACTCTACCTGCTCACCTTGCTTGTCTGCATGCATCCTCCTCATGGTCTTGCATTGTTCATTCCATTGCTCCATCCAACTCATGCCTTTGCATTGATCCACGGCTCGGGTTTTCTTTGGGAGCTCGTGGGCCTGCACACAACTCAAGTTTCAGTCTGCACTGCTCGGATTGTGCGTTTTGACTCACTGCCTTGGTCTTTGAAGCTCAAGTTTTCCACCCTACAACTTGCCTTGTGTTTTCTTTGAATGTTCCTTGTTGGTTACATATGTGTTTGCACTACATTGGATCGGCCTTGGGCTACTCGGTTATTTGGCATTTTCCTTTCGTGCACACTCGCACGCTCGGCTCACAACCTACACTTTCTCTGCTTGGTGTCGGTTACACTGCAAGGCTCTCTGTTTATGCTTGTACCTCTATGCACTAGTGGTTACAGTCAACACATGGCTTAGTTGGGGATATTCATTTCCACCACACGTGGCTCAACTCGGGTGGATGTCCTAACTTGCTGCAGACCTTAGCATTGGATCCATGAACACATTCACACCAACTTGGTAGCTTTTTCCGTCAACTCGGTGAATCCCCTCTACCTCAATCAGGTGCCACATTCCACACGACGGCTTACCATGCAGCTCGGATTTGAGTCACTCCTTCGACTCCTGCGTTGTGTTTTACCATGTGCACCACTCGACTACTCATTGGATCTTTGTTAGACCGTGGAAAGTTTGTGTAATACAACTTGGCTCGGTCCACTACCCTAGCTCAATCAAGAGATCTATTCCTAGCTCGCCAAGAGAGGTAGCTTCAGCTTTGTGCATCCATGGCTTGACACCTCGCCTAGGCCCATCCCTTTTAGACATTGTTTGGCAGCTTAAAACAATCTGGTTTTTGATGTTCTAAGGATAAAAATATTTATTTTTAGCATTGTAATATTTTTTTGGGACCTATTTTACTTGTATTTAATGTCCTCCATTCATGTGTGAAGACAGAGGGCAAGGTTGAGATTGGCGGAGGATAATTCCCCTCACAATCAAAACAAACCCTACCTAAACTTTGATGCCATTTACAACGAGTACCCGCACTTGACGACACCCTTTGCACCCATTTCGGGCACTTTTTTTATCTCGTTTATAGGACTTATTGGCATTTTCCATCAGCTTGTGGGAATCGTTTTCGCTTATAACTTTTGAATTGCTGCTCGGTTTTGAGTGCTTTTTTAGTCAAAGTTGCCTGATTTTTCACACATTACGTGATACAATTTCTAGTTTTGTAAACACGCTACTTTATAAAGTGTCACATTATGGGGTGGTCATTATTACTCTTGGGGCTCAGATTACATGCAAACGCATTATCGGCCGAGTTCGATGCCTTGCATTTGTGCACCTTGCAATTTTGATTCCACATCATGGAGGGTGCTCTTTCCATATTTGAGTGTCATAGGATTGCCTTACAGCCTCCGCCACTTCTTCTTGGGAGAGGGAACTATTCAGTTTGGCATGCTTCGATGGAATGTTACTTCACCTACGAGGGTCTTTCACACTTCTTGCTGGGGCAGTTCTGCACCCACTGATCATTGTCATCTTGACGACTTTCTCAATACTTACAACCATGTTTTTGGTCACTGATGATGCATGTCTCCCAATATCTCTCGGTTTCACATGGCAGACTTAGATTCACCCCACCGAAGTCGGTGCATTCTTTAGTCCCTCATGGAGACCCTTCACATACCGCCACCATTGTTGCCGTTGTTGATCCATTGTCTCCTCTTGTTGTTCATGTGATAGCATTTCCACCGACATATACTTGCTTGATTCTTCTTCCGATGATGAGGATTGTGCACCCACCCGATGTCGAGAGTACTACAGAGGACTCTTCTCCTCCTTCTCTCACTATTCCGAGAATGTCAACACATCCCACATCTCATGAGATATTGATTAGTCTCCTATACAGTCTCATATAGTCATCTCCCCGCCTATTTTCCACCTTCAAAGTGTGTGAGGCCCCTTTCACTCGTCTACCTTCACTGGATGACTCATACCTATCTCGACATCGCTCTTCTATTTGCCGAGCCCCCGATTGGGAAAAGTATCTTTCGACCTTAGTTGTCTTTTCACAGAGTACACTTGTGATGTACTACAGGTTCCTCATCCATCTATAGGTATTTCAGAGGAGTTCATCATCTCCGTCAGTTGGGAGTGCCCCTTCTGGGACTCTTACCACTTCCAATTTTCTAGAGACCTTCATTGATCCACCCTTGCTTGTGGATCCATTTTCTGTTGTGGGGGATGTTTTGTTACCTTCACATCAATTGGACATCCTTTCTATAGGTGTTCACCCTTCATACTCTGATAGTTCTACACTCGTGACATTACCTTCAGTTCCTTCACACTCACTTGCTAGACCTATGTCACACTTTCGTGGACCAGACTCAGAGTTCTTCGTGTTGCTGCCTTCGGTTTCCTTCACAAAGTGGGTAGACTTCCAACACGTCATTTCTGTCCTTCCTAAGGGTAGGCACATAGTTCGGTGCAAATGGCTCTTCTTCAGTCCAGAGGTAGAGGATATTGTCATCAACATTATTTTGGGAGACCTCATAGAGTTGCAGAGTTCATGTCCGTCCATGACATCTTCTCGCATTCCTCTCGTCTCCCTCTTCTTCTCTCTTCTTCTTCTTTTCGAGAGATTGCCTCTTTGTACATGGGTACCTTTACAGGCTCATCTGTGGCCAAGACCCATCCTTGGCATCTTTCTTAGATTAGAGAGTGGACTTGTCTCTCTTTTGGGGAGTTTTTCCCACTGGGTTTTCTCCTTTACTCCACTTTTTGAGAGTTTCTTGTACATGGGTACCTCATTAGGCTTGTTTCTGGGACCCACTTCTCCTTATTTTCATCTATGTGTCCACCTAAGCTATGATTTAGGGGGGTGTTGGTGTAGGATATTTACCATGCATATATTTTAAGTACATGGGATTCCTCCACATAGGTGATTCACCATGCTTAGGTGTCCTAGGGTGTCATTATGGCCTTACACGCGTCATAGAGTGTCATAGGAGTTACATTTGACCAGCTATTATGGGAATGTAATTCCCACCTCTTGATGGCTACATTTTTGGGGGAGTTACACACCCCACTACTATATGTACACCCTTTCATCTTGAGCAATACAATGGAATGGAATAGAGTATGGGATTTGAGCCATTTTTCCCTTAATGCATGCACATTTCTCTCATGGGCAATTTCTTTCTTTGATCTTGAAGCTACATAATTTTGTGGTTGAGTGCAACATTTTGATGCTCACGGTTCCTCCGAAAAGTACTTAGAAGGGCTTTAAGGAATTACTTAGAGCTAATTTTTATCCTATTGGCCATAAAACTGACTAGATGATCAAATGGCAATATTTTAGACAGGCATTGGTCAAAGTGTGCAGGACTTACTACAGAGTTTCGTGAGGCGAGCCATGTTGTTGAATATGGAATTGGAGGATGAGGACATTCTAACCAAGTACTTGGGAGGACTTCACACTCACCTTCAAAGAAAATTCATCTCCACGAAGCCCAAATATCTCAACGAGGTGTGTGTGCAGCATACTATATAGATGATGAGAAGAAGCAAGGAGAAGCAGAGCCAAAGACAAAGCAATCGATGAAATAGCAGATGAAAGAACATGGGAAAAAAATAACAAAGGTAAGTGGAAAGGGAAAGGTAAACAAGTTGCCACTACTTTAAATACTTGTAAAGATCCCAATTTTTTTGCAAGATTTTTGATATCAATGGTCATTCTTATGCTACCTATTAGAAGTTGCATCCGAAGTTACATCTCAAGTACCAACCAAGGACTCAAAGAAGTCCATGACAACCTGTGGAAAACAGAAGGGGAGGTGGAAGTTGAAGATGAATTTGATGTAGATGAGAGGCTTGGATGCACAGCCACCAACATGGACAGCTAGGAAGAGGAGATGAGTAAACTATTCCAGATCAAAATCTAGATCAAGAGAACTAAGGTAAATGCTTTGGTTGATATTGATTCTCATTTTAACTTGATTTATAAAGCAATTGTAAAAATGCTTGGTCTTGAGACTTACAAGCATCCACACCAATATCCCTTGGGTTGGGTGAAGTAAAAATTCATGCAACAAAAAGATGTAAGGTCAAGTTTGGGACCAATTCCCAGTATATTGATGTATTAGAGGCTGATGTTATTCCACTTGATGCACTTGATGTTATTTTTAGGAGTCCTTACTTGTATATCAGGGATGCTATATTCATGAGAAAGGAGAACCGATACAGATGGGTCAAGGATGGGATCTACTACAACATTCGGGCACACCATTATAAGACACATGTTACTATGGTGAGTGTTAACCAAGAAAAATGACTTATTTAGGAAAATCATAATCAGTTTTGTTTACTTCTATTAAAGTATAAACAAGATGGGGTAGAATTTTTAGAGATTTCTAACAAGGGAAAGCAAGATTTGGATAATATTATTTGGTCTTTTCAGGAAGTTTTTAAGGCTCTCGGTGGGTTACGACTAAAATGGGAGGTAGAACATGAGATTTAATTGTTTCCAGAGTCCCCTCTACCAAACATCGGATTGTATAGGAAATCCTTGCTGGAAATTACTGAAGTAAAGAAACAACTCCAGGAACTACTAGAATAGGGTGTGATACGTCCAAGCACCTCACCATGCGGTTCACCTATTGTGATGGTGCTGAAGAAGGATGGTTCTTGGAGAATGTGCATCGACTACCACACTTTGAACAAGATCACCATAAAGAACAGATATCCACTTCCCTGTATAGATGATCTCTTGGACCAGCTTTAGCATGCCAAATTCTTCATGAAGTTGGATCTCAAGTCAGGTTATCACCAAGTCAGAATGAAGGAGGAGGATATATGGAAGATTGCCTTCAAGACAAAACATGGTTTGTATGAGTGTTTAGTACTTCTTTTTGGTTAATGTAATGTGCCCCGCTACATTTTTGAGATTGATGAATGATGTATTTCAAGATTTCATATATTCATGTGTCATTGTTTATGTAGATGATATCTTAATTTTTAGTGCCACATGGGAGGAACATCTAACTCATTTGCAACAAGTCTTGCAAGTTCTCAAGGAGAAACAATTGCTATGTAATATGAAGAAATGTGAATTTACCAAACAATCACTAGTCTATCTTCGGCGCGTGGTTGGAGGAGGAGAGCTACGAGTGGATCTAAAGAAGGTGGAAGTCATCACCAATTGGCCAACACCAACGAGAGCCACAAAGACTAGGAGTTTTGTGGGAGCAGTACAGTACATGTGGAAGTTCATTTCGGGCTTCTTCGTGATTGCAACACCTCTACACACAAGTGGCCACAAAGAGTAAGGGTTTTGACTAGGGTAAGGAACAAGATAAATCCTTTGAGTTATTGAAGTACAAGATTAGTCATGCTCCAGTACTTGATCTTCCTAACTTGCAACATCCCTTTGAAGTAGAGACATATGCCAATGATTATGTTATGGGCATAGTGTTGCTACAGGGAGGTAAGCCAGTTTGTTATGATTATGAGACCTTTACTTTAGCAATTAGAGGATATTCAATATATGATAAGGAAATGTATGCACTAGTTCAGGCCATTAAGAAATTGAAGCATTATTTTTTGGGTAAAGAAAATATTCTACGCACTAACCACAAACCTCACCAGTATTTACAAGCACACTCAAAATTGCAGCAAGCAAGGCACTACAAATGGATGGGATTCCTTCAACAGTAACATCTGGTGATCAAATACAAGAAGGGTAGTACAAACTTGGTGGTAGGCATGTTATCTAGGCCACCCACACAGGATAAAATCTCCTTCTTGGTCACTATCTCTTAGATCGAGCCCTTCACGAAGGAAGCTTATGGGGAGGCATATGCCCAAGACATAGACTTTGGGGTGATATTTCAGCAGTTGCAGTCCCAAGGGGCTGAAAGTATGGGGATTGAAGATTGTTATCTCAAGGATGGGTTGCTCTTCCGTTGGGGGAAACTTTGTGTGCCAAAAGAAAAATGACCTCTATTCATGAGGGAAACACATACCTTGAAACTAGCGGGACATTTCGGTGTTGGTAAGACCCTAGTCCACTTGTAAAGGTATGTGTATTGGTCTAACATGCAAGAAGAAGTATCAAAATTTATACGTGGATGTAAACTTTGTTGTACTAACAAGCCTAAGACTAGGAAGGAGGGTTTTTTATATGCCTTTATCAATACCTACTCGTCTATGGGAGGACATTTCTATGGACTTTGTAGGAGGATTACCTATGTATAAACATGGCCATGAATATCTATATGTTGTTGATATATTCAGTAAGATGTGTATTCTTATGACATGTAAAAAGACAATAAAAGCATATGAGGTAGCATATCTTTTCTTTACTAATGTATGGGTGCATTTTGGCTTGCCAAAGTCTATTGAATTTGACAGGGATTCCAAGTTCTTGGGGAAGTTTCAGACTACTTTGTGGGATATGATGGATACCAGGTTATAGAGGAGCATGACCTTCCATGCACAGACAGATGGACAACTAGAAGTGATGAACATGACTTTAGTGCAACTGATCAGAGGGTATAATAACAAAGATCCAAGGACTTGGGATGAGTCCTTAGCCTACAGTCAACATTCCTACAGCTGGGTCATACACACATCCACCATGAAGTCACCATTTGAAACATGCTTGGGGTATCTACCTACAAATCTGCTAGACATAAAAGTTGGGAAGTAGGATGAGGAGGAGACATGAGACACAAAGGTGACTAGAGCAAACAAATTCATTGAGAGGATCCAGAAAATCCATCTCAAAGTCAAAGAATAGTTGGAGAAATCCCAAGCCAAGTACAAGGATAGACACGATCAACATAGGAGAGAGCATAAGCTTCATGTTGGAGACAGAGTTTGGCTTTACTTGAGTAAGGAGAGACTACAAGGTCAAGCACAAAAGCTCAAGCCTCTACGGTATGGACCCTTCACCATATTGGAACATGTTGGAGAAAATGCTTTTCGACTTAATTTGCCACCATTTATGAGGATGTACTCAGTAGTAAACTGTGAGAACTTGCACCTATATGAGCCATCCATGCTAGATGAATATGAAGGATTATAGTTGCTACCTTCCATTGAGGATTGTGTCTTGGACTCACAAGGCTAATTGGAGGATGATGTAGTGTTGCAGTAGAAGGTTAGAGAGATAAGGAGAGGTCCGCAGGAGTCTTGACAGGTTGGACTGAAAGGAAAGACACCAAGGCAGGCCCGGTAGTACTCAAAGGAGAGGGTGAGGGAATTATTTCCTCATCTACTCCCCCATTAAGCTTTTGTGGGACCAAAATCCTCCTAGGCAGGGGAGGTGTGATCCATATGGATCCTATATGAATCTACTTCATCAGATCAACCAACACCAAAAGAAGAAAATGGAGAAAAGGAGGTTTTGTTTGCATTTTAACAAAACCTTTGCTCTATGCAGAGCGCGGTTACAAACCGCCGCCCAACCAGACGTCGATCTGTAACCTCCGCCTAGCCAAGGTGGCGGTCCTGTGACCACCGGTTTGGACTAGGCGGCGGTCCTGTCACTTCTGGATAGAAAAATAAATGGAAGCGTTAATGGACGCAAATTTGGAGCGCGTCGACTTTGTCCCTTCCCCTGCCAGACCTTTCCCATTCTCCCGGTGCGGGAGGACATGGGGGAGGCTATAAATACTTGGGGAGAACAAAGGAATGGATCATCGAAGACATGAGAGTAAGTGAGCAAGAGTTCTTAGTGTTGGAATTGAGTTTGTAGAAGAAAGGAGCTTGAAGGCAGAGCAAACAAGTAATTGGGAGGAAGTGTGAGATATTATCTACTTCTCTTTCATACTTATTGTAAATTATGTAACTTCCTATTCAAATTGGCCAATAAAAGTGGGAAGAAAGAGTGTTTTTCCCTTCCCGATTGTTTTCCTCTTTTGGAGGTTTCAAGATAAAATTGTCTTATTTCTCTACATTAATTGGTTTTAAAGCACAAGAAATTTATTCACTAGCTCTAAACTATTATTTTTAAATTTAAATTAAAACAACAACATATAATTTTGATTTTGTAGATGGTTCCAAAGTAGAGAGTTTACATATCACTCAAATTTGTATTGTACTATGTTGTCATTTGAGTAGCTTAAGAGTATTGTAAAAGTAAAGGGTGTGCTTTTATAAAGGGTAGTCTGTAGATATTGTGAATCAAGTGTAGATGAGGGTTTGATAGGAAAATAACGTGAAATTTCTCCCCTTTGTAGACTTGAGGGTCTAAATACCATGCCACCAGCGTGTATGCATAGTTTGAATAATAAAGCGTTAACTCTTGTCAAACTTACACATCATTAAGATGAGCTCACAAAGCAAAGAGGGATTTGGGTGTGCAAAAATCATTTTAGACAAATTTGGGACTTTAAATCGAGTATAGTGAAAATTATAACCAATTAAGCCCTCTCGGGCTTCAGACAAGCTGTCAAGCTAGGTTATCGCTAGGGCTAGCAATTTGGAAGGCTAGATCAACGAATTCCAATCTAGAAATGAGAATATATCATGTTCAAAGAGTCCTTGAGGGATCAAAAGAATAATTTGTGAATTTTATTGGCTATCTTTGAAGAATTCCTTACCAAGTATTGAAGAGAACATGGTGCATTATTTTGAAGATAAATGTGGATGGTGAGTTTTCAAAGGAAGTGTGAGAAATACTTGGAATTAGGGAGTGAAACTTTACAAGCTTGAAGAACTCTATAATGGGTACTCATAAACCATAAGTTTGTGTCTTGAAACGTTTTAGAAAGGGATTTGTAGGACAAACCAGACTGTCCTGACCTAATTGGGCTTAGTGAACTTTGAGAGCAAAAGTGAAGTAGAAAGAACAAACCAAAGAGTTGGGTCCTTGGTTTTTGTACACACCTCAGGGATCAAAAAAGGAATCTAAGGAAGTATTTAGCTCATTTTAGGTAGGTCTACAAGTCTCGATGCATGAATGTAGTAAGAAATCATGTCTTAAGGGCATCTAGAGGGTATATTTAACAAATATGGTGAAGAAATGAGTTTTGATTGATTTGAAGTCATTTTTCTAATTGATCTAAGGTGGATTAAAGTTTGAAGTAGGTTTAAAGGATTTGGGAGCATTGGTGGAGCTAGAAAGCACAAAAGTTGTATGGTGAGCTAAGGAAGCTAGTCAAGAAACTTGAAGGGATGAATGAACAAGGTGGGTACAAATTGAGTATGAGTGAAGAGTGAACTCTTTGATGAATGAAAAGATGTTATGTGGGGCATATGAAGTTGTGTTGCAACCAAATATTGAGATGGTGAAGTTTCTTTAGGTAACATTGTGTCAATTTTGCAAGTTTTAGCCTTTTTTTGCTTGTAAATGATCCTCCAATGCAGAGATAAGGTATAGTTGAGGTTGAAAACTCTTGAAAAGGTAATTATATGTTTGATATTTTTATTTTCACTACATCATAAAGTATCAACTTTTAGTCCCATAAACTCTTCAGTCTAGTGGGCGTAATTGAAATCTTTCTTTTCATTTCATTTAGCCATTCGTATTTTCAGATTTAGTGTAACTATGAAGTATATTTTCAAACCAGAGACACTTCGAAAGGACATGTTAATCATCTTCTGATCTAGAAACGTAGGAAGATCGTTAAAATCACGTGGATCCCATAGCCATAGCACCATTTGGGGCCATAGAGAAGGGTGTTTTTGTTTCTGCCGCGGCAACACCGGGCCTCCTTTGTCCATGCTGACTAACGCAGCGCCGTAGATAAGAAAGGTGGGTGCGAAAAGTCTTGACATAGATTTCCCCGCTTCGATAATATTGGGCAACCAAAACATATACGGAGGCATCTCTGCGTTTACCTTCAGTGGAGTAGATGTAAAATTGCATGGGCCTTTTCCTTTGGTATATGTATACACCGACACCAGTTTAATGCATTGCCTCGACCTGATGAAAGGTGAAATCGTGGTGTGTGACGTATTGCTATGGGAAGAGAAGGGATTGTAGTAACAGAAGTAGGAGTTGCAGGTTTGGTTTTTGCGAACGGTTAGCTTTATGGGGCGCAGCAGCAGTCCACCAAACCATACAATCTGCCCGCCATCAACGTGAGTTTTACAGTTGCAGAAGAAATGAAAAGTTACATCAACAATATGCTAGATAGCGCTACGACTACCATGGACATCCCAGGATTGACTGTGTTGGCCCGCTGGGCAATGCAACGACTGCTCCCATCATGGCTCCCCTTGTGGTTGTGTTTTCATCAAGGGGCGAATTCATCATATCAACACATCCTCAAAGCCGATATAAACATTCTGGAAACATACATGGGAGAAATACACTACTCTTTAAGTTTTGGGACGTCGATGGCTTCTCCCCATGACAACGGCGTCCAAGCTCTGATAAAAGCCTTCCATCCCTCCTTGAGCCCAGAAACCATCGAATCTGTGCTCACGACGTCCTCTTATTTAAAATACATTGACGTCTACAGTGTTTAAAATGTATTGACGTCTACAGCTTAGATTGTTCACTAAGACACGTGGACGGCGGAGCCAACACTGTACATCAACGACCAAATTGATTTGCGCGGTTGAGCTCTCTGCTATTTGTCAGACTCGGGAGGCTTCATCTCATCTCACTTAGACAAATGCCTTCAGCGTAATTAAATATGTGAGAAAATAATAATGATGTGAGTATGTGTATGTTGATTTGTTATTACAAATCAACTTAAGATAGAAATTGAGAAAAGATTTAAGAGAGAGAAAGTCAGGTTGTTTAAATGATCGTAGGGATTATCAAGGTATCCTTGATAAGATTTGACTCATAAATATGTAATCTCTCTCAATAGGTATTCCAAGTGAAAGTTATTTGTATTAAACTTATACAAAACTGAAAATTGATGGAAAAATGTCTTTTTGTAGGGGCACGCATTACGCTACTTTACCTTATTACGCCGAAAGGCGTGAACTCTGGGAGGAAACCTCCTCTCGACTGACATCGATGGAGACACGGACGGTGGTGATGAAGATGTCGACGAAGCACGGCAGTTCTTAGGCCTTACAGTTGGCAATGGGGTGGAAAGGATAAGGCTCCTGTCACTTGGAACTTCGAGAAGGAAGAAAAACCTGCGCAAAGGAGGGAGATCCATTCCCGAAGTCAGAAATGGAGGACAGGATACAGTGTCCTGTGAGAAGGTGGACACACGTCTTCCATTACTGAGGACAGGGGAGAATGGTGGCTCCATTTACTGTGAGTAGGTATGAGGCTGGAAAAAGGGAAAATAAAATCTTTGCGAGCCCTGCAAAATAGATACATTTTAGGGCTTTTGTGTTAGCTTGCCTTGTCTGAGGCTCTCCAAAGGATATTTGTTATGGCGGGTGTAGTTGTTTGCTGCTTGTTGTGACCCGGTTGGAAGAGGGCGGCGGATCCCTGTGTGCTTGATTTCCCTCGGGATTGCATTGTTGATAGCACTGACTCTGGTTTAAGGTGGAGACAACTTGATTGGAAGAGAACATACAACAACACAGCTGACATTTGAAAAACAAGGTAAAATTTTGTTGCATCCTTTCTGTAGGCTACAGAGTTAATTCGATTGGATTGTTTTGGATATACAATCTACCAGAAATCTTAAAATAAGCTTTAACTAGTTACTAAGCAGATCAGATGAGATATGACCCCTCTGGCCTATTACCACCTTAGTTGAGTTAAACATTAAGAGGTATGCAAATCCATTCTCAGGAATTTGGTTTTTCCATTAGAACCTACCTTTCAATTTTATGACTGTCCCACCCGTAACCGTAATTTCGCATTACTCTCAACCATACCTGTTAATTGTGGATCAAAGAAGAAAGTAGACGGAATGGCATGTGAATATTTAATCCTATCATTCGTAAATATTATCGCAAAAGTTTATTATTTAGATGGTGGAAACCATTTGTGTATGATGATGTTTTGACTTTGAATTTTTTCTTCTATGTGTGTAAAGGAGATAGCTACTTACGATTCTGCCAGATTCTGTAAATTGAAATATGTTTCAGGTATCGGTCCAATAAATCGGTTAGAAGATAGGTGCCTGTATATGAAAGGATAGCAACAATTGTGTAAAATAAATTTATCTCGCCCCATTAAGCTAGGGCCATTGATTTCAAATTAGAGGGAAAACAAATAACTAGTCAATGTTGGTGTTGCGCTAACAAACAAGTATGCACTATTGATAGGGGTTATTAAGCTCCTGTGAAAAGTTGTTAGACATGTACAGTTTCTGTAGCATTTTCAAGTTCCCTATCTCTGGGGGAAGTGCGCCAGAAAGATTGTTGGAATGAATCCTCCTGAAAAAGCACATGAAATTTAATCATGCAAAACTTTTTTTCATACAATACTTGGAGAAGGAAACAACTTAACTGGTTTGCTTACCAGAAGTAAATATCAAATGCAATCAAATGTGGGTGTGTGGGTGTGTTTTTTAGAGAGATAGATGTGGCAAAGGGGGTTACAGTTCCTCCAACAACGAAAGACTTCCAAGCTCCTTTGGAATAGGACCTGACAACAGGTTTCTTGAAAGAGACCTGAAGTGATAAAGATTTTTAATCAAAAAATTGATAATCAGACATCCCTAATCTATTAAATTGTTTTACTGGAGTGGCCATGATTCTAAGGGCCCTGCGACTATCCTAATTCTTTTCCCTAGCGGTTTTATATTCAAAAGCCTCGTACGTGTGCAATACAATCATATAAATTATGTGAAGAGAATTCAGTATGCAGGTTTTGGCAAATGAACTGTAGCAAAGAGTACTTACAAGAATTTCAAGGAATTCAAGGAGCCCAATTGAGGAGGTATTGGGCCAGTTAGATAGTTGTCTGCAAGAGTGCTGTCAAAAACACCATTGTCAATACTTACATAGGAATAACTGAAAGTATGGATCCTAAGACTTGAAATGTCCACTATCCATAATTTTCTAAAACAAAATTTTCTGAAAGAAACTGTGAAGGATTAAGAAAATTGATGTTTCAAGCCACACTTTGTGGTCCATGAGGATAATTTTAAGTATTTTATGAATATGGGACTTCCATGGTTCAACATTCTTTGATGTCTTTTTTAAAGATTAAATGCATAGATTATTTGATGCCCACATCATTCCTTCAAAAATCCATCTCTCATGAACCTTAATGGTCCATTTGGCACTCATTGCAATTCCCGCTGCTTGAAGGGGTAAAGAAATGGGATTGAGACTGTGGAAGGAACCTTCGAGAGGCACCAATTAGTGCCTAAGCGTGATAGGATTTTCTACCTCGTTAGTCATGAGAGATGGGTCAAACACAGAGTAAAAGCCTATAAGCTAAATTCAGAAGTGGGGATGGAATGAAACCTAATCATTAGGATCACTGAACAAGAAGTGTTTTTACTCACAGGTTCTCAAGGCGTGGCAGATTGCCTAGCTCTGGTGGAATTGTTCCCGAGAGATTGAGGCTGACAAGTGTTCTGCAACCGAAATATCAACCCTAAGAATCCATTCGGTGACGTCACTCCAAAAACAAAGAAAGCGCCGTGACGGAACAAGTGAATAACAACATACACGTTAATAACATAACAAATAGTATTACTGAGGTCAGAACAATCGCAATCCAATCCAAGATAGCCTCTTAGGCAGGGATCTGCAGTGAAGTTCCAATCTGTTTTACCCAGTTTCTGTCCAATTATGTTCAGTGCCTCAACTGTTCATCCGAGTTTAACCACAACAAAAAGAAAAAACAGGAAGTTAGAGACAAAGAATTTGATTCCAGATTAGTTGCTTGTGAATGCATGGAAACAATGAAAACTGCTATATACTTTCATTCTTGGGTGTTGTTGCAGCCTCGGATTGTGCAAAGAGACAGTATAGCAGGAAAAGTAAGATGGTGAAGTTTATATGGAAAGCCATGAGCAGAGCTTGGTGAGGAAACAAATCAGTAGGTATACAACACATGATAAGGCCAGTTGTACTTGAATGAATGTTCAAAGTACGCTTTTTAAAATGTATTTGTCCAACATTTTCAGACATTTTAGGTATTGTATTACTTTCCTTAACGACAGATAGTTTGATTTTGTTCTCTTGTTCAAAGGTGATATAAAAGCTTATATTCTGTAATTTTTTCCCCAAAATTTTATTTCATTGTATTGTTTATGCCCAGTTTGTTGAGGAAGCCCTTAGTATTCATAAAGTGACAAATTTTTTCTTCTTAAATAACATGTTCACGATACAGCCATTTATTCACGATACGGCCATTTCCTGTATACAGCAAGCAATAATAATGTTTGTATGTCTTTTTTATTGATACTAAATACAAAAAAAATTAACATTATTTTATACTCCCTATGGCTCTGCCCATGTTTTTATTTCTTTCATTCACAATTTCTTGTCCTCCATTCTCATAATAGTTTGTAACTACTCCGTTTTTCAATCATTCTGTTTCTCTGCAATTCTCATTCCATTGCTTAACTGTGGATACCGCTGTCTGTTCTGCTCCTGCATTGGCTAAAATTCTCAATAACATAGCATTATTTGGACTGGTAAAAAGAAATGCCAAATTTGTTTGTTTGTCATTTTAGAAACATGCAAAAATACATTAGAAACAAGAAAATTGTTTTCCGTTTTCATCATTGGGACTTTGTGCGCTGCAAATATCTATTGTTTATGTTTCTTGGGTCTATTTGAACTTTGCTTGTAAATGTTTTTTATATCAGTTTTGTGTGTATCCTTCACTCTTCATACAGGGGTCCTTGGTAGATCATCTATAGCTTACTTCCATAGTGTATGAATCAATACAAAGTCGAGTCTCGTTTCTCAAAGTATTGGAAAAAAATTTTTGTGTTCTCGTGAAAGATTTCAGGTTGTGTGGGTATTAAATTTCAATAAGTATGTAATGTATGAGTATTGAATTTCAGTTATTATGCAAATGCTTTTTTAAAGGCTATCTCGTACGCTATTTTCCTTTGTGGCATGGAGAATTCCATAATAGATCGTGTAGAGAATTGGTTATTGAATATGTTTTTTTTTTTTTCCATTATTTCCCGTTTACATTTTCATAGATTCTTGCTTGTGTGGTTGAAGTTGTCTGTCTACAAATATGTTATTGTTGTATGTGCTGCATAAAGAAAACTATTTCCTGCTTTCGGTATTCAACCACGGCATAGAGGGGCAAGTGCCTTCGCCATTGGCAGGATTCGGTGTGTGCTGAGGGGTTTTAGCCCCTGGGAAGCCTCATCGAAACGCCCTTTGTTGGGCGTTTGACTGCTCATTGGAAAGGTTTTTAAAGCCTGCCAAAACAGACATCGCCCAAATATTTGTCTTGGAATCCTTGTTTGTGCTCTGCAACCATAAACTATGTGTTTTATTTCCATTTCCAGCATTGTACTTAATGCGGTTCGAATAAAGCATCTATGCATTTTGTCTTTTTGCGATTTTATTGTTGTTTGTTGCTTGTGGGTTTGCAGCAATGAAGACTCGCAGTACAGTTGTTGTTCCTCCGCACGGTGTGACAATCACCACTCCGCACTTGGAGCGGGAAGATTCTTTCAACCGGACAAAGTTTGTTGTTAATGTGCTCCACTGCAGGCAACCAAAGCCTGCAAAACCTATGATCGCCGAGCTGGTTAGAGACCGTCTCAAAGGTTGCATCCTTCCTGCCCTCTGTATCTTTCCAAGTTTCGTACGGCGGGCTTCAACTCAAGGGGGTTTGGACTTGTATATGATCGTCCCGAAGATGCTGTGAAATACGAACCTGGTCACAAACTGAAAAAGATGGGCATAGCTGCAAACAAAATACATGCTGGAGGGAAAAAATCACATGCCGCAAAAAAAATTGCTAATGTCAAGCAAGGGAAAAAAACGAGAAGCCAAGAAAAAATGAAATACTTTCAGGACGTACTCTGTTAAACTTATGTACATAAGTGTGCTTTAGGTAGCTATATATTACAAACATCTACTATGTTCTCTTTTTGTTCCTCGTTCGAAATAACACTATGTTATGTTTTTGATAGCTCTTGCTCGTCGGTCACGAAAATCGATAAGGGTTTTTATTGTAAATCTATGGTCCTAGACTTCTATACACTTCGAATCTGTGTTTTGGAGAAATCAGAATATGAATCTGCCTTTTGTATTGTTCGTCGATCTCAAAATACATAGAATGTTGGGTTCTACTTCTAACAAGGTTTCAACTTCCTTTTGTCTTTTGTATTGAGGAATTTCCCTTGTTTTTGGGAAAGAAAAGGTACATATCATTTTTAAAAAAAGCTAATGCTCAGATTATGACAACAGTATTGCCCATAACTGGCAGCTCTTGCCTGTTGCACTTTCTTGTAAGCTCCCAAAAACTGTGGGATTTAGCTCAAATTTCATTTAGGCCATTCTTGATTTTTTTTCTATACTTGGTTGCAATTAGGTGTGAATATGTATGTGGTCTGTTTTGTGTTTATCAAACAAGCATTTTGTTTTATGCATGAATTAGATTTATGGATATAGGCGTATCTAGAGGGGTAATAGGAGTATCAGATATGTATACAAAGATTCGAAGCAATGATGAATTGTGGTTATGTTTATTTGTGATATTTATCTTGGCTGTGTTTTGCTTGTATCCAATGAGCATTGTCTATGCATGAATTACCTATATGGATACAAGGTCTCTGCCAGATTAGGAAAATCAGATACAGATGTACCTACAAGTGGTTGCCAGTAGCTTTTGATTTTGCTCTGATAAGATAATCTTTAGAATGGTGATTTATCTCTTTCTACATCTATTTAAGGGTCAGGCAAACAAACATATAAATAAAAGTAACATTTTCTATACCATAAATTTTGCAAAGTCACGTTAAGGTCTACTCAATGATTTAAAGTTTGTTTTGTTTTTAGTACCGTGTTAATGAATTTTGTTACATCGGCAGTTTTTTTATTTAATATTTGCAATGCTATTTGTAGTTTTAAATGCCTACGAGCATTAAAATTTTATTGCTTTAGATTGACTTGGTGGTATGAGATTTCATCGATTTGTGCTTTTATTTTCTTTTTCAATGTGTAGTAGTACTTGATATTGTATTGGAATTAATTATTAATCAAAGGTGTTTTTGTGGTTATTGTGATCTGATTACTTTAAATCAACTCAGTTATGCGATTCATTGAATAATGATTTTATATTTGTTTTACAATTTGTACTTGTTGATATATCTGTGATCTGTTAGTTAGGCTTGTGGTTGTCCATGAAATACCCCTTAGGATTCCCTTCCTGTTGGTTGTAAGATTGAAGAAGGCCATTTCAATGGTATTATATTTTGGGATAAGGCAGAAGTGCTGACTACTTAACACTGGGGAGCCCTTCTATTTGCATTGAATGGGAAGCATGCCCTCCCATTTGGAATTTGGTCAAAATACAATATTAATTAATAATTCTTGGTGAGGTTGAGCTTGCTCTATATCTGTTATCTATTAGTTAGACTTGTGGTTGTCCATGAAATACCCCTTAGGATTCACTTCCTGTTGGTTATAAGATGAAGAAGGCCATTTCAAAGGTATTATATTGGGATAAGGTAGAAGTGTCAACTACTTAACACTGGGGAGACCTTCTATTCACATTGAATCATGTTGATTAAAATTGCTATAGTCAAAATGGAAAATGTATTTCATGGGTTGTAGGAAATTCCAAAAATTCTCTAGCTCTATGATGTCACAATCAGAATATAAATTCTTTTTTCCTTTTAACTCTTCAACTGTATAGAAGTTCTTGGTGAATGAGAGAATCAGTTAAAATGATAGACTGTTTGTGTGATTGAATGCTAAGGGCATGCTTTTGTTTGTGAGTTGATATGGTAAAAAAGCAAGAACTATATGAGATGTTTGGGCTGCCTTTATACACTGATTGGATGTTGGAGGAAGCCCACAAAATTACTAAAACACAGCAAATTTTGTGCCTATGTTAAGACAAAGGGAAACATGGCAAGTTCAGAATTTGAGGACATCAGTATTTTGATTTTTGACCTGGGCAGGTCTTTTTTTGATAGGGCTTGTTTACTGGGGTGTTGAAGAGATTTCTTTATGGCATTTAACTTGTGGTGACAAGTTTGTGTATGTTGGGTACTAATCAATTGTGCGTCCCTTTTTGTTTCATGTGAGGCTTCCTGCTCATCACGTTGAAGGTGAATGACAACTAAATGATAAAAGGCTGACTCTTTAGATTAGATCTGCTATAGTAGTTGGGATTAGTGATTGACGAGGACAACTGCAATTTCCCGGTTATGTTTCTACGAAGGCAGCTTTTACTGTCAAAGCTTAAGGTTGTGTGTGCCATTTTGGTTAAACCCAATTTGGTGGGAAAACTTCAATTTTTAATTTTATTGCGCTAGATTTTTTCATGGCCTGGTATCTGGTCCTTTTGTCAGAAAGTATAAAGTGCAAGAATGCATCATCACTTAATAGCAGCGGGAGGAAGTTAGAACCAATAATTGGGTTCATTTTATTAGACCACCAACTATTTAAACCATATATGGGCGGAAGTTAGAACCAATAATTGGTTCATTTTAATGGACCACCAACTATTTAAACCATAGATGGGCTAGGAGCCAGGTACATATTTCAAAGTTTATGACAGATTGTTTAGGTCATGGGAATAGATGGTCAAAGGCATTTATATGTAACCAAATAGCTGGGGAGCTGCACTGCTACTAAAATGGAATATGCTTTTGCAGTTCTATAGCAGCAAATGCAATTGCCCGATCTTAGGGTTTCAATTATATGAGATGAACAGATGGCTAGGTATATTTCTAGCAAAATATAATTACCCCTAAAGCTACAATTCTCAAATCAATGCTTGTAAATTGCTTCTTTTAGCAGTAAGTATTCGGGTTGTAATTTCAATTTCAGATATTGATCCGTGCAGGAGAGCATGCTGCAATGAACAACTCAAGCCTCAAAATGCAGCAAGCACACTCACTATTTTTTTCAGTGATTTTGAAATGTCATATGGTTTGATAAAATTTCAGCTGCAGCAGATGGACAAAATTCAGAACAAATGCCATCATGCTCTTGGGAAGTTGCAAGGCAAATAATGCTACTACATAACGGAGACCGAAGGCTTAAGATGATCTCTATGATTTGATGGGTGGGAAAGCAGACAGAATTTGGCAATTCTAAATGTAGTTTGACATCACTAGTGAGGTGATGTTAAAGTGAAAATAATGATGTAGCCCAGCGATTTCAGCACCTGTTAATATGATAAACAGAACATATTGTAGCACAGAGTGCTAACATTTGGGGTTACTTATGTGCTTCCAATGGTTTTGGGATTTTGATTTTAGAATGTAATGATGCCAACGGCACAGGAAAATTCAATAAGTATTATTGTTGAAAGAACGGTGAATTTTCACCTTTTGCATGGGAGGCAGGGTGATTGGATAATTAGAGATTTGGTCCTTGGATGAACAAAATATACTAAACATTTATATCTCTGTGGTATATATATTTTTCTGGAGTAACACATCCATCAGATCGAGGCAGAGTGAAATGGGGTGCATCTATTTTAGAGTACTTTTTCAAGGCGTTTCCTTGTCTGTATAATTATATGCTAAAGTTGCATGACAATGAATACAATTATTGCCGATTTAAAAATCCTATAGAGCAGCTGGTGGAACCTTTGATTTGGCTAAGATCGAGCTGAAACATGAATCTTTAGAGGACTACAACTTCTGATGTCATTGTAGATGTCTTCCAGCATTGGGGTGATGATATGACAGACTCTATCTGGGTTTAAAGCTGTGTTTATTTTAATAGTGCTACTCAGATGTATGAGAGTTGTAGTACTGGAGATTGGGGAATTATTAGAAAATAAAGGTAGGTGCAGTTTTGTTGAATTTGATCATTAGGCTCCAGTGCACTGTAATCTATTTCTCAGAAAAATCAGAGATCGATGTCATGTTATCAATAAAGCGATATAATCCTTAGTGATAAGATTCCCGTAGAAAAGATATGATATGAATCGTATAGCTTCAAAAGTAATGTATTGTTGTTTGTCTCTCCATGTATTGAGCGGCGAAATAAGAATTGACTGGGAAAAATAGACCCCTGTCAAACAACCCACCAATCGGGTTAAACGCCTTTTCAAACCCAGAAGAGAACATGGAGGGCAGCCCATCCTACACGGATTTTCGGCCGTGTCATTTCCTTGCACAATATTTTTTACTTTGTGTTTTACGCTTGTTAGACTTTGAAGTAATAAAGTATTTATAAAGCGCACTTATTAGCAATGTAGGATTTTTACATATAACATAGTTCGGGTAGTTTAGGTTTAGAACGTTATAAAATACTTGGTCATGTATATTATTATAGTATATAAACCTTGAGCCACGTAACATAGAAAGGTTTAGTTTTAAGTTATATTAATATAAGTTAGTACATAGGATATTTTCATTATATGAAAGATATAATAGTGTATATATAACTAGCAATCGCACGCGAGGTGTGCGACGATAACGTCGAAAGTTGGAGACGGAAGTGAGGCGAAGGAAACTGGAATATATAAAAAAGGAGTATGATAAATGCATGTGGGTAGACAATAAAAGGAGGAACAAGTTGAAACGAATATGGAGTAACACAATAAGAGACGAGTAGAGGAGCAACAGATGGAGAGGGAACCGGCAATGCGGCTCAAGATGCGAGAAATGAGAGAAGGGAATGAAGGTGCAGAGGACATTTCAGAGTAACGAATGAATGAAAATGGAGGATAAATATGAACGAACGACAATGAGAGAACTCTTGATATATCCATGAAGGTTGGGCCTTGTCTTTCCGTTCCTCCTATGTCTGTAGTGGCTCACTGCAGAGTACACCCTTGAGATTTGTGTATTGAAAATGCCCAAGCAATTTTAAGTGGTAGTTTATTTCGGTTTCCTGTGGAAAATGGTGGAATAGGAAGATGGAAGGTGGTTATTCACGAAAACCCTTATACAGACATATAACAGCAATCTGATGTTTTAATTCAAAAACACTTACAAAAACATCAACCCTTTAAACCATATATTATAATTATTATAGTTTGTTGGACGCTCGCAAAGTGTTTGACAATTAGCCGAATTTAATCATGTGTTTGTATTTCTATTAGCGTTCGATTTTACACTCGCGAGTTCAAACACAAATTCCTTTGCATACTTTTTACTTTCCTGCAAAAAAATATTTAGAAGAAGATTGCCCACTTTCCAAATTCTTTTCGCGGAGTTCACTCTTCGTTTCATACCATACTGAGTTAATTTTACAGACCCTGAGAATTTTGTGGTTTGCTATAATTTTGTACTGTTCAAGAAATCTCAGTAGCTTCGTTTTAGTCAGCAGTCTTAATGCATTATGTCCCGCAAATTGCAGTTTAAAATAAAAAAACCTTATGGCGCTATATCATTTAGAAAATTATTCATCTACATAAACCTTTTTATCTTTCTTACACTTTCTTTTGTCGTGCCGCACACACTGTTGAAGCAAATAATTGTTTCATTGGGATAAATGTAACCGTTAAGGTTTGTATTTATTTTTGTTTTCCGCCAAATTTATAAGTATTGTGGTGCGGACTTGTTCGCTGTGCAGGCGCGCATATTGTGTTAGACAACAATCTTCGTCATGTCTGCACCTTTGACAAATGGTGGCATCTCCATGTTGATTGAGGGGAGTGCAAATGCAGAACCAATAGTCCAACTTCTCAACATTTGTCCCCTTCAATCTGCGTTGAACACCGAGCTCCAACATCGTGTGCATCTCTCCGATGGTGTGCACTTTCAAACAACTTTTGCCCTCGAAATTTGCAAGCGATTTCAAATGCTCGATTGCAACACGGAACCATTGTTCGCTTGTGCAAAACCCTTTGCAGAATGATAAAGCATGAATTGTAAGCACCCATTTTCCTTTGTGCCTGTATGCTCCACTTTCGTTTCTTTTATATACACTGAAATTTTTGTCCCTTTTTACTTTCATCCTTTGCAGGACTGTTCTTGTCTCCGACCTGGAAGTTGTGATACAAACACATCCACAAATTAGTGCTCCCACTCCTCTTCCTACCAGTGTCATTCGCGGAAAGCAATCAAACGATGATGCACACCATGGAGCCGTCGGAAGTCTGGTCCTGCAAACACCTCCCCAGAAGAAAATAGGCCTGCCTAACAATTCAAGAATGCCTCTAAAAATAAGTGCACTGAATACAACCATGCGTACATGGTCTATTGAAGGTCGTGCCCTTGGGAAAACAACACTAAAGGAGTACATGCTAATGCAAATGGCTCCGCACTTATTTCGGATTTGATTTTGTGGACTATGAAGGTGGGGAAATACGCATTACATGCTTCAACGAAATTGCAACAAAGTTTTTGGACAAATTGAGGCTGGAAATTTATACACCATCACGAATGGAAGGATAGGGAATGCAAAACCAGGTTACAACCACCTTAACAACGAATTTGAGATATTCCTACAAGCTTCTTCCACTATCTCTCTGTTGCTTGTCGATAATGCCACAATTCCTTTGCATAACTTTCACTTCACAGGAATCAAAGATATACCTGCAAAACCTGTTGGTTCCTTCATTGACGTTATTGGCATTGTTTTGGCAATCTCTCCTTGCTCGACTATCCGTAGACGAGATAACAGTGAAACTAAACGAAGAAGCTTGCAATTGAAGGACATGTCCGGATTTAGTGTTACTATAACTTTATGGGGCCAGCATTTACATGATCTTGCTCAAGAACTTGAGGAGTTCCTTTCTATTCCGCAACTCCCAGTATTGGCTTTGAAGGCGGCACGTCTTTCAAGTTTCAACGATGCTTCCATAGACACTGTCTCCAGCACAAAATGGTTTGTTGATCCTCAAATTCCTGAAACTAAAACACTGCACGACTGGGTTGCCTCTGAAAATTACACTGTTGAAACTCCTTCTGTAACGAACAAATTTCTAGGTCCTCCTCAAAGCTTAAAACCTGTGGCAACAATTGCCGAAATACTTCAAATGGGCAATACAGAGAGCAATGAATGGGCTACGCTTAAAGCTATAATTGCAGACATCGCAATGGATAACTTCTTCTACATGGCTTGCCCCCTTGCAATCGGTGACAAACAATGCCGAAAGAAAGTGAAACCAGCAAACAATGGCTCATGGTTTTGTGCAAGTTGTAAGTCTCATGTGCGTCAATGTGATTACAGATATGCTCTCCATATAAACTTGCAAGATGACTCTGGAGAGCTACAATCGGTTACTGCATTTGACACAGCTGCTGAAGAAATCATGGGTGTCGCAGCGGTGGACCTCCAGCTGTTATGCATAGACGACGAGGCAACAACGGAAATTGCAAATCAGATAATTGGCCGTGAATACAAATTCACTCTATCTGTGAAAAAAGAAACTTTTCGTGGAAATACACAGCTGAAATGTGTCATACTTGATTCCCTTAAATTGGACGAATCGAAAGTCATTGATTGACTTGGCCTCTCCTGGGCACCATAACACTTTCCTATATTTTAGTTTCTTCAATTTTTGCTCATATCTCCCCTGTAATATGGTTTTGTCGCAGATACATTTGTAATATGCTTTTGTCCGCATGTTATAATGGACTATAACTCTCCAAGTTTTCCATTTAATGGTTGTTAATATTGGTTTACATGCACATCTATATCGCAAAGAAACCTTTTTTGTAATTGATAAAAATGTATGGTCCAATGTATATATATATATATATATATATATATATATATATATATATATATATACTTTTTGCTAACATTATGGAACGCTTTATTCATTTCTTTACTTTTTGTCTATATTTCGCATGGATTTTTTTATTCTTTCTAGCTTGTTCCTTCTTGGTCCCTATATAAAAAAAATGAAACCATATCTATATGTTTTTTCCTAATCAAAATCTCGATACACACCCTTCTAATTCTTCCTTTGCTTCCTTAAAAATATATGCAACAACAAATCGTTTTGCCTTTGTCTTTTATTGCCTTTACCTACCAAAATATAAAACATTTACAACGAGCTAGCATTTACAAATGGTTTTTGCATTCATTTCCCTTTATGCAGATACAAAATGTAGCACTCTTTTAATCTTCTCTTATGCCACCTTTATTTTGTGATTTTCGCAGATTGTTTTTTGCACAATGCCTACCCCGGAGCAAAGACAAAGAAGGAGAGATATTTATGCCTTGCACAAAGAGGAAATCAATGCTTCCCGACGTGAGCGCTATCGCCAACTCCAGCAAATGCCTTCAACTTCTAATCCCTTCCAAACTAGTCGCCACCCCCCTTTCATGACTTCCCCTGCTACTTTCCCCTCCACATCGCACAATTCTCCTTTTCCCCTTTTCATTAACCGCGGTGCTTGTGTCGAACTACAACCCTCTCCATCGCTACACTGTCCTCCATTTTCACATTCTTCTGAGCATGCATCCCCTTCCACCCAACCTCTTCGCGTGACCGCACCCAGGATTCCACCTTCCCTGTGCCGCTCCACAAAACAAACACTTCAGTGCCTTCTTGGGCGGATGCCCAACGCAGATTCCGCCGAAGACTGGATCTTTTGTCACAAATCCAAACCTGCTCCATTTGTCTTGAGAACTACCCAGGCATACATACTACTTTCCATGAAGGTAAACACACATGCATTAGATGCAAGTCCGAAAAAAATGGACACCGCTTCTCCTCTTGGAACAATATGGATCCTGGCATTCAACCTGCTTTCCTAAAATCTTTAACCCAAGTTGAAGAAATGTTGATTGCTCGCATTAATCCTATTTTGCAAGTCACACAAATGCGCGGAGGACAATATAAATATTCAGGTCACACAATAAGTTTCCCACAAAACATTTCTTCCATTGCCAAATACCTTCCTCGTCGGCTAGGAGATTTGGATCTCTTGTTGATTCAAAAAAATGGAAGTCAACAAACAAAATACGACTTCTATGTTAGTAGGTCCCGTGTTTGGAAAGCACTTCAATATAAAATTATCCATGACCCCTACTATAAGGATGTTCTTATTGACACTGAGGCTCTTTCTTCTCTCCCCTCGGAACCAACAAACATATCCTCCTCCCTTAATTCTATTCCTATAGACCTTCCAGCCTCTCACTTCTCTGAAGCACAAGATAATGACAACCCTCCTTCCAACCCCTACGAGTATCCAGAGGAGTCGTCCTCTTTTGTTCCTTCACACCCTAACACTGGCACCGAAGAAGAGTTGATCGAACAGTACCTGCTTTCAAATGGTCACCGCACTTGCACTTGGCTTGGCTTGAAGTCGGAAATTCGCCAATAAATGAATACACCACTGAGGGCCTTTTCTCAATGGCTTTTCCAACTTTGTTTCCAACTGGTGCAGCATTGTTTAAACAACCTCGCATGAAGGATGTTCAAATGCATGAATATGCCCTCCACCTTATGCGCTACCATGATGATCGTTTCGGATCGCACCCTAGGTTCCGGTATTTTTTACTTAACCTTATTATGAGACATAGGAGCCAATCTACAGCTGCAGTTTTCATGAGGTTAAACCTCGAACATGGTGTCCCCCCTACTATAGGCCAACTACGACAACGTCTACATGATTTCCCTGATGATTGCCTTCCACAGAGTTTAATGAGATTTGGAGCCAACCTGCGAGGGACCCGAACATTTTGGTCAAAGAGCAGAGGGGAGGTCTCGGACATGATTGAGCAATTAGGGGCACCTACACTCTTCTTCACTCTTAGTGCAGCGGACACAAAATGGCCTGACCTGCATAGCACCATGCCAGGTTTTCTCTGCTTGAGGCCCGTGCCGCACAACAATGGAGGACCCAGAACATTGTTAGCCACCCGCATCGTGTCGCACTTTACTTACTTACATCAGAGATTCACAATATTCCGTGAAGAAGTGTTAGAAAAACATCTTCAAGCCAAGGACTACTGGTACAGGTACATTTCTTCATTGGTCTCTACTTTTTTTTTTACTTAAATACATAATGTTTAACATTCCTTTACCGTAGGTATGAATGGCAACATAGAGGTTCCACACATGTTCATGGTTTCTTGTGGCTTGGAGATGCTCCCGACGTTGATCGCATCGACTGGTCAAATAATGAATCTGTGGACAAAGCAAGACAATTCTTTGATACCTATATATCTGCATGGAATATGCGCCCTCCTTCCATCCACTCGGAATTTGTTCACAGGAATATCCAGGATGACCCTTGCCTCTTAGTTTCGTCTCAGATCCTTGCAATTTCACCGCTACAGGATTTGCAGGAGTTGATAAATCGAGTGCAACGCCATACCAAGTGCTCCGAAAATACTTGCCTCCGGAAAAAAAATAACCGCCTCCAATGCCGATACAATGCACCTTGGGAGAGTAGACCCGCTTCTCTTTTGTTTGTTGATGAGACTGCTTCTGTTAAATACCTACCTGCCAGGAATGATGATAGATTGAACACACACAATCCAGCAATGTTATCCATATGGAGAGCCAATATCGATTGTCAACTGTCTGCTATCTCGCCATGCTATCCTCAAATACATTGCTAAGTATGCTTCCAAAGCAGAGAAAAGGTCGGAAACATACCACCAAATGCTTTCTAGATTTTCATCAAATTTAGATCCTGATCAGCCAGCACATTTAGCCATAAAGAAAATGTTAACTGAGAGTGTGGTTGAACATGACATTAGCGCACAAGAAACATGCCACATGCTCCTCAAATTGCCACTTGTAATGTGTAGTCGCACTTTTGTATCGCTCAATGTAGGCAGAAAAATCTTAAGAAAATTGGTTGAAGCAGAATGTGAGGATGCAGAGACATCCCTCCTTTTAGATGCATACAAGGTCCGACCTTCAAACTTGGAAAGCCTTCCACTCATTGAAAGTGCGCGCGATTGGAGTTACAACAAACACCGCAGACACGATAAATGGAAGCGTCGTCCCGTACCAGCTGTTGTTCGAGTGTTCCCTAGGTTTCAATGCATTCCATCTAAGGATTCCCCCTCTTTTGAACTTTTCTGTTGGTCAGAACTCCTTCTATACAAACCTTTCCGCAACATTTCTATTGATATTGGTTCGACACCTCAAGAAACCATTTCTAGATGGAGCTTGTTCAAATACAATTATCAGCCCTGGCATATTAGACGGCATGAGTCAAATCCATCACCCCCCTCCAGCAGTGACATCGACTCAGACGACGAGCCCCCGCCGGTTCAACAGCTGCATGATTGGCAAGTTTTGGCTCGATGCCGCCCGGGGAACGCTTCATTCCTTGACAGCTTGCAATTGTTGGGCCTTCGTGAATTTGACACCCTTCACAATTGGAGTGCACACCGAGTTCCTGTTGCTCTACAATCTCTTGGTGCCACTTTTATCGACGACAAAAAGGCAGACTATGTTTCTTCTTCCCTCATGGACAGATTGCACCCTCCAGCTTCAGGTTTATCTCCTGAACAACAACAAGCTTTCAACATAGTTACTCAACACTTCGCTCAAAAAAACAGCCTGCCTCCGCTGAGGCTTATTATACAAGGGACTGCTGGTACGGGAAAATCATTCCTCATTAACATTTTAAAGTCTTCATTTGCTTCTTCATCCAATGAAGGCCTTTCATCTCTCCTTCTGCTTGCCCCAACAGGGGTTGCTGCTTTCAACATTTCGGGTTCAACAATACACGCAAGCCTCCGAATTCCCATTAAAGAACTCAAACCCTTAGAGGGGCAAGCTTTATCGTCTCTTCAAGACTCCCTCAAACACATCGAGTACATACTGATTGATGAGATGAGTTTCATCGGGCCAAAGTTGCTTTCCAGAATCGATTACCGTCTTAGAGAGGCTTTCCCGCACTTCAAGAATTCTACATTTGGAGGGAGATCTATGATACTTGTAGGAGACCTCGGTCAGCTTCCTCCAGTTATGGACATTCCTCTTTATGCCAGCAAGTCTTACGGAGCTAACCTTTGGCAAGAATTCAACATATCTGTCTGCCTTCATTCAATTTTCCGACAACAAGGCTCAGATCCAGCTCAGACATCATTCCGTAACTTGCTGCTTAACATTCGTAATGCGATGCCTCTGGTGCAGGACTGGGAAACTCTCATGTCAAGATCCGTTTCCTCCCTTTCCGAACAAGAAAACATTGATTTTAAAGATGCGCCTCATCTTTTCGCTCAAAATAACCTTGTGGACTCGCACAACCTTGTTATGTTGAAATCCCTTAACTCTCCTATTGCCAGGTCAATTGCCGAACATACCAGACGCTCGGCATCGGGCGACACCGAAGATGATCAATTGAACCCCAAGGTTCTTCTCTGCATCAACCAGAAAGTAATGCTTTCCGCAAACTTATGGGTTGACAAAGGTCTTGTCACAATCGGCAAGCGGTGCATCGGGTTCTATCATCGACATAGTCCATGGGGCTTCCTCAGGACCTCCTGCTCTGCCTTTTTGTCGTCATCAAGTTCGATCGTTACACAGGACCTCCCTGGGATTCGAACAACCCCTTCCATGTTCCTATTCCTCCGATTTCAAGAGGGGGTCGCAGGCAACTACCGCTCAAAATGGCATGGGCTTTTTCTATCCACAAGTCTCAAGGGCTTACATTGCACATGTCTGATTGACATTGGCGGAACTGAGAGACAAGGCCTGACGTTCACCGCTGTATCGAGGGTTCCGTCTCTTTCTTCACTCCGTATTTCTCCAGCATTCTCTTTCTCCCGGTACTCTCGCATGTCCTCCACCCCACTTCTGCAATCCAGGCTCATAGAGGAATCGCGCCTTCGCTCCCTTCCATCGTCTCTCCCACCCCTCCCCCAACACTTGCCTTAATTCCTTCTCCTCTTCCAGTTTTCGTCCTCAGTCTTCCATTGCTGCAACAACTTCTTTATACCGTCCTCGCATGTACATAGCAAACACATTTTGTATCCTTTTCACTTATTTGCGAATGTTATATATATGTCCAACTACTTTCAACACTCTATTAGAAGTTCGCCGCCTATCTTAAATCTTCCAAAAAAAAAAAGGACATTTCGCTACTAATGAATCTATTATACCAAAACCTTTTCAATTAACTCCCTGTTATTCTTTTCTATTTTACGTTCAGAAACATAACTCTCCTCAATTTTTCTTTCCGTTTCAATACCTTCTACGTCTACCCCTTTTCCTCTTTCGGCGTTTTCATCGCACCCATCATGTGCGATTGCTAGTATTATGTTTTTTTAATACATTTTTGCAAAGATGAAAGGGTTGTGATCGACTTGTTAGGCACTCTTTTAATCTTTTTAGTAGAATGCTTATATGCTTGACATCTTCTCATATCTATGCGTTTTTTGGTTTAAAAAAATAATTCATTTTCATAAATTAGTTTGTTTAGAGTCTTGATTAGTTTTTGAATTGTTTTATAGTCAAGATATTCATAGTATCCTTTTATAGTTTATTGATACCTTTCTGCAACTAATCCAAGATTTTAAATATAATTTTTTTGGTCCAAAATTTAATAAAAGTATCAAATGATTAAAATAATTGTGTTTAGTTACTCGCATGACAGTCTATATTAAAAAGTTTGTCATTTCTTAAAGTACAAAGTTAAATTTTACTCTTTTTGTAAAGACATTGTTGAGACGTACAAATTAGAGCAAATGTGTTAGTCACATATATTGGGGGCATTTGTTGAAAAAGACTACAAATTAGCATCGAAAAAAATTTACTTGACGTAGCAACACATTAGAAGACACCTGGGAAGAGGCTAGATAGTGACCTCGGGTTAGCTATTAAGAGGCAACATATCACAATAGTACAATACTAAAAATTTGCGCGAGACCGACTAATGTAAAGATTGGTGTCCATTTGTAACATTATATTTGAGTATAATTCTATCATACCAAAAGAAGCCCAACACTCGTAAAGTGAATAAATGTGTGAATGAATAGTTGTGCACCTTAACTTTAGGGGCACATATATATATGTAAGGGTCTCCTCAACGTAAAAAAACTACTATCATGTAGTGTACGATTCGCCACATCAATATTTTCATTTCAAGTATTTATTTGAAGGGAAAATAGTTTTGAATTAATTTAAAATGAGAAAATTAATATAAAGCATTTGAAAGAGGAACCAATGACGGAGCTCCCTATGTGTCACATTGTCTTTAGCTTTTAAAAAGTGTCATTAATAAAAAAATAAACAACTAGATATTGATCCTTTTTCAACAACCTATGGTAAAAATATATATACATGTTTTGGTGAATGCGCAATTATTGACTACCTAACAAAGGATATGGTCAACGGACGTATCCATGAAGCGGACAAATTTATTGTATGTACGTGCTTTACAACTCAGCCATCAAATGATCAGTCGGTCAACGTTGAATTTACGACATTGGACTGGTTGAAACAGCCGCCTCTTGACGTGAAGGCTTTGTATACCTATATAGAGTAAAAGGCGCAGTCACTTAGAAGTCATCAATTGGGTTTGGATTAGAGATGTCTTCTTTGAGCGGTGATATAATTGCAGAGATATTGAAGAGGGTGGATGGAACCACTCTTGCAACCACAGCCTGTTCTTCTTCCGCTTTCAAATCCATTGCATTTCAAGAATGGTTGTGGGAAAATTTGTGCTCCTCTCTCTGGCCTTCCACACAAAAGGAGGAAGTGAGACTATTGATCTCTTCCTTGGGAGGATTCAGAAAGTTTTATGGGGATTGCTTTCCCCTGCTCAATGTTTGCTGCAAACAAGCCGAAGAAGAGAATTTCAATGCTCCAGAGGAGGATCATGATGACGATGCAGTTCCAGTTTCACCGTCTGATCTGGTGTCAATAGTGGATATCCACTACAACAACAAATCAATATATTCCAAAGTCGTCTCTGCAGACGGTATGAGCCATTTTCATCGCAGGTCGTGTTCTATCTTCCAAATGTCCCCATTCCAGATAGACCTTCTATGCAATGGCGATGCCAACATACCATCAATTTTTATTAATGATATTGAGAAGGGAAAATTTGTTGATCGGAGCAAAATATTCCTACTGCTGAATAGGATGAGGCTCAGCTTGATCATGATAAACACAAGAACAAAACGTGCTGTAAATCTCTCGAGTTGGAGACCTCTGCAAGCACGGAGAACTTATTGGGGTGGCCACAATGGTTTCACAGTACACTTTGGCTCCATTTTGCCTGCTGATCACAATACTTTGCCCATGGATTTCATTGCCTGCAACATTATGGTGAGATGCAGAGATGGAGGTCGTGGTGGGTGTGAGACCATGAATTTGCAGATAAATGAAATTAGTTTGCAGTTGGAGGATGCGGTGGGAAATCAGATGAATGTAAGTGAGGGCGTCCTTGCAATAGAAAGAGCAATGAAGTGGGAGGGAAGGAGTAAGGAGCATGGCCACGTTATACAAACATGCCGTCAAGTCCTGAAAATACAGAGCGAATATAATAATATGAACGAACAGAAAGTGCAGCCAATCCAAAGCAGAACGACTGAACTTCACCTACTGTTTACGTTTGCTGCACAGCAACACTCTGTTATTATTGTTTCATGTAACTGTAAATATTGAGATACTGAAAATGGCGGTAGTGGTAGGAAACTAGGAGTCCGTCCTCTTTCACGGTCATATGTAGAAGAGGTGTGAAGGCCCTCATTATCTTCATTCTTATGGTAAAGTTGCAAAGCACTTAGCATTTAAGTGCGTCTATTTTAATCCTTTCTATGTGGGTCTACAGTTACAGACACATTACCCCACAATTAATGTCCTCCATCTCTTCATGAATTTTCCGCCACGCATCCCCATAAAATACTAGTTTTTGCCAGAGAAGACTTTAGGCAACCCATGCCCTTCACACCACCTGTCAATGGCTTCCATGCGAGCAACGTCACGTCTCATAATTTTGGTGTTTATTATATCAATGAGAAGTCCAACACTGACTGGAAGAGAATAAATATATGTGGGTATGAAAGTTCTTGTTTTCCTGTAAGTGTTGTTTTTAATTGTGAACTAATGTGTATGTTTATAAAAGTGTGGATGATACAAAAATTTTGTTTACCGTTGGATGATTAATATGTGATAAATATGGAGGGTTGAATAGATGTGTAGGTAAAAAAGTATGTTTACCGTTGGATGATTAATATGTGACAAATATGGAGGGTCGAATAGATCTGTCGGTAAAAAAACTATGTTTACCGTTGGATGGTTAATATGTGACAAATATGGAGGGTTGAATAGATGTGTCAATTTATGTTTTTAGTTTCCACCCATGGGGTGGTTGATGAGAGGTCAATCGATTCTCTATCTATCTTCATTTAGTTTGTATTCACATGTTCCAATATTCATATTGAAAGATGAATGTTGGGAATTTCATGTTAGTGTATTCATATATGAGTGAGTTATTAATTGTATATGTTAGAAGGTGAATTTTATAGGGAGGACCAGTTTGTAGTAGGAAATAAAGAGGATTAACAAATGATGATGCACTTTACCAACTCTTTAAACAAAAATGAAGCCCGCGAACCAAATTCGTTAACAACCTTAGCCGCAATGTTAATGTGAATCCTTTCGTCCATGCCAAGGTATAACCAACTACAATGTTGAGTCCTTGAGTTGTAAAATAGCCAATCCAATGCCTTAGAAATGCTTCACGAGATCCATTATTTTATACTAATAGATAATGCCTTTAGTAAGACCCATTCTTAATAGTAAGAGTTCTCTAGAAAAAATTCTCCTTCGATAGTACATACATTAAGCTTCCAACACTAAAATTAGCGATTTCAATATTATAAGAGAGTTCGGTGAAGAAATAAGAAAATAATTCTCCTTCGATAGTACATACATTAAGCATCCACACAAAAAGGTCACACTATTTTAATTTTTGAAAAGACGGTTGTATGACTTGAAATGTTGGGAAAAACTTTTTTAAAAGAAGTGTTTTCCTAAGTAATGGATGCAAGAAGCTCTAATATTGTACAAGAGTTGGGAAATATCTTCCGCAACATCACTTCTCCATTTCGTGAAAATCTATTACGATTCTTCGATTATTAACCTCCTATCTTGTAAGATTATTTGATCAACAAATATTGGAAAATAACACAACTATAACTTCACAAATACAAACACATAAGAAATACCCAACAAGGTGAACACAATATTTTTAGACAATTGTCCTGGAAAAACCCCGTAGGGAAAACCAGTACTACATATGAGAAATATATTAAACTTCAGCAAATCAAGAGATACAAATACTGCTTGCCTCTTACTGGCAGAGCTCGACAATCTCCTAATCCTCTTGTTGATATTCCTCCACTGCTATCTCCAACGCTATCACTGCGCCCTTGCTAACACTGCAAGACTACTTGCTAACACTGCAAGTTTCTCTAAAAACTTCCTTGTTACAAATGACCCAATGACCCCCTTATATACTACTCTCGTTGAAAATCAATGGCCGAGATTAATACAAATGAATGGCTGAGATTAAGACAACTCAATAACCATTAACAACCTTGGTTATGAGGTGTCACCTAAAAGGAGTCAATATTAAATAACAATTGTTTTTATCCTAACAATATTTGTTTGACAAAAACAACTATTTTTCTAAATTCTAGGCCAGAACGAATAGCTATCCAAACTACCCATAACTAATGCTGCTATATTCGGGTGAGGACAAACAGTTGTCCAAGCTACTAAGATTAACACTCCCTCTTAGCGAGGAAGTTGTTATGCATGACACCCAACATCTCTCTGAAGAAGATGAATTTTTCCTTCCCCAATGCCTTTGTCAGAATGTCTCTACTGCTGCTGATGATGTAGGTACAAAGTTGTAGCTTAACAACCCCGCGCTGTACACAATCTCTGATGAAGTGATACTTGATGTCTATATGTTTTGACCTATCATGAAACACCGGATTCTCAGTCAACTTGATGCAACTCTGATTGTCACAGTGTATCACCGTAGTCTCAACCTTCTGACCAAACAAAGCTACTAGCAACTTCCGAAGCCATATAGCTTCACATGTTTCCATGCTAGCTACTATGTACTCTGACTCTGTTGAACTCAGAGCCACAAACTTCTGCTTCTGCTGAACCAAGATACAACTCCTGATCCCAGACTGAAACAACACCCTGAAGTGCTCCTCTTGTCCGTTGTACTACCTGCCCAATCTGCGTCAGTATAGCCCATCAACCTGATTCCTTCACCTCGAGCATATCTAATTCCATACTCGATTGTACCTCACAAATAACGCAACACATGCTTTTTGCATGATCAATGCACTCTCTTTGGCTCAACCATGAACTGACTAAGAGAGTTAACTGCAAAAGCTATATCTGGCCTGGTATTGACCAAATACATGAGAGAACCAATCAACTGCCTGTATAAGGTGGGGTCTACATCCTTCTCCCTGGATGTGTCTACCTTCCTCCAATTCATGATCATGGGTGTAGACATGGCTTTGCAATCTTCCATCCTAAACCTTTTCAAGATTTCCATGCAATATTTCCCTTGCCCAAGGAAAATCTCTCCATCTTTCTGCCATACCTCCATGCCTAGAAAGTAGTGCATGAGTCCCAAATCCTTCATCTCGAACTCCGCTACAAGATCCCTCTTGCATTCTTCTATGAGCCCCAGTGAACCTGTAAGAAACAAGTCATCTACATATAGGACAAGAATGAGAATCTCACCTCCAACTACCAAGTAGTAGAGATTAGCATCTGCCTCACTCTTCACAAAGCCCATTTCCTGCAAGTAACTATCAATGCGCTCATACCACGCTCTGGGAGCCTGCTTGAGTCCGTACAATGCTCTCTTCAATCTACACACGTGGGTCTCTTTGTTGTGTGCTACAAAGCCTTCTGGTTGTTCTATGTATACCTCCTCTTTCAACTCACCATTAAGAAACGTTGTCTTGACATCCATTTGATGGATCTGCCATCCCATCTGTGCTGAAATTGAGATTACAGCTCGTATAGAAGTATACCTAGCAACTGGAGCAAATGTCTCCTCGTAGTCTATTCCCTCTTTCTGAGAGAACCCCTTTGCCACGAACCTTGCCTTATATTTCTCGATCTTTACCATCACGCACCGTGCTTGATCTTATAGATCCAGCGTGATCCAACCACTTGCCCTATCATTGGTTGGTAGTGCACTCGCCTCCCACACATCATTCTGCATAATTGAAGTATACTCCTCAACCATTGCTTCTTGCCACACTTGATGTTGTGCAGCCTCCTGATAGCTAGAAGGTTCACTATCTACCAACATACTAACTAATGCAACATAGTCATCATACTTGGCTGGTGGTTTCTGTTGTCTATTACTCCTCCTAGGAGTACCCACTAACTCCTGAGTATTCTTCTGTGTCTGTTGAACCTCACGGTTCTTGCTGCCAACTGTAGAGGATGAAATATCAACCTCCATGTCTTCTTGATGCATCTCTTCTTGCACCTGTTGCTCCATACTTTGAAAACTCTCTCCTCCTGAGTCTATGCTTGTACTAGTAACTGTACTCGAGCTTTGCTGCCCTTGACTCGATTGAGTGATCCTTGGAGCTTCTGTTGGCTGCTCACTCTGATCATCTACTGGAAAATCTCTAGACCTTCTAAATGCCTTGTCCTCCATGAACTTGACATCACATCGAACAATAATCCTCCTGGTCCCCGGAATGAATATCCGATATGCCTTTGAGGTTTCACTGTACCCCACAAAGTACCCTCTCTCCATAGTCTGATCTAACTTGGTACGTGTATCCTTAGGAATGTGACAATATGCCAAACTCCCAAAGATCCTAAAGTGACTGACATCTGGCTTCTTCTCAGTGAATGCTTCCTCTGGTGTCATCTTCCCTAGTACCTTATGTGGAACTCTATTCTGTATGTATACTACTATACTGCATGCCTCTGCCCACAGATAACGGGGTATATCCTGGTCATGCAACATAGCCCTTGATGCCTCCGTTATAGACCGATTCTTCCTCTTAGCAACTCCATTATGTTGCGGATTGTAAGGAACAGTCCACTCTCTCTTGATTCCTTCTCTGGTACAGAACTCCTGGAACTCATTGCTTTTGTACTCACCTCCATTGTTTGACCAAAGAACTTTTATCTTCCTTCCTGTCGAATTCTCCACAAGAGATTTGAACTCTTGGAAGCGACTGAAAACCTCATCCTTGGTCTTCAAGAAGTATATCCATGTCTTCCTGGAGAAATCATCAATAAAAGTAACAAAGTACTCATACCCTCTGAGAGACTTCGTCGACATTGGTCCACATACATCTGAATGTACTAGATCAAGAACGCCCTTGGATCTGGTGTCACTCCTTGGAAAATATGCTTTAGCAAACTTCCCCAACACGCATCCCTTACATACATCATCGTGCTCTGTGCTCACCTCAGGAACACCTGTCACTGTCTCATGAAGTAATTTAAGGGCTCCATGATGGATATGGCCCATCCTTCTATGCCATAGCTCTCCCTGATCTCTAAGATTATTGTTGCTCATGAGTGCCTTAGGAATATCAAACTGCAACCTATAAAGTCGACCGCTCCTAACTCCAATAGCTATGGGTGATTTCCAATCCTTGTGCTTGATCAACACATGTGCCCCTCTAAAGAGTACATTGTACCCTTTGTCCTGAAGGACAGATACAGAAATCAAATTCATCCCTAAGCCTGGAACATGCAACACATCATGAAGGGGAATCATCTTACCACTCTCCCTCTGAAACTGAACAGTCCCTTTCCCAACTGAGTTGAGTTTGGACATGTTCCCCATAGAGATCTAGATTCTAGTGCTCTCTTCCTTATAACTAGAGAAGTATTCTCTAACTCCTGTCATATGATATGACGCCCCACTATCTATGTACCAAACACTCTGTGAGGTTGAGCTAACCATACATGCTATGAGTGCAAACTCATCTTCCATTCTACTAGAGAGCTCATCGAACTTCTTTGAAGCATGACTTGCTTCTTGCCTTTCTTTTCATTCTTCTTCCTTTCTGGGCAATCGCTGACATAGTGGCCAAACTCGTGACAGCCATAGCACTTGATCTTCGAAGAATCTTTCTTCTTCTTTTCACCTTGTGAATTTGATCCTTTACTAGACCCCTTCTTTGCTTTCCCTTTACCCGCATTAGGAAACATTTTCTGTTCCACCTCACTTTTCCGACTCTTATTGTTGGCTCCATTGACAAATATTAGTCTAAGCTCCTCCTGAGTGAAATCACTCCATAGTCGATCCCAACTCGGTAAGGTGTCTCGTCCATTGATGACTTGAACAAAGACATCCCACTGCTTAGTAAACCCATTTAGGGCTATTCTCACTAGCTCGTCATCATTTGGTTTGTCTCCAACAGCTGCCAATTCATCCTTGACAAGTCTAAGTTTGGTGAGGTAACTTGTGACGTCTTCTCCCTTATTCATCTGGGTATTCCTCAACTTTTCTCTGAGAATCAGCTTCCGGTTAGTGGTAGCATTCTGGTACATATTCATAATGGCATCCCACATCGTCTTCGTTGTATCTAACTCTGCAATATGCGGAACAATATGATCCTTGACACCATCAAGAATCAGCCTCCTCGCCTTGGCATCTTCCTTCTTATATGCTAAGAGTTGTGTTGCATCCTGCAGAGTGCAGGTAGTAAACGGTGGTCACATATTTCTTGATACCATTCTCTTCCAGCAATAGAGAAATTTTGGCTTTCCAAACACCAAAATTCGAGGCTCCATCCAATATGTCCTGATCTCTTAAACCTGTTGAGGCCATCTTAAAAGAAAATAATAATAATAATTTTGAAGAGGTTAAACTGGGTTTTATAAACCCTCACTTTCTTTCACCTAGGGTAAATCTCTTCTACCCGAACTTAGCTCTGATACCATGTGAAAAATCTATTACAGTTACTGATTATTAACCTCCTATCTTGTAAGATTATTTGATCAACAAATATTGGAAAATAACACAATTGTAACTTCACAAATATAAACACATAAAAATTACCCAACAAGGTGAACACAATATTTTCGAACAATTGTCACTGGAAAACCCCGTAGGGAAAACCGATACTACATATGAGAAATATATTAAACTTCAACAAATCAAGAGATACAAAATCTTTGCTTGCCTCTTGGCAGAGCTCGACAATCTCCTAATCCTCATGTGATATTCCTCCACTGCTATCTCCAACACTATCATTGCCCCTTGCTAACAACTGCAAAACTACTGCTTTAACACTATAAGTTTCTCTAAAAACTTCCTTGTTACAAATGACCCAATGACCCCCTTATATACTACTCTCGTTGAAAATCAATGGCAGAGATTAATACAAATGAACGGCTAAGATTAAGACAACTCAATAACCATTAACAACCTTGGTTATGAGGTGTCACCTAAAAGGAGTCAACATTAAATAACAATTGTTTTTATCCTAACAATATTTGTTTGACAAAAACAACTATTTTTCTAAATTCTAGGCGAGCGAATAGTGTCCAAACTACCCATAACTAATGCTTTGCTATATTCGGGTGAGGACAAACATGCATCTCAAGCTACTAAGATTAACAATTTCATCATCAAAGTCTAAAGCCATCAAACACAAGGAAATAAAATTTAACGGTATGTGCATATTCATGTGATGTAAGATATAATAGGGATTCCATTTCCATTTATAAATAACCAGGAGAGTTTGTTTCACAACATCAAATTACCATTATAGTGAACACACCAACATCAAGACGGTAGTTATAAAATGGTCGTGTCCTCTTATTATCCCGAAAGACGTGTCTAAGTTGGAGTTGGGGTCGGTCACAAGTACTATCAATGCCCACCATGGGTTAAATTTGACGGCCACCTATGTCTGTCAAGTAATTTTTGGGTGACGGTAATTTTTCAACACTACCTTTCTAAAATACAAAACAATGTTATTTATATAAAAAAAAATTATATTTATTTACTTATTTTTAATATATAGTAATATATTTTTTTATTATTTTAATATAAATATCTATAAAAATTGACGGTCAACTCTTAAATATGCAAGTCACATGTGTTTATTACAAATATTTGTAAGTAGTTTACGGTTAAAATCACTAAAAACATCTAAAACATGCGACAAATTTAACCCTTGAATCTCCACCCTCCATAAATGCTACCCGTCCACGTGTCTACTTCTGTCCCGCCTCTTCGTGGATAGGTGAAATTTGACAGCCGTTTTGACCTTTCTTATTTTAGTCAACACAGAAACCGTGACTAAATTTAGGAGCAGTTCAGCATTAACCAACTGCGCTGATTCTTCCACGAGAATGGGGTGGATACGCAGGCTTTTTGAATGGACTCATAGATATTTTTAAGATATTAATGTCCACCACAAAGGCCCACATGACCAAAACCATTGGAAATGTAAAGAAGCACTTCAATGTGGAAATTATGAAAGTAATGTACGAATTGGCAAAGGGGAATTGGAAATTTTCATGCAGGTTTCGTGCATCCTTTACTAAATCCCAAGAAACATATTCGCACGTTTTTTTATCCTTTACAAAATTCCAAGAAACATATTCGCACGTTTTTTTATCCTTTACAAAATTCCAAGAAACATATTCGCACGTTTTTAATCCTTTACTAAATTCCAAGAAACATATTCGCATTTTCTTTATCACATTCATTTGCTTTGGATTACACCCCACTTTTATTACGCCAACAAAATTCACCCAAAAGGCGATCCCGCACAGGTACGTAAAGTATGATTTCATATTTTAGTATTGAAATGAATTGTATACAACTTTCAATCTTAGTTGTTGATTATTTTGATAATAAGAATTATGTTGCCATTGTTTTACAATTTTAATTATTGATTTCTTTGATAACACAATTTTTTTTTTCGGAAAAGGGGAAAAATTGGAGTCGGTTTTGTTAGGGTTTTACTCCTTGCACCGCCATACCACGGTCTTTTCGGGTTTTATAGGAATTTATTGCTATAGTTTCTCCTAAGGTTTCTCGCCCTTTGGGTGTCCCCTTTAAAATGACCTCGCCATCTTCAAACCCGGTTATTACAACCGTGGTTTGAGATAGTGGAGCTTTGAGCAATGACATCGTTGACAAAACGACCAGGAAGTTTGTTCCAAAAGTATTCCACAAGGTAATGTTTCTCCTCTTGATGTTGTATTGTCGATTCCTAAATTTAATGTTGTTTGTAAATGATTAGAGCAATTTTGTCTCATTAGGTATTTTGTGGGTCGCATCCCCTCTGAAAGCATGCTCAAATCTTGGGTCAATACAGTCTGGACTCCCCATGGGGTCAGACTGAAAGCGTCCAAAACATGACCAAAGGTTTTTTTCTTTTTTCGCTTTTTTGATCCTGCTAATGCCCCCAATATTATGGCTCGACAAGCCACTTGGTATGTTCACAACTCTTTACTTGTTTTGTCCCCATGGCACAAGGATTTCGTGGTATCTGAATATACCACCCTCAAAGTGCCCGTCTCGATTGAATTCCCGGCCTAACGTTGTCATTTGTGCCCTTTCTGTCACAGATTGCCACTTCTATTGGTCGGGTAGTCTACCTCGAAGCAAATAGGTTTTACCATGCTCGCCCGTAGAAGCGTGTTTGCGTTGAAGTTGATCTCTCAGGATCTGAAAGAATTTGTGGACATTCAGATGGGAGACAAATGTTATTCTCAGTGGGTCATGTATATCAATTTACTTAACACTTGCTTCAATTGCCATGCTTCTAATCATAAGATCAAAGATTGTCCTCTTTATGTCCCTCGTAACCGCCCCGTGGCCAAAACAACCCCCAAACCAATCAAACCCCAGCAGGAGGAAGGTTGGCAAGTTGTCGGGGGTAAAAAAACAAGAACAAAACCCAACAACCTAAGGCCTCTGGCTCCAATGGCCATCGGGGCCACCTGTTAAGGAACAACCCCATAACATACCAGTTAAAGAGCCAACTGGTGATACTAAAGAACCAAGCGCGTTGCCAAAATATGCCAAAATACACATACACCCCTAAGCGACCTCGGTTCTCATGGACCAGAAAAATTTCGTTTACAATGTCACCATGCCACAATCATTGCCGCTACTTTTGCCAAGCAACTCACAAGGGCCCTCCAAAATGCCCCGAAGTCCTTCTCGTGTCTCTTGGGATCATAGCACTGCTTGTTGTGGCTCAATAAAGCATGGACTCAACCGAAGAGGAGTACAACATTGAATTACATGACAAGATTTTTGCAGCGATAATCCGCTCAATTCTTGCAAAACCAATATGACACCCTTGATGGCTTGGAGGATGGTGACATGGTTCTTGAACACCGTTTCCCATGAATTGTTTATCTTGGAATGTTCGGGTCTTACAAACTCCTATCGTAAATATGTTGTTTGTGAAACTTGGCAAAGATTTGCAAATTTGGATGTTTTGTTTTTTCAAGAAGTGAAAATTACAGGTTTTCAATAAGATACATATGGTTTGTAAATCCATCTAGCTTGATAGCTTGGCTTTCTGTAGTAATCATGAAGCAGGGCGTGGGGTTTAATTTCCCTTTTTTCCCCCAAATGGTGGCCCTTATTAATCAACCATGGCATCGACCCCACCAACCATGCCATATGGGTCCTATTTAATGTTGACGGTCGCCCTTTTGGTCTCATTAATATCTACGCCTCTAACGATGTGGCCGAAAGGGCCGATCTGTGGTGATGGATCGCCAACACAATTCCCGATGCATATTGGGTCATAAGTGGAGATTTTAATATGGTTGAGTCACCCATTGATAAATGTGGCCACTTGTCGATGAGGTGGACAATTGGCGAAAGGAAGGTGTGGTTCTTTACGCGTAATAAGTTTAGGTTTTATGACCCTAACGCCTCTCGCTTTCCTACCTTTGAAGCATGGTTTACTTGGTCCAATCTCGAGGAGGAATAAATCAAGTACTTAAATGGCTTGACAGAGCTATGTTGTCAGCTCAAGATTATTTTGAGTTTGATAACATTTATTCCATGTAATGGAGGTCATGTTTTCCTTTGTCCTTTCGGATCATTCTTCAATACGATTTCGTATCACTTGGCATGATACACACACTTTTTGTCATAAAGGTCAATTCTTCCTTAATACTTGCCTTGTTGCAGCATGGGCCCACACTCAATCATATCAAGCATATGTGGAACTTAACTCCCGACTAGTCATTATCAGCATTATCATCCACCTATGCATGCTAATTGGATTCAATGGTGGGAGGACGCGATGACTCGAACAACTAGATTCCTTAGAATCTATGGTAGACAATTGGCCAAAATTAGGCGTCACTCATACTCCGCTAACACCTCGGCTCTTAGTTGAGTGGTGGTGGCACTACAAGGAGATCCCTTCTCTCGAAACTCTGCAACTTCATGTTGCACAACTCCGCCAACAAATTCAAATTGCTGATAATTTCAATGTTAGGGGAGCACAGATCCGAGCCCGTTTTCACTAGCTCAAAATTGGCGATCAAGTCTCGAAAGAATTCTTTCTTTCTCTTAGAGCCAAGAAACAATCTCAAAAAATTTGGGCCATCATGGAAGGCAAAGTTCGGGTTACCGATCCTCAACTTATCTTGCTAGCCTTTGTGCGCCATTACAAGCTTGTGTTCCAAGATCAACAACCCACTGCAGCTCGACAAGCTACTCTTGACCAATGTTTGGGTGTTTTGCTATGCAAATTATCTAAGGCTCAAAAGGTAATATGTGATCGAATTGAAGACCTTCATGAAGCTACCATGCAAATGGCCAACGATAAAGCTCCAGGATGCAAGGGTTTGCCCTGCGAGTTTTACAAAGCCCTTTGGGATTGGGTAAGCCAAGACCTTTTTCAAGTTTATCTCGAAGCATTCCAAAACCAATCCTTAGGGCCACGAATCAATAAGGGAAACATTAAACTCATTCCTAAATAAGGAGATCCTGAGAAAATTACATGTTGGTGGCCTATCACTCTGTTGAATGTCTCCTACAAAATTATTGCCAAAGCTTTAGCTATGCGGCTTTGCAACATCCTCCGAATGTGATTGGCTAGAACAAATATGATTCATTCAAGGTCGTTATATCCTGGATAACATCATTGCCATTTGGGAGGGCATGGAATGGGCTTGTAGGTTTAAACAATATGTCATGTTCATCAAAATTGATTTGAAAAAGCATATGACTGGATTGAATGGCCATTTATTCTTGCCATGCTCCAAGCCCTTGGCTTTAGCCCCATTTTTATTCAATAGGTCAGCATGCTCTTTGCAGATTCCTTTGTTCAAATCACTATCAATGGCATTAGCTTGAAACCCTTTGGGATTTTTTGCTCCATTCACCAAGGCTGCCCTTTGGCTCATGCGCTCTATGTGTTGGCTGCCGAAGGATTTGGGTATTTATTGGCCCACGCCAAATCTCAAGGGCTTGTTAGGGGAATCATGCTACCTTCTTGCGCCCAATTCTCAATTGCTAAATGGTCATTTTGTAGATGATTCCTTCCTTATGCTCATTGAAGATGAAACCAACATTCACAATGTCATGCAATGCCTTGATGTTTTCTATTTAGCATCTGGTTCCTTAATTCAATGGCAAAAAACCCAGTGTTATCGGCAATCCTTCCTTCCTACGCCTGATTGGCTCGCCACTTTTAAATGGAAGGTTCTGGCTCATGGCGAAATTTTCAAATTCCTTGGTATTCCTTTTGCTTTTCAAGCTTCTTTAGCTGAGCTCTAGCAATATGTTATTCAAAGAGTGGCCAAAAAGCTGGAATATTGGATTACTAGACCTTTATCATTGGTTGGGAAATTCCAAATTTTCTCCAATGTTCTTGTGGCCACCCACGTTTATTACTCTTCGAGTTGGGTTCCTTCCAAACACCTTCCAAAGCCTTTATTTAGAAGTTGGAAAAGCTACTCAAAGCCTTTATATGGACTAACACCTCTAATGGCGAGAGGTTTTCATCATGTGGCTTGGGAAATATGTTGCCTTCCCTGTAATTTTGGGAGGCTTGGCCTTATTGTCATTCAATGCCAAGGGCAGGTATTATGCACAAAATGGATTACTCAAAGCATCACTGACCAAGAAGCTTGGAAAGTGCTACTGCAACATGGCATTGAAGAAGGCTCACCTTATGGCTTCCATGTGTGGAAAGGATTGGGTTTATCAATCTACTAATAACCCTAGTGTCATCAAAGTTGTTGGCACTTTCATGCTCAAGAGCATTTGGAAAGCATGGGAATGCATCAAACCCTGGCTTCAATGGAAAGGTGACGGTTTTCGTAATGGGCTTTCCGTTAACCATCAATCCATCTGGTGGTCACCAATTTTCTAGGCACAGGATAAGTGTCTTGTAGAAGTTCGGGAATCTCCACGCTCAAATTTTTCAAACGTGGAATTCGCACCATTCAATATTTATTCTATGAACACACTGCAATCCTAGTTCTCTTGGCCTGAAATTAAAACTCATTTTCAGCTATCTAGCCAAGACCGAGTTAGTTATAATGCGGTGATCAACTCAATCCCTAACCACATGTTGCACAAAATTGTTGTGCGTTCTTCTCAAATCATTGGTGGACGGACTATAAATGGTATGTGGATACTCCTGTTTCGTAACTACTCAACCAAAAAGGCTACCGTTGGCTTTCACCTCATTTGCCCATGGTGGATAAACTCAACATGCGATGGGGAATTCAGTCCACTTCGTCCTCTTGGAGTAGATGATTTAACACTGTTTGGTCTATTTGTGTGGAGCCCAAGATTGCCCACTTCCTCTAGTGTATTTTGCACCAAGGTCTCCCTATCGGGGCTCGCCTTGTTCAAATTGGGGTTCCGACTTCCAAATGCCCATTTTTTGGCCATTTGGAAACTATTTTACATCTTTTTGGTTTTGTCTGAAAACTCATCTTGCCTAGAATTGGATTCATTCATTCTTCTTTTCGCACTTAGACTGTGTTGCTTTTACTCCTACAAACATAACCTTCTAAGAGATAATCCCAAGCTTCTGCCCATGTTCACCTAGATTTGACATGTTTTCAAAGGGGAAATTATTTTTTGGATATAGAAAGAAAGAAATGCTTTTTTCTTTGCTAATATTTTAGTTGATAAAAAAAAATTCATTTATAACAAATCTATGGTGATCTCGAATGTGTTACTGCAGATACAAGTCCAGGTAAACAAAGTTGTGCTGGAGGTGGACCAATTTGAGACCTTTGTAACACTTTGGGGAAGCCCCATGTAATGTTGCCCATATGTCACCTTCTCCAACTTGGCGTTCCTCGTCGTTTGGCTATGGTGGTCGACGTAGCTGTTCACAACGGTGTGCTTTCAGCCGGGCTCAATGCTCCCCGGGCCCTCTCCACCAAAGAAGTTACTTACCAACTCACCGACGTGGTCGAGGCTCTCCCTGCCCCCACCAACAAAGGAGTCCTTTGCCGGCTTGCCAATAGGGTTGGGGGTCACCGGCTCACCCGGTCTAGGTGGGGCTCTCCTATAGCCTCCGCACAACGCTTGCTTTGTTGATGGGTGGAATCACCCACCCGCCGCCACCATCCTCCAGATAAGTTCCTGCTTTATGCACCTTGGGATATAATATTATAATGTATATGGGTTGATGGAGATGCCGACATGTGGCACACATCCCCTTATCTTATTATATCATTCATTTATGATTTATTATGCTTAGGAGGTCGGCCTCAATATTGGCCATAGGTTAAAATGGTATATAGGGGTTAGAAGGTTGTATTTAATCATCATATTGAGTATTGGAGTGTTATTGTATGGTTTGGAGGTCACCCCCTCGAAGTGGTATTGGAGGTTGCCCCTCGAAGTGGCGAGGCTATTATATGAGCATATTGTCATCATTTATCTATATTTTGGTGTTCTATCATGTTATTACATTTGTATATGTTCCGATTTATACAAGTAATATCCTTGTATAAATCAAAAACATATACAATGAATAACATGATGAACACCAAAATATAGATAAATGATGACAATATGCTCATATAATAGCCTTGCCACTTCGAGGGGGCAACCTCCAATACCACTTCGAGGGGGTAACCTCCAAACCATACAATAACACTCCAATACTCAATATGATGATTAAATACAACCTTCTAACCCCTATATATACCATTCTAACCTATGGCCAATACTGAGGCCGACCTCCTAAGCATAATAAATCATAAATGAATGATATAATAAGATAAGGGGATGTGTGCCACATGTCGGCATCTCCATCAACCCATATACATTATAATATTATATCCCAAGGTACATAAGCATTCCTCGCCTCAACCTCGTCATTCCCACTCGAGAGAGGTGAACCATGAAGAAGAAAATCCCATTGGTAGGGATATCCCGGATGATGGCAAGGACTTACCTAGTTCAGTGGCCGAATGATCACAATCCGCCCACTTCGGGCATGTTTCTTTCTGTTCGCTTAATGTTTTGTAATCCTCTAGGCTTTTCTTAGTTTCTATTGTCTCTAGACTTGGCCTAGTTTGTCTTTGATTTTCCTAGGCTTGGCCCAATTTGTCTTTCGTTTTCCTAGGCTCGACCTAGCTTGTTTTTGGTTTTGGGGCGTGCTCTCATACCGACCGCTTTTTTAAAGTCGTCTTGTATCTTATTGAATTAATGTAATATAAGATCTCTTTCCATAAAAAAATAATACAAATTTTGTTGACAATGAAATTATTATAAGTATAGATCTTTTAAATGCATATACATATATTATGTATTGGTTAATAATTACATTATTTTCTCCACTAATTTCATATTGAACAATGATATACGATATCCATTTAATTATATTGTTGATTAAAAGTTTAAAAAATATTTTGAATATAAAGCAAACTCCATTGTATGTCTAAGGTGTTACATTTTTTAGATTGATTCCCCCAAACCAAAAAAACTTCCATATGACTATGAAATGGACATCAAGTTAAAAAAGATACAATGTTACCATAGTTCATTACAGAAGGTGTCACATAATTTAGATTGAGGTGCTTCATCCCGACACTACCCAATCTAACTATATCGGTGACATAATATTTTTTTATGTTTGTTTCATTGTTCACGGCAAAGCGTTATCCAATGCGGGGCTTATCTACCTTATGTTTTCGTTTTCATACTTTCCCCTACCATTAATCATCTCTCCATTACCTTTCTATAGGGCGCATTTAGATCTAACATATTATCACTCATCTACTTGTTGCTCAAATGACAATAGTTGTAGTGGCTCAATTATCCATCAGCACTCAAGCTTAAAATTGAAAAGGGTGGCTACAAAGTGTTATAATAAACAAGCATCAAGATTGGGTTTCGAATATGGAACCTATTGGGTTTTCCCCATTTTCATTTTGGTCCATTTAAGGACAAATTGCAATCACACGAATAATGTGAGCGAGATTGAGATGATGAAGTGCAACACAAATAACATATATATTTGGGTAGGAACAATATGAGTCATGGAACAAGATGGGCACATGGTGGGGCATGCATGTATTTGATTCCCACTATTTTCTTTTCAACTTTCCATTCATGTCTTCGTCTTATCTAACAAATTAAAAACTTCATTAAATCAAAATCTTAACTCCATTAAAAAAAAGAAAGCCTCTTTTTACATGTTTTTTTTTTAAAATTGTTTCTTTCTGTTGTGTAAGGCCCAATTGTTGTGCACTTGTAGAAATGATGAGCAATTTAATGGCAGCGTGAGAGACCCCTCTATATAGCTAAAAAAATGTAGTAAAGCTTCATACTATTTTTATTAAGTTGACTCATGTTGCTCGATACTTATTTCATCATATTTGTACAACGATGCAAAATAATTCTCTCATAGTTTTCTCCTCAATGTCAAAATATATAAATTTTCAAAATTTTCACCTTTCAAAAATATATTTTTATCAAACTAATCCAACCTATAAAAGTTAGAACATTAAAAATGTCACAAGTCTTCCTACGTTGGAATGAGGTTAGATTCAAGTATAAACTTTTTTCCAAATTAGACGATCTAAAAAAATTGACAACTTATGAGCGAAATTATATTCTTCAAACTGAAACATTCCCTATTTATAACCTAAGATGCTAGAGAATCGAAGGAGGTCCAGTGCACACGAAATTTTATTTTTGCTCTTTTTCCAATGGCTCAAACATTACTTATGTTGATAGGTGTTTCCAAATAGGAGAGTCGGTGGATATTCATGACATGCATTGGGGAAAATCAAAGGTCAAGATTTTGTGTCGGTTGTCATTGACAAATGGTGTCATCGGGACATGTACTAAGGGGAAACCATGATTACAACCATAAATGTTAGAGAAACCTTATTTATAGATGTCCAGTGGAATCAAGGAGACCCTAATTTCTACCTTAATCATCATGTAAAGCGGTGAAAAACTTAGCATAAGTGAAAGATAAACAAATAAACACAACAAACCTTTCTCCAAGCTCTTCATTACAAACCTCAATGATAAGATTGTTGAAGTATTAAACTTATAGAATCTTATAGTTGTTGGATTGTGGATTCTCTAAATTAGTCTCCAAATGAAGGAACGATAATGCTACAAGTGAAAATAGACATGATGATGCAGATGGCAATTTTGGTAGAAGTTGGTTGCAATTACACAAAGCTTCAAGGATGATTTACAAAGGATTGACTTGTTATTTATAATGGAGGGAGAGGCCATGAATATTGGATCAAGGTTTGAATGGGTTACAAGTTCATAATTGTAATTTCCTAAAATAGCCATTGGATTTGGTCTGTGCAGTTACAACTTTGCGGGGTAATGAATGTTTGGATTTTATTATCAAGAAGGTGGTTGTACGTGCAACTTTGTTGCCCCCACCTTTGTAGGATTCTAGAAGTAAAGTTGAGTGGAGTGTGAGTAGATAAATAATTATTATTTATTTAAATAATTAATTTAATTAGTTATGAGTTGTGAGAGGATAATTAACCATTTAATTAAATAAATGTTTAATTAAATTAGCTAAAGGGGGTAGGAGTATAGCTTAAGTGTAATTATAATTAATTTAATTAATTCTAAAAGGGATGTAAACATGATAGAATTAATTTGATTAATTCTAAAGGAATATGATAGATTTAATTGAATTAAATCTAAAAGGGATAAATACTCAAAGTATGAATTAATTAATTCTAAAGGGGATGTGAATAACTTGAGGATAGGCTATGAATCGACATGTATTTTTAGGGTGTCTACATTTCTAGAGGAAACATTGTGTAGACCATGTTCGAGAGTTTGGGCGGAGAGAACGAATGAAGGTGTTGCGGTAAGTAGCTAAAAATTTAAGTTTATGAGACATTTGTTACTACTTAGTAGGAGAAATTTGATTTTTAATGCTAGCACATACACTTGAGTGCACTAGCGTAGCCCAAAGGAATGTGTCAAGCATTTAAGTGTACACATTAGTGTGCAACTAAGAGTGTGAGTGTAAGGGGGAAATGTGCTAGCGTGTTAAAACATGCTAGCGTCAAAGTGAGAGCATGATCTTTAGTGTGAGTGTGCTAGCATTCAATTTGGGCACACTAACATGAATGCGCTAGTGCTAAAGTGTATGCGCTAGCGTATACGTACATGCGATAGCATAGAAAAGGGTGCACTAGGGTCATCGGATGAGTTTTAGAAGACATTGTGGATGGTAGGGTAGAAGAAAAATGACTTACAATGTTTTTGAATGATTTTTATGAGAGACGACTAGCTTTGGACGTGCAAGAGTGTCATAGGCGACTTGTTATCCCATTTTACAAAAGTCGTGGGACACTAATTCAGTTTACCACGGAGTGTAAGAACTTAGTGTTCGTGGGTTCTCCAAACCCACGTGTATGCAATGAAAATTTGAAAAGCTATGGAATGAGGCTAAAGAACCTCAAAGCTTAACTAACTCAACTATGCACCATGAGATAAGAGATAAACAAGGGAAACTAACATGAAAGCATTATAACTTTGACAAAAACATCAAAAACTAACATGTATATTACCCTCTACTCTTTGAATGCTAATTTAAATGAACCTAGAAGATCCTAGCAATCAGTTTTGTTGTTTACTCCATGAAGGTGAATGAATCTTACTAAGTGGCTACAAGACCAAGTTTAGCATATTCCATTACTAACCTATCATGGATGCAAGATGAAGCTATTTTAATGGTGGATGGATGCAAGATGGAGGAGCTCTTAACAATGGAGGAAGGAAAGATTTAGATCAAATGTCTAATTAGCTTAAAGCTAATACAAATGAGATCTCAAAGCTTTCTTAGGCTTGTTTTGGTTTTGTGTTATGTAAAGTTGTGAGTTTGAATGGGTAGGCTTAGCCTTGTATTTATAGTTTTTGGTTTGGAAGAATTTGGAATTTGGGTGCATGTGGGACTAAAGCTCAAAAATCACTTTTAGATTAGATTAGGATAAACATGCTTTAGGCTTAGTTAAGCTTGGTTTAAGCTAGTTAACTAGGGTTTAGGCTAGTTAAACTTGATTAGCAAGTGATTAGAGACTCATTAAGAGTTGGGAGGAGTCTGGATAACCATTTGTGACTGATAGATAGCATAGGAAGCCTGCAGAAGTGGTTCAGAGAGAACTAGGGAGATTCTGAATGGTCGAAAGGAGGAATGTTTAGCTAATAAGAGAGATATTAGCCCAATCAGCTAATTATATGAGGAATACGACCGAGAAGGTGTCGTGAATGGGCATCCAAGAATGGAGCAAAGAATAGGGAATTAACGAAGTGTCGTTAATTTATTGGATTAGAGGAAATGCTAAGTGTAAGAATACTTTAGGTGTCTACACCCCGAAACAAAGGAACATCAATTCAAGACTTAGGCGGATTTGCAACGAAAAATACCTTCGGCACCAATTCGGTCTCTTGCGGGTCAAAGGTAAATCAAAGCACCGTGGGTTTTAGGCCCTGCAAAGAAGATGAAAATTCGGCTAAAGACAGAATCCACTGAGCAAAGAAATGAGAAGCTTAGTGCTTCACAACACTGGAATAAAATTGAGATGTGACTAAGGCTTGATACCACAAAACACTATTCTAGTGTTCCACGGGTTTCCCAATTTTAGTGTTGCACGGTTTCTCTAGAAGCCGTGGAACAATGGAGCACAACCACACACATAATGTTGCGCATTGGGGAAGGTTAGAGCCTCATGGAATACCATGAACATAAGAAGCGAGTGTGGAAGTTTTCAAAGCCATAACGAAAGATGTGAAATATCCAAAGCCGCACAATAAAGAAAATCCATAAAATGAAGATAGGGACATGAGACATTGTAAATCCATGGAATCATAAAATTCATGGGATTCTTCAAATCTGCGCCTACTTTGAAATTCAAACCGCAACCACTTCACCAACCCGAATTAATGAAGTATGGGCGTTGTTCTTTGGACTGTAAAATATGATGGTGTGCGATAGAAGCCATGTCAGGTGCCCACACCTTCTTGCAAACATCAATGACGATTGGTCCTTGGTGGTTGACTCCATAATTTTGGCGCCTCTCTCTCTTTTCCCCCTTTTCTCTCTCATTCTCTATTAATGTAATACGATGTGGAATTTCAAAGGGTGGGATATTCTTTGTGTGAATTGGATCTTAAAGTTGCAGAGACATAAAAACTTTGTGTTTTCTTTCTTATTATAAAAGAACATTAAAGATATCTTTTATAGACTTTGTGTTGTGGATGAATCTTTTCATTTAAGGTATTGTTCTTAAGTTAAATACACTAAATGGTTCTTTGCTTTCATATCTAATTTACTGAATATGCAGCCAGTTATTACTATCTATTCACGTGTGATTATTTTTTGATCTGCGTTTGCTTGAGTAAAAGCACATTCCTATCTATTCTCTTATCATTCTTTTGAAATCCCTCCGGTCTTTCTGTTCTTCTCTCTTTACACACATTCCTTTCTCGATAAGAACAAATCTCTTGGGATGAGATCCCAACCCGAATGGTTAGATTAGTGTAGATATTGTAAATATTCTTTGGTCTGTTTTAGATTAGGAATAAACAAGGAACCTCCCCTTTATTTCGGGAGGGACTTTGTCCGTGTCTTTGTGGTTGAACCTCATATTTTGTATTTGACAAAATATCAAACCAACACGGCTGCAGAGATGTTTGAGAGGAGATTCACACGTAGTCGGCGGAGACAGGTTGGTTGCATCATTAGAGGTGACGAGGCTGTCATATATATTGCGCTGCCACACATCATACTAGATCACTATTTATTGACAATGTTGGTTGAGCAATGACACAACGAGAGTCAAATATTTAGGTTCAAATGGAAAGATGACGGTTACTTTGGAGGATGTGCATCACATCTGTGGGTGCCAATACGGGGTGTCTTTGGAAAAGTTTGATGGGAATGCCACACTGATTCTTGGACATATATAAGACCTATTCGATTTGGAGGAGATACTCGAGAGAGGAGATGGCGGTGCACTTATATGTGTACATGGATGACATGATGGTAGCTCGACTACATATATATTTGATGGCTCTTACCAACGGCTATTTGCTTCCTAATAAGATTGAGACTCATTTTCAGTTGGGATTGATAGGTGTAGTGGTACAGTTTATGGAGGAAATATTTTTGCATGGGGACAATGCATCCTCACGCATTTATATAGAGACTTACACGATAGTGTACATAAACATGAGGAGTCTAAGCCCAACTACACTACTTCAGATATGGGCATGGGATCATATTGTGATTGGATGGCCTGTTATGTTTATGGAGCTTGTTTTCATGTTAGAGTTTGGTACACCTTCCATGTGTTACACTCGGATATTTTTATGGCGGTCCCGCTCGCCGGTGAGCGGGTCAAGGGGTTCGGGAGTGAAGCCCCCAAAGCAAATTTTTATGGGTGGTTTATTAACCCATGGGTAATGGGTAACCGTTATGGGTTGTTTTTGGGCCCATGGTTTTTCGATACCCATTGTTTTGTAAAACCGCCTCTTCGGCTACCTATTGATGTACTTATAAATAGATGGACATATAATAGGATTTATATGAGTGTGTTTTGTGAAGGTGAATAGTGTGTGCGAATTCAAGTGTGAATTAGGGAGGGTTTGTTGGCGCTTGAGTTCCAAACAAGATTTGATTATTGTAATTGTGAAGACCTGTTGGCTTGTAATAAAATCTGAGCAAGTGTTCTTGGTGGATGTAGCCCACATTGGGTTAACCACGTTAAATATTGTCTTCGTGTTGTGAATTTTTCATTTATGTAATTCTATTCATACTTCTTATTATTGTGATAATGAGGAATTATTCCGCATTAGATATTATTAATTCCTAACAATTGGTATCGAACTGGTTTGGTTTCTTTGAAGTGTTGAATCACGGGAAATTTTTAGCTTGAGTGGGAGCTATGGCAGATGATGGAAGATCTAGGGTTGATAAATTCAACGGGTAGAATTTCAGTCTTTGGAAGATGCAGATGGAAGATTATTTTTATTAGAAGGATCTTTATACTCTGTTGTCTGAGAAGGTGAACAAACCCTCGAGCATGACAAATGTGGAATGGGATTTGCTGGATAGGAAGGCACTTGGGACAATCCGGCTGTGTCTTGCATCTTCGGTATTATTTAATGTTTCAAAGGAAAAGACTACAAAAGATCTAATGGATGCATTAGGGAAGTTGTATGAAAAACCCTCTGCCTCTAACAAGATATTTTTAATGAAAAAGTTGTTTAATATGAAGATATCTGAGAATAGTTCAGTAGCATATCATTTAAATGATTTCAATACGGTTGTGAATATGCTAGCTTCGGTTACAATAGAATTTGATGAATAAGTTAGGGCTTTATTAATTATGTGCTCTTTACCTGAAAGTTGGAATAGCCTGGTAATGGCGGTAAGCAACTCAATTCCAGCCTAACTCGAAGTTGAAGTTTGAAGATGTTGTAGGGGTGATTATAAGTGAGGAAATGTGAAGAAAAAGCTCCGGGGAATATTCTACTTCGAGGGAATGCTTTGTAAAGTGGAAACTAGAGGAGGAGGAAGAATAGAGGAAACCGTGGAAAATTGAAAGATCGGGCAAGGTCAAAATCCAAGAGCAAGATTGTATGTTGGAATTGTGGAAAGTCTGGGCATGCAAAGAAGGACTGTTGGGAGCTTCGGGATAAGAAGAAACAACAGGAAGAAAACAAGGAGGCAAATGTGGCATCGGGTAATGTATGCCAGGATGCTTTGATTCTTTCTTTGCATAATATTACTGAATCTTGGGTTTTAGATTCAGGGGCTTCTTTTCATGCTACTCCACATAGGCATTATTTTGTTGATTATGTTCGAGGGGATTTTGGGCATGTTTTCTTGGTGATGATGAGCCTTGCGGTATAGTTGGAAAATGTTCATTCGGGTTAAGATGCGAGAATGGGAATACATGGCTATTGAAGGATGTCGGACATGTTCCTACATTAAGGAGAAATTTGATAACGAGGGGGCAATTGGGAAGTGATGGTTGTCTTATGATATTTACAATTGACTCTTGGAAGGTTACAAGGGTGCTCTTGTGGTGGCAAGAGGTAAGAAGGTTGGAACTTTGTATTTATCCACCGATAGTACTAATGATTGTAATATTGTGGCTTCGGATGTAGATACAACATTATGGCACTATAGGCTTTGTCATATGAGCCATAAGGGCATGGACATCATAAAGAAGAATTTGCTTGGATATATAAAAACATGTTTAGATTTACGTGAGAGCTGCATATATGGGAAACATAAATGAGTAAGGTTTCTCAAGGTTGGACCTACGAAGAAAGAGAGTAAGTTAGAGCTGGTACATTCTTATATGTGGGGGCCAACTCAAGTATCATCTCTTGGGGGTTAAAGTTATTATGTTACTTTTATTGATGATGCAACAAGGAAAGTTTGGGTTTATTTTATTAGAAACAAATATGATGTATTTGATACTTTTGTTAAATGGAAAGCCTTGGTAGACAATGAAACAGGTCTTAAGTTAAAATGTCTCAGGTCAAATAATGGAGGGGAGTATTACAAAGCAATGAATTTGATGATTATTGTTCTAAGAATGGAATCCACAGGCAAAAGACGGTTCCAAGAACCCCGCAGTAGAATGGGGTGTCAAAAAGGATGAACGGAACAATAATGGAGCGTCTTAGGAGCATGAGGATACATGCAAAGGCGCCTCTTTATTTTTGGACGAAGCGATGAGCACAACCTGTTGTGTACTTGATAAAGAGAGGACCCTCAAGTTCCTTGGATGGAGGCATACCTGAGGAGGCTTGGTACGGTAAGAAAGTCGATTACTCATTTCTTAGAGTCTTTAGATGTGAGGTGTTTGTTCATATTGGCAAGGATGATAGGACCAAGCTAGAGGCTAAATCAGAAAAATGCACTTTTATTGGTTATGGTGGTGATGACTTTGGATTTAAATGTTGGAGTATTAAGGACAAGAAAATAATTCAGTCTAGGGATGTGGTCTTTAATGAGAAAGTCATGTATAAGCAACAATTATAGGAAAACATGGAAGAATCCAAGAAAGAATATGCAGTGGTAGAGGATCTTTCGGATGGGACAGTGACCCATGAATCAGTTCAGGAACCTACTCAACAGGAACCCCAAACTCCTACAGTGAGGAGGTCTTCTAGGGTAAGAAAAGAACCTGAACATTTTTCTCCTTCTCTTTATTATTTATTACTCATTGATAGTGGAGAGCTAGAGAGCTTTGATGAAGCAATGCAGGTAGATGCCAGTAAGAAGTGGGAGCAAGCCATGGATGAGGAGCATAAGTCTCTCATGGAGAACCAGACTTGGGATTTGGTGAAGCTATCGGAAGGCAAAAGAGCATTGCAGAACAAGTGGGTGTACAGAGTTAAAGACGAAGGAGGAAAGAAAAGATATAAGGCCCGGTTGGTGGTCAAGGGGTTTGCACAGAAACAAGGTATAGATTTTGATGAGATTTTTTCTCCTGTAGTAAAAATGACTTCTATATCGAATAGTTCTTGGAATAGTGGCAGCAGAAGACTTGCACTTAGAACGAAGTATAGAGCTAGGTTTAGATGTTCATGAAAATAACAAACTAGATTGCCACACAATAGAATATTTCTTTTGTATTTCTCTATTCGGGAACATCCAAATATATAGGAAATATACTTCCTAAATAATAGGAAGTAGCTATAACAACTCACTAACTTACGTGAGTTGTTTCTAACACACTAACCAAATATAATTGTTATTGTTGTTTTATATAACAACTAATAACAATTTACTAACACATACTTACAACATGATAATTACTTCACGTAATTATTATTTACTAATGGAGCACTAATATATTATATTTCCTAACATTCCCCCCCTTAGTGCGAACATGGGAAAAACCTGCTTTTGTACTGCAACGTGCCGCTACATAGCATGCTCATGATCTGGATGGTTTCAAGGACAATACCAACAACCTCTGGATGGTTTTCCAAGTGGTTAACCAACAACCACACAACAGATGGTTTTTGAGGACAGTACCAACAACCTCTAGATAGTTTTTCTGGATAACTAACAACCACGATATCATGATGATGCAGTAGTATCAACAACTCTCATCACTATCTCACTGCAGGGAATAACATAGGAAATTCTACTGAAATTTGTTGCTCGTACATACATAGAAAAAGCTGACATACTGGAAATGGAACATTGGATCATGTTCCCCCCCTCAATGTGAAATTTCCACTTATCAAAACAGGATCACCTATGCAAACCGAGGCACACCACACTTTGGAAGCACTAAAATCAAATTGCACACACACATGTCACCAAAGCTGATATGCGGCCCCGTCATTATGCAACTAACGAGAGGTCGCTGAATGACCTCCAACCTCCGATGCCTCCTGCCTCCAGTTTCATGCTGCTAGTAACTCGGTTGGATTTGGATATGAAGCTCTGTTTCTACATTGAGATTATTCTTTTCTTCCTTCCCGAATGTGAAATACTTTATTTCAGACGTCGAGTAACAGAATCAAAAATGCGTCATGAGGCAAAAAAAAATTATTTTCCAATATTTTTACAATTATACGACTCTAACTCTTGACGTTGACAAAACAAAAAAGACTACATAACAAATGATGACTTTATGACAATAACATTATTTGACTAGACAAATAAATTTTGATGACGATACATTTCATGATAACATATGACATAATTATAGGGTCAAAGCACAATGTTGTGTCCCACTTCATGTCCCAAAAACGCGAGTAAGAAGTTGGGCGGGATCGGAAATCGAGGTTGTTCGCGCGAACACCCCTTTCGCGTGAACCCCCTTCGCCTGAACTGCCACGTAGGATGAAGAAACTGGTTCGCGCGAATGGGGGTTCGCGCGAACACCCCTTCGCGCGAACCCCCGAATTCAAATAATTTTGGCGGCAAAGAGTTATATATAGATATTTATATAGTTTTGGGCGGCAGATTTAAGGTTTGGGGGGGTTCGGGCGAAGGGGGTTCCTATGTACCTATGTGGCACCTTTGTGGCACATTTTGGCGCCAAATCCATTTGGAGGATAATTTTATGCCAAAAAGTGCCACTTAGGTGCCACGTAATTAGGGTTAACGAATGAATAAAATTACAAAAATTTAACACAAAATACAGAATTTTATTAGCTTTCTAAAAATATAATTTTTATTTTTAAAAATATGTTTTACTATTTATTTTTTATATTTTGCTAACATATGGTATTTTAGGACAATCAATTGTACACAATCAACCCAATTTGAAAAATAGCAAAAAATATCAAAAAAATTTGAAAAAATTAAAATTACTATTTATTGAAGTCTTCTTCTTACCTGTGAAAAAAAAATTCAATTTTGATAAAAATCTTAAAATTTATTAGCATAAACATTTGTACACCATTTATTTGAAAATATTTTTACTAAATAATTAATTAAAAAAAAATATAAGTCCAAAAAATATGAAAATTTGACAGCACCTCAAAATTCAAATCTTAAACATATATCTAAAATTTCATGGTGAAAAAATAAATTTTCATTTAAAAGAACCACCCGGGGACAGTCATTCCTCTTTTATAACATAAGAAACAACGTATGAATAAAATTAAGAAAAAGACCGTTTTTTTTGTAATTTTTTTATATAAAAAATTTACATGTATTCTACACTCTAAATACAACATTTCGTTAGTTTGTGGAATTTCATGAATGTGTATGGTTTTATGGCTATTACCTTTAGAAAATCAATGAAACTGAAAATTCATGTGTATAATGGTACAAAACATACCAAAAAGTGGGACATTTTATTGTGCTTTTACCCTATAAATGACACTATAAAAAAACACTTGACATTAATACTTTAAAATATCGTTAAGACACATTAACGTGAACTTTTGACACATTTTGATGGACAATGGACTCAATTATAGAATCGACTATGAGATAATAAAATACCCACGATGACTACAGACATAAATAAATATAACTAAACAGAGATAAAACAATTTAAATAGACTATTTTAGACTCTAAATAGATGACATGGACATTATAATAATAACTCAGAATTTTTATTTTTATTTTTTTGAAAAAACAGAGAGAGCGTGACCTGTAGCCTAGATGTGTGGATAGAAGAACACGGAGGACAACAAGTGTAATAGAGATCTTGGGCATTTGAATTCCCGAGGAATGAAAAAGCAAATTCAGTCGTGAGCTTAAGGAACTGTCAACTGGTAAATATCATGACCCTATCATGGTGGAGAAGATCGCGAATGAACAACTGTTGCATAGATCTGCGGATCTTCTACAAGTGCTTTCCACATTCCACTTCAATGCTGACAGGTGAATCCTTATCTGTGCAGGTAAAAATATCTTCTTCTACATTGCCACAACCTGGTGCATCAGAAAAACACGTTGCTAATACCCGACGCAACAAGGAGATCAGAGTTGAGTCGAGGTTACAAAGACTTCCGGAGAATCTACGAGTTTTCCTTTCCAATACCGCATGATAGATGGTCACCGGCGTTGAAATTGCAGGTTTGAAATAGACAAATCAGATCAATTTTCCTAAGAAAAAATGTAGTCAAATCTGCGCACAAGATGCACTATGAATATTAATGCAAACATAACTGATTCCAAATAATGATTTTGTCTGCTCCTTCAGTGGTTCCAAGCAAAAACGTGGACTACAAATTAGGTACAAAAATCGATAGAGATCCAAGGCCAATGCTTTTCCAAGCTATATCTACAAATTATTTATCTCCTTCACGGATCTCTATAATCTTTTGACTCAGATCATGAAACGTATGCCGAATAATATCTTTTATCATCTGACTTGTATATATGCACGTGAATATCGGATATGATAATGAACAAATCTGTAAGAAAAAATTAAACGAGAAATTGATTCAATCACATGGAATTGTCATTAACAGGGGCAAGAATATCTACTGCCCCTTAGATATCTATTTCTGCATAGCAAACACAGAGAAAAGCATCGCTCTGATACCAAATATAGAGAAAGGTTTAGATGTTCATGAAAATAACAAACTAGATTGCCACACAATAGAATATTTCTTCTGTATTTCTCTATTCGGGAACATACAAATATATAGGAAATATACTTCCTAAATAATAGGAAGTAGCTATAACAACTCACTAACTTACGTGAGTTGTTTCTAACACACTAACCAAATATAATTGTTATTGTTGTTTTATATAACAACTAATAACAATTTACTAACACATACTTACAACATAATAATTACTTCACGTAATTATTATTTACTAATGGAGCACTAATATATTATATTTCCTAACAAACAGTTAGATGTAAAGACTGCATTTCTCCATGGTGATTTGGAGGAGGAGCTATATATGCAGTAGCCAGAAGGATATGAAGTCAAAGGTAAAGAGGAGATGGTGTGCAAACTGAAGAAGAGCTTGTATGGCCTGAAACAAGCTCCACGTCAATGGTATAAGAAGTTTCATAGCTTCATGATGGAGCAAGGTTATATTAGATGTCATTTTGACCATTGCATGTATACAAAGAAATTTGAGGATGGAAGTTATATTATCTTGTGTTTGTATGTTGATGACATGTTGGTTGCAGGTAAAAACATGCAGGAAATAAAAGTACTCAAGAAACAACTAAGTGAATCCTTTGATATGAAGGATTTGGGGATAGCCAAACAAATCCTTGGTATGAGGATAACTCGGGATAGGAAGGAACGGAAGCTGACTTTATCTCAGGAAGAGTACATTAAGAAGGTATTGGATAGGTTTAACATGTAGGATGTTAAACCGGTTGGGACTCCTTTAGCGAGCCATTTTATGTTATCAAAGGAGCAAAGTGTCCCAAGACAGAGCAGAAAGAAACCGAGATATCCAAGGTACCTTACTCATCGGTTGGTAGTTTGATGTATGATATGGTGTGCACTAGGCCCGATATTGCCCATGCAAAGTGGGAGTGTAAGTAGATTTATGAGTGATCCAGGTAAAGAGCATTGACAAGCAAAGTAAAGTGGATCCTTCGATATTTGAGAGGGACCATGTGGACGGTTTTGTGCTATAGTGGATCAGACACCACTTTATGTGGTTATGTAGATTCAGACATGGCTGGAGATGTTGACAACAGGAGGAGCACGATAGGTTATATTTACACTATAGGTGGGACAACAGTGAGCTAGATTTCATGACTACAGAAGCTGGTGGCTTTATCAACCACAAAGGTGAGTATGTTGCTGCCATAGAGGCAAACAAAGAGATGATTTGGTTATAACAATTACTTGAGGAGTTGGGGCATAAGCGGGAGGAATGTAAGCGCATAGTGATAGTCGAGTGTTATACACCTAGCTAAGAGAACTGCTTTCCACTCCATGACGAAGCATATACGGTTGAGATATCACTTCATCGGGATAGCTTTGGAGGAAGATACATTGAAGTTGGAGAAGATTCATACCGGTCAAAATCGGTAGACATGATGACCAAGGTGGTCACTGAGGATAAACTAAAGCTATGTTCACTTTGGTTGGCCTTGCGGATGACAGTGAAGGGTTGAGAAGCTTGCTCAATGGAAATCAGTCTCCAAGTGGGAGATTGTTATGTTTATGGAGCATGTTTTCATGTTAGAGTTTGGTACACCTTCCATGTGTTACACTCGGATATTTTTACGGCGGTCTCACTCGCCGATGAGCGAAGTCAAGGGGTTCGGGGTAAAGCCCCCGAAGCAAATTTTTATGGGTGGTTTATTAACCCATGGGTAATGGGTAACCGTTATGGGTTGTTTTTGGGCCCATGATTTTTCAGTACCCATTGTTTTGTAAAACCGCCTCTTCGGCTACCTATTGATGTACTTATAAATAGATGGACATATAATATGATTTATATGAGTGTGTTTTGTGAAGGTGAATAGTGTGTGCGAATTCAAGTGTGAATTCGGGAGGGTTTGTTGAGCACAACTCCAAACAAGATCTGATTATTGTAATTGTGAAGACTGTTGGCTTGTAATAAAATATGAGCAAGTGTTCTTGGTGGATGTAGCCCACATTAGGTGAACCACGTTAAATATTGTCTTCGTGTTGTGCATTTTTCATTTATGTAATTCTATTCATACTTCTTATTATTGCGATTATGAGGAATTATTCCGCATTAGATATTATTAATTCCTAACATGGCCAATGGTATTCTGCGAGTTAGGCAATGGATGAGCCCACATCCTTCGGATGGGAGACACTAGGTGTGGGCTATAGAGGTCGTATGGGAGACATTACTTTCTATCGGTGAGCTTTTGATGACTTACAATGCGTATGGTGACTTGGAGACCATAAAGGTTATATCAATGGGCGATAGATGGTATAGAGTCGTGCACAACTAAGGTGGATCACTTTGTTATTGGCGGCCGGTCACATCATGGAGATGTACAAGGTAGACATGGTACAAAGACAATGTGATATCAAACAGGTATTCTAGGTGGCGATCACTGGTATGCGCGAGTGGCGCATGAGATAGTGGACTTTGGGCGACATATTAGAGTGTGAGCTATCGAACGAGCTTCTTTGGGGTCACCCACAGGTGTGGGATGCTTGTGCTTAGGTTGTGGATCTAGGCACTATTCCGCAGTATGTAGCATGGTAATCAATGATCATGCCTTGGCGAGATCACTATTCCACTGAGGAACCATTGGTGCAAGGATAACGACAGCGGCTGTGGGTGGTCCACAATAGAGGAGAGATAGGTGTAGACTCGGGCAAAGCGGAGGCTAAGCCATGGGTACAGTCTGCTCGGGGTCTACATGTTCATGTGGCACATGGGTCATATATACAGGCACACAAGTTCAGGTGGCACATGGGCCACAAATATAGGTGCCACAAGTTCAGTAGCACACAGTGCAGAGACATAGGTTGCCACAGTGCAGCAACACAACTTCATGTAACTTATGCAACACATGTACGAACACATACAAAGAGGGTCGGGATAAGTAGACAGACAACTTATGTAGCATATCAAGATTCTCTTGATATTTCAAGTAATCTTGTAAACAATTAAAATATTAAATTTATATGATGAGAGATATAAGCCGGATGAAAAAAAAACTACTCCATGTTAGAAAACACATTTTTCAAATTTTATGTTATATTCACCGCACTTAAAAGTTTATTTAAAATTGTAGTGCACTAGTGAAAATAATAATGTAAAAGATATTTACCTAATCATCCGACAAAATACAAATTCTAAAAAATACACTAAAACAAAAATGATGCCACAAGAATAAGTAGCACTTCAACGTGCACGGTTAAGCTTTCCACGCCTTAAAAAAAAGGCACTTTATTTATACGTGGCAATTTTTGGACAAGAAAACGGGGGTCACTGGCCACGCATCCATAAATGAAAGGGGTCGTGGGAGGGATATGCTTCCTCCACGTTGTTACAACTCCAATCCCAACCACAGTACTCCATTGATGCACAACACTCTCCACCCCTCTCGATTTCCATATTAATCATTTGCGATGTTTCGAGCGCTAAAGAATAAGAAGAGAAGGCGGCGGCGTCGCTGACGGGATTCGAAACGGAGACCTCCGAAGCAGGCCGAGTCGTTTGGACTAATGCAGCAGCGGCAGTATTGTTGTTATCTTTGAGGTCGAAATTGAGCTTAGCTTTTTTGCCTCGAATACGCCACGCGGCAGCGTCGTAGGCGCGCGCAGCATCTTCGGCCGTGTCGAAAGTACCGAGCCACACTCTCGCCTTCACCGTCGGATCTCTGATTTCTGCTGCCCATTTACCCCACGGCCTCTGCCTTATGCCGATGTACACATACTTCTTCTTCCTCTTCTCCTTCTTCTTCTCTTCATCTCCTCCTGCCATTCATACAACACTCTCAATTATAGTTTATTCCAAAATCCATACTATGTCTTCATATAAGTAATCCCGTAATACATTTGAACTTTCAAATACCGCCATTATTACACAACTACCTACTTGGAATACTAAATTCCTGTGCGAATTGTTCCCACATTTTACCTTAGCCGAGTCTAATTTCACATAACAAAGGGATTTGTTTATGTAGCTGTTGATGCTGCCAAGTGGACAAGTGGGATGGCTCTGTGCTTCGTGGATTTTACGCCTCTAAAGTCTGTGATTGAGAGAGCTTCACACGTTGTGGATAAATCTTCTCAGCTGTCGACATCGTCTGAATCGTAAGATTTTCTTGGGAGCAAAAAAACAAAACGAGTTGCGTAAGTAGAAGAATATTATTCAGCGGATTGCCACTAAAACAACTTGGAAGAGTCGGTGGGTTGTAACTTGTTCCCATCGAAAGAATAATGATATATTGTCTACCGCCAACGCTGGAAATCACTTTCATCTACGCCCACTATTTAATGGTTGGATTTTGGTGAGATTTGCAAGAGCAGATACGGTTTTAATTGTGATCATAGTGGGGGATGACATCACTTATTATTCAGTCACTAATTCAAGCGAAACACATTTTAAAGCTTTGTTTGGATCGTCAAGATATTACTTGTTAACGAGTGTTGACGTGGCAGATATCAATCTTGTAGCATGAAAGTATGTTTCTTCTTTTTAATGCACAAGGATAATATTGTAAATAACCAAAAACAGGTACCCACGTACCGTTCATACCGTGCACAAAGATACGTCTCACAGTATTATGTCGGCCTGTAGAAAAGTCCGCTTAGTTTACTAACCTTTTAATACTAAGTAAAAGAAAAATTAAAAGATCTTCGTTTCCAATATGAAAAGTATACAATCGGCCAACGTCATTTCTTAATCATCAACAAATGAGGTTAAGACTAGCAATTGCAAATGAGTTGCAAGTTACGCCGGAGAGGGCTTGAATTTTATGTGTATAATATGGTTTGGATGTAAAATATATTCTATGATCTATGATAGATGTTTGAGCGAAGAACATAAGTTACATTTTGTTAAACAGTTCACATGTCTTTATGTAAGGTTCCACATTCTGCATACATGTCTATCAAAACATTTGCAACTATATCTAACAAAATTCCTCTATATTTTGGCACAGGTTGGGAGTACTTTGGCAAATTTAAACTAATTGGGTTGGAGCCCTGTTTGTTGCATATGGTGAAACAAGGCGAGGAGTATGTTGGCAAATGGAAACAGCAACCACTCTCTCGTGCTTAGGAGTGGTGCAAGCAGTTGTAAAAGCTGATGAATATGTACAACAGAGTAGAATCGGATGGATAAGAACACAAAGATGGAAGCCTCGTTTATAAGAAGCGTGGAGATGCTCTTCCGCTACAACATCTTGGGTATCATTGGCAGGTTTCTTAATCTCATCTACCCACCAAACATAAAATTCCCTAGAGATATGTCATCTCATGGAATGAAGTGATTGAAGGATACTGACAAAATGGGATTGTTGTCTACGCTTTGGGAACATTTAAATGCCAAAATATGAACTTTTGTAAATAAACGCCAAGTGTTCAACCAAATGATACAACATGTTATCTTTTAAATGAATATCATAGTTGTATCTTACAGAAGACATGGTCATCGTCAAGAGACATTGTGATTGTTTCATCAAATAAAACAACTGTATATTCACCCCGATCAACTCACCTATACCAACATACGTGTGGCCCATAACAAAATACGAGCTTTATAGCAACGTACGGACATCCATCAAGGCATAGTAGGCAATGTTTTTTTGTTGGAAGTTACTATATTGTCCTCTCCCCATCACACATCGGATTCTTTAATTGACTTCCAGAGAAAATGCACCATAAGACTAATACAATGACTTTATTTTAAAATAAACACATAAAATCAAAATTAAAAAATAAATACTAAAACGTATTAAACAAATATAAAACTAAAACTAAACAAAAGAATTATCCCCACGCATTTCACTTTTAAAGGACCTCAAAATTAAACCAAATTCCTAAAAAAAAATTATAATTACGTAAGACTTAACATTTAAAAAACAAACTTTAACAAAGACTCCAAAAGATAATTTGACTCTTTACAAGAACAAACTATTTATTTTCCAGGCACACGTATTTAAATACTAAATAAAAAAACTTATTGACACAACACACTAAAAAGTTAAAACAAGACAATTAAAACTTACATAACACGTGAACCAATAAATAAATTAAAAACAAGAGTTACAAGTCGATGGAATGACAGAAGTGAAGCTAATGTATTTCCAGATTTAAATGTGCACGTTGAGAATTTTTATAGATGCATGTAAAGAACTAATAAGACTGCAACCATTGATAAATTATCAGAATATCAGTAAGGCTCAGGCCTGAATTACAACAAGAACTGATTTGGCAACTCCTCAGAATGTGCAGTCATATTTATATAATAAATAATTTCTCATTGTATGTACAAATTCATTTTGTCACTATCTAAAATGAAACAAATTTTTAAAATATGTATGTATGTGTATATTAAATATACATATGTTAACTTTTTTTTCTATTATAGAAATACATATTTGACTCTTTTTAAGAAATGTTTCCAAGTATGTTCCTTAAACAACAAACTCTTGTTGTTAGAAGACAATTTCTATTATGCTTGTGTATATATATGAAAACACAAAATTACAACCTTTAAGAGAGATATCTTGATGCTATCAATTGATAAATTGACAATTTTGAAATAGATATTTGTGGACAAAGGTTCAAGCTATATATTAAAATCACTTCTATGGGCTATTAAAATCACTTCTATGGGCTATAAAAATTATATTTCTTTGGTCTATATTATTTCCATTGATATCATATATGATAAATTTGGGCCCGATGCAATAACTATTTTCCTCAAATTTTAAAAATCTTTATAGATTATTTTACATTTATTTAGTGAATAAACAATTGACACATATCTCGGGGAGATATCCAAGGCACAACATCAATATATTTTAACAAAGTAGGAGAAATTATTATTTTCATGATCAAGCGCAACAACCGAAGCTTTAAAAGAAAATCCTAGTCGCGTGACTACTAAAGATAGCGATGACCGATTTATACTAAGAAGCTTGGCGATAAAGCGCTTGGTTTTTCTAACACCATCTGGGAAGGATGTTGTAGAGGTTGCTGGCATTGGGTGTTCCAAGAGCACTGGATCGCCTGATCGTTGATCATTCTTTGTTGTAGCTATTGGAGGGACAATCAAAGTGATAGCTATTTCGTGAGTAGGGGGGTGATTTGCATGTTCAACAAACCCTTCTCAGCCTTTCCAATGTTCATTCATCTAAACATTGGCAACCACATATAGGAGGTGAGCTGGAAATGTTGATTACAGAAATAATATACAATTGTTCTTAAAATCTTTCTATTATTTCTATGGACTATGAAAGCATTAAATCTTTGATTGTAATTTTTGTTTAAAAATTGCACTGGTTTAATCATTTATTTTAAATTTCATTTTTAAGAAGAAAAATTAATTATTAGAAATTATTTGGTTATTTTTGTATGGAAGTATTACATTATAAACATTAAGAAGTACATTCAATACATATGTTTCAGTGTTCATGTTGTTTGATTCCTTGGACTATAAATGGTAGGAGAGCTATTCATAGTTTAAGTTTTTGTTTGATATCCATTTATTCGATTCTAAAAAACCATACCTTAATTATTTTTATTCATATTCTAATTTTCATAAATTTTTGTTTACAGACGGGCTTTGTATGATAGAAGTTATTGGATAATTTGTTTGATTGTAACATTTGCAATTTACAAATTCAAAATTTTTAGGTGAGAAACTTAAAGAGTCTTTAGAACAACACAAGTTGAAGCAAGAGTCCTTATGATCATTGGCGGGTTTCTTAATCTCATCTACCCACCAAACATAAAATTCCCTAGAGATATGTCATCTCATGGAATGAAGTGATTGAAGGATACTGACAAAATGGGATTGTTGTCTACGCTTTGGGAACATTTAAATGCCAAAATATGAACTTTTGTAAATAAACGCCAAGTGTTCAACCAAATGATACAACATGTTATCTTTTAAATGAATATCATAATTGTATCTTACAGAAGACATGGTCATCGTCAAGAGACATTGTGATTGTTTCATCAAATAAAACAACTGTATATTCACCCCGATCAACTCACCTATACCAACATACGTGTGGCCCATAACAAAATACGAGCTTTATAGCAACGTACGGACATCCATCAAGGCATAGTAGGCAATGTTTTTTTTGTTGGAAGTTACTATATTGTCCTCTCCCCATCACACATCGGATTCTTTAATTGACTTCCAGAGAAAATGCACCATAAGACTAATACAATGACTTTATTTTAAAATAAACACATAAAATCAAAATTAAAAATAAATACTAAAACGTATTAAACAAATATAAAACTAAAACTAAACAAAAGAATTATCCCCACGCATTTCACTTTTAAAGGACCTCAAAATTAAACCAAATTCCTAAAAAAAATTATAATTACGTAAGACTTAACATTTAAAAAACAAACTTTAACAAAGACTCCAAAAGATAATGTGACTCTTTATAAGAACAAACTATTTATTTTCCAGGCACACGTATTTAAATACTAAATAAAAAAACTTATTGATTCAACACACTAAAAAGTTAAAACAAGACAATTAAAACTTACATAACAAGTGAACCAATAAATAAATTAAAAACAAGAGTTACAAGTCGATGGAATGACAGGAAGTGAAGCTAATGTATTTCCGATTTAAATGTGCACGTTGAGAATTTTTATAGATGCATGTAAAGAACTAATAAGATCTATGACCATTGATAAATTATCGAATATCGGTAAGGCTCGGGCCAAATCGAATTACAACAAGAACTGATTTGTGACTCCTCGAATGTGCGGTCATATTTATATAATAAATAATTTCTCATTGTATGTACAAATTCATTTTGTCACTATCTAAAATGAAACAAATTTTTTAAAATATGTATGTATGTGTATATTAAATATACATATGTTAACTTTTTTTTCTATTATAGAAATACATATTTGACTCTTTTTAAGAAATGTTTCCAAGTATGTTCCTTAAACAACAAACTCTTGTTGTTAGAAGACAATTTCTATTATGCTTGTGTATATATATGAAAACACAAAATTACTGACCTTTAGCAGAGATATCTTGATCTATCAATTGATAAATTGACAATTTTGAAATAGATATTTGTGGACAAAGGTTCAAGCTATATATTAAAATCACTTATATGGGCTATTAAAATCACTTCTATGGGCTATAAAAATTATATTTCTTTGGTCTATATTATTTCCATTGATATCATATACGATAAGCTGGAACTGATGCAATAACTATTTTCCTCAAATTTTAAAAATCTTTATAGATTATTTTACATTTATTTAGTGAATAAACAATTGACACATATCTCAGGAGATATCCAAGGCACAACATCAATATATTTTAACAGTAGGAGAAATTATTATTTTCATGATCAAGCGCAACAACCAAAGCTTTAAAAGAAAATCCTAGTCGCGTGACTACTAAAGATAGCGATGACCGATTTATACTAAGAAGCTTGGCGATAAACCGCTTGGTTTTCTAACACCATCTAGGAAGGATGTTGTAGAGGTTCTTTGGCATTGGGTGTTCGAGAGCCTTTGGATCGCCCGATCGTTGATCATTCTTTGTTGTAGCTATTGGAGGGACAATCAAAGTGATAGCTATTTCGTGAGTAGGGGGTGATTTGCATGTTCAACAAACCCTTCTCAGCCTTTCCAATGTTCATTCATCTAAACATTGTGCAACCACATATAGGAGGTGAGTGGAAATGTTGATTACGAAATAATATACAATTGTTCTTAAAATCTTTCTATTATTTCTATGGACTATGAAAGCATTAAATCTTTGATTGTAATTTTTGTTTAAAAATTGCACTGGTTTAATCATTTATTTTAAATTTCATTTTTAAGAAGAAAAATTAATTATTAGAAATTATTTGGTTATTTTTGTATGGAAGTATTACATTATAAACATTAAGAAGTACATTCAATACATATGTTTCAGTGTTCACGTTGTTTGATTCCTTGGACTGCAAATGGTAGGAGAGCTATTCACAGTTTAAGTTTTTGTTTGATGTCCATTTATTCAGTTACAAAAAAACCATACCTTAATTATTTTGATTCATATACTAATTTTCATAACTTTTTTGTTTACAGACGGGCTTTGTATGATAGAAGTTATTGGATAATTTGTTTGACTGTAACATTTGCAATTTACAAATTCAAAATTTTCAGGCTGAGAAACTTAAAGAGTCTTTAGAACAACACAAGCTGAAGCAAGAGTCCTTAGAATCACGAGGGAGGGAAGATGTGAGCAGAGAAAAAGAACTCTCCCTAAAATTTGAAAAGGTGAACATGTATGTTGGCAAGAATAATTATAGTTTCGGTTGTGCTAAATACTGATACATAACATCTTACCATATATTATACTTGTGAAATTATTAATTACATGCATAAACTGTTTCACTACACACCCATATAAATATTGGTGGGACTGAATATATTCTGAGCTCCTTTGGTTCGCATCTTTGGATTATGAGATAAATTGTTAGTGCCCTCTCTTATTTTTTTACCTTAGCATTTTTTTTCATCTCATTCCAAGGAAGGACTTTCATCTAAAAAGTCTTTGTTTATTTGCAGTATTGATATTGAAAAAAAGGTACCTAGAAATGAATTGTTTAGTACTTATAATTCTAATTTTAAATCGTATCTTCCAAAAGCAATAGTTTATAGTCTCCACTGTTTTTCGTAAAGTAAAAATGATTACAGTCACAACTTGTGCTCGACCAAATATATTGATCTAGGACAAATTGGGTTCACGTTAAAGGGTATATCCAAGGGTCGTCTTTGTTCAGGCAACACCTTATAAAGCTCTGAAACTCCTGCGAAGTTGAAGGAGGCAGCAATGGCAGTTCCCCGTAACAAATGTCCCCCGTGTATCCATCGTAGTGGTCGTTCTCTCAGGGCTCATGTATGCGTAAAACCAGGCTGCACAATCACACTGAAAACGTCTCCTCCCAGTGTTATCTCTGAGCTCATCTATTTTCCTTTCATCTGCAATTTACAAAAACCAATAATGCCATTTCTGCTCCTTGCTCTCAGAGAAACCCTTCTGGCATCCACAAGAACAGAGCATCTTCTTCCCACCGTAATTTATGTTTTTTGACCGCTTCATTTATCTCCTAAGAAGGCTTTACATGGAGATATGTATCTCTGAGAGCAAGGAGCCGTACGATTTAAAGGAACATAACATTTACAGAAATTCATTTACAGAAATTCATTTTGGATGGACAGAGATTGGACGCAGTGTTGGGTGACACAACAATCTTGGCAAGCATAGCCAAATCGCGGACTTCACGCACTGCCTTTCTCAGAAGCGGGTTTTGTGATGGTTGTTCCTGCAAAAAGTAGTCAATCCAGCAGCGCCTCCATAATTTGGGAGACGTTTACCTCACCATTGTGGGGAACAATAGTGGTGTTCATCGTATTTATGGGCTTTGTGATGTGGATTTTGGAGCATGGAGCGAATCCGGAATTTGAAGGAAGCCTCGTTACGGCTGTGGTCAATGTCTTGTGGTATTTGCTCACTTGTTTTTTCTTTCCATCTGGTAGCTGATTCCTTTGTTTCTGTCACAAATTGATAACCTAATTTGTAATTGTTGTATTTGCCAACTATTCCAGTTTTGCAGTGTCCACTATATTTTCCCCTCAGAGTAAGCACCCACCTTTCTGTTACATATTTATTTAATATTTGAGGGCAGTGTAGAAATCTCACATCATTTTCAAATGCCGATTTCACAGGAGTTAACACCCCTTTAGGCCGAATAGTTATTAATGTTTGGCAGATCACCGTATTAATTATAGTCGCCAGCTTTACATACAGTTACACTTCGAGATTGGCAGTGGAGCAAACGAAGCCCGCCATTACGAGTGTGGAGGCACTGGTATCAAGTGGCGTTGCTGTAGGATATCAGAAAGGGTCTTTTGTAGGTGAATACCTGTATGAGCATTTGGGCATATCGAAAACAAATCTGAAAGCATATGTAACACCAGAGGAGTATGAAGAGGCTCTGTCAAAGGGTCCAGACAGAGGAGGGGTGGCTGCCATTTTCGACGAGATCCCATATGTTCGCCTCTTCCTCTCTGGTCGCTGCGGCTTTACATGGAGATATGTATCTCTGAGAGCAAGGAGCAGAAATGGCATTATGGCCATTGGATCTGTTTAACCACCAGGACTGTAAATATCAAATTTATAGCAGGGTTAAGAGATTTGAAACGAATTGAGGATTGTAAATATCTAGGATAGTAAAAATATCTAAGATTGTAGGAAAATATCTTGGATTGTAAAAAAATATCTAAAATCAGGGAACCTGTAAAGTTAATCGCCGGAATTTGACACTTTCCAGCAATGCCTTCTTCAAAGTAAAAACGCCCCCGTGAAAGATGTAAATCATGTATTAAATGTGTTAATGGAAAAGGTTCTTTCTATTAAACAAAAGTAGTATGCCCCATGAGGCTCACGGTGGTGCCTAGGACGACCTTTTGTTTGGAGATAAGTTGTGAGGGTTATAGAATGTGTAGTCGCAAGGCTCTCCATTGGTGCAACTTGAAAGACATGATGCAAGTCACAATGGAGTTGCATGGTATGATAGGAGGTGTTGTGTCAATGTTGTGAAGTACTGCTACAATTCCATATACATTGTGTAAGGCACCAAATCACCGAGGAGCACTAAGTCATAGGAAGATTGTATAGGCTTGCATGGTTGAGAATTGTAGAAAGGCCACACAATAATCATTCACCCTTTCTAGAGGAGTAATGGTCCTCATCACATAAATGGTTAGCAAAAAAATCTAAACCTAAACATGTTGAAGGTTGTACCACTTAGTTTGATTAGGGTGTTGATGTGTGCCCTACGAAGTGTGAGTTGTTGTCACTTTGATCAAGGAAAAATTTAGTGGTGAATTTTCATAAACTCGTGAATATTAGGGATTTTGGAAATGGAAAATTTTCATCGGTTGATTTGCCACCCAATTCGCCTAAAATTTCGGCCGACAAGTCATTTGTATGGGTCAATTCACCTACTATTTATAGTTAAAAATGAACTTATGCATGTATTTCACCAATGTTTCTAATCAAAATGTGCAAATATTCACCAAGGTATAATACATAACCTAAGGGGGTTGGATGATGACCAATGGATTCCATCCAATGCACAAGATAGTGATGGTTGTCTTCTTTGGTGAGACCATCCAACCGAAATGGACGCCCGTTTAATACGGACATCCAACAAAGAGCGACTGCACCGTCCAACCAGGGAAGGATGATAGATGTCGATGGTCATTCTCTATGTGTTGCGGAGTTCTCCTTTTTGAAGGGATATTCTATTCATGACATAGTTATGTCAAGTTGATATTCGACACACAAATACTTTGAATATATATATATATATATATATATATATATATGGAGATGATTTTTTTTGCTTTGTTTTCAAATGTATCAAATCTCTTTTGCTTTGATTATCGGTGAAATGTTGCATATTTCTATGGAAGAGATAGTCATCCAACCCTACCTGGGAGAGACGGTCGTCTAACATAGTTTGTCTAATGGTCGTCTAACACCCTTCCAACTATGCGAAATCCAAGAAAATAACGCCCGCCAAATCGCCTCTACCACGAAATGTTTTAAAAAAATCACCATCAATTTGAAAGTCGATTTTGGAGATTCACCACCTATTCTAAACTAATTTTTGGAGGGGGTCTTAAAATGAACCCGACTTTGATGATTTGATCCTTCAATGTTTTTTGTGCAAGTATTCAAGATCCAAATTAGGACCTTGAATATATGTTGACTTAAGTAAAGGTGGGAAGTAAGGCTTAAGAAGATCCACATTAAATACATGATGAATACCCAGTACGACCTTGTACATTAGGAAAAAGGTGTTCTCATAGGCTACATGTAGTATGGCATAAGGACCATAACACGAGGATTGATATTCCAATGCAAACACTTGAAGCGTTCCTTCTAAAGAAATAATTATACTTTATTGCCAACCTTGAACTCGTTGGACATGTGATCAAAACATAATATATTTTATATTTTTGTTGGCATGTGTATACACCTAAATACGGCAATTTATCATTTCAAAATGACAAATTTCACCTTACACCTTATGCAATACTTGTGCGCACATTCGATCCCAAATGATTTATCCTTATCTCCTTTCTATGACTTGCTTTGTACTCTACACTAATGTAAGAACACTTGAGTTCACAAGTAATCTTGTATCAATCAAAGACAATCATACAAATAGAGTCATTTTTGTTTACATTTGTGTTGTTGGTAGACAATGCGGTGACGAAGTGTGTTGTTGGTAGACAACGTAGTGACGAAGTGTGTTGTTGGTAGGCCACGTAGTGAATGTGTGTTTTTGGTGGGATGTAGAGTATAATTTTACATTTGTTGAGTGTGCAAGTCGTTTTTGCACAATGTTTTCATGAGTGTGCAATTCCTCTACACAATGTGGCATTTGTTGCATGATTTTATTTAGTGCCTAACAATATTTGTGCAATCTTGATCAAGATGCAAAATTGTTTTGTGGTGTTTCAATCATTCATGGGTTGCCTCAAACCACGTAACACTAGGAACTTGTTGGGAATCCATAAAGTACTATTTTTATCGGTAAAAAAAGGGTTAGTGGGTCCCAGACCTTTCATTATACATCATGAATATATTCATTACAATGCAACGATAACAAAACAACCCAACTTCATAAAATATTAGCTAAAAATTTTCCCAAACCACGAGAAGACCAAGCGAGAAAAATCTTACGCAACAAAAGAGGTCTTAATGGAAAAATAGGTCTTCCATAGCCCAACCACAACTCCTAACTCTATGCATACTAACCCAACAAATTTTCCAAATAGAAACCCATCCAACATCTATAACCATATGCAACCCAAATAAATCTTCCACAACACGGTCTTATGTAACCAATGCGTTGGACTTCTACAACAACACCAAACTAAAATTTCTTTCACAACACAAAATAGTTTGTTACAATCCTAGAGTTTATGTTCCCTACAATATCTTCACTCCTTGCTCCATATTCCATAACTCTTGAAGTTTCACCTTCTACATCTCTTCTTGTCTCTTTTCGGCTCTTCTAGAAAATCATCATTAACCCTCTCCAAATAAATAGTCTCAAATCTAGTTCCATTAAGACCCTTCATCAACACCCACGATAAAAAGTGCGGCAATGAGCCTAGTGTTGATCACAAAGAATTTTGACACAAACAACTAGGATTAAAAACAACATTTCCTTCCCAATCGACCATTTTGACCTAGACAATGTTTGAGATCTCGTATAAAAAAAAAATAGAACCTTTCCCTTTCAAATCATACTCGCAAAAAAATAAACAAACATGACACCCGAAATTTATCAAAAACACATAAAATGAATGCGAAACTTAACAAATGGATTGAAATGATCATTTTCCTTCCTGTTGGTTGATTTATACCCCTTCAATTTTTACCAATCCATGTAGAATATGATCTAGATATTTTTGTAGATTTGTATGCAAGTATCCCCCATTAGTAATCTTTATCATGTTCCCTCTTTCTCCTAGCGTCCCTCCTATATTTTTAATGACCTCTTTTCTCACCTTGGGTAGTTGAAATTGTAAAACATAATAAATTCATAAAATTTTAAAGTAAATTTCCCTTTCAAAATATTAAGGACATAAAAAGAAATGTCTTCAATCTTCCAATACTACAATGAATGAAAAAATCCTAGATCTTAGTGGAGGTAATGAGAACACGTAGATTTAAGGGGAAGGAGATAGGCCCAAAAGTACTGGTAATTTGGACATATCATATCCGAAGTTATCTTGGCCTTCCTCAAATATTTTACAATCATCCAAATCTTCATAACCATTCTTTTGTATAAAATTTGGTAGATCTCCTTGCTCTCCTTCCATGTTTTCCTCCTTTGAGGAATCTTCCATATTTGAATAAGCATTTACAATAATAAAATTTTGTAGATTTCAAACCCAAATCCATTATAGAGAATAATTTCCTTTTATCTTTAAGCTGCAAATTAAGGCCATTGTTATCAACCATCATCGAGCATTCATAATCTTTCTTCTTTTCTAGCATATCGAACTCAAGTTTGGGAGTCAAACTTCAATGTCTACACATCCAAATACATGAGAGGAGTACCACTATCATTTACCATAGACTATCCTGCAAATGTGTCTTGCTTTAAGTAGCTTCAAAGCGTAATTTGAAAAAGACCCCAAAACTTCCTTCCTTCAAGTCCCCAAAATCCTTTTCTGGCCCTTCCTTATATCTTGTTTGGTTCTAGGATCTTATGTAAGCGTAAACATATGTGTTCATTCCCCTGTCTTTTTGGTTAATGCATTTTCATCTACTTATAAGTCATCTCCCATTTCCACCACATACCTTAAGACCACTATAGTGGACCAAGGAGCATCTTCCATTGATCCTCCTTTGGATTCCTCTCTAGCAATCCGGCCCAAGGCCGTGTGATCCACTCGTAGTATTTATTCCATGTCGAACCCATCCTAACATTTCTTTAATCATTGGAAACAAAAATATACATGGAATCCATAAAGTATTATCAAGATGTTCAAAGCCACAAATCTTGGAAAATTGAATGTTTGAAGTCGCAAGTTTGAAAGGATGATTAGTTGCCATATAGGTCCTTTTAGAACCGGCATTTGAAATTCATAAGTTTATGAGTCTTATTTTGTGGCATTGAATGATTATATAAACAAATCCCAATTTCCTCGGGAGGTAGCTTAGCATGAAGCGTTAAATTGGAGTTACTTTTAAGAGCATAGCCTAGATGCAAGATTAAGGCTCAATAGATGCTAAGATTGGAAAGTAAATGATGAAAAATTTGTAACCATATGATATGAGGCATGCTCCTTAATGAAGGTGTTAATAGGTTGTGATACGGAGTACAGATGTTTCCTAAACCAACATTGGTCATGTGCCCTAGTGTATCGTGCTCGGTTTCTCTTGGTGACATCGGTTTGCCATGACCGTAGTTGGTTAGCCTTTTTTTACCTCATTGCACCATATAACACTAACTCTGCCTACTCGAAATATTTTTCGACTAACCCAAAGTTGACCCGAGCTTACACCTTACCCTCATGACCTTATTACTTATCACCCAACCTTAGAATCAATTGGGTCATATTTTTCCCCTACCATGGCCTTGCCTAAATCACCTAACCCAACCTCGCCTTTTGTGACACTCGAATTTGTGTACTCACTATACCTTGCGATGTGATACTCATGTTATTCCGCCTAATGACCTTACTTTGTTGGAAGCCATGTTGTTTATCTTGACCATTCCTTTGGTTCCTGGGAACAAAAATTATTGTCCATTCCTACACCTGGCCTAGTGGTGTTTTAGGACCATATCGTATACCTTGGATACCTAAACCACTTCAACCTTGTTCAGATAAACGTATCGACCTTTTATGACGTAGAGTTTGCAAGATCTTAAACCGGTACCTTATTGCAATCTATATGCATGCGTGTGTTAGACTGCCATTACCTATTACCCGACTGAAAACACCCTTACCTACAACCAACCTACCCTCATTTTCATCACTTACCCATTTATTAAACCACTCATTGACTCTATTTCACACCTCATCAATTCCTGGTTTGAGGGGATCACCTCCACCCACACTTGGGGAAACCTAACCCTCACTCATACCTGGAGCACCAACTTCCTATTTTAGTCAGCGTCACTTATCAATACAAGCTATGTGACAAAAAGGGGCAAATGTAGACACCAAATTTGGGTCACACTCCCCTTGGTCCCCTTTAATTAATTAACATAACACATTTAACTAATCATGACTCCTTCATCCCATATCAATATTCATCCTCACATTATTAATTAAATTAATTATTTTAATTAAGTTAATTTCATCCTCACACCTCCACCTCATCATGACACCTCATCTGGACCCATTCCAGGGGCATTTAACTCATAGTGACCAAGTCATTACTCTCAGCATTGAGTCATCACTCTCAGTGTTGAGTTACTACTTGACCTAACTAACTTTGAATTCTACCTAAACTTAACTAGACTTCTAAGATCTTCTTCCTTCTATCACAAGAACTCTACTTCCTAAGCGGACCCAACAAGGAAAACAAGCCAAATCTGGGAAGATCGATAGTTTTTGGTAAATAAGACTATTTCACCCTAACTGACGTCAATTTATCCTCAGACCATGTCGGTTACCTAAATAGCCATTAGTTCCTTTATATAGAATTTTACAACCCTTTACCCAGGTTGGTCATTTAGTGATTAGATCCTTATTACATTCAAGCACGAATCTTCAAGCCCTCCTACATCCAGATGACAAACACACACAACCATAGCGCAAGACAAGCAACTGGTTCTCCTTCTAGAGTGTGGGAATACTCATGGAAGCACACAAATTATAGTGTCGTGGCACTAAACCCGATCATTGCTTCTTCGATCAACCACCAACCACCTCCACTCACAAGATCTGCAACATACCCAATAAGTATTGTGATTTTATCATTTGTGCTTATTCAAGTATAGATCTTTCGTTTCTTTCTGTATTTCATTATTTACATTACCCATATATCACATTCTTCCCACCAACCCACTATTCAACCATCCCAAGCCTTTACACCCTTTCCAACCTCCTTTTCAGCATACATGAGTCTTCATGACCTTATCAAGACCCTCTTCACTCTTTGTGCAATCACTAGAGAGGTTCAAACTCCCATTTTTATCATTTGAACCTAATTTCCCTACCAACACTTTGGTTAGCCAACCGATGTTGGTTTATCTCCTATACCGGCATCGGTTGACCCATCGATACCTGTTTCTAAGACTGATAATTTTTCCTATAACAACAAGTTAACAAATTCCCCAAAATAGCTCAAAACCTTGCCTAATTTCACCCAGAGCTTATCTACAACCTATGCTACACCTAAAAATCCAAACCAACCCATTAATCGTATGGATTCAATTCTAACCATTACATGTTGAGTTAAATTCACTTGTTGTATGTTAATAAGAGAGAAGTAAATCTTATCAACTACGGTAGGATTTGTTATTCTTACATTAAATTTTATTAAATACAAAATTGACAACTATTTGAGGAAGCATCACGCTTCCCAAATCTAGCCTTGCTAGGTAGTCCTCTAACTCTTTCTATTTAATACTATTTGGTGGTCTTGTTGTGTTTCTTATATAGGTTGTTCCTCCTAGCCAAAGGGAAGCTCACACAATCAACTTGGATCAAAATTCTACAGTGCATGCAATGCCTTCTACTATCCACATAACACAGGTATTCCTCCTACGCCATTACCCACTTATGTGTTTTATCACATTTAATTTTGAGGTTAAACACTTCCTTCGCATTTTTACTGGTGATAACCCAATAATCCATTTATAAAATAATAAATCTCTTCCCAGCTACACCTTCTAGAATCTCTTTAGTAAATGGGGTTAGGAAAGGATCTATAACACATGCAAAATTGAGATCCCTATAGTATACACATATCCTATTCTTCCATCCTTTTTTATACTAATGACCATTGGCCACACCCATTCAGATTCCTCAATGGCCTCAATGATCCTAGATTATATCATCTTATCAACCTTCTCCTTAACTTTGACGCACAAATTCAAGTTCATTCTATAAGGTTATTTCCTAATGGGGCACGCACCTTCTTTCAACTTTATCCACATTTCACCCAACGAAGGATGAACCCCTTTTAACTCACGGTGCCCATGTGGGAACAAGTCCTAGAAATCATGTAGCAGTTTGACCACTCTTGAAACCTCTGGTCTATCCGGTGGTCTCCAATAACAACTTCCTTGGGTTACGCTTCGTGAGACATGTTAACTTTTTTTTTTTCAAGGGTTCATAGTAGGCGTGCACTTGCTCATATGCTTTTTCCAATACTTCATGTGTACCTACTGTTTGGTCAACATCCAAGTTTTCCACCTCCTCGCCATCCATCAAGTACACTAACTTACCCTATTCTCTCTTAAAGTAGGCACTAAAGTGTTCTTCTTCCACTTCTTCTTTTATGAAGCGCACCTCTAACTCAAGTTCTCCTATCAACTCCAAAATTTAGTCCTCGGCCATGGCATAATCTCCCAAGGTAAGGCACTTGACTACCTTTAGTGACTCATTCACCGATTGCTTAGGGATTGGTTCTCAAAATTCTGGATGATATCCACTGTCATCCCCTACAAATTCCCCATCTAACGACATAACTACGAATAGATGTACCGTGCACGCGCATAACCTTGCAAGGTGGAATAAAAATTTTCCACCCATAGGGAAGGAGGTAAAGCTTCTACGCCTTCCATCTAAGTCTTCTCACACTCTTGAACATGGCATGAGGATGATCCCTTCCCATCATAGTCACAAATTTGAGATGGTGCATTGCTTCGGAGAAACCTTATAGAGAGGGTGATTCTCATCTCGCGTCATTCTAAAATATTATCTCGATGGGTTGCCCACCAATGTGCCGATGTTCCACGCAAGGTATAGGTAAGCATATTCCTTCTCTCCACTTGACACTTCCATTGGATCTCCATCTCACACTTCCAAAGACGGAGGTTTCCCCTCCACTAGTGACGTGGTAACTACCTTCCTCCCAAGTGCCTCACTGAGTGCGCTCTAACAATTCGTGTCTCAATATCCTTTAGATGCCTTAAGCCAACTTGTATGTCCCATGTACCCAATTATCGCATGCAATACTAGTTGTGTCACTTATAGACTGAGTGTCTTCCCACTGAATGGCTCCTTCCTTTGATGGATGAATGACATCGGGGTCCCCTGATGGTGCGTACATAGATTTTATTCATGTCCTCTTCTCCTAAGGGTTCCACATAATTTGAAAACCTTCCATTAGTTAGTGGGATAATCACACGCTCCTTGTTTTCAAAGCTAATGTACCCCTTATTGAAACACAAGTCAATGTTACTTGTGTAACACCAAGGGTCATCTATCAACAATCGCATTTAGTGTGATCTCCTTATCATAATCAAGTTGTGAGGATGAAAGTTAGCATATAGGACTTGCCTCTCGCGCTCTCCTCTAGCGTGTGACACCTTTTATCTCAACCATTCTCTCAATAGAGGAATAATGTTCTCCTATCACAACATCGAGATACTTCCCTAACCTCATCCACATCTGCTTTGAGGAACCTCGACACTCTTCTTCTCGCTCTAACTTGCGTGCTTGCTCCTTCAAACTCTAGATTTCTCCTTACAAACTCCTAATCACCTCCATGGTTTCTTGGTACACCTCCTTCTGATGAGTTGGATTAGGATATTTCCCATGTAATACCTCTTCTCTTATAATGAGAGGCCTTTTTTTGGTTTTTCCCTAGCACACATGGCTTCCTCCTGTGTGGTTACTAAGACATGTTCCAACTCAGAGTCATGTGCCACCCTAAGCATCCATAACAGATCAACCCACTTCACACTAACCATTTCCATGCCCCGGTCCTTCTTCTAGTTCTTGCTCATGTGCTCATACAACTCAAGGCATTTCTCATACTTAAGCTTCTTCTAACACCATGAGCATTATAACAAATTCGGACACTTGTGCTCGTAGTGTTCGATCGATCCACAATTGTAACAGTCCCATGGGAAAGTCACTTCTTCCTCCATCCTCATACCCTTCATATTGACAATACTTGGCCTTGGAAATTCTCCCAATGTTGGTTTGGCACACACCGAGATCAATGTCGTCATGAATTTGATCTATCAATCTGTAGTCCTTTGTATCATGGGTAGTAGATGTACAGATCTTACAGTAACAAGACACATTCTTGCGGATTACGTGCTGCAAAAATGGGCATCTACTTGGATCATGATCTTCGTGACAAATTTCACAATACACTGACATGGTGTGCACCATCTTTCATGGGCAACTGTCGTTCGTGTGCCCCTCCACTTCACAATATGTGCACCAAAGTCCACTGTGTGTTTCATGAGCTGAGTTGGTAGAAAATTTCTCAAGATGCTTCACCATGGAAGTAATCTGAGCTTCCAAAAATGGACTCATGCTAGTGTCAATGCTCCCCACGGCCTCAATACACAAAGTAGCCTCCAAGGCCTTGCGTGGATCCATGAAAGTTATGTTTGAAAGGGCTCGCTTGAAGGGCATGATCAAGCTGCGACGAACCATTGTGCATTCTCGGGACGAATGGATATCATAGGATAACTTTGACAAGAGCATCTTAAAATACGCATCATACTCTTGCACGCTCTCTGTCATCCCTTGTTGAATCTCCTTCAATTTGTTGATGCTCTTTTTCTCAAAATCAAGAATGTGTAATTTTTCCAAGAAGTCATTGCGCAATGTAGTATAATCCTTAAGCGTCGATGGGGTCATACTTCTAGTACTAGCTATGTGCATGCCCTTACAACGTGGTAGTAAAGCTCGACTTGTTTTCTACTCCGAGGAAGTGATTCCCTTAGTGTGCCATAGTAATTTGCATGTGTGTACATGCTTGTAGCATCTTCAACGCCCTTATAATCAGGTAAGTGAAGAGACATCTCATAAAACACTTGTTGATGGTGTTGATGTCCTTTCCCACAAAATCTAGGACCTTGATTTCCTCCTGTGTTGCCTCCACCACTAGATCCACTAGATCCACTAGCTCTGTCCCTTCGGATCCACCAAATCCTCCTCCCGTAATAGGTAAGGGGCCTAATGCGATTGCACTATGCATTCCCACCATTGTACTAAACCGTGCAAGGCCAATATTCTATGACATTGAACCACTTCGAACGTGATACCCAAGCTTTGTGTACCCAAACCTTGCTCAAATGTTGTACCATATATGATACCTCCAAACACTTTGGAAATGTTTTGTTTTCATAGATGTACTAAATGAAAAATTATATCTACTAGGTGTCGTTTGACTACCAACACTAATACCAACTGGATTATCAATACTTATCTTAGGAACTACAAAACTAAGTACAAGGTTCTAGTCGTTATATGGGTTAAGATGTGAACCTAAGGATCTCCTCTATTCTTCATATGATGAGCTCTCTCCAGAAGTTGAGGGGGTTTCTCTTCCGCGCTTGCCAAGATGGGGTAGCCCATCGCTCATGTTCCACTTCCTCCATGTGAACCTCAAATCCTTCCCGTAATGTCTGCCTCCATAATTCCATCACTCTTATAGCTTCATGTTGTGTCATCAACTCCCTTTCTCATGCTTCATTATACTTGAGCCACGTCTCCTCTCTCTCTATTTCCACTGCAAGTTCCACCATCTCTTACCACACCAACTTCCATGCCCCATGCCTAGTAGGAAGTTAGTCAGTCATCCATAAGAAGTTCCTCCATTCTCAGAGTCATGATTAGGATCTTAATTGCTAATGACATAGCACGCAAGAACAATCCTCTTGGCTCCCATAAGAAATCAAACTTAGGAATCTTCGAGAAAGAATACATAGAAATTACATATTCCAAGGTATAGCTAGTCAACACTCCACTCCACCAATGATCAACAACACGAGTCCAGGTTAGGTCAAGTATCATGCAACCTCTGATACTCTTCTTGGGTCCAAACATGAGGCCTATAGTACCAACTCTTCCTCGAAGCATATGCGACAACCATTCATACAACTCTACTAGAAAACAACAAAAGAACATCTCATAGAGCTCATGATACAAGTGCTCCTCTACCCATTTACATGTGTCAAACTAGGTCCAGTGTTAAATTATTGAGAAAACTCATCCTCCGTGCTTTTAAGCCAAGTCTCGATGTTGTCTAAGGTCAAATGCTCCATCATCACACATCATTCTCACAACATCTTCAAAATATGTCCCGACAACAAAATCAAAATGTAGTCTCATTTACCTCTTACCTCTTAAACTCTCTTTTAACCCCAAGCGCGTCAGCCAATCACCCAACATAAGTTGGGTACTCACCCGAGACGCACGCTTGAGTGCAAGCCCTCTTTTATGTGAGCTTTGTAAGAATGCTCCACAATTAATGGAAGAATGGTTTTCAGAATAGAAACATGCATGTAATCTAATATAGATGTAGTGGAACTAGTTCTAAACACAAATGCACCATGAGATAAACGTAAACATTACAACGACATGATAATATCATATTTGAACCTAGGATAACATGAAAACACACTAGGGTTTGGTCCATAAACACAGATCTTAGGAACATAGCCTCATATATTGATTATAATCATTTACGGTAGCCATATTACATAAAAAGGGTCGTATCATACCATATCCATCAATGGATAACATCCCAACCCTATAAAATCCCTCTGCATAATGAACCTTAGCTATGTTCTTCCATCTCAACTCTAGTTTCAGACCCGAGCGCCTACACCCATGCCTAGCATCCTCCTTGCCTAGCCTCTCTCTAACACTTACGAAGCAACAAACTAGAAAAATAATGGCAGCTCCAACATCACAACCCATAATATTCTTGCAGCATGCAGTGCTTTTTTTGCCTCCGAAACCTTCTAAAACCCTCTTTATCCCACAACATTCTTTCAGCACTTTGTTATCCTTCCACACATCTTTTATTTCAGACCTAAGCACTCCTTTAAATATATTCTGGATCCTTCCTTCACCGCTATAGTTTTCACCCATGAGCAGATTGCATGCCAGTTGGAAATGTGGTCCTCCATGATCGAGTGTTATGCCAGCTTGCAAAAGCCTCCACTAACTGTAATGATCCTCCTTTGGAATATTCCCTTCATGGAATATTATTTCCTTGAGCTCCAAGACTCCAGGATGGCACCTTATCCACTCATCATGCCTACTCGATCCTTCACATGTTTTTCTGCGATGCCACCTTAGAAATGCGGCTAAGTCCCCAAACCCTTTCCTACTTCCATGCGCTAACCTTTTCTCATGCATGCCTTTCCTTCAAGCACTTTTCTACCTTACTACCCTACGCGCACGCTCTTCCTTTACCTAGGGACATAGTCAATTTTAGGGTCTAACATACCTCCTACTCCTCATACCACTCCTTCTCAGAACATTCTTGCTTCAACACCCTCCACATCTAGGAAAATGAAACCTTTCTTTACAATATTACTGGACAATGGATATAAACTGAATAATTGCATTATTGACTCCGGGACCACGATAATGTCATGCTTGCAAAAGTTGCGGGCATGACAAAAATGAGATCATGATAGATAATGTCATATACAAATGAGGTTTTTTTCATTTAATAGAAATATATTTACCATTGATCTATTAATAGAGACTAGTAAAGTTGAAAAGTTACAAGACAATCTAAATCTAATAACTTTTTCCTCGATTAGAAAATCTACATAAATATGTTTACGATCTATAAGTTGAAAATGGAATGATCAGCATGAACAAAATAAAATATTAGGAGTGAGGTCTCTTTTCGATTAAGTTTTTCTCTTGTAATGTAATATTTTTATCATTCATGATTAAAATAAAATAATCTCTTGTCAATTAACCATTTTTAGTTTTTACATTTCAATGCAAAAATTTCTATTAGATGATCTATTTCCACTTTATTGGTTTCATCTTGTAGATCTTAATGCAAGCATGTGGATTTATAAGTTGAAACTCATCGAAGTGGGAAGATTTGCTAGCGTTTTAATCATACAACTCAAAAGAACTAGCGAAACCTCCAGAATGAACCAACAACATATAAGAATAAAAAGAAAGTGGGTGCAAAGAAGAAGGTAGAGCAATACTAAAATGACATGAGAAGGTAGTCACTTGATAGAGATGGGTTTTATCCATGAGATAATAAACCTTATTTCAATCATGCAACTCAAATATGCCCCCTATATTACAAAAAAGAGTAAACCCTAAACCATATTTACAATATTGGAGCATTAAAAAATTTCTAGTGTAAAATATTTCTATTAGATGATCTCTTTCCACTTCATAAGTTTATAAAAGGCCAAGAAAGACAAAAAAAAACCATTAATCTCTAATTAGAATGTTAATTCTAGTTTAATTTAACAATCTAAGCACATAATAAACTAAATACAAAAGTGAAAATAAATTGAATACATTTAGAATTCATTAGGGGTGCTTTTATTCATATAATGAGAGATATTTATACAATGATGATCTCCTACAAACTAGGAGTCAATCCAATCTCCAATCCCTATAATATCTCCCTGAATAACTCACAATCACTACAATCTCTCTTTATCCCCAAATATCTCACACTCTCAAAATATCTATGTGAGATTATATCTCACAACAATATTAATCTATCATAATATTATGAGTTGTTGTGACAACTCATAATATATTACAAACTAAATCAATTTAATATAATAATATTACTAATGTTCACACTAGAACATATTAATTTCCTAACAATCACCCCCTTAGTGTGAACATGGGGAAAGCTTCATCTTGTACCTGCTCATGTTTAAGTATGGTTTTACAATTTGGTTTACCATTAACCACAAGAAGTTTTTGAGGACAACCAACAACCCTTACAAAAGAAGGTTTTATATGGTTAACCAACAACCACTACATAACAGTGTACTTTTTAGCTCACATCATACTCATATAATGGGGATTACATAGGAATCTCATGTTACATCATGAACATGTATTATTCTTCAAAATAAAAACACACAACAAGAAATTAACCACACTGTTGAAAATAAATAAGCCACCAATGCATATGCGGCCCCATCGTTGGTAACTAACGAGAGGATGTTGAAAGTCCTCCTTCCTTCATTGCCTCCATCCTCCAAATGTTTTGCTACTAACTCAACTTTATTTGGCTTTGAGGCTCTTTATATATTTGGGTGTTGTCACACGTTGGCGTTTTGCGGTTGAGATTTTTGAGGTTAAGTATCTTTGTCATATCCTCGCTTTGAGTTTTTCGTGAATTCTTTTGTCTTGACATTTCACATATTAGACATTGCATTCTAGTGATAATGCATCCGTGAGGTAATTTTTGTTAATTTTTGAGCTTTTGATGACATAAAATGACACTTTGAACACAATGAAAATTACGATAAATTTAATAATTGACTTAACAATGATAACTTAATCAAATGAGTCAATTTATTTTTCGACTCGTAATATTGACAACTTAACACTTTAAATGGCTCAAGACAACCTTTGACTCTAGAAAATATTAATGAGAATTTTGAAAGTAATACTTGACTCTAACAAGTGACAACACTCATAGACAAGATGAAAATTTATTGACTCGCTAAACAAATCATAAATTGAAAAATGACTTAGAAACACAACTTACGAGAAAAGACATTATATTTTCACACGTGAGACACTTCACAAACACTAAAATTAAATAATAATGATTTGACTCTAATAATATCCAATGTCATATGGATAATGACTATATAAACTACTTACCGAGGATCAAAATTGAACCCGTCCCTGTGTGCTCAAACCCGTCAGAGAAGTGTCACCTAAAAATGCTTATAAAAAAATGTAAAAATCAAATTCAAATGACATTTTTGAAGTTGAGTTTATTAAATAAAATGACAAAAGAAGGGGTGGGTCAAAAATGATCGGCAAGAAATATTCTGCAAATCTACAGGAATCTAGGGATATATATAGTGCTTCAATGAGACAACGACACTTACTAGTTAGTACTAGTTATTTTTTTAATTTTATTAAATAGTGGTAATGGTAGTGGTGTCACGATGTGACCGTGACTCGTGAGGTGTCCCACTTCGACTCCGAGTTCGTGTCCAACTCCCACATTCCACTCGCCTTCTTACTTCTTTAACCGTTGGCAGCCCATTTAATAGCAAATCTGTTAATTTTTTCAAAAATCAAATCAAAATCTAAGCAATTGCAATTAATGAAAATTAATGGAAACTAAGACTTTAACATCAATAAAGAATCAATTTAAAAATACGTGAACATTCGTTTAAGAGTAAGGGATCAACGTGTAGCATGCTCCAGGAGTCCAGAGTCCATCGTGAAAAGGAGGGTCAAGGGTGTGGGACTGGGACGAAGGAAAGTTGGAACTATGGTTTAGGCTAGATGTATTACATTTCATTCTATTCTATGTACGTTTGCAATGTATAAGATTATTGAAATGTATAAGATTAAGGAAGATCTTCTTCCGTGCAACCTTAAAATATTTAGATTTACACTTAGTTATTCATCTTCAAACTATTCATTTCAATTTCCTCTTCCTGCTCATTGCTTACTCAATCGTTAAACATATACTCTAGCCATTTATATACAGAATATTGTTCCCAAATTCTTCTTAAAAAGACATAAATCTGTTATTTTTGCTGCTGAAAGTAGTTTACATAAACAAAAACCTTAATGCCACTCCATACAAAATAGACGCAAGGCTAATAATCATGATAAAAAATAGAAGAATAAAAATAGGCCATGTTATCTATTTCAAGCTAAAAATAAGGTACATTTTTCTTCTTAATCAAATAGAGTAAAGTATACCCATAATAGAAAAATGCATACAAATATTTATGAACAAAAATGAATCTTAAAGAAGTGAGGAAAATATTGTTCCCAAATTCCTCCTAAAAACCCTCCAAAACTTGAATTGTTATCTTGTCTTGAGACACTACATTGGTGAACCGTGACATACCCTTTACTAAAACATGATTCACATTTTAAAATTTCATTAAAGTGATTGTTTTTCTCCTTTTTGAATAGAAACTTTATTTACTTCCATCATGGAATGATCAATTGGAAAGATCCCTCTTGTATTTAGTACCTTGTTACTTGTATGAATATTTATATATTATTCTTATTATTTTTTATTATATTTTTAATCCTTTCGTATACTACATTAGCTTGGGTTTCTAAGTATTTGATATATTCTATATGAATATGTAATAACATCAACATATATTATGAAGTAAAAATAATATTCTCTTCCTCTTATAGAGTGATTTCCCAATCGTGACTATCTTCGGTTGTTCTTTATATATGGTTACCTTCTTAAAATCAATTGACTCAATATTCCAAAGCATATCTTGGAATGTTTTGATGTATAAGTAATAGTTGATGTTGGTGGATAAGTTTTGTAAGACAAAAGTTAGTTTGTAACTCTTATTACTGCTTCATTTCATTACACACAAGGCATCGTCATTAGCTTTTTTATAGAACCATCTGGAGTGTTGTTTGTAAGGGAATCATCATGTCAGGCCTTATTTTCCAAAAAACTAAAAATGGTAAGGTGAAAAATCTGATAAAACACTTCATTCAAAAAGAAAATAAACATTCAACAAAATATAAACTTGTAAGATTTTTAAAAATAATTTTTCAAGATTTACAAAAACTTCATGACCAATATAAAATTGAGTACATAGCATAATATGATTTATACTCATGATTACCAACATAGCATAATAGGATTTATACTCATGATCACCAATCAGACAAATTTGAATAAATGAAAGCGTTATCAATGAGTGACCATCATCCACATAAAAGCATAATCAAGTGAACTTTTCGATTTCAACTTTTGGTTTCATTAGTTTAGTAACTCAATAGAGGTATGAAACTGCAAGTTTTTTTTTATTATTGGCAAATAGTTTTTTGAAAGGGACTATACCCTTGTACACCAAGGCTCAGAAGCCAGAATTGAAAGTTAAAGCACAAGAGATGGATCAAAATCCAAATAGAACAATAGAGCCCGACTGCAGAAAATTGTCAGCGAACAACCGACAAAGTAACAGCAAAAAAACAACAGAAATACAGCAATCGAACAAGCAATGGCATAACAACACCATTGGAAGCAACCTGCTATCCGGCCAAGAAAAATGAGACCCATGTAGCCCAGCCAGCCAATAGCAGAGATAAGAATCATCAAGGCGAAGTGTTACCCTTCAGAGGGGTAGATTTTTTCTTTTTGCTGACCGTAACCCATCCTGATGGAGCCTTCGCGGTTGGAGAAGAAGACAAAGGAGGAGTATTTTCCTTAGTCGCATTTGTTCCTTTTGGGACAACCACTTTGTTAACACGAGAGAGATATTTATCATTTTCCATGCTGCCCTCAACAGCTTGTGCATTTTTCATGCTGCTCACAATTTGAGATTCGGTTTTGGGGCTGAAATGGATTCAATATTTGTATCTGCATTTGAATCTAGTCCCTTTTTTGCATCAAAAATCAGGTGTTTCGGAAGAGCATCTCTCCACCAGCTACGCTTCTCATGTTGACGTTTTTCCATCCCACACTCAGTAGAGGTGTGCCCTAAGCAAAAACATCTTCTACAATGAAAAGGAAGACCTTCATAATCAAGAGGTTGTGACCAAGTTCTGTTTTGCACTCTAAGGTCTATGGTTGCAGGAAGATTTTTATCGGTGTCAAGTTCCACCAGGATTCGAGCATAAGTAGTATGGGTGTAATTAGTGGTTTGAGAATCAATATAGAGTGTAGTTCCCAAGGCATTGCCAATGGATGTCAAACAGTCATGACTCTAGAACTGGAGAGGTAAATGGGGCAGCCTGATCCAAACAGGTTTCCATGAGAAAGATTCTGTGAGTGGGTTGAAGGATGGAAACCAGGGTTTAATGATCAAATATTTAGATTGGCAGGTCCAAAGTTTGGAAGCAATGATGTTTCTATCAGCTATTAAAGAGAAGGTTACAATGAAAATACCTTTAGCACACGGATACAAGTCTATTTTTCCAGTTAAAATTGGAGTCCAGTGCTCAGAGATCCACGCGTGAAGAATAGGAAGGCTGGGCCATAGTCCCCCGAATCTACAAATCAGAGCATGCTCTTTGTAGTAAATCTCAGAGGAAATGACCTCTTCCCGAAAGTAATAGATGGGGTAACGTCTGCAGGTTTCATGGAAGATTCCTTGCTGTTTAAAACATTTTTGAAGGATGACCCAATATGGCCGCGACTAGCATCTCTGTCGAGCTCCAATCTGTCACGAACTGATCCTTCCAACACAGATTTTAAATGTCTATTACCAGGCGTTTCCGCACCCCCGGATGGATCTTGTGGTAGATTTCGGCTAGGGTTTGCCTGCACCATTCTGAGGTGGAGGAATGGAGCTCCCTGTAGTGAAGGCAAGGTCGATCCACGACCAGGGTGGAACCTCTGAGATGAGCCCCACATCCTCTCTTGAGTGCAAGACTATTGATTGTGTAAGGTCTTCTTGTAGATTTCCTTACAATGCTTGTTCGTAGTTTTGCAAGATGTGCCATTTGTAAATTTTTACCCATATACACTATTGATCTGGTTACAAATTTTTACCCATATGCACTAGTGATATGTTTTTATCACTTTTACTTCTATTATGACATTCAACAATTGTTTTGTATGAGCATTTTCTTCACATTTTTAAATATTGAAACAAATTTTTAACACATATACATCATAAAGCTAGAAACTTTATAACCCTTTTACGATACCTTATGGGTAATTTTTACTATCATTATAAACACTAGTAAAAATTCTTGTAAATTATGAGACATGTTCTTTCATAATCAATGAATCTAAAATAGAACTTTACATTATCATGTTTTCGTATCCACAATTTTGAATATAAGATATACTTATTCATACGTTGGTAAAATGTTACAAGTAGTGGCTATAGAATTTAAGATAGTGAATCACAACTTATACAATAGTAGAGATAACGGATCACAATATAAGATATCTATTGATATTTGTTTATAAAAATATTTCATTATGATTGTTATCTCTTTTATTGAACTATGCGCTTGTAGTTATGCTCATTGTAAGGAATTGCAATTGTCATATATGTTCCAAGAATATATTTCTTCCTTGTCTTGGGATTATTTTTATAAATTGTATATTTTATATTCTTGATATTTATTTATAATTATTTCTATGAATAGGTATAATTGTGAGAAAATGGCTTCTATTGGTCGTCCTAAGAAGGATAAAAAACAATTATCACTTGTTGCATTTGGTTTCCCTCAACGTTCATATCAACAAATTCATTCCCAAAATGAAGACTTTGTTGTTAATCCACATGAAGAACATGAATCAGATGGAGCAGAACTTCTAGAAGAGGAACACATATCAAAGAAACGTAAAAGAACATTCAAGTCCAAATGGAAAACCAGATTTCCGTGGGCTTATGCTATAAAAGATTGCAATGGAATTGAAAGGATAAAGTGTTCTTGGTGCGTAAAATATAAGAGAGATACTCCATTTGCTAAAGATGGAAGTACCACCCTTCAAGTCAGTGGTCTAATTACCCATGCAGAATCAGAGCCTCATAAATTTTCTTCACAACGTTTAGAAGGGGAATCTAAACAAACTAGTATTCCAATAACCAAACATGTAGAGCTCATGGTAGATGCTGAAAAGGAGAGAATCATATCAGTGATTGAAAATATATATTTTGTTGCCACCCATGATTTGCCTTTAGAACTCTATAAGCCAATTTGTGATTTGAACAGGTACAAGGGAACTCCACACATGCCTCTAACAGATGAATACTCAGCATATACAAATACTACTTCTGGAAAAGAGTTTCTACAAGCTGCTAAAGAGGTATATTGGAAAAATTTAATAGATGAGATTGTTTGTAGTCCGTTTTATTCAATTTTAGTTGATGAAAGCACTGATCGGACTATGGACCAACATTTGATAGTTTATATTACATATTTGACTAATGAAGGGAGAGGTCAATGTGTAACAAAATTCATACGCCTCCTTCAAATAAAGGATGGTACATCTCAATCTATGTATGATGTTGTGATTACTCTTTTAGTAGAGATGGGATTATCCTTGATGAAGCTAGTGGGATTTGGATCTGATGGGGCTTCTACAATGAGGGGTATTCGTGAAGGTTTATCTACTAAGCTTCATCAAAATGCTCCTCATTTACTAGATATTCATTGCATAGCTCACCGAGAAGCATTGGCAACAAATGATGCTTCTTCTTATTTTCCAGAGTTACAATTTATTGATAAATTTGCAAACAAAGTTTATTCATGGCTTGGGAAATCTACTAAACGACATGGAGCATTAAGAGAGTTAATGGATTCATTTCAAATCAATAGGTTGGAGGTGTTACAAATCCATCAAATCAGGTGGCTCTCTAGAGGAAAGGTTATGGAAAGACTTGTAAAGGTCATGCCTGCTTTGTTGAAAGAATGGGAGTTAGAAGAGAAAAAAATGTATGATTTGGCAACAATATTTCAAGTGCAGTTTTGTATCCATTTACTTGCAGATGTGCTTACTTGAGTTGAATAAGTTGAAAAAAAAATTCCAAGATGATCATGTTGACATTACTTCCATTGGCACTACTTTAGATATTACAGTTGATATGCTTCGTAGGAGATTTCAAAGAGGCATATTTGGGGCAGGTATTGTACATATATCATCTTTTCTAAGTAAAACGCAAAAAGAGAACTCTTGAGTTTGCAGATGAAACAGGTATGATACATGTGCATACATTAAGATTTGAAAGCTTGCCTAAGTCACAAAGATCAGGGACATTGGATGATTGTATTTTATTGGGAAAATATTTCATAGTGAAGGTGATTGATTCTCTAGATTCAAGGTTCACAGATTTACCTATATTCAATGTTGCTAAGTTTTTTAGTCCTCGTAATTATTATGAGGAAATGGATGATAGAGATCGACAAACAAAAAGATGGTTAACATGTTTATGTGAGAAATTTAGTATTGGGAATACACCTATTGTGGACACTATTAAATGTTTGGGTGAGATGGATGAATTTGTTTGTACTATTTATAAATCATATCCAAAAAACATATGTTTGGAGCATGGGATCTATGTGGGGGTGAACTTGAATGGTTTGAAGGGTTTCCATCTTTAATGCGACTATGGCAAGCTATTCTTGTTATTCCAGCAAGCACAACAATATGTGAAAGGGGGTTTTCAAAGTTAAACAGGATAAAGAATGATGAAAGATCTAGACTATCTTTGAATACATTGGATATGTTGATGTTTCTCTCTCTTTGTGCACCTCATGCTTTAAATGAGGTAGATTGGAATTCTATCTATGATGCATGGAAGCATATGAAAGCTTGAAAACCTCTTTCGCTAGACAAATAGTGGTGAGTTTATGAGCCCTTTGAATATGAAACACATTCTTTATTATTTTTACACAAATAAATCTAATTGAATTATGTATATAATTTTTGTTTTTTCCATTCTAACTAAAGTCAAATTGTATTTGTAGATGGTTACTACAATTCCAATACCTACAAGGGGATTTTATTTTGAACTTTTTTTGGGACTCCTCCCATAAATAATGTGAATATGCATATACCCTTTGAATACGTGATTCAAAGGAAATGTAATATGTTACATTTTAGGTGGAGTTACTCTTCTTAACACATTTGATATGAACTAGTATATCTATTATTATCTCTCTTAGTATGGAAAACACTTGAGATATTTGAAAGGGGTTTGAACTTAATGTGTAATGCATCATTTACTTTATTGTAGTCATAGTACTATGAACCAAAGTTTTTATGTTTTTATATAATCACATATTTAAAAAAATGTTCTTAATTTTTAGGACGTGTTGACTAGATTTTCTCTTGTCATATGAAGTGTAAATTTTTATATTGCTTTTCATCATGGAAGGGCTACTTAAAAATGAGCCCTTCAAGATAAAATTTTGACTAGCCCTTCAAATTTGATCCTGGACACCATGAAACAAAACAAAGCTTCACTATAAATAATGCAACGTAATAACTATTTTTACTATAATGTTACCTGCTGCAGAGAGGACTCAAAACCCGAAAAATGAAGATGAATGCGCAAAATTTGCAAACCGAATGTTGGTCAGACTTGTAGTGATGGGGTGTTGACGTGGCACTGTCAGAGACAAAGTCAACAATGCACAAGATGTCTTTGTGATACGAGATCTACCAACAGTAATACAAAATGTGGACACATAAATGCAAACCATGCTTGGAGAAGAGTGGATCCAACTTTCCAAGCTCAAATTTAAAAAACGCCTCCTCCACATATAAAAATAGTTGATTCCAATGCACAGGAGAAACTGTAGAACATGTTTTGAATACAGTGGGCACACTGATATTTTGGACACCGCTAGCTACCAGACATTGAGGATTAATGCTGATTATCGTTAATGCAATAGTATAATCTCTCACATTTTGAAACGATAGTAGATCATTCATAAATATAAGCACATGCTAATACAAAGTAATTTAATGAAAAACTCTCATCTCGGATTTCTCTCGACAGAACTAACAAATAATAAGCCCACAAACTCAAAGGTTACATCCCTTTGACAGTCTTCTAGTTTAATTTAATTTAACAATCTAAGCACACAATAAAATAAACATAAAAATTAAAATAAATTCAATATATTTAGAATTCATTCATGGTGCTTTTATTCATATAATGAGAGATATTTATACAATTATTATCTCCTACAAACTAGGAGTGAATCCAATCTCCAATCCCTATAATATCTCCATGAATAAATCATAATCACTACAATATCTCTTTATCCCCAAATATCTCACACTCTCAAAAATAGCTACGTGAGATTATATCTCAACAATGACCTTATATTATGAGTTGTGACAACTCATAATATATTACAGACTAAATCACTTTAATATAATAATATTACTAATGTTCACACCAAAACATAGTAATTTCCTTACATAGAACAACTAAAAAAACATCTTTGCACTCATAAACATTTTATAATCATGCAACTAAAAAGAACCAATAACACCTCGAATTAACTAGCAAGTCAATGCAAAGGAGGTAAAACAATGATGAAATGGCATGTTAAGGCACTCATTTCACATAAACATTGTATTGTAAAGAAAATATTGTACAAACAAGAAACCTATTTACAAGTTTAGGCTTTTAGATACCATTGGAAAATGACAAGATAGTTGTTTCACACATATGGGTTTTATGCCTAAGATAATAGACCTCGTTTTAGACATTATATTTCAATCAACAACTCAAATAGGCCCCCAATATTCTAGAAAATTTGAGAAAAGACCGTAATAACCCTAATCAAATATGGAAGCAATCAAAGAAATCGGAATCGACTAGTGACTATGACTAGAACTCGGATGGTCGAGCGAACAACCATGACTAGAACTCCGGTTGGTTGAACAACACCGACTATAACTATAACTAAACACCCGCATGATTGAACAACCTGAACTATAGCTAAACACCTGCCTTGATATAGAGAGAGGGGGCCACTCGTTGTTTAAATAGATATAAGATCTAACAACTTAGATGATTCGTATTACGCATATAATCCATATGATAATGAGATGGATCACTAGAAGTAGAAGTTCATGCAATCACTTAGATCGGAGTGATTATGTCTAGTGGGAGGTGACCCGAGGAGCCCCATAGGTCTATTATCTCTATAGCAAGGGGGTCATAGATCTCCCCAGGGAGGAGGGAGAGCCACTGAACTATTTATATAATATGGTAGAAGGATGTTTGATTGACTAACTATAGATTCGTATTCGATCTCTCACGAATGTTATTAATCAATCGGCCTATCCCATACGAAACGAAGATTGTCCCGGAAAAATAATTTACACAAATAAAGAACTCTCATGTGCAAAATAAAATTCTAAACATTGTGATGGTGTGAAAACACACCATTTACCAAATTCCTAGTGTTTTCCAATAGCCCCATGAACCCCATTGTGACGATGTTCTCCTTCATGATGAACATCTCCGGAATGAACCAACAACAACACCTTCAAAATGAACCCACAACAACTCTAGAATGAATGAGAATCAGATAATAATGAAATAAAATCCAATGCAAAGGATGAGTTAAAACGAGTACTAAAATGGCAAGTTAAGGCAATCGCTTCACTCTTATTGGTAAAAGAAGGTGGGCAATTGGCGATAACAACAACATTAAATGTGTTGCACTGCAACATTTGAGGCGCTTAAATGTTTTAAATGTGTTGCTTTTTGTTTTTTACTACTTTTTTTGTTTTCCCTCATACTTGTGGGATTTGGAAACAAACGATATTTGCAGCAAGGTATGGACATCCATCAAGGCATAAGAGGAAGTGTTTTGTTGATGGATGTTGTAGTTGTACGAAATATTTTCCTCCTACCCATCATACAAAATTTAAACAATTTAATAACATACATTTTCACCACAAATTACAACTCCTACAAACTTAACATTGTTATCCCCTACTTTCCAATGTGTTCAACCTATATTTTAATAATAAATTTTGAACTTACCCAATTTTTTGTCATGTTTACAATATGTGTTGAAATTTATTCTAAATAATCCATGTTTTTAATTTTCAAGTATTCTTTATTTTTATCACATTCAAATATTTTTTTGGTTTGGTGTGCTCCTTCAAGCTTATTCTATCCTCTCTTTAGATAGTAGCTTATGAGGAGGGGCCATATAAAATGGGATTTGTGTCCACCCCGACGGCTATACCTTGCCTTCTTGCTAGGGTTGATTTGGGTAATAGGGTTCTTCCATGGTGTCTTTGTCGACGACATTCATTGTGGTATTCCCTCAACCCTCCACTCTTCTAGATATTAGGGCTATGACATGTTGAAAATGTATTCCATATTTTTGTCTCTAATTCTCTGATTTCATTGTTCTTACTCGAGATGTCATTCATGTTCAATGTTTTTCCCTCATTATTGTCGATTCTGTTATTGAAGTTGGTTGTTGATGAGGGTGGTCATTCATTCGCATTTATATCTGTATATTTTTACCCCAATTGGGACTAATTCTTTAATAAAAAATGTCGGCTTGATAAAAAAACATTTATGTGTGCATTATTGGTTTTGTTGACAGAGAAATGGCTATTATTCCAAATATATGGATGGATTATTCTTTGTTTAGACTCATCAAAGGTAGTTTAACAACAAAGGGCACTATCATTATTTCGTTTGGGTATAAAAATATTTATGAGGCCCGATTCTTGTGAACTCTTTCATCACCTAGTCCTGTATTTTTAAAAGTCATATTTGTGTTGAAATCTTGTTTTGCTTATACAATTGTTTACAGAGAAATACATTCAACAACGATACTTGTAATTTTTATTAACAATTACAAATTTTAGTTCAGATTGCATAATTTTGTTGAAAATGGTCTCATTGTTTCATTGATCCAAGTTTTTATTGAAATAAATCAAATCTATTCTAGAATACATCTGTTTCAATTAACTAGCCCATCCTCACTTGTTTGAGGATCTACTTTTACCAATATCCACATGTATTTTAAATAATTTACTTTTTGATTCTTTACTTTTTGAAAACATAATATATAATTACGCCGAAGGCATTTCACGAGTGGGTTTGGGTGGGGGCTCTTCAAGCGACAAGTTGATCGATGGTATATAGTTCAAAGTATGTCAACATCCTCCAATGATCCCCGAGACCATTAATCTAGGGAAACCAATATTTGTATACTCGAAAATGGTGGAAGATGAATGTCGCTCTTGTAAGAGAAACACCCGGGAGCAGTTGTTGCGAGAGATGAGGTGGATGGTTGTACAAGGTCGAATAACTTAGCATTACCATCACCAACCATAGGTTGAGTGGCACACTTACCATTCTCAATGCCCATGATGTGGTCGAGCATGACTTAAAATGCACAGATGACACCTCTAATTCCCACATTCCCATGTATCTTCCCATTTTCTAGGTCAAGGGTGGGCAAGGCGATGTTCAAAGAGCGTTGCGAGAAGTTCAACATCAATCTCCTCCACATTCTAAACATCCATGACAACGTGCCTAAGCTTCCTAGGATCATTTTTAATGAGAAGTTTAAGATTAAAAAGGAGTGGATTGTGATTTAACAAAACTAAACTATTTAAGTCTTATTTGTTAAATTCTTAGGTATGCTACAATAATAGATGTAATAGTAATATAGAAATTAATTACAAATTTGGCCTAAGTAATAAGAAAATGAAATAAAACCCTAAGTACGATGAAGAGTTATAATACTAAGTTAATTTCACAATAATCTTGACAATATCGAAGGTGGAAAACTAGCAAAATAGAAGTGCATGATGTCACAACCGAGCCTAGAAAAATGCAAGAGTGTAGGAGAAGCGAGGGACCTAGGCGCCTAGACCGGTATTGTGGCGTTTGGGCGATAGGATCCCTCTCTGGGCACCGAGAGTGCACAGAGGCTCGAAATTGAATTTTACAGGGTCGTGAACTTGTTTGAAACCCTCATTGTCTATCATTATAATGTCGCACTATGATCACCGATGTCACTGATAACCTGCAATAAAGAAGACCACCTGCAAAACCCTCAAAAGCACATCAAATCCTAAAAATAAATATGTAAAATGAGGGGTCAGACTGTCCTTAGTTATCAAACAAGTGATCTTATGACTGAGTATTGTACTACATCTCAAACTCAATGTAGTTATATGTGTGTGTGCATAATTGTGCCCTAAGAGGCTCTTATGTGTGTTGCACTTGATAGGGAGCAAGTAACTAGATGTAAAAGATGTAAATAAATGTGTGTATGGAAAAATGAACTTCCACTTATATGAATTGTATGCAAATAACCATCCATTATCCCTTGGATGAAGCTAGATGTATGTAATGATGCTTGTGAGATGCTTTTGATGTAACCTTAGGTGGTGATAATAGATGCTTAGAGCTTGGTTCTTTAATTTGATCTCATAACATTGTATTTATATGCTTCCCTTGCTTGAATTTCGTAATTGATCACTAAAAGGCTGATCCCTAAGAGATAAGGATGCCCAATAGCTAGAAAGGACCCAAAAAGGAGCGAGTAAGATACAAAGAGGTCTAGGGTGCACCCAGAGGGGATGAGGGCACTAGGCTAGGCATTGGTGTCAGATCCGAGAGAAAGTGAAGTATTGAGGGTCAGACTTAGCATTAGGGTCTATGAGGCCAAGAGGGAGAACAAAAGGAACCTAAGAGGCCAAATATAGTGATTAATTAGTATTTTTCTCCTTAGAAAACCATATGAATGAAATGCACATGATTAGGATCTAGAAATGTACCCAAGTGTGTGATTTAGTGTTTACATTTGCCCCCACTTTATGTTGGTGAGTGAAAGCTTGGTAACATAAAGTAGATAGAGATGCATACTTGATAACCATGTAGATCGATGTAGAAGAGTGTGTCGAGACAAGAAAAAGTGTGGAGTGATAAAAATGGAAGCTAGAGAAGAGGAAGTAAAAAGTGATGATGATGACCCTAGGGTGAAAGCGTATGTGTAGATGTGATGTTGTACCTATTGTTGATGATGTGCTTGAAGTGTGATTGTTTGTTTATTGATGTTGACTACCGCTTCCCATAAGGATGGACCTATAAAAGAGAAGAACAAATAAGTAGTCAAATATGTGTATATAAAATTTTTGATCCAAATGTATGAAATACATGTAAAAGTGTGAAAAATGTTGAAAAGTAGAAAAAGGAACATGTGCACCTGATCCGTGATGAGTGAAAGAGATAGAAAGGATCCTGAAGATGTTGATGAAGAATGATTTTTTTGGGCGATCTCATGCTAGTTGTGTTGAATGTGATTTTTGGGCGATCTTACGCCACGACAGAAGTAGTGTAGGGAGAATGGTCTAGTGTTATTCTCCAACCTTTGATTGCTTCCCAAAGTAAAAAACCACCACATATGGTGTGTACAAATTTGATCCAATGCAAATGCCAAGTGTTGAAGGATTGTCTACCTTGTAAAAATCCTCTGTGACAATGCTGAAAACTATGTGTTGAATTGAAAAATGTTATGTATCCCCTAGTCTCGGGCGCCGGGGAAGGGATAGAAGCGCCTAGGAACCCAAGTCGATTCTAGGTTCTAGTGTTTATCTATGCTAAAGTAAGGAACCAAGTATGATTTTGTGCCCTATCTGAGACTATAGAATGTGTTGTCTCTGTATTAAAACCCTGTGTTGAATTGTGTTTGTGTACTTTGTTGAATGGGGTGATTGATTCACCCAATAGATGCCCCCTCGTTTGGGGCATACATGCGACATCGTAGGAGGATGTGGCCCAAAAGAAGGACCCCTGAATTCAATACCGGATGCCCTGGGGAGGAGGGAATGTGCTTGTAGAAACCAAGGCACATGTAAAACAATGGCTAAGCAAAACAAGTGTTAGTGTAAAAAACATGTATATAGAAAATAATGACTAAGCTAGTAAGCAAGAAAGAAGACAATGTAGACTACAAAAAGTGGGTTGTAAACATGGGACATCACTCACGATGTCGCAAGACAATCGAGGCCATAGTGGCCAAAATCATACAGTGTGCACACAAGATAAAGCATAAGGAAAAGCCCACAAATAATGGAATACAATGAAAAATAATGGCAAACAAGAGTAAGCAAACATCAGATAACCATGGTGGAAAATAAGTTCCTACAAGACAAATGTTGCACATGAAGCACCTGTTAGCATGTTAGAGAGATAGAAAGTATGTCAAAGCGTGTATAATCTGATATAGTAGTGTGCTAGTATGAAATGAAACAATAACACCTATAGTATGTATGAAAGTGGATGCCCCCAGGAGCCGTTGTGGGACTGGTATGAGATACCATGCTAAGATCCATGTTACGTGTATCAATATATGTAGGGTCTATGATCACAACTAGAAAGCAAGTGAACGCGCATGTGTATATAGAAATATAATGACATACAAGATATCTGACTAGCATGATAAACAAGTGTACATGTGAGTATAAGCAAGTAAGAACTATGTGCAACCAAGATATGCAACATGTTGTGAGTGTGAATGGAATGGAATGTAGTGTGAATTTGATAGGGGTAGTGCCCCCAAGTGTGGATGTAAGCATGAGTGAAATGAGGTTCATTTATACAAGACCCCTCAGATAGTCAAGAATGAACCATAGAACAAGAGTGCGTCATCGGGAAATGGTTGAACGATGTGTTGTATGCGAGAAAGAGTTGAACGTTGGAGTGTAGAGTGTAAATTGTAGAATGATGTGATGTGTAAGATTGAATGCGGCATTAGAAGAATTGATCATGAAGCTAGAATGATTGATGATGTAGCATAGAGCATAGATCATAAAATGTGTGAATAAGATGCTAGAAAGTATCACTTGTGAAGCACAAGAGCGTGAATTAAGAGTAGTATCGCATGATGTGAAAGATAAAGAGAGTTGAATTGATTGATGTAGGAGGTGTAGAAAAATATGATATAAATATTGATTATGAAGTAGAGCATAGGTTGTATAATAACATATCATTGTGTGCTAGAAAGATTGCATAAGCCACTAGAAGGATTGGTCATGAATGTGAAGTGTATGATGTAGGATGTTGTGATTGAGGTGAGGTTCAATTCAGATTTAGACCCTCAGTAGTCAAGTATGAACCATGGAACTAGAGTGCGTCGTCGGGTAGTGAGATGTGTGCTAGAAAGGTTCCATTAGAAAGCATAGAATGTAGAATAGTATAGTGTGATGCACAAGAAGAATGTGCTAGAATGATGTAGATTGAAAGTGTATAGTGTGTTGTTTGAGAATGTGACACTAGAAAGATGTATGTTGAATGTGTCGAGTGTGAAGATGTGTAGTGTGCAATGCAAGATGTAGAATGTGTAGAAAGTGTAATATGTGTATGATGTGTAATAGTAAGTGTGAGTAGAAGATGTAGAAAGTGCACAATGTGTATGATGTGGAGGAGAATAAGATGTTGTAAATGTGAAATGTGTAGTGTGTGAGGTTTATGTATATAGTATGCCCTTAACAGTCAAGTGTGAACCTTAGCACAAGAGTGCGTCATAGGGTAATGATGATACAAGTAGTGTATCAAATTGTGTAAGATGAATGTCTAGAATTGTGAAGTATGAGATATAGAGATGTGATGATATAAATGATATACACCTAACGATGTAAGGAGGGGGATAAGTATGATGCCCCCAAGTGTCTGAGGATGTGTAAACTATTTGATAAAAGTAAATGGCAAGGGCCCTCCACCCGATGCATGAGGAAATGAAAATGTGTGAACATGCTCTAAAGGTGGCGGTGAATGAGACAAACGATGTAATGGAAGTCAAGGCGGTGAATACCTACATGAAAAATATCATGAAGGTGATGTGCATCCAAAATTAGGAGACCGAGGTGGTGTACACTGAGACAAAGGAGACACAGGAGTGTGATAAACACTTACGAGGTGAAGAAGGATTATGAGGTGATGTGCACCTAGATGAAGGAACTATCCGAGAAATAGACCTAAACTGATGAGATGGGCTAGCAGACCTATGAGGATGAGTGTGTCACACACGAGTATGAGAGCTAGGAGTGGATTTTGATTTATATTTCAGAGGTCCAAGGGACATATATGCTCTAGCAAGTGTGAGGGCCACCTCAAGAGGAGGTTGAGGCCATGGTGTGCATAGAGGGACACCTCAAATAGTGACAACCTAGTTGTTATGCATGAACTTAAGACACAAATGAGGCATGGAAACAATTGCTTGAGCGGACATGACCCATGGAAAGCCTAAGAGCATGTTACAATTTTTTATGCTAGGTTCCACAAGAAAAGGAACAAACATGGTGAGAGGACCAACAATGACTGGAAGCTTGACATAGCCATAAGATCCAGGCATTGGATATGAGATTTGTGAGAGTGGATAGTTAATAGCAACAAGTAGTGAAATAGAGCATGCATTTTGATGGAATGATGGATCAATCATAGTATTATTGATAGCAGTAGATCCAATAGAAGCATTGATGTGCAAATAATCAATGGAGAATGTAACATGGTGATTGTAATCAGAAAATGAAATGATAGGTGGAGATGAATCAGCATGAGTAGCTAAAAATCAAGAGGTCCCGATGAAGGAGGAAGGACAACGTGATATGCATGATTTGTTAAATATTTAGCAGCTTTACTTTTCGTGATTTGGAAGAGGATTATTAAATTTTTAAGCTTTTTATTTTCGTTGACTAGTGGAGAATTTGATGGCTCGGGAAGCTCAATTAGATCTTGAATAATATTTCGTAATTTGAAACAATGATCAGTGGAATTTCCTACGCATTGGTGATAGTCACATCTAGAATTTTCATTGTAGTTACGGCCCTTAGGGTGAGATGGATCCAAATTAATGAGTGGATGAGGAAGCATAACAAGATTGTTCTCAATGAGTTATGGCAATAGAATATGTGGAGCACATGTTAGTTTAGTGAATGTACGCTTAGGCAACTACCATTGAAGCTTCTAGGCGAGTAAATACAATGTTAACAATGACTTTTGATTCATTTTCCTTAGTAGATGGTTTGAAAGGAGCTTTTCTTGGAAACTTGTTAGAAGATGAAGTAGCTTGATCTTGATATTTAAGTTTTCCCATAGTAAGAAGCTTTCTTTCACATAGTTTAAGAGTGTGGCAAAGATGATCAAACGAAGGAGAGGTCTCAAAGATGACACTCTCTTGTAGTGGTGGTAAGAGACTCTAAATGAATAGATCTTGTAATTCCAAGTCAGCAAGCACATTAGTCATCCTAGCTAGGTTATTCTTGTAATGCAAGACATAATCCGCTAGGTGCTCATTAGATTGTTGCTTTACTTGTGCTAGTTGTGCATATGAGATATTTGAACCAATGTTGATTGAGAAGTGAGAAAGGAAAGCATCAACTAAATGCGTGAAAGATGTTACCAAATGAACAAGTAGATCATAGAACCAATGCATAGCATAGTCTTAGAGACTACGAGGAAAAATTTGCTAATAGAGTGTGATCATTTGCATAATCTAGACATGCTACATGAAAAGCACGAAGGTGCTCTTGAGGATCGCCATGACCATTGAAAGTTGGGAGCTTAGGAACTACAAAATTTGGAGGGAGTGCATATGTGGAAATAAGCGGGTGGAAAGAGTATGAAGAAGCAATGTGGAATCAAGAGATGGGGAGGCATGAGAAGTAGCTTGTTGGAGCTGATGAATTTGAACTTGAAGATCTTGATAAAGAGAAGCTAGATCTTGAGTGCTAGAAGAGGAAAATTATCGTGTGCAAAGTGAGAGGTGGAGTTAAGTGATTTATAGGGGTAAGAATAGAAGTCGACACAATAGAAGTAGGTGGAATGGTAGAAGAAGGAGGTTGAGTAGCAATAGGAATGAAAGTAGTAGTGAAAAAGTTTGAAAAGCTCAACGAAAGTAGTGGCTTCCTCGTGAGAAACATATAAAAGTATATCTAGATCATGTGGATGATCAGTTATATGCTCTTGAAGATCACAAATATGAGTTTCATGAAGGGACCATAAGATTTAGCCATGATAAAGTGCAAGGTTGGGTTCGAAAGGATGGGTTCACCAAATGATTTAACAAAAATAAACTATTTAAGTCTTCTTTGTTAAATTCCTAGATAGGCTACAATAGTAGATATAACAATAATATATCGGTAAATGAATACATATCTGACTTAACCAATAAGCAAAGTAAGTAAAACCCTAAGTGCAATGAAGAGTTAGAACACTTAGTTGATTTCACAATAATCCCAATAGTGTGCGAAGGTGGAAGATTGGAAAAATAGAATTGTAAGATGTCATGGCCGAGCCCAGAAAAATGTAGGAGGAGTGCAAGAGAAGTAGGTACCAAGGCACTGTATCATGTCTTGTGGTGCTTAGGTGCTAAGATCCCTCTCTAGGTGTCAGGTTTTGCGAAGATGATCAAAAATTGAATTTTACAGGGTCACAAACTTTTCTAAAACCCTCGTTATTGTCATTATAATGTTGCACTATAATCACCAATGTCGTTGATAACCTACAATAAAGAAGACCACCTGCAAAACCCTAAAAAACATCAAATCCTAAAAAATAAAGATGCAAAATGAGGGTTCGGATTGTCCTCAGTTGTCAAACAAGTGATCTTATGACTGAGCACTACACTACATCTCAAACCCAATGTATTTCTATGTTTGTGTGTAGAATTGTGCCCTAGGAGGCTCTTGTGCATGTCACACTTGATAGCGAGCAAGTAACTAGATGTAAAAGATGTAAATAGATGTGTGCATGGAAAAATGAACTTCCCCTCCTATGAAGTGTATGTAGAATAACCAACCCTTGTCCCTTGGATGAAGCTAGATGGATGCAATGATGCTCTTTAGATGCTTGTGAGATGTAACCTTAGGTGGTGATAATAGATGCTTAGAGCTTGGTCCTTTAATTTGATCCCATAACATTGTATTTATATGCTTCCCTTGCTTGAATTTCATAATTGATCACTAAAAGGTTGACCCCTAAGAGATAAGGATGCCCAACAACTAGAAAGGACCTAAAAAGGAGCGAGTAAGATAAAAAGAGGTATAGGGTGCCCAGTGGACGAGGGCGCCGGTGTCCTGGCTAGACGCTAGTGTCCAAATCTAGAAAGTGAAGTATCAAGGGTCATACTAGGTAGTAGGGTCTGTGAGGCCAAGAGGGAACACAAAAGGAACCTAAGAGGCCAAATATAGTGATCAATTAGTAATTTTCTCCCTTAGAAAACATATGAATGCAATGCATGTGATTAGGACCTAGAAATGTACCCAAGTGTGTGATTTAGTGTTTGTAGATTGGAAAGCTCCCTGGAAATATTGCTATGTGGGTGTGGAGTTGGATTTGGTGACACTTTGTCACCCTTTCTCAAGCCCATGAAAGATTCTTCCTTCTTTGACAACTTAAAAGTGCATTTGTGTCTCTTGGATAGCCACTTGACCCCGCCCAACTCTTCTCCCTCGCTTCTATTAGGGACCCTGCCCTCATTAATAAGGCCTAATATTTCTTGAAGGCCCATTATTCGATCCCTCCTTTTTAGAGGTGATATGAAAATAAATTCCTCGTTAAAAACATTGAGGTTTTGTTAGGTGTAGTCTACTCAAATCGAATCAAATAGGAGTCTCCCTTGCCCAAGTACGATCATTCATTATTAATAATATAACATGTTGGTGTATATGACTTATTTCATCATCATTAGACATCTTATCCACCATAGATGGTTAGTCATCTCACTTAGTGATGTCATAAATCATTAGGGTTAGTTAGGTTTGTGTCCACATGTCATGCATAGTAGTTACACAACGCTCTTATATGTATTTCTTATTTTTGATCTATGAGAATGAGCAGACTTATTCTTTCATACTTGATTCTCATTTTTTGATTCAATCTCTTACTTATTGTGTGGAGCGTTCATGACACCATTAGAAGTGCATCCTTTTTAATGTGTATGGGGTTTTGTATTGATCCTTTTAGAACAATCGATATGGTATCGAGTTATTGTTGATAAGCGTGCACTTGTTTGATTTTAGTTGCTAGTACTTCCTTTTTGGTTTTTGTGCTTATCATGTGTTGAGCCTTGGAAATGTGACTAAGTATTAAATAGGATATGGACAAATTAGTTGGGCAATCCTATATCCTCGATACGCAATAATGGGATCTGTGAATCTAAAGCAAAGAAGGCTCTTCTAACCTGAACTGGTGTTATGGATTGGTTAACACTATAACTATTCGGAGGCTCCAATCATTGAGCTCTACCGAGATCCTATCTGTTGGTTGTTGGATTCGTGGAAAGTGACCTGTGGGTGCTTCGTATATATTTTCAAACAAGGTCATGAAAGTGGTATCGAGAGGTGTAATGGATTTTATAGAAACTATGGATGGTTTTCTGGTCTGACCCAAAAAATATTGGCTTGATCGGTTTCTACGTTCAACACAGAAAGTTGTGTGATGATATCCGGTGGGAGTGGTGAGGATCTAAATACTAGTGTACGTAAACCGGTGTCAATGTTTAATTGATTTGCAGGCCCGTTGGGTTGTGGGACCTGGGGATCACAACCATGAAGTTCGTGGTTGTTGTGGACCTTTTATGGTCATGTAAAGAATCAATCCTTCTTCCGACTATCCAGTAGTCATAATTTTTTAGCTTCTATGTTTAATATCAGGAGTTGTGTGATCTTCTCGGAATACCTCACGGGTGTCCTAGCAACTTGTATGTGTAGGCCGTGTCTATGTCAATGAGAAGGTCTCATGCATCTGGCTGAGGAACTAATGGATCACAACCAAATGTTTTTTCTCTTTCGGGTTCTTGTATGGTCATATGGACATCCTATCAAGGCAATCTATAGTTGGGTTGATTTGACCAAGAATTTGTATGCTTTGTCATCTTGATGTTTAACACTCTTAATTGCTCACTAATTGCTTGTGGGTTTGTTGTTGTTTGGAAGACGTGGATCCTAAGACCTTGATCTATATCCACTAATGCCATGTAGAGATTTGGCTGGGGTATCATTGGTTTGAATATGTAATCCTGGGCTCTCTTGGTCCCGTAATAGTCATGCAAGAAATAACCAAACTTAATTGAATGAAGTAAACTAACTATGAAAATGAATCTACGCTATGCTTGTTCTTTTTGTATTTTCAGAGATATAAACTTGAATGATTTTAAAGAGCAACTAATCTAATAAATTTAGATAAAGTAACTAATCTAAGAATAAAGCTAAAACAAGCAAGGTAGCTAGATGTAGCTATTTGCCTGTGCACTTGTGAGTTGATACAAATATAAATATCTAACTAATTTGATTGAAAGACCTCCAATCTTACCTCAGAAGTGAGAAACAAATCATAGCTTCTCAGAAGCTATCATTCCCCAACTTCCCGACAATATTGAAAGCAAGCTTTAACTGAAATGAAATGATTCACTACTCTATTTGATATATTGTAACTACAACTTTGACAATTCAAACCTGGAGTCTGCAGAACAGAGGAAAATCCAGTTGTATCGTAGCTTGTCCCCTCAGTGTGATTTCTTCATTCCTTTCGTGTTCTCGTGAATCTAGAAAGGTGAGAATGTGACAATGGAAATAGGAGAAGATATTTGAATAGTGGAAGCTTGGAGGTAAACCGAATGGAATGCAAGTAGGAGAGAGATAGCAGCAAGAGAACAAGAGCTTGGCTATGTGATTCCTAGCAGGATTGTTGTAGGGATATGACAAGACACACCTAAAATTCTAGGACCTATTCTTCCTGTGATGAAACAAAACCTATAACTCTAAGTAGAACCAAGATTCAAATGAACTTAATCTAGAACTAATGTTGTATTATGCTAAGCTGGTTGTTTGGAGAACAACAATGGAACAAAATTAAACTAGAGAGATCAAGTGATCTCTAAACCAAAAAAATGAGGAGCCTTGAACTGAGAGGCTGAGAACTTATACTAAGTCTAAACCTGTTGAGACTTATTGAGGAACTTTCAAATACACTAAATAATAAAACATAGAGAGAGAGGGGCCATTTTCTTGTAAACAAGCTCAATATTTATAGCATTCTTACTCACCAGAAGGCAAGTCCAAATTGCCATGCTTTATCATTAAAAATGGAGCACTACTATTACAAAGTGGCTGGAAACTCTAAACAAAGTAGAAGTGGCTGAGAGTTGCAAGTGCAACTTGATTTTTCACATTGTTGAGTGTGTGCCGGAAGGTTCTGGAAAATGTGGAAAAGGACCGCCCTGCTAGGTGGTGGTTACCGACCGCCCCCGCCCTAGGTGGCGGTCACAGGACCGCCGCCCAGGAAGGCGGCGGTCCTGTAACTTAAAGACCAAAATGCAAGGAAAAAAGGGGAAAGAGGTTAGAATGAAGCATGCAAAGGTTGGATAAGGCATTTTAGGATGCAAATGTATACTTGGTGAGATTTTTCTAGATTTCGAACACCTTGCGAAGAGATCTGAATCATCATTGGGGTTTTCGTAACCTCTTTCGACAGTACAATACATACAATTTTGGGTACGTACATATTGCCCCCTCGGAGAAGCATTTTAGCCATGAAGAGGTGTAAAATGGTGGGTCCGAGTATGGTGGTCCCAAAATGGGGAGTTAGAAGCTATACCTGACATGCCGTGTGTGTGCAATGTCGCCATCCAAATTCCCGCTATCTGCAAAATGAAAAGGGGACTCAAGTGTAGATAGATAAAATAAATCAAAAAATAAATACTAAATTAAAATGAAATGAGGACTCACCATTTACGGGGATAAGAACTTACCTCCGTCGGTGCTCCAACTCTACGTAAGAACACTCAAAACAAGATTATATATATATATATATATATATATAAAACGAGCTCATTTTACTATTCATTTACGCGTATTGATTTGGTAATTTTTGAGCTCTGGGACCCACGGTAACCATTTTCGATGAGAGTATAGTCAAAACATTCATTGTGAGATCGTGATCATGCCTCCGAGAGTAGGAGATCGACCCGTGAAGTCTCAAGTTAGTTTTTCTCAATTTATCATTTTTGAACCTAAAATATAGAAATGTTGAAATCTTTGTCTTGGGGGATCATTTTCAAAAATGTTAGTGTTAAATGAGTCTCTAGGGGGCGCCCATAGGGTAGGTTTTTATTTTGTCAAAAATGATGTATTTTTTCTTTTTTAAGTGTTTTTAGGGCTTTAGGGGCATCGTCATTCGGATTGGGACAGGACCAGACCACCCTGCACACAGAGTGGCGGTCATGGGACCACATGGATGGCGGTGGTCACAGGACCACCGCCTCATAAGGTGGTGGTCACAGGACCGCCACCTCTCAAAGAAGGTGGTGGTCATGGAACCACCGCTCTGCACAGGTGGTGGTGGTTACGAACAAAAAAAAAAAGATGTATAATTTGATTGTTTTTTTGCATTTTTGACATTTTTCTATGTTTTTGATGAGCTTTCCAGTTGGATTATGTTACTAACTTGCTCTTTTTCTCTATTTTGGGTGGATGCATAAGAAGGAGTATATACGGATGGAGTAGAGAGAGGGAGTGTGATTGGCTCCCAGTAGTGTTAGATCACCGACCAGACCAGATAGAGCGAGACACTCTGACAGAGGGCTGGTATTTTGAGGATTTCACATAGGTTCCTCATGTTGCTCCTACCAGTCACATATTGTGTGACTTATTCTCATATTGGGATGCAGACCGGAATACCTTCCGGTTACCAGGTGTTAGGGGTGAGTGGACTATCACCCTGGAGGATGTTTATCACATACTTGGGGTTCCGATTCTTGGGAGGCAGTTGTCTCTTAAGACAACAAGATCCAGGTCCCAGATGGTTAAGTGGGCTACATATATGGGAGATGTTGTTGTCTCCTTTGGTTTGAAGAAGGGGGTGAAGGTCCATTCTATTGTTGTTGCTCCTATCCCCACCATCCGTAAGGCCATTATGGGTATCCTGGCCTCATGGTTGATTGGGGATAAGGGAGGGGATACTTTTATATATACTTGTTGGTCTCCCGTGATTGCACAGATTGAGGCTCATGGCCGTATTTATGCTTGGGGAGTAGACATTCTTGGGACCACCTACCATGACTTATACAGGGTGGTCAGATTATAGGGGTAGTCATTGAGTCACCCTACTCTAGTTATGAGTTGGGTGTATGAGCGTATCATTCCCTATGGGAGGGGTATACTAGTAGAGGATCAGGGGCTGTCAGGGCAGTGAGGTGGATGGGGATGATAGTACTCAGGATGCCACACCAGCCAGTGGCTTCACTGACTACTACAGACATGGAGGCCACTCCTTATCAGGCCATGACAGGACTATGGGGAGAGGAGACACATACATTGATTGCCTGTCTCTACTACAGGTCAGCTGGTAGATAGGATAGGGAGGTTGGAGACCCACCCATTTGATAGAGTCCCTCAGCAGTTTGGCCTCCCCTACATTGATATGCTTCCTCCAAGTGGGGGGCCAGTGTACATGTTTATTCGTGAGGCCCGGGAGGTCCTAGAGGAGGCCGAGGTTGGACCACGGTTACTCCTGGAGTTCCCATTAGTTAGGTGGGTGGTTCGTGCTCGAGGGGCAGCGGTGCTCCTCGAGCACCCTTACTTGATCGGGGCTGCTCCTGCTCATAGTGGAGAGGGAGATGAGCCCATTGATGTGGACTCAGACTCTGAGGAGTTCACAAGAGAGGAGACTGAGGAGGAGATGATGGGAGAGGGGATTGGAGGTGAGGCCGGTGGGATGGATGAGGAGGATGATAGTGATTCTGAGTGGCATGACACTTAGGATATCTTGAGGGTGGAGAGGGCGGAGGTGAGTGCAGAGAAGGAGACCTTGGTCTCGAGAGATTGCCTCACCAGGGCACTGAGGGAGATGATGAGTCCATGGGGGACGTCATTTCTTTCCAGATTTTGGGGGAGGCTACATCGGTAGCGGCAAGCAATGTCGCAGTGAGTAGTGCGTAGATCCTAGAGATCCCACCTGGATGCCTGGAGATCCGAGTGAGTTACTACTCTTCTCTCGACTTGTTAGCTAGAGATGTTAGTTGATATTTTTTTTTTGTTTTTTTTTTTTGATTTCATTTTTGGTAATTTTCTAACTTGTTATTTCTTTTTATTTGTAGTGACTGTTGAGGGATGGTGGGATTTGATTCACCGAGTGTGTGTGGACACCCTATTGCTCCCCTCGAGAGAGTACTCGGGCTGAGCTTACTGAGGACGTGGGAGAGCCTTCAACAGAATGGTGGCAGACACGATGTGTGTTTGCCCCTGTCTGGAAGGTGGAAAAGTTAGTGTCCTCCCTTCGTACTTGAGTTGGCTGGATACAGGACTGTTGAGCACTGATGAGGTGGAGCCATTCTCATAGTGAGACCACAGCCAGTGGCCATGATCATGAGCACTCCCATCATTTGGTACATTTAGAGCATCGTCGTAGCAGGAGTCCTAGATGTGGTCGTGCACCCTCCGAGGGATCCCACAGGGATTGAGAGGCCATTTGGTCTTTTTGTAGTGATTTTTTGGATGTTTATATGAGTTGTTTTTGTATTTTTCGGGCTCATTGAGCATTTTTGACCATGCCTAGTGCATGATGGCATATATATATGATTATATATATATATATATATATATATATATATATATATCTTTTTGGATTCAGATCTTTTGTATCTAGTTTTTTTGTGGTTTGTTTCTCATGTGTATACTAGATGCTTTAGAATCTCTATTTTTATATGCTTTTCAAAATGTATGCAATGGATGACAAGTGATAACAAATGTTGAACAAAATGTTTCTCTTTTTGTTTGTTTTTGTAATACTGATATGAGATGATGCAAACATATTGTAGTACTGAACTTTTGGCTTCTTTGGGAAATATTCATTGCTTCTTCTTGTTTTGGAAAAATGTGATGAATATGTAGTGATAATGAGATGAACTTGCCCCATTCCTAACTCCACGCAACTAGTAAGATGTGAGGGCTCAACACCAAGAGCTAGAAGGGCGCAAATTGTATGAGTTTGATTGAATGGAAATGATGAGAGAAAGACAAAGTATTGACAGAAACCAAATTTAGACCTACGTACTTACCTTACTCAAACCTGCTACATAGCCTAGAATGCAACTTACTTTCCAGTTTATCTAGACTTAGATCCATAAATGGCAACTTGGTTGACAAAATCTGGTTTTGAGGATTTGATCTCTTTGGAACTTGGATGCTTAATTTCACTTTTCACAATACACTTTGTTTTGAATTTTAAAACACTAAGATTCATTAATTTGTGTGAATGGACCCCCTATGCCTTGCCCCATGCTACTAGTAAGAAGTATGGGCTTATCACCGAAGGTAGGACATAGGTGAGTAAGGGCACTTCTTTCCTTTCCCAACCTCACACCACTAGTAAGAGATGTGGGCTCATCACCGAAGATTGGTAGGGAAAAGAAGTGTGTAAAATAAAATATTTTGTTTGTTTAGTATTTTTGATTCAATTTGACTTTGACATTTGTGATCTATAATTTTGAAGTATCCTTATTTCAAAGAGATGTAAGAGGGATAGATGTGACACCAAGAAGCTTCTAGAATAGACCGTAGGTAAGAACATCTTAACCTAGTAGAAGAAAATGAGTATGACCAAGTATGTAGGCCTTGGTATGGTTTTTGTCAAGATTTTGTCTATCGAATTGATGAGATGATTTTGAAATCATTTGATGATATCATGAAAATTGAAGAGATATGATTTGAATACTTTTGCCAATATTTTCAGAAGCTTGTAATAAATTTTTAAGAATAAGTTCCTTGACTACAACATTTATGAAATGAGTGAACAAAATGAACTAACTAAATGACTAATGCAATGCAAAGTTAACATAGTATACAAATGGTGATGTTGATCACTTATGCATAAAACCATTTAAGATGTAAGGAATTGATAGTTTCATTAAATTCCTCACCTTCTAGTGTGCACAAGAGATATGCACCATTTCCGTAGTCCTTCATGACTCGGTATGGGCCTAGCCACTTAGGCCGGAATTTCCTTCCTTCATCGGTTTTCTTATCAATCCAGCTATCTAGTCTTAGAATGAGATCACCTTCATATATTTCTCATTCGTAGACTTTCTTGTTATATTTTACCGGCACATTCGGTCAACGTAGGCTTTGTGCCTTTCTCGGCATTTAACCTAGCCTCATCAAGGCTTTCTAATTGAGAGAGTCGTGCCTCTCTATAGGCTTCTTCTCCTAAGATCCCTTGTAATGAGATGGAGGCTAGGTATTTCAACTTCTATTGGTAGAACTACTTTGGCTCGAATACCAATGAGAAAGGGGTTGCCCTGTTGGTGTTCTTATTGATGTTCGATAGGCCCACAAGGTTGGGTATAGCTTTAAATGCCAATCCCATTTGTTCTCCTTAACTATTTTGAGGAGAATGGTTTTTAATGTTTTATTTGTGGCCTCAGCCTGTCCATTGGCTTGGGGGTAATAAAGAGAAGTCGTGTGATGGTTTATCTTGAATTTACTACATAGTTCATGGACTTCATCATTCTTGAAGGATGTTCCATTATCTGAGATAATGACTTGTGGGACACCGTACCTACAAATGATTTGATTTAGAATAAACTTAGCAATTATAGAACCTGGTATGGTGGTGAGAGGCATGGCCTCTACCCATTTTGTAAAGTATTATGTGGCCGTGATTATGAAGTTATGGCCATCTGTTGATGAGGGAGAGAATTTCCCTATCAAGTCAAGCCCCATGTGGAAAAGGGCCAAGGGGTTGCGATTGGTTGCAGAGAGAGCTTGTGTGCCGGCATGTGAATCTCGTGGGAGAATTCTTGGCATTTGTGGCATTTACGCACAAACTCTACTGCATCATGTTCTAGGGTGGGCTAGAAATAGCCCATCCGATGTATCTTATGAGCAAGTGGCATGGCCGCCAAAGTGGCCTCCACATACCCCGCTATGGGATTCGTAAAGAATCCTTATGGATTCTTCTGTGTCAACACATCTTAACAACATCCCATCGAAGGCTCTGCGATAGAGCACTATTCTAAGATGACGTATTTAGCAACGATAATGCGTAACCACCTTCTTTGTTGGGATGTGGCCCCTTTTGGGTATGTGTGGTCCATGATGAAATTGATTATGTCGGTGTACCAAGGACATGCAGAGATAGGAGGCCTGGTTTCGATAAAATATACACACTCATCGGGGAAGTCTAGATCTACCAAATCACCTCCATTCAATGGGTTGTCAGCCAACCAACTAGTCTGCAATGATTTGTCCCTTAACGGATTTTTGGTTTACAAATGTTAGCTCAAATTCACCCATTAAGGTTATGAAGCATCCAACCTTTTTAGACAAAGACCCTTGCGTGAGGAATGTCCGTAAGTGATCTGTTTTGACAATCACCCTTGTTTCTTGATTTAGCATGTAATGTCTTAAGTTTTTGTCACAAAGACTATGGCAAGGCATTCTCTTTCTACCTGTGTGTAATGTGTCTCATAGTCGAGCAACGTCTGACTAATGAAGTAAACTACACGTTCTCATTTATCATCATCTTCTTGAGCCAACATGCAGGCTAGTGAGACATCAGTAGCCCGTGAATACAAGATCAAAGGATGATCTGGTCTAGGGGCATTAGTGTGGGAGGAGACAACAAGAAGTGTTTAACTAGCTTGAAGGCCTCATTGCATTCATCGGTCCAATCAATGCTATAATCTTTTTTAATAAATTGTTGATTGGATGAACAACAAAACTTAAGTCTGGGATGAACCTTCGAATTGCACCGAGTTTCCCAAGAAATGATCTGATACCAGACTCATCTGATGGTGGAATCATTTCAAGAACAACCCTAGATTTTGGCTGGGTCGACATCAATCCCTCGTGATGATATAATGTAACCTAGAAGCTTACCTCCTGTTACACGAATACACATTTTCTCTGGATTCAATGTGATGCCATATTCGATCAATCGTGAGAGAATGATATGAGAGCACTTCTGGGTGATCACAACACTTTTTGGCCTTGGCCAACAAGTCATCTACGTAGGATTCCACAATCTTATGAATAAGATCATGGAATATATATGTCATTTCCCATTGGTATGTAGCCAACATTCTTAAGACCGAATGACATGACAACATAATAGTAGGTTCCCAAGGAGTTATAAACGTGGTCTTGGCTTGATCTTCCTCAGATATTTTAATCTGATTATATCCTGAGAACCCATCCATGAGGGACAACAACTCAAATCCAGTTGTTGCATCAACAATAACGTCGATGGATGGTAAGGGAAGTCATCTTTGGGACAGGCTTTGTTAATGTCCCAAAAGTCTATGCAAATGTGTATCTTCCCATTCTTTTTGAGAATGGGGATGATATTGGATACCCATTGTGAATAGTCAACTGGTTTGATGAACCCCACTTGGAGGAGTTTCATCACTTCCTCTTTCACCATGAGAGCCACTTTTGGCTTCATTGGTCTTGACTTTTGCTTGATTGGCTTTGCATCTGGTTTGGTGACAAGATTGTGTACCGTGATATGTGGTGCAATTCCCATCATTTCTTTGTAACTAAATGCAAAATCCTTTTGATGTTCTTTGAGGATCTGAGTATGTATTTCTATCTCCTCTGGAGTTAAAGAGGATCCCAACTTCAAAATATTTGGTTCTTCCTCTGTTCCGATATTTATGTCTATGGTTCCTTCGATTAAGGAGGCGTTGCCTTCCTCAAACTTGGGAGGGGCTGGGGGTAATTCCAAACTCCCTTCATTCTCCACCTCGTAGATTTTGAGATTCTCTTGTGGGGGAGATTCTATCATGGGATTTCCAAAATAGGAAGAGGAGCATGGGATTAGAGAGAAATCAACTATGGAATGAGTGAGATGCAGCTCTGCAAAGGTGTTTAGATATTCAAGGGTCACCTTATCACTATCAGAGTGATCTAAAGTGGTAGATTCATTCTCAACTTCCACATGTGTTGATATCGGGATTATTGGTACTTTATGAACCAAAGGTTCAATACGTATTGATACCATGAAATCAGTATTTTCCAATTCATGCTTGGAGTGAATCGGGAAGCTGAGGTTGCTACAGAATCAGTGAGAAGGTTTTTTTCTCGTGGGATTGCTTCAATTGATATGAAGTCAAATCCCTTCGTTAGTTTTAGTACCGCCATTTTATAAAGTTGCAAGTGTTCAACCCTAGTCTCATATACCTCTGATAGTTGGTTTGTAACTAATTGTGAGTCTCGAGTACTGATATTACTAATGTCCATCCTTTTGGAAATGATAAGGCCAAGAAGGAGGGCTTCGTATTCAGCCCCATTGTTTGTGCACTCAAAGTTTAATTTGAAAGTGAAAGGTAGAACCTTTCCCTCGGGTGAAGTAAGGATCACACCTACCCCAACACCGAAATGACATTTTTCCCCATCAAAGTGGAGAGTCCAATAATAATTTGGAAAAATGGAAGTTGGGACACCCTTAGTCTCTACTTCCCTTGTCTCAGTTACTTCCACCATACAAACTTCATCCGCATGTATGGAACCAATTCCTAGGGTATGTCCTATACCCATAGAATCAAATGGTAGGAGAATAGGTAGATCTTTCTCCAAGTAATTTGATAATTTTTGTAGTGGTTCCTAGTGAAACTATTTCTATAGTGATGGACTCATCTTTGATTGTTGGGATGCCTTTGATTAAGTTTGTGACTTCTAGTTCTATCGTAGGCACCAACTTTCGCTTTGGGTTTGTATTGATTGGTTTGTTGAGCTGATTTTTGGGAGCTCAAATTTAGAATGGATGCACTGGTCTTTTCTTCAAATCTGCTAGGTGTATGTTGAAAGGTTTTGGGTCACCTTGTGCTACAAAGACCTTTCCTAGGTGTAGAAACCTTACTTCTTGAAATAACGTGGAAGGGATTGCCTTCATGCGATGTATCCAAGGGTGACCGAGAATCATATTATAGTTGGTTTCCGATCTATAATATAAAATTTAGTGAGGATTGTTTTGGGTCCTAAAGTGACTAGTAGTAGCACTATAGTCCCGATTGAAGTTTCCTTGAGGCTATCATAGCCCCTTAGCGTGTTTCATGTCGAAGAACAGTTCATTTCTCCATATCCTAGATTTTGAAGAAAAGTGAAGGGGACTATGTTAACTGCTGCCCCATCATCAATCATTACATGCTTAACATAGTTGTTATAAACCCAAACCTACAAATGCAAGGGTGGATCACCTCTACGTGAATTTTCAAGCATCATTTGTTGGCATTTTACTTATGTCGAATATAAACTCAAGTATCCCTATCTAGCTGCCCCTGGAGGGTAGACATCAAAGTCTACATGGTTTACTTGTGTTTCAGGGGGAGGGGTGATGTTGATGAGATGACCGAGACCTAATGCTTCTAAGAGAGCAAGCTCTATGAGTGGGAGAGTTCTTCAACAAATCCAAAAAGGAAATGTGAGAGAAGGTCTTTGTTAAGTCATTAATCAAATCATAGGTGCCTACTAGTTTTACTTGGTGTTTGTTGAGTGTTTTTTGGTATTAGTGAATAGGTTGGGACTGGTTGAGAGGAGTAGTCCCGTGTTCTTGTTATAGTTTCTACTTGTAACTCAGTGTCTAATTCTACTAATCCAACTATCTTGGCTTGTGGTCGAGTTCCTAATTGGGGTGCGACCATTGGATTTGATGAAGTGAAGCTTCATGATTGTTATTCCCCATTATGACACCTTTGTTTGTTCCACTTGGATCTAACCCATTGTTGTTAGAATGATTTGGGAGAGGATCATTGAAAATCTTGAGAGGTGCATTTTGAGGAGAAACCGATCCCCTGGTAGGTATTTGATGTGGTTGGTATGGAATTTTCTAGAAACATATCTACAAAGAGTTGTCTTTGATCTTTTGGTAAACGCTCCAAGAATTTATTGTAATCATGGAAAGTTCTAGTATCATGACCTCAGATTTTATGGAAGCCGCAATATAAATTGGGATTATAATTCCGTGGTCGTTGGTTTAAATCTTGTTGTGGCCCAAAGTTTTGATTGGGCTGTTGATTGTTATAATTGTAATTTTGAGGTTATTGCCTTTGGTTTTGGTTTTGATATCCATCTGGGCCTCGGGCAGGGCCTTGTGACTGGATTTTTTTTGTTGTTTTTGTTGTTGTTTTGTGGTTGTGGTGGATGATTAAAATCCACCGTATTGATCGCTGGACTAAAGTTGTTATTGCGTTGATTGTTATTAGTAGGTGTCGGGTGTTCACAACATTTGGTCTTTTGGCTTGATCAGTGACTCCATCTGTTGTAACCCCATATTTTTGTTAAGGATCTTGGGTCCTTGATTGGTATTTCCCATGTTGGGATAAGTCGTAGTGTTTTGATTGGGAGTAATTAATCTCCCATTTGTTCCATAAGTCTTACGACCACTGTCTATCCGCTTGATCTATTCAGAGAGCACTCTCAAGTACTTCATCATAAGTCCTTAGTGGGAACTTCTGGACTTCTTCCTTTATCTCTCTATTGAGAGAATGAAGGAATAAATCACATAGTTCCATCTGATCCATGTTTGGAGCACTTGTTGAAGAGTAGAGGACTATATGCCATCTTTGAATGAAATGGGCAACAGATTCATTGTGCTCTTGTTTAATGTGTAAGAATTCCTGATCCCCATTCTTAATAGTTTGTTCATGTCAAAAGCTTTGATGAATTTTGACACAAGTTGTTTGAATGAATGTATCGAGGCTTCAAGGTATTCTATAATACCAATCAAGGGCAATACCTTCTAAGGTTTTAGGGAATATTTTAGCAACAACCGCATCCCAAGGGAGTAGTTCTCGAATGGCCGTGGCATAGGCCTTGATATGAGCATTTGGATCCCCCCCCCTTGAATTTAGGAAAATGGGAAGAGGTCTTGGAAGCATGATGCTTCGTACGGTGAAATCTAAAGGCTCTTTTAAATATTCTGAGTAAGTCCCTACCACATAGGTTTCAACCATAGATGGTGCTTGTTGAGGGAGTGGAGGTGGAATGGGTTGTTGATATGGCATAGCATATGTATTTGTAGGGGTGTAAGGAAACCCCTGTGGTTGAGAAAACATCCCAGGAGAAGAGAACATATCTCCCTGTGGTGATTTTGAATAAATGTTTAAGTAGGGAGGAGCATTGCTCTGATATGGATTGTTTGGTACTAAACCGAGAGGTATCATATTTTCAACTGGAGCAACATTTGAAAATGTGGTTCTAGTTGGTGTTTGTTGTGGATAGCTATAGGATTGTTGAGGAGGCATACCTAACGTGCATGTTCCCGTAAGGAGGTCAACCTAGCTAGGATGATACGAGAGGGTTGGGAGTTCCTACTTGCCCCGAGTGTGAAGCTTGATTTGCTTGAGCAAGTTCTAGCCCTCTAACCCTTTCAACTAGAGCCGAGATGACTTCGATTGGTGATGATATAATGTTCTATCATGGTGGTTATTTGTGGCACCCTTGAGGTTGCCGAGGGGTATGGTACCCTGCTATGAATTGATCGTTACTCTGCCAAGCTTCACCAAGAGTATTTTCCATAGGTGGAGGAATGGGGGTGTTTTCTTGGAGTAGGGTGTCGGGTTGTGTTTGCAAACTTCCTATAGGTGGATACATGTTTTGGAAGCATTGTTCACTTCTAGCGTAGTGTGCTAAGTACTCCTCATCCAAAAATGGGAGTGGATCTGACTGCCTACTGATTTGTGGTCTAGATAAAAACCGAGGAGATGAAATGGATTCTCCAAGTAAATGTCATATTGTTAGAGCCTGAGGGCTCCGGTTGTTGTGTTTGTGTGAGTTGGTCAACTCCTCAATTTGAAATGAAGAACTAGAGCTAGTTCTTTGAGGAGGAGTTTGTGATGACAAGTAGTTGCTTGAGTAGTTGTCAACCCATGTAGAAAGTGATGGTGACTATTGTTGTCTACTTGTTTGACCATAATATGCTTTGAGACCTGAGAGAGGTCTGTCATATGCATCGTATCCCGACATATTCTGGGGGGTATATAAATACCCATAGAATAATGGGAAAGAGTGAAGGTGGATGAAAGAAATGGAAATGAAAAAGGAGAGCAGCTATTCCTTTCACGTCGGGTTCACCAATTTTGTACGATAGAAAAGTGACAGGTGAGCATGAGAATCATCAAGCAACCTTTCTCCGTACCCGACCTCCCGAGGTCATGCCGAGACAGCCGGTGGAAATGAAATATATGGATATGGACAAATTAGTTGGGAAATCCTATATCCTCGATACACAATAATGGGATCTGTGAATCTAAAGAAAAGAAGGCTCTTCTAACCTGAACTGGTGTTATGGATCGGTTTAACACTATAACTATTCGGAGGCTCCAATCAATGTCGAGCTCTATCGAGATCCTATCTATTGGTTGTTGGATTCGTGGAAAGTGACTGTGGGTGCTTCGTATATATTTCCAAACAAGGTCATGAAAGTGGTAGTGAGAGTGTAGTGGATTTATAGGAAACTATGGATGGTTTTCTAGTCTGACCCAGAAAATATTGGCTTGATCGGTTTCTACGTTCAACACAAAAAGTTGTGTGATGATATCCGGTGGGAGTGGTGAGGATCTAAATACTAGTGTACATAAACTGGTGTCAATGTTTAATTGGATTTGCAGGCCCATTGGGTTGTGGGACCTGGGGATCACAACCATGAACTCATGGTTGTTGAGGACCTTTTATGGTCATGTAAAGAATCAATCTCTTCTTCCGACTATCCAGTAGTCATAAGCTTTTTCAGCTTCTATGTTTAATATCAAGAGTTGTGTGATCTTCTCGGAATACCTCACGGGTGTCCTAGCAACTTGTATGTGTAGGCCTGTGTCTATGTCAATGAGAAGGTCTCTTGCATCTGGCTATGGAACTAATGGATCACAACCAAATGTTTTTCTCTCTTCGGGTTCTTGTATGGTCATATGGACATCCTATCAAGGCAATCTATAGTTGGGTTGATTTGACCAGAATTTGTATGCTTTGTCATCTTCGATGTTTAACACTCTTAATTGCTCACTAATTGCTTGTGGGTTTGTTGTTTTGGAAGACTGTGGATCCTAAGACCTTGATCTATATCCACTAATGCCATGCAGAGATTCGGCTGGGGTATCACTGGTTCGAATATGTAATCCCTGGGCTCTCTTGGTCCCATAATAGTCATGCAAGAAATAACCAAACTTAACTGAATGAAGTAAACTAACTATGAAAATGAATCTACGCTATGCTTGTTCTTTTTGTATTTTCAGAGATATAAACTTGAATGATTTTAAAGAGAAACTAATCTAATAAATTCAGATAACAAGTAACTAATCTAAGAATAAAGCTAAAACAAGCAAGGTAGCCAGATGTAGCTATTTTCTTGTGCACTTGTGAGTTGATACAAATATAAATATCTAACTAATTTGATTGAAAGACCTCCAATCTTACCTCAGAAGTGAGAAACAAATCATAGCTTCTCAGAAGCTATCATTCCCCACAAGCTTCCCCTGACAATATTGAAAGCAAGATTTAACTGAAATGAAATGATTCACTACTCTATTTGATATATTGTAACTACAACTTTGACAATTCAAACTGGAGTCTGCAGTAACAGAGGAAAATCTAGTTGTATCGTAGCTTGTCCCCAGTGTGATTTCTTCATTCCTTCGTGTTCTCGTGAATCCAGAAAGGTGAGAATGTGACAACAAAGTAGTAGGAGAAGATATTTGAACAAGTGGTAGCTTGGAGGTAAACCGAATGGAATGCAAGTAGGAGAGAGATAGCAAGAGAACAGAGCTTGGCTATGTGATTCCTAGCAAGGATTGTTGTAGGGATACGACAAGACACACCTAAAATTCTAGGACCTATTCTTCCTGTGATGAAACAAAACCTATAACTCTAACAGAACCAAGATTTCAAATGAACTTAATCTAGAACGATGTTGTATTATGCTAAGCCAGTTGTTTGGAGAACAACAATGGAACAAAATTAAACTAGAGAGATCAAGTGATCTCTAAACCAAAAATGAGGAGCCTTGAACTGAGAGGCTGAGAACTTATGCTAAGTCTAAACCTGTTGAGACTTCTTGAGGAACTTCCAAATACACTGAATAATAAAACATAGAGAGAGAGGGGCCATTTTCTTGTAAACAAGCTCAGTATTTATAGCATTCTTACTCACTAGAAGGCAAGTCCAAATTGCCATGCTTTATCATTAAAAATGGAGCACTACTATTACAAAGTGGATTGGAAACTCTAAACAAAGTAGAAGTGGCTGAGAGTTGCAAGTGCAACTTGATTTTTGTGTTGTTGAGTGTGCTGGAAGGTTCTGGAAAATGTGGACAGGACCACTGCCCTGTGTCAGGCGGGGCGGTCACAGGACTCACCGGGTTGGGCGTCATGGGACCGGGACCGCCCAGTAGCAGGGCGGTCCTGTAACTTAAAGACCAAAATGCAAGGAAAAAGGGGGGAAGAGGTTAGAATGAAGCATGCAAAGGTTGGATAAGGCATTTTAGGATGCAAATGTATACCAATGGATCTTCATCGATGGATATTGGTTGTTGACTTATCTGTAATTGGCTCTTGCATAGTAAACCTGATCTTGATTCTTGTTTAGCTTATTCTTGCATATGGTTGTGATCTAGATCTAGTTGGTTTATATTTACATGGCTATTATGGATCTAGATTATATGTTTTTTCATGCTAACTCCTTAACAAAGCTACCATAAAAGAGGGACATGGTACCCTTGCATGCTTTGGGTGAGAACTCAGATCTGTCTGAGTGATGTGCTAGTGCACCTTGGGTTGTTCTTGGTAAAATAAAAGACTACATTTTGGTTCCGTTGTCGGGACCTCTTTTCAAGTTATTGCAAGGATGTTGCATGATGAAGACGTATCGATTGAATTTGGCTAGTATTGAGAGTTGGGTAGAAAATTTAGAGGAAGAGTTTGCTCACATATTTAACACTTGGACTTGATTTTGATGCACGCGCGTGGGTTGAAGAACATATGTATCATAAAATCTATGAGATGCTCTTTTGTTTCCTTATAGAGTTATACGAGTGGCTGGTAGCATATGCATCGAAGATAAATTGGAGGTATAGAATAATTGTATGGACTCAGGAAGATTACCAGACTATGCATGATGTTGATTTGTCTTGGACACGCGTTATAAATCATTGGTGGAGTGGTGTTTTGAATAGTCACACTTTGGAGTACATTGTGTCGACTTATTCCTATCAAGAAGTTGTTGAGTTCCAATTCTTGTGTGAACCCAGAGGATCCTACTTGTGCGTTATCCCTTTAACGATTAAGATCTTGATTGTAACTCGGATTTGGAAGAATTCCTTATGGCTAGCTAAACCCCGCCACACATGGGGGCAGAATAGGTGTGGTGAAAGATAGTAGACACAGCGGTAGAAAGGAAGAGAGAAGAAAGGAAGCTTAAGTATAATGAAGCGTGCAAGAGGGAATTGACGAAGAGATGTGACATTGAGGAGTCTTTGGAGTTAAGGAGAGAGATGGATTAGGAAGGATTTGGAGCTCATGTGGAAGATGTGGAGCTAGATCATCTGGTTCGCCCATCCTTAGGAAAGCGAGGTAGATGATCCTTCGGCTTCTAAAGAGAGCACATCCGAGGAAGAACGACTAAGAATCGAGGGTGCACATCCGATCTTACAGCAACCTAGCCCTTGTGCTTAGTGTTCCAGTTCTGAAACAATTATTGATAAGAAAACTAGTGTTGGTGATAGAGTAGCGATATGTATATTTCACTTTCCATTGATTACATGAGTTAATCAGATAACGCATTCATCTATGGTGGCATAGACATCGTCTTTGTTATTTGGGGGCCCGGTTGGAGGTATATTTTCTAGCACTTCATCAGGTCAAAACGTAGGCGTGGCAAAACACTGGTAACATGTTTGGGAGTAGCACAAATTTTTAGACCATGGAAGTTTAATTTAGTATAATTTTTGGATCACAAGACAACACATCCTTTGGTCAAGTGCCTATTAGAGGAGGAGGATCGGGTGGTTCGAATCTAGTGGATCCGGTGGTGTAGTCAATTTTTATACCCCTTAACAAATAAGGACAATCCCATGCGCATCGACCTATCACCCAGTGGGCGTTGGGCGCTCACCCGAGGCACGCGCGGGCTCTGAGCCCCTCTTTTATGTGATTTGTGCAAGAATATAGCATAGATGCGTAATAGAAAGACCGAAGAAACTCCTTATTCAACTGAGAACTTCAAGTAAATGCTACACTAATATATTCATTCAGACAAGAAGCATATTGACAAAAGATAGATCTAAACCATGAGGGAAAGAGGATGCATAATGATTATACTCATTCATATGAAACACATTGAACATAACAAAAAAAGATATGTATGAGCCGCGAACCACATATATTCATAATTGAACATGTCTAGTAATCACATTACATCTATCGTGGTCAAGAAAATATCATAAGGAACCATATGTAATATCACCTCCTTTATAGCAGAAGATATTATTGATGTTGCACATGATGGTGATAAAATCATGTTTGGGAACATTTTGTTGGTAATAGTGTTCTCTAAGATTGGGGTGCCCTGATGGGCCTAAAGATAAGATATGGGAACATCTTGCAGAATATCCCTCCCCTACAAAATGATTTTCTAAGTATACTTGCGACATGGTGACACCAACATACAAGGCGTGTGTGGACAAATGGTATAAACGGATGTGTGATACATTCGGTGCTAAGTGGAGGATTCTAGAAAAATTTCCCGCTCTTGTGGATGGATTTTCCAATTTTACAGTGTATCAACAATTTTGTATTGAGAGGTTTATGTTAACTGATGGAACTAATAGCCCATGGTGCATACTTCCATTCGCTTTCATGGCACAATACTTCCGAGTTTTTATGAATAGGTTCAAGGAGACACAAAAGTTGAGATATGATCTGAGTGAAGTGGATAAGGAGCACCATGAGATGCTTCAAACACTTTTCTACCCCAAGAAGTACACTTATGAGGAGAAGTATGTTTTAGAAAGCATACATTTGTTGAAACCAAGTAACGTTGCCAATAGCTTCAGTTGATGCAGCTAGAATATATATTTACCTAAGGCCTCGATTTGTTGATGGAGCATTCATAGAAGATGATGTGAGTATTCCTGAGGATCCCTCTATGTGGAAGAAGGTCAAACCAAAGAAGCGAGGGTGCGAAGAGACTCCTTCATCGGTAGAAGCGAAGGAGTAAGCAAAGATAAAACTCCATTTCAAGTGCGTCCATAAGAAAAACTTTAGAGCAAGAAGGAGATAGGGACAAACACCTATATCAGGAGGAATCTTGTTAGAAGAAGGTCCCTAGTGCAAAAGAAGTAGAAGATAGTCCATAGCTCAAACTCTGAAGAGACGGAGAGCCAACAAGAAGAGGAATAAACTAGAAGTGGAGAAGATTTGGTTAAGAAGTTGGGTCCACAAGTGCATATTGTTGAAGAATCGATGAAGAAGGCCAAGATGAACACTTCAAAGATGCACATGTAATGGATGTGGATGAAGAGGGTGTCAATGTGACCAACACACACGAGTTATAAAGGAGAACCTAGACCCAGTGAAGAGCATGAGGATAGGCACACTCCTAACCCTGAACTAGAGTGTAGAGTAGAGATTGAGGTAGCAGAGATCATAGATAATCCGGTAGATCATGAGGTTGTGCGTAGTGCAAAGGAAGAAAAAAATGAAAAAGAAAGGAGTGAAGGATAGGAAGGAATCATGGGTGGAGAATCGTGCCTCATTATAGGTTTCCCCAAGGGCACTTGCGGAAAGAGACAAACATACATCCCACAAGGACCTATCATGCAATATGTAGAGGATCCCAATAAGGTTCTATGTGCAAGGTACTAGAGCACAATACCTACTGAGATCAACTATTTTGTTGGTCATCATTTGATAAGAAGGGTGTTTTATCACACAAAAGAAAGATGTTGTCTTACACTTTTGAGTCACACATTGAGGAGCCAAATTTTGAAGTAAGCACCCATTCATTTCGGATGTTGATCGTCAGATAGGACTTTTAAGAAAAGCAATAGTCAGGGGACAAGAAGTCCCTCCTCTTTAATGGGAGAGGTTCCCTTATTCAGAAACGAACTTATTTACAAATGTACAAGACATGATTTGTTGGTTAAACTTGGATATCACGAAAGTGTTTTCTATGAAGATCATCAATTACAAAAGGACTGAGGAAATGAGAGTACGGAAAGAAGCGAGAAAGGCAACATGCAGAATTAAGATATCGAGTAATTCTTTATGATGCGAAAGTCACAGTGAATTGAAACAAGATCATTTGTATCGAATAAATAAGATGGAATTTAAAGACACAAAGTTCTGTAAATAACATCTGCTTAGAACACAAAGTTTCTTAACATAACACAGATTCATTAATCAAGGAAACAAAGTTCCTTCTTGGTTATACAAGATCACCGTGCTTGCAAAGTTGAAGAGTATGCAATCGGTAAGACTAACGAACTTGAGACAAATGATCTTCACAAAGAAAATAAATGAAAGCTTAGGAATAACAGAGATCAGATAGACAAAGAATGGAAAAGTCCTTCTGTATTGATTTCTTTGTAATCTATTTACACTTTTAGAAAATATGCCAAGTTCTTCCTTTTTTTTTGAATGGCGTGAAGAAGGCCATTATATAACTTACAAATCAGTTACTCTTCGTAACCGTTTCTTTAACCAAGAACAGTTAAAGACCGCCTATCGCAGTACCTCAACCCGTTACAAAGAAAACGGCAAAAGAAATGGAAGAAGAGAAAAGAATGAGGAGAAGAAGACAGGTGGCCAGTCACTTGGAGGGACCCACTGACTTCAGAATCCGCTGCCTGAAATTCTTTTGACGCCTCAGCTATGTCTCAGAAGTCTCATTCTAAAGATGACAGCGTATGTCTTTGAAAACAGAGATGACCAGTGTCTTGAAAACTTCATCCTTCTACCCGCTGTCCTTGGAATTTGGTCTTCAGATTGATAGTATCAGAGCCGCAACTTAAATTCATATTTAGTTTGAAAAACAACATATTCGGGTAGAGCGGGAAAAACTAAGTATGGATGGCATTTGGTTCGTTTGGGACATGTGAGACGCAAATGCGTGAAACACGTGGCTCGGCCGATTCGGGCGAAACAAGGAGAGACGACAAATGCATTTTGGGACATTTGGGACGAAAACGCCGAAATACGCTGGTTCGGTGCTTATGAAAATGGAACAACTTGCACTTTTTGACTTGGGACATTTGGGACATGAAAGAGCGAAGTACGCGGTTCGGGTGTTTCGGCCGAAAATGGAACAAAAGGCCCGTTTGAACTTGGGACATTTGGGACGAAAAAGTTCCGGAGTACGCGGTTCGGGCGGTTCGGCCGAAAATGGAAGCTCGCACGAGAAAGTTTGGGACACTTGGAACATAAAAGAGTGAAGTACGCGGTTCGGGGATTTCGGCCGATCGGGGAACAGAGCGCACTTTTGAACTTGGGACAGGCGGGACAAAAATGTCCGACAGGCCCGAAAATGGAACAACTTCGGGGATTTCGGCCGATCGGGGAACAGAGCGCACTTTTGAACTTGGGACAGGCGGGACAAAAATGTCCGACAGGCCCGAAAATGGAACAACTTCGGGGATTTCGGCCGATCGGGGAACAGAGCGCACTTTTGAACTTGGGACAGGCGGGACAAAAATGTCCGACAGGCCCGAAATACATACAAAATGACCCAAAACATAGATTTTTTCAATTTCATGACTTTTCTCCTACTACCAGCTTGACAGAAAAGACACTTAAACTCGAAATTTCGAAAGTTCACCTTCTTCAGAGCAGGGGGAATTTTGAGTGTACAACAAGATACCCATGAATCAAGCAGTTGTCAAGAGAAATGTACCGGTAGTTGATTCTCAACAATTAACAGATGAACAAGCATGCAATGCACTTAACAAGCTATCGGTGGAGGTGGGTTCCAAAATTTTTGATAAGAACAATAGTATAAGGTTTATGAAAAAGGAGGTGGAAGAGAAGAATAAATAAATAATTGAAAGGGATAAGGAGATAAAGGATAAGGAAGAAATTATTGTGTAGCTAAGGCAGGAGTTAAGGGATGAGAAAGGACAAACATGCGCGTTGTACAAAAAGGTAGAATGCATAGTTGATATAATTTTGATTGCCTCTGCCCGAACTTGACAACCCCTGGATAAGACAACATATGAGTCTGCCTTTCATTGTCTTGAGGATCTAACATGCATAATTACTTCCCAACCAAAACCCTTACCTTAGAATCTGCAGAAGAAGTTATGGCATGGAAAAAGTAGCAAGAAAAAGAACAGATTGAAGCCACCATAACATAATACAATGAGTTGATGGAATTAGTGAAGGCCACTTCTCACATGGTAGAGGTCGTATATGATAATTGTGAGGATAGAGACCATGTGGTGGGATTGCTTGTTGTAAAAGATGAAGCAGATCTCAAGGAGTTCTAGGCCAAGAACAAAGGGAACATGGTAGAACAAGAGAAAATATTGGCCAAAGTTGAACAAAAGGGAAGCAATTGATTCATTAAGGGATTCAATTAAAAACAAGTTGAAGGAACTCTACGTGTAGTTCACACACAAGATGGATGCGCTAACAAACATGGGAAAATAATTGGAGACTCTGGTGGACACACGAAGGCTAAGGGTGAGGAAATAAAATTTGAAGAAGTCAGTCATTATGATAGGGGACACCTTTTCTCAAGAACGAGTGAACTAGAAGGGTGGAAAACATTAGAGGCATTAGTGAATAAGGAATTCCCCCTTCTTTTTGCCCAGTGATATTCAAATTCTTTCATTCTTTGGCGCAAGCCATAAGGACATTCTTTAATCTTTATTTAATTGAAGGATTATTTATCTCTAGACATGAGATCAGACAAAGTGTTTCCGAGGATGGATAACATACCTAGTGTGGGGTAATGTTGGGCCTTGGAAATGTGACTAAGTATTGAAGAGTGCATGCATGAAGATTTGTAGAGGAATCACGTGTAGGAGGGAATATCATGAGTGCGTGCATGGATGTCATTGTTCACGCATGAGAGACAGAAAAAGGTGCTTAATGATTGCTTCTAGAAGGATTGAGGACTTAGATAATTTTGGGAAAGATGCTAAATATACATGTAGGGTGAGTGACACATAAGGGAAGATTTCATGGATGAAGAGTCCATTAGGAAATAATTATATTAGTGCTCCATTATGTTAATGTGTGAGCAATGTTATATTTTGTATATTGTTTATATGAGTTGTTATTATAACAACTCATGTTATTTGTATTGTATTAGTTTTGGAGTTGTTACGAGTTGTTAAAACAACTTGTATAGTTTAGGTGAGTGGTTTCCTATATTATAGGAAATATAATTCCTATATAATCATTTGTATGTAATATGAAGATATACGGAATATCATTTGTTATTATTTTGTCTATTATCTGCAACTGATTCTGATATGCTCTCTTCATTTGGTTTCAGAGTGAGATGAGAGACCTATGTCAACAGATACGTAGCAAAGGAAAAATATGATCTGCTAAAGTTAGTCAATTTTGTGTAGTTGCGTGGAAGGTGATTGAGGAGTTCCATACGGCCTCGTATTTTACTGCATCTAACAAATGGGGACTGATTGCGAGAAGGTGATTGAGGAGTTCCATATCTGGCTTTCAAATGGAGTTTTATGCATCTAACAATATTTGCATATTATAAGTAATTTGACTGCATGCGTTCACTACATGCATCTGAACAATGATATGACTGCATGCATTCACATGCAAGTATTATCTCGGGGTTTGGTGATTTGAGCATATGATTTGTCACAATTTTGAGTGCATTTGGAATCATTCAAACTCAGACCAGATCTCTGCTACGTACACTTCCCTGCCAGATTTGTCAAATGATATATGCGCAGTCTGCAGATTCCTTATTGTTCATTACTCAGATTTTCTAGTTGACGCCATTATCCAGTATATGCACAGTCTACTATTACCTAGTTGTGCCAAATCATCTTCAGTTGACACCATTCGTAAAAGGAAATTGATATATATCAGAAGACTCGTGTCTTTTATTTCGAGGTCGATCTACTTTATGGCTTTCGGGACACTTCTTAGATAAGTTTGCTGCATTTTTAAAATAGCTAAAATTTAATTATTGAGTCATCCGTCTCCTAATATGTTTAGGAATAAAGTCTATGTTTTGTTGTTAATAATTTTCTTGTCTCTTATGTAAAATTAAATGTTTGTATTATTAGGAGTGTCAAGTCAAAATTAATATGTCAAATGTTGACATCAAAAAAGTTGTTGTCAAATAGAGCATGTTGTTACAGGTTTATTAATATATTTTTTCATCATTGTATCATCAAAATATGTTTAGGTGAATAATAGGTTGTTAAATTCAATTTCATATAAGTGATTTTAGGATTTTTTTTTATCGAAAGTAATCAAAAGAATCAAAGTCGTCATCATTTTTCAAGTTATTATTGTCTTGTCAAACGTCAAAAGTGTTAGATTTTTTTTTCCCTCCATCTCACAATGGAAGTCCCTCTAGAAAAATTCAATGGGCTCAATTTTCATACTTGGAAAGTGAAGATCCAGATGCAATTGATGAATAAAAATCTCTGGCGGATAGTCGATGGAAAAGAACCAAAACCTACAGATCTGACCAAATTGGTAGAATGGGAAACGAGAGATGATAAAGCCAAAGCCATTATTGGTCTTGCTCTCTCAAATACTGAGCTACACTATGTTGATCTCGAGAAATCGTCTCATGAAATGTGGGAAAACTTGAACAAAACCTTTGGTGCTAAAGCAGTGAATGCAAAATTTTCTCTCAAATTGCAATTGTTCAAGTTAAAAATGGGTGAAGGAGCTACAATGTCCAGTCATATTAATGATTTACGGTCTCTTCTCCGACAATTGGCAGAAGTAAAAGCTCTTGTAGACGATGAAGATGCAAAAGCTATTTTGTTAAATAGTTTGCCTCCCAAATATAGTAATGTTGTCTTCACACTTGGTTAGATGCCTTCCAACTCATTGGAAGATATGATATCAGCTCTTCTAATTGAGGAAAAAGGACTAAAGAAGATGTAGAAGAAGAAACTGCATTGTACTTAAAAAAGAAGTACAATCTAATTTCTCTAAAAATAAGGAGGAAATTGAATGTTTTTCTTTTGCAAGAGAAAGGGGCATAAAACTCCATTTTATAAAAATCGAGCTCGTGATCTTCTAAATGGAACAATCAAAATGGATGAAGCAAATATGGGCATAGATGATGAATCTGATTATGAGGAAGAACAAGTAAATGAAGACAGTGGCTCTGAAGACTTCTTGTTCTGAGCATGAAACCGGAGGATGGAGGCAAACGGAGGTTGGAGGTCATTCAGCGACCTCTCGTCAGTCGCCAACGACGGGGCCGCATAGATGGTTTGGTGACATTTTGTAGTGTATTTGCTTTCAGCTTGTGTCGTGTGCTTCTTGTCATGTTTTTCAGAGTTCCAGTATCAGTGTTCCTGTTTGCAGTGTTCGTGATTGAATAAGTGGAAATTTCACATTGAGGGGGGGAACATGATCCTATGTTCCATTTCCATTATGTCAGTTTTTTCTATGTATGTATGAGCAACAGATTTCAACATGATTTCCCTATGTTATTCCTTGCAGTGAGATAATGATGAGAGTTGTTGATACTAGTGCATCATCATGTTATCGTGGTTGTTAGTTATCCGAAAAACTATCCAGAGGTTATTGGTACTATCTTACAAAAACTACATGTTGTGTGGTTGTTGGTTAACCACTTGGAAAACCATCCAGAGGTTGTTGGTATTGTCCTTGAAACCATCCAGATCATGAGCATGCTACGTAGCGGCACGTTGCAGTACAAAGAAGGTTTTCCCATGTTCGCACTAAGGGGGGGAATGTTAGGAAATAATTATATTAGTGCTCCATTATGTTAATGTGTGAGCAATGTTATATTTTGTATATTGTTTATATGAGTTGTTATTATAACAACTCATGTTATTTGTATTGTATTAGTTTTGGAGTTGTTACGAGTTGTTAAAACAACTTGTATAGTTTAGGTGAGTGGTTTCCTATATTATAGGAAATATAATTCCTATATAATCATTTGTATGTAATATGAAGATATACGAAATATCATTTTTTATTATTTTGTCTATTATCTCGTAATGTTCGATATGCTCTCTTCAGAGTCTATTTTGGAGAAAGGAACTAATAGTTCAAAGTGGAGTATGAATACTTGTAGGCTATGCAAGGCTATTTTGGATGAGTGGAAGGTCAAACGACATGCAGATTTTTGGGTGAAAGATATGATTAGAAATGAATTTAACTATAGATGAACTATTATTAGAAGAGCTTGCATGTTCCTTGTTATCTTTGTAAATGACAAATGGTTATTCTTAGCATGAACCCTATTGTTTATTTAGTTTATCGTTCCTTATCAATTTAATGATCTAGGTACTAAATAAAACTAAATAACCTCGAAACATGGAGAGTTTATGGTACCTCAAATGCGTGATGTGGATGAACGGGCAAAAAGGTGATTGATCTTCGTTGCAAGCTACATACACTAAAAAACTAGAGAAAGATTTGATTAGATAATATATGTGGGGCTTCCCTAGAAAAAGTTGACTCCAAGAAGCTTTAAATTCCTTGGCAGATGTCAACCCACGTGTTTGATAAGATAAAAGTGATAATGATAAACATGATAATATACTGAAATCGAGGCACACAAAAATTGAAAATACAAAAATGTAAGTCGCATACAAATCTGATCTAAATGAACTCAGTAAACAAAATTGATACTGACCGGGTCGATAGTGACCAGATGTGAAAAGGCAAGTCGATGATGACCTGGGTGAGTAGATATGAGCAATAAGAGAAATATGCAAACCCTACAAGATTTGGATGTAAACGAAAGTAAGCAGAGGTCTCAAGATCTGGAATCAACTCGTAAAAGGAATCTAGGGGAAGAATCCAAAAGTGACAAAAACATAGATTGGAGGGGTATATTGGGAATTATGACCTTGGTCGAAAATGACCAAGGTGAAGCCATAGTGATTGGATCGCAAACGAGCTAGTTTTGATGCAACAACAAGGATGGCAAGTATGGAGTCGAAAGGGATGACAGGGCCAAAGTATAGACAACGAGATGGATGGAAAGCAAAATAAACAAGATCACAAGATAGGGTCAACGATTTACACAAGAAGGATAGATCAAATCCAAGGAAAATGGATGAGATAAGTGACTGCAAGTAGAGAAGTTGGAATATAAGGCTAATAATGGGATTCCAATAGCTACATAACTTGCAAGATGTTGGACCTACTAAGATAACAATAATATGATGATAATTGAATAAAATAATACAATGATGACGATGATATCATGAAGGAGTGTTCATGAGTGATGCAATTAAGCTAGAAGGGAGCTCCGGGAGGTCTGTCATTGTTGTAGAGATGCTTAAGCACATGAAGAACCTCACGAGTTGCCATAAATTTTGGGGATGTGCATGCATCGATCATTATGGAGAGAAAGCACTTAGCTTTATAGGGTCGACGGTGGTAGGATCGGGTGGGTTGCCATCGATTGCGAGGATCCCCAATAGGCTAGCTTTTCCGATTTTGGCATGATTTTGTGTTTTTAAAGATTGGCCAAATGCTTTAAAGTATGTAGGTGAAATCAGTTTGTTCGGGGATGAATTTAAGGTAATTAGGGCATAAAAATAGATGGAAGAAAAGCTTATAAAATCAAAGGGATGAATTTAGGATAAAAACATCCTAAATAGCAGGTTGGTTAGGGCAAGATGAAGGGTATTAATTAATTAATAGGACGATTTAATTAATAAGAATAAGGATTAATATGGATGGGATAATTGGGAATGTAAGATATTAAAATGATTATTAATTAATGTAGCTTAATTAATTAATAGGGTTGGATGGGAATTTAATTAAATAAAGAGGATGAAATATGCGCACGTGGCAATCAAGGGTATAGATACTGATTTAGGTGTCTACATTTTGCCCCTTTTTGTTGAGTGGTTTGGATTAGCAAGCCATGAGACAAAAATGATAAGAGGTGGATGAGGATAATAAAAAGGATTGGTGATAAGCTCCCCCTAAAATGGGGGTCGATGACGTCAAGGGAAATTGATGACGTGTTTAAAAAGGTAGATGAAAAGGGGTGGTGGGTGAAGAAAAGATGGGTAAAATGATTACCAAGGCAAGATGCCCTAGGAAAAAAGATCGCAATATGAATAAAAACTATGGTGGTGACTCCAATATCACATCGGTAGAGGAAAATTATGGTCTCAACGAAGACGAGATACAATGTTCTATGGACCAGTGAGTGGGTGAAGATCACCTGCAATATGGACATAGAGGGATGACCAATGGGTCATAGGAAAGTCATCAAAATATGTGCAACTATATGCGAAAGGTATGTGAAATCCTTCGTACACAAGGAATCAAGTGAAAAGGTATGTGTCCACAAGGGACGAGGATGAAAGGTATGGTGCCTAGTGGGACATGAAAGAAATGCCAAGAGGAAAAATGAAAAAGCGTGTGATGAAGTAATATGCCCCGAAGGGGAAAGTATGGCCAAGAAGGTAGAAATGAAATATGCCCCAAGTGGAGAAAGGTATAGCCTCAAATGAGGACTTTGAGAGTAGAAATGAGTAGAGTAAATGTTGAAATAAAATGTGTTATGTTCAGGAGCCTATTTTCATGTTAGAGTGTGGTACACCTTTTATGTGTTACACTGTATTTTTACGGTGGTCCCACTTGTTGGTGAGTGGGTTAGGGGGTGAAGCAAGCAAATTTTCATGGGTGGTTTATTAACCCATGGGTAATGGGTAACCGTTATGGGCTATTTTTTGGGCCCATGGTTTTTTTCGGTACCCATTGTTTTTATACCCATGGTTTTTTGCCCATTGTTTTGATACCCACGGTTTTGTATCAAATCATTGAAGCAATTGTCTATTTATATGGTCTTATGCATATGATAGATGATAGACAAGCAAATGTATTACAGATGTGCTTTGAATTCGGGTGTGAATTCTGTAGAGTTTGTTGAGCATAGCTCCAAACGGATATGGTATGTATAGAGAGAGTGGAGACTTGTAATAAAATCGAGCAAGTGATTCTTGGTGACGTAGCCCATATTGGGTGAACCACATTAAATATTGTCTCTCTCTCGTGTTATGTTATTTATTCCGCACTTTTATTTGAGATCTATAATATTTTCGCATATTAGTTTCTCTATTTGATTGTGATTTTGTAAGGGATTATTCCGCATATTTTATCTCTTATTTCCTAATAGAATGCCCCAATGGGGAGATTAAATATGGCCTCAAATGAGGACTTCATGCATGGATCATATACAATTGTGAAATAAAAATGCCTAAAGGGGGAGTAAATATGGCCTCAAAGGCAAAATAGGAAATGAATTATTAAGTAAAATGGTTAAGAGGGAAATAAGTATGGCCACGAATGTGGACTTTGAGATGAATTGTTGAATTAAATGCCCAGAGGAGGAAAGAATAAATATGGCCAAAAATGTGGAGTTAGAATGAAACACGAAGGACACGAAATATTGAAACAAAATGCCCTAAAGGAAGAATATAGATGGCCTCAAGGGTGGACTTATGATGAGAGAGATTAAATAAGACCAGCTAAGACACAACTTAACAATGGTGACCTATGGGTACGAATGAATCTATGTCATATCAAGGAACATGTGAGGAAAATATGCCTCAAACTACATTGGAGGTAAACAACGAGGAGTTCCGAGGGTAACTCGAGGCACATGCGATTCAGAAAGGAAGCTAACAAATAACCAATGATAGTTAGTCATTTCAAAGATAATAAATAATCAATGGATGAGATGATCTCATAAACCTAATGTTGACGTGACAAATGCTTCACCCTAATGATGGTTTCAAGATTGGGATCGAAACATCGCAATTGCAATCCTATCTACGCAGTTAGATCCAAATTTTCCATCCTTGAATTTTACTTGTGATATGAACCTTAAATCTTTGATGACAAAAGGGTTTTGAGACGTGCCTTGTGCAGAGGGCCCTCCAAAAGTGGTGTTCCCTAAAACTATGCCCCGCTCTGGGAAGGGGAAAGAGCAAATTGATCAATGAGGGAAGTTTGCTAGAAGAAAGTTGATTAATGCGGGAAGTCTTCAAATGGCATAAGGAGTAGCCATCCTTCGAGGGTATGGTCTACTTTACACAATATATATAGATGGAAAGAATAAATGATATTGTCCTTTAAGGGATCGTCTATTATTTAGTTTTGATTTTGATTTCATGCCTTTTGATTTCTTTTTTCTTTTCTTTTGCATGAACAACTATCCTTCAAGGGATCGGTTTGTTTTTGATAACTTTGATTTTCGACAAGAACATTCATGAATTTTGATTTTACATGAGGGAGATCTGGGACTAGCTAAGTAGACCACTTAGGAGGGAAAATGAATGTACTTAAGAGGCACCCTGTGGACCCTTTGCATGGTTCCAATAGGTGAGCAAGAGGTGGTGGATGTAATTATCATGGAGTTCTCACCAAAGGGGAGAACTTATCCATAAGGAATATGCTATGGGTAGAGCCATGGTGTCTATATTTAAGGTCACATCTAGGAAGTGACGGAAGACCACATAATTCTAAATCATCACAATGAGAGATGGAAGGGGCTAAGATGGAGGAATGATCTAAAGATATGACTAAGAGCACACTGGTAAATGTGCTAACAATAGAATGGTCACAAGTGCAATGTGTTAAGCGGTTCCACTTCTAGTTTACCACCAAGGGAGGGGAGACATTAAAGTCACGATAGGATAAGATGATAGCTTGTAAAGGATTAGATGTAATAGACAAGTGAGAAATAAAAACTATGTGCCAAAGGAAGTAAAAATATGCGTCCCTAACAAGAAAGAGATGCTCCCCAAGAGAGAGACAAATATGACCACAATGGTGGATTTTGATGAAAATAAGATGGTGCCCCAAAAGAGGCATGAATATGGCCACAACGGTGTACTTTGATGAGAATACATGGTCCCTCAATGGAAGGAAAAATATGGCCATAAAAGGTGGACTTTGATGAAAATAAATGGTCCCTCAATGGAAGGACAAATATGGCCAAAAAAGGTGGACTTTGATGAAAATAAATGGTCCCTCAATGGAAGGAAAACATGGCCACAAAAGGTGGAATTTTATGAAAATAAATGGTCCCTTAATGGAAGGACAAATATGGCCACAAAAGATGGACTTTGATGAAAATAAATGATCCCTCAATGGAAGGACAAATATGGACACAAAAAGTGGATTTTAATTGAGATTTAAACTTAGATAAAATTTAAATTAAGATCGGATGAGATAGATTGGATGAAATTGGATGAGGTTAAATAAAGTGATGTCAAGAGTGAAGTCCCCAACGTCAAGGGAGTTTTTTTAGATAGGAAATGAGTTAATGCGGATGATATGCTCAAGGATGAGGGGAGGTTGCTCCCCTAGTGAAAGATATTATATCACTATGGAAAAATTAGATGTGGATGAGTTAATGGATGTCAAAAGAGTTTAGATGAGATCATCTTGAACTTGGATTGGATAGATGGTCGAGGATCACAAGGGTGATTAACAAAACCAACAGTATCAATAAACAAGGAGGACCCTCTTTAGGAGGAATGGTAAGGGATGATGTGGATGAAGGATGAGATTTAGTAATTTTGGTGGATGAGGATGTAGGAATTGGATTTGGATTGGTTGTGGTGGATGGAGAAGAATGGTTCCGTGAATGAGGAAATCATCTTTCTCAATAAGATTATGGACTATAGTCTGAAAGGCCTTACAATGCTCATGGTGTCATGACCCAGGAGTATGATGATAAGCACAAACATGATTGGGATTGAACCATGAAGGTTTGGGACTATTTGGATTAAAATATTTAACAAGTGGGAAGTGTGATGGATAGATATTCGAGTTAGATGTCGAAGGATATCTACTGTAGGACCCAATCAAAGTGTCAAAAGGAAGATAACTCTTATGGGTTTTAACATGATGTTTTTTGGATTTTGGATTAAGATTGGATGGGTAAATTAGGCACCTGGAAGATGAATCAATTTTGGATTGTTTGGATTGGGATTTAGGTGTGGATGTAGATTGGATGGGTAGATTAGGTGTCTTGGAAGACAAATCAAATTTTGTTGGAGGATTAGATTGTTTGGATTTGGATTTATATTGTTGAGATGTCCTTTCTTTGGAAGTCTTAGACTTGGATTTGGATGTGGATGTTTGGGATGTTGATGTATGAGCTGATTTGGATGTTGAGGATGGGGGTGGATTGCTTTGAGGTTTTGGTGTTTTGGTTTTAGTTTTAGTGTTGGTTGATGATTTAGGGTCACGTGGACCGGACCGAGTGGTTACTCGAACAAATTTGATGGACAATGAAGGATCCTCTTTAGAAGAATTGTCATTTAGAGGTAAAATGGCTATGAAAGTTTATGAAGAATGAGGGGAATTTTGCATTTGGATAGATGAAGTCAAAGGTGTGGATGTTGAAGTGGAAGGAAGAGATTGGTTTGGTTTGGGAAGGAGGTATCCTTCCTTAATGAAGTTATGAACAATGGCTTGAAGTGCTCTGTAATGTTCAATATCGTGTCTAGGGTATGATGATATGTGCAGATGAGGTTGGAATTAAACCATGATGGCTTCTTGCTATTTGGGTCAAAGGCCCTAATAGGTGGAAGCGTGATTGCAGAAATTTGTAACAAGTGTCGAAAGACCTCCATACATGATTCAACCAAAGCATTAGGAGGTGTTTTGTCTTTGCAGAATATCTTGGTCTTTGAAGAAGAAGTGGATGTTTGAGATGATCCGGATGTTGAGGATAAATTTTGAGCATGTTGATGTCTTGATGGCCTGAATTCAGTTTTGGTATTGGTAAATGCCTTAGTGTTGAATGGTTTCAATTTTAGTTGATGAAACGTTCTTGATGAAAAGGTTTTGTGTTGGATTGTTTTAGAGGTAGGAATGTCAATTTCCTTATAGGAATGTATAAGGGATTTTTGAGGTAATGTATTAATGGTTGTAGATTTTTTTATGAGGTTACGTCCTTAGGAGGAATGATAACAATTTCCACTGAGGAGAGGTGGTGTTGGTATAGGCGTAGGAGCAATATTTATTTGATGGAATCTAAGGAAAGTGAATATTGATTCGATTGTGCTGATGAGGTAGAAGGATCATTTAAAGTTGTCATAAGTTGAAGTGATTTCAAAGGTTCTTCAAATGATGTAGGAGGGAGGATGATGTGGATGTGGTCTCAATGATTGATGTGGTAGGTGCAGGAACTGGGATTGGATCTATGGATGGTATTATGGGTAAGGATGAAATAGATGTGGATGATGGAGTGGATGAGGTAGATATAGATGTGGAATCAATGGTAGATGTATGTGTGGATATTGAAAGAGGTGTTTGATGTATAAGTATTGATTGAATAAGGATTGAAATCGTATGGTGTGGAAGGTAGAAATGGATCTGTCGATGGTGGATCTAGGAAGGTTTGTTTGAAGATATCCAGGAGTGGAGACTAAATTGGTTGGGGATTGTGTAATATTGGGAAGTAGGGACATAGTAGGATGGTTGAGATTGTTGAGGTACATAAAGTGTGGTAGATGAAGTAGGGATGACATTGGCATAAGGTGACGGGGATGGAGTAGGACCCTCTGGTTGACATGATTGAGAACCAGAGTTATAGTGAAAGTATTCGTAGATGGGGCTAGAAGGAGACAAAACACGAGATATTGATCGTGTTAGATGTTTGAGGAGTGGCGGTAATTGATGTGATAGGCATGGGGTTGTAGTTATGGTTGATGTGGGTGTAGGATAAGTGTTGGATGGTCTTGGTTGTACAACATAAGGAGTGGATGGATAAGGATATAAGGAAGCTTGGTGTGTTAAAGCTGGAGGAGATGTTTGATAGGATGTTTGAGGTTGGATTAAAATATTTGATTGTTGGAGCACAAGAAGTGTGAATGTTGGTAGATTGTGGTGATTGGATGGGTATTCTAGATGAAGCAAGGATAGGGTTGATATGACATGATGTAGGTGTAATAAGATCCACCAATTGAGTGGATTGACATGATTGAGGGGTTTTGGGGATTTTGACATAGGAAATCATAGATGGGGCTAGAGGAAGGCTCAAAGGTCTCTAAAGGAGCACAAGGTAGAGGTGTTTGAGGTATGGTATCGATTGAAAATGGGTTATATTTGTTTTTGGTGAAAACAGATTTTTTGGTGGTGGGTTAGGAAAGGGCTCTTTGAAAATGTCAGGGAGTGGTGAAGATCGTATTGGTTAAGGGGTGTATGATATTGGGAAGGAGAAACATGATAAGATGGTTGGGATTGGATGGGAAGATCTGATGTATGAGGAACAAAAATGTCAATAGGCTAGACATGCATGGTGATGTCGGACGAAGCAGGGATAGTCCAAGGGGGTGGGATAGAATCTACTGGTTGGTGTGATCTATGGAGTAGGAGTTCACAGATGGGGCTAAAAGGAGACAAGGATGAGATATCAATCATGGTAGATGTTTGTGCAGAACCATTTGGGGTGAAGTTTTGTTCCATTTTAAATCAAGCAAGTCAGAAAATAGTTATTTTATGTTTTTGTTTAAGAAAGTATGAAAAAGAAAAGGGGAAATGGATAATGAGGTACCTAGGAGAAGGCAATCTATGTTTGGTTTCAGGTATGTTTTGGCTTGGGAAGTCTCAGGCTTCTGTTGGGTGATCAAATCCCAATCAATCTACTGGGTAAGGAGATGTTTTGATATGTTAATTGATTTGTGAGTTTTAGGTAGTGTGTGATAAGATGTGATATGTAACAAGTTAGATCCCCACTTAAACTAGGTGAGTGAACAAGATAAAAGAAAGGTTCATTTTAAATCCAAAACAAAGTGTGATATTTGATGAGGACACATACATGCATGAGAAAGTATGATGCAAAAGGAGAAAATAGGGAAAAAGCATGGAATAACTGGATAATGCTTTTCCTATTTATCTACACTCTTAAGCGATGAGCGATCCAGCCATGAACCCAACACAAGCAAGCAATAAAGTGGAGCCTCACATGTAGTGTTAGTGGAAGACAAAAAAGTGAAATATAGACAAAAAGAAAGAGATCACCAAAAGGGTGGTCCCACGGAGCATGCTAGGAATGTTTATCGAGTTTCTCGTTCCTCATCAATTTAATGATATAGCTACTAAAGAAAACTAAAAACCTGAAACATGGAGGGTTTATGGTACCTAAAATGTGTGATGATGGATGAGCAGTGCAAAGGTGATTGATCTCCATGTTCAGAAGCTACATAAAATGAAAAACTCAAGAAAGATTTGATTAGATAATATATGTAAGGGGCTCCTGGACAAAGTGGCTCCAAGAAGCATCAACTTCCATGGTGGATGTCAACCCTTGTGTTTGATAAGATAAAGCAATAATGATAAACAAGAAACTATGCAAAATCGAGGCACACGTAAAAGCGAAAATGTAGAAATGTAAGGCACATACAAATCTAATCTAAATGAACGTAAACAAAACCGATACTGATTGGGTCGACGGTGACCCATACTATGCAAACGTAGGTCGACGGTGACTTGGGTGAGTAAATCTGAGCAATAAGAGAAATATGCAAACCTTACAAGATCAGGATGTAAACTGAAAGCCATAGAGGTCTGAAGAGGCTATAATCAACCTGCAGAAGGAATTTGGGGGAAAGAAACTAGAAAGTGATAGAAAACAAAGATTGGAGGGGTAGATTGGGAGTTAGGACCCTTTTGATTTCGGTGACTGTGGTGAAGCGGAAATGACCTGGAGTACAGCACGAGCTAGTTTTGATGTAACAATGAGGTAGGATGGAGTAGTATGAGTCCGAAAGGGATGACATGGCCAAAGCACAAACAACAAAAAGCAAAATAAACAGGATCACAAGACAGGTCGACGATGACCTGAGTAGGATAGATCAAAGTCAAGGCAAATAGATGGATAAGTGACTGTAAAAAGAAGTTGGAATAAAAGGCTAATAATGGGATTTCAAAGCTACATAACCTACAAGATGTTAAACATGCCAAGATAGAAATAATATGATGATAACTGAATAAAATAATGCAAGGATGATGATGATATCACGAAGGAGTGTTCATGAGTGAGGCAATCAAGCTAGAAGGGAGCTCCACGAGGTCTATTGATGCTTATCGAGATGCTTAGGCACACGAAGAATCTCGCAAGTTGTTAAAATTTTTGGGAATGTGCATGCATCTAATCATTTTGGAGAGAAAGAACTTAGCTTTATAGGGTCGATGACGATTGGGAACGTGTCCGCCGATCATGGGAAAGTTTCCCTAACGGGCTATCTTTTTCGATTTTGGCGTGATTTTGTGTTTTTAAAGATTGGCCAAATGCTTTAAAGCATGTAGGCAGGATTGGGTTGCTTGGGGATGAATTTAAGGTAGTTAGGGCATAAAAATAGATGGGAGAAAATATTAGAAAAGCAAAGGGATGAATTTAGGATAAAAACATCCTAAATAACAGGTTGGTTAGGGCAAGATGAAGGGTATTAATTAATTAATTAATAAGAATAAGGATTAATATGGATGGGATAATTGGGCATGTAAGATATTAAAATGATTAATTAATTAATGTGGCTTAATTAATTAATGGGGATTGGATGGGAATTTATTTAAATAAAGAGGATGAAATATGCACGCGAGTGATCAAGGGTATAGATACCAAATTTAGGTGTCTACACCTATTTTGAGGATGTTTAGGTGGTGAAGGGCAAGTCCCCACCCCTATATATATATATTGATTTACATGGTTTTAGTAGTTTCACTTTGTAGTAGAGTTATGCTGTTGGTTTATGAGCGTGCATGACTTATGGTGATACTCTTATGTATGTATTCACTTCTGTGTTTTACAATGATTAATACAATGGATCTTTGTGGATGGATATTGGTTGTTGACTTATCTGTAATTGGATCTTGCATAGTAAACCTGATCTTGATTCTTGTTTAGCTTATTCTTGCATATGGTTGTGATCTAGATCTAGTTGTGGTTTATCTTTGCATGGCTATTATGGATCTGGATTATATGTCTTTTCATGCTAACTCCTTGACAAATATGCCATAAAAGAGGGACCTTGTACTCTTGTGCACTTCGAGTGAGCGCTCATATTTGTTTGAGTGATGTGGTAACATGGCTCAGGCAGTTCTTGGTAAAAAAAGACTACATCGTGTAAATTTTTGATTATCCTTTGAATTTTTTTATTTATTTATTGGTAAAAGGTTTTGGTGGGACCTTACTCGAGAGTTCAAACAAAGGCTCGACAACCGAGATATCTAAAAAGAAACAAAGTGGCTAACAAACAAAAAGGGGCCACACCCCAACCAACAACAAAATTAAACCAAGTACAAGGGTAGGGGCCTACTGCTAATACAAAGCCCAACTATGATAAAAAAACAAAACAACAAAGCATAAAAACAACACTAAAACAACAACAAAAATAGTTACACCAGACAAAATACCAAACATGCACTAGTTGATGGATTTATTATAAACCTTGAGTGCAACTATGAGAGCCTTGTGTAGGTTCAAAGCAGTGTTGATGTTGGGATCCCAATTGGAGGCCTGGTACTTTTTGGAGAGCTTCCCATTCTTCCAAGCAGATTCTAGGATTCCACTGAGATCACATATCTGACGTATGTGCACTTGTAGGAGATCAAGGACCACCCTGTGAATAGCTGAAGGTTGTTGTGATTGGCTTCCAGTGCTTTGATTTGGTTGACAACAATGTTAAGATCACTCCTTAGGCCTGAAATGGAGTTAGCAATTGAGTTTTGTGTGTCGGCTTTTGGAGAAAGTCCACATTATCTTCTAGAGTTTTCAAAGCCTCAACCTAAACTTTCAACTTCTCCAAGACCATATCATGATTACAAGTATCAATAACAACAGGGGAGCTAGCAACAACCATAACCTCTTTGCCTTTACTACTCCTAAGAACCCTTTTAGGGGGGCTTAATGACAGGGTCTCGATACATGGGGTTCTTGGATCGAATGCGAGGTTGTTGAGGAGGTGGTGGGGCAAGAGGGGGACTAGGATTATTAGCCACAACACCAAGAATGTATTGATGAATGAGGTATATTACCCCCTGGTGTAAAGGCACAATCCTTCTATGACTTTGAACTTCACCCACAAATTTTTCAAGAGATTGTAGGATGTAGTATGGAAGACTCACCTTGGCCTCCCACCTAAAATGATTAAGAAGCACCAGGTGATGGAGCGGGATTGTGGAAAAACAACCCTAAAGAGTGATATATCGAACCATCATCCGCCATGACCTCATCAAATGGATTCAGGATTGAATCACAGACTATACCTTCCTTTTTATATTCCAACTGTTCCCCATCATCCAGAAAGATTTTTTCCTTTGTTTCCTTATCATATTTGTTATGAAGAATTTGTTATTGTCCATACTTAGCCCTGTGATGTGAGAGATGAAATCCTCTGTGATGGAAAAGACCCGGCCTTGAAACTAGACGTTCCTCTCTTTCCAGTTCTCAAAAAACTGGAGTGAAATGTATTGATCATGTCCCCTGATTTTCTGAATAAAGTCTGGGAAACCCCAATGCTAAGGGTTTCCCAAAGCTCAAATGTTTTCTCTCCACTGAGGATCAAAAATTGGTTCAACCCGACAAGGAGAACCACCCATATCTAAAATTAAATGTGACTGTGAAGAATGTAGCTAAGTGGAAACTGACACACCCAAGTCACCTCAACAACATCTGCGCAGTTGAAATGGCAAAGACAGAGATGAACCCCATTTCCCCAATTTTGTTTGAAAAAACACTCCTTTTCGAGGTGGTGAAGTAATGAGATTGTTTTAATTTGATTTGCCTCGGAAAACCATACCAAGGATTCCACCTGCGAGAGCCTCCAGCTAAGGATTTGCATTAGCATCTGTAATGATGATTTGGCAAGCTTCGTGGGGGGTGTCAAGTAGATCATACCATTCATTGTACTTGTTAATGCACACCCCAACATTAGCCATGATGTCTACTGATTTATTCCCCTCTCTATAAACATGGTGAAACTTTATGTTAATATTGTTGCTTATAGCAAGGGCCTCATTTATAAAGTCACTAATGCTTCTACTAGGGGGTGAGACTTAGAAAGATTATTGATGATGTTCATCGAGTCCCCCTCCACTATAATGTTACCACTTTAAGGTTCCTAGCAATTCTGATTCCCCATAGAGATACTAGGGCCTCAACGTAATGGTTCATTTGTTTACCCATGGATCCTACATAAGCGGAAATGAGGTGGCCTAGATGATCCCTAATAAAACCTCCACCACTACGATTGAGTTAGGGTTTCCTTTGGACGCACCATCAAAATTGAGCTTATACTAACCTTACGGAGGGGGAATCCACCGTATAAGTGACCTATCAATCTGGAAAAAGGAGTTGTTATTTGCTGGGTATTAATGTTCTAGGCCTTCAGATATTTAACCTCATCCTGAGGGTACGAGGCTTTTTCGAGAGGTTTAAATCTTTGGATATTTTCAAGATGTTGACCACCGTGACATCATTTAAGATGCTTTTGATAGATTTGTTAGCACCCCTGAAAATTATGGAATTACGGGCCTTCCAAATCCTCCATATGGTGTGGGGGAAGATGATCATCCAAAACTCTGCGAAGGAGTGCATGCTTAAACGGAGGATTCCATTGAAACCAAGCTTGAGAAATGTCCTCCGAGAAGGACCATTTAACACCAAACCTATTGAACATTAACTTCCAAATAGCCATTGCCACGAGGCAATGAAGCAAGAGGCGTTGAATGGTTTCATTATCATTTTTACAAATGATAGCATTTGTTAGTAGGGTAGAACCTTGTTTGATAAGGTCATTCGATAATGAGAATGCTTTTATTCAAGATGAACAAGAGAAATTGGTTAATCTCAAGGGTAAGTTCCTCGAACCAAGCCTTCTTCAAAGGGAAGTTGCTAATCGGTTCATGACATATAAATGATATCCAGTTCACACCGAATAATTGCCATCAAAGGAGTGAGCCCAAGTGTATTCATCCTTAGCCTCGCAATTGGTGATGGGTACATGACTTAGGATTTTTGCAGCCCTCGAGGAGATCCTTTTGAGCAGGGATGATATTCCCTAAATTTTTCCATCGACAACGCCACTAGAGTTTTGCATATTTCTCCTTTGGAATCTTGTTAACAAGTTTAACCATCTCATTTTTTGGAGTTTGTGCTAGTTTTTGGTTGTGCATGTGTAGGTTTCAGGTGTTTCACAACCAGATCTAGCTAGTTGCAGCTAAGTTTGGAGGAATAGCTAAATTTGGAGGTAGGTTTTACATTTATGGTTTTATCAATATTTTTAATTGAAAGTGATTTTTTCTTGAAAATTCCATTTTGGACGTGTTTGATGTCCTCCTAGCCTAGTTTACATTTTCTCGTTGAAAATTTCTTTGTTGCCTTTCTCCTTCCCCTCTCCTCTCCACCCGAGCTCTGCAGCGAGCTCTTCATTGAGCTGCTCGACGAGCTGGCTCTCTTGTTGGGTGAGTTGGCCTCGTTTCAATCGGTGAGATAGTTGTTTTTTCTGTGCACGTGAGTTGTTTTTTTACTCTACCGAGTCATTTGTCTCCTTCCCTAGCCGAGTTGTCCCTTTTACATTTGCTGCGTGCATTTTTAATCTCTCGTGTTGGCGGTTGCTTTGCTTTGCTTGGGGTTATATTGGGTTTTTTTGGCTTCGTTGTCAGGTCGGGGTTTGTTTGGCTCGACCTGCGTTTGGTTTTGAACTCTCCCGTGTTTTTTGTTGCATGGTTAGGCTCGTGGGTTATGCATTTGGTTGTTGTTGTTCGTTCGAGCCGTCCATTGCTCTGCTCGCTCACGTTGGCTCGAGTCTGTTTGTTCCTTGGCTTGTTGGATTTTCCTTTGCGTTGAGTCAGTTTTTCCGTGTTACCTCTGTATTGGGCGAGTTCGTTTCTGCCTTGCATGCGTTTTTTTGTATTTGTGTGCTTCAAAACCTGCATTGCCTGCGTCCGGATTTGTCTTGGTTGCTCGACCCTCGACCCTGCGTCATTTGTCTCACCTTAGCTTTGCTTCCATTACTGTTGCATGTCGTTGGAGCCCTGCTTGAGACTCTTGCCTTTGTAGCTGACCTTTGCTTGCGAATCGCTTCGCAATCCCACTGAGTTTCACACGGGTCTCGTGTCGAGTCTCCTCCTCAGGTTCTTTCCACTCCTTGAGCCCCAAGCATCTTGACCACCTTGGTTTCTCTGCGTACCATTTCCTTCGCTCACCTGGCTTATCCCTTTGCACGACTCGGTCTACCCATCTCTGACCTATGCCCATTGCCTATCCACCTCTTAGCCTTTCCTACTTAGTTTTTTTAACTTTGACTTTTGTTTTTAAGCTTAGTGTTATAAAACTGAAGATTTATTAAAACTAAAGGTAAGTTTTTAATTTAAGCGGTGCTTTAAAATTTAAAAAGGTGGTTTTTTTAGGCGGTGGCTAATTTTTAAGGTAAGACCATGCCTTTTTATAAAGAAGGGGTGGCTAATATTAAAGGGAGTCTAATATTTTTTAGGTCTTAATTGAATATTAGGATCTAATTCTAAATTCATAGTCCATTAGGATCTAACAATTTTTCTTAGGAGTTAATTAATATTTTTAGCTCTTTAATTAACATAATTAGTAGTTAATATTATTGTTTATTTAATGTTATCGCACCTTTTTTAAATCACAACTAGGCTTATCGACAATCTTCCCTTCCTCGCCGCCGTTGCTTCAATTCACCATCCCTTCATAGAGTAGTTGGCACTTCCACCTCACATATGGAGCATCGTTCCTGGATAGAACAACACCTTATCACTTGGGATCTTCTTCTTCTTCACTGACACGGGGTGGTCTTCGATGTGTTCTTTGTCTTGAGAGGGTGGATAATGTTTCTTCATCTCCTCTTCAGTAGAAAGATTACAGGTTTGTACATGAGTACCTTATAAGGTCTTTAGTTGTCGGGACTCATTTGACACATCTTTCTTAGGTTGTTTAGGAGAGTCTTTTATCTCTTGTAAGTGGATGTTTTTCCCTTAAGGGTTTTCCTCCATTACTTGAGATCCTTATTGTACATGGGTACCTCATCAAGCCTAGTTGTGGACCCATTTCCCTTCTCCTCTTCTTCTTTTCCAGAAAGATTATTGTTTGTACATGGGTACCTTATTAGGCTTAGTTGTCAGCCCCATGACACATCCTTCTTAGTTGTCTCAGGGAGTTGTCTTTCTCGTGACTCGACTTGTCATGACCTCTACCTCAACTTCAATGAACGGGGGTGTTGTTGTATATGACTTGTTTGGTCATCATTCAACATCTTGTCCACCATAGATGGTTAGTCATCTCACTTAGTGAGATCATAGGTCATTAGGGTTAGTTAGAGTTGTGTCCACGTGTCATGCACACAAGTTACACGACAGTACCCTATATGTACCTCTTATTTTTGATATATGAGAATGAGTAGACCTATTCTTTCATACTTAATTCTCATTTCGTGATTCGATCTCTTGCTTATTGCGTGAAGCGTTCATGACGCCATTGGAAGTGCAACCTTTTCAATGTGCACGGGGTTCCGTATTGATCCTCATAGGAGAATAAGATAAAACCCCTTTGTTAATGATGGATTTCCCTGGTAGTGTTGTTGATTCTCCTTCAAACATGTGTGTTGTATGGGAGAATACCTAGGGTGTATCAACTCAACGCCTGGACCGAGGTACATGCTACGTTCATGAGGGAGTGATGCTTGAGGAAATGTGTAAGAACTAAATTTGCATTTGTTGTTAGATCCGGTATTTGAGCTTCTTCTTTCAAATGTGGAGCTCTTTTTCTAATGTGGTTTTTACTTTTGTTTCTTTCAATTTCTCCATTTTGACACACTATGTCTATGTGTTTTAAGGATACAACAGATGTCGCCAATACATATATGACTCGAATGAAACACCTCAAGCTCATATTTTCAAGGTCGATCTTCCTAGTATTGTAAAGTTCTAGCAATGTTTTTTAAAGCTCTCTATATCTCTCTTATTTTTCTTTTTGTTTGAAATTTTTGATTGTAATGGATATATGCTTGATTTTCAAGGTTAAAGAAAGAAGAGGTGAAAATAGAAGTGGAAGACAGATGAATTCTTCGAGAAGCAGAGAATGCAACAAAAAGAGGAGCACAAGAACACTAAATATCACCATGTGGAACGCTCATGAGAAGATTTATGTGGCGATTCAATATTGTTGAGGGAGCTTCCCTATGGATGATAGTGAAGCGGTGTGCCCTCTTAACTTTTCAAACCTTATTTAAACCTCGTGCATAATGCTCATTTTGGATAGATTCCTAACTTCATTATGACAACTTTTACTTGCATATTGCTTCTATTTAAGTAATTTATCTTTTGTCATTTTCTTATACTTTGTCAAATCCAATGGGATTTCATGGAACTTTGGAAATATTAGATAACATGAAGGAAACTATTTATGGAATCATAACTTATGCTCCATCTTCTCTTGTGTGCAGAGGTTGACAATCAAAAGATTGGTAGATATAAGTATGGGGGTTTTGACACTTTTATTAGAGAAACTTACCAGATCTTTGGCACATGTCATAGTCCTTGTGAACTTGAAGGAAATCTCAACTGGTTCCCACAAATTTCTACCAAAAAGTATGATTGTACTTGTTTTATTAGGAGGAAGAGTAACGATCTAATTCGTCATAATAGTTTTAAACAACCTCTGTACATTGAGAGTCCTTTTCATGATACATGTACACGTTTGGTTGTAACTCTTCTTAGAGATGAAGCATATGTGGAGTTGGATCTTATCAATAGTGCGGATCCCGTTATGCTCCTCATAAATCTTCCTAGTGAAGAAGAGAGGATGACTTGTGTCCACGCGTCACTTAACGTGGCATTATTTCTATGTTTGCACGTGAACTTGGTTTACAAATTTAGGAACTTTGAGATTTGGATTCATGAATATGAAAATTAATTTCATCACCGAATATGTATATTAGATGGCTTGTAACCAATGTGACTCTAAGAACTTGTTTTGAATTTGTAGATTGTTCGAGTACCTACAAGAAAACACCCGAACTTCCCTATTATTCATCATGTGCAATTTACTAAAGGGACTCACAAGTATGTGCATACATGATTTCTGTAATAAATTTGAAATAAAGTTAAGCTACTTATAGTGTTAGAATCCTCCGACTTGTCCAAGAAGCGCATTCCAACTCTGACATCCATGAGTTGCAGGATCTCTATGCCACTATGACTACCCTGATTTGATGAAAAAGAGGGTCTTGGCCTCAAAAACCTCTCAAAAATGGCCATAACCAAAAACATAGAAATCAAAATCACAGTTGCCACAAACCCAAAGGACACTGCATCCACAACGTTATTAAAATGCCTCGATTACTAAGTTTTGTTGTTCTCCCACCATTTACTTTCCTGCACTTTCTTGCCCTTGCAACTGGAAAGGAGGCTATAAATTGCTACAAAATGAATCCATTCCGATTGGGTTTAAAACCCTAAAACTTTCAGAGTTTCCTCAATTTTTCTTGTGTCCTCTTTGTGAGATTAAATTGCTTAAGTGGAGCATAAATAGAAGATATTATTTGGGTTTTAAAAAACATATCCATGGAATAGATGTGGGTAATGCAATCAAAAGTCTTGATCTACATTTCAATCATATGACCAGCATCAGGGATCAATGTGGATGCCTATTTGTGCATCAACTATTTCCTCCAATTACCTCATGTGGTTCTCGAAAGCTATAGTTTTGCATTTCCTCCCTCATTCCGCTTTCCCTTCCCTTACAATTCTCCACCCTCAAAGCCCTTACTCTACGCCCCTCTTCCTCTCCCACTATTTCTCTCCCTTCAATTCGCTTTTGTCTAAAGATCCCCTTTGACATTTCCATCGTACATTTCACGTGATATATAGTCTCTCGCAATAACGAGGAATCATGCCTACATTCTCTAAACCTTTTCCCACTCATAAACCCCTTTGCATTTCCCTTCCCACGCTTCCATACTACCATTCCTCTCTTCTTTTCTAGCTTCTTAGTCTACCCTCCTTTCAACCTGTCTACGGTACTTGTACATGTCTTACTTAATATTTAATTAAAAACATCATTTCTTTATTCCCTTTCTTCTCTTTGTACCATACTTCGTCTCATTTCCACAACATTCATATGCCACATCCCTTTTGGCGTTCACATGGCACTCCATGCGATTACTAGTCATTTAACACTTTAATGGCATGGGTGTGATCCCCTAGGTTACACTTTAATGGAGCCCCGCTGAGACTCTTGCCTTTGTGGCTGACCTCTGCTGCGATCGCTTCGCAATCCCACCGAGTTTCACACGGGTCTCGTGTCGAGTCTCCTCCTCGGGTTCTTTCCACTCCTCGAGCCCCAAGCATCTGACCACCTTGGTTTCTCTGCGTACCATTTCCTTCGCTCACCCGGCGAGCTTATCCCTTCCACGACTCTGGTCACCCACCTCGACCTATGCCCATTGCTATCCACCTCTTAGCCTTTCCTACTTAGTTTTTTTAACTTTGACTTTTGTTTATTAAGCTTAGTGTTATAAAACGGAAGATTTATTAAAACTAAAGGTAAGTTTTTAATTTAAGCGGTGCTTTAAAATTTAAAAGGTGGTTTTTTTAAAGCGGTGGCTAATTTTTTAAGGTAAGGCCATGCCTTTTTATAAAGAAGGGGTGGCTAATATTAAAGGGAGTCTAATATTTTTTAGGTCTTAATTGAATATTAGGATCTAATTCTAAATTCATAGTCCATTAGGATCTAACAATTTTTCTTAGGAGTTAATTAATATTTTTAGCTCTTTAATTAACATAATTAGTAGTTAATATTATTGTTTATTTAATGTTATCGCACCTTTTTTTAAATCACAACTAGGCTTATTGGACAATCTTCCCTTCCTTCGTCGTCGTTGCTTCGAATTCACCATCCCTTCATGGAGTAGTTGGCACTTACACCTCACATATGGAGCATCGTTCCTTGGATAGGAACAACACCTTATCACTTCGGGGATCTTCTTCTTCTTCACTTGACACAGGGTGGTCTTCGACAGGTTCTTTGTCTTGAGAGGCTGGATAATGTTTCTTCATCTCCTCTTCTTGTAGAAAGATTACAGTTTGTACATGAGCACCTTATAAGGCCTTTAGTTGTCGGGACTCATTTGACACATCTTTCTTAGGTTGTTTAGGAGAGTCTTTTATCTCTTGTAAGTGGATGTTTTTCCCTTAAGGGTTTTCCTCCATTACTTGAGATCCTTATTGTACATGGGTATCTCACCAAGCCTAGTTGTCGGAACCCATTTCCCTTCTCCTCCTCTTCTTTTCCAGAAAGATTATTGTTTGTACATGGGTACCTTATTAGGCTTAGTTGTCGAGGCCCCATTGACACATCCTTCTTAGTTGTCTAAGGGAGTTGTCTTTCTATCTATACCGACTTGTCATGACCTCTACCTCAACTTTAATGAACGGGGTGTTGGTGTATATGACTTGTTTCGTCATCATTCAACATCTTGTCCACCATAGATGGTTAGTCATCTCACTTAGTGAGATCATAGGTCATTAGGGTTAGTTAGGGTTGTGTCCACGTGTCATGCACATGAGTTACACAACACTCCTATATGTACCTCTTATTTTTGATCTATGAGAATGAGTAGACCTATTCTTTCATACTTGATTCTCATTTTGTGATTCGATCTCTTGCTTATTGCGTGAAGCGTTCATGACGCCATTGGAAGTGCAACCTTTTCAATGTGCACGGGGTTCCGTATTGATCCTCATAGAATAATAAGATAAAACCCCTTTGTTAATGATGGATTTCCTGGTAGTGTTGTTGATTCTCCTTCAAACATGTGTTGTATGGGAGAATACCTAGGGTGTATCAACCCAACGCTGACCGAGGTACATGCTACGTTTTATGAGGGAGTGATGCTTGAGGAAATGTGTAAGAACTAAATTTGCATTTGTTGTTAGATCTGGGTATTTGAGCTTCTTCTTTCAAATGTGGAGCTCTTTTTCTAATGTGGGTTTTTTTACTTTTGTTTCTTTCAATTTCTCCATTTTAACACACTGTCTATGTGTTTTGCAAGAGGGATACACAGATGTCGCCAATACATATATTGACTCGAATGAAACACCTCAAGCTCATATTTTCAAGGTGGATCTTCCTGGTATTGTAAAGTTCTAGCAATGGTTTTTAAAGCTCTCTATATCTCTCTTATTTTTTCTTTTCTGTTTGAAAATTTTGATTGTAATGGATATATGCTTGATTTTGTAGGGTTAAAGAAAGAAGAGGTGAAAATAGAAGTGGAAGATGCAGACGAATTCTTCAGATAAGCGGAGAACGCAACAAAGAAGAGGAGCACAAGAACACTAAATATCACCATGTGGAACGCGGAGAAGATTTATGTGGCGATTCAATATTGTTGAGGGAGCTTCCCCATGGATGACAGTGAAGCGGTGTGCCCTCTTAACTTTTCGGTCTTATTTAAACTCGTGCATAATCGCTCATTTTGGATAGATTCCTAACTTCATTATGACAACTTTTTACTTGCATATTGCTTCTATTTAAGTAATTTATCTTTTGTCATTTTCTTATACTTTGTCAAATCCAATGGGATTTCATGTAACTTTGGAAATATTAGATAACATGAAGGAAACTATTTATGGAATCATAACTTATGCTCCATCTTCTCTTGTGTGCAGAGGTTGACAATCAAAAGATGGTAGATATAAGTATGGGGGTTTTGACACTTTTATTAGAGAAACTTACGAGATCTTTGGCACATGTCATAGTCCTTGTGAACTTGAAGGAAATCTCAATTTGGTTCCCACAAATTTCTACCAAAAAGTATGATTGTACTTGTTTCTATTAGGAGGAAGAGTAACAATCTAATATTCGTCATAATAGTTTTAAACAACCTCTGTACATCGAGAGTCCTTTTCATGATACATGTACACGTTTGGTTCAGTAACTCTTCTTAGAGATGAAGCATATGAGGAGTTGGATCTTATCAATAGTGCGGATCCTATTATGCTCCTCATAAATCTTCCTAGTGAAGAAGAGAGGATGACTTGTGTCCACGCGTCACGAACGTGGCATTATTTCTATGTTTGCACGTGAACTTGGTTTACAAATTTAGGAACTTTGAGATTTGGATTCATGAATATGAAAATTAATTTCATCACCGAAATATGTATATTAGATGGCTTGTAACCATTGTGACTCTAAGAACTTGTTTTGAATTTGTAGATTGTTCGAGTACCTACAAGAAAACACCCGAACTTCCCTATTATTCATCATGTGCAATTTACTAAAGGGACTCACAAGTATGTGCATACATGATTTACTCGTAATAAATTTGAAATAAAGTTAAGCTACTTATAGTGTTAGAATCCTCCGACTTGTCCAAGAACCGCATTCCAACTCGCATCCATGAGTTGCAGGATCTATTGCCACTATGACTACCCTGATTTGATGAAAAAGAGGGTCTTGGCCTCAAAAAACCTCTCAAAAATGGCCATGACCAAAAACATAGAAATCAAAATCATAGTTGCCACAAACCCAAAGGACACTGCATCCACAACGTTATTAAAATGCCTCAATTACTAAGTTTTGTTCTCTCGCCATCTACTTTCCTACACTTTCTTGACCTTACAACTGGAAAGGGAGGCTATAAATTGTTACACAATGAATGCATTCCGACTGGGTTTCAAATCGTAAAACTTTCCGAGTTTCCTCAATTTTTCTTGTGTCCTCTATGTGAGATTAAAATGCTTAATCGGAGCATAAATAGAAGATATTATTTGGGTTTAAAAGAACATATCCATGCAATAGGTGTGGGTTATGCAATCCAAAGTCTTGATCTACCTTTCTATCATATGACTAGGCATTGTAGGGATCAATTGTGGATGCCTATTTGTACATCAACTATTTCCTGCAATTACCTCATGTGGTTCTCGGAAGGTATAATTTTGCATTGCCTTCCTCATTCCGCTTTCCCTTCCCTTACAATTCTCCACCCTCAAAGCCCTTACTCTACACCCTTCTTCATCTCCCACTATTTCTCTCCCTTCAATTCGCTTTTGTCTAAAGATCCCCTTTGACATTTCCATCGTACATTTCACGTGATATTGTAGTCTCGCAATAACGAGGAATCATGCCTACATTCTCTAAACCTTTTCCCACTCATAAACCCCTTTGCATTTCCCTTCCCCACCCTTCCATACTACCATTCCTCTCTTCTTTTCTAGCTTCTTAGTCTACCCTCCTTTTCAACCTGTCTCTACGGTACTTGTACATGTCTTACTTAATATTTAATTAAAAAACATCATTTCTTTATTCCCTTTCTTCTCTTTGCACCATACTTCGCCTCATTTCCACAACATTCATATGCCACCTCCCTTTTGGCGTTCACATGGCACTCCATGCGATTGCTAGTCATTTAACACTTTAATGGCATGGGCGTGATCCCCTAGGTTACCCTTAAAAAAAAAAAAAAAAAAAACTTCATTGGCCATAAAATAAAATAACAAATATGATCTAATTCTCAATGTCCTTTTTAATCAGAGTCTAAACTGTAAGGTTACGTGCCTAGGGTTTTGCTGTTAGGGTTTGAGATTTAAATGTTCATTCACTTTGCCAGAAACCTTTTTTGTGTGTGAGAGGGAGTGCGCGCACCTGCGGCAGTTTGCGTTACCAGTGTTGGGGTAGATAAATATTGATTCAGAATGGTAAGTTCTCATTTCTGCTTGCTCTCATTCTTCTCGAACCGAAAAATTTTACTGCGATATCTCCGATTTCTCATTACCATTATTAAATGCCTCTGCTCTTTTTAGCATAATATACAGTAGTTCTGGTTATGTATCACTCTCCGCGGGTTTCTACTGTTTATTTCGGTCATGTCTGCGGGAATATTTAACTGTCTGGGATTAAAGTTTCTTTCCTTGGAGAAGATTTCTGTAATATTTCTTAAATCCTTGAAAGAAAATGGAGTTAAAGTATGTATTAGAAAATAAATCCCTTGCGTTTATTCGCAACCCCGATCTCTTAAAGAACTTAAAAACCCACGGATCGGATTTCTCGAGTTGAAACTTATAAAACATACATGCCCATGGTCTCTAAATTGAACACCGAAAAAGGGGAGTTCAGAATAAAACTCTGCTTGATAAACTATTACGTTTTACACACTTCAGCTTTTATTTTTACATGTATTTAATCCGGGACAGCCCAATTACAGCATACGACAATTAATTATCTAATTCTTGTAAGTCGATTAAAGGAACATTACATTATACAAAGACACGCTGAGTCCGATTTATTCATTGGTGTAACAGAAGGAAGCCAAAACAAAAGATTTAATTATATACAGCAAAGATAAAACTCAGTTGGAGAACAAATTTCTGTAGTAGGTAATGTGCGTCGGTTACAGGTCACTCAAACTATGAAATATAATCAATAAAAACAAAAACTGCCATGATTCCAATTACGGATACTCAGTGGTAACTGCAAGGGTTTGCAGTTTTAATATGTAAATTTGAATGTAACTAAAAAAGTGACTTCCCAAAATTAACCTCCGAACTTTTACTTCAAGTATTAGCCTTAACTACATTAAAATTTCTTGTCATATACGATATGAATATTGTTCTAAAAAAATTCCCAATTTCGAAGCATCAAAAGCTGATTGTAGGACAACACCCTTCATAAAATTTTGATTCCTGCTGCTTCCTGTGGTTACCCATTTCCAAGCATACACATTCCTTTCACATTACCATTCTTTCACCGACACCGCCAGTAATATCCACTACCATTTTCTATTTTTGACATAGTTTGCACCTCTCACATCAGTTCCTCATGCCATTATCTTAGAGTTCACCAATTTTCAGGGGCATGCATATCAAACTGGTTGCAGGATTAATACCTTTTCCCCTCCACATTATTCAGTGCGTCCGTTGCCTTTTGAAAGGCATCCAACGGTCAACCCACCTCTAAACCAAAACATGTTAGATATAATTAATGCACACATTTTTCTAAGACTTTTTTTTTTAACAATAAGCAATTACAAGCTTTAGTTTATTTTTGTTTTTAATTGTTAAAGGACATGTCTTCTATTGGATGAAATGACCTGCCTGAAATCAATCAAGAAAGAAACAAGTATGCCCATTTATCATGAACATATGGCAACTCATCCTATGACAGTTTACATTATAAGCTTGATCTTTTTCTAATGCCAGACATGAGTAACTATTGATTGATTGAGGGGTTTATTAGTCCTTTTAGTCATTCTCCTGTGCAGCTGTTTGTTCTTTAGGTCATCTGAAAGCTGATTTTTATTGTCTTATGTATATTGATTGGAATTTAGGGCCGTGTGAGAACCAAGACTGTAAAGAAGTCCTCTCGTCAGGTCATAGAGAGGTACTATTCTCGTATGACACTTGACTTTCATACTAACAAGAAAATTGTGGAGGAGGTTGCCATCATTCCTTCCAAGCGTTTGAGGAACAAAATTGCTGGCTTTTCAACTGTATGTGGTATATTGACTCCAGAGCTATTAAATTCTGAATCATTGTTCCCTATAAGCTTCAGTGTTTTCCAAACAAAGGCCACGGTTCCTTATGCCCAATTTTAAAGTTTCCAATCTGTGCTTGTTTTGTTATTTATATTTCAGCATTTAATGAGGCGTATTCAAAGAGGACCTGTGAGAGGAATATCACTGAAACTTCAGGAGGAAGAGCGAGAAAGGCGTATGGACTTCGTACCTGAAGAGTCCGCCATCAAGACAGATGTTATTGAGGTATAATCCTCTTATCTCAAATCTGGTGGTTGTGGTCACATTCTACTCTTGTTATAAAAGTGTGGGCGGCCAGTGCGATGGGATGTAAATTGAACTTTTAAAAGTTTTGTTTTCATTTACTAATAGCGTGCACTCGGCTTTCTGCAAGGGGCTTTGATTGGACTCAAAATGTAATTAAATCAACAACAATACATGGGTATATTGTATAATCAATTGTGAATTAGGAAATCTAGAAAATGTATTATTGAAACTTACTCATTTAAAATCAATTTCATAACAAAAATGGAAAATATTAACCAGGATTTTACTTTTAGGTCAGATGAGGGTTTTATTTCTATATTTTGTATATTTGATGCTTTTACTATCGATATTGCAAACAGAACTAGTGGCATGTAGTTGTTTGATTGGTTTCTTGTCCATCAAAACTCTAGATCTACACCTTAGTTCATGATTTCCAATTTTACACTAGGCCTATTTATTTCCTCAGGGCTTGTTCACCACACTATTCTTTTAGTGTTAGCGAGAGTCTTAAATGCTTATTTGCTTGCTTTTACTCCATATTCCTGGCATTATGTTACACTATTCAATTTTTTTCCCATATCACATCCCAGCAGCAGATGCCGGGCATGCTGACTTTCCCTTTAATTACTCAGACTGCCTCAACCAGATCCTTATTTGTCCCCTCAATTCCATCCTCTGGGACATTGGCCGTGTCTAGCTTTAGGCCAAGATATTTCACTCCTTTGGAGATCTCTGTGAGCCTGATGACCACTTTTGGTGCTATTCCCTGGCCATTGTAGCATTGTTTACCGACTCTGTTCTGATCGTGACTAGTATTTTGTATTTGCAACCACAGATGCCGTTAAGGTTCTTGCGAGCTTCTGCCCCTACAATTGGTCAGATTGGGATGACTGCACCTCGGCAGTATCAGCAGGGCTTCACATCTCCATTGCTTTGGAAATGTCATCTTTCCAAAGTCCAGTAGCAAGCCAATCAGGTCCCACTAAGTTAGAGAGTGCTTACAGGCCAATATATCATCAGCTCCTGTCACAACAGTGGATTCCTCAGCCAGCCTTTTTATCAACCAGCCATGGGGAAAAGTGGCGAACATGTGGGTAATCTAAAAGCTCCACTGCAGTAATAATTTAAAAAAATTCATTTTTCACATCGAGTGTGCAGTTAATATGATTTCTGACCATATATATTGAATGTAAAATGACATTATAGCATTCAATTTGGGTTTTCTATTGGGTCTACAATGAAATAAAGGTGTGTTTGCAAGTTTGTTTATGAATTGATAGAAATAGTCAAGCAGGCAAGCTTATATGTGAGCTTGGTGTTTATCAATTAATCATAGCCAAAATAGCTGAGTTTTGTTTAGTTAATGCTGACTTGCTTTTCATGATAAATTATCAGCTTTATTAACTCTTCAGTCTATGTATAAATTAATTTTCTGTCATACTTACATAGTGTTGGGTTCTGTTTGTTGGTATATAGTGCGTAACTTGATTTGCTTGGACACCTATGTAGGTTGACAAAGAAACAATAGACATGCTTGCTTCATTGGGCATGTCTGATTTACCTGGAGTTGTCAAGCAGGTGTGCTTTCTAAATTTTCTCCAAATTATTGAATTCCTGTTAAATTCACTTTTAATCATGTGTATTGCAGCTTTTTTTGTCGATTCAAGCAACTCTTATATAGATTTTTTCTTTTAAACCTGTACATTGATTAAATTGAACTTTGATTTCTATATGAAAGCCTTAGCTTGTGATCTATTTCAGGCGGATCCCCCAGTGGGTGGTGGTGGTTTCAAGCCAGGTGGATTCCAAGCTGGTGGTGGTCTTGGGAGGAGACTATAGGAAAAAGCTCGCGCATGTATTTTCCTTAGTTTGTGGTTGTTATTTAGATTATATGAAGAAGTAGGTACTATTCCGAGATCAATTTTTATGAAGGGGTTTTCATTGAAGCAACAAGCTTTATATCAGACTGCTTTTACTCTCTAAAAGTTTGTGAAGTATGTGATGCTTAGAATTATATTTAGCGTTGAATTTTCAAGTTTTGCAAAAGCATCCCTTTTCCTAAATCTGTAGTCTTCGTTGAACGAACAGAACTTTATGACAACATTATTGTGTGCTTGTGGGATCTCTGTGTTCACGTTTGAAATTCCTGCTGCCTCTGAAACTGTGATATCAATGAAATTAGCCATGGTGAGTGATTGCAATCAAACATCTTTTGAAATGCCTTGTTACTTATTTTCTGATTGAAAAGATTTTCTTATTTAGTTTGAAAACCAAATTTGAGTAAGGAACATTTATGTGTATTTACATTGAAGGACCCTCAGTATGTTGCAGAAGAAACCTGCTTAGTGCTAAAACATTCTTTATATAACAGTGTAACAGATTGTATTTGATGTTTTTAATATGCAAAGGGAAGGTTATGATTGGAAGATGAAGTTAATAGATCACTATGGGTACTAATTATTTTTTATAGAAATGTTACGACGATCATGTTTGAAGTGTTTTAAACTACAGCAACCCAAATTCTAAGACTATGCCACACCAATTATGATAGATCTTTGTATGGTTTAGCTAGTGGGACACATTGTTTGAATCTTGAAACTGAGTTTTTGCGACAGGAAAAGTATGCCAGGTATCTAAGAATCTATGCTAACCGATAACCCTGTGCTGATGAGGTCTTCTTACCTAATTCTATGTGAAATAGCCTCACAATCCAATTTGGATTGTGGGAATTATAGCATGGCTACAGAAATAGCTTACAGTGCCAATGTTACAGTTATCATGTCTTGGTGCATTTCTGATTACAAAGGCCAGAAGGCTGATTTGTGGAAGATTCAGAATTTTTTGTTGATCGTGTATATTTAATATATCCCAGCATAATCCTCTCTTTGCAAACAGACTTTAAAAATCACAGCACTTATATTGGGGTTTAAGGGGACCCAGATAAAAATCACAATTGCAAGATACTTGATAATTCTGTTTGTCAGGATGGGGATGATAACAAATAACAATTGGGCTTTTTCCAAAGACATGGATTTTTACTGTAGTCATTTTTGGGTGCACCATTAAATCTACTACACTTAATAAGGGTTTATTTTTCTGTAAATATTTATGCCTTCTGCATTCTCTGGGTTGTCAGTTTTTTATTGATTAATCAAACGAGGTCAATTTTTAGGGCTGCTTCTCATCAAATATAAAAACAGCTGTAAACAATGCTTTCCACGTGCCAAAATAGGATGAGAACCAGAACTTATCGCTTGCCCACTTAGAGTGGTGTAATGAACAAACCTCGTATATTCTGATAGCTAAAGGAACCACAAAACAGAACATAAGATCATACATACCTCTGCTGTTGGCTTGCTGCATACAGAACTATGACACTCAATTACCACAAAACTGGAAAACTACAACCCATCCACTTGGATTAATGTTAATTGCAAATTAGGAGTTAAACATAAAAGAGTATGGTGGGACTGAACCTAAAGAGTGTAAGGGAACTGAACATAAACATAGAGGCGAGAACTGAAGAGGTCAAGCTGCCTTGATGTTGGAGTGCAAATGCTTGCGTATATTCCCACCATCAGTGTCAAAAGAATGGCTACAGATGTATTCAATGCTCAAGTTCAACCGCTTGATTTTCTGAAAGCAACCTCAATAGGCCGTTTGCAATATCTAGCTTGGTTCGCAAGCATGAGTTACTAGCCTGTTGTTGCATGTGTTTTGAGTCATTCATTATTGCAGGCAGGACATAAGACAAATACATATTGCCCTTAGTGTACTATTGTACCTAGGGTGCACCATGATTATTCCATCTCTGTTTTTGCCACTTAAAGCCTTTCAAAATCATGTTAGCATCCAAATCTGCGTGTCTTGCTGTTGCACATCATTTTAAGGCTGCTTCCTCGAGGACTAGAGATTGGAGATAAAATAATTTGAATATATGCTACCTTTTTGAGGTGGGATTAATGTGTGAATCACATATCTTTAAAGGAACGGATTATGTACACCGTGCGTATGATGGGAAAATATAGTACTGATGTAAACAAAATACGACGTCATCATGCAAACGTGTATGCAATAAGTAAAATTGCCTTATGAAGGCTGAAGTAAAAGCACTACAAGTGAATAGTAGAGATATGTCCCTATTGGCTGAGATTTAATCTTAAGAAATCACAAAGTATGAAATGTAAGGTAATATTGGTTTAAGCTTGAAAATAGGATGATGCCCCCAAGATAGGGCCTAGGATGTAATAGTGTAAGGTTGAGTATGGGACAATGCGCCAACATAGGGCCACAATGTAAGCTTGGGAATATGAAAATGCCTAGAGGTATGGCTTAAAATGTAACAAGGTAAATTTGAGAATAGGATAATGCTTTGAGGTAGGCAAAATATAGTTGGTGTAAACTTGATAATAGGAGAAAGCCTCCCACATATGTAAGATAAATGGAGGTATGGTACAATTGATGGGTTGTTGCCCCTCGATGTGTGCATGATATAGATCATGGAGAAATATCAGCAAAGATATATAACAAATCGAATGATATGCAACATAACATTGTGGGATACAATAGAAACAAAAACAAATTGAGAATATTGAAAAAATCAATGTGCAAGATAAGGTGAAGGTTTTCATGGGATATAAAACAACCAAATAAATTGAATGTGTAGAAGGGATACTCAAAGACGAAATAGATAAGGAGGATTCCTTACTTGCCTACTATGTGTGCTAGATACATGCACACTTAAGGACATCATGCCTCCATAATTGTGTTATCATGTGGAAGGTAACAAATGGCTTTGAGATGGGATAAAGAAAGATAAATGAGGGGCGAGGTTTAAAACAATTTATAAAACAAAAGGGAATATCTTGAGAAATAGTGAAAAGAAAGTATTCGAAGTCCTTAAAGCTTAAATAAGTTAGGAAGGCAAGTGAAAAGATTGCGGTTGGGGTATGTCAAGAGAAGAGGATATCATAAATAAATTCTAAGGAAAAATATGAAGAAACAAAGATTGGAGAAAATATGGAGAAAGCACAATAAGATGTTAAGGGAAAATAATCATTGGAAGAAAGTAGGGACATCAATCCAAGAAAAGAAGGAAAGCCATGTGCTTGTGTATAGGATTGGGCACAAGAAAAATGTGCAATAAGGAACAAACATGAACTATGCACAATGAATAGAGAGATTGGTATAACACGCAAGTGGCTAGTTCTTGATATATTCACATCCGGGAGAGTCATTATTGTAAAATGCATATTGAGAAATACACGCACCATTCAATGCAACTTTAGAGTGAGTGTATCTCAACGAGTCTAGAAAAGATAAATCATTGGTATTATCGTCATCTTTGTTTGTATTACTACAATTTTCAAGTTTAATTTTATGCAAAATGATATGATCTTTTATCTTGATATTGACTTGAAATACAAGATCATTTGTAAGTATTCTATGTGCCTATGGAGTGAGGTTGTTCCAAGCATACACTTGGATGTTTGTTATTGACTTTTGGAATTTGTTGCTCATGTGCTCGAGGTCTAATAGTTAATATTTGTGTTGACACTGCTTTTGGTGTGACCTTAATTTTTATTATATTTGATCAATCATACACTATTGTATGTGATCAATATTCACTTGTAAAATTTAGTTATAATATAATGCTTAATCTAGTTAGAGAGGAGTAACCATAAGAAATTGACTTGATTGACTTTTTGCAATAGATTAAAGTAGACTTTCTCTGCAATCTAACTAATCTTCAAACCCTAATAATAACATTGAATTGCTTTTATAGAAATGTAGAGAACTAGTGTTAGCGGTAATTTACTATGGAATAATGTTAGAGGTAATTTACTATGGAATAGAGGTAATTTACTATGGCAATAGAGTTATGGGTATATCAATGGTCGTAAACTCCATAGAAGTTGTCATTTTAGGAAAAATGGCAATCAATTGTACTTGATCTATGGTGTGAGGGGCACTACACCAATACTCAAGCCATTAGACAACACTATGCACAAAGTTTCCTATGTAGTTAGTGTTATGAAAGGTTAGTTCAGTCACTATTTACAAACAAGATAAATATGTCAAAGAGCCTATAGAGAAAGTACCCCCTATCCTAGTAAATTCCAAATCAAATTTGAATCCTTTGGTTACTCAACATACTTTTTAGACAACTTTGGGTCACTTTGAGAATCATAAAAAAATCGAAGTGCTTCTTTTGGGTCACTCAACAAACTATCATTTTATGTTAGATTTGAATCGACCATTAAATAATAGTTTTGGGTCACCTTAGAATTTCTGCAAAAATAAAAATGCTTATGTTGACTTGAAATATTACCAAAAGGTAGATCTTGACCTTCAAAACTTACCTTCTGTTACGAGCACTAATTCAAAATTTTCATGGTACTTTTAGGTTGTTTTGAAATTAGTGAAAAAATGCTAAAAGTGTTCTGTTTGACCAATTTTTAAATCTCGATTTATATATCATCCTTTAAAAACCTTTTCTTTTGAGTCAATCGTTGATTTAACCTCTAAGTGGTACTTTTTGTGACCTCAAGTTTTAGTGCAAAATAAAAAATGTGAAAAACAAAAATAAAAAAGTAAAAGGACTATAAAAAGATTTTAGGCTATTTTTAGACCTATTGCAAGCTTCTAAATATAAGTCTATTGATCTCTAAATTCCACACAATCATCACACATAAAAATAGAAGATATAATAATTATTGCAATCTAAGGATTTTTGGTCTATGTTAAAAGAAACATCTATCACCTTTCAAAATGAATATGAGAATTTATGAGAACAAACATGATGAAACCATGGGGATAATTGGTATTTATGTTTTCAATAGTTTGTTGTTTCACAACACATGTTGCACAACTCCAAAAGCCACGTGGGATAGTTTTGTAAATTTGAATTCTAAGCTTAAGAATTGAATGTTGAACTATTATCTCTTACAACTACAAAATTTTTATCTGTTGAAGACTTTCTTGCCAAGTTTAAGTCCATTCTCTAGTTAGCAACTTGTACTAAGGGAAAAAACAATGACAAGTATATGTTTCTATTTTTTTTTTAAGTTAGAGGGTTTATACCAAATATTTTCTTCTTTAATTTTGTCTAAGTTAGAGGGTCCATACCAAATATTTTCTTCTTTTAATTCCACATTTGATGCCTTTGGTAATACCTTCAATATGTCCTTTCTTGAGGCCTTTTGTGACTCGTTCATTAGGGAACAACTGATGTAGGAGCATCCAGGCTCATATGCAAACTTGTGTCAATGAAAAATAGTTGCACAATGGATTCAATCAGTGTTTGCATTCTCTGCAGAACATTTTATTCTGTTTCTCGAGTCACACAATGAAGAATACATGTATGAAGAGTCACACATTCTTGTTGCATTATGTGGAGTGTGCAATGTTTGTAGAGTGCACAATTCTTTTGCACAATGTCTGGTCTATTACACAATCGTTGAGTGCACAAACATTTTTGTGCAATCTTCTTCAAGATACGAACTTGGAACAATTAAACAATTCAAGGCGTAAGTCACGAGAAAGGATGACTAGTCGTGTTTGGATTTGTTGTTGGGCAATTTCATTTGAATTCCATAGAATTAGGAGTCTTAGGAGGTGACATGAACGATTATATAAGTAGATCTAATTGCCTATGTTAGAAATTAAAGTTTTGGAAGTGAACTTAGTGCTTAAAGGCAAAGTGGGATGCAAGCTTAAGGCTCACAATGAATAGAAATAATGGAGAAGCTATGACATGAGAGGAGATAATTGCTCACTAAATTATGATGATAGTAATGGTGTAAAAGAACTCTTTCTAAGAGTAAAGGCTAAATCATTGGCGATTGGTTTGATGTTGTTATTTCTCTAAATAAGATATCCCAAAGCTTTGCTTTTGTTTAAATCTATGTTCATTTGATCTTTCTGTTGATGTATGTTTTATTTAGGTTAAGTATTGTTTCACACACATTTTGAGGGCTATGAGGTTTGAGGTTGTTCTTCATTAGATTCCCTCACCCCATTTATGCCATTCGGTATTAAAGTGAGATTGTTTTCCTCAAGGAGAGGCACGACAAATCTTGTAGTTTTCCACATTTGCAAGTGTGGGTAGAAAATTGTTGTAGACATCTTCCAGTGAGTGACTATTAGGTATAAGGTGTGAGAGAAAGTGACACGATAAGATTTTGTGGCTTTCCACAATGTGGATTGTGGGTAGAAGGTTGTTGTAGGTATCTTCAATAAGAGGCTCATTGGGTAGAACATTGCGAAGATTGTGTTCGTGAATTCAAATAAAGAAAAAGAAAATAACATTGAAATGATACATTGGAGGAGTGTAGGACACCAAAATTAGGTTGGGAGAGTTGAGGACTTGGCTAAAAAGACGTAAACTATGTAAGCTCTCTTATAAGCCATGGAAGCCACTCAATCGAGGTGTTGTTGTGGACAATAGTGATGATGACGGTGAACTTGCAAGAAAGGGAGCACATCTTTGCTAATGGGAATGCAAATGAAAATGTAGAGGAAGAGGAAACACAATATGGTCTTGAGGATAGAATGCTTCGCGTAATCAATATAATGGGGAGAAAGCCAAAGTTGGATACCCATTGTTATTTTGGTAGTTTGCAACCAACATAGCTTATGGATTAGATAACATAGATGCAAAAATATTTTGAATATGAAGACATGGAATAGCCCTAGAAGTTCAAGTTTGTGTGAATGAAGTGGAAAGGTCATACATCCCTTTGGTGGGAACATTTTCAAAACAATTGAGTGCAACGTGGAAAACAAAATATCAAGACATGGGACAAGTTCATAGTGGTGAAGATCAAGGTGAAGTTTTTTCCCATAGATTACCAACTCAATTTTTTTAGAAGAGTGCAAGGATCGTGATAGAGTGAACTTAGTGCGAAGGAATGCATTGAGGATTTTTACCGACTCGTCATTAGAATGGGACATGTGGAGAATAATGTGGAGTCAAGTTATATAGTTAGATTGCACATAGAAATTTAGGATGATATTACTATGTTGCAAGTTCATTCAATGTAAGAAGCCTATTAGTATGCTATGAAGGAAGATGAGAAATTGGTGTGCAAACAACATGAAACTCCACCATGGAAAGGAAAAGGATGCATAGGGTCATGGACAAAGTAAAATAAGAGATAATTATGCACAAGATGAGAGTGGGTCATGTTTGATGCGCAATATGAAGGGAAATCTTGAGGAGGTGGTCATGTACCCGAGGAAGAGGTCATGAAGGAGCTCGAGGATTCAATGACACTTGTTACAAGTGTGGATAAACAATTCATAGAGCATATGAGTGCCCGGACACACATAATGGTGGTAAGAAAGGTGCACACATTGCATAAGGAAAAGAAGATGGCTTGACGAGTCATAAATAATAACTAGATATGGGAGAAGCTGATATTTAAGCACATACTATTAAAACCAAGAAGAGAAGAGTTTGGTCCGAAATAGAGAATAATTTTGTTTATGATGGCTTGTAAGTTGGGAGGATTTTTTTTTCAAGTTGATAGTGGATAATGGGAGCACTAATAATTTGGCGGAAAAATAAATGGTGGTGAATAGCATTTGAAGATGATTGAGCATCCAAATCCATACCAAGTGTTATGGTTGCATAAGGGACACCAATTATTAGTGAAGGAACAATGTTTGGTCAAATTCCAGATTGAGAGATATGAAGATGAAGTGATGTGCGACATCATGCCCATGGATGCATGTCATGTGCTACTTGGTAGGCCTTGGTAGTTTGACCGAAAGGTATAACACAATGGCCACTCAAACACATACACAATGGAGAAGAAGGAAAATAAACATACTCTAAACCCATTGTGGGAGAGGAGTGAAGAAAAACTAAAGTTTTGTTACTTTCAAGTAAATAGTTCCCAAATGAAGTGAAGTAGGATAGTGCATGTTTTGTGCTAATAATATGGAGTGCGTAAAAGGAGGTCATGGGACAAGAAATGAAAGGAGAACAAATAATACCGCCAGAGATGAAACACATGTTAGAAGAGTTCTTAGAAGTTGTGTCTAGTGAGTTACCTCAAGGGTTACCACCTATGAGAGACATTAGTCACCACATGTATTTAATTCGAGGATCAAGGTTTCCAAATAAGGAATTTGAAAGGATGACATCATAGGAGAATTTATAGATACAAAAGTAAGTCCAAACATTGTTGGATAGGGGACTCATTAGAGAGAGAGTATGAGCCCATGCGCTTGATGATCAAAAATTCTAACATCAAAGAAAGGTGGTGAGTGGCATATGTGTACTGATTCAAGATCCATAAATAAGGTCACCATCAACTACGCATTTCCATTTCCGTGCATGGATGTCATTATGATTTGTTTAGTGGATAAAAGTATTTTAGAAATATTGACTTGAAGATTGTATATCATTAGATTTACATAAGGGAAGAGATGAATGAAAGACAACATTTAAGACTCAAGAATGATTGTGTGAATGGATTGTGATTCCATTTGGATTGAGTGATGTATCAAGTACCTTCATGAGATTGATGAATCAAGTCCTAAAACTATTTTTAGGAAAGTTCGTGATCATGTAACTAGATGATATTATGATTTTCAACATGATGCGTGAGGAAAATTTGCTACATATTAGGGAAGTGTTTAAAGACTGTGGTATGAAAAAATTTGATTAATCTCAAGAAGTACATTTTTATATTAGAAGAGTTGGTATATCTAGGATTTATGATTTCCAGAGAAGAATTGAAGATAGACCAAAAGGTATGCACAATTATGGATTGGCCATTCGTGAGGAGTGCTTTTGAGGCACAAAGTTTTTATGGGTTGGGTATCTTCTACCGCAAGTTCATCAGAACTTAGTGGTGTATGCACATAGATTGAAAAGGCCATGAGGGGGATAGAAAGAATTTATTTTGGATCACAAGTGCAGAAAATAGTTACGTAGAGTTGAAGAAAAGAATAATATAACAACTTGTGTTGGCATTTCTAGATTTTGTAAAAGTATTTCGGGTCAATTGTGATGTTAGTGGCATATCCATTAGTGCGGTATTGACTCAAGAGGATAGACCTATTGCATTATTTAGTTAAAATCTAAATGATATAAAGAAGAAGTATAGTGTTTATGATTAGGAATTCTACAAAATTATACAAACATTGAAGAAGTGGAGACATTACTTGTTACATTTAGAGTTTGTGTTGTACACAAACAATCAATTATTATAGTTCATCAACATATAGGGAAATTTGAACCAGAGGCATACAAAATGGGTGGAGTACCTAAAAGGATATACATTTGTGTTGAAACACAGGAGTGGAAAATCTAATAAGGTGGTTGGTGCGCTTAGTAGGCGTAATTTTTGTTGATAGAAAAGAAAATTAAAGTTATGGGTTTTGAACCCATGGAGAAGCTATACACAAAGGATGGAGACTTTAGAGAGGCATGAGAGACATGTGTGATACCCACAAGTGTTGAAAAGACACCTTGGTTAGACTATTTTGTGCAAGAAGGATTTTTATTCATGGGAATAAAATTACGCATCTCGAAAAGATTAATTCGTGAGAATCTAGTATGAGAGAAAAAATACGAAGATTAACATGAAACTTTAACTTGCGTAAAATATTAGAAAAAATAGGATAGAGTTAAATTTGGCCATGGATGAGTGTGGATGTGCATAAAGTTGTGTAGGAATGACATGTTTGTTGATTGGATAAAGAAATATATCGAACGAAGGGTTATATAAACCCTTTCCCATTCTAGAGACGTCTTGGGGAGACATAAGTATGGATTTTTGTTTTGGGTTTTCTCAAAACATAGAGAGGGCGTTGATTCCATTTTTGTAGTGGTGAATAAATTTTTAAAGATGAAACATTTCATTTCTTACAAGAACATTAGTGATGTAAAACAAATTGCAAATATGTTCTTGAGGATGTTTTTAGACCGCATGGATTATCATGCGCAGTGTAGTGTTTGATAGGGATACACATTTTTTTCATCAATTTTGGTGAACATTGTGGAAGAAGATTGATACAAGGTTACAATTCAGCTTGGCATACCATCCACAAATTGATGGACATACATAAGCTATGAATGGAATCCTAGGATATTCACTTAGATATTTGGTCGAGATAAGCCAAGAACTTGGGATTTGACTTTAACATAGGTAAAAATTTCTTATAACAATTCAATAAATAAGAGTATAAGGAAAACACCAATTCAAATCACATTTAGGAACATTCTAAGGGGAGTTGGGGATTTGAAATACTTACCATGCAATCAAGACAAGAGTGATAAAACAAGAGACTTTACAAAACACATGAAGTAAGTGCACCAACAATTATGCAATCAGTTACAAAATATGAATGCAAAGTATAAACAACAAACATATGATAAGCGAAGAGATATTAAATATCATATTGGAGACATGGTCTTGGAATATTTGCAAAAGGAGAGGTTTCCAAAAGGAACTTACAATAAGTTGAAGTGCAAGAAGATATGACAATAAACTATCATTAGGAAGTTTACAAAAAAACGTATGAGATTAGATTTCTTGAAGGTATTGATATCTCTAACATCTGTAATGTTTTGGATCTATATTCATACTTTTGGCGAAATATTTTGTCAAGGAAAAATATGGGCTTCCTCGGCGCTTCTTTGGATTGAATCCATCCTCTTCAAGATGGGGGATCTTATTCATTAAAATCTTGATTATTTACACTATTTCTTACTCTTTGGGGGTGGTCGAAGACTGGTGAAAGTGCATAAACACCCTTGTTGTAACTGCAACTAAAAGTGAGAGAGGGAGAAAGGTATCAGGTGGAGGGGAGAAATATTGCAAGAGAAAAAATGGGAAAAGAGAGAGGGAGTTATGTTAATGGTAGTAACATAAATTGCATCAACCAATAATTTAGAATATGTTTACTTCAATTAAAAGATACGAGATAAATATATACATAACTATGCATGTTTCATGTCACAATTAACACAAATTTCAATTGACAATTCCATTCCATGAGAGAGAAAATACAAAGCTTTTCATTCCTGCAACATATTGTAGTACATTTGAGTGGGAATTTGAGAAAATGGAGGAAATGGTACAAAGGAATAACAAAAAAACAATTTGCTAAAGGAGAGCAAAAATGATATCCCTTGGAATGGAGAGAGCATTACAATATATAGCCAAAGCTAGTGGCTCTTCCCATTCCCATACAAATTTTTAACTTAAAATGTAATTTTCAATGAAGAAATATAAACTTTAAGTGACTTAAGTCACTTTTTACAAATTTTTCTCCTTAACGAAGAAATATAATTCTAGAGAGAGAAAGAGAGAAGAGAGAGAAATAGAGAAGAGAGAGAAATAAGGAAGAGAGAGAAGATAAATGTTGTAGAATAAAGTTTGAATCTTCCTTCATGATGGAGATGAATGTGGCATCTAGAAAAGATCTTCCTTGATTGCTTATCTGATTGGAGCACATATCTTCTTGGACTTGGAAATGATGTTTTATGCCTTATCTGGAATGGTCTCCTTTTATTATATCTTGAAATCTCTCATTTCACTTCTTTCACCTCTGTGAGAAATGGTAGGATGAACACATGAACATGATATCATTTCTTCCATATGAGAAAACACTCCTCTTATGATCATCATGATGAATTCACGTGTACCATACACACCTCGAACTCGACAACCATGATAGTGTTTGGAGCTTCTTGAGAATCCTTGATGGAAACATAACAACACTCACAATCATGGTTACCATTTTGAAATCATTCAAACAATTCAATCAGATATTTTGTGATAAAAATAATCATGCGAATGATGACTTAGGTCCACAAATGAGTTTTCTTTCTTCCACCCTCTGCTTTAGATCATCGAAATCCACTTGCTCCGCTAGAACTAAAATGAGCCCACATTTGGAGTTGTGGAGATTAATTTTCATTTTTATGATCCCATTAGATTTAGAAATTTGCATGAATGCTATGGTGAAGGGATTCTCTTGTGGGGTTTGAGAGAAAATGCGAAAACAATTTTTAACACATGGGGTTTGCAAGTATTTTTAGCAAGGAATGAAAATTTTGATCATAAGTACAAAAATTATTATTCTTAGATAATGGAAAATAGTAAAAATATTGTTATTGAGGAGAGGAATGGATGGTACAAGTTTGAAATGATTCTCTCATAGGGATTTTTCATAATCTTCTTTGCAAAAAAACGTTTTTGAAAGCAATCCAGAGTATGATAGTTGGAAAAAACAATCATGCATATTTTTTGAGGAGATTATAACATGGCACACGTCTTATACCATCATTAAGGCATTTTCAATAGGAATATGTGGCCAAAATTTGGAGGAAAACAAATTTTGGAATCAAAGTTATGAGGAAAACAAGATTTGGAACTCTAGGGCACGAAGGGGAGTTTTTCAAGTTTGAACATGGTAAACAAGATCTAAAATGATATTTAATGGCCGCCTTGCACTTTTTGAACTCAATTTAAGATGATTTTAGAGGGGAAAAAGGTGAGATGACTTTATATGGTGGAGATGGAGGTGGAGATTTCACATGCACATGCACCCATGCTTGCATTTTTCATGTTTTCTCCTTAGTTTGATTTACACCATACCAAAAATTTCCACCAATATGAGGAGGGAATACTTTTTGGGTGAAATTACACCTAAAAAGTGTGCTTGAGTGTCATGGGGGTTCAAAAGTGCACTTGGAGGGAAAGGTAGGTCCCACCATCATGTCACATAAAACTTCCACATGCATTTTTACTTTTCCCTTTTTTTCCCTATGAAATTTACACGATAGAAAATCGTAACACTTTTGGGGTGAAATTGCACTTCAAAAGAATTTTTTTACGCAATGGGACACCAAAAGTGCACAATGCCCAAGTGGGAATTGGAGCATGATTTGCACCTTGAGTGTTTCCTTCGCCCCAAAGTCAATCCTTGATGAAATTTGGCCGTATAATATATTAAATTTCATTAAAATCAGAAAATTAATCCATTGAGACTATTTAGGAAGCTTGAACATTATTTATTTAACCAATTTTACCTATACCTTCCTTTTTCCTAAGACGGTGTGCTTAGGTGAACTGAGTTGTAAGAAGAATTTTCATCAAAAATGAGACAAACCAACTTGTGGGTCATGAAGATCATTGAATATAACCTAAATTGGGATTTTTTTATGTTCCCAAATCTGCTGTAGGTGTCCAAAACCTTCCGTGCAAAATTTAAGTGTAAAAAGACCACCTTGTGCAAGTGTTAGAAAGGTTTCCACTTTCTATGTTACTATAATTCTATCACACTTGGTCCATCACACAGTAGGCTCCATAATATTTCCAATTCTGGGATATGATTTCCCAAAACTTCACGAGGCTCCTAAAACCTTCTGTGAAGTCGAATCTTCAATGAAACATACGCACTCCCTTTTCTCAAAAACTTAAAATTTCTTAGGAAGAAATCTTTCCGAAGACCATCTCAAAGCTCCTAGAATGATTATTGATTGAATTTTCTCTTTCCCTGTCCATATTAGTGAGGTAGATACTAAAGAAAACCAAACAAGCCCAAAATGAAAGGGTTTAAAGTACCGTGATGTATGATGGATCACAAATGAACAAGTGCAAAGTAGATGACCTCGTTGTAAACTCTATGAACCCGCACAAAAAGGCGACTAAAAAGAAAATGAATTAGATGGTAGATGAGGGGGATGCCCGAAAAAGTCGGTTCCAAGAAGCGTTACCTTCATTATATGGATGTCAACCCCATGTTTGATAAAAAATGATGAAATAAATGGAAGGACTGAATAACATGTACAAATTGAAGCTAAACATAATATGGAAATTGTAGAAATGGATGAAAAGTACATATATGATCTGAATCAAAACAAAATAAAATGATACCGACTAGGTTGATGACGACCTAAGCTATAGAGGGCAGATCGACGGAGACTTGAGTAGATAAATCTTGACAGCAAGTTGGAAATGCATATCTAAAAGGGTCTGAATGCAAATAAGATGATCACAGAGGCACGAGAACACCGATAGTAACATGCGAGAGGAAGATCTAAGACATAAACAAAAAGGATACAAGAAAACAAATATTTGGATGGAAAAAGACTCGGGTTGACAACGATCGGGATGAGTTGGCGGCAACTCGGAGATAGACAAAACAAATTTAGATCGACAAAGAGGTAGGATGACAGATCTTCTACACGATTGCACGATCCTATCACCTTGCTTATCTGTTGCACGGTCAAGCACATTATTCTACCCAAAAATTAGAAATAATCCTCATGCACCCTAAAAATAAACCATTGGTACAATCACATAGGATTTCCAAAGGGAAATTCATACACCGCAAGACTTCCGCGCTCTCTAGGTCCTTCTATACCTTGTCATCTACAATTATTTTCCCCTTTTCTGTCCTTTGGTTGATCTCTTTTAAGAAATCATTCTTGATGTCCGTATCATGGCCTTGCGCTCTATGATTATAGTCACTAATTTTATATTTGTAAAATTATGAGGCCTACGGTTTCCCTACAATTGCCTCTTGTCGATACTACATCTCGGAGAACCAATCGTCAAGGGAGTCTTTTGTGTTCTTCCTGTTATTTGGTTTATTTTTGGTGGCATTATATATCATGTATTAACTACTTTAACCTAGAAACCTCTCGCATATCATGCCCTAGGTGCTGAAAATCTAAATTGTTGTTTGTTTAAATCATGAATTTGATGCATCAATCTTGTGACCTTACTCAATTCACCTCTATGCCCCGGCTCAACCTGTGAATAATCAGTTAACCCCGTAAGTCCTCTCTCTTCCCTACATCAAACCCTAAATTTTCTCATCCCGACGTCACAATTTTTCCTCTAAAACCTTCTTCGCCTATCTTCCACGTCTCAATATGAGATCTCTTTGTTTTCAAGGTTTTATGCTTGTTATTTCTTCGTCACGTCTTCAATTTTCTCCGGTTCACTTTATTCACACTTGTTCTATGGTTCGTAAGAGATATTTTGCACAAAATTTCTAAAAAACAAGGTAAGAATGACTTCAAATCTTCGCGCTTTTATAGATTTTTACTTTTCCAACTACATTAATCACACTTACCTACCATTGTTTTAGCTTTCCCACTTTTTCTGCATTTTCCCACCTTTTTATATCATGGGAAACTTCCTCCATGTGTAACAATCCATAACGTTCTAGCACATAACTACTTCTCAGTGTTGCACCCCTTTGCACACATATTCTTCCCACGCACCTATTCTTCCTCTGCGCCACTTACCAAGTAGTTTTCCTATATGCTTCCTCCCTCGTGTTATACTACGCGGTGATCCATGCATCATAGTTTTGTATGAGCAATTCCACCAATCCAAGCACATATGAGAAATTTTATCTCTAAGAAAACACGTGCCTCATTAAGCCAATCACAAGAACACTTCCCTCATGCACCTTAAATTTTTTCCATTGTGCACCATTAGCTTTCCCCATCACGCACCTTTACCTACCTCCAATGCGAATCTTTCCTTCTTACCCCACACTAAAAGCATGCGTAGTCCTCTCAGGCATAAGTCTAAAAATATTGATCACCTCGTGCATGTGAACACATTTATTACAACAAAAAGAAAAAAAAGGAAACCAAAACTAATGTGGTAATACTTCCTTATTGGAATAAAAAAGAAGCTTATTTATAACATGAATTCATCCTAATCCCATTAAAATAACCAAACAACATCTTGCCATCCAATTCTTGTAATTGACAAGCACCATATTCTAAAATATTGGTTCCGTAAATGGTCCCATTCAATGCACTTTGAGATTTCCTAGGTGGCGCACAAACTTTGAGTCATACAAGAGCACCATATTCCCCACAACAAAGGACTTATTTCTGATATGCCTATCATGTCAAGCCTTCTATCTCACATTTTTTGTCTCCATCACACAATTATGCGCCACTCATCCAATTGCATTAAATTGTCAATACACTCATCCACCTTTGCTTTCTCATATACAAGTCCTCCTACGCACACAATATACAAGGAGGGTCACATGAATTCCACAGGAAAAATTACCTCTACGCCAAACACCAATTGAAAGGGTGTGGCCTTATGCACACATCCTATATGTTGTTATATAATCCCATAAAACAACCGAGACTTTGTCATCCCAAACCTTTCGCCTACATCACAATTTTTGTCAGTTTTTGTCCTAAGATCTTATTGAAGGCATTTGCAGTAACATTGGCTTGTGGGTGATAGGGTGTAGTCTTATGGTGAGATACCATAAACTTTGCTAATAATATTCTAATTGTCTCATTTAAAAAAGGAGTTACCTTACCACTCTTAAGGCTCAATGGATAGCCATACCTACTTATGATGTTCTCCCATAAAAATCTTGTTGTTATAGCTACAACGAAATCATTTATAGCACTACTTCTACCCACATTATCAAGTAATCTATGCATGTGATGATGTAGCATGCACCGCCCTCCTCGCAACTAGTGTTATTATGACAAGAAAGTTAATTATTCACTTCTCAAAAGGCTACGTGCTTGCTATATGTCACAATGAAATTTCATCATGACTCCTATTTTTCTATTCGTTGACAATGATCATAGGATTTGAAAAATGCCTAGGTATCCTTATAAAGTGTTTTCCACCATAATCCGTAAGTAAGATATTTCACGTTGTAGTGTCACCCTGCATAATTGCCTCCGGCTATCCCACAATGTAATTCTTCCATGATGGATTCACACTCATGATCTAGAATACACCTACGCAAAACTTCGTCTCTACCTATCTTGTATAGGTCTTCCGACTAGTTGGTAGCGTGCCATGCAAATAGCTAGCTTCTTTTTCTCTAAATTATTCATTCCCTCAAGTGCAACTCTTATGCGCAATAATATTGCAATGTCTTCCAAGTCGTTGACACGCACTATAACCTAAATAGTTGAGCATATGACAGTGTCTTTTATGCTTTGAATGTCCTCACTAGAGTTAATCCATGACAAATGATCTAGTCTGAAGTTGATTTTTACGTGATTGATTATAACAAAAACTAAAACTATTGGAATAGGAGGATCCTAAGACAAATGTACCCTTGAAAACCGGATCGTTAATCAGATATTTAAGTGCCATATGATTTGTGTAGAATATAAATAGTGTCGCATTTAATAAATATTGTCGCCAATAAATATTGTCAAAATTTGTGAAGCACATACACCATTGACAATGCCTCACGCTCTCGTGGTTGTGTAATTTTGTTCGACTTGTTAGAATTTGAGGATTCAACAATTTACAAATTAATTCAACATAATGCTAAACATTAATACATTATGCAATGTTACCATAAATATTTAAATAAACATTACATCATCACATACGTAAATAAAGAAATACTTACATGAAATAAATAACACAAGTGACAATATTTATAGTGGAAAACTCTAATAGGGTAAAAACCGCTTTGAAAATAACCTTTTACTTCAGAGAACTTATTTTACATGTAGTAAGATCACCTCCTCCATTGAAACCCTAATTACCAAGGGTAAACCCAAATCACTTGATTTGCACACCTTTGATATATTTCTTGAATATATCAAATGAGGACCTAAAGTCCTTTTTATATAAGGTGATCGGCTATGTCTCTCCGACCTACTTTTTCAACCTAAAATAGTTGACACATATACCTATGTTAGTGTATTTAATAAATAGAAACATAAATGATTCACATTATTAAATACTTACCTAACTTATATTACCTAGGTATGAATATTTAATAATAGAAAAGTATTTCATATTATTAAATATTTAACCTATATAATAGTGATAGACCCATATTAATTAAGGGGTGGCCAACCCACTTAATCATTATGTTCCAACACTCCCCTTAATGTTAAGTGGGATAACATATGCCAATAGATTACCTGCTCGTGGTACACTACATGATTTACAATCCTTAAACCATAAAGGTTTTAGGCTAGCATATAGGTTGAAGGAATTTAACACCTTCATCATACTCAAGTTACCTTTTGGTATAAAAGGATTTGAAATCCCAAAGATCATCCCATGATCAATGACTAAGTATGATTTGTGAGTTTTACATGTTCTCACAAGTTCTCATAAAAGGTTACTGAACCCAAACATATATGATCCTTTTATAACCAAGGACCTCATTTATAATATGTTTACACTAGATGTTTACCAGTAAATTCAATAACACTAACGAGTTTATGAAGACCGCCTTTAAGGTCTTTCTACACTTATTTCTAAAAAAGAAGACAAGGAGGTATATACATGCCACGAAGGTATTTTTACACTTTCTCGAAGGTATTTGTACATTTTCTGAAGGTCTTTTACAATTATTTTTTATTTTATAAATACCAAGTTCCATTAGGAGGTGACATTGTCATGCACATTCCCCCTCAATGGAAACTCCAACAATGATTTTTTTTCACAAAAGTGACAAAAATTTGCAGTACTCAAGGACTTTGTGAAGATGTCAACAACTTGCTCTTGATCGGCATGAACTTGAGATCTATCACACAACTTATCACCTTCTCATGAATGAAGTGTATATGTATCTCAATGTGCTTCGTCCTTTGATGCTGTACTATATTATGTGCAAGAGCTATGGTGCTCTGGTTTTCATAGAATAAAGGAACACTACTTGGATCCTCCATATTTATTTCGTCGAACAACTTCTTCAGCCATAGAGCCTCTTTTGTAGCTTCCATTGCACTTCTATACTAAGCTTCAGTTGAAGAGATAGAAATAGTTGGTTGCTTCTTGCTACACCAAGTAATGACACTTGCACCAAATTTAAACACATGACCAAGTAAATATTCTATCAATACATCACCAACATTATCGAGTAAAAAAATCCATACAATTTAGCATTTTCATTCTTAGTATAATGCAACCCATAATTGATTATTCCTTTAATCTATCTAAGAATTCTCTTTGCAAGATTCTAATGATCTCTATAAGGTTCCTACATAAACCTTGAAGAAATTCCTACTGCATAGGAAATATCTGGTCTAGTTATAGTTAGATAAATCAAACTACCAACTAACTACCTATATAAAGTAGGATCAAATTTTTCATATGTAAGTTTAAGATCAAGTTTTAGTCCAACTTCCATAAGAGTAGAAATTGGTTTGGAATCAATCATGTTAAACTTTTTCAGTACATTGGTTGCATATTGTGCTTGAGAAACAACAATAGAATGATTATCTTGAAATACAACCATGCCAAGAAAATGATGTAAGAGACCTAAATAAGTCATTTCAAAGTATTGTTTCAATTTTTCTTTCATTATATGAATTAAAACAGATTATCATAAGTCATAAAAAAATCATCAACATATATACATTCAATAATAATATGAGAGCCTTCTTGCTTAATGAATAGATCATTGTCAGAAGAACAATTAACAAAACCTAACTGTTTAAAGAAGGAATTAATTTTTGCATACCAAGCTCTAGGAGCTTGCTTTAAACCATACAAGGATTTTTTCAACTTACAAACATAGTTTTCTTTACCAGTTTATTCAAATCCTTTAGGCCGAGAAATGTAAAGTTCTTCTTTTAAATCACCATTCAAAAAAGTATTTTTCACATCCATTTGGTGGATTTCTCACTCAAACTGAGAAAAAATAACAAACAAGGCCCTAACAGTACTCATCTTAGCTACAAGAGAAAAAATTCTCAACATAATCAATACCAAGTTTTGAGTGAAACCTCTAGCAACAAGCCTAACTTTATGTTTTTCAATACTTCCATCAACATTATATTTTATTTTGTATAACCATATAGACCCTATAATAGTTATTTTCTCGGAGGTGGAACCAACTCCCAGGTTTGATTTTTAATTAGGGCATTATATTAAGTATGCATTGCATTGATCCACTTCTCATCCAGAGAAGCCTCTTCAAAACTTTGCGGCTTAGGTTCATACGGGGTTATCAATGCATGGTATATATGATGGCTTCGGTCATTTTCCTAAGGTCAATAGGATTTGAAATTTCTAACATAGATTGATCCCATTTTGGTTTCTTAGCTAGGGAGATAGGAGATTTAGAAACATCCATAACATCAACATAAGAAACACCATCATGACCATTTACCAAATTTTCACTATTAGAATAAAAACCATAATTAGAAGTTGTTGTCTCCCAAAACCACTTTTCGTTTTCCAAGTTAAATTCAAAATTTTGAGCTCTTGCCCTCCTAAAGTATTTAAGCCAAGTTGAAAGTTCGAAGAGATAGAAAAATCCATGCCCTAGAGTTGTTTCAAATCCCCAGTCTGCTTGTTTTGATAAATTTTCCGTTTTCTGTCTCTGCGAAAATTTTATTGTTGTCCTCATTTGAATGAAATTGTCAATATTTCTATGCCCTTGGATCATCGAACCTTGTATTGTTTTTAATTCCTTGGCTCACGAAAGAAATTTGAAAATTGGGTGCAAAATGGTGGAGTTTTCTTCTTCTCTGCTTTTTTCCCACAGTCGGGAACAATGGGCGTTTTCTTCCCGTCAAATTTTGGCTCCATCATCCATGGGTACATGGACATACCTAATTAGAAGGGTCGGTGGAGAAATTTGTGTTTTTGAGCCTCTTTGTAAAAAAGGTGAAAAGTTAAAAAGTGACCCATAACCCCGATCAGGCTTAAAGAAAAAATTCAAATCTTGAGCCCGCAGTCAAAGGAGTCAAAGTAGGGAGGCGGACCATGGGGGATTTGAGATTTTGAGCCTCTTTGTAAAAAAGGTGAAAAGTTAAAAAGTGACCCACAACCCCGATCAGGCTATAAGGGAGAAAGTCAAATATCAAGCCCACATCGAAGGTCAAAGTAGGGAGGCGGGCGGTGGAGCAATTTGTGTTTTTAAGCCCGCATAAAAAAAGGTAAAATTAAAAAAGTGACCCGTGACTCCTTTGCTAATCAAGTGAAGCCACATGTCATGACCATATCAAAAGTGGGTGAGTGGGCCAAAATGTTCCAAAATTCCATTTCTCCAAAAGGCACAAAATGTAAAAGGCATCCTCTGCGCCTGTTCCAGTAAATTTCTCCCACATATGACGACTCGATTTAAGGTTTCAAAAGCAAGATGAACGGTTCAAATTCAAAGTTACAAAACAAGTGTAATGGTTGCATTATGAAAAGTTTGGTTTTTTCACCATTGGCGTTTCTTCGCAAATCAAGAATTCAAATGGACATGAATGATTGAAAAGAAATTGTAAACCGTTTCTTACTAAAAAAGAAGAAGTTGTAACCGTTTCTTGGAGGAGATTTAATGGCTTCTTCATGCCATTGTAGAGGGTTGGCGATTGATCTTGTAAACTCACGAGTGCATTGTACTTAGAGAAAACAAAGGAGATAGCCATTTTTCTTCCATTTCCCCCTTTTCTCAATTTCCTCCATTTCTCCACTATGTACAACTTCTGATTAAGCATCAATACAAGAAGAAGGATTTTGTAGCCTCTTTGATGAGGAGATTTTAGAAACTTTGAGTTTGCAATCTTATCTCGTCTTGTTGCCATTTGCAGGGTTGTTTCTTCCCATGAATGCATGTGATGAATTTTCTAACTAGTGTGTGTCAGGAATTTGATTTCCTACTTGTAACATTAGTTCTCCTACCTCTTTTCTCACTCCCTTTCCCACTTTTAAATAAAGTCATCTCTTGCAAGTATCTGCAAGCTTTCTTCAGAGGTCAGTGGAGTGCCCTTGTTGGATCCCCGACCGAAAGGCCACCACAGAAATCCACATTTTTTATGCATGCATATACGGTAGCTACACCGGTTAAGTAGAGGGACTTAGATTCCTAGAGCATTGGCAAGGAATCCACAAGTTTTTCCACCCAAAAATTTCCTCGCCAACAGTTTTTGGCACCCACCGTGGGGCAGATTTAGCAGCATTTGCACTGAATGCGACCGCAAGGTCAAAAATTCAAAATTCAAAAAAGAGATTTTTTTTTGGAATTTGAATGGCTATATGAGCCACATGGATTCAAATCATGGTTATTCTAGGAAACCCTCATCTTTGAAAGACCTGAATTTCTCTTCCACATCCAAGAAGATGTTGCTTCAGATTTGAGGGAAGCTATCTGGCATAATAGACAAAGTGCCAATCACTACTTCATTTCCATGAGAATTATGGACCTTGAAGAAGAACGTGCTGCTAAATTGGAGAGGCAAAGACAAATCCCAAGACCACAAAGAAGAGCATAGATTTTCAAGCTGGCGGATAGAAGATTCACCCGACAACAGAGACAAGGAGGAAAACTGATCCCATTTTTGAGGAACTTCAAAGGAGACAAGAGCTACTCGAGAATCTAGAGGCTTCCTTTTCAAGCAACCGGTCATGTTGGGAACCTGAGTGTTGCCAATCCTTTGGACGGTGAATTTTCATACATAAACGAGAACCTTGTAGAATTCACTGATGTGAAGACTGAAGAAGAAGCTAGAGAAAGAGAGGTGAGATCCAACAAAGAAATAAGAGCTCAACTCGAAGAAATTGAGAGACTTCAAGCCGAGGTAGATGAAAGAGCAAAGAGAAGACAGAAGCATAACCTTAGCAAGGTTGGAAGCTAGAAATATAAATAGAATGGGGGATCGTGATCATGAACGTGAACGTGATCATGAGGCCTAATGTACCATGGGGAGGAAACACCGGTCCACTGGCTCTTGCTCAACCACTCCATGAGCTACCAAGAGGCTTGAGAAAAAACTTCCCAAAATTTAGAGGGGATGGTTCTCAACTCCCTGAAGAGCATGTAGCAACATTTATCACTACTTGCGGTGTGTTGGGTGTTGAGGATGAAGATGTGTTAGTCGACTCTTTGTGGAGTCACTTCAAGAGAAAGTCTGTCGAATGGTTCTACATGCTACCCCAAGGTTTGTCACCTGTTGGGAGGATATAAGAAGTGCATTCAAACATAGGTTCAAGAGCACAAAAGATTTTCAGGATCTTTTGGTCCAATTGGTACAAATGAAGAAAGAAACCTCCGAGTCAATGAGGGACTTTGTAGCAAGATATGATAGAGTGATAAGAAGGATCCTTGAAGATGTGGTGCCTCCTGAAAATAATTTGAAGAGGTTTTTCATCAGTGCTCTGCCATCAAAAGTAGGTTTCTTCCTCAGAAGAGCCCAACCAAGAACATTGAGGCAAACCTAAGACTTTGCAATAGAAACCGATGATGATCTAATCCTTTCTGGAAAGGTGAAAGGCCCCAATGGGAAATAAAAGGGTCAATTCAAAATTTGTCACCACAGATCCGATGTTCCAAAAAATGGCAAATGACTTGGTTGCCTTGAAGAAGCAGCTATCTCAGATCACAATGTGGAATGCTTCAAGGAGACCAAACCCTCCAGATAGGCCAAGGATTTCTCCACCTCCTCGTTAGCTTGCTCTTGAAGCACCACCAGTCAATGCCATCTGTGACACTAAAGAGCTAGAGGAGGAAGAAGTAAATTGATGAAACTGAAGAAGAAAACATGGAAGATTATGAAAACTATCTTGAGATTGAGGAAGTTGATATGCACAATGGCCTGATTGAGTATGTTGATGATGAAGATGAAGGTGATGAAGAAGTTCCAAGTTTCTCATGTGTTGTTTTCACTCGTGCTCAATCTAAGAAAGGGATTTCAGCCCCAATAGTTGTAGCAAAGGATAAGAAGAAGAATAAAGAAGATTGTCCTCCAGAGGTTACACAAAATAAAATCATCAATAGAGGATCACCATTACCACCTTCCATGGAATCAGCCAAAGAAAAACAGACTCATTGGTTTCCAAAGAGCATGCTACTATACCAAGTAAGTCATTTGATTCTTCTTCTAGCTCAAAAGTTGCTAAGAATAATTCTCTTCTAAATGTTGGTCCTGCAAAAACATCTAAAGTTCAGTCAAAGGCTACACCCTCACCCCCTTCCAAGCCAATTGTTACATCTGAAAAAGAGAACCCAACACCAAAAGTAGCAAAGTCTCTACCATGTAGATCTTCCTCCATTTCAGGAGCCTCTTCCTCACCCACCATTGCCCCATTTGAATTTGTAGAACATGCAAGCAAAACCAAAGTCCAGCTCTCGAAATAGAATACCTACAAACACATCCTACCCAATTTGACAGATTCATCAATGCAGTTCGTGGTGGTAACCCTATCTCTTCAAGTCCAAATTCTAAAGGCTTACTCCCCACACCATCCACACCACCTTCCCAAAACATGCTAGCCCTCAGTGCCTCCAACATCAACAGAGTTGAACCTTTCTACCTATCACTCCTCATCAAAGGCTTCCAGCTGAATAATTGCATCATAGATTCTGGAGCCTCAGACAATGTGATGCCAGCCAAAGTTACAAATGCTCTAGGCCTCACTTTGACAGGTAAATGGCACATGCTACTCAATGGAATCCAAACAAGTTCCATTGGTAGGAAGAATCAAGGATGCACAGGTGGCACTAGCTGATTTTCAGACAAGAAGGTGCTCTTGACCATACTGGTAGCAGACATCCCAACATATTTTGGTATGATTTTGAGCAAAAGTTTTTGCAGAGACCTAGGTGGAGAAATAAAAATGGATTGGTCATTTGCAACTATCCCAGTAAAAGGTGAGATGAAGAAGTTGCTACCAATAAGAAAAATGAAGTTCACAGTATGAAAGTTTGATGATCCGAAAGCAAACATTCTCTTTCAAGATTGTGGGCTAGGAAACTACTTCCTCACATCAGAAAAAGAGGAGAACTTTCCACTTCTCATGGAGGAAGAGGAAGATCAAATTTAGACAATGGAATTTGATGGTAGTCATTCTAGAGTAGGTTCAGGAGCTGGTGTAGTATTGTACTCTCCTTCCAATGAGGTGTACCCTTTTGCCTACAAGTTGCAATTTGATAATACAAACAACACTGCAAAGTATGAAGCATTGCTCTTAGGCATGAATGCAACAGAGGACATGGGAATCAAGAAGCTGAGATGCAAAGGTGATGTAGAGATTGTGGTAAAGCAGGTCCGCCAACAATATCAGGTGAAAAATCCAAGGCTCGGGCATTACAGAAACAAAGTGTGGGATTGCATTGAATCTTTTGATGCATTTTCCATTGAAGCTATTCCAAGGGAACATAATGAAAAGGCTGATTCTCTTGCAGTATCAGCTTCCCTAGTGACACCTCATCCTTCTTTTGGTAAAGAAAAAGTGACCATTGAAATGGTATTCCGGCCTAGTGTACTAGACAATGTAAATCATTGGAAAGTCTTCAATGATGATAACCAAATTCTATCCTTTTTGGAGCAAAGGGATAATTTCAATAATCTCTTCTTCGAAGGAGGTGAAAATCCACACCGAGAAGAAATCCCAAAGAAGAGAAAGAAGGAATTGAAGGGATTGATGATGAGGGAGTAATCAAATTGAAAGGGAACAAAATTCCCAAAGGCCTAGTCTCTTTAGAAGACCTCTTTGACAAACATGACAGATTCATTCAAGAGAAAGAAAAGCAATCTTCTTGGTGCCTAGCTGATTTTGATAAAGAAAACATTGGTACCCTAGAGGAGCCAAGGATGGTCAATATGGAAAATGTTGCTCACTGAAGAAAAAAAAAAGTTTTGTTACATTACTCAAGAAATACTTAGATGTCTTGGCCTACTCTTATGATGAACTCAAATCCTTCTAGCCAAAAGAAATACATCACTCAATTCCTTTGAAGCAGGGTGTTAAGCCCTTCAAGAAGAAACAAAGGTCGTACAACCCAAAGATTGCTGATACCATCAAGGAGGAGGTAATGAAGATGCTTAACGTAAGGATCATCTTTCCCATCCACCATTCAACGTGGGTGGCTAACATTGTGCCAGTGTGGAAGAAGAATGGTGAAATAAGGATATGTGTAGATTTTCACAACCTGAACCAGGCATCACTCAAGGACAATTATCCTCTTCCTATCATGGACCATATCCTGCAAGCAGTCACTAGATCTGAAATGCTTTCATTACTTGATGGATTCTTAGGATACAATCAAATCAAAGTGGCAGAGGAAGACCACACCAAGACAACCTTTACAACACCTTGGGGCACTTTTTCCTACAACAGAATGCCTTTTGGCCTAATCAATGCAGGAGCTACATTCTAAAGGGAAATGGATTTGGCCTTTAAATATCTGAAGCATTGCATTATCATATATCTTGATGATCTCACAATATTTTCAAAGAAGAGGGGAGATCATATCTATCACTTGGAACATGTACTTACAAGGTGTAGGAAACATGGCATATCACTAAATCTAAAAAAGTGCATTTTTGGAGTCACAAAAGGAAAATTATTGGGGCACATTGTGAACAAACATGGAGCACACATTGATCCTGAGAGGATTAGAGCCATTCAAGCATTAGCCCTACCCACAAGCAAGAAGGGAGTTCATTCATTCTTTGGAAAGGTAAACTTTCTTCGTCGTTTTGTGCCTGAGTTTGCTGAATTGACAAAGCACATCACTTCCATGATGAAACCTCAAGAAAGTTTCAAATGGAACAATGAAGGGAAGGAAACATTTGAAGAGATCAAGAAATCCATTGCCAAGGCTCCAACCCTTGTGTCTCTAGATTTTAACAAAGAGTTCATCATGTATTGTTATGCATCAGAGCATACACTCTCTGTTGTTCTTGTTCAGAAAAATGATGAAGATGTTGAAGCACCTATTGCTTTCATGAGTTGTCCTTTGAAGAAGCATGAGCTAAAGTACAGCCAATTAGAGAAGCATGCCTATGCAGTGGTCAAGGCTGTAAAAAACTTCAGGTTTTACATCCTCAATTCTCATATAGTGGTGATGGTCCCTGGCAGTGCAATCAAGTCCATTTTGACTCAGCAAGACCCTGGAACTAAGAGGGGAAATTGGATTGCAAAGACTCAAGAGTATGACTTGGAGATTCAACCTTCTAATTTGGTAAGGGGAAATGGCTTGTGTAATTTGATTGTTGAAGATGAAACTCTCAAATTTCAACATGGCAAAGAAACATGTACTTGCTCAACTTGTTCAGAAGACAACCCACTGGTTCTCTTTGTCACCACTACTGATGAGTGGTATACTGATATTACCTATTACCTGACTTATGGAGAATGCCCTCCCCACCTTGATTACAAGAAAAGGAGAACACTCAAGCTGAAGGAAACTAAATTTGTGATCTGGAATCATGTGCTTTACAAAAGAGGCCTGGATGGTTGTTTCCTCAGGTGCGTAGATAAAGAGAAACAAGAAAAGTTACTTAAAGCATACCATGACCAAGCATGTGGTGGGAATTTTTCAGCAATGGTCACTGTACACAAGATCCTCCGAGGAAGGTATTATTGGCCCTCCATCTTTGCAGATACTTGAGATTAGGTTTCTAAATGCAAAGCATGCCAACAGTTCGTTGGAAGACCATGACTCACTGCATTACCACTCAGGCCTGTGGTTATTGAAGAACCATTTCAATAGTGGGGGCTGGACTTCATTGGTGTTCTGAACCCTCACTCAAGCACGAGGAACACCTATGTACTCACAGTAATAGACTACTTCACCAAATGGGTGGAAGCCATTCCAGCCAAACAAGCCAACACTGAAACAATATGCAACTTCATTAAGGAGAATATCATAGTCCGTTTTAGAGTGCCACATAATATTGTAGCAGATAATGCTACCTATTTCTCTTCAAGAGAGCTGACTGAGTTTTGCAATAACAACAAAATCTCCTTAGATCATTCTTCTGACTACTATCCACAAGGAAACAGACAGGCCAAATCAAGCAACAAGAACATTGTGACCATTGTCCGCAAGTTTGTAGATGAGAATCAAAGGAATTGGCCTAAAAGGTTGATTTGACGCATTGTGGCAAAGATTATGATCAATCCCATGAAGGTGATAGGTATGTCTCCATTCCAACTGTTGTATGGAGTTGAAGTAGAGATTCCCTCACAATTGAGATGCCAGCTCTCAAGTTGCTACAGGAAATAGAAGATGGTCAATACAAAGATTCCATAGACAAAAGGATCCTATTTTTGGAGAAGCTGGAAGAAAATAGATTCCAGGTGGTGGATTGAATCAAAGAACACCAATTGAAAGTGAAGAAGATCTTTGACAAGAGGGCCAAGGAAAGAGAATTCAAGGTTGGAGACTTTGTCTTGCTGTGGGACAAGAGAAGAGAACCAAAGGGCAGCCATGGAAAGTTTGATTCATTATTACTCGGCCCATTCATTCCAATTTCATGGAGCTTGTGGTGAGAATGTTTTTCTCCTCTCATACTTGGATGGAATGCCATTGGAATTTCCTCGAAGCGGGAAATACTTGAAATTATATCATCAGTGAAAGCGGGTTGTCCCCGCCTTGTACCATAGGTGATTTCTTGGTGTGTTTCCCTTTCCGTTGTGTGGTTTTATTTCCCCTTTTGTTGCGTGTCATGTGTTTCCTTCCTTTTGTGTGCCTGTGTGTTTCCTTTTTTTGATATTTCTTTCTCAGAATTGTACATGACTCTACAAGGCCCAATGGATAAGGCATTGGTCAACGTTATACAATTTAAAAATTGAGATTCTGGATCCTCATACGACGTCTTCGCCATGCTCAGTCCATGCCATGTCCCCAAGCTAGAGCCAATCTGTTGTCTCCCAAAAACCACTTTTCATTTTCCAAGTTAAATTGAAATTTTGAGCTCTTACCCTCCTAAAGTATTTAAGCCAAGTTAAAAGTTTGAAGAGATAGAAAATCCATGCCCTAGAGTTGTTTCAAATCCCTAGTTTGCTTGTTTTGATAAATTTTCCATTTTCCTGTCTAGACGTGTGAAAATTTTATTGTTGTCCTCATTTGAATGAAATTGTCAATATTTCTATGCCCTGGATTGTCGAACCTTGTATTGTTTTCAATTCCTGGCTCGCAAAAGAAATTTTAAAATCAGGTGCGAAATGGTGGAGTTTTCTTCTTCTCTGCATTTTTCCCACAGTTGGGAACGATGGGCATTTTCTTCCTAGTCAAATTTTGGCCCCATCATCCACGGGTATGTGGACATACCTAATTGGAAGTAGGTCGGTGGAGAAATTTTTGTTTTTGAGCCTCTTTGTAAAAAAGGTGAAAAGTTAAAAAGTGACCACAACCTCGATCAGGCTTAAAGAAAAAGTCAAATCTTGAGCCCACAGTCAAAGGAGTCAAAGCAGGGACATGGACTTGGGGGATTTGATATTTTGAGTCTCTTTGTAAAAAGGTGAAAAGTTAAAAAGTGACCCGCACCTCGATCAGGCTATAAGGGAGAAAGTCAAATATCAAGCCCGCATCGAAGGTCAAAGCAGGGAGGTGGGCCAACGAACAATTTGTGTTTTTAAGCCCGCATAAAAAAAGGTAAAATTAAAAAGTGACCTGTGACTCCTTTGCTAATCAAGTGAAGCCACGTGTCATGACCATATCAAAAGCGGGTGAGTGGGCCAAAATGTTCCAAAATGCCATTTCTCCAAAAGGCACAAAATGCAAAAGGCATCCTCTGCGCCCGTTCAAGTAAATTTCTCCCATGTGTACGACTCTGATTTAAGGTTTCAAAAGCAAGATGAATGGTTCAAATTCAAAGTTACAAAACAAGTGTAACGATGCATTATGAAAAGTTTGGTTTTTCCGCCATTGGCGTTTCTTCGTAAATCAAGAATCCGAATGGATGCGAATGATTGAAAAGAAATTGTAAACCGTTTCTTGCTAAAAAAGAAGAAGTTGTAACCATTTCTTGGAGGATATTTAATGGCTTCTTCATGCCATTGGAAAGGGTTGGCGATTGATCTTGTAAACTCATGAGTGCATTGTACTTAGAGAAAACAAAGGAGATAGCCATTTTTCTTCCATTTCCCCCTTTTCTCAATTTCCTCCATTTCTCCACTATGTACAACTTCTAATTAAGCATCAATACAAGAAGAAGGATTTTGTAGCCTCTTTGATGAGGATATTTTAGAAACTTTGAGTTCACAATCTTATCTTGTCTTGTTGCCATTTGTAGGGTTATTTCTTCCCATGAATGCATGTGATGAATTTTCTAACTAGTGTGTGCATGAATCTAATTTCCTACTGCAAAATTAGTTCTCCTACCTCTTTTCTCACTCCCTTTCCCACTTTCAGATAAAGTTATCTCTTGCAAGTATCTACAAGCTTTGCTGCAGGGTCAATGGAGTGCCCCTGTTGGATCCTTGACCGAAAGGCCACCACAGAAATCCACATTTTATCGTGCATGCATATACGGTAGCTGCACCGGTTAAGTATAGGGACTTAGATTCCCATAGGTTGGCAACGAAACCACAAGTTTGTCTACCCGATAAATTTCCTTACAACGAAGTATTGAAAAAAATATAATTACCATTAGCATATGAACACAAATATTTTTCCAACACAACATTTCGATTTTCAGTTTCTTCCCTTTTATAGGGTTGTAAAGCCTTAGACCTGCAATGTTAATACCATATCCAATGCAAATACAAGAAAATAAAGTCATATCAAGTTTCTTTCTTTTCTTTTTAGGAATATATAAAGAAGTAGGACTACCAAACACTTTTAAATGAGAGACATCAAGTTTTTGATTGGACCACTTCTCTAATGGGGTTGAAAGGTGAATAGATTTGGTAGGGACCCTATTTAGGATGTAGATTGATGTGTTCATTTCTTACGCCTACGTAAATTTGGGAAGACCAATAAAATTAAGCATCATGTGATTCGTATCTAAAATAGTCCCATTTTTCTTTCTGCAACACCATTAGATTAGGGAGAATGAGAAGTTAATTCCCTTTTAATTCCACAATCAATACAAAAATTTTCAAATGTCTTGTTAACATATTCACCCCTATTATCATTCTAAGTATCTCGAATTTTATAATTTGATGAGTTTTCAATAGATGCTTTAAATTCTTTAAATTTTCCAAATACATTATATTTATTTTAAAGAAAATATGTCCAAATCATCCTGGTGAAATCATCAATAAAAGTCACAGCATATAAAGAACCATTTAATGAAGCTACTTCAAGAGGTCCTCTAACATCACTATGAATAAGTTCTAGAGGAGAAGAGGAACTCTCCTCAGGATGTGAGTGAAAGGGTTTAACACTTTGTTTTGAGCGTAAACACCCTTCACACACATCATGAGAAGAAGACAACACATGCAAACCTTTTACTAGATTATATCTAGAAATTTCATATAAGCTTTAATAATTAACATGTCCTAACCTTTTTTGCCATAGTTTTGAATTATTCAAACTTTGAGATACAAAACACGATGTAGAAGAGAAATCATCAAAAATATACAGACCATTTCTTTGAATTCCTTCAACAATTATATTATCATCACTATCCTTGATGTACCAAGTATCCTTCAAAATTTGAATAGATAAACCATCATGAGTTAGTTCTGAAACATGATAACAGATTCTTTTTAAGCTTAGGAACAAATAAAACATTATTCAAAACACCATTTACAAATTTTACTTTTCTTTTTCTATTGCTTCTAAGGATGAGTTATCACCAAGATATACACATTCATTAATTTTCATAACATCAAATAGAGAATTGGAAATACCAGTCATATGATTTGAAGCACCTGAATCTAGAATCCATTCAGAATTAGAGGAAGAGTATAAAGCAACATATAATGCAACAATTTTAGGAGCATCATTAGAACTATCCTTTTTCCTTAAATTATATTTAGAAGAGACAGTCTGTTTTTGGTTTTTATGGATAGGTTTCTTAGATTTGCAATCTTCCTTTTTATGTCCAAATTTACCACATTTGTGACATTTACCATTAAAGCTTACACGCAATTGTTCAAAAGAAAAACTTTTCTTATCAACAAATGAAGATTTAGTTCTATGCTTCTGATCAGGAAGGACTTGCGAGACTTGAACTTCAAATTCTGAGCGAGAAGTGCCTGAGAGGCATTCTCCTTAGAGTTGAAGTTTGTCATCACTTTCTCTTCTGTATCAGAAGAGCACTCAAAGTATTTAAATCTGGAAATTCATCTTCATTATGATATTTAGAATTTAGGATAGAAATAAAATTCCTAAACTTTTCATGAATATTTAACTGAACAATAAAGTAGATTAGTTTTTCACCAATTAAGTCACAATTGCATCCATCTAATTGTGCTTTAATATTTTTAATCTTGGCTAAGAAATTAACTACTTTTTCGTCTCCTTTCATAGGATTCGTAAGCAATTCTAAAACAAACTTAATAATCTTAGATAAGTGCGTACCTTCATGCATGGATTCTAATTGTGTCCATACCTCTTTTGGATGTTCGATATTACCAATGTGTAGAATATATTCATCATTCACATTGCGCAAAATCATGGAAAGAGCCTCCGCTACGTTATGAGAATATGTATTCATATTATCCGCATGATCATTTGGCGACAGGTGGGACGCAAGCTCGTTCCTAAAACAATTGTCCAGATTTTCGTTGCCATAAGTTCCGATTTAATGCCACTCTTGAAATGTTGTAGTTGACTCCATTTAGGGTCTAGGATTTATCGAGGGAAAAGTAACTAGACGCCATTATTTTCCTGAACCTGTAAAACACACCCCATTATAATATACAATGCACCATAGAGTTAGATACATATCAAAAAAACCAACAATTTTAATAGAATCAGATCTAAATTTTATAGATCTAAAGGAACTATTTGATCATAACTAATTTGTCATTAAAATGCATACTAATTAACCTCCCATGATCAAAATAATAACCCACAATATAAAGGGCTTTGCATTATACCCTAGACTTATATAAAAAAATTCCAACCATATAGAAGTGAAGAAGAAACCCCTAAGAATGCATAACTTCAAATTTCTAAAAAAGTTAATGTAGAAAAAGATCCGACCAACTTAAATTTGACATCTAAATGATCGTCATTATGCCTTATTTTTGGTCTGCCATGATGATGGTTATTTGACCATAAATTTTAATGCAGTGAAAATTTCCTGAATCTTACTAACTTAAATTTGACGTCTAAATGACTGTCATTTTGCCTTATTTTTGGTTTGCCATGATGGTCATTTGACCATTAAATTTAATAAAATCAAAACTTCTTGTGTATTTCAAAATGTGAAATTTCAGAATTTCTTCTTTTGTATAATATTAGAGAGGTTATATTTTAATACATTATAATTTATAATGTATATATATATATATATATATATATATATATATATATATATATATATATATATATATATATATATATATATATATATATATATATACTTTATAAACCTTATAACTATAGTATATATATATTTAAAATAAACACATATAACCCTTATTACAGGGGGCCCTCATGAAAAAAGATGTAAAACATTTACTAGGCAAGGGAATTTAAATTCTACACTAACCTTAGAATTAAAACTTTTTCACGCTTCCAATGGAAAAAATTCAAATCCTATTTTGATGGAGCTTTGTCTCCTCCTTCATTTACCATTGAAAAATTCAACCTGCACATATTAAAACTATAGAGAAAAAAATATTTCAAATATTTTACCCTTACCTATACATAAGTTTTCACGGGAGGTAAGAAGTTTCCAAATTTTCCACTGTGAATTCACCTTGATTCTTCACAAAGCAAAACTTTTAGGTTGCACAAAAAAATGGAAAGAAGGGGCCCGATTATTTTAAATACCCTTTCGGGTTGGTTGAAAAAACCCATAAGAATTAAATAGAATAAATACAACATTATTAGATCTAAACTATTTAATTCAAACCATGCTCTGGTACCATGTTAGAATTCAAGGATTCAACAATTTACAGATTAATTCAACATTAATGCTAAACATTAATACATTATGTAATGTTACCATAAATATTTAAATAAACATTACATCATCACATAAGTAAATAAAGAAATACTTACATGAAATAAATAACACATGTGACACAATATTTATAGTGGAAAACCCCAATAGGGTAAAAACCACTTTGAAAATAACCTTTTACTTCAGAGAACTTATTTTACATCTAGTAAGATCACCTCCTCCTTTGAAACCCTAATTACCAAGGGTAAAACCAAATCACTTGATTTGCACACCTTTGATATATTTCCCAAATATATCAAATGAGGACCTAAAGTCCTTTTTATATAAGGTGATCGGGTATGTCTCCCAACCCACCTTTTCAACCTAAAATGGTTGACACATATACCTATGTTAGTGTATTTAATAAATAGAAACATAAATGATTCACATTATATTAATTACCTAATGTATATTACCTAGGTATTGATTTTTTTATATATTTAAATGATTTTTATTGGAGCTTAGAAACCCTGGGATTGGAGGGATCCCACCCGATTTTACTAAGTGTAGAACAAAACTTGATACAAAAAAATGAACACCTACCAACATGTAGGGATCGAAGGAACCAAAAACAACATATACCAAAAAAAAAAAAAACAAACACCATAGCTAGAAAGAACCAGATTATTCCACTGACACCGAGCTCGAAGAACCAAGCACCTTCTTTCCTCCCAAAGCATCGGACCAACATGGGAAATATGAAGAAGAAGGTTGTAGGTGAAACCAAACTTCTTTTGAAGGTAAACAATATTGATGCAATCGGTGGCTGGATCCGTGTGTCCCGGGAGATTCAATTTTACAGTCAACGCTTACCTTTTGTATTCCCTTTTTCACATGCTTTGGATGAACCCCTTGAGTGAACCTCAACATAATCAAATTGTGAGCTAAAAATTTAGCGATGACTTGCAGCACCTCCTCCAACAAATGGCCATCTCAAACAGAGTTAGGGAGGGGCTAGCTCTAACTAAAATCGTCTAGAGCCTCCACCAAATTAACCCTATGCATTGGTTTTATAAAATGCATGGTAATACACCACACCTCCTCGAAGTTCTATTTGACTAAAACAACCTCGTAACAAACCATGAAGCCACCTAAAAGTTAACCCTAGAGCGAGCTAACTTGGCCAAGTATTCATCCTCCGGGATGTGGGAAATGGCTTGTCCTATCAAATCTGACTCATCCCAAAAGATAATCTTCAATCGGGACTATGTGACCTCTCCACGACAAGTCATCTCTCTCTTTACACCTTGCATAAAAAGCAACGGAAGTGGCATAGATGCCATGACTAGAAACAAAATCCTCCATAAGCAGAAAATAAAACCACCACCGACTCAAACTCCAAATGAAAATGGAGGAACAAAGGCCAAAACAACCGTAATTAAGGAGCCTCGGGGCTGCCTTCCTTTCAAATTATTGCTTCTAAATTTTCCCAATCTCCCACATGAGTGGAAACAACTGGGCCATCATGTTTAATAATGCCATGGTTGGCGAGCAAGTCGGCTGCGCCATTCTCCTCCCTAAACACGTGCTTAATATTCCAAATAGGAATTTTATTAAGCCAAAACAAAATATTACTTATGAAATAATCCAAATTCCATGATAAAGCCTTTCCTTTTCTAATGACATTTATCACAACTTGAGAGTCCCCCTTGATTTCCAGAGCTTCACAACTATAAGAGACCGATAATTTTAATCCCTCTAAAAGGGCTTGAGCTTCTGCTATGTTACTCGAACCGTCCTCCAGATGAAAGGACCCTGCAATAACTAACTTACCCTTATTATCTCTAATCAAACACCCCACTCCCAATAAGTCAAGAGTATTGCCTTTCGACGCTCCGTTGAAATTTAATTTGTGAAATTTAGGAGGGGGTGGACTAGGTATGAATATTTAATAATAGAAAATTATTTCATATTATTAAATATTTAACCTATATAATAGTGATGGACCCATATTAATTAAGGGGTGGCAAACCCACTTAATCATTATGTTCCAACACGGTCGGGGTCACTTCCTACTCGCAAAATAAATTGTATGATCTACATTGCCTTCCCTAGATGGTCCAACACCACTCTAATAGGTGTCCGTGAAGCATCTACATGAACATAAATCGTAGACTCCAAGAAGGGAAGCTTAAAATGGGTACTATAGTTAGCTTTTCCTTCAAGTTTTCAAATGCGTGTTATTGTGCATCACCCGAATAAATTTTTCCCTTGGATTTCAACAACTCTTTGAGTGGAAAAATGATCTTGACATACCCCTTGATAAATTTCCAGTAGTATCCTATATGCCCAAGAAATCCGCACACTTCACTCTGATTGGTTGGATCCTCCAACCCCAAGATGACTGCAAACTTGGTTGGATCCAGTAAAAAGCCTTCCTTACAGATGATATGTCTAAGAAAAGTACCAAAAGGTTTCACAAAGATACACTTCTTAATATTCAAGGATATGCTAAGGCATCTGCACCTCTCGAACATAAGCCTTAATAAATTACAATGATCTCTAACGATCCCATAGACCGTCCAATCATCCAAATAAACTTCGGATAAATTATTGAAATGCTTCCAAAATAATGCAAAAGAACACTAGTGTCACATTCTTCAATCCAAAGGGCATAGCCATGTAGGAAAAACTTCCCCATTCAATTGCGAAAGTTATTTTCTCTTGATCTTCATGCGCGATCCTTACCTGATGATACCCTAAAAATTTATTAGTGAAGGAATGAATATCACACCCTACAACACCCTCTAGGATTTCTTCTATAAATGGTGTGGGAAAGGGATCTATGATGCATGAAGCATTAAGAACTATATAGTCAACACAAATCCTTATCCGATCATCCTTTTTGATGCTGATAATCATCGAGATTATCCATTGATGAGTCGTTTTTTCCTTATTTAAACACCTCATCTCCATTATTTTGTTTAAACCATGTGTACCCTCGAACTTGTATTTCCTGTGATACTATTGAACATTTCCATTATGACTTGTAATTATGACACATATATTAGTTAATATAATTATTACTAAGTTTACTTTATTTTGTGGATTATGTGTATGCATGTAGCTTAGTTTTTACCACCAAAATCCCAAGGCATGCTGGCACATCACTCAACCTGAACTAAGTGCTCACTCAAAGTGCACAAGGGTACCAGGTCCCTCTTTTATGTCAGCTTGTTCAAGGGGTTAGCATGATTAAACAAATATTATAGATCCATCAAAGATAATTAAGTATAACAAGGTGCATAAACCAGATCTAGATCTTAACCATATGTAAGAACAATTAAACAAGAACCAAGATAAAATTTACCATGCAAGATCCATTCACAGATGTGTCTACAATCAATATCCAACCACAAAGATCCATTATATTAATTTTTGTAAAACACAAAAGCTTCTTACATACATAGCAAAGTCATCATAGTCATGCGCGCCCATAAAATCACAACATAACTCTACAAAACATAGAACTATCTAAACTATGCAAATCAATACATATTTATAGGGGTGGGGACTTGCCCTTCACCGCCTATGCACCTTTCAAAAATAGGCTACATGCTAATAATAACCATGTGCCTTTACATAATAAATACGAGAGCATGCAAGCTCGCTAATAATAGATCATCTAATAATACAACTACAATATAATCCTATTATTAGCTCTAAAACCCTGCATGGTGCTTGATCTTCTACTCGTCCAAAATAGCCTTTGCATGCTCCTTAAGTCTTCTTCAAAATGTGCATTGCACTCCATGTCCATAATTAGCCCCAATATGCAAAATGAATAAGCCCTAATTTTAAACCATCATGGGCATGCCTTGTTCTATTATATTCACGTGCCCTATGCCCACACACCCAATCCTCTTGTGCCTTCATATTTAGGCTATTTTCCATCAGCTCAACATTACCCCACACTAATTTCATTTCCACCCCGACAATGGGTAATCACAACTTATCTCTCCATGAATAAAGAATAATGAATAATGAATGAAAGAATAAAGGAAATACTGCACATAAAGAATGAGAGACTACTCGAACTCGCTCTTCTATAGGTAGGATCAACTCTAGATATTCTACTTTTACCTTTGCTTCAAGCTCATTCCAGTCACTCGGTGCTTTATTTGTATTTTTAGAATGTCTATAACTACGGATTCCATCTCATCAAGAGTCATGTTTTCACCTTCATTTTGTAAGACCCTGATAACATTAGCCATACTCGAGACCATTCCCTCCATTATATCCATCCTTTCCACGATGAGTTTCCCAATCTCTTTGATTCTTTCCTCGTACAGGACTCGGGAATCTTCAAGTGCATCGTGCTTTGCTTCTACTAGCGTAAGTCTCTCTATGCACCCAAGTGTTTCATACTTTTCTACCTGAAGGACTTTATCTTCTTCTGCCATAATCCTTGTTTTTATTATCACATCCGGTGCTGCGCACATAGTCAATGCCAAGTTTTCTTTCTTTATTTCATCCTTTAAATTCTGTAAAATGGACTCATAAAATATACATTTTCTTGCAATAATCTCATCCCCAATTTAAGGACTTTCGTACCTTTTCCTCGGCCTTATCTTGTTCCTTTGTGAGGTGCTTGATTTTAGTGTCCTTATCTTTCTTATCCTCCAACAATGCTCTAATGGTTTCCACTTTATCAATGTTTCGATGCGTAACTTTAGTAGATACTCTAGTCAGGGCATTGCTTACCTACTCATTTGATATGATAATGGGCTTAATAGTTACATGGGGTGAATGGGGCACTTTCTTCAATCTACGTGACACACAAAATTCCTCACATATGTTGAAGTCAGGCTCATCCATATGAGTTTGCATCGTCCATGATAATTGTTTCCTTGTGTGGGTGGTCGCCATCTCTCGCATCCATGAGCTCCCATCCATACAAGTCCTTGGGCTCCAAAGTGCTTTAGAACCACGCATGTATGATCTTGGTTGGATCATCAATATACCTGATTTTTGGTGTCTCATAATTTTCTTCCTCCTTTCCTTTCCTTGAGCGCTTACCATTAGAGGTTTGCACTCTCGAATCCAACACCGATCCTTCACCTATATATATAGTATGGGGTGCGCTGAAGGCTTGCCCTTATTTTTTTCTAACTCTGTTTCCTTTAACTCATCTTCATCATTTTTCATCTCCTCTTCCCGAGGCTCCTCTCGTATCCTCAATCATCTTTGGAGTATTTGGTGCACTATCTGTAGACTTCTCATCTTCATCATCTTTCTGGGGGACATACCTGCACCTTTTCTTCTTTTCTGGCTCTACCTTCACAGGTGAAGTCCTAGGTGACCTTTGAAGGGGCTGTGAAGTTCTCGTGCTCTGAGTCTTTGTTCTTCTTAATAATCTCTTAAATTGTGGCTCCTCAGTAGTCTGCTCCACATTTATCTCCATAGCGCCTGTCTCCAACACTTCATCAACCTGGATCCTGCAATGGAGGGGTCACCTCGCGCTCTCTTTTCTCACCTACAGTTGGGTGTTTTATGCCCCTATGCTCCAAACCACCACTTTCTTCCTATAATTATTCTTCCTCTCCTTCTTCTTCAACAAGGGGCGAGATTGGTTCCTCATCTTCCAAAGTGCCAACTGTATGTTTCCCCTTGGGTGGTCTAGGAAGCTTGAACTCATTCTCCACATATCTTCCATTTTCCAATCTGGGCTTGAGTTGGATATATACAAGGGCTGCTCCACTTTTCCCAATGGCCAGACTCATTTCCTTCATATTAATATCATCATAAATTAATCTTTCAATGTACGTAGACTTACCTAGATAAACATAAGTCTTCCTCAATGTGTGGTAGTCATAATCTACCTTATCTGCATTGAAAAAATATGATGCATGTTTGAAAACATGTGTACAGATGCTTGGAAATAGCGCATGGTAAAGGCATAAGGGAGCTTACACCAAGGGCTCCACTTCCCATCCTTCATCCCAAAACACACAATACAAAAGTGTTGATATACTACAAACTATACTTGTTTATCTAATACTGAAGGTAACTCCTTGGGTATTCTCCATTCTTCCTCAAACACAGCGTGAAGTCACTCATACCACAATTCCACCCTCTATTTAAAGGGGCCACTCATGGTCCCATCACAAGTATACTTCTCAAATATCTTTGCAAGAGATTTATTTTCCTTAGGATATTGCCAAACTTTATCCTTAGGCCCATCGGGCACTCCAATTTCTACAAAAATAAGGGCTAACAAGATCATGCCGAAACTTATTTTATCACCTTCGTGTGCTTCCTCAATGATGGTTTCAGCAATGAAACCCACCAGTTGTAAACTACACCTTCAATCATTTTCTTTGCTATGTGTAGCCACAATGTATTTACTTGCGACCACCGCTCCTGGTTATTTAACTTTTTGAGGAGGTGCGTTCTACTTGGACCGGGTACTTCATGTAGTTTGTCAATATCCATTCCGCACCCTCCCTTGAGGTAACCCAATGCCTTCCTTGTTGCCATTATTGCCTCTTTATCAGTGAGGTCACTACTCACTTCAAAGTGCCCAAACTCCAAAGTCCTGTCAAACTCCCAATCAAAGGAACGATGATCCTCACTCGTCACCGACAAAATAGAAGAAGTCCTCATGGACTTTGCTCATTAACCATTGGTATAATTTTTTGGTTTCCCAAAATAAGGGAGTTCATACAACTGTAAAACCCCACCTTTGCTAACAATTTTTCACCCATGTCATCATACATGGCCATGTCATCCACTGTTCTCTTATTTGTCTTCACAACCAACAACTTATCCAGTTCATCCTTGTTATCCTTCATTATGTGATTGTAATCACTCACCTTACACCGACGAATGTGTGAGTCCCATGTAAACATAGTCAAGGTATTGCATTTCAGAAAACCTGCTCTCAGGGGCATCTTCAACTTTGATTTCAACCTCCTTTTGCTTCTCCCCCTTGTCACCACTCTAGGTGCTCTTTTTGGTGCCATTTCCACTATAAAGGTGTGTTATTTCAACTGATTCAAGCTCTACAACTCAAATCTGCGTGCCCTAGCTCAAATATAAACCCTAACTATCAATGTTCTTCCTCACATGCCTCTGCTTCACTCAAACACTTCTCCAAATGGAGTGGTAATCACCATGGTGTGTAAATATGACAAATTCAACTGGTTTATAGCTCTTTGCACTTCACAGCTCGTTCGCTAACTCACTCATCAACAACTCTTTCAAATGATCTTGATTCCAACGGTGAAAATGTTTTCACACCACCATCTTATATATATTTTTAAAAAGTTTCCGCATTTATCGCTTGTCACCTACCATCGTACTTCACATTAACTTGATGTTTCTTCAATTTTCCATGCTAATTTTTTTGCGCCACAGTCATAACCTTTTGGCATGCCTACTACTCCTTGGCCACATACCTCCTTTTGTGCACCTCCATGTGTCGAAGTACTTCACCATTGTGCCTTTCACTAAGTAGTTTCCACAGCTGCAACCTACCTTGCATTACACTTTGTGCATCCATCTATCCATACATGGTCTTCATCCATGAGAAAATTTCCTCTATCTACACCTTTACTTCAAGCACCTGCACAAAATCTCTTTATGCATATCCATCTTTAAATAACATTCAAACTTGGTCCATGTACCCTATATATACTCCACCCCACACTAAGGGTATGCGTGGTCCTTGTGCATGGAAACACTTAGATAGTAATCATCTTTTGGTGCACAAGCGCGCTTATTACACAATACTCTAAACTAAATTAACAAAGCATAACAATGATGAAAAGAAAAACATATAAAGGGAATGCATTAAGGAAATCTAATCTAAGTGGCAATACTTCCTTATTACAAACACCAAGAAGACTTATTTATAGTAGGGCTTCAGCGTACTCCTATTGAAGTAACCGGTAAACTGTGTTCCATCTAGTGCCTCTAACTGGAAATCACCTAAATCAAGTATGTAAGTTATAATATATGGTCCCAAACAATGCACTTTGAGATTTCCAAGGTGATGCAAAAATTTGAGTCATAAAGAAGAACCATCTATCCAACTTCAAGCTTCTTATCTTTAATATGTCTATCATGCCATGCCTTCTTCCCGGCATTTTCTCACTTCGATTCCATTGTTCTATTGCACACCTTTCATCCACCTATATCAGTTTATCAATACGCTCTTCAAGTGTTTTCTCATCTCGCCAAACATCCTATGCATGCAATACAGAGAAGGTAACATGAACTCCACAGTAGAACAACCTTTGTGCCAAACACTAATTAAAAAGGTGTTTCTTTATTCAACCTCTTGTAGGTTATCCTGTATGACCAAAGTATAGCAGGGACTTTATCATCCTAACCATTTCTCCCAACATCACAAATTTTAGTCAAGGTATGGCTCAATATCTTGTTGAAAGCCTCAACAGTTCCATTTACCTAAGGGTGATAGGGTGTTGTTTTATGGTGTGCAACCATAAATTCTGTGAGCAATATTCTGATGGTCTCATTAAGAAAATGAGTACCCCTATCACTACTCAAACTCATTGGGCATCCATATGTGTTGATATATTTTCTGTAGAAACCTTGATGTTGTAGCTACCATGTAATCCTTTGTAGGTGTCTCTTCTTCCCACCTTGTAAGATAATATGTATAAGTTATAATGTAATGTGGTCTAGTTTCGCGCGAGTGGGGAAATAGGACCCATAAGTCAATTGCCCACTTTTCAAAGGGTTTTTTGCTAGCAATAAGCCTAAAAGACATTTCATCTCTATGCCTAGGCTTTCCAAGGCATTGACAATGATCACATGCCTTGCAATATTCTTTATAATCCTTGTATAACGTTTCCCACCATAGACTAGCCGATAAAATATTGCACGTGGTGACATCTCCTACATAGTTTCCACCTATAATACCCCCACGAGCTTCCTCCATAATTAATTCATGCTCATGCTCAAGCACACACCCGTGAAAGACTTCATCTCGGCCTAGTTTGTATAAATATCTATTGATTAACATATAAGGCACGATGCATATAATAAGTTATTTCTTTTCCAAGGCCTTCATTCCTTTAGGTGCCATACCAGTTCTCAAAAAGACAACAATACTTCTAAGTTAGAGGGCGTGTGGTTCAATTTGAACAAATGTGCATCCAAAATTGTGCCCTTAATGCTCTATGCATCCTCACATGTATTAATTCTTGATAAATCATCTGGTCCAAAATTACTCTTGCACGGCTTTACCGCAACTATAAAGCCAAATTCTGAAATATGAGAATCCAACGGCATATGTGCCCCTGCAAGATGGGCTTGTTTATCAAGTAATTTAATTACATGTGATCTGTTTAAAAGGTAAAAGGTGTAGCCATCAAATATTGTCGAAACTTATGCAGCGCATAGATCATAGACAAGGCCTCATACTCTGTAGTTGTGTAATTATGTTCTATTGGGGTCAACTTCCTACTCGCAAAGCAAATAGAATGATTAACAATCCCTTCTCCAGCTGGTCTAATACCGTGCATTTGGCCATGCTGCAGGCATCCACATGCACATGTAAAGGTAGATTCCATGAAGGAAAGTGTATAATGGGCGCTGTAGTAAGCCTTTCCTTCAATGTGTCAAATGTGCATTGTTGCGCTTCATCGCAATGGAACTTGCCTTTTCCTTTCGATAGTTATTCTAAGGGTGCAAAAATCTTGGCATAACCTTTGATAAACTTCCTGTAATACCCTATGTACCCTAAGAATCCATGCACCTCACTTTGGTTAGTAGGTTCCTCTAAGCCCAAAATAACAGCAACCTTAGCAGGATCCACTAACAAGCATTCTTTACAAATGATGTGTCCTAGAAAATTCCCAAAAGGTGTGGAAAACATGCACATTTTAATATTTAAGGAGATTCTCAAGCTCGCCGACACCTCTCAAACATTAGCCTTAAATTATCACGGTGATATTTCCCAAGCCCATAGACTGTCCAATCATCTAGATACACCTGCAAGAACTTATGGATAAAATCCTAGAATTCCTACACAACAATGTGTGAAAATACTACAAGCACATTCTTTAATCCAAAGGGCATAACCGTGTATGCAAAACTTCCCCACTCAGTGGTGAAATTTGTCTTCTCTTGATCCTCTTTAGCTATCCTTACTTGATGATATCCAGAAAATCCATCAGTGAAAGAGTATATTTTGCGCCCTGCAACGCCTTCCAAGATTTCTTCAGTAAATGGTGTGGGAAAGGGATCAATTACACATGAAACATTTAACTCCCTATAATCCACAAAAATTATAATTATGCCATCTTTCTTTATACTGATAATCATAGGGCTAACCCTATCGATTCCTCGATGGGTTCGAGTGATTCCAAAATTCAACATCTTATCGATTTCTTCTTTCACCTTGATGCGCAGGTTAGGATTCATCCTATAAGGCCTCTTCCTAATTAGATGTGCACCTTCCTTTAGCTTGATTCTCATCTCACCCAAAGTTTATCTAACTTTGTTATAAAGTTGATTTAAAGGTTGTAAGTGCATAGCTAAGGTGCCCTAAGTTTATATATGCTTATATAAACATGAAATATAGGGTTAGATGTTAATGATGGTATGTAATTGATTATTATTGCATGTGGAATCCTTGATTGAGAGGATGACGAAGAAGAGAAAGAAAGAAAAGGTTACATGAAGACATAGTCCATGCGAAAAGGAGCTGGAGAGAAGGAAATAATAGGTACATATCGAATGGTGAGAAGAGGGTAACATCTTCTACCGTATTTCATTTGTATAGTTATTATCTCATTGTAATGGATTGCATAGTATGCAAAGCACATAGAGTTTCTTCTTGTTGATCCACATGTTGGTGAGATATTGTATTATAGATCTAGTCTTGTATTGTAGATCCATGAGATCATATTGTATTGTTGATCCATGTAGATATAGATATTATAGAGGAGGTTGTCTTCATGTTTGCACGCAGGTTATGTAGCGATGGAGAGACAGACTTACTTCTTGGTGCACATTCATGGTTGCACATTGGTAGACCCATGTAAGAGGTCTTGTCGCACATCCACAAAGAACTTGGTAGTACTTGATTCAGAGATGCATTAACTCAAGGTTATGTGAGATCTGTTGGTGGTGTTTGGAGGCACGGTTGTAGTGCACTCATGGAGATCTGTTTAGAGATCTAGAGGAGAGGAGATACTCTTGGAGAGATGCATTGTACTCTTGTATTGAATATTTGCTTTGTACTTTGGTATATTATATATATGAGATCTCTATCTTTGGTGGACATAGCCCACATTAGGTGAACCACATGTACATGTTATGTTATGTGTGTGTACTTTGTTTTGATTTGGATTATTCTGGTTTATACTTCCACTGTTGTAGATTTTGGGGAATTGTTTAGATCTTGTGTGCATGATTGAGTTTGTTATTAAATCATAACACTATTCCATAGTCCTGAATTCCCAACAACTAGTATCAAATCCTGGTTTGTTATCTTATCTGATACCAAAAATTGATATTAGATATTGGCTAGCTTGGTTATTTCAGAGCAAGGGGTTTGTTCAGTATATTTTTAGTGGTTTACTGATGGTGTATGAGAGCAAGGTTTGTTTTTCTTGATGTGAATATCACAAGAAGAGATTCAATCTCAAGTGGGAGTTGGAAGAGTAAGGTTACTAGAAATTATAGTGACCGACATCGGTTAAGTGGCAACCGACATTGGCAGGGTAACCATGGTCGATTATTGGAAAGCCTAGTTTTAAACAAAAAATCACAGATATGAAGAATTAAGAAGATGCATGGAATGTATCTTGTTTGTTGAGGTGTCCCTAGTTCTTGGAGGCACAAACATGTTGGTTAGATTGCAGATCCGGTTATTGAGGTATGGTTTTATCTTGGTATTACAGTGCTTATATTATTTTGGTTGCACATGCATGTTTGGGATTGCAGATCTAGATATGAGAATGAGATAGAGGAGTAGTTATGCATCCTTGGTGTAGTTAGATGCATGGGCTTCTTAGAGAGGTATAATATAATAACATAGAATGAAGATTGGGCTTCCATCAGAGAGGCAAGTACTTTGGTCAAAGATGTGGTTGAGTATCTTGGTGCTGGTAAGGTGATGTGTTTCATCTTGGTGTAGTTTTTTATTGAATATATGATTGCTATTAAGTTTTTTATGCAAGGTTGGGTTCTTTTTGAAATGATTGTCTCAACACAACTATTGTCTTTGGTCGGAGTAGGTACCTGGTTTGGTGACCTATGCCAATATTGTGGCATTGTGTTCAATCCAACAACAACGACATCTATCATGGAACCGACATCGGTCACAGAGGGTAACCGATACTGGTCAGCAAACCATGGTCGGTCTCTGTGACAACGAGTTTGCACAAGGTTTCTTATAGTAGAAGAGGGCATGGATGGTTCAAGTGTCCTATTTTGGAGGATCAAGTTTCTTGCACAGTGTGTACATGCAGAAATAGTGCAGATCACTTCAATGTTTGGATCGAGAAAAGAGGACGAACTTGACTTGGTTAGTCCAAAAACTTTGGGTCGAGTATCTCTATATGGTTCATGTTTTATTTCTTTCATTAGGAGAAAATGATATTATGTTTGGATAGTGTGCATAGATTTACACCATGTTTTTGGTGTTGTTTGAATTTTATTTCTGGTTGTGTGGAATCTTGATGACAAGGGTTTCTAGTCTAAGGATGGGATCCTCAATGAAAAGTCATGATTCAACAGAGTTGTAGGTAATGAGAGATGTTGAGTACACATGGATGGAAAGAAGGTGATTCACCTACTTCACAAGAAGTCCAAACTTCTGTGATGTAAAAGTATTCTCAGAGAAGAAAGGGAATCAATTTTATAGTTCTTTCATCTAGTTTTATTTCTCACTGACATATTAGATTTTGAGCTTGGTGTTATAGGAAGTGCAGGGGATTTCGTGTTCATTGGTAGCAATCCATGGTTGTTGGCATTGCAGGATTGGATACATGATGCACATGTGGAGTGAGAGAAGATTGCTACTATTCAGAGTGGTAAGAGGCACAAGTTAGTTTTGGAGGGAAGTCACAAATTTGTAGGTATTTTGAGTTTATTGCTTTGTGATGTCACTTCTGGTTTATTTTATGGTGCGTGGATATTTGTATGGGATTATAGTTGATGGTTAGATTTAGTTAGGTGAAGACGATAGAGAATTTTTTTAGAGTTTTAAGGGTTAAAGAAGGAAACTAGACTGTTACAGAGACCCATGTCGGTAAGAAGCTAACCATGGTCGGTCATTTGGTAACCGTGGTCAGTTTGGTCATAGGTTTGACAATAGTGTTTATTTACCATTTTTAGATGGTGCCCTTGTTTTTATTTCATCTTGGTTGGTTTGTGTAGTATGTTGATGACATGTTTGCTAGTATTTGCACTATTTATTAGTAGCATGGTTTAACATGGTTGTTTGTTATTGACATTGATGAGCACAGGATTCATATTCAGCTTTGGAGTTAGTCGGTGGTAGACTTGGAGCTTCTAGAGAGCCTGGTGATATGGATGGATGTACATGGTGAGTTTGTACATGTGGATAGATTCAATTTTGTGAGTCTATGACGATGTAGATATTTGATTTGTACATGGATGCCTCTCGAGCACGGTTTAGATGCCTTGAGCATGAGTAGGGGATGTTTGTATTTCCTCTTATTATTATGTTACTCCTTGATAGATGTTATCTACAGATGATTATCTTGGACATGCTAGTTGTTTATGCAAGGTTGGATTTAGAGATAAGTGTTTGGATTTATTTGAGTTATGCATGTGTTTGTGGATTGATCACCCATTGTTATGTAAAACTCATTTAGGGTTATTTTTACCGGGATCTTGTTTTGCTTTTACATATTCCAGTATTGACTTATCTTTGGATAATTACATTGGTGGTTGCATGGAGACATGGATAGATGGATGGATAACATGATTGGTTTTATAGGTATGGCTATGGTTGCAGTTGAAGCTCAATATTTTAGTTTGAGTGGGAGCTCTTGCAGGTGTGTTAGTCATGAAGTTTGTTACATGAGGTGCTAGTTGGCTTGTTTTCTTGATACCAAAAATTGGTATGGTGTTATGATTAAGTGGGAGTTTGAGGCTTAGTGTCACGGATCAATTATAGCTTCGTGTAGGTTTGGTAAGTCATGGTTTTATCTTCTTGGTTTTAGAAGATAGTTTGATCATCCTGGTTTCATTTGAGAGAATTGTTGAAAGAAAGAATAGATGGTCTTCACGGTGTGTTGAGGACGGTGATGTATAGGTACAAAGGTTCAACAATTTATCTCCAAGTGGGAGATTGTTAGGATTTTGGAATTGAATTTCTTCATAGATAACATGATTTAAATATTGTTGGTTTACACAATAACTTGGTTGTCGGTTAGAATCAGGTTAATTATAACCATCGTCGGTCAACATCAAGTTAATTGTAATCATCGCCCGTCAAAGCATCAAGTTAATCGTAACTATCATTGGTCAAGATCAGGTTAATCGTAATTGTCACCGATCATCATCGGGTTAATCGTAACCATCGTTGCTTAGGGTAACCATTGCGCCATTACCTATGCGTGAAATTTTACATTTAACTCACGACAATTAGATCTAACTTTGTTATAAAGTTGATCTAAAGGTTTTAAATGCATAGCTAAGGTGCCCTAGTTTATATATGCCTATATAAGCATGAAATATAGGGTTATATGTTAATGGTGGTATGTAATTGATTATTATTGCATGTGGAATCCTTGATTGAGAGGATGATGAAGAAGAGAAAGAAAGAAAAGGTTACATGAAGATAATCCATGGAAAGGAGGAGTGATGAGAAGGAAATAATAGGTACATCGAATGGTGAGAAGAGGGTAACATCTTCTATTATATTTCATTTGTATAGTTATTGTCTCATTGTAATGGATTGCATAGTATGTAAAGCACATAGAGTTTCTTCTTGTAGATCCACATGTTGGTGAGATCTTATATTATAGATCTATGTAGATCTATTCTTGTATTGTAGATCCATGAGATCATATTGTATTGTTGATCCATGTAGATATAGATATTATAGAGGAGGTTGTCTTCATGTTTGCACAGGTTATGTAGTGATGGAGAGACATACTTAATTCTTGGTGCACAATCATGGTTGCACATTGGTAGACCCATGCAAGAGGTCTTGTCACACATCCACAAAGAACTTGGTAGCAGTTCAGAGATGCATTAACTCTAGGTTATGTGAGATCTGTTGGTGGTGTTTGGAGGCACGGTTGTAGTGCACTCACGGAGACCAGTTTAGAGATCTAGAGGAGAGGAGACACTCTTGGAGAGATGCATTGTAATCTTGTATTGAAGATTTGGTTTGTACTCTTGTTATATTATATTTATGAGATCTCTATCTTTGGTGGATGTAACCCACATTGGGTGAACCATGATACATGTTGTGTTATGTGTGTGTACTTTGTTTTGATTTGGATTATTCTAGTTTATACTTCCACTGTTGTAGATTTTGGGGAATTGTTTAGATCTTATATGCATGATTGATTTTGTTATTAAATCATAACACTCTTTTACGGACCCAAATTCCCAATAGCAAGAGAATTAAAAGTTGGAGACTTCTTCTTGCTATGGGACAAGAGAAGGGAACCAAAAGGAAGCCATGGAAATTTTGATTCATTATGGATCGGCCCATTCCAGATTCACGAAGCTTGCGGTGAGAATGTTTTTCTACTCTCATATTTGGATGGAGCGTCGTTGGAATTACCTCACGGTGGGAAATACCTATAATTATATCATCAGTGAAAGTGGGTTTCCCCCGCCTTGTACCATAGGTGATTGATAGGTGTGTTTCCCCTTTTGTTGTGTGTCGTGTATTTCCTTCCCATAGTTTTTGTGTGTGTGTGTGTGTGTGTGTGTGTGTTTCCTTCTTCAATTCATTCTCTCTCATAAATTATACATGAATCTACAAGGCACAATGGATAAGGAACTGGTCAATGGATCATATGGTCTAAAATTGAGATTATAGATTCCTCATGTCATGTCTTTGCTACACTCGAGTCCATGTCACATCCCCATGTTAGAGCTAATTATTGTCATGGAAATGTGCAACAATGAAAATTACAATTTCGAGCATGAAAATTATACCCCTGTGTTAAATGTTTCAAGTCCTATCATTCCAAGACACTCTGGATCTATCCAGTCAATCCAAGTGACCTCCCAATTAATTTTATCTCATACCCCTAGGTGATTTAGGAAATTCCATTCATTCCCCCTAGGTGATTTTAGGAGTTCATTTACAAGCTACATGCAATTGTGGGAAGGGTTATCACTGGCCTTCCTAGGGATAGGGAAACCCCATGGAGTGGAGAAGAAGAGCCTAAGTGGATGTGGAGGTGATTAAAAGGTCTTGGGACATCATGGAAATGATTCAGGAAGATTTTGGAAGGGCTTAGAGAAGTTGGGGCAGTTTCACTAGAATTAGGGTTCACAGGCCTAGTTAGCACACATGCCAAAACAACCACTGAGCTTTGGAAGGTGATTACAAGAGCTCAAGATAGATTTAGGAGAAAAAAAATCATAAAAAAAGATAATTCCAATCCCTACATGATGGTGAAATCATATTTTTCACAACACTTTGGCGCATCATGTCTGCAAGTAGGTTTTCTCAAGCACAAGTGGAGTACCAAATCAAAACTAAGATTTTTTAGGGATTAAACAGAAGAATCAAGACATGATAAACTAACCATTGGATTTAAAATTCCATTTCTAGTCAAGATCATATAATTTTTTTCCAAAAAAGTCCATTGGGAGCTCACGTTATCATCGTCGCAAGTTGTCCTTTTGGAGCAAGTTCAAGACTTAACCAAATTTTGGGAGGACACGTGTGAGCTCCAAGAGCCTAGCGGGATTTTATGTCCCTAATGTTTGTAAGGGTTAGGTACATTAACCTTGGAAAAATTCACCCAACCCCATGTGACCTTTGGAACCCCATACAACCATCAACATTGCTAGTTCAGCCCCCGGGTACAGTTTGGAGCTCAAATTCCCTGCCGTCGGATCAACACCACGTGTCAGCTCCAGGACCACTGTGGAATTTGATGTCACTCACTTCCCTCATAGATCATGGACATTATAACTTGAAAAATGTTCCTAGCCCTTGAGGAGAGAGTTTTGGTCACCCATGTGACCCGCTTTTAACCCCTCATTGCTTTAAAGCTGATTTTTGAGCACTCACTCCCTGTCGTCGGATCAACACCACGTGTCAGATTCTTTCTTACCATGGAAATTGATGTCCCTCATGTCCCTTTGAGGTGAGGGACATAATAGAAAAAAAATTTAACATCCCTCTCTCAGCATGATTTTAAAAATTCAAATATTTACTTGCTTCCCGCTTCTAACTGCTTCCACTCCCGTGCATAGCCATATCTCCATTCTTCCTCTGCAACCTCCTTGCCATCAATCCACCATTTTTGAACCTCAAACTAGACCTGTCATAGCAATAATATCCTTCACTCCATGAAATCATACAGGTCTCAGAAGGAATTTTGAGCAAACGAAGAACAACGAAGAGAACAATAGAAAATCTCCATAGCCAAAAAACAGAGATTCACAAAAATCTTGCAAACCAAAGTGCACAAATAAACGAACCATTTTTTGTTGTTTTTTCCTCTATCCAAGACCATAAAAACATACTTTCAAACTCTCCTCTCATGCAACAGAGCATTCACAACGAAGAAATCTCCTTTCCGACTCAACGAAGAAAGAAGTGGGATTTCCCATCAAACAGTTGTCGGATTGAAGTAAGATTTCACATGAAGCACCAGAAGAAAAAACCCACATCAGAAATATTTATTTTTTCACAAATGGAGGAGAAAACCAAACCTGTAATTTTGAGGTTCATTAATGGCTGTCGTGTCCAGAAGCACTACCAGTTCAAAATTTGAAAGTTTAAAATCTCTGGACTATTAAGCGGGTAGGTCTAAAATTTTAGAGGGGCGATATTGGGAAAAAAACCATACAAAAAAACTTCATTTCACATCAATCCAACCTCTAGAAGCCCACTTTATAAAAATATCAGGTCTTTTGCATAAGGGACTGCTATTTTGGGAAAGTCAGCAATAGAAGAACTTGCGAAGGAGACAGAGACATTGGAGGTGCACTATAGCTAAGAACTCACCAGAACGGGCATTTTTGGCACTTACTAAAAATAGTAAGTGGTCCCACAAGCACCTACTAAAAATAGAAATTTGATCCAGAAGGAGGGAAGAACACAGGGAGAAAGGGGAATCAGGGTCATCGCAACATCCAATTGAGGTTTGAGGAAGTTACCTTTTCATACTTACTAAAAATAGTAAGTTGTTATTCTAGGGAAAAACATGAAGCAAAAGTGGATGGGATAGAAGATGGCTCAGCCCTTCACCTGTGAGTACGAGATAGAAGACAATGATGTCTTGTACATGGACTTGAATGACTTAAGAACTCGCATGACAATAGAGACCAAAAGAATATTGAAGATCAAATATTCACCAATGGCTTGTTCACTACCATAGGACACCCAAAGTGTCTGTCCAAAGTCATGAGTTGGTCCTAGCTTGCTCTCACCACTATGAACTGAAACACGAACCATCCAAGCCAAAAATGGTATAATGATGGTCATCAGACCTAGAACCATCTCTCTCTCTCTCTAAAGATATCGACATCACCCAACATGGTCGTCATCTCAAAAGACATGGCCTTGCATGATTGGGAAACAATGGATGCATATGTGTAAGGGGTTGTGTTGGGGTCACGGTTAAAAATAGAGAGAAAGCCCTTAACGATGCCTAAGAATCTTCCAAGGTGTGAGTTTTGAGAAGGATATTTAGATGTCATCACTCTCCTCAGTAGAGTAATGGGTGAAAAAAGCACAAGAGACTTCCAAGACTAGATGGGACTTTTCATCTTAACATTGACAGAAGGAAAGAAAAGAATTGACTGGGGTAGATCATTAGCAAAAATCTCCATCTACAACTACTCCAAGTACCCATGACGAAGAATTTCCACATGACTTCTTGTTCTACCTCCTCACTAGCTCAAGATCATTCAAGGGATTGGATCTCACGCAAAACATTTCCGCCAAGGTGCTGCATTCAAGAAACTTCCACATGTGGTGATGGAGGAAATCCATAGGCATTTTGCTCATGTGAATGATGCATTCACAATGTATGTATTCGAAACTTGGAAGGAAATATAGAAGCTAAGATTTCACACAAGCGGCATCCTTTATCAAGAAGTATGGCTCCTATTTCATACAATTATTGACATTCTCCTACCCGTGAGTTACTAATTTCGATCAAGTGCCGCTAAGGCTGCCCAAGTACCTCGGTGACAAAATTATATGCTTCAAGCTCTACGAGACAACTCATTCAAGTGAATGACATGCTCAAAAGGAGGAGGAATAAGTTGATTCCATTTTCTATCTCTCTTGGGGTATTCACATGCAAGAGATCAAATGACGCATCTCATCTGGAGGCTTATTTCACTCATTTGAATTTACATTCCCATGTCACTAGGCCTAATTTTGACATTCGAGAAGATCCCAACTCTTTCTATGTCCCAAAATTGCAACACGAGCCGCAAGTCGAGGATTACTGGGATAATTGCAGATTAATTTGAAGTGTGTGAAAAGGATCATATGAGGATGACAATCAGTGAAATGAAGAAATTCAATTTCTCTTGGTATGAAGATATTTTGTAAGATGATGGGACAGAGATGTATGATCTTGAGTACATGGCAGTCAAGATGTCCCCTGTACCTCTAATCAACTGGTATGTTCATGAATCAGGGGATATATTGGAGTGGACTGAGAAGGTGGTAAGGAGAACAAGAAATTGGTTTCAGAAGAAGAGAACCATGACCATCCAGTCATAAGGAATTCCTCTAAGTTAGAAGCAAGCCTCACATTAGTCATCTTCAAAAGTCATAGAGGTGATTTCAGCTCTAAACAATCTGGAGTGAGTTCAAAAAGGAAGGCCGCAGATTTAGAAGCTTCTCATCACGAGAATACATCGACAAAATTTAGAGTAGAAGAAGGCTCGTTTGCATCACTATTAGAGGAATATTTGATAGCATAAATGTAGGAAGAACACCCCATGACAAAGGCACAAGTGGATGAAGAACACATGGTTCAAGATTCAGTCTTTGAGCCACCACAGGATGTTTCCCCTCTTAATGACACCCATGCCTCTCTCATTCAAGAGTTGTCTCCTCCTTCATAATAGGGTACCATTGGTGCACCTATCATTGAGCTTGAGTGTGATGAAATTTTTATTTGGATGCAGGAAACAATTGTCCACGATACGCACTATAAAAAAGTGGCAGCTCCTGATCTATCAATTATTGTCTCATTGGAAAAAGAAAAAATATCAAGAAATCTTGCATATACAGACCTCACACTTCTATAGTGGGGAAAAGGGTAATCAATACATCGAAATAGCTCAGCCCGAGTAATCAATCCCATGGATGAGATGACACCAACTGACTATGAAATGAGCATAATTCAACTGGGACCGACAACTCATGAAGGGGATTTACACATGTATCAACAATCTTCCGCTCACATGGTGGTAAGGAATAAGGAGTATAAGAAGAAGATTAATGAACTGAAGGAGAAAGTTTGAACTCTATCATTCTATGTGCAACATCTAGTTGATCCTAATGCCACAATAATTCCCATTGAGGAAGTTGCACCCATAAGTATATTCAATCCAGAATCCATCAGGAAGACACACGATTTCAAAATATAAGGGTGGGCGAATAATGAATGGATCAACTCAATCTATGAAAAGGAAATTCACTGCTCTAAGAAGCGGTCAAACTCTTTTCCTATATGTGTGCGACAGAAAATAGGACACGAACACTCAGGGAGGACTTGGAGAAAGAAAGGGACTATTGGGAACCTTTGGTCCCAGTAGTAGATGAAATGAGCAACACTCATTGCACTGGAGTTGATCGACAAGAAGATTTTGAAACTCCCTTAGAATACTTTTCACATGTATGGGTGAGGTCCTTGGCAATCAGGTTTGAGGCAATCAATTGGGCCATCACAGAGCTGGGGGAAAAAGAGGAACAAGCATACAAATTGCAGGATAGTATAAATCGAAAACTCAGAAGCTCGGAGTGCTTGCAATGGTTGAAGATACAACTGTCGATGAGTTGATCAGTCCATTTGAAGAGTATGTCAAGAAAGAGGTAGACAACCCCTCTTCCTTCACTAAGGATACCCTCAACTTCCTCTCAGAGATTCAGGCCTCTATTGCACTTATCGTAGAGAAACATTCATCATGGTTCGGGAAGTGTAAATACATCAATAGTGTGGTCAATGGATGGACAGAAACCTTGAGCTGCGTTCACATTCCTCATGTCGACAAAGTGGAACCTACAACAACTCATTTTAGTAAAGATCTTGGAGGAATAGAGGCCTTCTTAGGAGCGTGAAGTGGAAGCTAGTCAAGGAGCGAGATCAAATCCACTGTAGCGGCTCATCCTTCTACATAATTATCCTTCTTTCTTCTTCTTCCTCTTCTTTCTCTCTCTTCTCTTCTCACCCAATGCTCTCTCTCATCAATGTTATATTTTTGTGTTGTGGTTTGCACTTTTTAATATTACTTTAAGTGACTTTATAAACATAATGTAAACTTTAGGTCGCCTTGTTTTATAAAAGGGACTTAAATATTTAAGTGGAATATGAATAGTCTAAAGTCACATTAAAGTATTTGAAAAGTCACCGAGAAGATGAAGAGTTTCCTTCTCTTCTATAAATTGTAACAAGCTCCTCATTTGAGCTTCTTCTAAAAAAACTTCCTATTCTTCTTAGAAAAACTTCTAAAACTTCTTAGATGTTGGAGCTTTTTTTTTGTGAATTCATGAGAGAGATATCCTTATGAAGAGAGAAAAGAGATAGAAAATTTCTTCTATTTTCCCTACTCAAGAATGTCTTCTACTTCTATGTTATGTACAATTTCTGCTTGAGCTTCAATAAAGGAAGAAGGAATTTTAGCCTTTTTTGACTGAGGAGTTTAGTGGTACTTTGTGCTCATTAAACGCTATTTGGTCTTGTTGTTATTACATGATTTATTTTCTTCTAAATTCAAGTGCATGTAATGAAACTTCTGGTTGGTGTATGCAAGTCTTTGATTTTATACTTACAACATTAGTTTCTCTTTTCTAACTTTCTCACTCCCTTTCCCACTTTCCTAGAAAATTCCTCTCTTGTAGATATATGCAAGATTTTTCTACAGGGTTAGTGGAGTTCCCCTATTAGATCCCCGACCGAAAGGCCACCAAGATAAAAATCACATTTTACTTGTGCATGCACGTACACCAATTGAGCCGGTTAAGTAGAGGGACTTAGAATCCTAGAGTGTCAAGAAGATAACCACCAATTTATCCCCGATAAATTTTCTCACCAACACAAATGGTAAAAATGGTATTTTCCTAGTCCTCATGTGTAATGCGTTCCTAATGGTAGCCTAAGAACCAATATGTAAAAGAATAGATCTCGTGCCTGTAAATCCCTCAAGGATATCCTCAGTGAAAGGTGTGGGAAAAGGGTCTATGACACATGAGGCATTAAGTTCCCTGTACTCTATGCAAATCTTGATCCTTCCATCCTTCTTAATGCTAATTACCATAGGGCTAACCCACTCAAATTCTTTAATGTGATCAATGATACTAGAATTAAGCATCTTGTCAATCTCTTCCTTGACCTTTATGCACAAGTTCAGATTCATCATGTAATGCCTCTTCCAAAAAGGTCACACACCCTTTTCAGCTTAATCTTCATCTCACACGGTGAAGGGTGTAATCTTTTCAACTCATGAGTACGCTTTTGGAAACATATCCTAAAAATCAAGATCTCAATGATCTTTTCTACCTCATGTTCTAACTAGTAATCCAAAATTATGGCCTCTTTAGGTGTATCCTCGGTGTCAATTTTAACCTTCTTCCTCTTCATGGGAGCATGGTACGCACAAGCCTTCTCATCTAAAAAGTTTGTGACTTCACATGCACCTTCTATATGGAAAAAATCCAAGTTCTCCACCTCTTCATTATCAATAAGGTATAAAAGCTTCCCCTTTTATTTTTCTTTCCACGTGTGACCCAATTGCATCTCTTCTCGATTTGAACATATCTTCACACGCCTCGGAATTAAGTTCTCTAAGTAACTAAAACATTATATCCTTGCATTTTATACTATTCCCCAATGTGATGCACTTCATTATCTGTAGAGCCTCATGTACAGGTGGATTATTAGAAAAATAATCAAAGGTTTGAACAATACCTATAGTCATCTCGAGACTAGCAGTCTCCCTTTCTAACTCGAAATGGACATACCATGCGAGCGCACATCCGCTCGGGGTGGAGTAGAACTTATGTACCCATATGGATGGTGATAGTGCTTCTTAGCCTTGTGCCCATTGTCTCTCACAATTATGAATGTGTACCAAAGCAAGAGTCTTCCCATTATATTCATGTATGAGTGTAGGCACATTGTTCCAAGTAAACCTTGTGGAAAATGTAATTCTCACTTCTCATCATCCCAATAGGTTATCTTTGTGTGTTTTCCACCCTTGTCTTGTTGTCCCACACAAGGTATAGACCAAAATATTCCTTCTATCCCCTTCATTCTACCACTAGTTCTCCATGGTGCGTAAGAATGTATCGGGCTTCCCTTCACCAGTATACCTTAGTACCCAAGTAGAGCCCAACCATCTAACCATGCATGACCTAATCATCCTAGTAACTCTCCCTTTTAGCTCACACCCGACCATCTCATACATGCCTTGTGCCCAGTTATCACAAGCAACACTAGTAGTTTCACTTACAAACTATGTGTCTTCCATTGAAAGGAAACCTTCTTTAAATGGTTCTACATTCTCAAGGTCATGCACCATCTATGCATAGATTATATTCAGTTCTTCTTCACTCAAGGGCTCAACATATGGCATTGCCTTTACATCATCTAGGGCTATCATCATGCACTCATATTTGTTCTCAAAACTAATGTATCAACATTGTTTGCATAACACCAAGGATGTCCACGTAAAGCGGGTAATTTATCCACCTCAGCAAGCTCCAAGACTTCAAAATCCCAAATAAAATTGTTTCCTTGAACGGTGAGTGAGGCATCTTTCAACACCCCACTTGGCATATCCCTTGTATTTTTTTCCATATAGAATACATTAGAAGATGGAAGCAACGTTGGTCTTCCCATCTAGTTCCGTGCATCTAAATTCAAAACATTCACCTTAGTGATTGTGTCAATCGAGATATTACTTACCAACTATCCAACAATCACTCGTGTCAAGTTTGATTTCTTTGTCATATTCATGGTTATGTGGTGGAAAGTTTGTATGGAGTTTTTAACGCTCGTGCTGAAATCTGCACTGCGGTGCATTTTCACGTACCCATTTCCCAAACAGAGGAATTATATTATCTCGTCTGCGAGAATCTTACATACCTCCTTTAGATCATCTATGTATTTCTATGGAAGCTCAACATTTTTGCGCATTCTCTCTCATGCACCTACTCCTTTAAGCACTTAATTTCTCCTTGCAAATCTCTGATCACCCCCATGATCTCTCAATAGATCTCCTTGGATAGGTAGTATCTAGGTATTTGGCATGCATAACCTCCTCTTTCCTTATGAGTGACTTGGCCATTATAGGTTTGCACGTGCTCGCCACTACGCACACGTGGTTACTAACACGGGCTATAAATATAGATCAAGATTCTTTCGCATCCATTAATAATTCTTTTCATGTTATACCTTGATCATTTATGTTCCTTTGTCCTTATTTTTACACATATGCTCATACAGGTCATGGAAATCCTCAACCTTATGTTGCTTTCCATAATATGTGCATACCAAATTTTTGGGACATTTGCGCTAGTAATGATCAGGGGACCAAAAAGTGTAGCAAGTCTGCACATGAATCTTACTCTTTAACCATGGCCTCAGCTCATGTATCCTCCGTGGAATCCACTTCCCCCATTATTACGTTCCCTAGTAGGTTGTGTTTCCTATACCTTAAAGCTTCTTGCAACAATGGTTTTCCATATTCTAGTCTCACAAGCCTCATGATTTGATCTATCATACTTAAATCCTTGGTGTCATGAGTGTGTGCATCAAGATCTTGCGATAATGAATACATTCTTCATCGATATCGCTACCATAACAGAGGACAATTTCAGACATCATGATTCTTGTGATATATTTCACAAGATTACAACATGCACACAGTCCTATGTGGACAATTATCCTTTGTATGTCCCTCAACTTCACAATCAATGCACCATAACCCACTACATGTCTCATGCATTGAATTGGCCAAAACATTCTATAACTATTTGACCATTATTGTCATTTGTTCCTCCAAAAATGGGCTCACTCCAGATTAACACTTCCCACCGCTTTAGTGCACAGAGCTACTTCCAAGGCCTCACACGAGATCCACATATGTATTATGAGATAGATCCCTTTGAAATGGATTTAGAAATCCTCCAATGAACCATTGTGCATGCTGAGTTGGATGAATATCATAAGATAATTTAGATAAAATAGTCTTAAAGTGCCCTTCATATTCCATTACACTCTTAGAAAAACCTTACTTGATATCCTTTAGTGTGTTGATACCTTGTTATTCAAACTATGGAATGTGAAACTCATCCAAGAAACGTTGCACGCAATACATCATAATCCACTACAATCGATGGGGATCATACTTCTGCATCGAACTATACGAACACCCTCGAAGTTTGGTTAAAAATGAATTGCCTTTCGATGCGGGGCTGTAATACCCTTTCTCTCCATAGTGACTCACAATTGTGCACGTGATTTATTGCATCCTCCACACTTCGTACTACTGGTAAGTGAAGAGACATCTAAAATTAAAATTGAGGTCTCGGTTGTAGTTTTTTGAGGTGGTGTTTGTGTTGAATGATTCGATGGTGGTTGTGGACCTTGCCCTAGATTAGGACATAACCGGATCCCAAACCTACAATGAGATTCCCTTTGTGCCATGGTTGACTGAACCTCTTGAGCCTCTTGTGCTCCCTACTTGTGGATTTTAGCCCAAGAGATGAAATTCCATGTGTCCCAGAGTAGTAATCTTGAAATATAAACCCACCTTTGTTTGCATTTTCATAACATCTATAGAACTACTTCCAATGGTCTGCACACCAATACCCTACCTTAATGAAGTTCCTAAAAATAATCCTCCAAGAGCACTTCCAAACATTAGTGCCTACTGTGATTCCATGTATGTGTTCTTGGTATCCGTCCGAGAAAATAAATGTCCTTCCTATGACTCTTACTAACAATGTGTTGGCGAGAAAATTTGTCGGGGAAAATTTGTGGGTTTTTGCCAACGATCTCGGGAGTCTAAGTCCCTCTACTTAACCGGTGCATCATCGTATATGCATCCACAAGTGAAGTGATTTTCTCCGGGTGGCCTTATGGTAGGGGATCCAACAGGGGCACTCCATGACCCTATGGAAAATCTAGAAATCTCTTACTACGGAAGACTTTTTTTTGAAGAGCGGGAAAGAGGAGTGAGAAAAGACGTAGGATAACTAATGTTACAAGTAGAAAATCAGATTCATGCACACACTAATTAGAAGTTTCATCACATGCACTAAACTTAAGAGGAAATAATTCTACAAGTAGCAATAAGACCAAATAGAATTCGTGATCACCAAGTATCAAGGAGTCTCTTAGTCAAAGAAGTCTATAATCTCCTTCTTGTATTAATTGCTCAAACAAAAATTGTACATAGTGGAGAAATGGATGAAATTTGAGAATTGGGGAATGGAAGAATTTGGCTATCTCTTTTGTTCTCTCAATACACTCTTGAGTATAAAAAATCAATCACCAACTCTTTGAAATGGGAATGGATTTATAATTATAGAATGAGAGGTGCCTCATCATCTGCCCCTCAATGTCTTTTCATATGCCCTCGCACAACTAAAAACTTTTTAGCTTCCTAGGAAACTTTTAAGTCCCTTTTTATAACATAAAGGTTACTTATTTCATTAGGAACATTAAGACATATGAAAAAGTACAACCCCAACGTGAAATTAGAATATTGGAAAGTGAGAGAAATTTGGGGAAGAGGAGATAGAAAGAGAGAAAGAAGAAGAAGAGGAGATGTCATTCCTGATGAAGTCCGTTGATCCTCATTGATGAAAATCTCCAATGCGATGAAACTTTGAATCTTCAAACTCGTGTGAAACTCCTTCAAATTGGCTCACAGATGCTTTGGAATGAGTGTTTAAAAAAATTTCTGAATGGTTCTATTGATGACCATAACTTCCACCTTGCACAATATACTCCTGCAACTCGAGCCATGAAGTGGGCATTGAAAAACACTGTCGAGTTCCTGAGATGGATCTCGAATTCCCTATGAGAAATTCCTATGATGATCCCGAACAATGATGTCCCCCTGAATGATTATCCTTATACGTCCCATTGTGCCAAAACTTCCCTTTGAGTGTAACTTACTATTAATAGTAAGTGCCCAGATGGGAGACTTACTATTTTTGGTAAGAGGTGATTTTTGCCTCTTCTTAACCATCCTGATGCGATGAACTCCCTCATTCACTCTTGTGCACACTACCTTCACCTTGATCGCTTCTTGGGGTGACTTACTATTTTTAGTAAGCACCCATATAGGGGATTACTATTTTTAGTAAGTGGTCATTTTCACTATTTTCTGCTCCGAGCAGTATTTCCAGCTTCCTGGTGATCTTCAGTGCACACTACCTTTTCCATAGCCGCTTTTGATGGTGACTTCCCAAACATAGCAAGTTTGTATAAGAAAACTTACTATTTTTAGAAAGTGGACTTCCACTGCTTGGTTTGCAATGGAACATATTTTTGGAATCATCTCGTGTCGTGATCACATCCTTGAATTTCACATGATTTCACTCACTATAATGCTTGGAAATAAAATTGAAAATTTTCACTGGCGAGTGGCTTCAAACACGGGGCTTCCATGGCGGCCATTAATGGAGCTCAAAATTTACAGGTCTAGTTTTTGTCTCCATTAATGACGAAAACAACTTCATTGCAATAGGTTTTTCATTTGGAGTTTGTGTGCAAGTTTTTAGCTTGTTTCCATTGCCAGATTGATGGGAAATCTGACAAATGTGAAGAGATGCACATGGGGATTTTGATGGAACAATTTTTAGGGCACCATTCAACCTCCATTTTGATGTATCTTGATTGTCTTGAAAAATTTAGAAGTATGCAAAATACGACACCTCAATCCGAATTTTATTTTGCAAGATATGAATTTTTTTTGATTGGGTTACTTCGAGGTTATTTGACAAAAAATCTTCATTCTCTCTTCATTCTTCGTTTCTTCAACTCTTATGATCAATACTTCCTTTGAAAATTGTGTATTTTTATGTACTGGAGGGTTTGGTGACCATGACGGGGCTGGTTTGGATCAGAAATAGCAGACTGGGTGTCTAGACAAGCATGAAAAAGGCCATGACAGGGTGTGAAGTTGTGAAGGAGAAATGGCGGGAAATAACAGCTAAGTGCAAGATTTAAATCACTCAAAAATAATGCACTGCTTTGGAGGGCTGAATTTTTATGTCTCGATGTCCCTCACCTCATAGGGACATGAGGTACATCAAATTCCATGGCAATTGAGGTGATGACACATGGCGGAGATCCGACGACGGGGATGAAAGCTCCACCAGCTCTTGGGGCTGAAAAATTGGTCTTGAAGAGGTCACATGGGTGACCAGGAGTCTCCTTGGGGGTTGGGTGCATTTTTTTGACCCTGATGTCCACTGACCTCAAAGGGATGTGAGGGACATCAAATTACACGATGATCAAGGTGATGACATGTGGCAGCGATCCAACGGTGAAGGCTTTGAGCTCCCATGCAAGCACCTAGGGGCTGAACTGGCGATCTTGGAGGTCGTATGTGGGTCTAGAGGGCTTCATGGGGGATAGGTGAATTTTTCCATGTCTTATGTCCTTGAACTTGAGGGATGTGAGGGACACAAAATCTTGTCGGAGCTCTTGGAGTTGACACGTGTCCTTCCAAAATTTGACTAACTCCCAAACTCGCTCCAAGAGGGAAACTTGAAACGAAAATAACTTGAGCTCCCAATCGATGTTTTGATGAAATGTTATATGATCATGACTAGAAATTTCCTTATAAATCCAATGGTGGGGGTCTAAGGTATTACTTTCTCCATTTGATCCTTGAAAAAGCAGCTTTTATTTGGTACTCCACTTATGAATGATAAACACTACCTACGAGACCCATTGCTCCAAAGTGTTGTGAAAAAATAATTTCACCATATTTGCACGGCTTGAAATTACCTTTCTAACGATGTTTTTTTATTCTCCTAAATCCATCCGGAGCTCCTAGAATCACCTTTTGAAGCTCAGTAGTTGTTTTGGCTAGTGCACTACCTAGGCCTGTGAACCCTAATTTTGGTGAAACTGCCCCAACTTCTCTCGAGTCCTTCATGAATCTTCTTGAATCAATTCCATGATGTCCCAATGCCTTTGACTCACCTTCGTGTCTAGTTTGGATTTTACGCCCGCTCCATGGGGTTGTTGTAGTCTAGGGAGGCCAACGATAGCCCTTCCACGCTTACCCGAAGCTTGCAATTTTCAATGAACTCCTAAAATTATCTAGGGGTTGATTTGAATTTTCTAAAACACCTAGGGGAATAAATTAACACCAATTGGGAGGTTATTGGACAAACTAGGTAGACTCGAGGTGCCGCATGAGAATGATAAAACGTGAAAAATTTGGTATAAGGGTATCGTTGTCATGCTTAGAAATTTTCAATTTCCTTGTTGCACATTTACATGAAAACAATTGGCTCTAGCTTGGGGACATGACATGGAATGAGTGCAGTGAAGACATGACATGGGGAATCTAGAATCTCAACTTTAGACCATATGATCCATTGACTAGTGCCTTATCCATTGGGCCCTGCAGAGTCATGTACAACTTACGACAAGAGAGAGAGAGAGAGAGAGAGCGAAGAAGGAAACACACAACACACATAAAAAGGAAAAAACACACACAACAGAAAGGGAAACACACCTAAAAATCACCTATGGTACAAGGTGGGGACAACGTACTTTCAATGAAGCAATTTTCATTCCTTAAATGTTACCCCCCAGTGGCCAACACTGAGTGATGTTGTTCTGTGAAGCCATTGACTAGTTCCAAAAATTAGCCTCCTTTCCTTAACTGTTTATGAAATCCAGGTGCTTCCATGATTATTTTTGTACTTGGTAGGAGTGATTCTACATGATCTTCTTGATTCTCAGGCCTTCGCTTAGAAATTCCATTGTCTTCATACTCTTTGAAATTGGTTTCATAGTGTCAGTTGCATTTCTGTGTTTATCCACATAGATGATTCTTCATTGAACATCTCATCGCTGCCCCAAGGCTTCTTTTCGTTCAAATTATTTGAAAATTCCAGATTCTTTTCCTTCCCAGGTATATGCTCATTGACCTCTTTTCAATGAGAAACCTCGATTAATCCTCTATCTCTACTCCACTATGAGGAGTTTGCATACTATCGGGAGAATCGGAGGAAAACTCATACTTGTCTTGTATGGCCATGGCACGAGTTAAGAGGTCAAGAATCATCTCGGGGTCTTCCACATCTTCTAATGCATCTAATAGTTCTTGTACAGAGATCTCCTTTGTTACTTCCTGTAACTCATCTTTGTACGCCTTCGAAGAATTTTTATTTTGCATCTCAACGCAACTATCCAGATGGATTACTTCATCATCTTGGGAATCACTGCATTCTATCAGTCCTTCATCAAGAGGAGCTTCAGCTTCAAAGGCCTCAAAACTCCTTTCTTTAATTTCTTCATCATGGAAAGAGTCTTCCTCTTCGAATGGAAAAGAAATACCTCAATTTCATCATGGCATCCATCAACCATTGGTTCAGAAAGGGAATTATATTTATCCTCTTGCTTTATTTCAACATGGATGATCTTCACACTGGTTGAGGCTTCCAAATCAGATTCATGCTTGTCTTGTAGATTCATGGATTACATCACGAGTTCGAGACTTAGCTCAAGGTCTTCTGTTTCTTCCGTGGCTCTAAGTAGTTCTTGTACAGATAGTTCTTTCAAACCTTTCACGGGCTCATCACAAGTTGGTTTTGTCCCTCCATGGATGACATGGCTAAGATCATCTTCATCTCCAAATGGGAATGATAAAATTTCCTCTTTGTGGGTAAGCGTATGAGCTGGTTTCTCCATTTGAGATTCACCAAGAAATGTTTCCTCTTATTCTTGGTTTGTGTCATCCAGAAATTCGAGGCTGACCTCTTATAACTCAAATCTCCTCAATGCTTCTTTAAGGTCCATACCTCTCAGGAAGGAATTTCTGACCCTATCAGGATGAGAATATCATCTTCCTCCTGGTTGTCACAAAGTGATTCATCTTCCTATTATCTTGATACAAGATGTTGGTTTCTGGACTTCCAGACTTTCATATCGTGTACCTCATCTTATTTTCTGGAAACAATTTCTCCATGTCTCCCTTCACTAGTATGGTTGTGGAAGACCAATTCATTTGAATTTTCCCTCCCAAGTCTCGGTAGAAGCTTCGACCTAACAACATTCCAAAGGTTTTGGGATGTCTGCTACCAAAATAGTCATTGATATCCTTTTATCTGGAAATTTGGCAAGAGCCACATGTGCATCTTTAATCTTCCCCACAAGTGGGACTTCCTTTGATTCCATGGAGTAACAAGAGCCATCAGTAGAGTCATGGGGAGTTTAAGAGCTTTGGAAACCTTCACGGGCATGACATTATCTAAGGCACCGAATCTATTATGTAATTATTCAATACATATTTCGACTAGAAGGGAGACATAAAAAGGATTGACCTTATCTGTCTTTGATGCACTCATGGCTAACATGTTCTGTGAGGGAGGTGTAGGTGGGTTTGGTAGTATTCATTTAGAACTAGGAGCTACAACATTGGGTGTTAAACTACCACTCCGATGTATTGAACAAACCTCTCAAATTGTTCGGGGTGAGTCCGTAGATATTTAGTTTCGATATCTGCACCTTGGATCTGTTCACATATTCTATGAAGTCAAAGGGAGCATATGTGGACAAGGGAAATGAAGGGACTAATTTTGGAGTTGGGGTAGGTTTGGAAGTAGGGTTTGATGCTTGGGGAATGGAGGGTATCTTGAACGGCACACTAGGAACTTTTGAAGTACTAGTTTTTATAGGAGTAGATTTAGATTTAGAATTGGAAGAGGCATCGGAAGACTTACTTGGAATTGTTGGAGACTTCTTATTTGCTACAGGATCAAGATTCAACAATGCGGACTCCATGGAGGGTGGGAGTGGAGATCCTCGAATGATTATTTTGTTTTATGGAGTCGCCACAGGAGGATATTCAATCTTATTTTTATTTGCAATAGTGGAGGAAGAGCCCCCTTTCTCAAACTGAGAATGAGTGAATACCACACATGAGAAGCTAGGTGCATCTTCTTTGTCATCTTCATCGCCTCCAAAATATTTATAGAATATGATTTGTGTATCATTCTCAAACTCATCACTTTCTAGGAAATCACCACCTTCACTTTCTTGTTCAAGCTCCTCTTCATTTTCCTTACTCCTACAACTTGCATTGACAGGTGGGGCCTCAAGGAAAGCCTTCAGGGTGCTCCTGCAATCTGATTTCTGTTTCTTCTTTGAGAAGAAACTCATTCAAATATTTCCCTCCTCAATGACACCATTTCATTTTCCATTTTCTGCAAAAAAAGGATCGGTTCTTTCATCTCTAGGATGTTGAGCTTTACCCTTTGAGGGATTCTTGATCTTTCCTAGATAGGATGAGATCATCATCAAGTTTAATGGCTAATCTTTTTACTTCTACAATATCCCTCGATTGAACTCTTCATAGGAAAAATCCTACCTTCAAAGTGATTGAGAACTAATAAAGAATCTCTTGACCTTTTTTTTTTGATGGTTAATCATCCTTTGGTATCCTACTGAGCTTATTTGGTTGAAATGAGCCAAAAAATCTCCCATAATTTCATTTTCTCCTTTCTTTATTTGTGCCAATTGAACAAGGAGGTCTTGATAGTCCTTAATAAATCTGAATCTTCCTTTGAACTTGCTTTTGATTTCATTTCAACAAGTGATGGATCAGGTAGGCAGGAGGTAGAACCATTCCACTACTTTTTCTTGGAGGAAATCCATGAACAACCTCATGAAAACATATTCGTGTTTGAAACCAAGGATTCCGCATGACGTCGTAAAAGCAATGATGTGTTCTTCAAGAATTTATGTGCCATCACCTTTGAACTTTGGAAATTTCTTATGAGAACCTATTGGTAGATCATGAAAATGGGGTTCAAGAGAAATCGGGCTGTATTTCTTTCCCACGGGACAATGGGTTGAGGTATTTTTGCTTCATCTTCCATTATTGTTACTGCGTCTGCTTCTTCTTTAGCTCTTGATTCTACAAATTCTTCTTACAATTCTTCTTCTTCCAAGAACTCAATGCTCAATGGTGGTTTAAAAATGGGAGAATTTTAAGGGGAGTATCAACAAGAGTTTGGATAGGATTTCCAAGTGAACTTCTTGAAGAGCTAAATAGAGAGGAGGCTTGAGAGAAGAAGTATGGATTATTTGTAATTCGTTCTTGCTGATTTTGCAGAGCCTCAAAATTGGAATCAGCAAAACCTCTCGACCTACTCAACCTAGTGTATCTTCCTTCAACCAGCTTTTGGAAAATATTATAGTGGGAATATGAAAAGACATTGTGGAATATGAAAGTTCACGTGCAAGAATTGACAGTCTATCTTTTAGCAATGGAATTTCATGAACTCTTTTTTTTTTTTTTTTCAATATTTCATTTTTTCTCCATATTTTTGACCATGTGGTTATATTATAGGTGCGGAGATGTTGCCAAGTCTACCCCATGGTGGGTGGCAAAAGCATTCCCAAGAAAATTTTTCAGGGGCAAATTTGTGGGTTTCTTACCAATGCACTGGGAGTCTAAGTCCCTCTATTTAACTAGTGCAACTATGTAAATACATGCATGAGTGAAAGTGAGTTTTATTCAGGTGCCTTATGGATGGGGATCCAATAGGGGCCCTCCACTCGACCCTATGAAAAAGATAACAATCTCTTTCTAGGAAGAATTTTTCTGAAGAGCAGGAAATGGGAGTGAGAAAATACGTAGGAGAACTAATGTTACAGGTAGAAAATCATATTCTTGCACACACTAGTTAGAAGTTTCATCACATGCACTAAAATTAAGAGGAAACAACTCTGCAAGTAGCAATAAGACCAAATAGAATTTGTGATCACCAAGTATCAAGAAATCCCTTAGTCAAAAAAAGATAGAAACTCCTTCTTGTATTAATTGCTCAAACAAAATTTGTACATAGTGGAGAAATGGAGGAAATTTGAGAATGGGGGAATGGAAGAATTTGGCTATCTCCTTTGTTCTCTCAATGCACTCTTGAGTATACAAAATCAATCACCAACCCTTTGAAATGGGAATGGATTTATAATTTATATAATGCGAGGTGACTCATCATCTACCCCTCAATGTCGTTTCATATGCCCTCACACAACTTAAAACTTTTTAGCTTCCTAGGAAACTTTTAAGTCCCTTTTTATAACATAAAGACGACGTATTATATTAGCAACATTAAGACATATGAAAAAGTGCAACACCAACATGAAATTAGAATATTGGAAAGTGAGAGAGAGAGAGAGAGAGAGAGAGAGAGAGAGAGAGAGAGAGAGAGAGAGAGAGAGAGAGAGAGAGAGAGAGAGAGAGAGAGAGAGAGAGAGAGAGAGAGAGAGAGAGAGAGAGAGAGAGAGAGAGAGAGAGAGAGAGAGAGAGAGAGAGAGAGAGAGAGAGAGAGAGAGAGAGAGAGAGAGAGAGAGAGAGAGAGAGAGAGAGAGAGAGAGAGAGAGAGAGAGAGAGAGAGAGAGAGAGAGAGAGAGAGAGAGAGAGAGAGAGAGAGAGAGAGAGAGAGAGAGAGAGAGAGAGAGAGAGAGAGAGAGAGAGAGAGAGAGAGAGAGAGAGAGAGAGAGAGAGAGAGAGAGAGAGAGAGAGAGAGAGAGAGAGAGAGAGAGAGAGAGAGAGAGAGAGAGAGAGAGAGAGAGAGAGAGAGAGAGAGAGAGAGAGAGAGAGAGAGAGAGAGAGAGAGAGAGAGAGAGAGAGAGAGAGAGAGAGAGAGAGAGAGAGAGAGAGAGAGAGAGAGAGAGAGAGAGAGAGAGAGAGAGAGAGAGAGAGAGAGAGAGAGAGAGAGAGAGAGAGAGAGAGAGAGAGTCATTCCCGATGAAGTCCATTGATCCTCGTTGATGGAAAGCTCCAATGTGATGAAACTCTGAATCTTCAAAATCATGTGAAACTCCTTCAAATTGGCTCACATATGTTTTGGAATGAGTATTTAAAATCATTACTTGAATGGTTCTATCGATGACCGTAAATTCCACCCTGCACAAGATACTCCTGCAACTCGAGCCACGAAGTGGGCATCAAAAAAAAACTTTCGATTTCCGAGATGGATCTCAAATGCCCTGTGAGAAATTCCTATGATGATCCTGACCAATGATGTCCCCCTGAATGATTATCCTTATACGTCCCATTGTGCCAAAACCACCCTTTGAGTGTAACTTACTATTAATAGTAAGTTCCTAGATGGGAGACTTACTATTTTTGGTAAGAGGTGATTTTTTCCTCTTCTTAACCATCTTGATGCGATGAACTCCTCATTCACTCTTGTACACACTACCTTCACCTCAACCACTTCTTGGGGTGACTTACTATTTTTAGTAAGCACCCATATAGGGGGCTTACTATTTTTAGTAAGTGGTCATTTTCACTATTTTCTACTCTGGGTAATCATTCTAGCTTCCTGGTGATCTTTCAGTGCAGTACCTTTTCCATAACCACTTTTGATGGTCACTTCCCAAACATAGCAAGTTTGTATAGGAAAAATGACTATTTTTAAAAAGTGGACTGCCACTTCTCATTTTGTGAAAGAACATATTTATTTAGAATCGGCTCGTTATCACGATCATGTCCTCCAAATTTCACATGATTTCGCTCACTAAAATGCTTGGAAATAAAATTTAAAATTTTCACTGGTAGTGGCTTCAAGCATGAAGCTACCATGGTGACCATTAATGGAGCTCAAAATTTGTAGGTCTAGTTTTTGTCTTCGTTTGTGATGAAAACAACTCCATTGCAATAGGTTTTTCATTTGGAGTTTGTGTGCAAGTTTTTATCTTGTTTCCATTACCGGATTGATGGGAAATCCGACAAATGTGAGCCGAGTGCACGAAATGGGGATTTTGTTGGAACAAATATTTCAGGGCACCATTCAACCTCCCATTTGTTGCATCTTGATCGTCTTGAAAAATGTGGAATTATGTAAAATATGGCACCTCAATCTGACTTTTATTTTACAAGATATGAATATTTTTCAATTGGGTGACTTCGTGGTTATCTGGAAAAAAATCTTCATTCTCTCTTCATTCTTCATTTCTTCAACTCTTCTAATCAATTCTTCCTTTAAAAATTGAGTATTTTTATAGAATGGAGGGTTTTATAACCATTAAGGGGCTGGTTTGGATTAGAAATACTGGAGTGGGTGTTTGGACAAGCATGAACAAAGCCATGGCAGGGTGTGAAGTCTGTGAAGGAGAAATGGGGGAAATAACGACTAAGTGCAAGATTTAAATCATTCAAAAAATGCATTGCAAGGGAGGGGTGCATTTTTATGTCCCTTACATCCCTCACCTCAAATGGATGTGAGGGACATCAAATTCCATGGTGAGCAAGGCGATGACATGTGGCGGAGATCCGATGGCAGGGGATGAAAGCTCCCCAGCACTTGGGGCTGAAAAATTGGTCTTGAAGAGGTCACATGGGTGACCAAGAGTCTCCTTGGGGTTTAGGCACATTTTTGGACCCTGATGTACCTAACCTCAAAGGGACATGAGGGAAATCTAATTCCATGGCGAGCATGGCGATGACATGTCGTAGTAATCCAACGGTGAAGGTTTTGAGCTCTCGCAAGCACCTGGGGGCTAAATTGGCGATCCTGGAGGTCATATGTGGGTCCAGAGGGATTCATCGGGGCTGGGAAAATTTTTCTATGTCTGATTTCCCTGACCTTGAGGGATGTGAGGGACACAAAATCCCGTCAGGCTCCTGGAGCTAACACGTGTCCTTAAAAATTTGACTAACTCCCGAACTCACTCTAAGAGGGCAACTTGAAACGACGATAACTTGAGCTCCCAATGGACAGTTTTGATGAAATATTATATTATCTTAACTAGAAATTTCATTATTAATCCAATGTTTGGGGTTATAGGTCTTAATTCCTCCATTTGATCCCTTAAAAATCATATTTTTGATTTGGTACTCCCCACATGCATAGTGAAAACTACTTGCAGAACCATTACGCCAAAGTGTTTTGAAAAAAATAATTTCACCATATTTTATGGATTTTAATTACCTTTCCACGATGTTTTTTTCTTCTCCTAACTCCATCAAGAGCTCCAAAATCACCTTCTAAAGCTCAAGCACTATTTTGGCTTGTGCACTACTTAGGCTGTGAACCCTAATTTTGGTGAAACTACCCCAAGTTCTCTGAGTCCTTCCTGAATCTTCCTGAATCACTTCCATGATTTCCTAAGACCTTTAACTCACCTTTGTGTCTATTTTAGTTTTTATGTCCTACTCCATGGGGTTTCTCTAGTCCTAGGAAGGTCAATGATAGCCCTTCCATAGTTTCTGAAGCTTAATCTTGATGAACTCCTAAAATCACATAGGGGGTTTGATTTTACTTTCCTAAATCACCTAGGGGAATGAAATAACACCAATTGGGAGGTTACTAGATTGAATGGGTAGACCAGGGGTGCACATGAAAATTTTAATACAAAGGTATCGTTGTCATGTTTAGAAATTGTCAATTTCTCTGTTGAACATTTACACAAAAACACGATGTTATCTCGCTTTCCTTCACTACTCTACCCTCCAACAACTACCTCTAGATCTAAAACACCTTGTGCAAGGGCTAAGTAGCCATGCTTTGAGTCGATGCATGCCTCGTGGTTCTCATTCTCTCTGCTCGACTCGCTCTCATCCGAATCTAATGGGATCTCTTTATTGTGCTTTCCCAATGTCGGAAGGACATGATGTTGTGGCTCCTTGTCTTCCACAAGTGTTTGAAAACCTGTGTAAGCCATCATTCTTCTCGAAAGCAAAAATGCTTCAATTTCCCTCTCTCACGCTTCATTATACTTGAGTCATCTCTCTTCTCTCGCCTTTCCTCCTCTAGGGTCTCCATCCTTATAAACACCTTCTCCTTCCCCGCACATGGTGGGGATTTAGCTACCCATATGTAGTATCTCGAGTCCTAGTTCTAGCATCAAGATATTTATAGCTAATGGTAGAACACATAAATAAAACCCTCCTCAACCATGTAAAAACTAGAACTCACCTTCCTCAAGGAAATGATATGTAGAAATTACATACTCAAAAGTATAATTATTTAATACACCTCCCCATTAACTATCTATAACTCTAGTTCACTTCTTTGTCCGCATTAGAAAATGTAAGACAATCTTCCTCCATCCAAGCTCTCATTTATAGGGAGAAATTTTTTTTTGATGTGTAAGTTTCTAACCATTGATAAAATTGAACTAGAAATAAACTAAATAACATCTCATACAAGCGATCATACAGATTATCCTCCACCCACTTTTGCACATTAAAATCAGGTCCAGTGTTATATCTTTATGAAAATTTAGCTTAACCATATTCTACCTAGATTTCAATACTCTCCAAAGATAATCAATACGACATCTTCATAAAACATCCTGGTAGAAAAATTAAAAAGAGGTCCCAAAAATAGAACCAAAATGTAGTATTTTTGATGTCATACACAAGCTATACGCATTGACACTTCATTCAGATAGACCTTATTACTCACCGAAGCACGTATAGCCACCAGGTCCCTCCTTTATTATGCTTGACATGAAGTTAACATGAATAGTAATCATGTTAATAACCAAGAAACCATTCAAGATAATCATCATCACTATGTCAGTTTGTAAACACATATAATGAGGATAAACAATTTAAATAATAACCAATATCAAATGTATCATTAACCACCATATTCAGATATGTCAAAAACATTATCCAACCACAGTTATCCATTAGAGAAAATAAGAAAATACATAGTATGGAAGCCGATTACATAACAATTATTACAACGGTGCACAAGACCAAAACCCTTAGAACTGTATCAAGACAACATACTTGCTCTGCACTCTAAATCTCCAACCTATGACCAACACTATAAAAATGACATGCATGACACATATATATAAGGTGGGGACTTTCCCTTCACCACCCATGCACTCTCCTAATAATAGGCGTGCCCACAAAAATAGTCTACATGCTTTACATTCTTAAAAATAACCATGCATATAAAACTTGCAAATTTTTACAATGGTTGTTAATAATAGACTAACCTAATTATATTGCTTGCTTTAGTTTGGCCAAGTGCATGATCTTCTTTTGTCTCTGCATGTGATTTTCCCAATTTGGATTCCTTTATGTGCATCCCAAGCTATCCCACTTTTTACTAAATATAAACCTTGCTTGGATGTCACTCATCGTTTGTTATGGAAAACAAACCTTTCTTCTATTTTAGCCGTGTTTTGTAAAATCGATAAGTCTTTAACCCCGTCCGACATTCGTGAACCCTCGCATGCTACCCCATCCTATACGTGCATGCCCCTTTGTGCACCCCTTGTGCGTGGCTCAAAAATCCACTCATGGCTCATACTTAGTCATTTTTCCCACTCAACAAATAATCATGGTTTTGTGGTTTGTGGTTTTAGCTCATCCTAGTGATGGGGTTTTGAGCATGTTTGGTGCAAGATGAGTGGTTTTGGGCATGGCCGACCTATATGGGTCATATGTGACTATTGTAATGAATGTATTTTAATTTTATTAAGTTGTATTGGTCAAATTATTCATGAAGGACCGACCTATTTTGGGTTTATGAGATGAGAAACATATAAAAGTGAAGTTTTGAGTCCATTTGTGGGCTAGTCTTGCATGAGTGAAAAGTGTGACCCATATGTGAGGGTGTAACATGTATGAATGCCTGATTTGAAGGATGAGAATGTTTGTTACATGTTAAATACTAATTGAGATCATGTGTGTAAGTTTTTAGAGTCAAGACAAGTCCAAGAAGATAAAGATAGAGCGAGTTGAAGGAGAGAGCATGTGATGAGGGTTTGAAGGAATTTGGAGCTAAACTTTGGGATCAAAATCAGCTGTGGTATCAAAATATTTTCAGTGGTCATAATTATGCAAAATCTCTTATGATGAGTCATATTCATAGGAGTCTCTTGTTGTGAGTAATATCAACAAGGGTTTAAGGGTTGGTGCTCCTTGTGGGGTTGGTGCCTCACTAAAGAAATATCTTGTGATGTGTAATATTCACTTGAGTCTTTGTTGTGTGTAATATCAACAAAGTTTTTCAATGGGTTTTCTTCCCCTTAAGGGTTTCCCACTTACATCTTGTGTCTATGTGTTCTCTCTCATGTGTTATGTTCATTTTAATGTATGGTGCACACTTAATAATATCTCATTGAATGTATATGGTTGAATGGATGTTAATGGTTGCTGGAACTAATGGTAAATGAAGTAATAAATTTGTAGGACTGATTCATCCCCCTCTCAGTCCATTGTGCTTCCAACAAGAAACACACTTACAAAAATTAAAACACACTTGTAGGAATTGAAACACACTTTTTATGAAAGGAACTTCACACTTGCATGAAATTAAAGCACACATTATAGGAAAAGAAAGGAAATTGATAAATTGAAAATAAATGCATAACACACCTAAAGGTTTACAATAGACTGTACATCAAAAAAATAATTACATTATACAAAGAAAAAGACGAGCAAATATAATTACATAATGGATATATATATATATATATAGCTCCATCTTCCTTGGAGTGAGTGGTTGGGTCATTCCTTGGAATATGATTTTAATCTACATTATTAACATATGGTTGGAATGTAATCTTTGAATTGATTAGAAAAATGGTGATTACATTCAAAGGTGTGGGAGGTTGCATTTATAATTCCATACTTCCAAACACATCCTTATTTTAAGGAATACATATTTATCAACTAAGATTTCAATCTATCCAAAAAACATCAATCTCCACAAAATATGGAGAGAGCTTATCTAACAATCCGACTCTTTTATTGAGAATCAAAATGAATATTGATTCTTATTTATTTTACAAATAATAAAACATAGAAATATATATTTTTAGAATGACTTCCAAAAATAGATAACAATGCCACCCTTGGAGTTATGCTCATCTCTGCAATTTTAGTATTCATCCTCATAGCTCTAATATCCAACTCTAAAGCTATGATAATCAACTCGAAGCAATCCCAAAGAGACTCCAAAGCACTCCAAAGAGAATTTGAAGCATCCCAAAGAGACCCCAAAGTGAGTAGGAGGAATTTGAAGCGAGTTGGAGGAACTATGAAGCTATTTAGAGCATTTTAGGAAGACTCAAGTGAATTGGAAGACTCTGAAGTGAATTGGAGAATTTTAGGAAGATTTCAAGTGACCTTAAAATGGATATAAATTTTGCACATGAACTTGAATCAAGATGGTTTTTTTGAACTTGCATAATTTTTTGAGATGAATCTAAATATGCAATCAAATTTGGGTTTGGGTATATTCTTGATGAAGTTTTTTCACTGTTTCCCAAACATATGCTTAAGGAGTCATAGAGTCATTGAACATTTCCAAAGCTAGTGAAGGAACCTCTTAAGCTAATATAATGATGAAATAACCATATTTTGAGAAGATATGAAAGATTTTAAAGATATTCCAATGTTAGTTGTAGCTGGTTCTTGGTGCTCAAAATGCCTTATTCCATAATTATAGAAAAGTATGAACTGCATATGCACAAATTGACATATTTTTCCCAATAATCATTAGAAATAGCTAATAGAAAGATAAAAATGAATTCTAAAGAAATAACCATGATATATAATCTCTATTTCATCCTAAATAAACCATAAGTTTGGATATTACACTTAGATCCACTGTAAATATGTAAGAAAAAGAATGTCAAATCTTGTATAAAATGGACCATTTTTGGGCTCATCAATATCCATAAAGAAGGATTAGTTGGAAGCCTTCACCTCACAATTTCCTCATAATATTGTAGCTCATCACCTAGGGCCTAATAGTGAGTCATTCTCATGTTGTGTGGTGGCCCCATCTTCTCGCTCGTTCGAGCTCGAGTGGCATGTAACTTAACACATGACACCTAGGGACTTGTCACGCCAAAGGCCTTGATAAGGCCTCTCTATCACCTCTCTGTATCGATCCTTGTCCACCATGTCCTTTGTAAGCTCAATCTAAACAATAGTGAGATGATGAATCAGCCCATCACGCTCACCTATCACTACATACCTCTCTGCTACTTGCAGAGTTTCCCACTCATCTATCCATGTCCTCTTGACTCTAAACTAGCTATAGTAGCCTCCAACAAAGTCACCCTCTTCTCCTCATGTCCGCCATCACCTCCACAGTCACCATCACCACTACCCTCCTGAGGTATAGCCTCCACATGAGACTATTCCTACATATACAACCCTTCTATCTCGCCCCTACCACCATGCCGCATAGGCCTTGGTTACCCCGAAATCATCATAACCCATCGCCACTCCCCTCAAGGCCCACCCTTACCCCATCCCCTCTGCATTCTCTAAATCCACTTCCTCTCTAACAACCAACAATACTACATCAATCTTCCTATCGTCCCTCTAGTAGGTCACTTTGTTTGCTATGAAACATCCGAACTAACCCAAACTCTTTTGTTTGTGATCCGAAACTAGTACTTATTTTAAATTGTACTTATCAAAATTTTCGGATACTAAAATTTGCAGATTTATAAATTGATAAAAAGTGCAAAATTGAACTATTTTGGGTGTTTTTAAACCCCAATTTTCAAAACACTTCTTATCGATCAATTAATCATTTTTAAATCAAATTAACTGAATCAAAGGGAAATAGAAAAATTCCTTAATTTTGATAACAAGCTGATTTCTTTTATGCACTCAATTTGATATTAAAATCCAAAAAATTGAAATGTGTCTTCAATTGACTATTGTGATTGTGGATTGGAATATTTTCCAATTAATTCAATTTCCCATTTAAATTGTTTCCTTTATCAAATTAATCAAATTAATCCAAATATTAAATTTTTATCTGATCAAAAGCTTCACAAAACTGAAATAAATCCACAAAACAAATTGTTAACGGAGTTCACCCGAAGGCTACGTCTTTGGATCCATGTAATCATGAATTGATCTATTATTGTCCAAAGAAGTACAACTTAATCACCTTCAATAATGACAATAAAGACCTTTATACCTGTAATGAAGCTTAGAAATAGGTTTGGGAACTCTAATTTCTTGTCAGAAACTATTCACAAATTTACCCGTGGCTTCACATGCGCTCCACAGTGCTTTTCCTATGCAAATGTGACCAAAATATGCCTACACAGAAAATATATAACACTTCGTAAAAATGAATACCACCACTATATTTGTTTTGAAATTTTGAGAAACTTTTCTTTTCACTCCAAGTTCTGATTTTGCCTCTAAGTGCCTCAAAACTCTAGTTGAATGTATACTGCTCCTTATCTCCACTACACAGACCTACATTGTCCTTTGTTTAAATACCTACGAGCTAGTTTTTAGCTTGACCAAGCCATGTGGTGAGTCGGTTGGGGTGACCCAATTACAATGGAGAGGTCGTGGGTTCGAGCTTACCTGCCTACATTTTTACCGCCGATTGTTTGGATGTTTACGTGGGAGATATCCCACATTCACATGAGGGATGGTTTGTTTTAAGGTTTAAATATAGTCAAACCAAGCTATATTAACATGGAACACAACCACACCTTGGATTTTTCCACCCATTTGGCTTAGATTAGCCTGCTATAAAATCACTTTGTGTGCATTAGGTTTGAACGTCCGAGTCGTTGTGTTGTGGCTTGAGCCTACTATGTAGGTGACGTCGAGTATAGTGGGCTCGATGTTTGATTGAGTTGGTTTGTCTTTTGATCCACCGAACGGTTTTCCTACTATAAAGGCCAAGTCATTGGCCTGTTAATATTGATCCACCCGGGATATAATATATAATCCCGATCATTATATGGTCAACTCGTCAATTAATAAGCCATTCATTGGGCTCGCCAAGCAATAGGGGATATGATCAACTCAGCGGGAGTTGATCACCCCACCGAGCTAATTAATAGCTCACCCGAGCCAATATCACATTACAATGCACAAATAAAACTCTCTGAAACAAACATAGACCCACATTAGGAAAGTTAGAGAAATATAATGCATATATAATCGAAAAATTGATAATGGTAAAATTAAGTAAAGATGGTGAAGGCACCCCTCCTACAAAAGAGTGTGTCGAACCTGGATGAGGACTTGATAATGGTAAAATTAAGTAAAGGTGACAAAGGCAAGCCTCCTACAAAAGAGTGTGCCGAACCTAGCTGAGGGCCCCTCGCCAGCAAAAAGTGAGGCCCACCAAAATTTTAACTGTTTGTCAAATCCGGAGGTCAAAACAACAAAATTTAACCTTTTTTCACCTTTTACCATTTTGTCAAGTGTAACATCCGGATTGGACTATTGACCAGGGTTGACTACATTTCAAACCTAAACTTTAAATTTCGATACCTTTTGCGTATGAGACCCAGTTTCTAAGTTCCACCTATCAAGCGAGAAAGCTCTCGAGACACTCTACATGCATGCAATGGTTTAGGGAGATTTAGGGAAGATTTGTTCACTGAAAAATCCTCCAGATCACTCCTCCAGACTAAGAAGGATTTTTATCCACAAAAAAATGTTTATCAACCCACAAAACATGCTAAACTCGGCTGCATTGCAAAAACACATACATGAACCAGAAATAAAATTATAGGTTAATTAAATGCAAATAGTTTATTAGCTAGTCACATAAACCGATCAAATAATAACACCCAATTAAGCTAGTGTCCAACTGATACGCTGCTGACCCTGTCAACTCCATATACAATTGTGAACTTTTAATCTCACTAGAATGCCATCACAAATAAGTGACCATAATATAACACCCATTCCATAACGGAAGCTAGTGTTCAAATGTCACTTTGTGATACGTCTAATTACAAAAATTACAATTCCATAAACACAAATCAATATACTAGACATCTAAACTACCCATAATTAGGCTAGTGCCCACTATCCATCCGAAAGCGTAACAAATATGTAAATATTCACTATACAAAATACATTAGACTATCATTATTTTGTTGGTGAGGGAATTTTTCAGGTGGACAAACTTGTGGATTCCTTGCCAATGCTCTAGGAATCTAAGTCCCTCTACTTAACCGGCACAATTGTTGTATATGCATGCGCATGAAAAGGTGGATTTCTGTGGTGGCCTTTTGGCCGGGGATCCAACAGGGGCACTCCACTGACCCTATGGAAAATGCTTGCAGTTATCTGCAAGGGGGAATTTTCTATGAAGGTGGGAAAGGGAGTGAGAAGAGAGGTAGGAGAACTAATGTTGCAGGTAGAAAATCAGATTCTTGCACGCACTAGTTAGAAATTTCAACACATGCATTCATGAGAAGAAACAACTCTGTAAATGGCAACAAGATGAGATAAGATTGCGAACTCAAAGTTTCTAAAATATCCTCATCAAAGAGGCTACAAAATCCTTCTTCTTGTATTGATGCTTAAACAGAAGTTGTACATAATGAGGGAATGGAAGAAATTTGAGAATGGAGGAAATTAGAAGAAAATGGCTATCTCCTTTGCTTTCTCTAAGTACAATGCACTCGTGAGTTTACAAGATCAATTGCCAACCCTTTACAATGGTGTGAAGAAGCCATTAAATATCTTATAAGAAACAATTACAACTTCTTCTTTATTAGCAAGAAATGGTTTACAATTTCTTTTCAATCATTAGCGTCTGTTCGATTCTTGATTCATGAAGAAATGCCAATGGTGAGAAAAACCAGACTTTTCATAATGCAGTCGTTACACTCATTTTGTAACTTTGAATTTGAACCATTCATCTTGCCTTTGAAACTTTAAACCAGATTCGTCCACGTGGGAGAAATTTATTGGAGCGGGCGTGGAGGATGCCTTTTGCATTTTGTGACTTTATATAGATTTGGAATTTTTACATTGGTCCGCCCTCCCGCTTTTGATATAATCTTGACACTGGCTTCACTTGAGTGGAAAAGAGTCACGGGTCATTTTTATAATTTTACTTTTTTAATGTGGGCTCAAAAACACAAATTAATCCACAGTGCCCGCCTCCATGCTTTAACCTTCAATCGGGCTCAACATTTGAATTTTTCCTTTTGGTGTGGGCGGGTGCATGGTCACTTTATGAATTTTAGCCCTTTTGGAAACAAGGCTCAAATTCTTAAATCTCCTCGACAATCCACCTCCCCACTTTGACTCTTTTGGGGTGGGCTCAGCATTTGACCTTTTCCCTTTAAGCCTAATCGGGGTTGCAGGTCACTTTATGACTTTTAGCCCTTTTGGAAACAAGGCTCAAATTCTCAAATATCCTCGACGATCCGCCTCCCGCGTTGACTCTTTTGAAAAAAGATCAACATTTGATGTTTTCCTCATAGCATGATCGGGGCTATGGGTCACTTTATGAATTTTAGCCCTTTTGGAAATAAGGCTCAAATTCTCAAATCTCCCGACGATCCGCCTCCCGGTTTGACTCTTTTGAGGTGGGCTCGACATTTGAATTTTTCCTCATAAAGCATGATTGGGGTTGTCAGGTCACTTTATGACTTTTAGCCATTTTGGAAACAAGGCTCAAATTATCAAATCTCCCCGACGATCCGCCTCCCCGCTTTGACTCTTTTGAGGCGGGCTCAACATTTGACTTTTTCCTCATAGCATGATCGGGGTTGTCAGGTCACTTTATGACTTTTAGCCCTTTTGGAAACAAGGCTCAAATTCTAAAATCTCCCCAATGATCCACCTCCCCGCTTTGACTCTTTTGAGGTGGGCTCAACATTTGACTTTTTCCCTTTAAGCTTTGATCGGGGTTCTTTGGCCACTTTATGAATTTTCACCTTTTTTACAAAGAGGCTCAAAAAAACAAATTGATCCACCGGCCCACCTCCAATTAGATATGTCCATGTACCCGTGGATAATGGGGCCAAACTTTGATGGGAAAGAAAGCGCCTGTCATTCACAAATGTGGAAAAAATGCAAAGAAGAAGAAAAATCCACCATTTCACGCTTGATTTTCAAATTTCTTTCACAAACCAATGAATTGAAAACACTACAAGGTTCGATGATCCATGGCCATAGAAAGATTGAAAATTTCATTCAAATCAGGATAACAATAGAATTTTCACGCGTCCAGATGGGGAAATAGAAAATTTATCAAACCACGCAGACTGGAGAGTTTAAACAACTTCAAAGCATGAATTTCTCTATCTTTTTAGACTTCCAACTTTACTTGAACACTTCTGGAGGGTGTGAGCTCAAATTTTTTGAATTTGAATTAAAAAATGAGGGGGGGATTTTGAGGGAAAAAACAGTTAGCTCTAGCTTGGGGACATGACATGGACTGAGCATAGTGAAGACATGACATGGGAATCCAGAATCTCAATCTTAGACCATATAATTCATTGACTAGTGCCTTATCCATTGGGCCTTGCGAGAGTCATGTACAACCTATAACAAGGGAGAAAGAAGAAGGAAACACACACACACATGAAAAGGATGAAAAGGAAACACATGACACACAACAGGAAGGGAAACACACCTAGCAATCACCTATGGTACAAGGTAGGGGATAACCCACTTTCACTGAAGCACTTTTCATTTCTCAAAAGTTACCCAGTGAGTGGAAAACACTGAGTGATGATGTTATACAAAGATGTTGATGGGTTATAGAAAGTACCCTCCCCTCCTTAATTATTTATAGAAGCCAGACGCTTCCATGATTGTACTTTTACTTTGTAGGAGTGAGTCCATGTGAGCTTCTTGATGCTCAGGTCCTTGCTTGGAAATTCCACTGCCTTCATGCCCTTTAAAATCAGTTTCATCATGCCAGTTTCCTTCCATGTTCATCCATATAGCTGATTCTCCATCAAACATCTCGTTGCTGCCCCAGGGCTTCTTTTCATTCAAATTCCTTGTATATTCTGAGTTACTTTTGTTTCCGGGTCTATGCTCATTGACATCTTCTCCATGAGAAACATTTGATTCATCCTTTATCTCTACTTCACTGTGAGGCATTTGAGTACTGACGGGAGGATCGGAGGGAAAATAATATTTTTCTTGTATGTCCATGGCACTAGTGAAGAGATCAAGAATCAGCTCAGGATCTTCCACAACTTCTACTGCATCCAATATTTTTGCATGGAGTTATGCTTCGTTGTTTCCTGCAGCTCCTCTTTGTATGCCTTTGAAGGATATTTATTTTTCAGCTCAAGGAAACTATCTAGAGGGATTACCTCATCATCTTGGGAACCACTACATTTTATCACTCCTTTGTCTAGAGGAGCTTCAAATTCAAAGGCCTCAAAACTTCTTGCTTTAGTTTGTTCATCATGGAAACATTCTTCCTCTTCAAATGGGAAAGAAAATACCTCCATTTCGTTATTGCATCCATCAATCATTAGCTCAAAAGTGGCATCATACTTTTCAATATGGCCAACCTTCACATTGGTTAAGGCTTCCAAATCAGCTTCACACTTGTCTTGCAGATTTTTGGCTTGCATCAGGAGATCAAGACTGATCTCAGGGTCTTCTATTTCTTCCGCACTCTTAGCAGTCCTTGTATGGAGATTTCTTTCAAGCCTTTCAAAGGCTCATCGCAAGCTGATTTTGTCTCTCCATAGATGGCCTGACTGAGATCATCTTCATCCCCAAATGGGAATGAGAATAACTCCTCATCTTGGAAAAGCATATAGGCTGATTTTTCTTCTTGAAAATCATTGATAACCATCTCCTCTTCCTCGTGGTCTACATCATCTGGTGATTCCGGGATGCCCTCTTGTAACTCGAATCTCCTCAATGCTTCTTCAAAATCCAAATATCTCTCGAGAAGGCATATTTGGCCCTATCAAGATGGGAACATCTTCTTCCTCCTCGGTTGTCACCAAGTGATTCATCTTCCTACTATCTTGATACAAGATGTTAGCTTCGGGCTTCCGAAATTTTATACCATGTACCTCATCTTCTTCTCGGGAAGTAATTTATCCATGTCTCCCTTCACTGGTATGGTTGTAGAAGACCAATTCATCTAAATTTTCCTCCCAAATCTCAAAGAAAATTTCTACTCAAAGAACATTCGAATGAGGTGGGCGTCTACTACCAAAATCATCACTGAAACTTTCTTGTCTGGAAATCTAGCGAGAGGCACCTATGCATCTTTGACCTTCCCTACAAGTGTGACCTCTTTTGACTCCAAAGAGTAACAAGAGCCACTGGGTGGATTCATGGCAAGTTTGAGAGCTTTAGTGACCTTCAAAGGCATCACATTGTCTGAGGCACCAGAATCTATTATGTAATTATTCAGTACATATTCTCCAACAAGAAGGGAGACGTAGAAAGGTTCAACTTTATCAGTCTTTGATGCACTCAGAGAAAGCATGTTCTGTGAGGGAGGTGTAGGTGAGTTTGGTAGCATGCCTTTGGAACTAGATGTTATAGCATTGGGTGTTAGACTACCACTCCTGATATATCAGACGAACCTCTCAAATTATTCAGGATGAGTCTGCAAATATTCGGTTTTGGTAATCTGCACTTTGGCTTCATTTGCATATTCTATGAAGTCAAAGGGAGTAGATGGACAAGGGGGGTGAAGGGATTGATTTTTGAGTCTAGATAGGCTTGGGAGAAGGATTTGATTTTTGAGGAATGGATGATATTTTGAATGGTACACTAGGAGATTTCAAGGTATTAGATTTTACAAGAGAAGATTTAGATTTAGACTTGGAAGAGACATCGGAAGACTTACTTGGGATTGCGGGCATCTTCTTACTTGCTACAGGTCAGGCTCCAACAACGCAAACTTCATGGAAGATGGAAGTGGGGATCCTCGACTGATTATTTTATTTTATGGAGTCGCCATAGGAGGATCATCAGTCTTATTTTTCTTTAAAGTAATGGAAGGATATGCTCTTTTCTCGGACTGAGAATGAGTGAATACCGCACATGAGAACCTAGGTGCATCCTCTTCATCTTCTTCATCACATCTAGAATACTCACAAAATCTGATTTGTGTATCATTCTCAAACTCATCATTTTCTAGGAAATCATCACCTTCACTTTCTTGTTCAAGCTCTTCTTCACTTTCTTGAAATCTTCCATTTATGTTCACAGGTAGGGCCTCCAAGGCGAGCCTTTGGGGTGCTCCTGCAATCTGATTTCTATTGCTTCTTTGGGAAGAAATGCGTTCAAATATTTCCCTCTTCAAAGATGCTATCTCATTCGCCAACTTTTGCAGCAATGGATTGGTTCTCTCATCTTCAGGATGTTGTGTTAGGAAATAATTATATTAGTGCTCCATTATTAATCATTATTATTTGTTAGGTCTCATTATTATATTTGTTTATATGTGAAGTTGTTAATAAACAACTCACGTGAATAGAAGTTTGGTGAGAGAATTAAGGAGTGTTGTTATATCAGATTCCTATTTTATAGGAATGACTTATTCCTATATATTTGTAAGAGTTCTCGTATGGAACATCAAGAAGAAATCTAAGAATTATTATTGTGTTTATTCTGTTTAACTCTGCTGCTACTCCAAGATTTGGTATCAGAGCGATGTCTGATCCTTAGCCAAGTCTCATGCATTCGCTTTGCATTGGATTCTGATCCGTGATCTCAAATTCAGTAACCGTTTAAACAATCAGAGTGCTCAGTTTATTCTCACCACCAGATTAGCGCAGATTTGAAGAGACGGCGTGACTACTATGAATGCCGCTAATCCATCTGAAGGCCAGCAGGTGATCTCAACAAAGCAAAGGCCCTCCATTGCCCAGTTTGCTATTCAATATTCACTGCCGATTCTAGATCAATTTGAATGACATTAATCAAATGTCTCATGCACTCGTAGTATGGATCTACGCCTCTAATCTCAGAAAGAATCAATATTAAATCCGCATGCAAGGAGACGTTGAAGCCAATATATTTATTTTTCATCTCTGTCGAGATCTCTTTAGCACTCAGAAACAGATATCACATGCATGCAGAGCTCACCATTTTTACATCCACGTGTCTTCCAGATCTTTTATGCTATAAACAATATTTGGATATCATCGACTTCAAAATTTTGTTCTACTCTGAGAGGTCGTTCCTTGCATGTGGAGAGTGTGCATATTCTTTGTTGAAGACCCGGTCTCATATTTTGCCTCGTACCTATCACTAGAGTTCCTGTAGATTCTTGTTTTGACAGAAACTTCTAAATTCAGTTGATTTGGCACGTTTGGCTCTTGATCCATGCAAATCCGAGCTCCATTAGCTCCTGCCGACTTCTATGCACCATTTTTTTCTCCAAGTTTGAAACGTGTCTCCATATTTCCATGCAGATATGCCACGTATGTTGTTGCTGTCAAATTACCTTCAGATTCATTACATAGTCCGTGTAATTTGATTTTATTTGTCCATATGTAATTTGTCTTTTATTTCATTGTCTCTCTATGTTTGTAAAGTGTCATAACTGAATACTTTAGGTTATTTGATAATGTGTCATGTATGTCCATCAAGATTTGGTATAATATTATAATATTATAATATGTACCATAGTTATAATATTATTTTTTGTGTGTCACTCAATGTTTGTTTTGAGTCGAGTCTATGAGTGTCTACTCAGTCAAGTCAAAATTAATATATTTTTCATCATTGTATCGTCAAAATATGTTTAGGTGAATAATAGGTTGTATTTCATATAGGTGATTTTAGGATTTTTTTATCAAAAGAATCAAAGTTGTTATCATTTTTTCAAGTTATTATTGTCTTGTCAAACGTCAAAAGTGTTGTTAGAATTTTTTATTTTTTATTTTTTTCTCCATCTCACAATGGAAGTCCCTCTAGAAAAATTCAATGGGCTCAATTTTCATACTTGGAAAGTGAAGATCCAGATGCAGCTGATGAATAAAAATCTCTGGCGGATAGTCGATGGAAAAGAACCTAAACCTACAGATCTGACCAAATTGGTAGAATGGGAAATGAGAGATGATAAAGCCAAAGCCATTATTGGTCTTGCTCTCTCAGATACTGAGCTACACTATGTTGATCTCGAGAAATCGTCTCATGAAATGTGGGAAAACTTGAACAAAACCTTTGGTGCTAAAGCAGTGAACGCAAAATTTTCTCTCAAATTGCAGTTGTTCAAGTTAAAAATGGGTGAAGGAACTACAATGTCCAGTCATATTAATGATTTACGGTCTCTTCTCCGACAGCTAGCAGAAGTAAAAGCTCCTGTAGACGATGAAGATGCAAAAGCTATTCTGTTAAATAGTTTGCCTCCCAAATACAGTAATATTGTCTTCACACTTGGTCAGATGCCTTCCAACTCATTGGAAGATATGATATCAGCTCTTCTAGCTGAGGAAAAAAGGACTAAAGAAGATGTAGAAGAAGAAACTGCATTGTACCTAAAAAAGAAGTACAAGAATTTCTCCAAAAATAAGGAGGAAATTGAATGTTTTTACTGCAAGAGAAAGGGGCATAAAACTCCATTTTGTAAAAAACGAGCTCGTGATCTTCTAAATGGAACAATCAAAATGGAAGAAGCAAATATGGGCATAGACGATGAATCTGATTATGAGGAAGAACAAGTAAATGAAGACAGTGGCTCTGAAGACTTCTTGTTCTGAGCATGAAACTGGAGGCAGGAGGCATCGGAGGTTGGAGGTCATTCAGCGACCTCTCGTCAGTTGCCAACGATGGGGCCGCATATCAGCTTTGGTGACATGTGTGTGTGCAGTTTGATTTTAGTGCTTCCAGTGTGGTGTGCCTCAGTTTGCAGTGATCCTGTTTTCAATAAGTGGAAATTTCACATTGAGGGGGGGAACATGATCGAATGTTCCATTTCCAGTATGTCAATTTTTTCTATGTATGTACGAGCAATAGATTTCAGTAGAATTTCCTATGTTATTCCCTGCAGTGAGATAGTGATGAGAGTTGTTGATTCTACTGCATCATCATGATATCGTGGTTGTTAGTTATCCAGAAAAACTATCCAGAGGTTGTTGGTACTGTCCTCAAAAACCATCTGTTGTGTGGTTGTTGGTTAACCACTTGGAAAACCATCCAGAGGTTGTTGGTATTGTCCTTGAAACCATCCAGATCATGAGCATGCTACGTAGCGGCACGTTGCAGTACAAAGGCAGGTTTTTCCCATGTTCGCACTAAGGGGGGGAATGTTAGGAAATAATTATATTAGTGCTCCATTATTAATCATTATTATTTGTTAGGTCTGTTATTATATTTGTTTATATGTGAAGTTGTTAATAAACAACTCACGTGAATAGAAGTTTGGTGAGAGAATTAAGGAGTGTTGTTATATCAGATTCCTATTTTATAGGAATGACTTATTCCTATATATTTGTAAGAGTTCTCGTATGGAACATCAAGAAGAAATCTAAGAATTATTATTGTGTTTATTCTGTTTAACTCTGCCTTTACTCCAAGATGTTGGGTCTTTCCTTTGATGGATTCTTGATCTTTCCAGAGAGGATGAGATTGTCATCTAGTTCAATTTCCCTCCTTTGTGCTTCTACAATGTTCCTTGTTTGAACTCTTTGTAGGAGAAAGCCTACCTTTGGTGATTAAGAATTTATGAAGAATATTTTGATATTGTTCTGAGAGGGTGAATCTTCTTCCGGTATCCTACAAAGCAACTATTCGAAACGAGCCACGAAGTATCTCATCGTTTCACTTTCTCCTTTCCTCATTTGAGCTAACTACACTAAGAGGTATTAAGGTCTTGATTGATTTAAATCTTTCCTTAAAGGCAGCCTCAATGTCATCCCAACCAGTGATGGATCGGGAAGGCAAGAGGTAAAACCATTCTACTAATTTTTCTTGGAGGGACTCCATGAACAATCTCACAACAACGTCTTCATGTTGGACACCAAGAATTCCACATGATGTCATGAAAGTAGCGATGTGTTCTTCTAGATGTTGTGTTTTGTCACCATTGAACTTTGGTAAGTTCTTGCGGGAACTTGTTGGTAGATCATGGAGAGGTGGTTCAAGAGCAAAGCGGGCCCATATATGGAACAATGGGTTGAGGTATTTCTTCTTTTTCTGCCATTGTCGTTTCTACTTTTGCTCTTGCTTCTATGAATTCTTCTTCAAATTCTTCTTCTTTTAGGAGCTCAATGCTCAATGGTGGTTGAAAAATGGGAGAATTTGAAGGGGGAGTATCCATAAGAGTTTTGATAGGATTTCCGGTGAAATTCATGAAGAGCTAGATGGAGAGGAGGCTTGAGAGAAGAAGTATGGATTATCTCTAATTCATTCTTTCTGATTTTGTGAAGCCTCAAAATTGAAATCATCAACACCTCTTGACCTACTCAACCTGGTGTGTCTTCCTTCAACCAAATTTTGAAATTCTTGAAGTGGGAATATGAAAAGACACGTGCAAAAATCAGCAGTGTATCTTTCAGCAATGGCTTTTCATGAACTCTTTCTTTTTATTTTTCAATATTTGATTTTTTTTTGAATTTTTAGACCTTGCAGTCATATATTGGGTGTCAGAGATCTTGCTAAATCGCTTCCACAAGCGGGCACCAAAAATGTTCTTTGAAGGAATTTTTCGGTGGAAAAAATTGTGGATTCCTTGCCAACGCTCTAGGAATCTAAGTCCCTCTACTTAACCCGGTGCAATTTCCGTATATGTATGCGCGTGAAAAGGTGGATTTCTCTGGTGGCCTTTTAGTGGGGATCCAACAGGGGCACTCCACTGACCCTGCGGAAAATTCTTGTAATTATCTATAAGGGGGGAATTTTCTATGAAGGTGGGAAAGGGAGTGAGAAGAGAGGTAGGAGAACTAATGTTGTAGGTAGAAAATCAGATTCCTACACGCACTAGTTAGAAATTTCAACACATGCATTCATGAGAAGAAACAACTCTGCAAATGGAAACAAGACAAGATAAGATTGCAAACTCAAAGTTTCTAAAATATCCTCATCAAAGAGGCTACAAAATCCTTCTTCTTGTATTGATGCTTAAATAGAAGTTGTACATAATGAGGGAATGGAAGAAATTTGAGAATGGAGGAAATTAGAAGAAAATGGCTATCTCCTTTGCTTTCTCTAAGTACAATGCACTCCTGAGTTTATAAGATCAATTGCCAACCCTTTACAATGGTGTGAAGAAGCCATTAAATATCTTGCAAGAAACAATTACAACTTCTTCTTTGTTAGCAAAAAACGGTTTATAATTTCTTTTCAATCATTTGCATCCGTGTAGATTCTTGATTCGCGAAGAAACACCAATAGAGAGAAAAACCAGATTTTTCATAATGCAGTCATTACAATCATTTTGTAACTTTGAATTTAAACCATTCATCTTTCCTTTGAAACTTTAAACTAGAGTCATCCATGTGGGAGAGATTTACTAGAGCGGGCGTGGAGGATGCCTTTTGCATTTTGTGACTTTATAGAGATTTGGCATTTTTTACATTTTTGGTCTGCCCTCCCACTTTTGATATAAGCCTGACATGTGGCTTCACTTGAGTGGAGACAGAGTCGCGGGTCACTTTTATAATTTTACCTTTTTTCAATGTGGGCTCAAAAACACAAATTGCTCCACAAGCCCGCCTCCCTGCTTTGACCTTAATGCGGGCTCAACATTTGAATTTTTACTTTTGGCATGGGCGGGGTTGCAGGTCACTTTATGAATTTTAGCCCTTTTGGAAACAAGGCTCAAATTCTCAAATATCCCCGAGGCTTCGCCTCCCGCTTTGAATCTTTTGAGGCGGGATCAACATTTGAATTTTTCCCTTTAAGCCTTCTCGGGGATGCAGGTCACTTTATGACTTTTAGCCCTTTTGGAAACAAGGCTCAAATTCTCAAATCTCCCCGACGATCCACCTCCTTGCTTTGACTCTTTTGATGCGGGCTCAACATTTGAATTTTTCCTCATAGCATGATCGGGGTTGTGGGTCACTTTATGACTTTTAGCCCTTTTGGAAACAAGGCTCAAATTCTCAAATCTCCATGACAATCCGCCTCCCCACTTTGACTCTTTTGAGGCAAGCTCAACATTTGACTTTTTCCCTTTAAGCCTGATCGGGGCTGCGGGTCACTTTATGACTTTTCACCTTTTTTAAAAAGAGGCTCAAAAACACAAATTTCTCTGTTGGCCCGCCTCCAATTAGATATGTCCACGTACTCATGGATAATGGGGCCAAAATTTTATGGGGAAGAAAGTGCCCATCATTGGGGATTTTGAGTAATGACAATAATGCCCAATAATAGTTGTAGTAAAAAAATGAACTAACGTGAATATGCGAAATCTATCCATACATGCTTAACTATAAAAGGATAGATCAAACCGTAATCGTGCTTACCCAAAACAGGTGAAGCTGTCATCTGTTGCCAATGATCACTTGGCATACCTGTACACCAAGTATGTTACTGCAAATAATGTACACACTAATTGTAATTACATAGAGCAATCACAAGTAAAAACCCTAAAAGAAAGGATCATCATTTATGTGCAAGTACTCTACATAGACATAATAAGTTTTTATATTACCTACAAACCAAAATGGTGTCACAGATTTGCACAATGACATTTAACAACAATAACTAAAATGTAAATTTCCAAAAATAGACATTATTACCACATGCCCACTGAAACTGCATATTGTTGCTAAAAATAGAAAATGGTACATTGTCATCCTTTAACATGTAAGAAGTAAAAATCTATGTATTTTAAAAACTGTCTCCCATATTCTCTTACAAGTGACCCCATTTCCTAATTTCAAAGTAATTAAAACACAAGTGAATTTATCCTTCAACATCCACATGAAAACCAAAAATTAATCTAAAAATTTTGCATGCTTTTCAACAAATAATGCTATGCAAAAGTAAATCTATCCATTTCACATGAGCCTACTTTCTCGTATCGAACATAACGAGAATCATAAGTGGTTCAAAAATGGATAGTTTAGAGGTTAGTTCATATTTACTTGATGGTTTGAAGACTTTTTTACCTTAAACTCCATCTTATTCTTACCATGCTTTGGATGGTTGGTTGGATGAAGTTTCTAATAGTTCTGACCTCATGCCCACTCATCGACAATGAGTGGAATAATTCCTCTTTGTTTCTTTCTTCTGAGGTGAGGAATTAAGTTTACCATTTCTCACTTGTTTGCCACGAGATTGGTTTTCAGCTTATCTAGAAAATGATTCTATAAAAGGATTTCCTCTCAAATAAAATGCCACGAGAATGATTAGTACCTCGAAAAATGTGCATGGAAAAGCATTCATCATTTTCTGTATATAAAACCCATATTGTTTTAAAAGAAAGAGTGGATCCTTAATAACTTTACCTTGTTTCCCGAATTATGATTAGGAGAAGAAATAGGAGGCCGAATTTTGTTACCTCTTCTCTAAAATTTCTTACCATTCCAAATCGGTGTTGTGCTTTAGTGGGGTTTTCACTTTGCTGTTGGAATATTATCTTCCTTCATCGTTCTTGGAGCTCTCTCAATATAATTTCCCACACTAGAGTAACCCAAACCTGCATAACGAGGATGATCCTCAACTTGTATTGGGTTAGCCATTCCTTGGTTGTTCTTACCAAGGATGATTCTGTTAAAACCCATTTTATTTAATAATTTAGATCCAATGCCTCTAGTGTATCTTTCAAAACCACCAAAAACAATATTACCTGAATCTGAATCCAAATGGGATGAGGAATCCAATGGTGACATACTTACAAAAATGCATCCATCATGGTTTCTACATCTGTAGTCAAGGGTCTCTCCCTTTTCGATCACCATTCTACAATCTTGCCAAGAGCTCATCCTTGGCTTGTATTTCCAATTTCAGTCAAGCATTCTCCTCTTCTAAGGAGAAATACATGGATCTCAAGAGAGAGTTATCTTCCTAGATTTGGTGATTATAAGCCTCAATTTCCTCAAGTTGTGCCTGTTTTGACATTCTACCCATAGTGCACATGTACATGTTCAACCACACTTTGTACCAACTACACAAACTTTGAAGCAATAACAACGTTAATCATTATTTACCGAAAGAAAATATTGAGCTAAACCAGCTCGATACCAAACTTGATATGAAAATGGTACTTGTTTTAAATTGTACTTATCAAAATTTCTGGATTCTAAAATTTGTAGATTTATAAATTGATCAAGAGTGAAAATTTGAACTATTTTGGGTGTTTTGAAACCCCAATTTTCAAAACACTTCTTAACAATCAATTAATCATTTTTAAATTAACTTAACTGAATCAAAGGGAAATAAAACAATTCCTTAATTATGATAACAAGATGATTTCTTTTATGCACTACATTTGATATTAAAATCCAAAATATTGAAATGTGCCTTCCATTGACTATTGTGGATTGTGGATTGGAATCTTTTCCAATTAATCCAATTTCCCATTTAAATTGTTTGCTTTATCAAATTAATCCAAATATTGTATTTTTATCTGATCAAAAGCTTCACAAAACTGAAATAAATCCACATAATAACTTGTTAATGGAATTCACCTGAAGGCTACGTCTCTGTATCCACGTAATCGTGAATTGATATATTATTATCCAAAGAAGTACAACTTAATCACCTTCAATAATGACAATAAATACCTTTATACCTGTAATGAAGATTAGAAACATGTTTGGGGACTCTGATTTCTTGTCAGAAACTATTCACAAATTTACTTGTGGCTTCACAGGCACTTCACATTGCTTTTTCTATGAAAATGTGACCGAAAAATGCCTACACCAGAAAATATATAACACTTCGTGAAAAATTAAGACCACCACTATCTTTGTGTCAAAATTTTGAGCAACTTTTCTTTTTACTCCAAGTTCTTATTCTGCCTCTAAGTGCCTCAAAACTCCAGTTGAATGCAAATTACTCATTATCTCCACTACACAAACTCCGCACCACATCCTTTGTTTAAATACCTACAAGCTAGTTTTTAGCTCGACCGAGCCCTATGGTGAGTCAGTTGGGGAAAACCGCTTGTAATGGAGAGGTCATGGGTTCTAGCTTACCTACCTACATTTTAAGCACCGGTCATTTGGATGTCTATGTGGGAGATATCCCACATTCTTGTGGGGATGATTTGTTTGAAGGTTTAAATATAGTTAGACCAGGTTATATTAACGTGGCACATAACAAAACCTTAGCTATTTCCACACATTTGGCTTAGATTAACTGCTTTAAAATTGTCATATGCATTAGGTTTGAACGGTTGAGTCGTTGTGTTATGGCTTGAGCTTGCCACGTAGGTGGCCAGAGTATAGTGGGCTGATTGGTCTATTGAGTTAGTTTTTTTGTTGATCTGTCTAAATGGTCTTCCTACTACAAAGGCCAAGTCATTGGCTTGCTAATATTGATCTGCTAGGGATATAATAGATAATCCCAATCATTATACGATCAACTCATCCATTAATAATCCATTTGTTGGGCTCGCCAAGCAATAGGGGATGTGACCAACTTGGTGGGGGTTGACCACCCCACCAAGATAATCAATAGCTCGCTCGAGCCAATATCACCCCGAAATGAAAAAATACAACTCTGAAACAAACATAGTCCCACATTGGGAAATTCGGAGAGATATAATCCATATATAATCAAAAACTTGAAAATGGTAAAAAGAAGTAAAGGCGACAAAGGCACCCCTCCTACAAAAGAGTGTGTTAAACATGGCTAAGGGCCCGCAGGACTAGTAAAAAGTGAGGCCCACAAAAATTTTAACCATTTTTCAAAGACCAAAGATCAAAACAACAAAATTTAACCTTTTTCATCTTTTACCATTTTTCCACGTGTCACGTCCGAATTGGACTATTCACAAGGTTGACCACATTTCAAACCTGAAATTTGACCTATGATACCTTTCATGTATGAGATATATTTTCTCGAGTTCTACCTATTGATGGAAATATCTTGAGAAAATCTACGAGCCTACTGATGGTTTAGGGAGATTTAGGGAAGATCGTATGCTTTGAAAAATCCTCTAAATTATTTTGGCATGGCCAAGGTGGATCAACTCCCAATGGTCCTCCTCGGCCCCCACACCCATCTATCCTACTATAAGGCCCTCAACTCTCCCTCGCACTAGACTTTGTTGGAAAACCTACATAAAACCTCTAAATAGCATCACCACCTTGTAATCCGTCTATAATTTATACGTAATATGGCTTGCCTTAGATAGACCATATAGTCGTAAAATTAGATTTCCATTGTATAAAACCAACTTGATACTATAAATCCACCCACCTCATCCGTGATACACCCTACGGATGAGTTACTACAATATTCTTGTATGCCCAATACTCTAGCACAAATGACACGTCCAATCAAAATCTCCATCTAGTGCTCCAGGACCACAACACCCTATACACCTATGTCAACAAAGTAGTGGCCCAAACAAACATTATCCTATGCACCAACATATATACAACCACCCGTGTCAACATACATGAAAATCACCCTCCGAATGAATCTAGTAAGATGTAACAAGTGATACCCACAATAATCATAGTTACTAAAGCCTCACCCTCCTCATCATCATTGTATAGGGATCCATATGAGAAAGTCCACGAAGTGTAAACTACATCTCCACCCTCATCCCCATAAATAGTTTACATCACTTTGCACTCCTACTAGCCTCATTAATAACATAAATCTCCTCACCATATATTAACAAGCATAAAATCTAGTGCACATCCTCTAAAGTGACTGCCATCTCCCGATGCAGCATTGCTAGAACGTGCCTATCACATGGTCCATTGCTCAAATAGTGCCAACAAAAACCCATGTCCCTATGGATATGCCTATAATGGCATATCCCACCCAATCCAACCTCCTCTAAATGAGCTCAATCATCATCTAATAAAAAATATTAGACCTTATACATAATCTTTGGGATCTGTCCCGTGTGGTCAACCTCTCCGAACTGCATACAACAACAACAAAATCCAAAATCAATTCAAGTCTATCAACAACCAATCAAAAAATTAATAAAGTCACAACTTCTTACAAATCACGAGAAAATCTAACATAATCATTGGTGACCCCATTAAAATCATCGGCGACCCACAAATTGGTAGTGGTTTTAAGCACCACCAAAATTTTCAAATTTAAAAAAAAAAAACAAAACTATTAAGTACATCACCTACCTTAGCATGTTTCATCCTCCATCGCCTCTGCACACCTCTAGCTACCTCCATCTCAATCAAATTATCAAAATATTATCAAATTAGGTTCTTTGGATCTATTAGGTTCTCAAGTTATAAATGACCAATGATCATTTAAACCAAATTTTTATATCAAAACTTTTGTGCGACTAATCGCCAATGATTGCGCTAATCATTGGAGATTTCTACCAATCATTAGTGATTCCATCCTCTTTTGTCCAAAGCATTATAAAATGGCCTCCGAGCCTTATCAACCCATCATTTTCATCATTCCTTTCCAAAATTAAACATTTTCCAAGTATGTGTGATCAAAAATTATTTTTACCCCTTGGGTACCGTTTTAAATTTTTTTGGATTTTTTTTTAAAATTAGTTGGATTTTAATTGATTAAGAGGTTAATATGGAATCACTTTGGGTGTTTTGAAACCCCAATTTTCCAATTTATTTCTTAACAATCAATTTTTCCTCTTACCTCAAATCCCGTGATTCAAATGGAAATATTACAAAACCATCAAAACTGATCACAAGATGATTTTAGAATGCATTCAAATTGATTTATTCATCCAAACTTACTTGTGCATTCATTTTTTTCTGTTGTGGATAATGGATTCTCAAATTTTCACTTAATCCAATTTTGCAATTAATTTCTTTACTTAATCAATTTAATCAATTCCTTATACTAATTTTTTATTTGATCAAAAGCTTCAAAAACTAAAACTAAAATCCACAAAACTTGATAACGAAGTTCACCCGAATGGGCTATGTCTCCGGATTCACTTAATCGTGAATCGATCTATTTATTGTCAAATGAAGTACATTTTTACCTTCAATATTGACCAATAGATCACTTTGTCACCTGCAAATGGGCTGATTCAAATTTGTAGAACTCTGTAATTTACCAAAATCACGTTCTCAAATCCATTTATGGCCCTGCAACATCTCCATAGTGCGATCTCCATGTAATTGTGTCCGAAAAACACCTACATCTGAAAATATACATCACTTCATGAAGAATAAATGACATGGTTGTGTTTGTCTCTGAATTCTAAACACTTTTTCTTTTTATGCCAAGGTCTAATTCGGACTCTAAGTGATTCAATTTTTACTTTTCCAAAAATTGTCCCTTTACGCCTCTCGCACGCAGTTTACTAAAAAACCCTTATTAAATAGGGTGAGAGAGTTTTATAACTCACCGAGCTATGTATTTTAATAAAGAGGTTCAATTTTTACTTGTGCTTAGTCGTGGGTTCAACCCACACCCTCCTACCTTTTTGCCAGCGTTTTGTTTGGTGGGGATATAAATCCCGCATTACTCACTTGGGGATGAGATTTGTTGTTTAAATATAGCAAGGCCAATTACTATATATGTGGCCACGGACACGCCATTGAAATTGTTTTTCCTCATGGTGATGTGGTAGTGCACATGTCAATCTTAACATGCCACATATAATGTGGTTGTGTGTTCGTTTGTTGAAACTACCCTACCGAGTCGAGGAGTTATTAGCCACGTGGGTGACGAATCTGGTTGGTTGGTTGGAAAGGCCAATGTGTTGGGCTGATGTATGTTGAACCACCCATAGTTGGGCTAAGCTGATAAGGTTTGTAGCAAGTTGGTTCCACTGATGATGTGTGGAGGTTAGATTGCTATATATAAAAAGTGTCGAGTTTATATGTCCACATTGTAATGTTTAATCGACCAATATTGATCCGGCTTGGTTATATAGATAAGCCCAAATATAGGGTGGCATTGTAAGATTTACTTGGCAGCCCACCGAGCTATGTGGAGACTAGTCAACTCGAGAGAGTTGACCACCCACCAAACCGGTAAGTAGATTGGGTGAGATGCTCTAATATACAATGCAATGCACAAATAAAACCCTACATTACAATTCAAATACCTACAACAATATAATCCCACATGCAAAATATATAAACATATAATGGAAAATATATACAATTTCTCATCAATGGTGATATGAGTCGAGGCCAAGGCACCCCTCCATTAAAAGAGTTTGTTGAACTGGTGAGGGCCCCAACAGAAAAAAACGGGGCCCACCATTTTACAATCGTGTGTCGAAGATTAAAGGCCAAAAACATAATTTTTTTCTCTTCATATCAACTATGCCACTTGTCACATTCTGATTCATCCACATCAATGCAGACTCCGCACACTATCCTTTAATTTTTTCTATTGGCCAAAAATTTCAGTGGACCATAACTTGCGGATATGAGCTTCATTTTTTTAATTCTTCATATTGTGAAATCTCTCAAGACACTATTCAATGCTACAATGGTTTAGGGAGATTTAGTGATCATCTGCACTCATACTATCCTTCGATCAATGAGCTTCCATTTTTGGGCCATGAGGCCCTCTAAAATCAAAAGCAATCAATTTATGCAAGCCTGCCTTTATTAAATCCATTTCAGATTTCACACTATTAGGAAACTTTTCCAATGTCACCATTAAGTAATACGCCTATAGGTTGAGAACTCATTGGTTCCCCTACACTTGAATTCACATTCCCATAAGCCAACCTTTTTGGTAATATCCTTTATCAAGATTGTGTCTCGATACATCGTGAATACCATATGCTTCTAGGATCCTTCTCGGTAGCTGCTTCCTATGAGTCATACATCTATAGGCCAAGAACCCATTGGTTCCCCTATCACTTGACTCTTCGATTACAAAAATTACAACCTTTATGGAAATTTGTTTTTATGCCTAGTCTTGAGGCATCTTAAATCGAAACACACCATTATACAATCCTATCTCATCTAGTAGCCTTTTCAAACTTGTGATCATTTCACTTCACCGCAATGGCCCCCAATTTGAGGGGGGACTACACATCCAACATAAAATCAGATTATTCTAGTCGTTTTTGTCCAAGAGCTTGTTTATCACAAACCAATTCATAAAAGGGTAAGATGTAGATACTTGTTTCCTAGATACACCCCTCACATCCTTATTCAAAAATACCTAAACCTATCTCATTATCCTAAACCATCACTCCATCTCCCGTAAAATCATGTTTTACACCCCCTCGTAATTCCTTTTTACCTATCATGAACCTCCCTAACCACCTTTAACCCATTTAAACCCATTTTTATCCCCATCACCCAACCTCTTAACCTCCTTATAAATTTTCCAATCATTTATAATCAAATGTAAACCAAAAAATCATATTTGGAAATGGTTGAAACCAATTCCAAGTGGATTCCCCACTTTCCCGAGTCACGAAATTCTAACGAGAATCACCAAGATTATAACTAGATCTCTAAACCTCTTCCAAAGGGATCCTCATCCATCCTTAGCGAAACTTTGTTGCATTCAATACCAAGATGACACCACTTCAAACAACCAAACACCTTGATTACCTCAATTAATCCTTGGGAGAATCCACAAATCTCTAGTAAGGATTTTGCAGCTCTCTGTCCACTTATTTACACGAGTTAAAGTAAGTATCTTCATCCCAACTACATTCTAAATTATTCAAACATCATCTATTAGTCAAAATCAATCTTTAATTTAATCATTTTGCATCCAATCTACATTATATCAAAGGATTAATATTTTAATCATTCTACATCCAATCTACGCTTTTTTAGTCCCTTCAAAACCAAATCCTTTATACATTATCTAAAAAATATTTTTATCAAGTAATTGCTAGCGATTATGTCGAATCACTAGCGATTCTAATTGAATCTCCAGCGATTCTAATTGAATCTCCAACAATTAGTGTCATTTTATCATTTTAAATTTACATTCTTTTAGTCATTTTATCACTTTGTTTCTATCTAATCAACTTGTTTTCAAGATGTGTCTCCCTATAGATGACAATGTCAGGTGAATCACATCCCATTAACGTGATCTAAAATCTCCCGATCGTGTAACAAATCTTAATTTGGGAACAATTTGATATCACACATGAATTCAGCCTCTGTGCCATCACCTTTATGCTTGAAATTGAAGACGTTAAAGATCAACTTAAAGTGATTCGTGAAGAACATGACGTGTGAACAAGCCTGGTTCAAGTACTTCTTAGACTTTGAGCTCGTTGTTGCTCTCTTTGAGAAACCTATTATGTGGAACAATATCTTTTATTCCCCTAGATATTTATTCATCCTTGTACTAATCAATTATTATTATATCATCATTAGCACTTAATTATCAAAAAGAGTTGGCATCCTTCGAGGAATCCCATTAGTTCATGGGATCGATATTTTCTAAGCAACTCATTCAATCTTTATATAATATCTATCCAATTTAGTTTTCTTTAAATGCAGGTTCTCTCACTCATTGGAAGGAGGAATCTGTGTCTCTTTACATCTATTCATCTTGACATTACATTGTCATCATAGGTATTGTTAAACCATGATAGCTTTTGAGTTTTTGGTGTTTTATCATATAATTGACTAACCAAAATTCACCTCAAATAACACATCATACATCCCATCTTAAGTTGGGTTCTCTTCTTCACCCATATTTTCATGTGATAGAAGATCATGGCCTACATAGTTTCTTTGGGTTCGACTACAACTAAGAATTAGAACTCCTGAAAGAGAATTACCCATTGATAGATCCTCCCATGCAATATTGACTTATTAATCAAGTTTTTAACACCATATGATTCATGTAGAATAAAAACAAAGTCGGTAGTAAATATTTCTAGAATTATTGTAGTATGTACATAATTGAAAATCCCTCATGTTCCATAGTTGTATAATTTTTTTCTACACACATTATTTTTTTGTTTTCAAATAAAATTGGGTGATCCATGTTATCTTTTCCTGGTTTTGCCAATATTTCTCCAATCACTATTCCCGACACGTCTGCATACACATGACAAGGGGTAATTCAATTTGGGAACTACAATATTGACACATTTTAAACCTTCGTTTCAACTCTTCAAGTTCCTTTTCTTAGTCTTCACCCCATTAAAAAAAAATTGTTTGTGAAACAATATTTGTGTAGCCTTTGATGAATTTTTTGTAGTACCCGCAGATATCAATGAAGGCACAAACCTCACTTTTTGTTCGCAATGCTACCAATTATACTATTACCCCGATTTGGACTAGATCAACCAATTAATGGTCTTTACAAACTATGTGGCCTAATAATGTGCCAAAATGTGTTGCGATTTTTTAATTTAGATTAAATGATATTTGTAAATGGTTATGTCACTCAAAAAAAGCAAGTTATCGCAATGGTACTTCAAAATCTCATATCGCCTATTACAATATATAGTTGAAGGATTTTAAGAATAAAAGATTTAAAAGCCACAACAATTATGCATGAAAATACTACTAGTGCATTTCAAATGAAATTACAATATAGCAAATGAACCCGTTATGTCCCAAAATTTATTTTGTCTTGGTATTCTTCAATATATATACTTAATGGTATTATAAAAACCCATTAGTAAACATATATATTTATCTTCCCGCTACCCCCTCAAAAATTTTCTCTGTGAAATGTGTAGGGAATGGATCCATTCCACAAACTAAGTTTTACTCTTGGTAGTATACATAAATTCTTATGCACCCATATTTATTGATAATGATAACCACGAGTCTTACCCACTCTCTCTTCCATTGGCATTATAACACCTATGGCCAACATGTTTTTGATTTCTTATTTTATTTTCACTTGTAGATTTGGATTCATTCGATATGGTATTTTACGCATGGGATTAGCTCCTTCAACCAATTTAATCTAAATTTTTCATAATGATGGATGTAACCCCTTCATATCTTGATAAATTTTTGGGAATACTTCCACATATTCATGCAAGAGTTCAACATTTTTGTTACTTTTTCCTCACTCCAACAATCTCCAATTTTTACGATTTTTGACACTTCCCAATTCTTATGTTATATATACATATTTTAGTGTATTGTGATATGGTGTATCCTTGAATCCTTCTTGTTAATGAATTATTGAGAACCATAGGATGTTTCTATGTTTAGATGATTGTAGCTAGTACCCTCTTCTAACTAGCGCACCACTTTTTTTCTTTACCCTTGTGCCTCCAGTTTCTTTCTAGCCAAACCTCATCATCCTCCTCGTTTGACTAATTATTGCTAATTGTTTCTTCAATTTTTTTTTGGGGAATGCTAGTACTTTCTCATCATCCTCCATAACTCGCATTTTACCTAAAAATTTCTTTCTTTATATATTGAAGAGGATAATTCAAACACAATATCATTGAAGTAAAAGAAAAGGTATTTAATAAATTAGTCTTGAGTGTCTCCCAATGAGTTGTGGCTCTATGCAATTCACACAAAACATATCATGTGCGTGCCCATACAAGAAAAGTATGGTATAAAAAATGTGTCCATAATATTGACTTGATTTCTGCGCCTTGTACTCCATAACTCTTCACATTTTTGAAGATGTTCTTTAGGTTTTGTTATTCCACTATAGCTTGGTAATTTTTGCACAACATTACTACAATCAAATTTGGAGCGCATAGTTTATTTTACATGATGCTATGTTTTTAATAATTATTTATGAGTATCCCACCATATTTCAATGGTTCCTCTTACTATATAAGCCAAGAAATTTACACACGCTTTCTTAGGTTGCATGTAAATCTCCATTTTCTAAGAAAAGGTTGCACATCTTCACTTCCATTGAACCTTGGCATAGGGTGAGTGTTTTATTTACTCAACTTCACTTATAGAATTTGGAACTCGAGAAGTTGTTTATCTTATAGTGGACTTAATTACATCGCAATATATTCCAATTAATTCATACAAACCATGCACACAATTATCATGAATCACACGGGTGGTATCGGATAAAGATTTTGCATCTTTCCATTAAAATTATTCCTCTTATCTTGGTTCATAATTCTCCAAACCTTCATCCCTTATATTTTAGAGGTTTTCTAGGACTTTATTCTCCTCTATATTCTCAACATATAGGGCACCTTGTTTTGGTTCCATGGGAAGTATTATGTGTTGATCTTCGTTCTCAAAGCTTACATAACACAATTTGAACCATAGAACAATGTTTTCATGTAGCACCATGGTATTCTAAGTGGTGTTGGAAATTTTTTTCTTCTACTAAGGTAATGACTTCATCATCATTATGCTAATAGTAGCATTCTTCAATACGCTATTTGACATGGTGCACATTTGTTTTTTACCATAAACAAGAAATGAGGAGATGGATGGAGTGTTGGTCACCCTATTTTATTCAAAGAATTTGTGGTAAAAATTCAATCCTTTACCCGATTTAAAACATATGATCTTTCCATTTACTTAATTCAAAACTTTACCCATTTAACTAATAAATTTATTACAATATTTTCCATCAATAGTGGGGACAAGGTGTCCTACAATAAAATTGATAAGATATGAAAATGCACTAAAAAAATTATATGTTATGTAGACACAAAATCACGCACTTGGGAACATTTCTAGGTCCTAAAAACATACTTGCATTTACATGATTCCTAAGCAAGAAAACTAGTAATCAAGACTACCTTTGGCCTATTTTCTATGTTTCTTGTTTTATATTTGGTCTTAAACACCCTACGAGACTAGTTGGGATTTTATTGATTTATCTTTTATGGCTCAGGACACCAATTCCCAACAAGGCCAATAGTGCCCAGACACTCATGTACCCTTTGGGCGCCCCTTACCCTTTTCCACCTTACTCACTCCTTTTGGGTATCTTTTATCTGTTGCAAATATTTTTCACTTATGGGTCGGCCTTCCAGTTTTCAATTACGAAATTCAAACAAGGGAATAATATAAATACAAAGTTATGTGTTTAAAATTAAGGACCAAACACCAATCATTACTATAATCACCTAAACTTACATCCAAAAGGAACTTAAAGCACTCTAAAGAATCCACTCAAGGGAAAAAGGGTTGCATCATCTCTTCATACACAAGATAGGAAAGGGAATTCCATTCTATTCCATCCACATATTCTACCACATTGTTACATTTAGCTACAACCCATTATTAAGTGTAACTTGCACAACGGCATCCTAGGGCACAATTTATACACTCACTCACAAGAGATATATGGAGTATGAGATATAGTGCAACACTTAGTTGTAATTTCACTCTCGGGGTGACTCTCGAGGTTAGTCTGACTCCCCATTCTGTATTTTATTTTTAGATTTGATGTGGTTTGTGGGCTTGTGCAAGTTAATTCTTCATTTTCAGGTTATAGGTATCGTCGGGGATCTTTGTGTGACTATCAATTGATCAAAAGGGAACAACAATGAAGACCTTGCAACACACCAAAAAGTATATCCTAATCTCTTATGCGACGCTAACACCTGAAAGCGGTCTCGGTGCCTAGGCACCCTTGACCTATCCCAAGCACCCGTGTTCGGCCTCATTACTACATTTCAGATTTTACAGTGAGCAGTGACAACACTTTTTCCAGTTTGTTCATCACTTCTCCTAGTACATATCAGTTCCAGATTCAGTGCAAATAAGTTAAGTCTTCTTATCTCTATCTCTTGCTTAGAGTTTCATATTTGCATCTTAGTTTACTTGTGTCAATTCTATATTTCAGAATTTATACATTATTTTTTTTAGTAGCGACTCTGCAAAATTTATATTTAATTTCAATTAAATTAAATCATTTGGTGAACCTATCACTTGAACCCAACCTTGCTTTAGTGAATTTTACCATCCTTTTTTAATATGGATGAAACTTATCCACCCTTTATTGAAAAAGACCTTCATGATCTCCAAGATCATTTTATTGAACATCCGTAAGACCTAGATATGATTTTATTCACTGCTCATGAGGAGGCCACCAATCTAGTTGAGCTTAACCCTCCCACCTCTAATATTGCTTCCATTCATATTGCAACACAACCTCCTTCTTCTACCCTTCCACCTACTTCTATTATTCCCATGTCCGTTCCTACTCCTACCAACCATTTCACTCCGCCTCTCATTTCTCACACTTGGTAAGTCTCTTCTTCTGGCACTCAAGACCTAGTTTCCTTTATCATCGGGACCTCCGATTTCAAATCCATCGATTCTGAGAATGCTACTTCACACTCCTCTCCATCTCTTGATTCCTCCTTACTTATTCACACTCCTTTTGTACCTGCCATTTTTACTTATTCACTTCCTCTAAACTTTGTCACCCCTAATCTACCCACCTTCAATGGCCATGAGACCCTCAAGAGAATATCATATATTTTCATGTCGCATGTCTCAATTGTGTGGATGATCATCTATTTCTAGCTAGGATATTTCCTAGAGTCTTCAAGATTACGCCATGCATTGGTTTTATGATCTACATGTTCATTCTAGTAACTTCTTTTATACATCTATTTGATTTTTATTTCTCACTTTTCAATCAATATCAACACCAATATCTCTTATGCACAACTCGCTCAAATTAAACAAAGATCTAATGAGAATCTAGCAAACTATGTGTTACATTATAAGAATAACCTAGCTAAGATGACCAATGTCCTTATTGATTCAGAATTGCAAGATCTTTTTGTTCAAAGCCTTTTACCACCACTTCAGGAGAGTGTTATCTTTGAGACATCTCCTTTATTTTATCAATTATTCCATACGCTTAAAATGCACAAAGTTAAACTTATATCTATGGGAAAATTCAAATATCAAGATACTTCTTCATCATCTTCTAATAGGTTTCAAGATAAATCCAAATTCAAACCATCTCCTAAGCCCACCAAGCAAAGGCAATTGTTAATGTCCTCTCTTCTCCTAAAAATCTTCAACAGAAATCTCAAAAGTGTAATTTCACCAAATTACCATATGCACCTTAGTTTTTATTACCTCAACTCATCGAAAGAAATATAATCACTCTTCCACCACCACTCAATCTTGATCCATCTCACCCCCATGGCCGCAATTATGATGAAAATGCTAAATGTGATTATCATCAATGTATTAGGCATTCTACTAATCATGTTTAAAGTTCAAACACCTCATTCAAGATATTATTGACAATAATTCACTTGAGCTCCCTAATCCATCTTCTTCTAAGCTAGTCAACGATAATAAAAAGATAAAACTATTTAAATCATATTTTCCTAAACATGACACACAAGCTTTTGATTCTTCTACTAATCATACATATCACACTATGCCCCCTCCTTCATCAAGTCCCCTCCTAGCTTCTCGCAAATGCATCACCACTAGCCATTCCATTCTCATATCAATATTATTATGCAACATTCTCTTCTGATTCATTACATATCAATGCTTCTATTAGTTTGCACACTGTCAATAATACCATGATCTATCCAATGGCTCCTATCATTGTGTGCTCTATTGCACTTAGCATTTCTATCAAATGTCCAATATCTCTGTTATCACATATCCGAGCTTCGTACTATTTTGGCTACATAAGGCTACTAGTTACAATTGGGACTCTTACGTGCATGTGCCATTCATTGTGGCATATTCAATCGAAGGTTATGACGTGCTCTTAGGTCTTCCTTGGATCTACGCCGCTTAAACTATTCACTCCTTAAATCATCGTGTCTAAATTTCATTCAAAATAAACACATTATCACTATTAAAGGTATTCCACCATGCACAACATTTCCTAAACCTAGTCTTGATAATATTCTACCACCAACTCCAACATCTATGCCTCAAGGGAATCTTAAATCTAAGGCACACTCTACACCTAGTTCTCCTATTTGCACACGTCCTACTTCACAAAATTGTTGTCCTCATTAGTCCACTAGTCTGTCTCATTGGCTTAAGTCCCCTACTTGGGAAGCCCCTTTACATAGGTGTTCACAACCTCCTTCACCACATATGTCTCCTTTACATGCACGCCACTACTCTCTATTGATTGAATTTCCTCGTTCCTATTCAGATTAGTGAAGTAGACACTAAATAAAACCAAAAAATCCAAAATTCAAGGGTTTAAGGTACCTTGATGTATGATGGATGCAAATGGATGGGAGGAAAGTAGATGACTAAGAGGAAAATGGATTAGATGGTAGGTGGCGGGTTTCCGACAAATTCACGTCTAGAAGAAAAATTAACTTTCTTAGTGGATATCAATCTCCATGTTTGATAAAATATGAAAAAATTAATAATAATGAACAAGGTAATATCCTCATAATCTGTGGCACATAGAAACTAAAAATGTAGAAATTTAAGGAACATAAAAATATGATCTAGATTGATATAAAATAGAGTATACCGGTTGTGTAGACGGTGACCCAGGATGCGAGAGGGTAGGTCGACGATGACCGAGTATATGGATCTAGAAAATAAGCTGAAAATGTAGATATGAAAGGATCTAAGTGCATATGAGATGATAACGAGAGGTCTAAGAACATTGACAGGAACATGAAGACAAAGATCTCGAGACAAGGAAGCAGAAAGGATGCAAGAAAATAAATATTTAGACAGATTGAATGAAAATACGACTTGGGTCAATGATGACTTAGTAGGGCTGGTAGTGACTGGAGATGGGAAGAACAAATTTGGACTAACATAGGAGAAATATGGAAGATCCGAGAACCTGGGAACAATAACATAACATAGAAGCACACGATGAAGATATGGAGGCGTAATCAATATGATGAACATGACTGGGTCGACGATGAATTGACATGGGTGACAAGTGACCTAGGCAGTGTTAAACAAAGATGAGGGTGGATGTGATATATGGACAACATACAAATATAATCATTGAAAGAGGAAGCTAGAGATGAGGCTCGATAACAACTAAACCTACAAAACGTTAGTACCTGAAAGATAATAGCAATAATAAGAAATGATAGCATAAACCAACACAAAGTAAGGATAAACTCCCCAAAGTCTCCATAAGCAAAGTGTAAATGAATTCCAATGGGCTCCACAAAGGCTACAATAGTTGTAATATGGATCAAGATCAAATATTAGGTCACAAAAATGTAAGATAATTTCAATTATGCCTCCTTTTGAAGGGTTTAAAACTAGCTTTCTAGGGTCAATGATGACCCGGGTGGGTCACCACCAATTGTGGGGAACCATCCCTTTAGATGGTGGATGAGTGATTTATTTGAGATATGGGGCTTTTATTGATTAGGATGAGTGTTTTAAAGCATATAGGTGGGTTAGGGTTTCTAGGGAAGTGATATGGGTAGGTGGGAGATAAATATGGATTAAATAAAAGCTAGAAAAAACATAGGGATATGGAACTAGGTAGTTAGGGATGATAAACAACCTAGGGAGGAGAAATGAAATCTAATTATAGGTAATTAGCTAATGAGATGAGGATTAGGAAATGATTAAATGAAGATTAATTAAAAATTAAATTTGATAGGTTAATAGATGGGAAAGGTGAGAATTAAAATATGAACATGAATTTAAAATAAAGGGGTTCTAGATAGGACCATGGTGAAAGAAGCGGATGCGGGAAACAAGGGTAACAATACCAAATTTTGGTGTCTACATTTTCCCCCTTTTTTAGCGTTTTGCAGACTTTGGGTAATTTTTGAGACAAAACGATGAGAGATAAAAGGGTAAGATGAAGGGTGAAAGAGGATTGATGATTTTTCCCCTCAAATGAGGGATCAATGAGACCATGGGGAATTGAGCAAAAGTTTGAAAAATATAGATGAAGAAGGGTGGGTTGGGAAAATAAAGAAGGGGAAAATTATAAGGCGAGGTAAGATGCCCCAAGTAAGAAGGATTCAAGCAATCAATAAAAACTATGGTGGTGATTCCGATATCATTTCGGTAGGGAACAAAGGACGATCTCAATGGAGACAAGTGGAAATTTCCTATGGACCAATGAGTGGGAAAAAATCACTGCAAAATGGAGGGAATCCAATGGGAAACCACTCAATAGGATGCAAACCTGTGCACATCAATGGGTGATAGGCACACATAAAAACTATGCGCATCAATGGGTGATAGGCACACATAAAAACTATGCACAAATTAAATGCAAAAATAATGTGAAATCCTTCATACATGAGGAATCAGGAAAAGGTATACATTTGCAATGGACAAGGAAGGAAATAATGATACCCCAAAGACAAGGCACGAATATGGCCAAAGAGGTATAATACGAAAAAGTGATGATATAAATTACCCCGCAGTGGAATGAATATGGCTATGAAGGTGGACTTGACACAAGATGAGATGATGAGATGGCACCTGTATGATGGAAAAGTGACATGCAAGAATGATAATCGAAAAGTGACCTTCCCGTGCACCGACCTCCCGAGGTCGTGGCCGAGACAATAAGGTGGTTTGAAATGTGGGTGACTTAGATGAATTCACATTCGTGATTATGGTCTTTTTTTCTCCGGTAGCTGAAATGACAAAGGGAGATTTAGCGGCTATGAACGGGTAGCGTAAATTCCCTAGTGGTTTATCCTCCTAATTAAGATCTACGCAAAATGCTCAATTAACTTAAACTGAAAATAACAATTTATACTACTGCTGAAAGGGAAACTAATCTAAACAAAATACACGATTGAAACATTATAATTACAAACACCAATTAAAATACTCTTATACTAAAACTAAACAAGTGAGATAACCTGGTGTGGTTATTCACCTGTGTAAATGTGTGAATCTAGATGAAAGAAAACTAATTAACTTAATTGAAAACCTTCAATATTACCTCAGAAGTGAGGAACAAATCATAGCTTCTCAGAAACTATCATTCCCCACAACTTCCCTGGCAATATTGAAAGTGAGTTTAACTGAAATAAAATGATTCACTACTCTATTTGATAATAACTTTGATGATTTAAACCTGGAGTTTACTAAGCAGAGGAAAATCCAAGTTATGTTGTAGCTTGTCCCCTCAGAGTGATCTCTTCATTCTTGCATGTTCACGTGAATCCAGAAAGAGTAGGAGTATAACAACATTGACAAGAGAAGGCACTGGGATGATAGTTGCTTTGAAGTAAAAATGGCACGAAGCACAAGTAGGAGAGGGATGACGTAAGTGAACTGGCTTGGCATATGCAATTCCTAGCAGGGTCGTTACAGCAATGATGAAACAAAATGATAAACAACAGGTACTCAAACAATGAGCAATAGCAGCTTCAGAGAAATACAACAAAGTACAAGTAGGAGAGGGATGGCGCAAGAGAACAGAGCTTGGCCTATGCGATTCCTAGCAGGATCATTGTCGGTGTACAGTGAGGCATAACTAAATATTCAGAATTCTAGTCCATGCTAAAGATAAAATGATTCATAAACAAAATCTAGGACTGAGTATTGAAGATTGAAGCTCAAGAATGAAGACTCCAGACCAAAGAACCAAGACCATTTGCTTGTAAACAAGCTACATATTTATAGCATTTGCAATCACCAGAAGGCAAGTTCAAATTGAACTCTCTCACCATTAAATAAAGATAAATCACTATTTAGGTGGCTAAAACATAAATGTAAGCTTTAGTGGTTGAGAAATGTGGATGCAAATTGAATTTTTATGTTTGACACGATCGTCGAAACTTTCTGGAAAATGCGAATAGGACCGCCGCCCTGTCCTGGGTGATGGTTACAGGACCGCCACCCTGGCAAGACGATGATTATAGGACCGCCGCCCTGGCAGGGTGACGATTATAGGACCGCCACCCTGGCAGGGAGGCAGTCCTGTAATTAACGACAAAAAAACAAGGAAAAAGAGAGAAAAGGTTATGACAAAACATGTAGAGGCTGGACAAGGCTTTTTGGGATGCAAATGTATACTCAACAAGCTTTCTGGATTCCGAATACCTTGCGAAGAGATCTTAATCATCATTGGGGTATGTGTAACATTGTTCGCAGACATGCAGACATACAATTTTGGGTCCGTGCATATTGCCCCCTTCGAGAAGCGTTTTAGCCATGAAGAGGCATAAAATGGTGGGTCCAGTATGGCGGTCCCGAAATGGGGAGTTAGAAGCTATACCGACACGCCCATGTGTCACATGATGTTGCCATCCAAATTTCTACTATCTCGCAAAATGAAAAGAGGGACTCAAGTGCGAGATAGATAAAATAAACCGAGAAATAAAACAAAATTGATATGAAATGAGGACTTACCGTTTACGTGGGGTTTAAAACTTACCTCTATCGGTGCTCTAACTCTGCGTAAAAAAACTTAAAACAAGATTAGAATACTAGATATATATATAACGAGCTCATATTACTATTCATTTACGCGTATCGATTTGGTAATTTTTGAGCTTTGGGTCCATAGTGATCACTCTTTTCGTTTTTGAGTATGATTGAATTGGAATGATCTTGGGAATGGTATTTTGTGTTAGGCTTAGCTTTTTGTTTGTTTTGAATGCTTTTGAGAAGAACTCCTAAGAAATTCTTAACTAGAGCAGTCATAATGGGCCTCAAAAGGGCGGATAGGTAGAGTTCCTTTATTTCTTAGTCTCCATTTTGTGAGGCAAGTATGATGTTTTGGTATTTTGTGCTTATTGCAAGTGTTTTGACCATACCTAGTGCACGATGACATCGTAAAAAGCTATGACACACCATGATATGTACATATATCTCTTTTTGGATCTAGACTATCTGGTGTCTAGAATTTTGTGACTCGTTTCCCATGTGTATACTAGATGTTTTTAGTGTATTTGTTTTCATGCTTTTCAGAATGTATGCAATGGATAACAAATGATAGTAAATAGAATGTTTTACTTTGTATGTTTTTGTAATGCTGATATGAGATGATTAACACATTGTAGTTTTGAACTTTCGACCTCTTTGGGCAATATATGTGATTTCTTCTTATGCTGCAAAACATGGTGAATGTATAGTGATAAAGAGATGAATTTTCCCATTCTCGACTCCACGCAACTAGTAAGATGTGAGGGCTCTCCACCAAGAGTTAGGAAGGGCACAAATTGTATGAATTTGACTGAATGGAAAGATGAGAGATAGACGAACTAGTAGCAGAAACCAAATTTAGACCTACACACCCACCCTACTCGTAACTACTACCAAGATTAGAAGGCCACTTACTTTCCAGGTTTATCTAGATTCATAAATGCCAACCTGGTTGACAAAATCTAGTTTTGAGGATTTGATCTCTTTGGAATCTGGATATTTATTTTATTTTAATAGAATTTGATTTGTGTTTTAGTATACCAAGATTTGTTAATTTGTTCGAGCAGACCCCCACACCTGCCTCATGCCACTAGTAAGAGGCATGGGTTTGTCACCAAAGGCAAGGTATAGGCGAGTAAGGGCACTTCCTTCCTTTCCCAACCTCACACCACCAGTAAGAGATGTGGGCTTATCACTGAAGGTTGATGGGGCAAAGAAGTGTGTAAAATAAAATATTCTGTTTGCTTGGTGCTTTTGATTTCATTTGATTTTGACATTTCTGACCTGTAAGTTTGGGATATCCTTTCATTCTAAGATATTTGAGAGGGATAGACGTGACACCAAGAAGCTTCTAGAATAGACCGTAGGCAAGGACAACTTCACCTAGTAGAAAGAAAGAGAAAAGCCAAGTATGCAAGCCTTGGTATGGTTTTGTCAATACTTGTCTGTCAAACTTTGATGAGAAGATTTTGAAAATACTTGATGATGTTTGAAGAGATGTGATTTGAATGCTTTTGCCAATACTTTCAGAAATTTGTAATAGATTGCTTAAGAGTAAGTTCCTTGACTACAATTTTTACGAAGTGAGTGAACAAAATGAAGCAGCTAAATGAATAATGCAATGTAGGTAACTATAATGTATAAGTAGTGATTTTGATGTTTTAGGTGTAAAACCATTTAAGATGCAAGGAATTGACAGTTTTACTGAATTCCTCACCTTCTAGTGTGCACAAGAGATACGCACCGTTTCCGTAGTCTTTCATGACTCGGTATGGGCCCAACCACTTGGGCCGGAACTTCCTTCCTTCGCCAGTTTTCTTATCAATCTAGTTGTCTAGCCTTAAAACCAGATCTCCCTCATATATTTCTCGCTCATAGACTTTTTTGTTATATTGTCGGAACATTCGGTCAGCATTGGCTCTATTCCGTTGTTTGGCGCTTTAGCCCGGCTTTTGAAGGCTTTCCGGTTGAAAGAGGCATGCCTCCCTATAACCTTCTTCATCTAGAATCCCTTGTAATGAGATGCAGAGACTGGGTATTTCAACCTCAAGCGGGAGAACCACTTCTGCGCCGAATACTAGTGAGAAGGGGGTTGCTCCTGTTGGTGTTCTTATTGAGGTTCGATGGGCCCACAAGGCTGGAAATAGTTTTAGATACCAATCTCACTTATTCTCCTTGATTGCTTTGAGAAGAATAGCTTTTAACATTTTGTTTTTCGCCGGCATGCCCATTGGCTTGAGGATAGTAAAGAGAGACCATGTGATGGTTTATCTTGAACTTGCTACATAACTCACTGAGAATTCATCATTCTTAAAGGACGTGCCATTATCTGAGATAATGACTTGTGGGACACCATACCTGCAGATAATTTGGTTCGAGAATGAACTTGGCAATTACCGAACTCGGTACGGTGATGAGAGGCATGGCCTCCACCCATTTGGTAAAATATTCCGTGGTGGTAACTATAAAATTATGGCCATCGATTGATGAGGGAGAGAACTTCCTATCAAGTCTAGACCCCATATGGAGAAGGGCCATGGAGTTGCTTATCAAGTTACTGGGGATTGTATTGGCATGTGAATCTCGTGAGATAATTCTTGGCATTTGTGGCACTTACGTACAAATTCCACTGCGTCATGCTCAAGAGTGGGCCAAAAATAGCCCATTCGATGTATTTTGCGAGCGGTGGCATGACCACCGAAGTGGCCTCCACATATCCCACTATCGGATTCATGAAGAATTTTCTTGGATTCTTCTGCATCGACACATCTTAGAAGCATGCCATCAAAGGCTTTACGATAGAGTACCTATTCTAAAACAACATATTTAGCAGTAATAATGCGTAACCGCCTTCTTTGTTGTGATGTGGCATTTTCTGGGTATGTGTGGTCCATGATAAAATTGATGATATCGGTGTACTAGGGACATGTAGAGATGGGGGGCCTAGTTTCAATGAAGTATACACACTTGTCGGGAAAGTCCAGATTTACCAGATTGCCTCCGTCTAGTGGATTGTCAGCTAACCAATATGTAATGATTTTACCCTTAATGGATTTTTGGTTCACAAATGTCAACTCAAATTCTCCCATTAAGGTTATGAAACGGTCAGCCTTTTTAGACAAATATCCTTGCATGAGGAACGTTCGTAAATGGTCTATTTTTACAATGACCTTCGTTTCCTGGTTTAGCATGTAATGTCTTAGGTGTTTTGTTGCAAAGATTATGGCAAGGCATTCTCTCTCTGCTGTTTGTAGCATCTTTCATAATCGAGCAATGTTCAAACTAATGAAATAAACCGCGCGTTCGTTTATCATGTCTCTTGAGCCAAAGATACAAAGCAATAGCGAGACATGAGTGGCTCATGAGTATAGGATTAAAGGGCGGTCTGGCTTGGTAGGCATTAGCGTGGGTGGAGACAACAAGAAGCATTTAACTACTTCAAAGGCTTCGTTGAATTCTTCAGTCCAATCAATGTTATAATCTTTCTTTAATAAATTGTTGATTGGATGAATGGAAAAACTTAAATCGGGATAAACCTTTGAATTGCACAGAGTTTCCCAAGAAATGAATTGATTCAGAGTCATATGATGGTGGGATGATTTTGAGAACAACGCAGATTTTGGTGGATCGACATCTATTCCTCATGAAGAGATGATGTAGCCCAGAAGTTTTCCTCTTGTCACACCAAACACACACTTCTCTCGGGTTAATGTGATGCCATATTCAATTAATCGTGAGAGGATGATACGAGCATACGGATGATCACAATGCTTCTTGGATTTGGCCAAAAAGTTATCCACATAGGATTCCACAATTTTATGGATAAGATTGTGGAATATGTATGTCATTGCCGTTGATACGTAGCGTCGGCATTCTTAAGACCAAATGGCATGACAAGCGTAGAAATAAGTTCCCAAGGAGTTATGAATGTAGTTTTCACTTGATCTTGTTCGATATTTTAATCGATTATACCTCGAGAACCCATCCATGAGGGATAACAGTTCAAAACCAGCTATTGCCTCACCGATAACGTTAATGGATGGTAATGGGAAGTCATCTTTGGGATAAGATTTGTTAATATCTCAAAAATCTATGCAAATGCGTATCTTCCCATTCTTTTTTAGAATAGGGATGATATTAGATACCCATTGCGAATAGTCAATAGGCTTGATGAATCCCACTTGGAGAAGTTTTATTACCTCCTCTTTCACCATGAGAGTCACTTTTGGCTTCATTGGTATTGACTTCTGTTTAATTGGTTTCGCATCTAGTTTAGTGACAAGATTATGTACCACGATGTGTGGTGCAATTCCCATCATTTCTTTATAATTAAATGTGAAAGCCTTTTGATGTTCTTTGAGTATTTGGGTGTGTATTTCTATTTCCTCTGGAGTTAACAAGGATCCCAACTTCAAAATTTTTGGTTCTTCCTCCGTTCCGATGTTTATGTCAATGGTTTCTTCTATTAAAGAAGAGTTACCTTCTTCAAATTCAGGTGGGGCGGAGGTAGTTCCAAGTTTTGTCTGTCTTTTATCTCGTAAATATCAAGATCCTTCTGTGGAGGAGACTCTACCATGGGATTTCCAAAATAGGAAGAGGAATGTGGTATTAGGGAAAGATCCACTATGTGGTGAGCAAGGTGTAGCTCCGCATAGGAGTTTAGATATTTGAGAGTGATTCTATCATCGTCAAAGTGATCTATGATAGAAGGATCATCCTCAGCTTCTTCGTGAGTCAGAAGTGAGTTTGTTGGTGCTCTACGTACTAACGGTTCGGTACAGAGAGACACTGTGAAATTTGTATCCTCCAACTCGCTGTTTGGAGTGAAGCGGGAAGCTGAAGTTTCTATTGAGTCCGTGAGAAGGTTCTGCTCTTGTGGGATTACCTCAATTGATATGAAGTTAAATCCCTTGCTTAGATCTAACACCGCTGTTTTATATAGCTGTAAATGTTCAACTCTAGTTTCATATACTTTGGAGACTTGATTTGTAACTAATTGCGAGTCTCCTAGCACTCTAATGCCATCAACACCCATTATTTTGGCTAGGATGAGGCCAAGGAGGATAGCTTTATACTCAGCCCCGTTGTTTGTACATTCAAAGTTTATGTAGACACTTAAAATTGGTTACTCAATTTAGTGTCCCTCATATTCGCTTACCTCGCTTAGGTAACTCGGGGCACGTTTACGCCACCGCTATCCCCTTGGGATATTATCCGATTTGTGGTTTAAAAATCTATCCTAAGTTTAATTCACCCCATTGTATCTTACTCCGTGAGTAATTAAATATTAAATATTTAATTACACCTCTTCCATGTATCCTAATCACTTATCTACCCCAAATTTATTCTATCTATGTATCATCCCTATTTTTCTCTTCCCCAAGCGGGATATTTCCCGTATTTGGGGTAATTCTCATCTTTCTAGAAATCAATCATTTTTTCCATCTCGAGAGTCTGTCGTTCGCGATTGGCGACCGATTTTATACGGTCGGCGCCGATTATAAAAGCGAGTCGAACTCGGTTCTAGGATGGGAAAAACACACGAACAGAGTGAAACAAAGGGACAGATCGCGAAAGAGACACAGGTTGTAAGCAAGAGAAATCTTTTAGCATCAAGTGTATCGAATGAGGGCAGATCCTGTCCGAATCAATCCCTGAGAGGAGCATCGTTACTCTGCTCCTATCACATCAACATCGCACGCATCCATCGATCCTCTGGTGACTCTATTCCAGTATCTTACCGATTTCGGCACATCCAGCAGACGTCGACTATCTGTCCATCACTTTCTAATTTCTGAATCTTCTTGCACTGTCCCTGATCAACTGATCTGCTTTCAATCGACGCCGATCTGTTTTAGTCGACGCCGATTCTTCATAGTCGACGCCGATCACATCAGTCGACGCCGATTCTACATAATCGATGCCGATCATCCTGCAGACAGGTAAAAAGGACACAGGTAACACAAATCCGGCTTTATTTTACAGTTTCCTGTTTTCTGTAGCTTTCTGTCTGTTGTTTAAATCCGGTTTCATTACTATAATCAGAAAATCTAGTCTTATATGTACATCTTTTATCATGTATGCTTCTCTACTTAATTGAAAACGTGGACTGACATCCGCCGAGGAAGCTTATCGCTTCCCGGACCCGCTTCTCGGGCAGTCCACCCAAATATCTTTTAACGCCATCTTTTTCTGTCAAGCATTGGTGTCTTGCAGGTTACTCGGATCTATTGTGCGAATTGCTCGTGTGCGCCCGTCTTATCTACATCGACCTCCGTATCCGTCTACATCTTCGGATCTTGTCCATCAGGTATCGATTTCATTGGAGTTTTTCAGGGTTTTTGTGTTTAGTTTGGTGCATTAACTTGGACAGGTAACAAGCGCGAAATCCTTGATCTACATTCTGGCACGCCCGGTGGGACCCAACCAAAGTCCCTTATTGGTAAGTTCATTTCTTTTCTAGTTTTGAGCTTTGATTCTTTTTCTTCACTGATTTCTATCAGTTCTGCTTGAGCATTTCTTTTCGTCATTTCAATCTTGCTTTTTATGCGGAATCGTTATCTTGAAATTTTTCTATTTCCTTAGAATAGAAATTTTTCGTTTCATCATTATCTGGATACATCTTTCCGGATCTTGTTTGTTGTTTGCTTAACCTTTTCTTGCGGAGCACTTTGCTTGTTCGCGGGATTGTCGAGGAGAAGAGCTCAACAACGTGCTTTTGAAGTCCACACACCTTGGAGAGCTAAATCTGTGTATTTCTCTTTTGTGTTTTCTCCTTTTTAGGATTTCTTTGTTTGTTGTCTATCACATCCAAACATTTCAATTTTTGGTGCTTAAAAGGAATTTAATCGCATTTGGGAAAGAATCTGTTTGACTTGTCTTCATCGAAATCAAACACTTCATTTTTAAGTGCTTAAAAAGAACTTTTTCTTTGTCATTCATTGTTGTATGTTTCTCATCTAGTTTTAATTAGGCTGGAAAATTGATCAAAATCGGTAGTGACACTATTTGATTTTTATTTTTCACCCTTGCACACAAAGCCAAAATCACTAGGTATAAAGCATTTAAACAAAACTCCTTCCCTGGCCTCGCCTACTTGGAAGTGATATCCAAGAGGAAGAGCCTACGCGGTACTCAGGCCGCGCTATAAATTCACGGAAGATCTGGTATATATTGGCAAAGCACCCGACTCCCTTATCGCAGCGGTGTGTGAAGTGTGGGGTAGGCCCCTATATCAAGCCACGTACCGGTCTTTTACTGAAGTGCCTTCGGGACTCCTCACCAAACATTCCCCAAACCATCCTTAGTTTGGCTATTTGAGTAGTTCCTGTTCTAAAAAGCCTTCCCTAACATTTTCTTTCTTAAAAGCATCAAAACTTAAAGGAGATAATCATCTGCGCTGCTTGAATTGTCTGTGCATTAGTTAGGTCAATTTTCTTTTCTGCGTGTTTATGACGGTCATCACTCGGTTACAATCTAGAAGAATGGCTCAACTGGCTCCTTCTTCTTCCGAGATTACCACTAGTGTGGATGTTTCGGCACCCCCCAAATCTTCCTCGGGACCGCTGCTAGTCGGTTCCCCATCCTGGTCATATAATCCTTTCTTTCAAGCCAAAGCAACCCCATCACGTCCAGCTTCCCCTAGTCCTTCAGAAATATCATCTACTTCTGACTCAGAGTATGTTCCTCGCGGGGATCCTGAATTTCAGGCGTTCCTCGATCGCAATCCGGTAGCCCTTATGGACTACCTAGTACACAAGTCTATTCAAATATCTGATCAAGGACCACCAATCCAGCAAGTGTATGATTATTCTCGTGAACCATCCCAGGCCTTTGTAGAACAGTTTGCATCATCTCTCTTGCCTCGAGTCACGGAGAAGGGCGGTGCCCCTGTGCCTCCTTTTTCTCTTCCACCAACCATATCGACTAGTTCTCAAATAGTCTTACCTATTCCTAACACCGCAGTTACCTCGAATATTCCACAACCTACTTCTGAGAGGTCCTCTACCCTGGCTATAATGAATGCGTCTGCGCACCCGCATATTGCTGTTAATTCATCTATGCCCTCCATTGTATCCCAAGGTCAATACCCCTTTATGAGCCAACCCCCTCCGAATAGTCAGTTGGTTCCTGCTTCCCGTCCTCTAGTGGGTTTTTCTTCCAATATTCCAGCAACAGTGACCTTCACCCATCCTTTAGCATCAGCACCCTTAATGCCTAATCCGGCAGTAGAAGGCCCCTTTCAGGTCTTGTTCCCCAATATGTCCAATCAAATTGGCACTCATGTTCCTCAATCTATCCCGATTCAGTCAACAAGCATAGGAGTCCACCAATCACAGGCTCCACCCGTCATCCAACCTTCATTTTCTCAACCACTTATTATCTCACAGCCTGCCTATACACAAGGTACTTCACAGCAAATACCCCACCAGGTGTCACCTAGAACGCCTGGTTACTCCTCTTATCATCCTATCAATCAACAGATGAATCCTCCGTTGACACCTCAACAACATCCACCATTTGCTTCTTATGTAGGACATGCCAGTGTGCCTCCTCCTCAATCTGACGTGGTTCAAATTCTCTTCAAGAAAATCGCAGACTTGGAAGCCTCCACAAAAGGGGCTCGTCCTTCATACTCCTTTGAGGAAGTGTGTAATGAACCCATTCATCCCTCAGTGGCTTTTAAGCCTTATCCTCCCCAATGGGAACTTCCTAAATTTTCAAAGTTTCATAGTCGAGAGGACCCTCAACAACATTTGCGAGCATTCAAACATGCTTGCTACCTCATAGTCAGGATCGGGAGCTTATGCTCCGTACCTTTCCTATGTCTCTAGCAGGTCCCGCTTTAGACTGGCAGTACAATAACATTCCTAACATTCCTTGTTTTCTTTCTCTCAATTGGCGATGTTTGTGTTAGTGCAAAATCACAGCAACCCTGGATGTTGATCAGATTTCTAGGTTGATCATACTAACATCCAGTGTGATTGCATAACATTGAATCCTTTCTCCAAGTGTGGGACTTGAAGAGTGAGAAAGGAATCTCCAGAGAAGGCTAGTTCCTATTCCTCTGTTCAGATGCACACGAAATATGCAGAGGGTTTTCCTTTTTAAAACCTAATCTAATCTGGCAAGGAGACAAGGTAAGAAAATGCGTAAAAATAAATCTAAACTAATGGAGGTGATGCACCGAGGAATGAAGAACACTTATTTTGCCAATAAACACAGACCACTTGAATGTGATACAAGATCATGCACAAATGACAGAAACTGCAGTAAAAGACCAGGAGGATGCAAAATGAACACAGAGAGGGTTGAGAATCATCCACAGACATGTATTACTTGCTCCAAAGATTGATACAATACATGCTAGAATGCTAAGAGGAGAATAGTATTACAGTTCAAATGAGAGGTTCGAACTCCACAAATTCGCCCGAGAAAAAAAAAAAAAGGGAGAGGAAAAAGAAAAAATGTTCCACCTTGAAAAGAAGATCCTCTTTACAATATATAGAAATAAAATGAGAGAGGAAAGAGAGGAGGGAAAGACAAATCTACCCCAACCATCTCTAGGTTGCATTCAATTCATCCATCATGGCGAGAAAGCGCGCAGATCTGGCAAACGCGCGGCGGCCAACTAAAGCGCGAACCTGTCTCGCCGCATTAAAGTTGTTTGTTGAAGCATTACTTACGCTTGTTATTTCATGCGAGGCGTTTCTCAATTTTCTCCTCCAGATCGCACCAAAATTTGAGAATAACCCCGAGAATCATGTAGAGAATTTCATGAGCTTTTGTTGATATAAAGAACGCAAATCCGAGCTCTGGATCGAAAGATATGTCGATCTCGAAGATTTAGGCACGGAGCAGTGAAAACGGATTTTGAAATATTTTCCGTGCGTTGCCACTGGACGCCACATGGCATGCTCGATTATTTGAATAATTCTCTCTCTCTCTACTTTTCGGTGGGCTTTTCTTTGAAATTTTGTGGGCCCTAGCTGGGACACGTGGCACTATCCCATAGGTTTGGATCGGTGCTGGAAAACTCACCCTTTGACTTTTTTGACCTTTCTCCTTGTGACACGTGGCGTGATTTTATTGGTTCTTGGCCCTGCCGTCTCTTTCGTGCCCTTCGTGGCTATTTGGCCCAGATGGCACAGGCTCCTGTGCTAATTTCGGGCAAACCAGCCGGTTCGCATCCATTTGTCCCAAATGTCCCAATTTGTTTCTGACTGCTTGGCCCTTTTTCACCCGGTTCGGCGGTTCGCACTTTTTGGCTCGCTTGTCCCAATCATTTTTGACTCGCTTCTGTGCTCATTTGGCCGACTTCGGCTCGGTTCGGGCCTTTTGGCCCAAACGTCTGAAAGCAATACTTAGCCAATTTTTCTTCCTCCTTCTTGGCCGGATCGGCTTTTCGCGCCCGCCGCGTACTTCGGCCCGATTGTCCCAAATGCAATTGGGGCGCTGAGGCTTTTCGGCCGATCCGTGCCTTCGACGTCCCAAATGTCCCGATTGCTCCCTTGAGCAGGACTTAGCCAATTTTACACTTTTTCTGGATCAACCTATTTGCCTTTCTGCAACTTTTTCACATTTTCTCAGAGCTTGCTCCCTCCTTCTTGCCTGGGGAGTTAGAAAATTTCCTGAAGGGACCCTAGAAACCTGATTTTTGCTCTGAATCAATCAATTTTCTTGGGATTTGGATATTCTGATGCATGTTATCAAAATTACCCTGGGGGGGTGAATTTTGGATAACAATTTGGCGACTCAGCGGGATCATCTGCCTGCTAGATGAAAAGACCAGTTGCCTGAAGCAATCCATTGGGCATGGAGTCATCAAATATTCTGTTAGAATCCAAACTGACTCAGAATGTGCGAGGAGGAAGATGGAATGTGACCTGATGAAAGCAAAGACATGCTAAACATCTCCATGGACAGCAAGCTGTGCCAAGGCACTTAGGGAAAACAAAACTAACCTACAGCAAAACAATGTGCACAAGCACTTGGAGGAAAGAAAATCTAATCTAGTATTTACAGATGTAGTGAACCTCCCTCTAGAAGCAACGCTTGAGATAGATTCCATTTACTGGAATCTGCAGTTCTTCACCATCCAATGAAGCCAATTGGAAAGCATTGTTGTTCTTGCACTTTGTGACCATGTATGGGCCACTCCAAATGGCATCAAATTTTGAATGCCTTCCTGGTTTTGCTCTGTCCACATCCCATTTCAATACTAGATCTCCTACTTGAAAAGATCTATCTTTGGCCTTCCTATCAAAGGTCTTCTTGATCAAAGCCTGATCCTTTTCCATTGCTTGGAATGCCTGATCTCTGATTTCTTGCAGCTCCATCAATTCTGCATATCTCACCTCCATGGGCCCAAACTCTAGCAACTCCAGCTGTTTCATGAGTTCCAACGTTGGCAACTCAAGTGACATGGGCAAGATTGCCTCTCTTCCGTAGACAAGCCTAAATGGAGAGTTACCTGTGGATCTTTTGGGAGTTATCCTATCAGCCCATAAGGCTGATTTCAGTTTGGTATGCCAAGCTCTCTGAGTCTCATCAAGAGTCCTCCTAATGATCTTCAACAAGTTCTTGTTTGTAGACTCGGCCTGGCCATTACCTTGAGGGTAATAGTTTGATGAAGTGCTCAGGTAAATCCCGTTCTTGACAGCCCACTCAGTCACTTTAGATCCAATGAATGCCAATGCATTATCAGAGACTATTGTAGCAGGTACACCAAATCTGGTAGTTATTCCCTCGTAAAGTCCAAGATGCTAGACTCATTCACCTCTTTGACTCTGCACGCTTGTCCATTTGGTGAAGTAGTCGTGGTGTCAAAAGCCATTTGTGCCCTTGGCTCGGGTGGGATTGATGACTCCAATGAAGTCCAAACCCCATTGCATGAATGGCTGGTCAACCGAGATTGGATGTAATGGGAGGGCTGCAAGTCTCTTTTCCGTGAAGAATGCACAATTCTTACACCTCTTGATCCATGCATAGCAATCACTTTGAATATTTTAGGCCAATAATAACCAGCCTTTATGATTTTTCAGTAGTCACTCTTGGTGCAAAATGGCCATCACCGGGTTCATCATGAAACTCTTTTAATACCTTTTGGATCTGACTGTGTTAATGCATCTCAAGCAAAGACTCCATTCACGTCCTTCTTGAACAAAACTCCATCAATGATGGTATATGGAATAGCCTGCAACCTAAAGTGTCTTCTTTTTGCTTTGCTCATTTCTAGAGGGCACATGCCCGTCTTGCCTCAGGAAATGTATCATATTCTCGAGTCCAACAGGAGTGGACACATCATCATTTTCTGTTTTTGATCATCTTGTAATAAAGCAGGACAACGTCTTCTTCATCTTCTGGGTTGTCTGGTTGTTTGGAAGCGAGCTGCTCACACAAACCTTTGCCTCTTACCAGCTTGGTGATTTTGATCTCAATGTCATACTCCATGACACGGGTGATCCATCCTGCCCTTTTCTCATTCAAATCCTTGTTGAGGAGGAAGTCCTTAACCCCAGCATGTGAGACCAGCAACTGGACCTTGTTGTTTGAGACTAAATGCTTGAATTTCTTCAAGCTCCTGATCACTGCAAGCACATGTTTTTCAATAAAAGAGTACCTCAACTCATAGTCATTTAGGCTTTGGCTGAAGAAGGCAATCGGCTGTTCATCATTATCTTTGTTCTGTTGTACCAGAATGGCAGAAATAGTGTCATCACCTCCAAATGCATAGAGGATGAAATCCTTGGAAAAGTCTGGGTTGATGAGAGTGGGTGCCTGGGAGATGGATTCTTTGATTGCTTCAAAGCTCTCCTTGCCTTCTGCCGTCCATTTGAAAGCCATGCTTTTTCTTAACATTTTGGTGATGGGCTTGACAAGGGCTGCAAAATTTGGGACAAACCTCCGAACAAAGTTTATCCTTCCCAGGAAACTTTGAAGAGCCTTCTTGTGACTTGGCAATGGTAGAGCCCTTATGGCTTCAACCCTCTCTGGATCAATTGCTAATCCTTCCTTGGAGACAATATGGCCAAGGAGTTTCCCTTCATGTGCAAGAAAGATGCACTTCTTAGGATTCAAAGACACTCCAAACTCTCTACACCTCTGAAACACTTGCCTGAGGTGAAAGAGGTGGTCTGCAGCATTCTTTGAGAAGACAGTGATATCATCTAGGTATATCAGCACTATCTTATTGATTAAGCCTTTGAATGCCATATCCATAGCTCGCTGGAATGTTGCTCCGGCGTTCGACAGTCCAAATGGCATCTTCTTGTAAGCATACGTGCCCCATTTAGTTGTGAAGGCTGTCTTGAACTGGTCTTCCTCCTTCACCATAATTTGATTGAAGCCTGAGTATCCATCAAGTAGTGAAAATCTTTCTGAACCAGCTACGACCTGCAATATTTGCTCCATGGAAGGGAGTGGATAATGGTCCTTAAGAGATGCCCTATTGAGGTCTCGGAAGTCCACACACAACCTGATTTCTCCGCTCTTCTTCCTGACCGGAACCAAGTTCGCAACCCAGCTTGAGTGCTTGATAGGGAATATAATTGCTGACTCAATCAGCTTGTCCAGTTCTTTCCTCATGAGAGGCTCCATGTGTGGATTGACTGGTCTTTGTTTCTGCCTGACAGGCTTAGTATTTGGATCCAACTCGATGGTATGCTGAGCTAAGTTGGGATTGAAACCTTTCAAGTCTTCATAGCTCCAAGCAAACACGTCAGGGAATTCTTGACAAAGCTGTATGAATTCATACCTTTCTTGCTCAGTTGTCATTTTTCCAATTTGCAATGGCTTGTTCTCTTCTACCAAGATGGATACCGAATCTTCCCTCTTGACCTGAATGTTTGCTTTCTCCTTTCTAAACTGATCATTGGGGTTAAAAATGGACTCCAAGGTGATAAGTCCCTTGGGCAGCTTGTCAGTTCTCAGCTGTATCACCTGGTCACCATATTGCTGTTCCAACTTCTCTTGATTCTTAGCTGAGAACTCAGCTTCTTCTTGCAAGAAGTGGATGATTTGCTGGTCATTCTCAAATACTTGCCAACTGACATCGTTATCCGGCACTGAAGGCCTCACAATCATGTGGATGTTTGGCTGTACCTTGTCTTGTTGAATGTTTTCTACAATGTCAAAGGCTGCCCCTACTGCTGCAAGCCTGTCAGCAGCTTGATTCTCTTTCCTAGGAATGGCCTTGATGCCGAAACCCTCAAAATCTTCCATGAGGTCCCACACCCTGTTCTTGTAGCATCTGAGTAGATCATTTTTGGCAGCATGCTGTCCCTTGACCTGATTTACAATCAATTCACTGTCCCCAAAAACTTGCAAGTTCTTTATTTTTTTTTTGATTGCCCAATGCATCCCCTGCACCAAGGCTTCATATTCAGCAGTGTTATTGGAGCATGCAAATTGAAACCTAAAAGCTGAATAATACTTTACTCCTTGAGGTGAAATAAGCACGGCTCCACCTCCTGCACCTTGTCTACTCCTTGATCCATCAAAAAGCAGCTGCCATACCTCATTGTCATCCTTGTGGTTTGGCTTGGTGATGCTAGGAATAGGTTGACTTTCTTCGTGTATACAATAGTAGCTCGATTCTTCTATTCCTTGATAAGGATCAAAAGCATGCACCTTGCTTGCCCATTCATCAAGAGTCAAATCTGGGATACTTCCAACCTTAGTGTCAGCTTCATCAGTGCTAGGGTGATCTTCTTGATCAAATGCCGAGCAATTGGCATTAATCTTACTTGGAGTATAGGGCTCAATGTGGAAGTTTGCAATAGGTTCTGATCTAATTGTGGCCTTAGTTCCATACCTTGTTCTGAATAGCATGTGAGACCAATCAGCGGACAAATATCCCCCAATCTTGGCTGTGAAGTCCCTTGACAAGCATAGGGCAAAGAGTGGTGGAAGGTCTATGACTGATACATCTTGTAAGACAACAACATTTGGACATGCATGCAAGGTAAGACTCAAATTTCTAATCACTCCAACTGTTGCTATTGCTGTCCCATCTAGCTGCACTACTCCCTTAGATGTTATTTCATATTGGAGCCCTAACTGATCAGCTATCTGTTTAGGCATTACTGAGCTACTTGCCCCGGAGTCTATCATGCAATTATGCACTAGCTGATTTCCAATGATTAACGAAACATAAAAAGGGGGGGGCTTCAACATTTTACCTTGTTGTGCTCCATGATTTCCTTCAGGCTGGGCAGCATTTGTAAGCACTTTGTCTTGCCTCTGAACCTGCTGATTCGAAGTTGGCCAGTCCTTCATAGCAGCTTGCAGCAGATCTCTTTGGCCTGGGATGGATAGGGATTCCCACATAGATATATTGACGTTTGTCTTCTTCATCTGATCAATGATACTGAATGGTGATGAAGGATCTCTCTGCTGTCCTTTGGTTTGCACATTTATTCCTTGTATGTGGGCAGCAACAGCTGGCATTTGAGTTGGCCTAGGGGCTGTTCTTGGCTGCCCTTGTGCATTTGAAACTGGGTTTTGCTTGCCAATCATTTGTGGAGCTGTGGAAGGTTGTGGATTGGCTGGGGCTAATGGCTGTTCTTCACCCAAATTTCTCCTTTTTGACCTTGTGTTGGCTGCAACACCTTGAGAGACTGCCTGATTCATACCACAGAAATCCTCTGCCTGCCAATTTACCAATGTGGTGTCATTTGGGGCAGATTGCTGCTGGAATGTTTCTTGTTGTTGGTTGTTTTCTTGATTGCTTTCACCCTCCACACCAGTAGTTGTTACCATTAAAGCTTGAGTTAAAGCACCATTGTAGCACATGGATTGGTTATGGGGTTCATTACATGGAAAACACCAATCATACTCTCTGGGCAATGTTGTTTTGTGCTGGTACTAATGCCTTAGAGGCAGATATGGCATTTGGATTATAGGGCTGGAAAGGTCTATTGACAGGAGGCCTTGTTTGATTCATATTTGTGGCTGGATTAGGTGGTCTTTGAGGCTGGTATGGCTGCCTATTAGGTTGAGCTTGAGGCTGATACGAAGGTCTAAAACCTTGAGCTTGCTGTCTCTTGAGTGTGACCAGCTCATTACCTAAATTTTGCAGTTGCTTCATGACTTCTTGAAGCTCATTTGGGGCACTTGGAGATGAAGTGGAAGCTTCATTTGAACTCTGATTTCTAGGAGTGGGAGAAGGAGCTAAGACAGGTGCCTGACTAGTACTTGGGCTCTCTAAACTTGGATATAATGGCATTGGAGGCCTCAGGAGCTAGCTTGCCACTGCCTTGAATCAGACAATTTTCAGCTCTAATGGCAATACTATAAGCAGCAGGGATAGTTGTGCCTCCCATAGATTGAACCAACATAGAAATATCAGAATTTAAAGCTTTAAGGTAATATAGAAAAGCACCTTCTGCTATTGGCCTGACTGCTACTGGAATTCTATCCCAAGATCTTTGAAATCTGAAGTTGAAGTCAGTTAGCTGCTCATTGGAAGCTCTCTTGATGGTTGTCAGCTGCTCCAAAAGAGACAAGTTTTCTCCCTTCTCTCCAAATTGATTATGAAGTGCAATACACAGCTGATTCCAGTTCGTGATAGAAGTAGCTTCAAGGCTCCTAAACCATTGCAATGCCTTCCCTTTGAATGAAGACGCCTTGCAATTTGTGACTACTTGCATCTCGTTAATCTCATGGATTGCACAAATGTTAGCAATGTCCTTGACATGATCACCGGGGAGTGGTCCGATTTTCTCCAAGTAAAGTATGGAATGTTCTTCGCTATAAGCGGGATTGGATTTTGTGCATTGAGAGCAAGTGGGCTACCTTTGCTGTGAAGTTGACATAGGGGTTTACTGGTTGCGCCATTCTGATTGGTCTTAAAACCCTTGTATATTGAAAGAAAGGCCTGTCAGGTGGAGGAGTTGAGAGAGTTCTGTTTGGTGGAGATGGAGACCTTTGAATCCTTCTTCCTCTTTGCCTTCTTCTTGGAGATAATTGCAGGTATTCAAACAGCACCTCCTCTTCTCCAACTCTTGACCTTGTGATTCTTCTCATAAGCTTTTAGGCCTGTACTGCTGAAACCAGTTGATTCTTCCCCTTGGAGTCGCCAGATATGCAAATAATAGCTCTTTTTAAGCAAGAAAATTGTAGCAGATGCATATCAACTTTGCTACAATAAAAAATGAGACCTCTAGGTCCCACCGGGCGTGCCAAAACTGTTAGTGCAAAATCACAGCACCCCTGGATGTTGATCAGATTTCTAGGTTGATCATACTAACATCCAGTGTGATTGCATAACATTGAATCCTTTCTCCAAGTGTGGGACTTGAAGAGTGAGAAAGGAATCTCCAGAGAAGGCTGGTTCCTATTCCTCTGTTCAGATGCACACGAAATATACAGAGGGTTTTCCTTTTTAAAACCTAATCTAATCTGCCAAGGAGACAAGGTAAGAAAATGCGTAAAAATAAATCTAAACTAATGGAGGTGATGCACCGAGGAATGAAGAACACTTATTTTGCCAATAAACACAGACCACTTGAATGTGATACAAGATCATGCACAAATGACAGAAACTGCAGTAAAAGACCAGGAGGATGCAAAATGAACACAGAGAGGGTTGAGAATCATCCACAGACATGTATTACTTGCTCCAAAGATTGATACAATACACTGCAGAATGCTAAGAGGCAGAATAGTATTACAGTTCAAATGAGAGGTTCGAACTCCACAAATTCGCCTGAGGAAAAAAGGGAGAGGCAAAACAGAAAAAATGTTCCACCCTGAAAAGAAGCTCCTCTTTACAATATATAGAAAGAAAATGAGAGAGGAAAGAGAGGAGGGAAAGCCAAATCTACCCCAACCATCTCTAGGTTGCATTCAATTCATCCATCATGGCGAAGCGCAGATCTGGCAAAATGGCGGGCCGCCTAATGTGAATGCGAACCCATGCTGCTCGCATTAAAGTTGTTTGTTGAAGCATTTTCGCTTGTTATTTCATGCCGAGAGGCGTTTCTCAATTTTCTCCTCCGATCGCACAAAATTTGAGAATAACCCCGAGAATCATGTAGAGAATTTCATGAGCTTTCCGTTGATATAAAGAACGTGCAAATCCGAGCTCTGGATCGAAAGATATGTCGATCTGAAGATTTAGGGCACAAAATAGGTGAAAACGGATTTTGAAATATTTTCCGTGCATTGCCACTGGGACGCCACATGGCATGCTCGATTCGACGAATAATTCTCTCTTCTCTACTTTTCGGCGGGCTTTGCTTTGAAATTTCTATGGGCCCTAATTTGGGACACGTGGCACTATCCCATAGGTTTGGATCGGCTTTGGAAAACTCACCCTTTGACTTTTTTGACCTTTCTCCTTGTGACACGTGGCGTGATTTTATTGGTTCTTGGCCCTGCCGGCTCTTTCGCGCCCTTCGCGTCTATTTGGCCCAGATGGCACAGTGCTCCTTGTGCTGATTTCGGGCGAACCAGCCGGTTCGCATCCATTTGTCCCAAATGTCCCAGTTTGTTTCGGACTGCTTGGCCCTTTTTCACCGGTTCGGCCGGTTCGCACCTTTTTGGCCTGCTTGTCCCAATCATTTTTGACTGCCTGTGCTCATTTCGGCCGACTCGGTCGGTTCGGGCCTTTTTGGCCCAAACGTCCTAAGCAACACTTAGCCAATTTTTCTTCCTCCTTCGGCCGGATCGGCTTTTCGCGCCCGCCGTGTACTTCTGGCCCGATTGTCCCAAATGTAATTTAAGCCACCTGGAGGCTTTTCGGCCGATCCGTGCCTTGACGTCCCAAATGTCCCAGTTGCTCCCTTGAGCAGGACTTAGCCAATTTTTACACTTTTTCTTGGATCAACCTATTTGCCTTTCTGTAACTTTTTCGCATTTTCTCAGAGCTTGCTCCCTCCTTCTTCGGCCTGGGGAGTTAGAAAATTTCCTGAAGGGACCCTAGAAACCTGATTTTTGCTCTGAATCAATCAATTTTCTTGGGATTTGGATATTCTGATGCATGTTATCAAAATTACCCTGGGGGGGTGAATTTTGGATAACATGATTTGTTGAAAACTTTTCAATAAATATCGCGCATAAGATCTCGATTACAGATCTTTATAACATTCGTCAATTCGATGATGAGTCTATTGCAGACTTTGTCGCTCATTGGAGAGGGATAATCAACCAATTGTCTTTCTCCCTTCCTCAATCCCAACAAATCGAGTTGTTTACTCGATCTTGTGCTAATCACATTTCTTCCACTTTAAGGATCCAAACTTTTCATACCTTTGAAGAAGCCTTTACAATGGCACACAAACTTGAATCTCGCGCCATTGAACAAGGGAAGCTAAAACTTCGCTCTAAATCTAAACCCGATTTTTCTCGGTTTACCAAACCAAATTCTTCCCCTTCTAAAGACAAGAATCAGGGATCCACCAATGCCATCATATTAAAAACATCACGAGCCGATACTACTTCTAATCAAACACCACGAATAGACTCCTCATCTTCTCGAAAAGGGACTTCATCATCTCGATCCTTCACTCCATTGGGGGAATCATATGCCTCTATCTTAGAGAAAATGTTGGAAGTTCGCATGATTGAACTTCCCCCTATTAGGAATATCGATGAAAGCCAAGAACGTCCATTCTGGTATAGAGAAAATGATTTCTGTCATTATCATAGAACCAAAGGTCATGACATCGAACGATGTCAGACTTTCAAAAATCTTGTCCAGAAATTCATTGATAAAGGCGAGCTCATTCTGGATAACCCAAATGCTCCCCCAAATCAGGCAATGGATGTTTTTAAACAACCTTTTCCTAATCATTCCCCGAACCATAATGCTTCAGAGTCTCAAAAACCAAACACTCATACTATCAACTTCATCTCTACTGAAGAATCTTCTTCTGAAACCAAGCCATCTGCGAATACATCAACCGAATCAGAACCTCCTTCCACTTCGCCAATCACTGAAATTCCACCATCTTCCGATAGCCCGTCTTTGAATATTCCTACATTGCTAGATACGGGTTCATCTCTCTCCACTCCTTTGTCTAACCTTCCATCCATACCCGAGACAGTGTCATCCTCATCTGTCTCATCGCGAACATTCTTTCAATGCTCGAGGCAATTACATCCCTTCGAGTTTCCACTACAGATACATCTACTTCTGTTGCTCCCATTCTCGCTGCAACTATGCCCCTGGTGAACGTACCTATAATTGTGCCAACTCCGACGGAAGCGTCTTCGATTTTGACTCTTCCTGTCTCTTTTCCAACAGTAGTTCCACCCATAATTACTGCACCAGAAGTAGTCCCTTCGCAAAGAACTACTTCTTCATCACTCACTTCTTCCACCACTAGTGCTGCTTCGCCCATTAAAGAAAAATCAAAAGAAGTAGCACCAACACCTATACGCTCGGTTCCTGAACTTAAACCGAGACAACCAAAATCTAACATTGCGCCATCAGTACCTCCCCACTTGCTTCCTCCGAAAAGGTTACAATCACCTTATGCCGTTGAAGTTGTCACCATCCCTGAAAAAGGAAAGCCCATATTCGAACCATCAAGACCCTTGGTGCTTTCCCACAAAAATCTCTCTACGCCCATAAAAGATTGGATTTATCCACCGAGAAGGCGTCTTCTTCTACACACTTATCAAAACCATCATCTTCTTCTACAACACATTCTTCACCAACACCCCGAAAAGCGGATTTACCTACTAACAAGACGCCACCTCTTCTATCAGGATCATCATCTTCATTACCAAAAGCCAGGGCATCCTATGTCCCTCCGATTACACCTACTTTGGGAGCTTCTTCCTCATCTAAATCGACATTATCTAAATCATCAGTAAATTCAACCAAACAACCTCCTTTATCTTTGAAGACCACAACACTTGTCACATCTCCGTCATCTTCAAAATCTATTTTAGGGGCTCCTCCTCCACCAAAATCAATCATGTCTCACTTACTTCCATCTCAAATGCCCAAGCCTGCACCTCCAAGTGTCCAAAAGAATAAGATGATCCCTAAAAAGACTGTCAAACCTAACATGCAGGTTCTTTTGCCTCGGCAGTCTGTTAAGGCAAAAGAGGCACCTTCATCACCTCTATCCTCATCTTCATCTACCGGGTTCTACACCGAAACCCTTCGCCAACTTATCCAATCTTCATCCATATCCCTTCCGCCGATTAAACCCTATAACCCTAAAGGAGTTAAACCTACCTGGTTTAACTCTGATCTAATTTGTGCTTACCACCGTGCATTCGGTCATGATCTTTGAGGATGTAAAGCTCTTCAATCTGTCATCAACAACCTTTTGGAAGAAAGTGATCTTTTGCTGGAGGAGGAGAAACAAGTATCTCCTGTCATCTTAGCTCCATCTGAGCCCCAACGATCCACTCAGACCTCTAGTGATTCCACTCCAATTGACCTTCCACCTTCTCAAATTGATACAATCCATATTGCCACTAGAACCCAACACTATGATAATCCATCTTCCTCTACAGCATCTCGACCACGGGTTATCATTTCTGCAGCCCCTGAAGGAGTTCCTTCTTCCTCATTAGCCCCACGACCTCGGGTCTCTATTCGTGCTGCCCCTCGGGCTCAAATTCCCGTGTCAGTTGAGGAGAGTGTTATGAAACAACTCACCAGGCTCCGGTCAAAATGTCTCTTTTTGACCTCATCCAATCCTCTCCACAACATCGCCAGGCTCTGATTGATAGTCTGCGTCGCATCGCAGTAAATTCAGATGAGCCCCAGCCCTACGAGTTGGTTGTCGGATTGAATAGACCATCAACCGCCATTTCTTTTGAAGATTCGGAAGTTCCTCCTCTTTCTTCAGAGGATTTGGAGGCTCCCCTCTTTATCACAGTCCAAATCGACAACACCACGTTAAAACACGTTATGATCGACAGTGGAGCTGCACTCAACGTCATCTCCTCGCACACATTTGAGCAACTTAAATTACCAAAAAACGTAGTGTCACCCCCGCCTTTCGCCCTTCGATCATTTAACGATCAGTTAGCAGTTACTTTAGGAACTGTGGTCTTACCCATTCGAGTAGGTAAGAAGCTACTTCATGAACTCTTCTACATTGTCGAAGGAAAATTCCACTATAATATGATCCTCGGACGCTCCTGGATTCGTGCAATGCATTGTGTCCCATCCACCCTCCATCGATGCTTAAAATATCAATATGAGGGCAAAATATATACTCATCCAGGAGATCCTTTTCCTTCCGCACAATGCGACATGACCACAAGGTCTGCCCCTCTAAAGGAAAATACTTCTTCTCCTGACGGGGCCTCATCTTCTTCCATACCTGCAACCAAACTACCGGATTTACAAAATCTAGAAGAGACATTGCAGCGTTTCTCACTGGGAGAGCTTCCTCTCTTTTCTTTCGACGCCCATCTCAATCCTAGTGAGTATGGTAGACCGGACAAACAACCTGAGTATCAACCAGGTCTCGGTCGCATCGTCACCATTGGTCTGCCCAATCAATAGACTAATTTCATCTATGGTGGTCTTGATACGCCTCATTATCGCCCAGATTCTCCTCCTAGGACCAAACCTTACTTAACAGGGTTCGATTATCTACAAAATCCCACGTTTGCAAAAACTTATCTATATCGATGCGCGTGGAAGGGTTTTGGTCTAGGAAAATATGAGCAAGGTGTGCATGACCTCACATCCATTCCCACTCTCATGCCACATCAAAAATTTGGTTTAGGATTTAAACCTCTTTCAAAAGCCACCGTCACTATTCTCGATGAGCCTCTTCCTATTGAGGAACCATCTTCTCCCGCTAAGTCAGAAGCATCACTCGATGTGGACGACGACATTTCCATCCCACCTAACTTTTTTTTTTTGATCAATACCATTTCCTTAGGGCCGCTAGCCTATACGACTAGCAACCGGTCCGCTTCCATACCGTTAATCTTCCCTGAGATAGTTGGAGATGACTCTCCTACTATCAACACTATCCACTGTGCGGATGATGATTCTGTCCTCACCTATCTGGGGGCAGAGGATTCATATCTTCCCAAGACTATTCCTTCTGACACGTCTACGCTTCTCAACAAAGCCCCCTTTCTCGACCTTAATATAGGGACTTCAAGACCCTCGCATCATTAAGGTCGGCCAATCCCTTAATCCACAGGAGTTAGGAGATTTTACCACTTTTCTTTCCAACCATTGTCAAGCCTTTGCTTGGTCATATGAGGATATGCCAGAACTCGATCCCGATATTGTGGTCCACAATATCGTTACCCTTCCCAACATCAAACCAGTTAAACAGAAATTACGTAAAATGCACCCCAGAGTAGCCCTTCTTGTTAAAGAAGAATTGCAGTGCTTACTCTCGGCTAACTTCATCCAACCCATCGATTATCCACAATGGGTTTCCAATGTAGTACCAGTAACTAAGGCTACTGGGAAAATTCGAATTTGTACCGACTTCCGGGATCTTAATCTTGCTTGTCCAAAAGATGATTTTCCTCTACCTAATATCGACCAACTCGTGGATTTAACTGCGGGTCATGAGATGCTTTCTCTTATGGATGGTTTCTCTGGATATAATCAAATTCTCATCACACCAGAAGACCAACATAAGACTTCTTTCATAACTCCTTGGGGGACCTTCTGCTATCGCGTCATGCCTTTCGGTCTTAAGAACGCAGGAGCAACCTATCAGCGAGCAATGACCTACATCTTCCATGATCTCTTACACAAAACTGTGGAAGATTACGTTGACGATCTCCTCGGTAAGTCCAAACGTCGTCAGGATCATCTTTTCATCCTTGCACCTCTCTTTGAGAGGCTTATCCGCTTTTGTCTTCATCTAAATCCATCTAAGTGCGTGTTTGGCGTTCTCACTGGTAAACTTTTAGGTTTTATCATTTCCATTAGGGGTATTGAAGTAGACCCCGCAAAAATAAAAGCTATCCTTGAGATGCCTCCCCCTTCTAACTTAAAGCAACTCCGCAGTCTCCAAGGACGTCTTCAATCAGTGCGTCATTTTATCTCACAATTGTCGGACCGTTGTCAACCTTTTCATCATCTCCTCCGTAAGAATGTTCATTTTGAATGGGATGAACATTGCCAAAAGGCCTTTGATGATCTCAAAGCTTATCTTCTTTCTCCACCTGTGCTTACACCTCCACGCGAGGGGGAGCCTTTCTATCTTTATATCTCTGTGACTGACCATGCTCTGGGAGCCATGATTTCGCATCGAGACACTTGCGGTAAAGAACAAGCTGTCTATTACATCAGTCGCACCCTCCATGAGTATGAAACACGTTATTCGAAGCTGAAAAGCTATGTTGTGCTCTCTTCTTCGCAACTTCTAAGCTTCATCATTACCTCCTTAACCACAAAACTTACATTGTCACAAGTGTCAATCCACTCAAGACAATTCATGCAAAGCCTTATCACAATGATCGTATCACTCGTTGGCTCATGCTTATGATAGAATTTGACCTCGAGTTTATCCCGCAAAAGTCTATCAAGGGTCAGGTTATTGCAGATCAATTAGCTGATGCTCCTCTTCCGGACACTCAAGACCCCCTTGCTCAATTCCCCGATGAATATATCCAACAAATTGATTTTGGTCTATCTCCATTTAAAATAAAGCTCTTCTTTGATGGATCCAAATGTCAGCAAGGGGGAGGTGCGGGTTTCGTGATGATTCCTCCTTGGGGTACACCTATCCCAGTCGCACACAAATTGAACTTTGAATGTACCAATAATATGGCTGAATATGAAGCTCTTGTCTTAGGTCTCCAAAATTCCATTAATCTCGGCGCTCGTCATATTGACATCTTTGGTGATTCTGAACTCATCGTTAATCAAGTCACGGGTGTCTATCAATGCAAGAATGATATCCTTCAAAAATATCGTGATATCGTTCTTTCTCAACTCCAATCTTTCGATAAATTCACTATCCAAGCTATTCCTCGCACTGCAAATCGATTCGCAGATACAATGGCTTCGTTAGCCTCACTTATCCCACCTTTTACCGAAGACTCACGACTTTATGTGGCTGTACAACGATTAGATCAACCATCTCATCTTAGGCAACTAACTTCAATCCATGCTGTCACAACCCATACTCAGGATGAGTGGTATCAACAAATTGTTGATTATCTATCTCATTCGGTGCTTCCCCCAGATCTGACTTCCAATGGTAGAAGATCTTTTATCCAACGCGCTAATCGCTATACTATTCTAGGCGGGATTCTCTACAAACGTGGCTTTGATGGTATTTTGCTTCGGTGCCTCAAAACCCATGAATCATCTAAAGCCATCCAGGAGGTCCATGACGGTATCTGTGGTGGACATTTTAGTGGCTTGGCTGTGGCTAAACGCATCTTACGTTTGGGATATTATTGGCCTTCTCTTAATCAAGATTGTTGTGAATACACTAAGAAATGCATCAAGTGTCAACAACATTCCAATCTCACACACATCCCTAGTCAAGCTTTGCAACCTACGGTGGATTTGTGGCCTTTTTCGCAATGGGGTCTTGATCTTATTGGTCTCATCAATCCCCGTTCTTCACAACGCCATCATTCTATCATTACTGCCACCGAGTACTTTACTAAGTGGGTGGAGGCTATCCCTCTTTCTTCAACAAAGGCTAAACCCATAGTTGATTTCGTCTATCAACACATCATTTGTCGCTTTGGTGTCCCACACAAGCTCATCACAGATAATGGCAAGTCTTTCAAGAACGTTGATTTGCGAGAATCTCTGCGACGCTTTCAATATCAAACTCGTTTTCTTCTCCATACTATCCTCAAGCTAATGGTCAGGCCGAAGCTTCCAATAAAACTTTGCGTAATATCCTCGCAAAGGTAACTAGTCGAGCTGGTAGGGATTGGCATTTACATATCCCTTTTGCTCTCTGGGCCTATCGGACTAGCATTCGTACTCCTACTGGTGCTACTCCCTTCTCTCTCGTCTATGGGTCTGAAGCTGTTCTTCCTTTGGAAGTCCAAATCCCATCTCTCCGTGTTTCTCTCAGAGAATTTGTCTCCGATGAGGACTATCGTCAAGCTCGTCTAGCACAACTTGAATTATTAGATGAGCGGCGTCTCAACGCTCTCGAACATCATCAAGTCTATCTTGAGCGTGTCAAACGTGCTTATAACAAGCACTTGCAGCACCGTGACTTCAAAATTGGGGATCTTGTTCTTAAAGAAAATCAAAATGTCACCACACTCGAAAGAAGTCAACGTGGTAAGTTTGCTCCCAACTGGATGGGCCCATACATTATCACTCATAAATATGGGTCTGGGGCTTATCGTCTATCTTCCATGGATGGTATACCTGAAGCGGAACCTCTTAATGCCTTGCATCTACGGCCCTTCTACTGTTAAAATCTATCTTACACAAGTCTAGTCGCAACACAGATCTTTCATCCATCTAAACAACCAGTCATATACTTTCATGGTGATTCGAAACTATGTGGTTCTCCACCTATTGCCTCTTTTACCTTAAAATATGAGTATCGCGGCTCTACTCATTGCATGTTTCTTTTGGATATGTTCCTCCTCATGGTAGGAATACCTTAATCACCACTTCATCTGTCCCAAGTGCTTATCTTAATCGGATCTACTCGGGGCATGAGTGCATGTTCTTCTATGTTCTCTTCCCCTCCATCTGATCTATCTAGGTCTAAACTCAGCTTCTTCCAAAAAGATTTTCAAAAAAAAAAAAAAAAAAAAGAAGAGAAGAGATGCTATCCAAAAAGATAGACTGATCCCTTGAAGGACAGCTATCCCTACATTATCAAATGAATCAAAAAAAAAAATATAGACCATACCCTCGAAGGATGGCTATCATTGAAATTCAAAATACAGACCGCTCCCTTGAAGGACGGCTATTTCTCAAAGATATATTCAAGGCTTCTTGCAATTAATCAGCCTTTCAGTCAGTTTATACACTTTTTAGCATCACTGAAAGACTTCCCGTATTGATCAGTCTTTCCATATCAAGCAAACTTCCCGCATTGATCGGGTTTGCTTTTTCGCCAAAATCATGAAGTGAGATTTAAGACCTTTTGTAGATCATATGGAGAATCCTATTTTCCCACCATGGACATGTATTCTGTCCCTTGTAAATTCCGACAAGTACGTACTTCATGTTCCTTTCGTTTCCCTCCTAGATCTGTTTTACTGGCTAGTTAGTGTCGATTCATTTTAACCTCATATAGGGCCTTACATGCATGATATTGTGTTTTCCTATCTAGATTCTATCTATGGTCGGTGGGAGTCCAACTTGTCATTTTCTTTCTTATCCAAGCATATTTTCTTTATTCCTAGTCAAGGTCGTTTTCATTACCTCCTCGGCTCTCGCAAAGAGTATTCCCCATTATTCTTTGTTTTTCATCTAGTCAAATTGACATTTCATATGTTAATTCAATCAAAATTTATCTTCTATCTTATCTATCAAAGCATCTATTATCAACACATCTATTTCTGGCTATTTATTTTCATCAAAATTAAATTAACATCTCAACCATGCCGAGTACATCAATCACATCTATCTATCTATCCATCAAAGTATCAAAATCCAAGTTACATTGCATCTATCTATCTCTATTTTCATCAAAATTATATCCACATATCTATATCCATCAAATCACATCTATTTCTATCCTCTATCAGTCTATATCTATCCAATCACATCTATTCATCATCTATCAGTCTATATCTATATCCATCACAATTACGCCACATCTATACATGTATATCAAAATCAAAAGCATGAGAACAATTATATGACAAATAAAATGATGAATCTATATATACATGTGTGTCTGTACAACAAAAATGGGTGGCTTTCAATCAAGCCATCTATACAATGCCTTCCAATCGAGGCTACATCACTATACAGATACAAAATATATCAATCTCTATATCGTAAAGTCGATGCATGGAGGACACTATCTCCTCCACCCTCCTCTGGACCAGGCTGTCTCTCCTGACCGCCGCCTATCGAGCTGGATGCACCTGCTGCCGGAGGTCTCGGCCCACCTCGGTCTCTCCCGGTGCTCCCTCCGCCTGAGGCCCCGCTCGCTGTAGCCGTCGCTGCCCTCCTCCTCGCCCGTACCGCGGCACATCTGGGGCATGCTGCGCTAAGGCATCCTCATAGTATCTCACCTCAGCAAGGAGAGACTGATATGTGCTCAAGCTCACGGTGCCTGTGTGCTCGTAATGGTGTGCTGGTGCCGCTGCTTCTTTGGGGGCTTGGCGCGCGCTTGGTGGTGCTCCTCCTAGGGTCGTACCCTACGTACCAGACTCCGACATGGTACCTGTCTCCCCATATTTGGCCCTGAGGGCCTCCCTATGTCGATAATAGCGATCCCTCTGCTAGATCGCTGTATCTCGCTCCTGGCGAGCGTGTCTCTCTCCAAAATTAGGGCATCCCTCTCCTCTGTCAGAGCCCTGATCTCCTCAAGAGCTACTCGATGTGTGTCGTGTCGTGGTGGCATGCTCTCCCTCCAGTCTATCCAGCATCGCAGCTATGTCATCCTCGTCGGCATCTATAGATGCCGGGAGATGTCATGGAAGCTCTGTATCATACCATGCTGCATAACCCTCATCTACCCCTGCGTCATCATCGCTGTCTGTGGAGGGTGGGGCCTCTCTCAGTGGATCTGCCGGGATCAAAATCGGCAGATCAGTCTCCCTGCTATCCCGCCTATAAGGCGTGTAGGTGGTCGGCACTGTCTGCACTAGGCCGAACTGTCTCAATACCCGCATAAACGGGACTCGCTCCCACATATCAGGCCTGCGGCCCCTAACCACCCTGCTCCGTCTCAGTGCCACCAAGTGGGCATCCTGACCAGCCCATGTCGGAAATGCCCGATATGGCCTCCAAATGACCTGATCCGGTGTCAGCGTCCTGAAACGCTCGCTGTACCAATCAGCCGATCTCCCTGTATCCCCAACGGCCATGTCAGCCCGCCATCGCCGGAATCCATAATCAACACCTCCCACTGCTGCTGGCATCCAAGGAAGCCCGGATGGCCTGATCACCGCTATATGCTCATAGGCCCAGCAATGGAGCACAAAACTGACATCTATACCCGTCCTCCGACTGTGGTGTACATCCATAGCTCATGGTATATCTGAGCTATCAGCGCATCAGCAAAAGCAAACACTGCAGAATGTCGCAAACACAGTCTAATAACAATACAGTGGGAATCTCCCACCTCCTGAATCTGGAAGAGCAAAGTAGGATATAGCCATCTGAATCAGCACTATCCGTCTGCTCCGGGGACTATCCTGTCTATACTGTGAGGCTATCCTCACTGCCCCGGACACTATCTCTGAGTCATCTGCCCTGTCTCCGTATAATCGAACTAGGGCCCTCTGCTGCTGCTCTCGCGGTGTAATCTCGATAGGGTCCCCAGTGATCGGCAATCTCAGAATCCTGTATATGTCCTCATGGGTGATGGTCATCTCACCCGTCCTAAACCAAAAAGTGCACGTGTGGCTGTCCCACTGCCGCACTAGTGCCCGCATCAGCTCCACATCCGCGGTACTCCTGCAGATTCAAGCCCCGAGCCCGGATAACTCTAGATGCCGCCAATCTCTGACGGGCCACATCCGGGAGAATAGTCTCAAGAACTCGGGAATCGCATCCCTCATGTGTAGAGCCTCTCGTGCCTGCACCCACGACATCAAGAGCAATATTAGTCTCGTATTTACCCAAATCACATCCAAAACAACAACAAAAATCTTCCAATCGGCGTCGATTCATAAAATCGGCGTCGTTTATTTACAGTCGACGCCGATTAATATCAATCGACGCCGATTAACATCAATCGACGCCGATTTTACCAATCGACGCCGATTTTACCAATCGACGCCGATTTTACCAATCGACGCCGACTGATTGTCGGGCATAAATTGGACCATTGCCCCCACAAACAAAAAAATCAAACAAAAAAAAAAATTAAGTTCAACGGGTTCAAGAAGAACCACTTACCCCAGGTCGTGTCCTCCTGCGCTTCTGACCGCTCCCAGAGGCTTCCATGATGCTCAAATCAAAATTCTGACTCTCTCTGAATCAATCGTCACGATGAAAATAAATCGTTCACGTTTTCCGTTCGCATATTTATATGCGCTACGTTTGGTCGGCGCCGATTTTTTTGATCGACGCCGTTTATCTTGGTCGTCGCCGATTACTGTGATCACCGCCGATTTTCCATATCTGTTTGCCATAGTGTTGATGCTTGGCTTATTTATCCATCTGATCATTGTTGTGTGCTGAATATTGCCTTTCGGCACATTTTTTCGATATCACCGTCTATTTCGGTTTGTCCCCTTTGCGTGGGACACTCGTACTTTTTGGCAACTTAGAGTTAAGCGGGTCTGTAGGCACTAACGTCGTCTCATGACGAGACCGTCTAGTTTTTCCTACCAATGTGAGTTCCTTAGGTTGCTGCCTTTTTATTTATTTTTATGCGTCATCAATGATCAGATCTACTCCAGACATCCGACTGGAGCATCCTGCGTTTTCATCTACCTCTTTCAAACTTGGGATCGTCTGTTCTATCACCCATCCCATCCCTAGTTTGAGGGGGATCACATCATCACTCATTCTTCCCTTCTTCCATCTCTTTGTTTTTGTCTCATAACCTTGCTTATCGCAAGTTACTTGACAAAAAGGGGCAAAATGTAGACACTTAAAATTGGTTACTCAATTTAGTGTCCCTCACATTCGTTTACCTGCTTAGGTAACCTGGGGCACGTTTACGTCACCGCTATCCCCTTGGGATATTATCCGATTTGTGGTTTAAAAATCTATCCTAAGTTTAATTCACCCCATTGTATCTTACCCGTGAGTAATTAAATATTAAATATTTAATTACACCTCTTCCCATGTATCCTAATCACTTATCTACCCCAAATTTATTCTATCTATGTATCACCCCTATTTTTCCTCTTCCCCAAGCGGGATATTTCCCGTATTTGGGGTAATTCTCATCTTTCTAGAAATCAATCATTTTTGCCATCTCGGGAGTCTGTCCCGCGATCGGCGCCGACCTATACGGTCGGCGATTTTCTAGGAGCGGCGCCGATTATAAAAGCAAGTCCAGAACTCAGTTCTAGGATGGAAAAACACACGAACAGAGCGAAACAAAGGGACAGATCGCGAAAGAGACACAGGTTGTAAGAAAGAGAAATCTTTTAGCATCAAGTGTATCGAATGAGGGCAGATCCTGTCCGAATCAATCCCTGAGAGGAGCACCGTTACTCTGCTTCTATCACATCAACATCGCATGTATCCATCGATCCTCTGGTGACTCATTCAAAGATATCTTACCGATTTCAAAGCACATCCAATGAGACGTCGACTATCTGTCCATCACTTTCCAATTTCCGAATCTTCTTGCACTGTCCCTGATCAACTGATCTACTTTCAATCGACGCCGATCTGTTTTAGTCGACGCCGATTCTTCATAGTCGACGCCGATCACATCAGTCGACGCCGATCATCCTGCAGACAGGTAAAAAGGACACAGGTAACACAAATCCGGCTTTATTTTACAGTTTCCTGTTTTCTGTAGCTTTCTGTCTGTTGTTTAAATCCGGTTTCATTACTATAATCAAAAAATCTAGTCTTATATGTACATCTTTTATCATGTATGCTTCTCTACTTAATTGAAAACGTGGACTGACATCCGCCGAGGAAGCTTATCGCTTCCCGGAGCCGCTTCTCGGGCAGTCCACCCAAATATCTTTTAACGCCATCTTTTTCTGTCAAGCATTGGTGTCTTGCAGGTTACTCGGATCTATTGTGCGAATTGCTCGTGTGCACCCGTCTTATCTACATCGACCTCCGTATCCATCTACATCTTCGGATCTTGTCCATCAGGTATTGATTTCATTGGAGTTTTTCAAGGTTTTTGTGTTTAGTTTGGTGCATTAACTTGGACAGGTAACAAGCGCGAAATCCTTGATCTATAGTTTAATTTAAAGGTGAAAGGCAAGATCTTTCCCTCAGGTGAAGTAAAGATCACCCCTGCCCCAGCTCCAAAGTGACACCTAGCTCCATCGAAGTGGAGAGTCCAACACTTGCTTGGAAAAATGGATGTTAAGATATCTATCGTATCTATTTCCTTTGCTTCGGTTACTTCTACCATGAAGAATTTGTTTGATGGAAGAGAAGCAATTCCTAGGGTGTGTCCCATACCCATAGAATCAAATGGTAGGAGAATAGGTAAGTCTTTCTCTAATAACTCGACAATTTTTGTGGTAGTCCCTAGTGACACCGTTTCTATGACATTGGTCTCATTTTTAAGTATTGGAATGTCCTTGATTGGATTTGTAACTTCTAACTCTGTGGTGGGTATCATCTCTTCTTTTGGTTTCAAATTAATTGGTTTGATGAGTTGATTTGTTGGGAGTTCAAACTCGGAGTGAATGCCTGGTCTTTTCTTTAAATCAGCTAGGTGTATATTGAAGGGTTTTGGCTCATCTTGTGCCACAAATATTTCCCTAAGTGTAGAAATCTCATTTCTTGGAATAATGTGGAAGGGATTGCCTTCATGTGGTGTATCCATGGTCGGCCAAGGATCATGTTATAGTTGGTTTCCTTATATATAATATAAAACTCGGTGAGGATTGTCTTACGTCCTAAAGTGACTAGTAAAACTATGGTTCCAATTGAAGTGGCTTTGAGGCTATCATAACCTCTTAGCGTATTTCACGTTGTGGAGTAGTTTGTTTCTCCATATCCCAATTGAAGAAAAGCAAAGGGGACTATGTTAATCGCTGCCCCATCATCAACCATTGCACGTTTAACATAATTATTGTAAACCCATACTTGTAAGTGTAAATATGGGTCACCTCTTCGTAATTTCAATGTCTCATTGGCATTTTTCTTATATGAATATAAATTCAAGATCCCTATCGGCTGCCCCCAGAGGATAAACGTCAAATTCTACATGGTTTACTTACGTTTCCTGAGAGGAGGAGTGATGTTGATTAAGTGACCAAGGCCTAATGCTTCTAAGAGGGCAGCTCTGGGCGGGAGAATTTTTAATGATCCAAAAAGGAGATGTGAGAGAAATTTTTAGTTAAATCATTGATTAAATCATAAGCGCCTATGGGTTTTACCAACGTTTTGATCGTTGTCCTGGTTCCAATGGATAACTTGGAGTAGGTTGAAAAGAATAATCCCGTGTTCTTGTTATGGTTTCTACGGGTAGCTCGGTGTCTAATTCCACTAGGCCAACTATCTTAGTTTGGGGTCGAGTTCCTAGTTGGGGTGCGACTGGTGGATTTAATGAATTTGAAGCTTCGTGATCATTGTTTCCTGCTACGACACCCTTGTTTTTCCGTTGGGATCTAGCTTGTTATTGTTAGCATGGTTTGGGAGTGGATCATTAAAGAGCTTGAGGGGTGCGTTTTGAGGGGAGATTGCCTCGCATAAGTGTTTGGCGTAGGTATTACAGAATTCGTCAAAAACATATCTATAAAGAGTTGTTTTTGATCTTTTGAAAGCGCCGCATGAATTTATTATAGTCACGACAAGTCCTAGTATCATGGCCTAAAATCTTGTGGAAACCACAATACAAATTGGGATTATAATTTTGATAAGGTTCTTTGGTTGCTACAATTAAAATTTTGAGGTTGTTGCCTTTGGTTTTGAATCTGATATCTAGTTGGGTTTTGATTTAGACCTTGTGTTTGGATTTTTCGTTGTTGTTGTTGTTGCCGTGGTGGACGATTAAAATCCACCGCATTGATTGTTGGAGTAAAATTGTTATTTCGTTGATTACTAAGAGGTGGCAAAATGTTTATAATGTTTGTCTTTTTAACCAGTCGCCGTTTCTCCATTTTTGTGACTCGTGGTTCTTGTTAAGGATCTTAGGTCCTTGATTAGTGTTCCCTGTATTAGAATAGGCTGCAGTGTTTTGAGTGGGAGTGGTTAATTTCCCATTTGTCCCATATGTCTTACAACCACTATCTATAGCTGCTTGGTCGATTCGGAGAGCACTCTCGAGTACTTCGTCCTAAGTTCTTAATGGGAACTTCTGGACTTATTCCTTTATCTCTATTGAGAGAATTAAGGAATAAATCACATAGTTCCATTTGATCCATGTTTGGAGCACTCACCGATGAGTAGAGAACCGTGCACCATCTTTGGATAAAATGAGCGATGAGATTCGTTATGTTCTTGTTTAATGTGCAAGAATTCCCGATTCATGTTCCTAATAATTTGTTCATGTCAAAAGCTTTGATGAACTCGATACAAGTGTTTAAATGAGTGTATCGAGGCTTCAAGTATTCTAATACCAATCAAGGGAAATACCCTCTAAGGTTTTAGGAAATATCTTAGCAACAAACCCGTCCCAAGGAAGTAATTCTGTATGGTCGTGGCATAGGCCTTAATGTGTGCATTTGGATCACCTTCCCCTTTATATTTGGGTAAATCAGAAGGGGTCTTGGAAGCATGACACTTCGTATGGTGAAGTCCAGGGGCTCTTTTAAATTTTCTCAATAAGTCCCTACCGCATAGGCCTTGACCATCGATGGCGCTTGTTGAGGGGGGGAAGGTGGAATGGGTTGTTGATATGGCATATCATATGTATTTATAGGGGCATAAGGGAATCCCTGTGGTTGAACGAACATCCCGAGAGAAGAAAACATGTCTCCTTGTGGTGATTTTGAATACATGTTTAAGTAAGGAGGATCATTGTTCGGTATGGGTTGTTTGGTGTCATGCCAGGAGGTGTTATGTTTTCTACTAGAGCGGCATTTGAAAACGCAGTCTTGGTTGGTGTTTGTTGTGAGTAACTATAAGGGTTTTGAGAAGGCATGCCTAACATGCCTATTCTCGTGAGGAGATAAACTTAATCGGGATGATGCGGAGGCTTGGGGATTCCTACTTGCCTAAAATATGAATTTTTATTTGCTTCAAAGCAAGTTCCAGCCCTCTAACCTTTTCAGCCAAGGCTGAGATGACCTCTATTGGTGAAGACACAATATTTTGCCTTAAGGGTGTTTGTTGTATCATTTGAGGTTGCAAAGGGGTATGATACCCTGCTATGAATTGGTCGTTACCCTGCCAAGCTTCACCGAGGGCATTTCCCATAGGTGGAGGAATGGGGGTGTTTTCCTGGAATAGGGTATCAGATTGTACTTGTAAGCTCCCTATTGGTGGATACATGTTTTGGAAGCATTGCTTGCTTTTAGCGAAGCATGCTAAGTACTCCTCATCCAAAAAAGGGAGTGGGTTAAACTGTCTACTGATTTGTGGTCTGAATAAGACCCGAGGAGATGAAATAGATTCTCCAGTAAACATCATATTATTAGAGCCTGAAGGCTCTGGTTGTTGTGCAAGCTGATCGAACTCCTCAATTCGAGAATGAAGAACTTGAGCTAGTTCTTTGAGGGGGAGTTTGAGATGATAAGTAATTATTTGAATAGTTATCAGCCCATGTAGAAAGTGAGGGTGATGGTTGTCTATTTGTTTGACTATAGCTTATTTCAAGACCTGAGAGAGGTCTGCCATATGCATCGTATCTCGACATATTCGGGGTATATGAATACCCAAAAATAATGGGAAAGAGTGAAGGTGGATGAAAGAAATGAAAAATAAAAGAGGAAGAACTGTTTGTTTCACGTTGGGTTCACCAATTTTGTATGATGGAAAAGTGACATGCAAGGATGATAATCGGCAAGTGACCTTCCCGTACCTGACCTCCTGAGGTTGTGATGAGATAGCCGGTGGTTTGAAATGTGGGTGACTTAGATGAATTCATAGTCAGGATTATGGTCAGTTTTCTACAATAGAAAATCTACGAGCGAGGATGAGAATCGACAAGTAACTTTCCTATAGCTAACTATGGAAGGATCAATGACTAATATCTGGTGGTATGATCTCCTAGTAGCTGAAATGACAAAGGGGAGATTTAGCGGCTATGAACGGGTAGCGTAAATTCCCTAGTGGTTTATCCTCCTAATTAAGATCTACGTAAAAGGCTCCGAATTAACTTAAATTGAAAATAACAATTTATACTACTGCTGAAAGGGAAATTAATCTAAACAAAATACACGATTGAAACATTATAATTACAAACACCAATTAAAATACTCTTATACTAAAACTAAAAAAGTGAGATAACTTGGTGTGGTTATTCACCTGTGCAAATGTGTGAATCTAGATGAAAGACAACTAATTAACTTAATTGAAAACCTTCAATCTTACCTCAGAAGTGAGGAACAAATCATAGCTTCTCAGAAACTATCATTCCCCACAACTTCCCTGGCAATATTGAAAGTGAGCTTAACTGAAATAAAATGATTCACTACTCTATTTGATAATAACTTTGACGATTTAAACCTGGAGTTTACTAAGCGAGAGGAAAATCCGGTTGTGTTGTCAAGCTTGTCCCCTCATATTGATCTCTTCATTCTTGCGTATGTTCACATGAATCCGTAAAGAGTAGGAGTATAGCAACATCGACAAGAGAAGGCATTGGGATGATAATTGATTTGAAATAAAAATGGCACAAAGCACAAGTAGGAGAGGGATGGCGCAAGTGAACTAGCTTGGCGTATGTGATTCCTACAAGGTCATTATGCAATGATGAAACAAAATGATAAACATCGTGTACTCAAACAATGAGCAATAAGCAACTTGAGAGAAATAAAACGATGTACAAGTAGGAGAGGGATGGCTCAAGAGAAGCAGAGCTTGGCCTATGTGATTCCTAGCAGGATCGTTGTCGGTGTACACCGAGGCATGACTAAATATTCAGAATTCTAGTCCACATTAAAGATAAAATGATTCATAAACAAAATATAGGATTGAGTATTGAAGACTGAAGCTCAAGAATGAAGACTCCAAACCAAAGAACCAAGACCATTTTCTTGTAAACAAGCTACATATTTATAGCATTTGCAATCACCAGAAGGCAAGTTCAAATTGAACTCTCTCACCATTAAACAAAGATAAATCACTGTTTACCAGGCGGCTAAAACATAAATGTAAGCTTTAGTGGTTGAGAAATGTGGATGCAAATTGAATTTTTACGTTTGACGCGATTGTCGAACTTTCTAGAAAATGTGAATAGGACCGCCACGTTTGTCCGGGCAACGGCAGATCTGGGGCATTGCCACCCTAGCAAGGTGACGGTTACATGACCGCCACCTTGGTAGGTGATGTTTACGAGACCGCCGCCTTGGTAGGGAGGCGGTCTGTAACCAACGACAAAAAATAAGGAAAAAGAGAGAAAAGGTTATGAAAAAAACATGTAGATTTGGACAAGGCTTTTTGGGATGCAAATGTATACTCAATGAGTTTTCTGGATTCCGAACACCTTGCGAAGAGATCTTAATCATCATTGGGGTATGTGTAACATCATTATGGCGGTTCAAGATATACAATTTTAGGTACGTACAGGCACCCTAGAGCACAAAAAAGATGAGGAGAGAAATAATGGTACCCTAATAAAAGGGCACGATAATGGCCAAGGAGGTGAAGTATAAAAAGATGAGGTATGGTGCCTCAAGAGGGAACATAAATATGGCCACAAAGGTGGACTTGAGATGATATATGGTGATAACATGGTGCCCCAAAAAGGACACAACAATGGATGAAAAGGAAAAATATGAAAATGATGATGGAAAATTCAAAAACAACATGGATCAGTGTGTTATCGGTGACACACCAAAAATAAGATGGAAGGAAAGATGGTATACATGGATGATTTAGATGAGATAAATGGTATTGTAAGGAAATAAAGGAGAGATGTGGAAATCTTAGAATAAAATGCAACTTGATGATTAGCAACCTATGGGTACAAACAATGCTACATCATATCAAGGAGCACACGAGTAAATGATGCCTCCAACCGCATTGGAGGTGAACAAGAAGGGGATCTAAGTAACACAAGGCACATGCGATAAAAATTGTATTAACATATAACCAATGATAGTTAGTTATACCTAGGATCATGAAGGAAATATGGGATGAACTCATAAACCTAATGTCGACACGACAAAGGGGTTTGTGATGTAACTTGTACGTGGGAAGAGGGTTCTCCATAAGTGGTGTCCCTAAGTCTATGCCCCAGCTCTGGGTAGGGGAAAGAGAGAAAACTAATCAATGCGGGAAGTTTGCTAGAATAAAGTTGATCAATGTGGGAAGCTTTCTTAGGATGCTAATAAAATAGAAGGTTGATCAATGTGGGAAGCCTTTGATGTCATGATACAAAATAGTAGCCATCCTTCAAGGGTATGGTCTACTTTATACATATATGATTTAGATGACAAGAATTATATATATGATAGTCGTCCTTTGAGGGATCAATCTATTTATTTTGATTGATTTATTTTTTTACATGAACAACTATCCTTCGAGGGAGCAGTATGTTTTTGATAGCTTTGAATTTTGATAAGAGCATCCATGAATTTTGAATTTTTACATGGGGAAGAGTTAGGAATAGCTAGGTAGACCACTTAGAAGGGGACAATGAATGTACAAGAGACACTCATGGACCCTTAGTGTGGTTCCAATAGGTAAACAAGAAGGTGATGGATGTAATGATTGTGGAGTTCTCACCAAGAAGGGAGAACCTAACCATAAGGAAAATGCTATGGACAAAGCTGCGGTTCCCATATTTAAGGTCTTGCCGAGGAAAGTAATGGTAGACCATATTAATCAAGATAATTATAATGATAAATGGAAAAGGATAAGGTGGAGGGATGATCTAAGGATACAACTAAGTGCTCACTGGTAGACACACTAACAATAGAATGGTCCTAAGTGTAATAGTAATGGTTTACCATCAAGAAAGGCAAAATGATAAGCTCCTAATCCATACTTATGTGTGATAATGTATGGTCCAATCCAATTGGGGGAAAACTTTACACTTTGGATCCGTTCTAGAGTAGTAACATTTTGATCTAAGGAGAAGGTGGCTGATGTTAAAGTCATGATAAGATGAGATGATGAATTGGAAAATATGGGATACGATGAGATAGATGAGTGACGCTAAAAGCTATGTGTTACCCTTGAGTAAGTGAAGGAAATATGCATTCCTAACGAGATGGATAGATGTCCATAAAAGGTGGGCGTTGGATGAAAAAGGTGGTTCCCCGAGAGAGGCACAAACATGGCCACAAAGTGGGCTTAGGATGAGATGAGATGATAGATAGATTGGATGAATAAGGTGAGAAAATAAACTGGATGTGATCGAATGAGATGGGTTTGGGAATATTAGATGAGGTGAATAAGACAATGTCAAGGATGAAATGGAATTAGTCTGCAATCAGACCGATCCTAAAGTGAAGTCCCCCAATGTCAAGGGAGTTTTTGGATGGATAAGGGTATGAATTGATGTGTATAAGATTTTGGATGTTGCGAGAGGATCAATAATGAAGGGAAGATGCTCCCTCAAAGTGAGAGAGACTATATTACCTTGTGAAACGTAGATGTAGATGAGCTAGTGGATGTCGAAAGAGATTGGATGGGATCATTAGAAAGAATTTAGATGATAAATTTGGATTTGGATTGGATAGATGATTAGGGATCATAGGGGTAATTGGTAAGGAAAATGGTATCGATAAACGGGAGGAGTAACATGTGGAGGATAAATGGCCATAGAAGTAGTGGTCAAGTGAGGGGACTTAGATAATTTGGTGGATGAAGATGTAGAAATGGAAATTTGATTGGCTATGGATAAGATAGTGGATGGAGAAGGATGATCCCCCTAGATGATAAATTCATATTCCTCAATAATATCATGAATGATATTTTGAAGGGCCTTACAATGCTCAATGTCATGACTGGGGTGTGATTATAAACACAAACGACATTAGAGTTTAACAATGATGTTTTTTTGTTGTGGGTCAAAAGCCTTGATGGGAGGAAGTGTGATCATAGATATTTGGATTAAATGTTTAAGGATCTCTATGTAAGATCTAATAGAAGTGGTGTAGGGAAGATTACTCTTGTGAGGATTGATAGGAAATTTAGATTTGGATTTGGTAGAAGGAATCGATGTCTGTGTTGGTGGTGTAGACTTGAGAGGTAAGTTAGATATCTTGGTATTTTGAGATTGATTGGTGGTGGGTGTTTTGGGTGAAGTGCCTAGACCTAAGATTAATGGGTGCGCTCTTAAGAGAGATGATATGGCATTGGATTTCTTAGGAGGGGTAAGATATACCTTTTATGAGGATGCATGAGATACTTTTGGGTGGCATGCCAATAGTCTTGGATTTTGATTGTGAAGATTTTCCCTTAGACTCAACTAGAGGGTCCGAGCGATGGTGGTTTAATGGTGGGTATTGATGAAGGAAGAGGTGTTCGAATGATGTGGTTTATGAGTTCTAAATGATTTGTGGGCCACATAGTTTTTGGACTGGTTATTTTAGGGATAGTTGGTTTTGTAGAGGAGACACGAATACCCTTTGTGTTTGTCTTTGATGGGGTGTTTGTTTCATAATTTTTTTCAAGTGGTATCATTGATGTATTTGCAAATCAAGAAGATGTGATTGGTGTGCTAGAGGGTATAGATATAGGAATGGATGTTGGAGAGGGAGTGGATGTAAAATATGGGGAAGGAATAGATTATTTAACCATATGTAAAGATGTAGGTATATGCATCGAGATAGGCATTGGGATAGTTGTAAGTGAGGTTGTAGAAGTATATGTGGTAGAAATGAGTGTAGTTGGGATTGATGTGGAAGTGAGTGATGTAGATGTAGTAATAGGTGTATTTGATATAGATATGGGTGAAGGACTAGACGTGAGAGATTGAGATGTAGTGATAGCAGGTATGGTTGAGATGGTTATAGATATAGGTGGTGAGGATGAATCTGATGTGATAGATTGGGGCATGATAGAAGTGGATGAAGTAGGAGGTATAGTCAAATTTGATGTGGATGTGGTAAGGGTAGGAGTAGATATATAAATAGATATATATATGGGAAAAGTAGTAGGTGTGATAGTCGTGGATATGATTGGTGTAGATGTGGAAATATGATTTGAAGAAGGGTGGGAATACTATTTAAGGTAGGATTCTAGGAGGAGTCGTTGATGAGGTGAGATCTTGATTGATGGTGTTAATGGTGTGAGAATTTGGTAGTTGAGATGTAGAAGGGTAGCTTGATTTGTTGGTGGTTGATTAGGAAAAGGTTGTTTAAACATGTCGAGGGGTTGGCTAGGTGAAGTGGTGGAACTATCTATTTGGATATCCCCCTGATTTATAAGTTGTTGGATGTGATCTTTGAAGGAACGACACTTCTCAATGTTGTGACCTCTAACTTGATGATATTTACAATAGTGGCCTTCATGATACCAAGTGGGCTTGGGTCGTGAGTCATCCATGGGTTGTATGGGAGGAAGTTGGATGAAGTGGACTACCATTAACTTGTCAAATACCAAACTATAGGATTCCCCAAGGGGGTATAGTTAGGAGATGGTCTAAAATCTCTTTGCAAAGGCTCGTGTGAGAGGTAGATGTGGATGGAGATTGAACCACGATGGTATTGGCGGTAGTTTTAGACTTGTCACTATGTGTAGTGGGTTTGATGAACTTGGTCTTGGGATTGTTTGATTGAATCTTGATTTGGCCTTGCTCAAGGGCGTGAGTTTCAGGTTTCGTGAGCCATAGTGAAGGATTATTCAAATGTCTAAAATGATTGGATTTGTAGGGTGGATGAGATATGCTTCACACAAGAGCATGAGAATAATTCAATGAGATTTGTCTGTTGAAGGGTAAATGATAATTGATTGACAATACCATGCCATCATGCGATGAATTCTGTAATAGATTCTTCGTCAAGTTGTTGAATAGAGTATAATTGTAATGGTGATCTATCACACAATTATCATTGAAAATGTTCTAAGAAGAGCTACGTGAGTTGGGTAAATGAGAACAATGAGTATTGAGGGATGCCATTGTACTAATCCAATGTGGGACCGACCAACGACATAGGGAAAGTGCAAAGCATGAGGTCTTGATCATGGGAGATAAGGTAACATGCATGTCTAAAATCTTGAAGGTGTTGTTGGGGATCCTCCTTACTGTTAAATTTAGTAAATTTTGGAAGTTCCCAATGAGGAGGATAAGGTTTGATTAGGACTGATGGATGGATAGGTTCGTTGCAAATTTGTTCATAAGATAATGTATCCTTGGGCCCTAAGGTAACAACCTCAAGGCTAGGCAACCTATTAATCAAGGCATGCATGGGGTCATTTGAAGTGGTTAGATGGGATTGTGATTGTGTGATGTGGGAAGTATCTTGATAAGGTGGTTGATAGGCTTGTGGATGAGTGGGTGTTTGAGGAATTTCTTGATGAGGATGAATATAGGTCATGGGTTGAGATTGGATAAGTTTATGCAATGGTTGATGTTGAGAAATAGGGACATGTTGTTCTTGTTGAGATTGGGTAGGTTTTTGAGTTATATGATGAGTGGGGATGTGAGATTTTATGGGATGAGATAGTTAGATAGGAATACTAGTGACAATAGCGGATGGAATAGAGATAGAGTTGATATAAGGTGATGTGGGTGGAATGGGATCCACCAATTGAGTGGATTGATAGGATTGAAAGATTGTGGGAGATTTACGGAATAAGTAGTCATAAAGGGCGATAGAAGGAGGTCCAAGAGTCTCTAAAGGAGTAAGAGATGGGGGTGTAGCTGGTCTAGAAAGGTTGGATTGATGAGAGATATGAGGATTGGTTTCAAGATGGGGATAATTTTGGATGACATGGTCCTCATGAAGCAAGACCATGGAGACAAGGGGTTGGGAAACCAAAGGTGTGGTCTCAAGTTTAGAATCTTGTTGGGAAATATCATTAGAGGAAGGGATTTCATTAGATGGAGTGGATTGTTGTGTTGTCTCGACTTGAGGAAGGGTGACAATAGGCATGAAATAGGTGAACATTTGTTTATGTAATTTGTTAATAAACAAATCAAGCAACAAGTTTTCTTATCATCATGATTAATTAGAAGATGTGAAAAAGAGAAAAGTGGATAACAAAGGTACCTAAGAGAAAAAAGTATATGGCTGGTTTTAGGTAGTTTTGGATGGGGATTCCTCGATATACCCAAAGGTACGTGAGGCCCTAGTCTATGCAAGATTTCTAACGTGGCGTAACACCGCGATCGATTTCCTATTGGGTGATCAAATCCCAATTAGGTCCACCTAGTATGGGATTGTTTTGATGTGTGATTTTGGTTGTGTGTGATGAAATGTGAGATGTAACCAATTAAACCCCTACTTACGCTAGATGAGAAAGCAAGGATGCAAAAGGTTCATTTTAAGACAAAAATCCAAATGTGAAAGTTTGATGAGGATAAACACACAAGGAAATGGAAAATGTGATGCAAAAAGGATAAAATAAGATAAAAAGAAGAATACCGGAAAGTTATTTTCTTTTTTATATAATATTTAAGATGAAGTGAGTGAAGAGACAAGCCCAACATGAATAAGAAAAGAAAAACCTCTACCCGCAATGTTAGTGGAAAATAAAAGAAATATGGAAAATGAAATAGAATGTAAGAGTCTCACTTAAAAGGGTGGTCCCACCAAAGTGCAGAATGTTGATCGAATTTCCTCGTTCCTATATAGATTAGTGAAGTAAATACTAAATAAAACCAAACTCTAAAATGCAAGGGTTTAAGGTACCACTGATGTATGATGTATGCAAATGGACAAGCGCAAAGAAGATGACCTCGTTGCAAATATGATAAACCTGCAAAACAAAGGTAAATAAGAGGAAAATGGATTAGATGGTAGATGGAAGGTTTCCCGATGAGTTCGGTTCTAAGAAGCATTAACTTCCTTAGCGGATGCTAACCCCGTGTTTGATAAAAGATGATAAAATTAATAATAATGAAAAAGGTAATATGCAGAATATGAGGCACTGTAAACCGAAAATGTAAAAATATAAGGCACATATAAATTTGATCTAGTTTGATATAAAATAAAGTATACATGGTTGGGTTGATGGCAACCTAGGTTGTAGACAGGCAGTGTCAACAAAGACACGAGTAGATGGATCTAGATAACAATCTAAAAATGTAGATCCGAAAGGATACAAGTGTATATGAAATGATAACAGAGGTCCGAGAACACCGACAGAACCTACAGAGGAATATCTCGAGACAAGGAAATAGAAAGGATGCAAGAAAACAAAGATTTAGACGGATTGGATGAAAATATGGCTCAGTCGATGATGACTAGGCGGGGTTGGCAATGACTAGAGACAAGAAGAACAAATTTGGAGTGAAAGAGGAACAATATGGCAGATCCGAGAACTAAGAACATTAACCGAACATAGAAGCACACTAAGGAAGATCTGGAGGAAAAATCAATAACATAACAGAGAGTGGGTTGACGGTGACTTGGCAAGGGTGACGACAACCTAGACATTGTTAAATAAAGATGAGGGTGGATGGGATGGATGGAAAACCTATAGATAGAATCACTAAAAGAGGAAGATGAAGATGGGGCTCGACGGTGGCCGCTAAACCTACAAAATGTTAGTACCTAAAATATAATAGCAATAATAAGTAATAATAGCATAAACTAGCACAAAGTAAGGATAAACTCCCCAAAGTATCCAAAAGTAATGTAAATGAACTCCAAGGGGATCTACAAAGGCTACAACAGCTGCAAGATGGATCAAGCTTGAAGATCAACTCACAAAAATGCAAGAGAATTATAATTATGCATCCTTTTGAAGGGGGTAAAACTACCTTTATAGGGTCGACAATGACCGGGTGGGTCACCGCAAATGCGGGAACCATCCCTTTCAATGGCGGATGAGTGATTTATTTGAGATATAAGGATTTAATTTATTAGGATGAGTGTTTTAAATCATATATGCGGATTAGGGTTTCCTAGGTAAGTGATATGGGTAGGTGGGAGATAAAGATGGATTAAATAAAAGCTAGAAAAAGCATAGGGATATGGAACTAGGTAGTTAGAGATGATAAACAACCTAGGGAGGAGAAATGAAAGATAATTAGAGGTAATTAGCTAGTGAGATGAGGATTAGAAAATGATTAAATGAATATTAATTAAAAATTAAAGTTGATAGGTTAATAGATAGGAAAGGTGAGAATTAAAATATGAACATGAATTTAAAATAAAGGGGGTCTAGATAGGACCATGATGAAAGAAGTGGATGTGGGAAACAAGGAAGCGATGCCAAATTTTGGTGTCTACACTCTCATACCCCGCCGATCTTAGAGCATCATCACATGCCTTTATCTCCTTAAACATTGAGTGGAGGGCCCTTTCCCTTCACATGCCGTGGGATAGACTTCTATCCTTCTCACATTTAGGGGCATCATGATTTCTTTTCCCCTAGCATCATAAGTTGTCTATAATGCATATTATCGTGGATTTGTGCTTCACACTTCATCTTTCTTAGTACTATAACACATCTTAATACACAAATTGTATCGTCATTACCCTATGATGAACTCTAGTTCCATGGTTCATACTTGATTTTTGAGGGTCTAAACCTAAAATGAACCTCACCACATTGACTCTTCACGCTCTATGCTCCATGATCTATATTTCTAGTGCACATTATCAAACCATTTCCCGATGATGCACTCTTATTTTATGGTTCATTCTTGATAGTTGAGGGGTCTTTTATAAATAAACCTAATTTCATACACATATGTTGGGGGCTCACTTGCTCCTATCACATTCATAAATTACATACCATTCCATCACACTCATACACTTCATATTGCATATTTGGTTGAACTTTTGATTTATTATACTACTTACATGATGCACTTTGCTTACTATGCTAGTCGATACTCAATATTTCATTTTTTATATACACACATGCACATTCACTTGGTCTTTTGGAAGTGAATGTAGATCTCTCATGATTCTTACATGTTGTAATTATGCTTGGAATTATCTCCTTTTCCAATCCCACTAAGGCTCTTAAGGGCATCTACCATTACTGATCTCACACATCACAGGTGTTATTGTTTCATTATTTACTACTTCTACTTTATAACACATTACTTTCCATTGATACATACATGCCTTGACATAATTTTTTATCTTGCTAACATTCTAGCACATGCTTCATGTGTAACATTTGCTTTGTAGGACTATATGCCACCATGGTTTTCTGATACACTTTTCTTTCCATTGTTTTCTATTGTATATTATTATTTGTGGGATGTGCCCTATGTCATTTTTATCACTTTTTTCTTTCTTATGGCTGCTTTGGTCCCTGATTGTCTTATGACATTATGAGTGATTTCCCATGTTTGAAACCCACTTTTCGTGGTCTATCTTGTATGCACACTTGTTTGTTATAATGTTTTTATATGACATGTTTACTACTTTTTCTACTAACACATGTATTTGGCCACTTTGTTTGCATGTGCCTTGGTTTCTGTCATGCACATACCCTACCCCCTATAGGTATCAACTTCATAAAAACATCAAGTCCTCTCTTTTGGGACACACACTCCTTTAGTTTTTGTGTGAACCATAAATGAGGGGGGCATAAATTGGGTGAAAAATTCACCCCTACAACATCTCGAGCCACGGTTCAAAATTTGCACACTACATGAGCAGGGATAGGAACATAGTCACGAGAATGGCACAAAATCTGACTTGGTTCCTCAACACAATGTTTCGTTGATAAGTTGTGTACGTATGAGAAAAATAGATAAGGTAAGGGTGAGGAGGAATACCTATAAATGAAGGTGGAAGGTAGAGTGCGCGCACCCGATTTCCCGATCTAGTGCTGATTGCAAGAACTTCCTTTTTGCTAGGAGGAACTACCTGAAATGCAAAACAAGACCACAAGAGGAATATTAAACAATATATATTAGTGGACTACCTAGTGTATGCTAGATCTGGGAAGTATGATACTTCTTACATGGTTGTTAATATATTGTTTAATACAATTTAATACAAGAAATAATGTAAGCAAATAACATCCTATTGTAGTTGATATGATTTAGGTATCTCATTCAAATACAATAAGCAAATCTAATCTAATAGGTAAGGTTATAATCATATCTGGAGGTTGGGTAGGTAGCCAAGGTGACTAGAACAGGTTAGGGTAAGGTTTCAGATGGTTTGGGATATTTGGGTAAAGGTTATCATGTTCTTTATTACGGGAAAAAATTCCGGATATAGAGACCGACGTCGATCCGATATGATGATGTCAGTTGAGAGAAAATTGACGATGGTTTAGGTTAACCGGCATCAATAGGGGTGAACTGATAGAAATTCAATGAAACTTGGTTTTGGAGATTCTCTGTGATTGCATAGAGAATGGGAGAATGAGGGTTAGGTGGCCAAAGAAGCTGAGGATGCTCAAAGATGTCTAGAGTCAGGTATGGGGAGCTGGGAGGTTGGGTGAATGGATTGACAATGATGTAGGAAATGATGGGATACAAAGGAGACTCAGAGTCTCAAACATAGATAAAGAAACTGATCTAAATAAGTATGGAAAGATGCAGATCCAAATGTACTTACTTGTATTCACAGACCTAGTGGTTAGATGGAGGTGATGGTTGATCTGTGCAACTGGTGGTCAATGCCGTAGAAGTGCTTCCCGAACGCATTACCGTGAATGCTTAACCTTTAGATTTTTCGAGTTAGTTATGGTAAGTAGAGATTGAGTCATAGTTAGATTGAACATGTTAAAAATAGGTCCATGATAAGGTGTCTAGGTGATGTGGTGGGGTGAGGTGGAAATTAATTTAATTAAGGTAATTAAATAATGAATATTGTGAGAATGGGCATTAATTTAATTATAGTAATTAACTTAATATACATGTGGGGTAAAGGGGGAGTGTGACCCAAATTTGGTGTCTACATTTTTCTCCTTTTTTCACGCATTTGTATTGGTAAGTGACACTGAAAAAAAAGAAGTGATTTCCGCATGTGTAGGTGAGGGTGATCCCCCTCAAACTAGGAACTGATGAGGTGTTATACGGAATTGGTGAGTGGTTTGATAAATGTGTAGTTGGTGGAAGTGAAGGTAGGTGGGGAAGGGTATGAGTACTATGGGAAAGGGTGATGGTCTACTCTAGAAATAAGGAATAGGTCGGTCAAATTGGTAATGGGTAATGGTTAAGGCAAGTAAGAGGTAATGGGTCGTGGTCAAATTAGTTAATGGGTAATAGAAATCAAATGCACGCACACATATAGACTCGCAAAAAAGCAGTGCAGGTTGAAGAGCTTGCAAACTCTACATCGTCCAAGGTCGATAGGTTTATCCAAACAAAGGTGAAGTGATTCAGGTATCCAAGGCATAGGGTATAGTCGGAAACATAAAGAAGGTCGAGTCCAGGAACATTTAGGTATGTTCTAATACACCAAAGGTTTGGTCGGGATAAATGACATGATAATAGGTAAGATATGGTCATTAGGCCAAACGACATGGGTAACAAGAGACCGACATGCACAATAAAACCGAACTCCTCCCCCGCGCCTATCAAAATTTTCTCAAAAACACCCTAAAAACCTAATTTACCCTTCCCAAACCTACCTATTGGCCGACGTTGGTTGGCTTGGGATGGCATCGGTCAAGTTTGAGATGACCGACACCGGTGAAATTGAACCGGCATTGGTCAAGGAAAAGCTGGTGACAGTTAAGGCTACTATAGTTGGTTAGGGATGAGGAGAAATAAGGGTAAGTAATGGGTAGGGGAAGGAAAAATAGGCAAGGAAGGGCTAAGGGAAGGTGGATGTAGGGAAAATATGGTAAAAGGGGTATTTGGGCGATGGTGGGGGGGTCAAGTAGAATAAGGGAGAATAGGTGTAACAATACACTAGGAAAAAAGGGGTAGTCGGTAGGGTTGTGGTTTGGGTAGGGTGTGGTGGGAAATAGTTATGTCATGTAATAGGTGTGTTGGGTAAAAGGTATGTTGGGTATGGTCAAGGATGAACAATGTTGTGGTTTGTTGGATGCGGTGTTAGGGACCAACTGCAAATGAGGAATAGAGTATCACCTTTGTTCTTAGTAAGTACGGTCGAGTCTGTGTGTAGATGAGTGGAGGAACGTGACACATGTTGGCTTGATTGGGATATGACGCTATAAAAATATAGCTTGAGATTTGATTTTGATGGTCACACTCATCAATATATGGGATTCAATGACCAATACATTATGCCTACCGACGGGTGAGATCACTATCACCCTAGAGGTTATATATAGGATCATGCGGCTACATATAGTGGGAAAGAAAGTGTATTCTATTTCCTCAAAGGCATCATAGTAAGGTACGATAGTGGCAGTGTTTGGAGAGGCGATGATAGAGTTGAGATACCATAATGCGATCTTGAGATATGGGGACATGTACGCGGCCCATCCTCAGGAGATGAGGTTGGTTGTCCTGATTATGGAGGTGGTGTGTTGTTTACGTTTCCAGATGCAGAGGGTGGGATATTCCCATGAGCACTGATGGGAGTTCTCTAGGACATGATGGAGGATAAGACCTATTTTTCCTAGGCACCAATATTCTTGGTGCAGTTATACAGAGAGTTGTGGGCCTATGGGAGGCTACGGAGGTTTAGTTTATGTTATATCTTTCTTCTTCACTCTGGGCATATGAGCACATCGTATGTGTGCGTCCATTTGGTTTGCCCCGACTTGATGCATTTGATGTGGTCTTGGTCCGAGTTGGTTATAGGCGTTGGGTACCTATTAGGGGAGAGCACAAGGTCTGCTTAGGTTACACATGGTGTGGCATATTACAGTGCGTGCTAAAGGGATTGTGAGTGGTTGACATCATTTAAAGGCCATATGTTGGCTTGCCTTCCTACAGAACACATGGAAGTGGAGTTAGATGAGCTACAACCTTTGCTCGAGTGGATAGAGGAACATTGTGTCGATGATCACGAGATGATACCTATGGACAAGGTTAGATGACAGTTTAGGCTGCCTGGGATGTGCCTCCGCCATTCCCACAAAGAAGCGAGATGATGTGGAGAGGCCTATGCCCTACCACAACCGACTGATGATGACAGGCAAGAGGAGAAGGTCGTGGACAAGCGGATTGATGATGCGGGGGTTACTAAAAGATACATACAATGGTGGGCGGCGCATCATGGGCAAGCACCACCGAGGCCAGGGTAGCCTAACCTAGCCACTATTATAGTTCAGAGGGGCACCTTACAGAGGCAGGTGGCTACCCTTTTGACACATCTAGGAGTAGTGAATGGGTAGCTGACAGGATCAGAGGCACATGTTGCCACATTACGAGCTCTGGTGGTAGCCCCAGTAGGCCTAAGTTACACAAGGATATGTACCCACACAAGGTGGTGCTGGTGATGGGGGATAGGTAGTCACCTTACATGTATAGATAACAGGTTTGTAGGATCATTTGGCCACTGCACATGCTCAGATTGCATCCCTACAGACCCAAGTCACAGTGAATGCATCCTCATAGGCATAGGGATAGGGTCCCATATTACATGTAGTAGCGGGACAGGGTCCCATGGTATAGGGAGGAGGGTAGGGTTCACAGGTATAGGGCCGAGGCCATCATTAGCGGAAAAATCTCGCGAAGTTGATGTGAGACTCTATGGCATCACCACGACAATGCTAATGGTGAGATTTAGGGATGCCTTGAATGAGGCCACATATTACAGGTGGATTAGCTAACGACAACAGGGGATAGATGTCCCCTCCTATGCAAAGTCTGAGGGGCACAACAGGACTTGTGTGAGAGGATGAGATCCCACACTCATAGTATAGAGAGTACATGGGGCCGCGAGCCCGAGAGACAGGTTAGGGTGAGGCTACTAGTTCACGAGATGCGAGACCAGTTTGTAGGCCAAGTGGAGGCTAGATTGAGATCCATGGAGGGTGGAGAGATGTTGGTAGGGTGCCATACTGAGCAAAGAGGAGGAGACAGATGAGACTGGCCCTAAGGGTCTCAGGTGGGGTGACGATTAGTCACTTGGTATGGTTATTTATATTTTGATATTTTTATATATATTGGTTTGTGTTTGATGATAGTGGCGTTGTCCATGAGAGTTTCTATGAGTTGATTATTATACAGACTACATGCCAAAGATTTTGAGGTTGTATATGAGAGTTCTAAGATTTTGATCATATATCAGCTGCGCGTGCCAGAAGATGGTGAGGTTGTATATGAGAGTTTTGAGATACTTGTTTTTATTTGTATCTGTGTATATGTGTAGTGATACACAAACTTTTTCCTAGTGATATAGATGATGGTATTTATGGTATGGATGATGTACTTGTGTTTTGAAATTTCTATTAGTATTTGTGTATGGATGGAAACTAGGTGGATTAGGCATGGTGGAATTAGGTCGGTTTAGGCATGATGGAGTCAGGTCAGTTTAAGCATGGTGGAGTTAGGTCAGTTAGGCATGGTTGAGTTAGGTCGGTTAGGCATGGTTGAGTTAGGTCGATTAGGCATGGTTGATCGTGTTTTTGGATTTAATTTAATTTCTGCGTTATTGGTAACATGGGAAATAAATGATGAGTTATATGTATGTGATGGTGTGATAAAATGGTAGATATGTATGAATGAGAAATTTCCAAATGTTATGAAAAATGGAAACTAATTAAGGGTGAATGCTAATATCAAAACTGTGGGAAAATGGGTTATGGTAAAGAATGGCCAAGCTAACCTCCAAGGGCCCCATGCCCTCGAAGTGTTACCTATATAACCCCGGTGAAAAGGGGCCTCAAAGCTAATGTAGTTCTCCCATAAACTAGGGAATAATATGATGAGCTAGAGGAATGGGTTGGTAGGTTTCAGGCATGATTGAATCTAGGTCATAGACATGGTTGAGTCTAGGTCATAGGCATGGTTGAGTCTTAGGTGAAAGTGGAAATCTTTAAAATGTAGTTGTCGATGGTTTGGTCTTGTATAGGAGAATCAATAGGTGATGAAGAAGGTAGAATGGTAAGAGGTGACAAAAAGAGCTACCTAATTGATAAGAACCATAACAAGGCTACCATACCAAAAATTGGCTTATGAACATAAGACCCTAAAGATGTTGCATGATTGACTATGCTAAGGGTGAAGAAAGTCACATGATCACGAAATGTTGTTTTGCAGGCAAGTCCCTTGAGAAGATAAGAAATTAGGGTGAAAAGGAAATGAGGTGAAAATGGGTGGTTTTTAGCGTAACCTAGTGTAAGATAGCATGCCTACTTGGTAAGAGACCCAAGATCAAAATAGGCAAGTCCATGATGAAAAAGTTATCATTTTCACTTTTTTTTTGAAAGACCGATCGATGCGGGAAGTTTACGTGGGATGAGTATATTATCTCCTTGAGGTATTCGTGAAGATGATCATGTGGGAAGCTTATGAGAATTTTATTTTGTTTTTCAAGGATCGTCCCTTTTATGATAGACTATTTGCGGTATGGAAAGCTTTGTATAATTGTCCTTCGAGGTAGAGTCTATTTATAGTGGCGACATAGAGAGAAGAGATGTCCTTTTTAGGGCGTCATATCTTTCTTTGGAAGTTTGACTCAAGGAGTTGAACCCCATTGTGCTCTTTGGAATTATTTTTCTTTTTGGACTTTTAAGTCATGGACAAGACTATAGAGGAAGGTTAGGATCTTGTTTAGAAGAAAAACCAGAGCACACATAGATTAACTATGAAAAATATGGTTTGAGTGATGAACAACCATGGGATTCCATCTTTAAAAAAAAATGAAAAGTATCCATGAAAATCATGTCATAAGTAGAGCCGTGGTACTCATGTTAAAGATAAGGCTGAAAGGTGACGATGAATCACATGATTCTAGTTTAGTCATTGACCCCAAGAATAGGTAATATGAAAGGTGAAGGGTGCTCAAGGGACGAGCTGAAAATAGATAGAAGGTGATATAGGACTTGATTCAACAATAGAATGGTCAAAGATGCAAGGTGTTCAGGGGTTTAGGTTTGGATTTAACCGAGTGAAGATAAACGATAAGCACCGATCCATAGGTATTATTAATGATATAGGTTCCAAGCCAATTAGGAGCAAATTTTCCTCATTTATTTTTTTCTTCTTTTTTTTACATGTTGATTTTCCTTCAAGACGGGTCGCCGAAGCTGGAAGGTTTGTTCGTGGACACGTTTTTCATAGGTGCATTTGATATGTTTTTGGTAGATTTTGAGATGATCGGGAGCATTGAGATGATGTTCATCCAAAACTCAATTTGTGCTAAACATCTGGTGAAAGTCATAATCGTTTACAACCAATTGAGGGTCACAAAATATATTAATAGATTTAACATCTAGAGTGGTTTGAAAGCCTAATACAAGCATTGGAGAATAAGCATTGGTGGTTGGAGAAGGTATTGTTTTAAGGTGTCAAAGGCTTTGTGGCATTCATCATCCCATTTGAAGGAGACATTTTTTTGAGGAGATGATGAAATGGTTGGCAACAGGTCCGACGGAGTTGACATCTCTAGATAAATAAGAAGGTGATTGCAACCTTTTATTGTGACAAAGATAGTCTACAAACCGCTTCTACCAAAGGTCACGTGGGTCGAGTGCGATGGGTCCGAAGGAGTTGACATCTTAGATAAATAAGAAGGTGATTGCAACCTTTTTATTGTGACAAAAATTTTGAAAGCTGCAAACATTGTCACAATAAAGATAGTCTCCGCAAACTGCTTCTACCAAAGGTCACGTGGGTCAGTCTGCAACGGGTCCGACGGAATTGACATCTCTAGATAAATAAGAAGGTGATTGCAACCTTTTTATTGTGACAAACATTTTGGAGTTAGAAGGTGAAGTGGGTATTTGAGAAGCCAGCGGGCGATGGTATCCACAAATTTGTTAGTGAAACATGGGGTGGTTTGAAGTTCGTAACAATCAAAGGTAGTCAGAAGTATGTTGACATGGTGTTTGTACTTTTGGAGTATTTCATTATGACACTGGTATATACCATTGACTTGGTTTACAACCAACTGAGAGTCACAAAAGATATTAATAGATTTAACATCTAGGGTGATAGTGGTTTGAAAGCCTAATACAAGTGCTTCATATTCGACAATATTGTTAGTACAATAAAAATCTAGTTTGAAATATAGTGGCATAGGTTCATTGTCAAGAGGAATAAGGATAACACCTGCACCACCTCCATGCCGACATTTGGAACCATCAAAGAATAAGGTCATCCGGTAAGTGGTATCATCCAAAGAGAGGGTAGCAATGGATTCATCTGGGAAATGAAGTTAGAAGGCTAATCTCTAGAGAGAGGTGTGTCCGTAAGTTGGTTAGCGATGGTTTGGCCTTTGACATATTTTTGGTGGATGAATTCGAGGTCAAGGTTTGCAATAAGCATGAGCCAACATGTAAAATTTTGATGTTGGTAAGGTTTGGCGTATATGTAATTTAAAGGGTCGAGTGTTAATGATGACAAAGGTTTTGTGGTTGAGTAAGTAATGATGAAGTTTAGTGGCGAAAAAAACTAAGGCTAAGTAAAGTTTTTCGGCATGAGTGTACCTAGTTTTGTAGTCTAAAAGGGTATAACTTATGTAATAAACTCGCTTGCTCCCGGTGTTGCTCATCGTGATGAGCGAGCATGGCACCTAAGGAATGATCAGTAGCAGAAATGTATAGGTAAAAGGGTTGGTCATCTTTAGGAGGAATGAGCATTGGTGGTTGGAGAAGGTATTGTTTTAAGGTGTCAAAGGCTTTGTGGCATTCATCATCCCATTTTAAGGAGACATCTTTTTTGAGGAGATGATGAAATGGTTGGCAGCGGTCAGAAAGTTACGAAATAAACCAATGAATAGATTGCAGCTTACCTTGTAAACTTAAAAGTTGGTGGATAATAGTAGGCGAAGGCATTTCGATAATAGTCTTTACTTTAGCAAGATCAACTTCTAGGTCACTCAAAGAAACGATGAAACCAAGGAGCTTGCCTGAAAGAACAACAAAGACACACTTCTTAGGCTGAAGGTGGACACAATACTTGATGAGATGGTCAAAGATGACCTTCAAGACTGTGAGATGTTTGGCTTGACGTTTGGATTTGGCAAGAATATCATCTACGTAGTCTTCCAATATGTAATGCATTATGTCATGAAAGATATAAGTCATATCCCATTGATATGTAGCACCAACATTTTTAAGGCCAAAAGGCATGACTCGATAGCAGAAGGTCCCCCAAGGAGTGATGAAGGTGGTTTTGTGTTGGTCTTTTGGAGTGAGTAATATTTGATTATAATCTAAAAACCATCCATGAGTGACATCATCTTATGGTGGTGGTGAGATCAACCATTGGTCAATGCACGGTAGAGGAAATTCATCTTTGGGGCAAGCTAAGTTGAGGTCATAGAAATCCATGCAAATTCAAAGTCCCCCTGTCACTTTTGACAAGAACAATGTTTAGCGATCCATTGGGGCTAATCATAGGTAGGATGAAGGAAGCGAGAGAAGGTGTTGAAGTTCTTCTTTAACAAGAAGAGTAATGCAAGGATGCATTTTTCGTAGCTTTTTTTTACGGGTTTGGCTTCAGGAATCGTTACGATATTGTGGACAACTAAGTTTGGGTCAATACCAGGCATATCAGCATAGGACCAAGAAAAGCGTTGTTATTGTCAGGAGGAAAGAAGTAAAAGCTTCATGTTCAACAACATCTAAAGATTGGCCTATCTTTAGAATGTGTGGGTCATCCTGAGTGTTAATGTTGATTTCAATGGTTGATTCATTCAACATGGTTTGTGTCTCAGAAGGTAACGACTGGTGAATATAAGAATCTTCCACACCAAGGTAGGTGAGGAAAGACTCATCATATTGACATTAAACGATGTTAATAGAAGGTGTATCATCATCGATCATGTCGGGATCTTTGGAAGGGAAGAGAAGAGAGGAGCCTCGTCATCACGTTGATAAGTTAGAGGTCAGTGGAAATTGTGTTCACGAATTTTTTTAGGAGGAATATATTCGGGATCTATGGAATTCTTGGGTGAAGATGGTGACGTTGGTGAATGAGGTGTAGAATTTTTTCATCCTCAATGAGGTCGATGCGGGCCTTCTTGGAAGATAGTGCGGGAAAGCCAATGCCGCATTTGTGATATTTGTGTTTACGGTTGGTACATGGGATAACGGTATGACAACCTTGTTCATAAAAACCAAATCCAAATCCTTTTCATGCCTTGAATGGTGAAGGAAAGTGTGAGCGAAGTAGTGGTTAGTGAGATATTGGAGGTTAGATGAAAATGGTCATGTTTGGGATGGCAGTTCGGGTGAATAGGTGGCGTATCAAGTCCCCCATACGTTAAGTTGGTGCGAAGGTGGGGAGGACCATAAGGGAAAACCTCTCCTATGCGATAGTCATAATGAGGATGTTGGCATAGGTTTCCATACTCTTGCGGAGTGAGGAAGGTGTTGATATTATAGAGGTGGTACTCCCCCAAAGTGAGGCATTGAAAAAAACCTTCTAAGGGATCGATAGTAGATATGTGGGTAGCGGGGATAGATAAATTACTAGGTGATTGGGCAGGAGGGGTATCGGTTGGTTGGGAAGTAGATGGGCCATTGTCGAGGTTGCAGCAACAACAGTAGGAATATGAGAGTTAGGTGTGGGAGATGTGGTGGCAACATTTTGGATGGGGTTATGCGTGAAGGAGAAGTGGGGGTAGTGGTAGATTCCTTGCTGGTACAAGGACATCGTTTGGTCGGTATAACATGTTACGGGTTTTAAACGGTGGACAGGTGTTTGGGATGGTATAGTTATGCCCTTCATGTTCGAATTTTACATAACAATGTAAATTTGAAGGAATACAACCCATGACATGAATCCAAGATCAGCCAAGAAATAGGTTATACTGGAACACCCCCTCTAAGACATAGAACAGTGCAGGATAGTTCGAGAGCCCACACGGACGTGAAGAATAATGGTTCCAAGGGTGGAAGTGATGGCGTCATTGAAGGAGCACAACATAATTGGGTTATTATGCATGTAATTTGAAGGGATGCACATTTGATTGTACATGTGGGAGGAGATGATGTTGATGCTAGCACCACCATCAATCATAACGTGTCATACACATATATTATCAATATAGACAAAGATGAAAAGGGTGAGATCAGGATCATCGATTGGAGAGGTACAATCTCCTCATCAGAAAAATTGAGGGTGGCTACTTGATGAGTGGGTGTGGGGGTAGAAGGAGGAGATGATTTGGTAAGAGAGGCCACATGATGAGGGGTGATAATGGAGGCTACTAGTGTGGGGTCGTTAGGTAAAACTTCAATGGATTGCAAAACCTCCATAAGGGCTTGTCAATGAGATTTAGAGGTTTGGACGAGATCATACAAATACATTTTTAGAGGGGATTGATGTAATTGTTTTATCATAGTATGATGGGTGACCCCGTAAGAAATAGGATATGTGGTCCTCGAATGGTGATTTTGGGTGCGGGTGCAAATGGTATATTGGGTATGGGATTGGTTGATGGGCTAGTTGCTTTCCCTTTGTCCTTTTGGGCACACAGTGAAAACTTGGATCATGTTAATCTGAGGGGAAGAGGTAGATGGAGAAGGTATATCATGAGTAGTATAATGGCATGATGGACAAAAACCTAATGCGGGGTAAGAGCCTTGCGAAATGAGTAGGGCACACTGGCATTTAGGTGGTGGTTTGGCCAACTCTCTGATACGGACCATGTTGATCTCAAATTTTGGAGGTGGATAAAAGGGTTGTGGGGGTGGAGATGGAGGTCATTGAAGAAGCAAGGGATGATGGTGTGTGGTGACAGGTGAAGGTGAAATAGAGTTGTCATCAAGAATATCATCGTCGTTAATTTAATTTACTCAGGAGGACATAATTGGAGGAGAACAATTTTGAGATCCTTACAACCTTCTACATCATGTCCTGGTACATGATGATAGGCACAAATTTTAGTTTCATCAAATGCTTTTGGTTTGGGTTTGAGGGGTTCGTAAGGTCAAAGTGGCGGTAATGTGATGACTGAGGTCTCTAAGAGGTTGGCTAGAATGTTGGCGTAGGACCCTGCCAATGGATCACAATGGGAAGTGAGTGTGGGTCTAGGTAAAGGTGCGAGATGATTTTGGGGAAAGATTCATTATAGGAGGGGGAATGGGTTAGACCACTAGTTTGGTAGGTGGTATTGTCTTAGGTTTTGATGGTATCTGCTTGGGTAAAGGTGTGGTAGAAGAACTAATAATGGCAGGTGTTGTTGACTTAACTACCTTGTTGAAGGGTAGTGGGTTCTTGTCTTTGGATTACACCTTCTTGGGTAAAGGTGAGATGGGAGTACGTGATACAGAAGGGAAAGAAGATGGTGGAAGAGGATGGGTTACCCATGGGGATAATAGAGTTGCAGTGAAAGTGGTTAGTAGAGGCTGGGTGGATGGTATGGGTTGAATTCATATAGGAAAATTTGGGGTTATAGAAGCGGTGGAGGTATAGGTGGTAAGAAGTGTATGGGTGAGGGCGAAGGTGTTTGTTGTGTAGGTAAATGAGGTGTAACGAAGGATCATGATGAAGCAATAGGTTGCTTAGCTTTTGATTTTCCTTTGCTTAGCTTTTGATTTTCCTTGGGTAGGAAGTTGTCTGGCCAAGGTTTACTGGTGAGATCCTATGATGGACGAAAGGGGTGAAGGTGACAAAGGTGTGGTAGGTGAGACTGTTGTATGTCACCTAGAAGGTTGGTTCTCCCTTTTAGGTAGAGGAGCAATTTTGGTGCGGATTTGGGAAGACGTGGCTAAATCCAACTTGACAGGTGGATGGGTAAGGCTTGACATCGGCATGACACCCAAGGTAGTGATGGGTCTAAATATGGGTGAAGATGTAGGTGTGGGTAGGCTCTTAGGCATAAGAATGGTTTTAGTCACGGGTAAAATTTTGGATGTAAGTAAAGGTGACGAAGAAGAAGTCATTTCGACAAGTATGGTTAGGGCCATTCTGGCTGCTGGAAATACCTTAGGATAGATCGTGGATGTATCTTCAGGAAACATTTACATTTGAGTCAAAAAGGGGAGTTGAAGATATCCCCAAAGCATGGAATTATCCACGTAATCTAAGAAATCGCGATCACGAAAATGAGAGTGTTGTAATAGGAGATGCAGTTGGTTTGGAGGCAATCCTTGTAAAATATTTATGAGACAGGAATTGGCTAGCCTCGGACTGTGGGTAATAGAGTGAGATCAGGTCAATGGAATCTTGGGATCCTGATGGAGAATTGTCCCCAATAACCAATGGTGTGTTTGAATAATCTCCCATGGGTAGGAGAGATGGTAGGTGGGGTGAGATATATTTCTCTTTTGGTGGAGGAGAAGGTGATGATGATTCTCCTACGGTGGGAGAGTTAATACTGTTGATTGTTCGGTAGGTTGCGAGGTAGATGGTGAAATGACATCAGCAGAAATTGTGGACTCCTCCGTGAGTGTAGGGGGAGATGAAGGGGACTCCTTTGAGGGTGAAGGAGTGGAAAAGGTATGCTCCTCCATGGGTAGAGGAGCTTGTGCAAGAATTTCCTCGATAGACAAAATAGGTGGAAATTGAAGAATGACCAGTATAATATCGAAAACAACATGGAATTCATGGGCATTGTTGTTGTTGGTTGAAGGTTCACTATTTTGATTAGATGATGGTGTATGGTTAGGGAACGACTTCTTAAAGATATGCAAGTTTTGATTTGTTGGCATGTTCGGGTTGTCCATAACAAGGTCTCCATTATCTAATATTTCCTGGACAATGTTCTTAAAAGTTATGTAATTACCATCACTATGGGCTTTGACGCGATGATAATTACAATAGTCATGTTCCTTATACCCTATAGTCATAGGATGAGCGGGATAGAAACCAATATGGGGTTTTATGGGGGACAGTGCAATGGCTCCAAATTTAATAAACTTTTCCAAGACTACAAAATAGGGCTCTCTAATTGGAGTGTACTTTCGTTGTACCCGCCGGAACTAAAAAGTCTGAACAGGGGAAATATTGGAGGAAGGTTTGGCTTGATTAGATGGATGAGATGGTCCAGATTTGAGAACTACCGCATTGGCATAATTGTTTTGGGGTTTTGAAGATGAAGAAGAATCATTTGATTTAAACGGGGTGTTCTTGTTTCATAATTGGATTTTCTTTTCTTCAATGGCATGAATTTCTAGCTTTCGTGCCATGGTGAATGCTTCGTCAAAGGTATGGAAGGTTTGTACCTATAGATTTGGTGAGATGTGTCTAGCACAAGCTCTAGTGAACAACTCAATAATTTCAACTTGAGGTAACTGAAACGTTAATTGGTTGATAAAACTTCACCAACGAGAAATGAAATTTGTGATAGATTCGTCGTCACTTAAAGGGAGAGAAAATGTAGACACTTAAATTTTGTAGCTTATCTTTTGCAATGACATGCTTGGTTTTATTCTTATACTATGTTACGCTCACATTCTAATCGAATTGGTATATCCTTCTCTATCACATATGAATTACTTAACTATATACACTAATTTTTGTTGACTCATGTAATTTCATTTACCTAAAGCAATAATTTACTCCCATGCATTTTTCCCGGAATCTTGTTATATCATCATTAATTGCTCCTACAAAACTATACAATATGGGACCAAATTGTACCACGTTATGGTATAGTTTATATGGTCATGCCCCTTCTCCTCCAACAATTCTTTTCTTAGTTAGAATATCATTTATGAGTTGTTTCATATCCCCTAGGTCAGCCTTAATATGGCATCTAACATAAGAAAACCTATATAAACAAGTCTAATTGACTTAATAACTCACACGAAATTATCAAAAACTGTTATTGTAAATATCTTCACTAAAGCACTCAAGGCTCTCCTAAATCTTCCTAAAGTAATTGCACATCCTTAAATGTAGCCACCACATAGGTTTGAAGCACTCAAACCAGGTTCAAAAGTTTAGTTACCTCCATTATCAAGCCTCCAAAGGTCCAAGAGCTATGTCTTAGTAAGAGAAGCCACACAAAGCATTTCAAAATATCTTAAGGGATAAAGGGAATTTTTTTAGCATATGAAGCACATCACACTATATCACTACCGCACATGGTACATCTATATTCTATCTATAGTTAAAACAAATTATTCATTGTGTCAAGAGACACAAGGGCACGATAGGGGTTGGCTTAGATTTACACACAATATTGCTCCTACACTAGGATAAATACACGAGGCTTGCTCCCCTTAAGGGGATGTAATGCATGGCCTAAATTAGTTCAAAGCAAGGGTTAGCTGTTAGGGTCAATCCAGCCTCACCACACATAGATTCCTCCTTTCTAGGGTTTTCTACGTGTTCCAGATGATTACATCCAATGTTGCATTTTGTAATCCCTAGTGACATACATCATAGCCCATTTGTAAACCACCAAAAGTCAACCAACATTACACAATGCTAGTAGTTACAAGGACAAAACCGTAAAAAGTATGACATAATTGTACCATATCCTAACAAGATTTGTACAATTTAGTAAACGAGAATTTTGTAGTTACACTCTCTAGAACAAAGCACTCTAGTTCTCATCAGCCCTTTCAAATAATTTACGATTATGTGCCTCTTTCATCAAGTAAGTGTTCATCCCTTCTTATGCTTTACACTATCGTTTCATCGTTTTATTATCTTATGTTGTGCGTTAATAATTATATTATGAATTGTATGGTTAAATTTGGATTAATTTATTTAAAATATTCATGTAACATTCTTAGACCTAGTAATACGTAAGAAAAGAACTCTTATCAAACCCTCTCTTATTTTCTTTAAGATGCATAATAATATTATTATTATTATCCATTGTATGTGTCCTCCTTTGAGAAAACTCATCAAAAACACATGCTTTGTCTACAACTATGTTTTATGGACAACATTTTTTTCCACAAAAATGTTTCATGGGCCACATTTATGACATATAGAGACATGATAATTATTTTTGATTGAAAAGTGCACTTATATATATATATATATATATATATATATATATATATACAAAATGTTGATAACATAAAAAAGGGTGGATAAAGTCACACCCCATAATGCCAATCACATCAAGCCAACTAGGCCTCGAGAAAGAGGCCAAATTACATCAAAACCATAATAAAAGTGTGAGCATAAATTAAAAAAGAGTGAACAAAACAAGGAGCCATAAAACTAGGCCACAACGACAAACATGACAGATAAAGGAGCTAGCGAGGGCTGTGGGCTTGTCACCCACCCTAAACCAGGATGAGCAAGTCCGGGATGTGATCACACCTACTTTCATCTTGTTGTTGTTGCTGCTACTTAAGATTATTAGAAGATGACCATGAGGGAGAAATGGCAAGAGCAAGCCGTGGGAATTTACTCAGTCGAGGGGCATTCCAACCAACGCCACTAGAATCACCAAGTTGGCAAAGACCCCGACGTGAGTAGGGGAAGGGGGTTGAGAGTAAGGACACCACCGATGTGGAGAAGGGCTTCGCCAACTCCGTGAGCAACGTTTATGAAATCCCCGACCCCGTGGCGAAAGAGGAGAGTGACGCGGCCGAGGCAACGAGCGGCGACGGGCAAGATCATCTAGAGGCACACGAACGACCACACAAATTGAGCCCGTCAGAGCCCGTCAAAGGGCTTCTAACCCGTCAGAAAAGGGCAGAAAAATTTTGGCCCGTAAAAAGAAATTCAAAATATAAAAACTGTTTGACAATGTTGAAGCGTAGCATTTTAATAAAAATGTCATATGAAGGGCAAAATTCGAAAATGTCAAATTGGAGGGACAGGCAGAGGCAAGCAAGATGACAGTAGCTTGAACACGGCTTTGGAGGGACACTCACACCATTGACAAAGAATAGAGTGCAGTTGCCAGTTGTTGCATCAAATTAATTATGTGTTGTAAATGTAAAGATTTGTATTGAAATGAAAATCCCCTTCGGGCTTCGGCTCATTGAATTTGCTAAAACACGGCTTTGGAATTGGAGGGACAGTGACATGGACACCATTGACAAAGAACAGAGGGGCGAGAGCAGTTGCATCATATTAATTATGTGTTGTAATTTGCAAAGATTTGTATTGACCAATGACACCGTCCAGTTCCACAGTTGAAGCCTGAAAGTCCACATAAACATTAACTCCAACTGTATCCCATCAATGATCATCCATGTGCAAATGAATAAAAAAATTTAATTGGAGATTCAGCTGCGCAGACTGTATTGATTCATTGAATGCATTGCCAATAGTCTAGAGGAGTCTAGAATCTCTAGTCGAATTGAGTCAGGCTCTTCACGAAGAAAACCCAATGTGGTTTAATTTATTCAAATGTGCATCAAATTCGTGAAGAAAACCGTCGAAAAGGCAGATCGGTCCGGGATCTAAAGCCTGAAGGTACACTGTAATTCCAGGGGCGGGGCAGGTGCCGCCAGCCTGCAACTTTTAATTTGTTGACCCTACATACAGAGCCTCCCCCGTAGATTGTACAGAGACAAAGGGTTATTTGATATTGGAATTTGGGAGCAGTTAAGTTTATTTGAGAATAGTGAGTCGTGAGAACCTATGGAAAGGACCTGGCAGGCTGCGCTGGCATTATGGGATATGGGTTTGTTCAAAATCTGATATCATTTTCCAGCAATTATATCTTATAATCAACAACAGCTGTAGCATATATGCAAAGAAAGGATTTTGTAGACACACAGGCGGATCAAACGACACTGTAAAGCAAAGTCATATTTCTGTGTCTCAATTTTTTCTCCTATACATAAGTTATGATTGTTAACAAGATATGTATTTCGACAGGCCATCTTGAAGTAGTGATTTTGTAAGATGGGCTGTAAATTAAGTTATTGCAGGTGTACTGGCCTGGACATCATAATTTTGGAGGGACAAATTTGATGAATTTTAAAAGCCACTGAATGAAACCTGATACCGTTTTCCAGCTTAAAATATATCCTAAATTCAACTACAGCAATCCATAAAGCAAAGGTATATTTCTGTGTCTCAATTTTTCTTAAGCATAAGTTATTGTTGGTAACAATTGAATGAGTAGTTAATGTAGCTACACATTAAAAATCTCATTTGGATTGTGGAACTGGAGAGGGCCAATACGTTGTATGAGTTTGTAAGTTAAATAAGTATTTCATCATTTTCAGATTTCTATTCAGCGCTGAGGGGCAGACTGGTTCATACAAATTAAGGTACAGAATCAAAGGGACCAGTTGGGGTATTGCTTTCATCTTGCTTCAGACATTGAAACAGGTACACTTGTGAGTCAGCTTATACTGAAAAATAGAATAAACTCTGCACAGTTTATATTTTCATTACTAAAAGTATTGATTAAACACTTCTCCATCTTAAAATTAGATATTATTGTTAGTGCAATCTTATATTTGAGATTTTAGTGTTGCATGATTATACAAATTACTCTAAATTATTTTCTTAAATATTCTCTAATCTCTAATTGTAAATTATCAAAATAATACACAAAAATTCATGTGAAAACACTATTTTGATATTTTTATAATTATTTCATTGGAATAGGTGACAAGTGTCGTGTAAGAAGTTTGAGAAAATGGCTTCCATTGGTCGTCCAAAGAAGGATAAAAAACAATTGTCACTTGCTGATGCATTTGGCATCTCTCGGCATTCTAGTCAACCATGTGATTCTCAAAATGAAGAATTTGATATTCTTGCACAAGAAGAGCATGAGTTAGATGGAGCAGAATTTGGGGAAGAGGAACACCCATCAAAGAAACCTAAAAGGACATTCAAGGCCAAATGGAAAACAAGATTTCCATGGGCTTATGCTATAAAAGACTGCAATGGTGTAGAAAGGATAAAATGTTCTTGGTGTGTCAAATATAAGAGAGATACTCCATTTGCTAAAGATGGAAGCACCACCCTTCAAGTTAGTGGCCTTCTTACCCATGCAGAATCAGATCCTCATAAATTTTCATCACAACGTTTGGAGGGAGAAAATAAACAAAGTAACATTCCAATCACTAAACACATAGAACTAATGGTAGATGCTGAGAAGGAGAGAATCATATCAGTGATGGAAAATATGTATTTTGTTGCCATACATGATTTATCTTTGGAGCTCTATAAGCCGATTTGTGACTTGAACAGGTATAAAGGAACTCCACACATGCCTCTCACAGATGAATATTCTGCATATACAAATACAACATCCGGAAAAGAGTTTTTACAAGCTGCTAAGGAGGTTTACTGGAAAAAGTTGAAAGATGATATATTTCATAGTCCATTTTATTCTATTTTAGTTGATGAAAGCACTGATTGTACTATGGAACAACATTTGATTGTTTATATTACATACTTGACAAATGGAGGAAGAGGTCAATGTGTAACAAAATTTATACGACTCCTTGAAATAAAGGATGGAACAACTCAAGCTATGTATGATGCCGTGATCACTCTTTTGACAGAGATGAATTTATCCTTAATGAAGTTAGTTGGATTTGGATCTGATGGGGCGTCTGCCATGAGGGGAATTCGTGAAGGTTTGTCCACAAAGCTTCGTCGAGATGCTCCTCATTTATTAGATATTCATTGCATAGCTCATCGAGAAGCATTAGCAGCAAATGATGCTTCATCTCATTTTCCAGAGTTGCAGTTTATTGATAAATTTGCAAATAAAATATATTCATGGCTTGGAAAATCTACTAAAAGACATGGAGCATTGAGAGAGTTGATGGAGTCATTTCAAATCAACAGGTTGGAAGTGTTACAAATTCATCAAATTAGGTGGCTTTCTAGAGGAAAGGTCATGGAAAGACTTGTCAAACTCATGTCTGCTTTGTTGAAAGAATGGGAATTAGAGGAGAAAAACATGTATGATTTGGCAACAATATTTCAGGTACAATTTTGCATCCATTTACTTGCAGATGTGCTTATTGAGTTAAATAAGCTGAATAAAAAATTTCAAGAGGATCATATTGATATTACTTCCATTGGGACTACATTAGATATCACAGTTGACATGCTTCGTAGGAGATTTCAAAGAGGCATATTTGGGACAGGTACTCTACATACATCATCTTTTCTAACCAGGGCACAAGGAGGATCTCTTGAGTTTGCAGATGGAACAGGTACATTACATGTACATGCATTGAGATTTGAGAGCTTGCCTAAGTCACACAGATCAGGGACACTAGATGATTGCATTGAATTGGGGAAAAGCTTTATAATTAAGGTAATTGATTCTCTTGATACAAGATTCACAGATTTACCTATATTTAATGCTGCTAAATTTTTCAGTCCTCGTAATTACTACGAGGAGACAGAAGATAGAGATCGTCAAACAAAAAGATGGCTAACATGTTTATGTGACAAATTTAGTGTTGGAAACTCACCTATTGTGGACAGTGTTAAATGTTTGGGTGAGATGGATGAATTTATTTGTACTATTTATAGATCATATCCAAAAAACATATGTTTGGAGCATGGGATCTATGTGGCAGTGAACCTGAATGGTTTGACGGGTTTCCATGTCTGATGAAACTATGGCAAGCTATTCTTGTAATTCCAGCAAGCACAGCCAGTATGTGAAAGAGGTTTTTCAAAGTTAAATAGGATAAAGAATGATGATAGATCCAGGATTTCTTTGAGCACATTGGATATGCTAATGTTTCTATCTCTTTGTGCACCTCATGCTCTAAATGAGGTAGATTGGGATGCTATTTATGATGCATGGAAGAATAAAAAAACTCGAAAACCGCTTCCATTAGACAAATAGATGGTGAGTTTTTGGAAGTTCTTTCTATAAAATATGTTCTTTATTGTTTTTTATTTATAAAAAAAATTCTTTGGAAGTTTAGATAAGTGTTTTCAATATTTTACTACTAATTTAATAAGATTTTTTTTCGAAATAATTGATGAATACTTGTCAAGAACATTTGACTTGGTCTAAATGTTGATCAACGTGTCTTGTAATGACTTATATCTCATTTTGTGTTTCAGGTATTTTCTTTTTTGAAGGGAGCCTAAAAAATGTGTTGGTGATATGTTTTGCTTACATTGAGGTGAACACGAGAAACTTTCTATTTAGATCACAAATTTTTGGTAGTTTGATATTTTTCTTGATACTATTTATTAGATGAAACATGAATTATTTTTATACAACTAATTATTTTTTCTCTTATATTTAACAAATTAAATTTGAGTAAAAGAACCTTGTGTTGTCATTAATTTTTAGGTTCATTATGTGTGTTAAAAATTTTGTTTGTCACTTTGTAATTCCAATGTCAATTAGAGAGTTTAATTTTAAATTTTTTATTGGATCTCGCAATATAACTTATTCATACATTATTTATGAAATGGAATTTATTACATTTTAAGGGGAGACACTCTCTTTGTAAAAAGTGTTCAATTTTTTACGACATGTGTGATTTCTTTACTATTTTCATATGAAGTGTAAAATGATTATAATACTTTTCATAGTTGAAGGGTTGGTCCAATATTTACCCTTCACAATGAAATTGGGACTAGCCCTTCAAATTTGATCACTGGCTTTACGTACTAATGTGTGTGTATATATACGCGGCATATTGTGATACGTATAAATATATATTTATGTTATTTTAACACTGTTTTATTACTTAAAAAATTGAATGGCGATACAGAAAAATTGTTAGACCGCCATAAATTTGAAGGCTTTATTGGCAAAGGAAAGATATTTGCAACCATTCCTTAAAATTACAGGAGCCATTTGAATGCATAGAAACAAATTGTTAAAATTACCGTACCTATTTAAAATTTCTGCAATTTTGATCAGGCCCAATAATGCAGTATAGCTGGCATTCTAACTTTTTCCAGGCCCACTTATGGACACAAAAGTTGCACCGTCTTGGCGTTGTCATTATAAGTAGTACCTATTTACATTTTCTGCAGTTTTCAAAATAAGAAAATGCAGACGGGCTACCGACCACTGTCATTTGTCTATCTTGATATCCTACCTACTTATCTGCATTTCATTTCTCTGTCTTATCTGCAAAATGGCACAAGTACAGCTTGGTCACCTATATTTACTGTCACTTTTTAGACTGTCTTTGTCTTCCTTCTAGAGTTTAAGAGAATCTCTAAGTTGTATTCCATATATAGCTCTGTTGAGTGGTTCATATTAATACTACACATTGCAGTTCTTCAAATAGACAAGTTCATTTTCACTTTAAAGGTGGTCGTCTATACTACTTTTGATCAATGTGAGTGTGAAGATGCTCATCTAGAAAGGAAGAGCCTAATGATTGAATGTCTGTTAGGTGTGTAGCTAACAAAATTCAAATTTGCGACCTCATGTTTATAGGACGGGTGCCCAATCAATACGTTGCAATATTTTTGTGAATTATTTTGTCAAAATTAATATACGACGTCGATTACGAATTCATGTGAAAGTTAGACTCGATCAGTCCTTAAAAACATTTTTGAAACCCAATGGCATGAGGGTTTCACTTAGTAAAAATATGGTATAACACGTTCGTTCGAAGAGTATTAAAGAATACCCTTAATGTTAGTTTTTACCTCTAATTATTCAATTGATAATACCCCCTCCCGTTATATTATTAGAATGAAAATACCCCCTATTTTTTCCATGTACCTTACTTACCCATTTTTCCATTACAATTTTATTTACCTCTTTTTATTTCTACCCTAATATATCAAACATAAAATATATCATGTTTCCCACTCAATTATTATTTTCTTAATACACCTTTGCTCTAGAAAGAGATTTTGAAGCCATTTAAGATCTATTACCAATTACCTTAATGTTAATTTTAATCATTTATCAATAGTTCTTCAAATAATTAAGATGGTGAAATAATATCATTTGTGTTGAAAATCATACTCAATCCTAGTTTTCTACCATCTTATTATTTCTTGGTTAGGAATCTCCTAATTGATATTCCCTTATTCAATAAGAGATTATAATTTTATATTATGACCACACTCCTTTAGCAATTTTAAGGTATTTAGTTTTTAAAACTAGGGTTCAAATATTTTATTTTTATATTAAAAAAATGATGCCTCTCCTATGGCCCACCTCTCTAACTTTGCCCTTAATGCCTAATTCAAAATATTAATAATTAAACGCATTCACCCCTAATGTCTACCAAGATATTGACTTTGAAATTACCAATTTTAATTACCTCAATATGAATGAACGTGCTACGATATTACCTAACTAATGAACCCCGTGCCCAATGGTTACAACCAAGGAAAATAGTCAACCAAGTTGAACTTTCCCATCAATTTGAATCCCTCTTCCACCATTTTTCTCATATCAAAAGCTCAATACTCTAATTGTTAGCATAGTATACATACCTAATTTTATTATTAGACTAAGCTTCTATCTATTCCATTATTCTCTCACCTACATCCATATCTTCCTCCTTCAGTTTAGGGGAATATTGTTTATTGTTTCTCCTATATAATGTACATGCTTCTTCATAATAAAATCAATGTGTGAAGAGTATTTCACTCCACATTCTTCTCTTCTATCTGGCTCCTACATTTTGGTATCAAGCAAACATGATCTCTAACCTGTGCGGGTAAAGGAGCAATGAACTGAGGAGAGAAAGGTTGTTGGAACGTGGAGGAATTAGAGTGGCTTACATGTTTAGTCTTTAATCACTTTTGCTGCGTGAAGAGTGACCTACAGAAAAAAGACAAACATGGAGATCTTGTTGAGCTAGAAGACATAAAACTGAGCTGCGTGGCTGTTTGGTGCTGCGTAGAAGTATCCACATCCTACGTGGAAAGGAGAGAATTTGCATGGAGGAGAATGTTGAGATACTTGCGTGGAGCATTGTTTTTACAAGCTTCTTTGTAAAAATATGTGGTGGAGATCTTTGAGAACATAAACCTAACCATTATACTCAGCGTAAAAATTTAGCTACCTGCCTAAAGTTGCTGAAGAAACTCCTGCGTGGCTAGGTGAGAAAGGCTGCGTGGAGGAGAAAAAAAGTGGATCTCTCTTTTGTTTTTTTTGTCCATTGTTTTTTTATTTGTTGCACACCTACGTGGAGGAGCAAACATGTGTGGAAAGAAGAGAATGAATCTATGTGGAGGAGACAACCTGCACGGAACTGTGTGAAGACTGCATGAAGGAAGAAATTACGTACATTTTTTGTGTATTCCAGCTACCTACGTGGAGCCTTCACCGGTATGGATGGGAGATGCGTGGAGAAGAGAATTACAGAATTTACTTTAATGTTGTCTAAACGTAGTCAATTCTTTAGTTGTTGCATGGAAGTTTAACTTCCTAGAGCAAGAGAATTTTTCAGCTTGTTGCATGGAGGAAATCAATCATTTACCTGGTGGAGTAACTCCAGCATCTTGCAAAGGAGAAGGAAATTTGTTGCTGCTGCGTGAAGTAGCTTGTGATTCCAAGGACGTGGAACACAAATCCTAGCTAAATAAATAAATAAATATTGCCTGGTAAAGAAGCATCTCTCTCATAGCCTCTCCACCAAGACAATGAAGGACAAGAAGCAGATCATACAACACTACGCCGAATGTCGAGTGTAGACAACTCGATTGAGAGCATCAATAACACGGTCACCATTGCCAAAAGCTAGAACATCGACTCGCCAACCAGAGAACATCGTGAAGAATCTCCTGAGAGCTTGGGTTCTACTTTGCTTTGCTAAACAAGCTTCAAACACGGCAATCTAGCCTTCGACAAGCTAGTTTGAGAAGGACTTCTTGAATATTTCCTTTTCGACGTCAGCTACCAAGCAAAGTGAGTTTAGGAAGAATTAGAAGTTAGGTAACGATGCCGATTGTGTGACAACGAAGAAGAACGCCCCACAAAGCATCACCATCTCACAGCACGCGAATATCGCGAGCATCTACGAGCTAGTAATTCTCATCAATGAGTCAAAGTTGTAATAACTCTTGAAATAAATAAATAAATAAAAATTATTACAATGTCTGCTCTGAAGTTGCTTCTTTCCGATGCTCAGTTACTCAAAGGGCCCAATTTTGTGGCCTAGAAAACAAAATATAAGGCGAGATGGATCCATCGACAAACATAAAGCACAACTTGTAGCAAAAGTATATGCTCGAGTAAAGAGGGAATCGACTATGAAGAAACCTTTGCACCCACTGCGAAGATGAAGACCATCGAGTAGTTTGCGCACTAGTGGCATAGAAAGGATGGAGACTTCATTAGATGGACGTCAAGAGTGCTTTCCTAAACAAAGTGATATGAAAGAATAAGTATACATGACCCAACCTAAAGGATTTGTTGATGAAGAGCATGCTTAAGAAGGTATGTCGTCTCATCAAATCACCGTATGGTGAAACAAACTCCAATTGCATGGTATATCAAGATCAATGATCACCTTTTACAGCATGGGTTCACTCGTAGCCCCTCATATTCAAATTTGTATATAAATAAGGTAGGCAAAGAAATTGTCATTCTTGTTGTGTATGTAGATGATCTTGTGATCATTGGTAGTTCAGAAGATCAGGTTGATATTGTGAAGAATGATCTCAAAAGAACCTTTGACATGAAAGATTTGGGCTACTACATTACTGTCTTGGCTTGGAAATATGGCAAAAGGAGCATCACATTTTTGTCTCCCAGATAAAGTATGCCAAGACACTCCTGGAAAAGTACAGAATGTCAAATTGTAAACCTATATCCACTCCCATGGAAAAAGGCTTGCAACTTTCAAGATTTCAGGACTCACCTCAAGTAGATGCTACACTCTACATGTAACTTATTGGAGGGCTCATCTACTTGACATATACCAGACCAGATATATGCTTTGTCGTCAGCTATCTTTCCAGGTTCATGTAAGAGCCAAAGCAATGTCACTAGACAAACAAAGAAAGCATGTTTGAGATATGTCCGAGGAACATTTGATTATGGTCTAGAATATAAGAAGAATGATCAATTCTTCTTATAGGGATACGTCGACTCGGACCACGCCGGATCTGTTGATGACAGGAAGTCAACTATAGGATACATATTTCATCTCGGATCTGGACCCATCTCGTGGATAAGCAAGAAGTAGAATGTTGTTTCTATCTCATCCATAGAGGTAGAATATCACGTCGCATGAGGAGTTGTGTGCGAAGTGATATGGTTACGTCGTATTTTAGATGATATGGGAATTCCTAAAAAACATTCACCTGTTCTCTATTGCGATAATCAGAGTGTGTTGAAGCTTGTGCAGAATCCATCTTTCATGAATGAACAAACCATATTGAGATTGATTGTCATTTCATTCGAGTGAATGTCTTGGACCATCACATTCGGCTCGTATTATCCTACGAAGCATAGTTACCAACATTCTCACAAAATCTCTTGGAAAAGTGAAATTTAAATTTTTAAAGGGTCACATTTGCAAGAATAATGTGATAAGGGGGGGAATGTTAGCATAGTATACGTACCTAATTTTATTATTAGACTAGCTTCTATCTATTCCATTATTCTCTCACCTACATCCATATCTTCCTCCTTCAGTTTAGGGGAATATTGTTTATTGCTTCTCCTATATAATGTACGTGCTTCTTCATAATAAAATCAATGTGTGAAGAGTATTTAACTCCACATTCTTCTCTTCTATCTGGCTCCTACATTTAGTATCAAGGTCATGAGTCACAGAGTTTGACATGCTCCATAGAGGAGAGCATACTGCAGATAAGAGTGTGTATGTTTTTCCCATGTTCACACTAAGGGGGTGAATGTTAGGAATAGTTTAGTTATTGTGAACATTAGATAAATCTATGTGTGTGCAATAATGAGTTGTCATATACAACTCATAGATAAGGTTGAGAGATACTAGGAATTGTTAGAGAGATTTGTGTGAGATAGAGAGACTCTAGGAGATCATGATTGACTCCTCCTTTGTAGGAGACTATCAATCTATATATTGTAATCTTCTATATTGAAATAATATCCGGATGAATACAAAAGAAATATATTGTGTGTGTAAAATTAATTATTCTCAAAATTATTTCTTGTACAAGTCACTGGTTCAAAGTTTATATCATTGTCAACATTAAATCTCATCCTAAACACACTCCATATGAAATTCTTTACTGCAACATCTTGCAAATGTGGATGAATCTTCACGGCTCCATTGATAACACACTCCTTGTTGATTTGATTCATCATTCTCTCTAAATCAACTTGGTGATTGATCTCATCGACCACATGGAGCGAGTGAATCTTTATAACTCTTTACATGGTTCTATTCAAATAACAATTGTGCATCACTCTTGAAACTCTCTTCCATCTTGAACCATTTATCGGTTATGCCATATTCTTAAAACTTATATTATGTGAAATCCACCAATTGTGATTTTTTTAGTGTTCCATGTTTTTTTATGGGTTAGGCATGTAAAATAATAATATGTGGAGAAAATAATTATAAAAAATCTATTTGTGAGTTGTAGGTAAGTAACAAATCACAATATATAGGGATGTTAGGGACATATTCTAGGTGTGATTGAGATGTTATTGGGATTATGGATTGTTTGAGCGGATTAGCCTTGGCTCCTTATATTTAGGAGATCAAGTGCTTATATATAGTAATCCCAAAAACATGAATATTATTAAGTGTGTATTTTATAAGGCTAGGCCAAATTGTACATTTGGTATTAGAGAAGGTTACTTCTATGTTTGCAATGGAATTGTGAACGTAGTGGAAGGGAAATTAGTATTTTCGTCACTTGTATGATGTTCAAAGTTTTGGCACAGATTAGCACTATTTGATATATTTTAGGTTTTCATTTATTTTGTTTATGTAGTGGAAATATTTATATGACTGTTTTGAAAGATTTGTTATTTAACTTGAAAAGTTTTTAAAATTTTGGATTGTTATTACTTCAATAAGAATGTCATTCTCTTGAAATATCCGTGGAGTAGACACCCATGAGAAGTTATGAGAAATTTTATGGTCATTTGATCGTGAAAATATTTCATCTATTCGCGAGTCTCCTCCTTTCATGTGTTGGTGAACATCCTAATCAAAATAGTGTATCCCTATAGATGATCCATGCATACTATAATGTTAACATGTCATTACCCTTAGTATGCTACGTTATAAAAGAATCCATTCTTCTCTATATTTTGTTGTTGAGGAGTGGCTAGATTCTCAAGTAGTTGGGGAAGTGGTGTATAAAGACTATGTTATCGATGGAGAATTTAATGGAGGTTAGAGTTCGATCAACAACCTTGTTATCCACTAGTGATGAGGCAATTTCAAATTTAGTGGATTTTATTTTCAGTGTTTTTCTAGTTAATCATTTTCATGTTTCCAATGTGTTTTGTTTAGTGTGTTCTTGTTTTTTGATGTGTTGAATAAAACATCTATTGCAAGTTTGGGAAAGAAACATATTCAAAATTCTTATTCTTGGCGCGTAGTAGAAAATTTTGAGGTAAACTCAAAATGATTTGTTTTCCATCTAGTTTGGGAGCTCTAGGAATCTACAGGATTTGGAATTTGGGAACTCAAGGAATAGGAATGGCCCATGGAATTTGGCTCATAGCTACGCCTTTCAAAGAGTGCAAAGAAACATCTTGATGGATTTGTACCTATTATAATCAATTTTTTAGCTCGAGCATCATTTGCGATATATGTGTCTCTTATCCCATTTTTACACTAAGGGGGAATGTTACAATTTTTTGTTAGAGCTTCATGTTATGTATATGGGTTAGGAAAATATTATTTTGTGTGTAAAATAATAATGTGTGGAGCAAATAATTATAAGAAATATATTTGTAGAGTTGTACGTGAGTAATAACTCACGATAGATAGGGTTATTCAAAGAAATTCTAGGTGTGATTGCGAGATCATCGAGATTGTGGATTTTTTAGGTTGAATATCCTTAACTCCTTGTATTTAGGATATCAATTTCTATATGTTATAATCTGAAAATAACGAATAATATTTAGAGCTTATTTTGTAAAAGCTAGAAGAAATTTTACACCACTTTTTAATAGCTCCATATAATATTACCAAAGGCTCCCTATCATGCGGTAATGCATTATCAGTAGTTCTTCCAATGGGCGTGTAAATATAAATCTTTCTATAATGAAGAGCACCTTCGATAAATCATGTCGATTAAATCGTGGAATATAGAGAAGAAAAATTAAATTTCTCTATTCCACCATCTCACCACCATGCATTTATCAATCACATGGAAATGGTGGTAGAAAGGTAAGAGAGAATAGACCTATTTATCAATAAATTAACGAAAACAATGTTGTTGAAGGTTGATAAAATGAGATGTAATGGATTTTGTAGAGATAAAGAGAATGTTTTGAGGTAGTCCATAGTAAACAAGATAAATGAGAAGACCAATTCCTTTTTCCATCCAAGTTAATTGTCTACTAGACCAATATTTGTAAAATTATTTTTAGCATTTCTTAAAGACTCGGAAGAAAAAACATGTGTAAACATATTCATTTCCCAATAACTTACATAAATATTGTTTTAGATGAGAATTAAATGTATATATTCTCCCATAAACATGATGTAGAGGATATTGTTGAGCGGTATCCTTATGAACATAATAACATGGGCGAGATGTCATCACAAAATACTAAATATATCTTTACCCAACATCATCCTCGTGGTGTGATATAGCTACGTTTCACATATACAATACCCTAAGTTCATAAAACCCTTTCGAAAAAAAAAAAAATATAGAAAAATTCACCTTTACTGATAGGCATGTGGGTAGCATTATATCAAATGGTTCAACAACGATGAGAGGATTCTTTAATTTTGTACTTTTGTAAGTTTTCAAAAATAAGTTACAACTCATGAACACTTGGAATTTTTTATTTGTCAATAATATCAATGATTTCCTTAGGATGAAGAGGAGTTTTTGTTTGTTTGCGTTATTCCCAAGAAACCTTTCCCATGTCAGTGAAAGCTAGGAAAATGCAAAGGAGGATGATATATTAAATGTGTATGTGTTTGAAAATGATTTTTCCATAAGGGTGACATAAAACATCACCCATATTGTCTTAGTGCAATCAAAAGAATGATTCAATGCCTTATTTAAAACTTATTTTCATCTTTCACTTCATAATAATTCTTCATGGCTTCTATCATTTCTCTTCTCTTGGGGCCAACTTCAACAACTATAAAAAAATTAGTTGTCTTATTTATTTTAAGAGGTAATATCACAAGATACTTTTTCCAACTTCATTGACGCATACTAAGATTGTGATTTTTCTCTACTTTTAGACATTATTTGTGGCACACTCCTCGGCCATTTTCCGTGTAATGACTCACATACCACAATTCCTTCCAACTTATAGTATTATATCATTATAATTCCATATTTTATGAGGCATATATAATATTAGTTTTTTTCATACATATTTATCGGTATAAGAAAATCAACTATACGAGTCTTACTATTTATAGCCCTATCTTTGTCCACTCCCTTTGTTTCTTTGATTGAAAAATCAGGATGCCTCATTTGAACCCTTTCCACCATGACTTTCCATGAACCTCATTAATGAAAGGGTTGGCCTTAGTTTCACATACGTGAGAAACATGTGCTTTCAAATTTGTGATGTCCAACCCATGGCCCATGTCGGTTAAGTCCCTTTCCATTGCAAGAGATCTAATTCAACCTATTCTAATAAAATAGTGGGTACTCCCATCTTATATATTGTTTTAATCCCTTTAATCCAATCATACATAGTGATATCTTGAATTCCCCACTTATCGTGGCATTTTTAATGGGGTAACCATTATCCTCCACATCTCGCATTATATTTTCAAGATCATCCTTTTTCTACTCCTTATTGTTCAGAAACCTTTTCGGTGGTAGAAAATTTCCCCTTGCTTGCACATTTACTTGTTTTTGGTTTGTTGTCAATGGTTTCATCTTTAAAAACTTCTTCATCGTCTATGTTACTAAAATTCATCCCTCTAATCTTCATTATTGCACAATGATTTCTTTTTTAAAAAATTCCTCTTTTTTTGTCTCCCATGGATCAACAAGAAAATTCAAGGGTTAGCAAAATGTGCACATAAACCTCAATTCAAATTTTTATTTTAATCTTCCAATTCTTTCCACTTTTCTATTTTTAGTTTATATATCACATTGTAAATAGTTTCAAAAGTTTCAAAATATTAAGTTTGTGATTTCATTTTTTACTATTAAAATAGGAAATTTATATCTATAAATTCAATTCTTGTTTTACATTTCAAGGCAATTAGTTTATATTTTAAGAAAATATGACGACAAAAGTTTCTCTATAGTTGTTGTAATTGATTAATAATGATTTATTTGTGTTAGAAAATGTTCATATAAACCGCTCATTCACATTCTTATACAATGCATAAAATTTGAAGTATACACATTTTGCTAATCAAGACCTAATTGTTTTATAAAAATTCACATTGGCAAGTAGGTAAAATAATTTTGAGATACATAAGTGGAACAAGATATTATGGCATTCGATATCCTCAATAAGATGAATTCAAGATAATTGGATATATAGATAGTGATTATATAGGAAACATTGTTATGTTTTCATTTTGGTTCGGAGTGGAGTGTCACGGGATTCCAAAAATAACCCTTTATATCTCTTTCATTAGTAGAGGAAAAATATGTAGTAGCAACATTAGCAACATGTCAAATAGTTTAGATGAGAAGGATGTTCACTAACTAGAAGAAAGAGAAAGAAGGAGAAACAAATATGTTTTGTGATAATAAATCAATTTAATAGCATTATCAAAGAATATTTTTGTCACGAAGGAGCAAGTAAATTAATACAAGATATCATTTCATCATAGAGAGAATCAAAAATGGAAAAATAGTGATAATAAGGTTGGAAGACCAATATTTTGATATGTTACAAAGCCAATAGAGAAAGAAACTTTTTATATATATATAATAGAAAGTTTGTGATGTGAACATGAACAGGGTGGACCAAACTTAATGAAAAATTACACTCCCACAATTCTAATACTTGGATTAAGCTGTTAAATGTGCAAACATACACTCAAAGCACAAGTAGACTAAAAACACATCTTTTTATTGATTCCAATAACAAGTTTAAGATATTCATACACAAAATCACTCTCACACTCACTAGCCTTAATAGGATTACTACAACATTACATGAAAAGAAAATCCCTCTTTAAGTCCCTCTAGACTAGAATAAAAATCCCAACACTATCTCCTCTGAATGAATTATTTGTTTTCCCTATGACTCTTATTCAACTACTTTTTAAAAAATATAACTCTCCATCTAAGTATTCTAATATAGTTGATGTTTCTTAACCTTCTGGAATATATTTCCATCTCCTAAGAGCCTTAGAAATGATCAAAATAAAAAATGAACATTAATGGGACCTTGTCATGCCCATGATTTTAAGACCCAAGCTAACCATCAAATTAACTTAATTATGTAAAATTAGGGTATAATTTTTGTAAAGGGTTAAGGATGTTGGTTAAAGACACTTATTCTAAATACTTAGTAATAGTAAATTATTATTTTGCATGTTGTTAAATTTAACTAAGGGGTTATAAGAAGTGCCTCGTAAAAATATTAATTAAGTGACAAAGCTTTAAATGCTAAATAATTATTAACTTTCATTACCAATATGACATTAATAATTTAGGATGCATTACATTATTTTGATAAGTTGTTTAGGAGATGTAGGGTCCTATATTCAAAACAAAGGTAATAAGTGGATCTAGCGATATCCATGCAATTTGATGTTAAATTGATCTTTAACAAGTGTTATTACACTTTCCCCACCAAGGGGTTACACTTAGCTAGTTATGAAGTTAATTAAAAATAATAATAAAATTTAAATTCTAAGGTTTAACTAAATCATTTGGGCATGGATCCCATTTGGCCCCATCCGAATGGACCAATGCCTCTCTTTACACAAATATCAATTTAAGTAAATATTAATTCACTTTTTATTCACCCAAATTTTAAAATGAAACCACTTGCTCCAAATGTTAAGTCAACCCCTAATAACCACTTGATAAGTGGGAAGATCTAGGTTTATTTTGGACCTTTGGATGAAGGGAATGCCCACAATTATCGTATGTCTAGATTTGCGACCGTAAATTTCATTTTAATTTTTTCTATTTTCTACTTTTATCTTCTTATTTTATCTTGTTTGGTTTGTAGGTTTTGGGAGGGAGCTCAAATGGAGGCATAAGGCTACCATGCTTATTTTCTTCCTTCTATTCATTTTTGCATACCCTAACTAGGGTTTAATAGAAGAAAATATGTATATATTTAAATATATACCAAATGTATATTTTCCAATGTTTACTTATATATACACACACATATATGTAATTGTGTGTGTGTGTGGTTTTAAGCCTTATTAAAGGGAAGTTGCGGGTTATGTGTGTACACACATACACATTAGATTTTGAGGTTTGTAAGAGGGTTGATTAAGGGATTTAAGGTCATGAGCTTGTGTACAAAGTGCATGTGGCAAATCCACGCCCATACTATGGGCTATGAATAATAATGCCAAGGGTTTGTGGTGACGGGTGAGGAAGCTGAGAAGGTAGTAGTTAGGTTGTGGTCCCTCACAAACAATCTTTTTTATTTTAACAAACACACACACAACACACACACACACACAACCACACACAATATCTTTACAAATGAGAAGTTTGATTCTCATATGCTAAATTGTTTGTTTATAATATTATTTAATGATTAAATAAGTTATAAACAAGCAGTTAACATATGAGAATTAGACTTCTCGTTTGTAAATTTGTGCATTGGTTTGTGTGTGTGGGTGTGTGTGTGTATACATATCTATCATACATACATATACATATATATCTATATATCTACACATATACACATACACACACCACACCCCAACCATTGCAATATGGTTACAAATGAGAATTATGATTCTCATATGTTAAACTATATGTTTATAATTTTATTTAATCAACACACACGCACATCGTGTGTGTGTGTGTGTGTGTGTGTGTGTTTCAAAACTTTATAAAAAGAAAATCGATTCACATAAAAAAATCTTTTTTTTTTTTTTTAAAATACAAACTTGAGGAAGTGTGTGTGTGACTTAAACCTCTCTTCAAACCATTGAGATAAAACAAATACTCTCTCTCTCTCTCTCTCTCTCTCTCTCTCTCTCTCTCTCTCTCTCTCTCTCTCTCTCTCTCTCTCTCTCTCTCTCTCTCTCTCTCTCTCTCTCTCTCTCCCTCTCTCCCTCTCTCTCTCTCTCTCTCTCTCTCTCTCTCTCTCTCTCTCTCTCTCTCTCTCTCTCTCTCTCTCTCTCTCTCCCTCCCTCCCTCTCTCTCTCTCTCTCTCTCTCTCTCTCTCTCTCTACTCTCTCACTCTACTCTCTCACTCTCTCACTCTCTCATCTGTGTGTGTTGAGATGTGTGTGTTCTGTTTTTCTGTGTTGTGTACATCTTAAATGGATTACTAAAAAGAGATATTGTTTCTATTTTTTCTATTTACCATCTTAAATGGATTACGAAATCTCTCTCTCATTTTAAGATAATAAAATATAACATTGGTGCAAATCTGATATATATATATGGCCACAAAGGTCTTGTAAGTTTTTGTTAATATATCATATTTGCACCAATGTTATATTTTATTATCTTGAAATGAGAAGTTCTATATCCTTTTTGGTAATCCATTTGGATTAAGATGGTAAATAGAAAAAAATAGAAACAATATCTCAATGTTTCTTTATTTTTTGTGTGTGAAAAAATGAGACAATAAGTATACATTCGTGGAGAAAATAACACAAAACTATTTCCATCTAAACTATTTCCATAAAAACCTTGAACCCATTTTCCTTTCTTTCAACCTATAACAACATATAACTACAACAAAATTTTGCAAGTTTATACTGGTTCTAGAGATGACATTTTTGTTTTGCAACACCTATTTCAAAAGGTTACTATGGATGGATAATATTCATGCAATCTCAAAGAGTTTGATCCCAAACAAAGTCCATTGAGAAACCATGGTAAATGAAGAACTTCTTTTAACAAAACTTACAAATTTCTTCTTTCCAACACAAGATTTACAAGTATAATAACAATATGATTTCCACACCAATGCAACAAAAATTTCATCTTTCTTTAATTACAATATCAATAACTAAACCACTCTTATAATACAAGAAGAGAATCCTTCCACAAATTGGGAGCAACATGGAAAAAATTATACTAAACATGCATTCTTCCATAAGAGAAACAAGCTCCCAACAATCTCCATAACCAAGCTCCATCTCCAACTAGAAAGCATCCAAACCACAAGAAGATGACTTGGTTGACCACCCAACCAAATGGCATCATTGCATGCCTCTTCCAACAAAGGAGAGCATGCTAGCCTCCCTCCAATCCCATGGGAAAGAGAAGAATCATGCCTCCAAGTGAGCGCAATGTGGGATAAGGAGAAAGAAACCAAAACCACAACATTCAAACAATTATAGGTGTTGAAAAACAAAAAAACACACAAAGCGCTCCATGATTCTAACAAAGTGAGGAAGAGAGGAAAAAGATCCCATTTTAATCATTATTAAACATGTATTCAAATGTGTCCACAAATTTCCCAAAATATCCAAAAGCCTCCAAAGCTCCATATCCATCCAATAAACCTTATTTCTCCTTGATAGAAAATGAATAATCTTGAATTGATATCTTATGCATATCAGACTTCTTTATTTATACATGAGAGGAGGAAATGTGGAAGCTATTGAACTGTTGATGCAAATAAAGCTATTGCAGAAGATGAAACAAAGAACTAAAGCAAATAACTTATCTTTTAGAAATGTTCTAGCAATAATCTTACCTTGTCGCAAGATCAAGCATGATTTAATGCCATTTTGGACAAGAAATTCTACCTTCAGTGATAATTCGGTGAGGAGGTAATTGAGGAGAAGAAATAGAGATAGGATATCTCACTCAATATATATTATTCAAAAGCACGTACATTATTTATAGCGAGAGGAGAAGTAACAATACTCTCCACAATGAACGGAGAGATTACAAACTAGGAGAGAATAATGGAATAAGTTCAAACAAACTCTCCTAATTATATAAAATAATTTCTACGTAACCTTATGCATACAGAAGCCCAATAGATAGGTCATATGGAAGTTCGTGGAAGGTGGAAAGTCGCTTGACAGACAATGGAATACTCCAACATTCCCCCTTATTTCATTGTTTTTACAAAAGTAACCCGAAACATCATCATCTTCATCTTCTAATTCTGGTACATCTTTTTCTTATTCATCATCTTGTCGAGTCGTGACACGTCCTTTTTGCTTCTTATGGCGAGGAAATCATCTAGTTTTATTTGAATCACTACGACCAAATGTGCTCATGTTTCCTAAGTTGTAGATGAAGAGGTGGGCTTGGTATGCTTGTGTAGTGTGACGCAGATGCTCATGTGGGTGTTATCTCTCGCGTTCATCATCGTTATTGTAGCCTTCTTCGAGATTGGCACGACTCTTCTCTGTCTGGTACCGTATGTCGAACAAGACTCAGTCATGCATCTTTTATGCACCATGTCCTCAAATCTACAAGTTTTGGATACTTTTAGCACCTCAATGTAGAAATCGGTGCTCTCTTGGGCTTGAATTCAATCTCTCAAACGTTGCACGTCCCTATGGTTTCTTGTAGTATTGCTAGCTTCTCCAAACACGATTGTCATGCACTCAAATTGCTCTGAGGATCGAGGCACATCATGTAATTTGAATTTTAGAAAAAAATTATAAATAAGAAAAGGTTTAGGATAAAAATAAGAAAATTGGGTTTAGAAAAATAGTCTAACATAGGTTTTGAAAAAATATTGTAATTGATATGAGTGTGTGTGCGTGTGCAAACACATGCATGTGTGTGCGTGAAGTCTTTACAATTTTAGCAAGACATAACGGACAAAATAGAGTGTAGACATGAGAAGAAAATTCAAGCTTGTGGCCACAAAGGTCTTGTAAGACTTTTTTTATTTAATGAAATTTAATTTTTGTGTGCAAATTTCAGCAACAACTTGTATATTTTTACATAGGAATTTGAGGTATCATAATATACCTTCAAATACAAGAAAACTAAATCAATAAATAATTAAAAACACAAATTATAGGCATAGATAAGAAAATCTTATTTGAACCCATGTCTATCATAAATTCACCCATTATATATATATATATATATATTTCAAGGTTCTTATCTTAAGTTTTTCTTATACCACATTAATTAATAACTCCACTACATTCTCTATTAAAATTCTATTGTTTAGTGGCATATGGTATCAATCTAGTTATATTATTATATTGGTCCAAAAATCGTTGGAAAAAAGCGTGTCTTGAGAAAAATATTTTAAATGACACTTAATGAACGTCAAATACAAAGTTAAAATTGCCTTATGACGCTTAAAAATCTTCATAATCACACCATCACATCCCATCTATTGTTGTCATTATAATAAGTTCAAATAGTGTATAATGCATTACAAATATAACTAGATACAGAATGTTAGAAATGATATGTTACATATTACCATGCTTGAAGATACAATCTAACATTGTGTTGACAATGTTGTATTGGTGGACGTAGGTCTAGGAATCATGTTAACTAGAGTTAGTGGGAAGAGTTAATGATGTTCTCCTATATTATGGAAGCTTTTCTCATGTTGGAAGAGCGTGCCCAATAATTTCCTTGGGAAGTTAGCCCTTTGTGATGTAGTTTTAGGTTAGGAAGATTGAAAGTCTGTGAGGCCCATAACTCTATTGTCTTTGGTGCTGTGCTGTGTTTAAGCTTTCATGGCAGAAAACCGCGTTAACAGAGAGAGAGAGGGATCGGGATCTTCAGAGAAAACGTTTCATTCTCCTATCAACATTCCTGGCCCCAGAAATGACCAGGATGTGAAGAAATGGATGGATGGGAGATTGAAAAAGAAACGGTCAAGTTTGGATTTCCATTTCATATCACTCACAGAGGATCTCCGACATATTCTCACTTCTGGACGAACGTTCACGAGAAATCTATTGTAGATCAAAAGGAATTCTTTTGGTTAACTGCCAAAGGATTCTGAAAGGCTACTCCAACTTGCTCGATGTTGATTACTTCTTCGACTTCCCGGGCCTGGTGGAAGTGAGCGTGGACTCTGTAGAACAAGTGATGGACTATTTCATGATTGACATGGCATCCATTCAGAAATACTATCTTTCCCTCGGGGAAATCTGTAAGGAGCTAGAAAATCTTCCATCTGCCCTCTAATTTACTTGTATATACTTATGTGGCTTTTGAGCCTCCCTATATGTGGATGAGCCTGGGCCCTATATAAGGTTACTCGGCAAATAAGGCTTTCTTTCCCCCATGTGTCGGTAGATAAGGAGAAGCTCAAAGGAACACCCCACTGGTTTATTCTCTATTTTGGTATAATTGTTTTTGTTTGTTAATTCAAGGAAAATTGAAGTGTTCTTGGAACTCCAGAGCTATAACACAAGGCGAATATTTTGGTATTGTTGTTACTCTTGTTCTTAATTAATTAGAAAGTGGTTGTTTTGTATAATAGTTAAATTTGATGTGTAAATGGCATATTTTATCTCACAATACATGATTGAGTTATAATCTAATTTCATATTGGGAAGATCATCAAAATAGACATAGATAACCTTTCTCATCAAGACATTGATATCTTTGTTTCAACTTTCAGTTTCGTAGAGTCATTAAAATCTTTCATTTCATTTATTGCAACTGGACATGGATGGCATGACCAACAATGACTGAGCTGCTGAAAAGGTTAATTCACTTCTACTAGAAACATGTGCCCACAAAATATCCACCAAAAAAGATGGTTTATAATTTATTTTAGATGTGATAGCTATTTAACATATTTGTTAATATTATTTTGTTTTTATCTGCCCTAGGTTGTATAGGCATGAGAAATTCATTTTCCTTATTTTGGCAAGGGAATCAGAAGAAAGATCCAAATGGCATTACATATGTTTGTTATATAATTTGTCATAAATATATATTTATTTATTTTTAAAAAATATTTAACTTAATTTTGTCATTAGTTGAAATATTTTATAACCATCTTAGACTTTTCACATTAATAAAAACCGGGTCTTTTTTTTTTGTCAAGTTTGTGACCAAGAGAATCCCTTTGCCTTGTTTACAGTGTGTGTTTGTTGCTGTTGTGGCGGTTGGATCTGTGATTTAAGGCTTTTCATTGACCATATTTTTGGCATCCTTTTTTTTTTGGCCATTGCTGCTCTGTTTAACACGTCCTTGTTTTCCTCTGTTTCTGCTCTCGCCAGGGCCACGTTTAGATACAACCTGCTTTAATAAATCACAGTGTGCTGTCAAATATAATTGGATTTTTTTATCTTTTAAAATTAAATCTACATGTTCATGTAGACGATGAGTTTCATTCTGGACATCTCAGTGCTTTAGATGTCAATATTGTGGAATCTGAGAGGACCTCCAAGGCTGAAATTTAGCAAAACGAATCCTCTTATTCCCCAGTCTTGGTGGATGCTCAACAACCCGGAACAGGTATAGTTCTTGTACAAGAACTGCACTATGCATGTTCTCATCCATCAATCCTTTCAGACTCTCAAGAGGCTTCGTAGCACCAACTATATCAATTTCATAGGCTTAGAAGCTTATCCTTTTTATATTAGGTCAAATGATCACTATACTCCTTCAATCTTTAGGATAAATACCAAATATCTATACCATGAATGTTGCTGAGCTTTGTCAAAGCTCTAGTAGAAGTCAAATTCTACCATCATTGCCAATGAGTCAATTTTTAAAGGCTTCCAAATATGAGTTTCTTGAAACCTAGAAAAACAGGGTAATTTTTTAATTAACCTTTCAAAACAAATCCACAAAAGTAGAAGCATCTTCCAATTAGTGAATACACGAGAATAATAATTCAAGGTATCATTACCATGGAATTTATCAAATATGCGACTTAGAATCCTTTGTTTATCCAAATGATATCAACTATGATTCTACTTGAATGTGTTTCACCCTCGCAACATATTCGTGAAGCAAATAACAACATATAAAATATCAAAAGCACAATGCAAGCTACTAGCTACAAAAGAGAACATATACTAGACAAGTGTTGCATTGCAGCTAGACTACCTACCGTGAGATGTGGCTTACGGCCATTGAGGAGGGGAAGGAAAACAGTAGCCCTATTTTAGACATAGGAACAATAATTACACCAAATTCTTGTGATGGACTCTGGACAGAAGATCAATCTATTCATTAAGCCAAGTTTAGCTTTCTTCCATAGCAGTGCAGCATAGGAAACTTTCCAAATGTGAAACATCGAAAGGTGCTTTAGCATTACCTCGTTTAAGAATTGTGCAATTCCCTGTTTTGAGAAGAAGGAGAGCATTTTGACGGCTATTTGCTTTTCATTTGACAATTTACCCCAGAACACCGATGCAAAGCCACCTTGTCCAATGTTATGGCTAAAATTTTGTGTAGATTTTTTCATTTCATCTAGAGAAAAGACACGGGATTTTGATGGATTTGGCACCATAACGATTGAATAATAATCTGCAATAAGGCACATGATGAATTTGGGACCTATATCAGTGGTAAGGACTGTTACTTTTAACTACTTCAACAAAAGTGTCATGCAGACACCAAAGGTAAAATAGTTGTTAAAGAAAACCATAAGAAATCGATTGCTAAGTTAGAAACCACAACTTGATTGCGTCTCACCTCAACTTTTCTGTTCATTGGGCATAGTCAATGAATAGAGATGAAGCTCCTGCATGTTAATTTTATTTGTTATATTTGTTTCTAAAATTAGGCTGTAAGCCATTAGCAGTTACCTTCTTCATAAACTAAATGTTTTGAGTTAGCTTCTTTCTGAAACCATATGGTTTGAGTTAGATATTTCATATGGGTTTCAAACTTTCAGGGCCAATTTTGATTTTAAGGCTTCTGTAATATTTGATTATGGACGATTTTGGTTTTTGGCTGCCTAGTTTTATACTTGTGGTCTTAAAATTTTCAGTAACTATGACATTAACTTTTCTCTAATCGAATTAAACCCTTCACTTCTCGATATATATAGAACCATCTGGAGGGATCCTTAACAATAAAGTGGCGGTATGAAGCTATTAAAATACCTAAAAATCAGTTGAAAAAATCATCAGAGCTGGCCAATCCTCGTTACAATATCCACGTACTACAATATCCTTCTAAATCCTACTAGTTATGGTAATGCCAAAGTGACTGTTATAACTTCCCATCTACTGCCAAACGTAGAATAGTGGCTAACACCTATGAGTAACAAAACATATAGCACAGATCTTCATCCATTGTGCAACTCGTATACAAATTATGCAAACTTAATTTAATCAGTTCCACCTGTATTTATTATCTGTATTTTGCTACAAATAATGTATAGCCAGAAAGATGACCAATACACTCAGGATTAACACGGCATAAGATGAATAAAATTTTGAAAATACATAGGGAGAAGAGAAGAACCAAGCCAATAAATAGAGACATCAACTCCCCACAACAGAAAAAGAAGATAAAATTGCAAAGCCCTGGCCCCTTAGAGCTTGCATACCATCCACACTCTATTGTTATGCTTACATTACTTTGATTTTAGTGACCTTTGATATAAATAATGTGAGTAATCACCAGGTCTTGGGTAGCTAGAGGAAGGATACATCATGTTCTTAGGTTGTGCATTAGCATGCCTGTTTACATCAGCAAATGAATGTCTCTTTCCAAATTGTTCAGTATCAGAATGCTTTGCCGTGTCCTTGGTATCCTGCAACTCTTCTAGTGTTTCAACCACATCAGTCATAGTAGGCCTGAATTTTGCTTCTGTGCAAAGACACTGATAAGCAACCATCGATATTGTTTTGGCACATTTAATTGAATATTGACCATCCAACCGAGTGTCTAGCGAAACAATTTTTGTTTATCATTCAAATAAGGCTTAGCCCATTCTACTAGATTCTGCTCACCAGGAGGATGGTTCTTATCTAAAGCTCGCCGGCCTGATAGCATTTCTAGTAAAACAACTCCATAGCTGTAAACATCACTCTTAGCCGTCAAATGGCCTGTTAACATACATCATTCAATGGAAAGAGGAGTCAAAAATACTTCAGATTAAGAGCAAAGTATATATTAATTGGTAGTAAACAATTCCATGTGAATAGTTGTTGTATATATCTCCCCCCCGGGTAGATATAGACAAGCAGAAGAATATGGGAAGTCAGAGAAACTCAGAGCCCAATTTTTATTGCATCATCATAGCCTTGGCGCACATAAATGGCGCATGACACAGAGTGTCAACATAGAAAAAGTTGCGCCTTGGCGCACAGAAGGGCGCATGAAAATGGTTGTCGACATGCTGAACGGTGCGCCAAGGGCGCTGATAACTTGCTGTCGACATGCTTGAGCGGTGTGCAAGAGGCACTTTGATAACTTCTTTGTCGACATGTTTGAGCAGTGCGCCAAGGGCGGCTGATGCTTGTTGTCGACATGTTGAACGGTGCGCCAAGGGCGTTGATAACTTGTTGTCGACATGCTGAACGGTGCGCCACTTTTTGGGTTTGCTAGGGTTCTCACCTACCGCCATAATGAGATGAATTAAATGCAGTCTGGAGGTGGTTGGGGCAGATTTCGAATTCCTCTCTTCTCCCTCTCTCATTCTTCCTATAAATTATAAGGAGGAGGAGACATTACAAGTGGTGGTTCATCTTTTCAAGCCTCTCTGCACTCCCTTCTTTTCTTCTCCGGGGTTGAAAATGGAGTTCGAACCTCCTCCCCGCTTTCTGTAATGGCGTTTTTGCCCTTTTACTATTGAAATGATGTTGCGTGCAAACTTCAAGCAACAAAAATGTGTTTTGTGATGCATCGTCCATCCTTGCTCGCTTTTTCTTGTTTTCTTCTTGCCTCTCTTCATTGCAAGTATTTGTGCACTTTGAATGTTCATTGCAGTCTAGAGAAGTTGTGTTCATGGAGTTTTGGGACGTTTTTGTGTGAAATCTATCCTTGGGCTTTGTGATGTTGTCCATCCTTCCCATTGCTCACCTCTCTTTTCATGCTTTTAAAAGAACAGGTTGAAACAAGAATGAGAAAGTTATTGCTAAATCTTGGCATTGGAATAGCTTGAATAATTACAAAATAAAGCTTATTGTTGTCTGTATTAAACTATGGTGATAGAAAATGATGAGAAGTAACAATTTATGCTATTACAAATTGGATGTTCAAAAATGTTGTGGTGTAGGAAGTGGAGCTCCAGTTTTAGACCTGCAAAAGAAATATGGAGTAGTATTACAAATTGTTTTTCATTTGTATTTCAAATGAAATATCTGAAACATATGTGCGGATGGGGAAAGTGATTTACCTTAAAATGATGGTGCTGATAGTGTATGGCTTGAAGATGCGTAGCTGCTTTCCTGTGACTGAAATTGGGATGGAATGCCTGCAGGAAATGAAAGTGAGCATTAGTATGAGTAGAGCATATAGTTTTTGCAATATTGCTGAGAATTGAAAAGCAAGTGAAGGAAACATACTTTCTTCTGGAGTAGTTGTCATTTCTCTGATAATGTTATTTTTGTCTACTGTAAAGATGTCATGCATGTAAAGTGTGATAGTTGTTCTATAACAACTTCTTTGTCTTCTATGTATTGTAGATATGTTGTAGCAGTAAGAGAAGGTATCAATTCAGTTAGAAGCTTGTTTTTAGCTATGCATTGGATGGATGTTTTGTCTGTGCTTTTAATGGTGCATAGAAGATGGTGGTAATATGCATATGGGCATTCTGTTCGCGTTACTGATATGCTATGTCTGCATGCAATGGTGGTAGACGGTCAATAGTCAAGCTGCATTTTTTACAAATTGGTTCAAATGGACTAGAATAGGCCTTTGCGATGGTCAATGTTCCTTCAACCTGTGCAACAGCAAAACTAATTTCAGCATACGTATACATTGACATACAAAATGTATATAAATACTGAATATGGATTTTGGAAATTACATATATCAATTGAGAAAATGTGGAAATGGATTCTTAAGATCAAATTTAATTAAAACTCCTCAGGCTATCATTATAAATAAACATGGTGACATGATTAAGTAGCAAGCGGTGAATTTAGCATTAGCCCTTGTACATGTTAGAATTGACTAAAGGTACATACTACAATGCAGGTATGCGAAGACTATTAATGTTAGGGTTTAAATGTATAGAGCAATGAGTTTAAAATAAATATTGATTCAAATGAGGAGTTAGTTAACCTCGTATAGGGAGATAGGAAGGAGAGAAAGAGGATTCCTCAAAGGAAGGATTTCTGAGGAGGATGGGTGGATGAAGGAAAGCATGAAATTTTGTGAAAAGTACAGTTTGATATATATAAAGCTTTGTTTTGTAGTAAGACCTTGTATTTGATATGAATGATCATGTCTTTGTGGTTAAGAAATAATGTTTACCTCTTCATGAACATGTGTAGATGATTCTAAAACCATTCATCAGGATTGATTGTGAATTGAGACTTAGTTACTATCTTGGAAGATTAGGTACATGTTTGTGCATGTGACTATATCACTGTATTGCAAGTCTCTTTGGATGTGATAAGCTGAGACTTTGTTGTGAATCATTTGATCATGTTAACCTAAACTGATAGGAATAATTGAAAGGACATTGCATTATGTTGAAGTGTTTTCCATTGTGAACCTTTATTGTATGTTATTAAACTACTTGAAACAGAACTTGACTGTGTTTCTTTTGACCCATAAAGTTTAGATGAATTTTAAAAAAGAAAGTGGTGTGCATGTGTATGGAAGATAGGGAAGGAAGTTGAAAATTTGAGAATAGAGAATGATTGAGGTTATTTAATGAACAAGAGTTAATTTTCTAATTTATGATGCTGAGGGTTTAAATACCCTGTTTTCCCACGTGTATGTAAGAAAGGATGTCATTGATTCATACCATTATCATTGTCATCATGATTTAATGGTAGAACAAGATTCTTTTCTTTGTTTTAAATAGATATTCAGGCCAAGTATCAAGCTTTGAAGGTATGTACTTGTGAAGATATAGAGTTTTTAAGCTACTCTCGATCTTACACAGAGTAGTAGTTAGTACTTGGTAAAATATTAAGTTTGAAGTTCTTAAAAATGAATTTTGACACCAAAATTGTAAGAAATATAAATGAAAGAGTCCTTAAAGATATTTAAAATGACTTTTATGTTTTTATTGGATGAAGTTTAAGATATACATGACATTATAGAATAAGTACATGGTACACAGTTTGATATTAACCAAAAATAGATATAATAGGTTTGTAGAATTTCATACTTCCTATGTCTTTGGGTAGAATTAGAAGATTTAAAGAGGTTTGTGGTATCATCTAAATAATAGAAATGTTTCACATCATTGTATTTTGTCCTAAAGTAGCATTTGACATCTTGATTGTAACATTTTAATAATTGTAGTGGTTCAAAAAAATTGATTAATGTCATATGAGTAGATGCTAAGGCAATATTGTAAATACACAAATAGTTACATGTGTGTAAGGTTGTGAATCGGTCATGAAATGAAACAAAGCATGCATGCATAATGAACGTCATAGAATTTGACAAATATCTAAGAATTTATACACACGAAAAAATACTTTCAAAGGGCTTATTTGGGAATTCAATATAGAGACATGCATATAGAGATTGTATATCTATCATCTTAGAACAGATAACTATACATACATAAATATCGTATCATTCAGAACATATGAGGAAAATAACTCTACATATATAAATGGGGACCTAGGAGATCCTTGGGGTAAGGATACAGTATCCTATGCATATATATATCATGGTCCCCCCGGAATAAGGTCATGGCTATTTTATATATAAATACAGTCACCAGAAAATGGAGGTATAGAGCTGGGAGCATGTCAGGACGCCATTCCTAATCAGGGTACAAAAGTAAATGAATAAGGGCACTGCAATATTATATATAAAAGCCAAACTGCAGTCACTCAAAAAAGATGTACATTTAAATAAAGTATAATGAAATCTGGGTTTTATGATAAATATATATACCAGTACATATACACGTAGATGCATGTTTAAACTACTTTTAACAAGTGTACATATATACATACGATATCTACAGTTTCCAGAATAACGAAGTATACAAGTATTTGTTCATATGTACATAGAGTATCATCTGTATTTGCACATCTAAGAGTATATACACAGCGCTCGTGTTTAAACTACTTCTCACAAGTGGGTATTGGAGATTTCAAGCATTCTCTGACTGAAACAGAAAAAGAAGACAAAGTAGTAAGTGTTCTATGATCAGACATAGATTGATCAGGTCTTGGAGCAAGTATCATTTAGATTACTCTTAAGTGACAATTTTAAAACAAATTGACTCAAGAATCTTAGATATTGAACACCTGAAATCGGGTTTCAAATGAGAGAACCATATTATTGCCATTAATGTGTTACCTTTTCCATCAATGAAACATCTATCTAGTCAAGGTGCCCAATGTTGATACCTTGTCAATTATGATAAGTATGTTTGGTCTATATTGGCTGGCTTAACTTGCCTTTGGTTGTGTCCATGATTTGTTCTCCTTGGTTATATTGGCTTGTATGAGAGCCAGGATCTTTTGACTTGTAATTTTACTTCGTCTACTTCGATATTTTTCTCTCTTGGTGCCTTGGAAGACATTATTCAGAAAAGGCTGTAAACTACTATATAGCCTTTATATAGGCTCATTCTATTACATCATTTTCTGAAACTATAAATGCTAATTTTTCTTGGTTTGCAATCTCTGTTGTGCCTTCCAAGATATTATTCGTAAAAGGCTGTAGATTCCTAGGTAGCTTGTTTATAAGCTCATCAGACCATTACATGATCTGTAGATTTGGAAGCTGATGAGTTTCCTCATTTGGATGCTTGAAGGATTCTAATAAATCAACTGAATGTAGACCACTTGTTGAACATCTATGATCACGCAAGAAATGATAACTTTTATGACAAATCCATAATTTCATCTATAATGGTAAATGGTCTTGCACAATTTTGCTTCTTTTAATTAAGGAAAGTTAAGCTCTTATTCTTCTCTTGTTAACTTGTTTTGAAAGATTCTCTCAATAAAGAGAGTTACTTATGTGGGTTTGATCTTGCAGATTCTTGTAAGAAAGCCAAATTCCTAGCTTTGATTAAACAGGTATCAAAGGGTTTATGCGGGGATGAAAGGCTTGAAAACTAGCTTTGTAGCAAGCTTGCAGGCTTCATAAGTTTCGATGCCTATGGATAAAGGGCGGGGAGTTTGTTATTATATAGAGTATTGTTTCCCTCAATGTCTAGTGAAGAAGTGGAGAGAAATAAAATTCAATTGTGTTGATCACAGCAGTAGCATGAAGAGACATACTAATTGTACACTATTTGGTGTAATCCAAACTACAAACAAGAATGAAGAAGCAAATACACAGTTATAGTGATGAGGATATTTTTGAGTTTGTGCTAATCGTAACAAAAATTCAAAAACCACAGAGCTATCAAGACAAATCGTAATGAACAAACACAGTTGGTTATTATTTTGACCAAAATAGCATAATTCTAGCAAAGTATCAACTTAAACATATACAGGCTACTGTTAAGGAATGGTGCAGAGGATGCTCAATGTTACCAGCAACCTGGGAGTTGTTCAATTGTAAGAGTTCGTGAAGACAACTGAATGGCATATTCCAAAGTAGAGGAGAAAAGACTTAATCTTCATCTACAACAATTGTGCAAACTCAAAATGTGTAGAGCATAATAGTAAAAGAATTTGTTGGAGTAAGCATACTAGTAGGAGGGTGCATAAAACAACTTTTAGGAGCAGTAGTTTGAAAATGAGAATTACATTAGCAGTAGCAAGTTTTGCAAGCGTTAAAGCATTAGAAAAGTATAAGGCTGATTTAAGAATGGCTTTGCTATCAGTACCTTCATTGTTGTATCCAGAAGTAGTTGTAGGTGTTCCAGAGATCTTTTTGCTTTTACAGTGGTCACGAAGGTGGATTGGGTGCTCCGCAAGCTCTTGTCTATGCTTTCGCTCCGCTTTGCCAGGTTTTTGAAAAGGTATATTGCTAGTTCTTTTCTTCGGATTTTATTTTCAATCATATGGAATTTTGCTGCAAGTGTTTGAAAAATATATACCTGCCATCCATTAAGTGCAATAACAGTTGATTTATTTTGTAAGGAGAATGGTATTAAATAATTGTTATAGAGAGTGTGAGGCTTACCCGAGCTTTTCATTGGGTGAGTTACCATCTGTAATGTCAATGATGAATTGGTTTCCTATTTTTTGGCATGATGTACAAATGGCAGCTATGGTTGTAGTTGCATAATGGTCAGTAGTGGACAGTAGTTGATGGATGCTTGAATTTGGGATAAACATATGCGAGAGGAAAATAGAATCAATAGATTCTATGGTTGTCGTTTCATTGATTAGCAATATGAAGTCACAGTCACAGTGGTCATAGTCACTTTTTGGAGCTATGGTAAAGTTTGTTATGCGGATGGATTTTTTGCGAGGATTATTCTATGTTCATGGGTTTTGATAAAAGGTGCCATAATGTTGGCAGTTATTGTCAGCTCGCCTTTTTTGTCTGTAAGGTCCACTCGATAGTTCTTTTCCTCGTTGTTTGTCGAGGACTGTTTTATATGCAGCCATGACGTCACCCTCAAAAATTTCTCTGAATTTGTAGTTATTTATATCGTCAATAGATATTAGTGTTGGGATTTCATTCCTTGGCTTGCACATTATTAGAGGAAGGAAATCAATTAGAAGTGGATAGCAAAAATGTCAATAGAGAATGAAATGTGTAAGCAACATACCTCTTTGGTGGTTGTTGCGATGAGAGATCAGCCTGGGCAGTTGAAGTTGCATCGACATGGTGTCTGCAATGACAAAAGTTCATAATAAGTAATACTATGAAAAATAAGCTATGGTTTTCAGTTGTATACATAGTACAAGTGCAACTAACAAATACCTTTTGCAATGTATTTTGACATGTATTTTGTATTTGCAATTGCTTTTTGTAGTATGTATTTTGCTTTGTTACAAAACTGGGAATGAAATTAAAAGTGCGTTATGGTCGGTCCAATATGCATGGCTAACTTCAGTGGTGATTTTTGTAATATTCATATTCATCCAACATTGGTCTATTTGTGTGTTGTTATCGGTTGTTGCAATGGTTGGTACAAGGAAGAGGTTTTGTGCTGCATTTCATTGCGAAGTTGGGCTTGTTTGGTTTTGGCCTTTGACATGTCAATGTTGAAGTCACCAACTATTATGAGTTGCATATCCGTTGGTAAAGTAGAGGTGATGACTTCTAAGAATCTTGTAATGTTTATTAGTGGGCTTAATGGCTTCAAATATATGTTTTCTATTCGTATATGTGTATTCAAATAGCAAATATCGATTGTAGTACTTTCAATGTGGGGTGTACTAAATGTTTTAATGGTGTGTCCATTGAGTTTTTATTGCAGCACGTAAGAAGGCCATGGATATTCATGGTAGGAACAACATCGAATATTTGCAAGAGAGTTGTATCGGTTGGCATTTTGGTGGTTTGTGTTTCTTGTAAACAAACTATGTCTGATTGCATTATTGCAAAATCATGCGTTATGTGTTGAATGTGTAGTGCTAAACTTTTGGTATTGAGTGAGAAAATGCGTAAGTGTTTGGGGCTTGCTGTGTGAAATTGTATAATGGTGCCCATTTAGAAGAATGTAGAAGCCTATGCATTTCAGCTTCTACGTCAGTGGATAGTACAAAGTTGGTTTGTTGTAGTTTATGTATAAGATACAATGATTCAATATTTTTTACATGTGAAAGTGCTATGTATACAAGGCCATGGAAATTTACTTTGTGAGGGTCAAAAGCCAGTGCATTCATTGTTAGGCCTTGGGCTCTATGTATGGTTCTAGCACATGCTATTTGTATGGGGAATTGATGGTGGGTAATAGTTTGTTTGCTAATTCGTATTTGTTTTACAATTCTTGTTATAGGAGTCAAGTGTTTACTAATTTTTTCTTTGTGTACATGGTTTTCATTTTGGTACGTTTGCATTTACCAATGTCAATATTGTTAAATTCTATCCAAAGTAAACTTGGTGTTCCAGTTGTAAAAGCTTTGAATATTCCATCTGCACCATTCACTAAGCCATCATTTATGTTGTAGTTTCGCCAATCAATTCTATTCGAATGTCTTGTTTTAGCATTATAGTTTTTGGTAGCACTGGTTTTTTGGTAGTTACTAAGTCATTGTCAATGAGGTTAGCTTCTATGTAGTCAATTGCATTTAGTGTGCACATTTCTCTGGCTAGAAGCATAAGCATGTTCTTGTTGTGGTGGTCAACATCGATGTTTTTGTGGAATAAGTATGGGAAACTTGGATCTAGTGGTGGGGGTCTATAGCAGTGGTAATTCAAGTATTGAATATCTGCATTTTTTTGTGCAAGTCCTAATATGGTTAAGGATTGATATGAACATGTAATTTTGTTTCCGCATTACGTGGTCCAATTGAAAGCATTTGACATAGTCTTGCCAAAATGTATATTGTATTGTTTCGTTGTGCATGATTGGTTTTGAATAACCATGAATCTAGAATCATGGGCTTGGTATAAGTCCCCACAGAAAATAGTGTTTACATTTCCAAAGGGTTTGGTTGGCTTATGCATAAATTCATGTAGTCATTTGTCTATGTTAAATAACATGTGACTTCCAATTAATGATACTTCATCAATTAGAAGTATTTGTAACTCACTATAGCATTTGCTCATTGTATCTAGAGTATTTGTGTTTAATGGCAACATCTGTGACATTCGGTAAGGTAACTAGAAAACAGAATGAGCAGTTGCACCATTGACATTGTATGTTGCTTTTCCAGTATATGCTACGATAATGCCTTTCACTTTTAGAGGGTCATTTATTTAATTGCCTATTGTAAAACCGACAGATTGCTTGGTATATTACTTTTGCAGTATACGTTTTTCCTGTGCCTGCGCCTCCTGTTAAGAATAAATGGAATGGATCATTTGGAGCTAACAATTTTTTTATGATAATATCCTTTACTATAATTTGTTGTTCTTCATTTAATTGTTGTTGCAGAGCAAAGTACTCTTCAGTATCTATTAAGAAAGGAATTTTGCTTATGTTGAATCTATTGTTTGGTTGGTTATGAACTGTTATTTTTTGGTGGCATATTGAAGGTCATTTCCAATGTCATATTGCTCAAAGTGCTTAGGCCCATTAGGTTCATTTACATTTTCATAGTCGAATGTCAAGTTGGGTTCGTTTTCAATGTTGTAAGTAGCATTGTCTATGTTTCCCCATTGAGAATCTACTTTTGCAGTGAATTGGTTTTCATTCTCTTCCACCAATGTTGATTGGCAGTAAATGTTGAGCACCATGTGTCAAAATTATTTTTCAATGATTCTTCTGGTTCACGAAATGGCATAAACAACATCAATTTTTCTCTGTAATAGTTTTCTGCATCGACATGTTTATTGTATCTTACATAACGTATGATTTTGGTTTTTTACGACGTTTCATATTTTCTGTTGTTTTTGTATAGTACGCTGCAAATTCTGCTAGGCAAATGTTTTCTAATGATATAGGCCTTGCATTGTATTTGTCACTAATTGAAGCACATAAAACGTTTTCAGAATTTTCATGTTCTTTAGCAATCAACTTAGGAGGTTTTAAAATGAATGTCCTATTTGTAATTGGAGATGTGTTTATGAAAATAGTTTTCCTAGACCCATAATGCAATGGCAGTGAAAGCACAATGTGCACTGCTTGACATGTCGACATTTGTTGGTAGTTAAGTAAACTACTTCCTAGACGGCGTATGAATTGCATTTCACTTTCATTATTTTGTGTTGCTTGTTCACGGATTTTGTGAAAAGCAGTTGTTAATTTCCGGTCCAATTTAGTCATGTACGATGTACAGTAAGTTACAGCTGAATAAGCATCTAAAATGAACTGTGCATCTGTGTTTGCATACCATATGCTTGGTACTTTACTGGCAAATGCATTTGTCCACATATCATGTGGATGCCTCTTTAAGATTATGGCAGGACGAGTGAGAAGAGATTGTAATAGTGTAAGATATGTTTGCCTACTTAAGTTATGAGCTTCAAGAAATGCAGTAAATGTTATGCAGTGGCTATATTTTTTGTTTGTAGGCTTTGGAAAAATTGTTTTGCTATGTTTTTAGTTATGGCATCTGTATTTTCTAAAGGTTCTATTATTGTGGTCTTATCCATAGGTGGTAATGGGAAATTAAATCTGCAATGTGAGTTTGTGTGTTTTGTACATGTTTCCGTATGATGGTGGGTTTGCATTTTTGCCAAATTCGTGTCAAGTAGTGATGAATTTGTAGAGATATATTTGTCTATAAATGTTTGTATTTCTTCATGTGAACTTTTGCCATAAACAGGAGCATCCTTTATCCAAAGCATAAAATGCACATGCTCATTTCCACGGTTTTGGAATTCTATTACAAAGAAGAAGTCCAACACTTTTCCAAATAGAGTATCGTTAGTCAAGCATCATTTTTTTAAATGCATTTATCTTATGATTAAAGTAATGGCTACAAATTACTGGGTTTTTCCTTATAATTGCATCGATGTTATCATCGTCAATGTTTTCGCTATGCCTTTTGTTTTTAGCAGATAGAGCATATAGTGCGTTGCATAGTGGTGTCCATAGGTGATCAACACTTGTTAGCGTAATAAAAAAGTTGGTGGGCCTAGTTGTCTTATCATTACAAATATGTTCTTCCTGGTCTTTGCTAAATAATCAGGTGAAGTTCGGATGGTTTTTAAACTTGTAAATCCTATTGACGATTTAAGGATGTTGGACACCCTGATTTTCTTTTAAGATCTTTGGCATATATTTTTTCCCCTTGCAATTGGCCTTTGCGTATGCATATCCATGCATAGCTTGAGACTTGTTGCAAGATAACTTTAATTGCTTTGAAGAAAAGATTGGTAGTGTGAGTTGCAAAATCATTTCTACAATGCAGTAGCTCCCATTTTGCTATTTTTTGGTAATGGAATCTTTTTGTAATGTCATTGTCATGATGCATTCCATAGTATAAAGTAGGGAAACTCATTTCTTCACAAAATTTGTCCTCAAAAAGGCCTAAGGGTTTGAATCCTTCTGATGGTGCAATTGCAAGAACATTTTCCTGAAGGTCTCTTATTGAATGAGCATTTTCATAAGCATGTACAACTGATTCTGTGATGGGTTCAGCCTCAATGTCATTAGGATTGTAATCTATTTCTTCTATATTTTCAATGTTGTCTACTACATTCGCAACTTGCGTTTTGAAGCTACTTTGCCAATCATTATTAATAACTACGTGATTGTCAATATACATGGGACATTTACATAGTTCCATTAATGCCTGCATGACATAGTTAGGCCTAACATTTCCTATTAGATATGCACTTTTGTATTCCAATTTTCTTTTTATTTGAATTGCAATTGTTTTGGTTTCATTTATTTTCTTTGGCAATGCCTCTTGTGCCTGGTTGAAATCAACAGGCACATTAATAAGTGTTCCACTAAGACCAAATTGCGGTCTTTTGTATCCAAGTTGCCTTATTTGTGCAAATGGCATACGTAAAGCAACAAGTCTTTCTTCTAAAAGGCTTAATCTATGAACTGAAGTTATTTTTCCATTTCTTCTTATGTTGAAAGGAGCAAAGCAAATTTAGGAAGCAATTGATGTTGAATGGCATTATTGCATTGCTTACATATGTTGTCGCCTAATGTAAGATTTTTCATTGATATGTCACTAGATATAGACAGAAAAGCATTGATAGTATTGTTGGTAATCGTGGTTATGTCTTTTTAAAATGGAGACATTCTGAAAAGCACAGGCATGTGTTGGCGTATTTGCTATAGCACGAAGGTATAGTGTAATTGTTTTATCCATTTGTTTGTTTTGTTGTTGCATTACATGTTCCTGGCCTTTCGTTTTCCTTATGTGGGCTTTTAAATGGTGCAATTTTATAGCAGCACCTGCATTTGCATTTACAATAGGAAATGGTAATGTTGTATGTTGACTACACTTGTTTGACCCATTTCCATTGCTTGTCGTCAGTTGCATTTGATTGGTCATTGCATTTTCTATTTTGTTTTCTTGTTGAGTTACTTGTTCCTTTCCTTTTTTTTTTTCCTTATCTGGGCTTTAAAATGGTGCAATCTTGTACTGGCGCCTACATTTGCCTTTGCAGTAGGAAATGGTAATGTTGAATGTTGCTTAAACTTGTTTGGCGCACTTTCATTGTTTTGGTCATTGCATTTCTGGTCATCATTGCATGCATTGTATTTTCTGTTGTTGTATGCAAATGACTTAATGGCTCATAATGAATATGCACTGTATCTGTTTCATATGATATGACATTAAAGGTTCTTTTTGGTGCAGAAAAATTCATATACATGAACAATTCTTTTAGTTATTTTTGACCATTTTTGGATTTTTGCTTGCAAAATATGGGAAAGCCATAACAAGCATAAATCACTACTTTTGATACCGCTTGTTTCGTATGGTAGTCCAACTAAAGAAAGATATATTTGTGGGTTGAAAACTTGATTTTCTGTTGGCTGGCCAAAGTTTGGGCTGCATAGCTGTAAGCATCTGATTGCGTATGTATCTTTTCCTAAAATTGCATTAGTCAAAGATTGTGCCATATACCGGCGAAGAGCTATTACATTAAAATTTTCTATTTTCAAAAGACTAATTGCAGTAAACATGCTCTTGCCACAGTCATTACTAAATGCATGTGTTTTTGAAAGGCCATAGCTTTCTATTTCAGGAGCAATGGCATTCCAAATAGGAAGTAGATCATTACAAGTATGTGATAACTTTGTATGGATATCTACAATTTGTTGTGGGATTATTATCGTACAGAACAAAGGTTCATAGTGGCCACAAGTTGGGTTTCTATCGTGAAATAATATTGAATATGGTGGTGTCAATGATTCTTTGTTAAAGTGAAGGTATTTTCTTTTGTGGGTAACTGACCATATACAAATTGAAATGTTTAGCCATTTAGACAACCAATGGATACAAAATGTATCACCCCATAGACCTATTTCAATGCCATCTCTATTTTCATTTGTAGAAATTTGCATCCTACACAAGTGTGTCTTTTTCATATATTCTATGCAAATAAAAAAGCATGTCAACATGCAATTCATTTTCATACGATGATATTGTTGTTGGGTCCCTATTGTTTAAGCATGATCTAAAATAGTCTATTGTACCCATATGCAATTCAATTGACATATACTGAAAATGCAACAATACTTGAATTGTGTCAAAAAGACAATCACCTGCATTGTAGTTGAATGATGTACTTTGAAATAGATGATCATGTTGTAATGCACTTTCAATGTCAACAAATGGTGGCATATTTTGTGGTATATATGTTTCAGCATTAATTACTTCCTTTCGATTGCATCTTTATTTCTTTGGGAAGTCCTGTTACTATTGTGGAAACCAAAGTGTCTTCACAAGTTGTGGTTTCGTATTTCTAATGTGTTTTTCTATATTATTGTGACTTTGTTTTCTCTTACGTAATTTTTTTTAGTACATGTAAATTATTAGACTTTATTTCTATATGGTTTGCAAGTTTACCCATTTTTTGTAACGACTTACGTAACCTTAAGTTCAATAGCTATAGTAACCAATGTAATTTTTATAAAATTCAAATGTGCATGTATTATACAAAGCTACATCAAATCGAAAAGATATTGTAGGCGTTGTTACATACCTTCACAAATGTAACCGTAAAAGGAATGTGAGTTTCTTACAATTTTGTTGGGGTGTTATGAGAATTTGATACTTGTGTCCAAATATATTGCATAGAACATAAGAAAATGAGGATGATTATAAAGACACATTTTGAAGATGTATATGTAGCTCTATGTATGGAATAAATGGAACAATGTTAATATAAATCGATGCGAGAAAACCATATATAGGCATATAGTAAATTCTGAAACTACTAACCTTTAAGATGATGTTATTCTTATGATGTAATTGCCAATGTAAGGCAACAATAATTGCAAATGTTCTGGTAATTGTCTTGAATATGACACAGTAAATAGAAATATAACATTAACC